>JAQSVV010000020.1:0-1361744 GCA_036375495.1 Agrotis segetum
TATTCCATTTTATCCGCTCTGACAGCTGGCGCGCGACCTTGAATCCGAGCCGATGTTTCAAGTGCCACTAACGATGAGTCATCGCCGCACGCCGGCCGGCCGGGCTCATAAATTACTTTTTTGTTGACGTGTTATAAACAATAGACGCTTCAAGTTATGTTTTTGCTTGAGCGTATTAACGACCCTTTCGAGTGGTGTTAAGTTTTTGTTAGTGTTTCGTTTCTAATTTATTATACTTAGCGATAAGCATTGACTTGCGTTGAAAATAAACAATATATGTGAATTTTAACAAGGATTATTTCAGAAAGTAAATCGGTAACACATATATTTTATAGCTTTTAATGTTAGATGGGTTCTTTTTATGTACGATAAAATAAAATAAATCATACTTTAAATCATAAAAGTATTTATTTAGAGACATTCGCCAGCCGGGTTTTTTTGCCGACGGCGAATAAATTAATCACGGAAATTAAATAATTTATTAAAATTATACTTTTTCACGTAAATCAAAAATATTGGTACTATGTGAAAGAGAACTTAACAATGTAACTTATAAGTAAGTATTATGCTTATAGGTTTATAAAATATAAATACATAAGGAATTTATTGAAGTAATTCCCACTTACGTAAAAATGTACGCGACATTTCTTGTCTATTTTTGGTCAGTAAAGTTTTAGTAAACAAAGTACATTAGATGTTACTATTTTCTAAACAAATATTCTTTTCAATGATTTACTATAAACATAATAATGATGTGTAATGATAAAATACACTTTTTAAATTTCGCGGGCGCGTCACGGGCGCGTCACGGGCGACCATTTTTGTTTGTTTACGTTTGGTCAGCATAAACAAAATATGATATCTTGACTTAAGGTGATTGCTTCGATGTAGCCCGCGAAATTCAAATTTTTTTACGTTTTTTGCAATTTGCAGGCCAGTGACATGTTGTAACTTTATAAATATTTGTGTTGCGCAAATAACAAGTATAATTTTAAATATAAAAATTGTCAAAAAATTCGCTCCATCAGCTCTCACATAGAAAAGGTGCATCGTAGTTAGATTTCGGAGATTTTAACATGATGCACCTTTTCTATGTGAGAGCTGATGGAGCGAGTTTTTTGATATTTTTTATATTTAAAATTATACTTGTTATTTGCGCAACACAAATATTTATAAAGTTACAACATGTCACTGGCCTGCAAATTGCAAAAAACGTAAAAATATTTGAATTTCGCGGGCTGGTTGGAGCATCCCCCTTAAATTTAACATCTTTTGTTTATGTTTTGGTTGAAAACTATTGTCGAGTAAATATTAAGTACGATAACTATAACTTTGGATATTAAAACTGATCTTACAATTTTATAAATTACGAAAGCATTCTGACAAAATTCACACACCGTTACAAGCACACATAAAACCACTCAGAAGTTGAAAAATACTTACTTGCAGATTAAAATCCTATTTTACACACATAGTCTGTATTATAATGTACCATCATCATCAGTAGTTTATTAAAAAACACTCACTCAAAACTAATAAAATAGATAAAACAACACAGGATCACTGTTGCCACCCGCGCGGTTGAACGACTGACGTTTGTTTTTTTTTTTCTAATCGGAATGAAGCATATTCGAACACTTGTAGTATTTTTAGCATGAAGAATGTCATAGAGAATCGATTAGAAAAGGAAAAAAGATTAAAACGCCATGTAATAGAATGAAACAGATGTATACACCTATAGGCGTGACGCCATGCAAAAAAAGGGACAAAAGTCCCGTTGGAGCAATCTACGGGTTTTTGAAAAAAGGGACAATAGTCACTTAGGAGCAAACGACTGGTTAAACAAACATACGCACACACACACACACACACACACACACACACACACACACACACACACACACACTCACACACCTACACACTTTTTTGCATAAAAATCTCCTGATTAATATTTAGTGTCTTATTTCATTTGCATTTTATGTATTCTTACTATTTGGGTAATATATCAACAAAATAAAGGAAACAAGTGATAATATCTGGAATTGAATGATAAATAAAATACATAAAAAGCTAGTCTAACACAAATTAAAATAACAACACTTATAAATGGTACCAAAAAATACTATAAAATCGTTCTGTAGTACTTCGCGTCTATCACAGTTCTTTAAAAAGATAAATTATTGTAGTAGTCCATTTAATTGTTTCGTTTTTGTGGGCTAGTGCATTTCTCAAAGGATAGTATTGTTTTTTTAAATATCAAAGGAGGTTTGTGTAAAGTTTAATGCAAGTGTAGGGTCGCAACCTTTGTCTCGCGGCCGCCATCTTCGAAAAAGGGGTGCGGATGCAAATAATATATCTGAACAATTTGTCGCATAGAAACAGTTTAAAGGGTTTCTTTTTGTCACAAACTATTTTTCGACCCATAAACTGGGTTCAGTACCTACCCTTAGCACGAATTTTCACACTTTTACTTTACAGTATTTACAGCGTTTCTTGTATGGAAAAATGGAACAGCGCCTCTGGTGTGCGAAGAAGGAACTAATTTTTTCCTTAAAAATTGTCAATTTGAAATTGTCAAAGTTCCAGTTTACGTCTCAAATACTGAAAATTCGTGCTAAGGTTACTGGTCGCCAAAAGTGTTAAAAGGAAAGAACCACACAGATTTGAGAGGACAAGAGCTCTTACCACGAGCTTTTAACGCGATCCAGTTTAAGCTGTGAGAAAGAGACAGAGCTATACAAGTCGTCTAGCGCCATCTCTTTCCCACAGCCTGAATTGGATCGCGTCAAGAGCTCGTGGTAAGGCCTCTGTCCACTGTCCAGTCAGTGCAAGTATTTGTCGGTTATCGTGAAGCTCGACTATAATAAACAAGTTCAACGACATAAAATATCTGTAAAAATAATTGTAAGTGTTAACTATTTTCACATAAATAATAAATTACTTAGTTAAAAATGATAAAGAAGCACCTATCCACTTGTAATTGAGTGGAATTCAAAAGTCGTGTACTGCAGAACGGCAATTTCATAGGTAAAGACCTAATATTTAACTGAATTATTTCAGGATGAAATTACGATATTAAAGAAAGAATGAGAATACATTTATTGGTTTTAAATCGTATTTTACAATAACAGTGGGATGTTTACTTACGGTCTCAATTTTTTCACGAAAAAAAAACTTCAGTACTGTACCGCTAAGTAAAGTTTGTAGTTTTAAGAATGACTGCACCAACACATGGAAGAGTAATTCCTGTGTGGGAAAGAGACATACAAAAGCCGTCTAGCGCCATCTCGGCCCTACATTGGCTATACTCTCGTTTTAAGACGTCATCGTAAGCCACCAGCATTGTACCGTCTTTTATCCCAATCGACACTACCGTCACTTTTAAAATAACGGAAACAAACAAAAATATATTTTCATAGTAATCAATTAATTTTTATAACTACTATCTACATAATACTTACACATAGGTACGCTTTATAAGGCAAACACATCATTAATCCATTTATACACGCTTCGCCATTTTGAATTAATGTAATTAACAAAATGGCCGCCGATTTTGGCGGGAGTTCTTGTTCTAGGTTATTATGTACAGTAGTAAGTCATTTTTATGAGAAATAATAAAAAATAATGCAGAAAATCAATGATTTTTACTTTATTTAAAAGTACTTACCTTATCCTAATCTATAATTTCATAGGCAGTCCATATTTATAGGGTAGTTTACTTAAACATTGAAAATCTGTTTAGTCTAAATCTATTTTAGTGACAAACACGTATTTTTTTTATAAATCAATATTAGCAAGTGACTAAGATAAAACGTTTCGAAATTCAGGAATCACTTGACGTTATTACGCCTGTAAAATTATAGCGATCGAGTGACGTTTTGTGGTTCATAAAAGCGTTTTACTTGGTCATTTTGGATTAGGTACCTACGTCATAAAAGAAAAAAATATAAGTCAAATAAATTCTTTGATAAATCTGTCTTTCGGATTACTATTTTTTGAAGTGAAAACTTCTTTAGCGGCGTTGTACACTTTTTCTGTAATGGGTAAAAAATTTAAAACTCGCGTCAGGGTCACGTGACCAAAACTCGCGTCAGGGTCACGTGACCCTGATCGAAAATGAGTAAGACGTCATTCAAATTAAAAATAAAACATAGTAACAAAAAAGTTTTCACTTCTACCGGCACTCCTGGAGTGCAACCTTTTTTTTTTTTTGTTAAATAGCGTACTAAGATTCTTTCCAGTCAAAAAAATCCTGGGCTATTAACTTATACTGGATATTAAATTAGTCTATTATTTGTTGATATTCTCAGATGAAAGTGCCACGGATTTATTGAAACTGAAGTTATTGCCGGTATGTCTAGGTAATTTCTATAATACCAACCTACTTTAAAATAAACTTATTAAGAGTGACATTCGCGTGAACGTGAAAATCATCATATTTGCGGCTTTGTCAATTTGACTGGATTCAAACGATTTTTTGTCAAAATGGGTCATGATTCAATTTTGTCGATTGTACCTACTTTTCTGATTAGCGTTCAAACACAAGTCGTTTTAAAACTTATGTAGGGCTATCTAGGTTCATCGTCGCAGTCTTTAATGACATTGAAGTCATAGGATCTCCTCTTGAGGACGCCAGCACGAACCAGCAACTCGAACACAGGTCGACGTCGCACGAAGCGCTGGCGATAAGATGTGGAGCGAATTTCTGGTAAATCAACAATATTTGGTATGAAAATACTAGTGAGTAAGGTACACACATCAAAAGGTTTTAAGCAGATGGCCATACGGGCGGCGAGTAATGGGCGACTTGCTGCCGACCATGGACCATGCCCGTGTCGGCGGCGCGTTGTGTTCTACGCGCGCCTCAAAGAGTGTCAGCATAATGACGGGCCCCCCCTTTAAAGGGCCAGTGCCTGCCGGGACGCGGGACACACGTATACCGCGACTCCGGTACACAAAGGGCTACTGAAGGACACCGTGGATTTTAGTCAGTACAAGTCTGACAGTCCCTCCCGCCCGGCCCTGGGTGGGAGGAATCATTTTGATGATTTAACCACGTAAAAAAAAGTCTTCAAAAACTTTCGCATTTATTATATTACTTAGATTTGATTTGAACTTACTTGAGGGCTGTAAAGGCTTTGTATTAGTTTGGGGTCCAAACTCATACAGTATTTGAAGATCTGCGTGATTGCCCAGACGAAACCCGAAGCCTATTCGATGATCATTTCCTAAAAATAAAACGTGTGTTGTTCATCAGTTATAATATGTAGGTATATGTTAAGAATAAAGCTCGTGATCATCATCATCAGCCTATAAATGTTCCCACTGCTGGGACACAGATCTCCTCTTTGTGAGAGGGAGTGGGCCATAATCCACCACGTGGGCAAATTGCGGATTGGTAGATGTCACATGTCTTCGTATTTTCGGTTCTAGGACATGCCGGTTTCCTCACGATGTTTTCGTTCACCGTTTTGAGAGCAGTGGAGATGAAATAAATTACATAAAGTAATGCGCCTGGCTGGGTTCGAACTCACGACCTGCGTAAGTCAGGGCCAATACCACTGGGCCACCAATACTCTCGAGCAAGAGAGAGATAATTAAAATCACAAATCCTTTTTTTCGAAAGTCAAGCGGATAAAGTTCATTAAAATCGGTTCAGCAGTTTCTGTCAAGGACTTCAACTTTGTTGACAATAAAATGTGTTTTATTCTCCTCTTTAATGAAAAAAGTTTCATCACCAAATTGTGATTCATGTGGAGTGGTTGATGATGTCTTTCATATCTTGATGGAGTGTGAGTGAAAATGATAGGGCAAACACATTTGGAGCGTTAAAAATTAATGATAATTGGCATTTGTAACACCATTCTTGCTTTTCCATGTTCTGATAAAGCAAAACTTTTGTTAAAACTTGTTATAAATAGGTCTTAAGCTAGTAATAAGTAACGTGTCTGTAATTTATTGAACTTTGTTTTTCCCGCACAGGGCGATGTGGTCTATAAGAGGCAAACACTTTAAAAAAAAATCTCTTCTTTAATGATTGTATTCCTTGTAAAATTGTGTGTATGTCAAATCAGCATGCTGAAGTGGAAGTGGGTCAGCCACGTCTGTAGACAGACAGACGGTAGTTAGATGGAACAGACAAGTGCTAGAGTGGAGACCGCGAATGGACAAACGTAGTGTAGGACGCCCTGCTGCAAGATGGATCGATGATTTGAAGAATGTGGCTGGCAGTGGATGGATGCGGACTGCCCAGGACCGGGAGGGTTGGCGCTCTTTGGGGGAGGCTTACGTTCAGCAGTGAACGGCAATAGGCTTATAAATAATAGGTATAATAGTGTGTATGTACAAATAATGATTCTGAAACGCAACTCCGATAAACGTTTCTCCGCTGAACGATTCGCCGACACAACGATTCATTCCTGGACGGTTTGACGACAGAACCTTTCCTCGACGAACTTTTTGCAGACAGAACGATTACCTAAGTCATGAGTAGGTATTGTGTTTCATTTCGCTGCGCGGGTCTTCTATTTCTGTGTTCAGGGTTTAAAGGAACCTAACTAACCGAACCTCGGGGTGCCCCTGATGTCGGATTTAGTTACTAGTATTATAATGTCAAACCATGTCTTTGTCGACGAATCGTTCTGCGGTGAAAGTTTTTGTCGTCGAACCGTCCAGGAATGAATCGTCGTGTCGGCGAATCGTTAAGCGGAGAAACGTTTGTCGGAGTTATGTTTCAGAGTGACAAATAATTAGTTTACCTTTAGTGATTGGCGGAGCAAATCCATAGATAGCTGCGAACCCCGCGGGCACATCCTCAGGTACTATCAGGAATATGATAGTTTCGACCGTAATACCTGTAATATTCATAGATATAGGTCGGAATTAGGTAGCGTTATTTTGGTACAGTCACAAGCAATAGTATGTATACACTAAGCAGTATTCAAAAGCGTTTTTCTGTTATTATTTTGATTAAACTTTTGCCTTTTCATTATACTTCTATTTTGGAAGCCATATTACGAAATAGGTCTTATTTCAAAGTCGAAACCAGTAGGTAATTGACAAGTAGGTAATACGCGTTTGAATTGTAATAACTGTTTACATGTAATTGCTCGTGACTGTACTTGCATCGAAATGTTGATATTAATATTATGGATCTTTCCGGGATGTCTAACAGACAATCAGAGATAGATTAGACAAGTAAATCGTGTGAAGGTAAAAAATCACGGAATTTTCCGCGCCCTATGGCTGCTACACACCTTACGATAAATTGTTACGATTATGTGACTAAAACACGGCAGCACGGTTGGCGCAGATAATGAGCTATCGACTGCTGGGCACTGTGTCACAGGTTCGGTCCCCGCACGTAACAATAATTTGCACTAGCGGCCCGGTACGGTATGTGCTTTGCTACGTATAAATGTAGAACCGTTCGACCGGTTTTGTACAAACTTCACATAAACCATCTACTGAATAGTCCGAACAAAGCCTCACATTTGATTTGGATAGCAATTGCTAGGCCCTGGGTTCTTCCCACACAGTCTCACAAACACTTTTACACGTCGAAACTAGATGAGGCCGGTGTTTGACCTGACTACTCTGAGAAATTAACAGTTGATTAAAACAAACTCAGAGGTCACTTACTTTTAAAAGTCCAAACATTGTATTCTTACCATGGGGATATCGTATTACTCAGTTACTGGGTTGTGGAGGTCCGATAGGCAGCTCCATATAAAATACTGTTATTCAGCTGCATCTGGTTCGACTGGAAGCCGACCACTAATATAGTTGGGAAATGGCATGCAGATGATGACATTGTATTGGTAGTCATACGAAGACTATGTAGGTCAGGGTAGGCGAACCAATGGCACGCGTGCCATTGCTGGCACGCGACGCAATATTTTTGGCACGTCGCAGAATTAGGTACCCTAACATAAATTATTTGTCATCTAACCTGCAGCAACAGAAGTCACACTTTATTATTTTGCCAATAATCAGAAAGTCAAAATTATTTGATGGCACGCGAATGACCCCATTAAACTTTTTTTTAGAAAAAATGGCACGTTGATGCATAAAGGTTCGCCTACCCTGATGTAGGTTAATATCTGAGATGGTCTTTTAAAGAAAGAACCACACATATTTGAGTGGACCTGTCCAGTCAGTGCAAGCATTTGTCGGTAATCGTGTAGCTCAAATTATAATTCAAGGAACTCATCGCAATGACGAAAAATACCAATGTTTGGTTTTTCACCTGTTGGTCAAGTGGTTAGTGATCCTGACTCCTATGCCGGAGGTCGTGGGTTCGATTCCCACCGAGGACAAATGTTTGTGTAATGAGTACGATCATTTGTTCTGTGTCTGGGTGTAATTTATCTATATTATGTATGTATTTAGATATTTAGAAGTATGTTTATCAGTTGTCTAGGACCCATAACACAAGCTCTGCTTAGCTTGGGACTAGATGGCGTTGTGTTATAGTTGTGGAATATTATTAATGAGTCCTCCCAAACTCCGGACCACTGCAACTCTTGAAAGCCAGAATCAACAGTGGTACCCACCAGAAAAGCGCCGAGACAATCGAACCCACGACCTCCGGCATAGCAGTCAGGGTCACTACCACTAGACAAACAGGCCCTATAGCCAAATGGCAAGGGACATTCGCTAACGTTCAGCAGTCGCTAATATATATTTTCAACTTTATACCCCCTTGCATAAAGTTGAAAATCTATCAAAGATAACAAATGGTTTTCGTTTGTTTCGTTCGCTATCGCTCAACAGTCTTTACTAGATTTTCAACTTTATGCGATGGGGCATAAAGTTAAAAATGTACCTATTAGCGTCTGCTGAACGTTAACGATTGTCGCTTGCCGTTTGGCTACAGGCTCATCCAGCCCGTCTGCACCCACCTGGGTATAGGCCTCTCTGTTTGTACCCAGCCCCACGATCTTACGCCAGCCTCATCCAAGGTGTCGAGTCTGCTAATTATTAGTCAGAATGGCGCCACAATGGCGTTTCAATTGTAGTGCTTATTCGAACCATTTTTACTGCTGAGTAAAAAATGGTTCGAAAATTGAAACGCCATTGTGGCGCCATTCTGACGGAGATAATTAGCAGACTCGACACCCTGGACACTCCCGCAATGGCAACAATGTCGTCTGCCCATCTCGCCGCCGCACGACCAACCCTTCTCTTGCCGTTTCTTGGACGCCACTCTGTCACAGCTTTACTCCACCTGCCGTCACCGCGCCTCGCCATGTGTCCTGCCCAACTCCATTTGAGTTCCATAACTCGGTTACCAATATCGAATACATTTGTTCGTCTCCGGATTGTAAACCTAAACCAGTTTATTAGAACTCGTCTAAAAAGCCTCTCAATGCCGAGTCACGTTGGACACGTCTCCATGTGATCTTCTTGACTACTCTCCGTCAGGCTCCTGGTCTGTGTGCCAGCGGTGCTCATCTTCTTGGCTGCCTCGCTCTTCAACTTGTAAAGCCTCTTCAAGTCTTCTAAACCTGAGAGCAGAAAATTAGAGGATTTATTGTATGACACTAGCTGTTGCCAGAGGTTTCACCCGCTACAACTCGAAATTTTCCCCACATGAACAGAAATTCGGGTTAAAAACTGTCCTATGTGTTAATCCAGGTTATAAACTATCTGTGTACCAAATTTTACCCAAATGCGTTTAGTAGTTTTTGCGTGAAAGAGTTCATCCAAACCAACATTCATGTTTGTAATATTACCTATTAATATTAGTACCTAGGTTTATTTTTTGTTTATGCGAAACCCGATTATGTGCCGATACGTCTAGTATTTTCGTGTCAAAGAAACATTTTTTAAATATAATTCAGCTATTACCTACAATAGGGTCAACATGGTGATTCCATAAGTAAGTAGGTTATTTTACTCAATAAAAATATTAGTCCGAAAAATGAATAAAAAATATTAGACCCATATTTTTAATTTTTTTACGCAGTCTGACGTTGGACGAAGTCCTCGGTAAAACGCTTCTTGACTTCTTCAAATCGCTCAATGGTCTGTGTGCCAGCAGTGCTAATTTCTTGAGCGCTAAGGGCTTCACACTTCAGCAGCTAATGTAAAGCCTCTTACTAATGTACTTCGACAAACCTGAGAATCATGACCCATATTAGAGGAATAAATTGTATGACACTCCGTCTGTTGACTAAAGATCAAAGTCGCTACCATCGATATGTAAATTCACGCGAATGTGGACCTAAATTTGAATGGTTAAAAAGTAATCCTATGTGGGTCATGATTCAACTTTGTCGTTGTACATCTGTATACATCTGTACTAGAAGTCGTCAGGAGACCACAACTGCCGTTCATGTAGGTTTTTGAACGTCTTCGAATTTCTATCCAAACCATGTACATGAGATGTATTGCTATAATGTACCTATTACATTATATTGTGTGAACCTCATGACGTCACAATTTTCCCTTTCCCGAAGAAGCGAATTATCTTTGTCCAGATATCAAAGATTCTGCTATTACCTACAATAGTGTCAATATGGTGATTTCATAATTTTTGTTTTTGACAAGTTGTTGTTCTGTGTGTTGTAAGTTCACCCCAAAATTAATTCTCCACAAAAAAGTACCTATGCATAAATTAGCCAAAGGTTTTTTTGGTTTGTTTTTATATTGACTAGCAAACCCGTCGAATTCCGTTTCGCCACCAGTCTCTTGCTATAAACCTCACGGAGCCCGAGACCTTTCCAACAAACGCAAAACCGTGGAAATCAGTTCGTGCGTTCTGGAGTTATAGCGTCAGGAAGGAAAACCCGACTTATTTTTACAAAGTTATAGTTATGGATTATTGTAAACTCGCCCCATTTCTTTTTTCGCTTTTTCTATGAAACCACACGAAACTGGAGAAATTCCTAGTGCGGGGCATTTTTTTTTAAATATAATTTGCAGTTTACAATCTTTTAGCATAATGACAATGAGATTTTGTTGCAATGGCTAACTCCTAAAAATTGTAGACAGGGCCCCTGATCACCTACCTTCTGTGGGAGGTTTCCTGGCTGTGGCTGATGAATCTCGTACTCTCCCTTCTCGTTCTTCACCAGCTCGACCATGGAGTCTTCCAAATTGGGCACCTCTCCAGGTTTGGGCTGCACTACCTGTGTTACTGGTTTTTGAGGGTATTTCATCTTCTGCGCCCAATTCTGCAGATATTTACCGCCATCTGTTAGGTACTGGAACATGGAGGAATAAATTGATTGCCCATTGAGGATTAATTGACTGGCCTGTTGGTCTAGTGGTTAGTGACCCTGACTGCTATGCCGGAGGTCGTGGGTTCGATTCCCACCCAGGACAAATGTTTGTGTGATGAGCACGATCATTTGTTCTGTGTCTGGGTGTAATTTATCTATAATATGTATGTATTTAGAAATATATAAGTATGTTTATCAGTTGTCTAGTACCCATAACACAAGCTCTGCTTAGCTTGGGACTAGATGGCGTTGTGTGATAGTTGTGGAATATTATTATTATTATATTTTTATAAATAAGTTACTTTCGTGTTCTTAAATAGGAGCATCATCTGCCTGCCTTTTCCCAACTATATTGTAGTCGGGCATGCGGGCAGCGAGTAAAGGGCAACTCGCTGCCCGACCAAGGAACATGCCTGGGTCGACGGCGCGTTGTGTCCCACGCGCGCCTCAAAGAGCGTCAGCAAACTGACGGGGCCCCATCTCAGAGGTCCAAAGCCTGCCGGGGTCGCGGGACTTATCTCATTACCGTGACCCGAACATAAAGGGCTATTGAAGGACACCGTGGATTTAAGTCAGTACAAGTCTGACAGTCCCTCCCGCCCGGCCTGCCCGGCGGGGTGGGAGGACTCATTTGATGATTTTCATCATCATTTCAGCCTATTGCAGTCCACTGCTGGACATAGGCCTCATTTGATGATTTTACCACGTTAAAAAAAAACAAAATCACAGAATATATAATAGTACCTAAAGGTACTATATTGTGGTCGGCTTCCAGTCGAACCAGATGCAGCTGAATATCAGTATTTTACATGGAGCGACTGACTATCGGACCTCCACAACACAGTAACTGGGTAATACGATAGTGACAGAGCTATACAAGTCGTCTAGCGTCTTCTCGTTCACTAGCTGGAACAAGCCTGGTTTTATGACGTTGTAATACCTCTCCAGCTGAAACCGAATGTTTAGGCTTTGTTCGGACTATTTAGTTAGTGGTTTATGTGAAGTTTGCACAAAATCGGTCGAGAGATTCTTCATTTATCACATTTTTTGTAACAAATGAATTCAATAAATGGCGGATCATTTTGTTTATGAGGATTTTGCTGTCAAAGTAGCGAAGCAAGTGAAGCCTTTTACTATTGCAGATAGAATTTATGGCTCTACATTTTTCATAGCAAAAGGATTTCATGGCCTCCATGTAATTATTGGAACCTTATTTTTATTGATTTGAGCGTATATTCCAAAAGTTGGCAACGTCGCAAATGGTTGTCAAATATTAACAAGTTTTAATTAATTTAGCATTGTTACTGTATGAAAATAAGAAATATGGCTCTGTAGTGCACTAAAAAATTGATAAGGGAATGCAATAATTAATATCGTAACACCGAATATATAGTTTTAGATATAAAAAAAGCATTTGGAAGCTTTTAAACACCTGAAACGGTTACAACATCAAATTAAGTGTTTTATTTGCATTCCTATATCATTTTTTTAGTGCACTACAGAGCGATATTTCTTGTCTTCATACAGAAAATTTGCCAAATTAATTAAAACTTGTAAATATTTGACAGCTTTTTGCGACGTTGCCAACTTTCAGAATATGCGGACTTAATCCGACATTTTAATAATCATTTTTCTAGAAATCACCATTTCGGATTTGAGGCAGCTGTACCGGGCCGCTCTAAAATTAAAGTAAAAATTACAGCTGTGAGCTGTGCGAATCCAGGGCGGGGCTGTAGTAATCAGGAAGTAAGCATAAGATAAGCATTTCCGAAACCTTAATTGTCCGAATCTTACCTTTTCCTTATTCTTATTGTATTTGGAGGGCGGCGGCGAGCTGACTTGACGCTTGGCATTGGACGAAGTCGGTTGGAAGCCTTGTCCGTCTGTGAAAGTAACAATATCATGTTATTACGTAAAAAGAATTAATGTTTCCGGTGATTAACGCGCTCAGTAGAGGTTTATATGTCATGGTCACGACTGTCTTTGAATCTGTCTCAAATTCGAACCTTTATACTTAATAATAAATCAATATTTTTGTCCTACAAAAATGATTTACATACATAAATCGGTCCAGAAACCTCAGAACATAGTAATAATATTCCACAACTATCACACAACGCCATCTAGTCCCAAGCTAAGCAGAGCTTGTGTTATGGGTACTAGACAAATAATAAACATACCTATTTCTAAATACATACACATTATAAGTATATTACACCCAGACACAGAACAAATGCTCGCGCTCATCACACAAACATTTGTCCTGGGTGGGAATCGAACCCAGGCCACGACCCGGGTAGGATGATTTAAATTATCTTCTTGTTTTCTACTTCTTTTAACATCGATTCTCTCAAATTAGTGCTCAATTATAATTATATACTTTGAAAGGCCTGTTGGTCTAGTGGTTAATGACCCTGACTGCTATGCCGGAGCTTCAATTCCCACCCAGGACAAATGTTTTTGTGATGAACACGATCATTGTTCTGTATCTGGGTGTAATTTATCTATAGGTAATATTTATGTGTTTAGAAATATATAAGTATGTTTATCAGTTGTCTAGTATCCATAACACAAGCTCTGCTTAGCTTGGGACTAGATGGCGTTGTGTGATAGTTGCGGAATACCTATTAAAAAAAAGAAAAATAGATTCACTTCTAGAACGGTAGGTATTCTTTAAAATCAATGTTACTCACTCAAAGGCTGCGTGTTAGTCTGTGGTCCCAACTCTAGCATCACCTGGAAGTCCGCATGGTTGCCGAACGCGAAGCCGAAGCCGACGCGAGAGTCCGTGCCTGAAATCATTAGAAAATTTGTTAATTTTATTCACCGAGTTATTACAAAAAAAAAAAGATGGAGGTTCTCAATTTGTCGGAACCTTTTTTGTTACGTTCTTATACAGGTTGAATTTGTCAACTGGCCGTGGAAGGCTATATCCGAAACTATTGGAATGTTGAAAAACGTTGAAAAGAGTCTCGAGGCCGATTTTGACGAAAACTAAAACTGCATCATTATAATTATGTATTTTACGGACAGGATTTTTGGACAGGATACGAACCCGCTGATTTTGGAAAAAAACTCACAACTTGTATTATTATGACTTAAAAAAAAAAATATAAGTTTTCATTTGGAAGTCGGTGGCAAATAAGACAAGGAAATAAGAATCAAATTCGCCGGTCACAGCCTTCCAAAAGAAAAGTATTTTTACACTTTTTTGTTTTTTTTTTTCAGTACAACTCTGGTTTTTTAGGGTTCCGTAGTCAACAAGGAACCCTTATAGTTTCGCCATGGGATCTTTGTAATACAATAACGCAATCCCATCGAGTTTGGGCTCATTTGATTCGTCTTTCATAGACTTAGGTGCTGGATATTATTAAAGGTTTTGATGATGGAGCTGGAAGGTGGCCATGGGATCTTTGTAATACAATGACACACTCCCTTCGAGTTTAGAGTCATTTGATTTTTCTTCTCATGGACTTTGGCACTCGATGTTTTCCAGGGTCTAATGATGGAGCTGGAAGGTGGCCATGGTGGCAACTACGGAACCCTACACTGTGCGTGGCCCGACACGCACTTGGCCGGTTTTTTTTTTCAATAAATTTTGTATTACTTTTTCTAAACAATATTTTTGCCAGTTTACAGCTTATTATAAAGAGGAGGCCTGTGTCCCAGCAGTGAGATATTATAGTCTGATTAGGTATGGTATCCAAGTTTGAGTTGTGTGTGTTTTACCTTTCTTAATTGGTGGTATATTAGAGTAGGCCACAGACAGGAGTGATGGCAGTTCTTCCGGTATGATGACTGACGCAAATGAACACGTTGCTGGAACAGATAAATACGGTTAAGCTGAATGGTGCTGATGCATGTGTCATGTTCGTGTACGGGCGCTGTCAGTTGAGACTGGTCATCGCTTAGCTGCCACGGTTTATTTTAATAATTATTGATCATTTTGTTTTTAAATTGTCTTTGTTTTAATTGTTACTCTGAACACTTTTAATGAAAAACTTGCTACATCGTTCTCACATAATGTACCACCTCAAATGAATGATGTAACAAAGGTTCTGTAATTATTCTGGCGATCTAAAAAGAGTGTCCATGGAGTTTCTTGCACGTTCTTCTCCATAGAGATCTACTTCTTGGAACAGGCATCTACGGTACTTTCACAGTTATTATGTCTTGCTTGTGACTGGGACTGTAGCACCATAACTTTAGTAGTGTTTGATAATATTCCTTTGATTGTCTATGACAATTCAAAAGTGCCTGTAACTGGCCTATAAATGCTTTGATTTTGATACGTTGCTATAGTTGCAACAACGACTTATAGCTACAATTAATAACGTAATCGGTAGTCATCATCATCTGCCTGCCTTTTCCCAACTATAGTGTGGTCGGCTTCCAGTCGAACCAGATGCAGCTGAAATCAGTATTTTACATGGAGCGACTGACTATCGGACCTCCACAACCCAGTACTAAATATGTGAATGCTTTTTTTATAATCTGAAGTCTTATAAAAACAACTCGAACTTTTTTGCTGAGATCGAGAAAAACGTATATACATTTTCATCTAACCGTGTGTATTTTCATAGGTTTCAAACTGCAACAAAATAAATCTAAACCCTTTGCTATTCTTGTAAATAACAGTAAATAAACCACAAATACAAAGTAGTGAAGATTGTAATACACTGCATAAGAACGTTACCTAACACAACCTTGTAAGTATGTGTGTCACAGGCTGCAATCTCACGAACCAGCCATTATTACGTCTCCACTGAGTTTTGACATCAAATTAGCGACAGGTCAAGGATCAAGATGGCGGTATTTTGTCTATGGATCGATGCGCTGTGTGTCGCGGGTTCGATTCCCGCATGGAACAAATATGTTTGTATGATCTACAAGTAGTTGTTCCTGGTCTGGGTGTTTGTGTATGTGAGTTTCTATATTTGTAAACGCACCCACGATACAGGAGAATTTTCTAGTGTGGGGCAACGTTTTTTAGAAAAACAAACACAAAGTTCTCAAAGGCAAATTGTAATACAGCCTTACCACAGAATATATAATGGCCTTACTAAAAAACTTAAAACATCTGTTGACACTTTACTAAAAAAAGTGTGACTGCAAAACGGACCTTGTCGACCCCAGATCAAAGAAATAGGTAGATCAAACGCTCAGAACACGCGAGTGTCTCCACCAAAGTTAATACCAAATCAAATAGAATTACATTCCATAACGTTTTCTTTGTTTTTGAGAACAATTTTTACGATGCTATTTTGGAAAAAAGCAACAACGACGCGCAGCTTGGTACGACGCGTAGCTTGGTATGTACTGTCGCGACTTTGTATTCGATTTTGATTTTGTATTAACTTTGGTGGACCCACTCGCGTGTTCTGAGCGCTCTATCTGCCTATTTCTTTGATCTGAGGTTATAACTTGTAACTTAGTACATAAAGTAAGGGAAAGAGGTATTTCTGCCGGTTACGTAACTTTGTCTCAAGCGGATTTATTTATAAAGATTTGACCCACTTTAGTACTGTGGGTTCTTTGTTTTAAAATACTTGCACTTAAAGTGCAGTAACATTAGGCTACAATAATTTAAAAATACTTCATTAATACCTTATTCTGTTCGAATACCAAAATGGATAAAAATCTTGCTTTAGCAAGATCTCAGGAACACCCCGAAGATCGGTTTGGTTCATCATCAGCCTATAATGTTCCCACTGCTGGGACATAGGCCTCTGTGAGAGAGAGCGGCCCATAATAATATCAACCACGCAGGCCGAGGCTCATCACCATTGCTCTCAAAACGGTGAAGGAAAACATCGTGAGGAAACCGGCATGTCCTAGAACCAAACATTCGAAGACATGTGACATCCACCAAACTACACTGGGTCAGCGTGGTGGATCATGGCCCACTTCCTCTCAGAGAGAGGAGGCTTGTGTCCCAGCAGTAGGATATTATAGGCTGATGATGACGCAGGCCCAGTGCGGGTTGGTAGATGTCACATTTCTTCGAATTTTTGGTTCTAGGACGTGCCGGTTTCCTCACGATGTTTTCCTTCACCGTTTTGAGAGCCGTGGTTATGAAATTAATTACATAAAGTAATGCGCCTGGCGGGGTTCCAACCAACGGCCTACAACTAGTAAGTCGGGAGCGATACGACTGGACCACCACTGCTCTCGGTTTGGCTGATTAAGGAATATTTTTTAGAAGAATTGTTTAATGTGACAGTTAAAACCTCAGGGCCCAATTAGGACTAATTACGCTACTAATAATTCATGAACTATTAAGGAATGTGTTAAAAGAAATACCGAATATATTTATGTAATGAATTGGTTACGCTCTATCGATTGCGTTCGTCTTATAGTTGGGCAAGGATATTTACTAATACCTACTAACTTAGTCACATTATACGACACTGCATTACGATATACTAGAGATGCGCAAAATGTGTCAGTAAAAAGAAAATGAATGAAGTATATCTTTTCACTTGATGAAGTAGTTCATTCATTCATTCAGTACTTCATTTCGTCCAGCAAATCTGAACTAGTTCACTGGACTAGTTCACTGAACTACTTCACTGAACTACTTCACTGAAGTTCTTCACTGAACTACTTCACTGAAGTACTTCACTGAAGTACTTCACTGAACTACTTCACTGAACTACTTCACTGAACTACTTCACTGAACTACTTCACTGAACTACTTCACTGAAGTACTTCACTGAACTACTTCACTGAACTAGTTCACTGGACTAGTTCACTGAACTGGTGATTTAGTGAAGTGAAATCACTAGTTCACTGACTGAACTAGTGATTTAGGGAAATGATGTATTTCAATAAATCACTAGTTCAGTTATTTAAGTATGTCGATTTTCCTTCATACTTTAAACAGGCTTAGGACTGTCAACCTAGAAATATAGTTGTATTGATGGTAATAGTCGTTTTGGTTTACTTACACTTTTGTTGTACGTCAAATAAGACTGTATTCCTTTCACTATAAAGTTCATATTACAGTGAAAAGACTGACTACTGATAACATATTTCCGTGGTCACGTGGTGGCGGGGCGCCGTATTCGCTCGTTACTTTATCAGCCGACGTTATCCGATCAGCCGACGAAGTAACACGAACATGTACGAGTGAGAGAGCGTCTTGGTTGAATGTGTGTGAGTAGAGCGGGCTTATTGTCCGTCCATAGCCCATTGTGTACTCAGCCAATAGCCATCAGCCATGCACGCGCGAAAAGAAACACCACAGACTACGTAGAGTGTAGATAGAAACACTGAATTACTAAGTGAACTAAAGACACATTTGATTGGCCAGTGAATGAATGAAAAGTTCATTTTGGGAAATGAACTAGTTCATTTAGTTCATTCGTTCGCGAACTACCCATGTCTACGATATACTACAAGCCAAGGTGATTTATAAATGGGTGCATTCTTTCAAATGGGTTATACTGACTTCGTCATCATCAGCTACGCAATGTTCCCACTGCTGGGACACAGGCCTCCTCTCTGTGAGAGAGGGTGGGCCATAATCCACCACGCGGGCCCAGTGCGGATTCGTGAATGTCACATGTCTTCGAATTTTTGGTTCTAGGACATGCCGGTTTCCTCACGATGTTTTCCTTCACCGTTTAGTGAGCAGTTGTGATGAAATAAATTATACAAAGTAATGCGCCTGGCGGGGTTCGAACGCACGACCTACAACTCGTAAGTCGGGAACTCGGGACCGATATCACTGGGCCACCACTGCTCCGACCACACTGACCTAATTTGCCACAATTTTAACCCAAACTTCATATTTTTATCATGATCATCATTTCCCTTGCCTTTTCCCAACTATATTGTGGTCTGCTTCCAGTCGAACCAGATGCAGATGAATATCAGTATTTTACATGGAGCGACTGACTATCGGACCTTCACAACCTAGTAACTGGGTAATACGATACCCCATGGTAAGACTGGTTGCCAGAAGAGAGCTTCTGACTAATAGTAACGACTATCAAAGATCTACAAATGACAGCCGAGACCAACGGCTTTACGTGCTTTCCGAGACACGGAGGAAACTAGCTATGACAGGATGGTCACCCATCTACAGACTAACTTCGGCAAGCGCGGCTTAACCCGGAAGATAAGATTAGGATTTGCCCCAAATCACGAAAAAATCCCCTGATTTAAAAAACAATAAAGTAATTTGTACTTTTACATTTTTTTGTGCCTAATTTATCTCTGATGTTTTTATTATTATTATTTATTTGTAATACTGTTTTCGACACGAGATTAAATTGTGATTAAATTAATACCTAGATATATACCAAATTCCTACCTGTTTTTATGCGTTAAAATATAATTACACAATAATGTTGATAGTTTATTAAAATATTTAAAAGTCCAAAGACCATTATAACGAATAGCTCACGTATCTTGAATTCTGCCAATCCCTGACGCAGAAAATGGCGCAACAATGCATACAAATGTCAAAATTATCGATCTTCTATTAATCTATGGGCCTAAGTATGTACAAAACATATTTAAATAGTTAAACTCACCAAAAGAAAGTAGGAACAACCAAAAAACCGGCTCAGAACTCATTTTAAATGTCAATTGCATTTTACACAGCACAAAAAAAAAAAATATCACTTTTTCAACAAGAAATTATCATGTTTCGTAGGTACACCATTATTTAATCATTAAAAAAAAAAAAAAAAAAAAAAAACGCACGTTACCAGCGACTACCACTTTTGCCGCCAAACTGAATTCGAATTACGAACGAAAAACAACTTTCACTATCGTTAAAACGTAATAAGTACATGTCATTAGCATTCGAATTACAACTTTATGAATTACGCAATAGAAAACAGATTGTTCTGTAATGATTCATTTAACTTATGGTTTTATGTGACAACTGACTATCCCATGTGTTTGCGATTTCATAACTTTTTGAATTATGTTCTCAAGGACTTTCGAATGAAATACAACTTTCTCTTGCAGGCATAAAGTCCATTTTCGATTGCTTAATGTTCTCGTATTTATATATACTGTGTGAGTTCCCATTCACTTCTAAAACTCCCTTACCCTTGAGACCTATGTGAAGGTAATAAGCCAGACAATTACAAACTTAAAACAAATGTTGTTAAGGTATAATTTCGATTTCAAGGTGGAAATACCAAGTTCGTTTTGTAGGAAATGCTTCATTACTTTCTTATTGCATGTGAAAACAAATATGGCGGGGAAAAGTTATCGATAAAAAAAAATATCGATAAATTTATTTTAAAATACTTAGTTGCACTAGTAATTTCGTGTTTCTCGTTTACAAACATAGAAACTCACAAACAATCCAGATTTCAATTTATTATAAAATGCACTTCTCTAACAAGTTTTGTACTATTACTTATTTAAGTACCTATTATCAATACCTACCTCATTGGTTCTTTTAAGTAGCAGTAAGTGAAAGTGTCTGGCTAATTTTAGATTTATATTAACTCGAGGAACACTTTCTAAACAACTTAAATCGAGTCCCTGAACTACATTTCGTAAAACTTTTTAAAATGTCAACAAAACAATGACATTCATTTTGAATAAGATCAAGTTTTTTCTGTTATTTTCCTAAAATTGTTGAGTTAAATCATTTTATTGTTTCCGAACTTGCTGCAAGTCCCAAGTCTATATAATTATGTAAAAGCTTAAATGCAGTCATTGAAAACAACCATGCATGAAATTACGAAAGTTTTTTTTAAAGAGTACCTACCTACCATGTTTCACACAAGAAACATAATTAAAAATAACATACACAAACACCCAGACCCGAAACAAATTACTTGTAGATCATACAAATTGTTCCTCGCGGGCGTCGAATCCGCGACTTAGAGAGCAGCGGTCGATCGCTCAGCCACTGATCCAAACGTCACTTGCCACTGGACTTTCACTATACAAAATGGCTAAAAAAAATCGATATTTACAAACTCCGAACAAATGATTCACAATTCGATTGTCATTATCGACGTTCCTTTTTCCCTACACTATCAACACAGGTAGTATAGTTTCCTGCAAGGAAAGAAAGTCCATAATTTTGCATGACAATCAGTGCACACGATATGACACAGTGTCTGTGTGTCGGCTGTTCGAACACACCGCAAGACCACATGGATATCCGTTACATTTACCTTTGATACAATGACGGAATCATATTGGCCAATGGCTTCATTGCCAAGAGTTGCTTTTTTATGATTGGGACATACCCACCACACTATTCCCAAACCACTGCAACTCCTGAAAGCCAGAATCAACAGTTGCAACCACCAGAAAAGCGCCGAGACAATGAAGCTCGACGTGTCCCGGAGAATGAATTTACCTGTCTTGGATCCTGCAACGAAATTAAACAGAAAAGAATAGTTTTCAGTAAGACTCAGAAACTTACAAACTTTCCTCTTGTCAGTCGAATTGCATCATTATATTGTGGTAGCAAAGACGATTTTCATTTTGAGAGACTTTTTTTTTTAGCGTGGTAAAAACATCAAATGAGTCCTCCCACCCCGCGCAGGGCGGGAGCGACTGTCAGAGTCAGACTGGTACTGACTAAAATCCACGGTGTCCTTCAATAGCCCTTTCTGTTCCGGGGCCACGGTATCCTGGGTTAAGAAAAAACCCGCGAGCCCAGCAGGCATTTGGCGCGAAACACGAGGCACCACCGACCTGGGCTTGGTCCTTGGTCGGACGGCGAGCTACCCATTACTCACCGTTCGCAAGCCTGCTTTGCCGCTGTGCCCTCTGCTGATCAGAGGGACACGCGTTGGAGCATCCACACGACAGGCTATTCACATACGGGCAAAGAGACCCCTTAGGCACAAGAGTTTTTGCCCGTATCCCAGGGTGCACCGGCCCGAAAAACTGGTCTTCCCCCCGGACGTATCCGAGAGGGAACTCCAGTCCACGGGCGCACGTGGAGGTTACCTGTCATAGCACCCCAAGCAAGCTCGCTTATAAATCGATTCTCAATGGACATTTTGAATCTCATTTGCTTAGTTTTTCCCAACTAAGGCTGCGTTTCGATTCCCGGGCCGGGAAAAAGTACTATTGGGTTTTTTTTTTTAATAATTTCTCAATAGCTGCCCGGAGTTTGGAAGTTGACTGTATTATGGATAAACTCGCTTTTTCCCGAATGCTTAACTGTAACTGCTCAACTACTAACAGTTGAGCAGTTGGGAATGTAAACGGCACAACTCAGTTGGGCAGTTAGTTGAGCAGTTTCGAGCAGTTGGGCAGTTTAGTTGAGCAGTTGGAAATAAGCGGATAAACTTTGTTTTAAAAAAAAACACAGTTTTGAGGTTTGAGGTATTGACGGTTAACTGTTGATATATCACGTGATTTACAACAGCGCCATCTCTGGAGTACAACTCGAACTAAAATGATCCATAGATCATTACTGAACGTCGACGAGTCAACGTCGTAATTAGAACACTTACGGTCCGATAGATGTCGCTTTGGTAGCCAAAATAATTATGTTGATGGAAAAAACTGATATTAAAGTAGGACTGGTTTATTAGATAGAGTAGGTAGGTGACAAATTCTTTTGTTGCATGGAAGCCCCTTTAAATATTGTTTTATTTAAAATAATTATTTATTTTTGAATGTCATCACCTGTCTAGCATTTTCCCAACTATATTGTGGTCAGCTTCCAGTCGAACCAGATGCAGCTGAATATCAGTATTTTACATTGAGCGACTGCCGATTTTGATGCAGATAAATACTCGTAGTAAAAAAAATAGGAATCGTCTTCATAAAAATGTGAAATAGGTAACTTTTCTTTCGGAAGTCGGTGGCAATAGTATGAAATAAAAAACAAAGGCAGCAGGCTTTGGCACTCTAGGGGGGAGCCCTGTCATCTTGCTGACGCTCTTTAAGGTGCGCGTTTATTTAACGTGCCGTCGACCCGTTTTCATGGTTATTGATTTGACGGCGATGTTACTACATTTTATTCGCCGATCTCACCTTTGGTGGCCTTATGTCGTCATGGCGACGTCCGACGCCGTGGATAATTTACCTGAAATAATTGAATTTATTACTTTTCTAATAGTCAATAAAATAAAAAACAAAGTCACCGACTGCCGAAGGACATGTTATTTTACACTTTTTAACCGACTTCAAAAAAAGGAGGAGGTTATCAATTCGACTGTATTTTTTTTTTTTTTTTTTTTTTTTATCTTTGTTACCTCATAACTTGCGACTGGGTGAACCGATTTTCATAATTCTTTTTTTATTCGAAAGCTGGTGCTTCCCGTGTGGTCCCATTGTCACCATTTCAGGATCTGATGATTGGATCTTGGAGAAATCGAGGGCAACCCTCAAATTTTATTAGCTGACACATAGTTTTTCGCAAATCTTATGAAGTAATTCAAGTACTTGCGTATAGAAATCATCATCTCATGTAGCTGAGCTGATGATGGAAGGTACAACTCCTCAAGTAAGAATATTTGGTTCGTGTTCGCATATCTCCGGAACTACAAGTCCGATTTAAGTAATTCTTTTTTTGTTGTACTAGGTATCGTTCAACTTAGGGAATACTGCTACTAAATTTCATCAAAATCGGTTCAGTAGTTTTTGAGATAGAATGAATGCAAGAGATGTTAACGATGTTATTACCGATGCTACGGATTACGAAATTCTAGTGCGCATGTAAGAAAATTATGTATTTGACAAGAATGTTGGTTGAATATTTAAACTAAAAAGAGTAAAATAAAAACTTTTTCTCAAAAAAATGTGACCGCCAAAAAAAACAACCACAAAAAAGGGTAAAATAACCTACAAAACTTTTCTTTCGGAAGTCGGTGGCAAAAAAGACAATGAAATTAATAAAAAAAGTCACCGACTTCCGAAAGAAAAGTTTTGTAGGTTATTTTACCCTTTTTTGTGGTTGTTTTTGAAGGCGGTCACATTTTTTTTAGAAAAAGTTTTGTACTATTTGTTGAGTCTACAACTCTACATAATTATATTATACAGTTAGCGAACCCAAGACAACTAATTTGTTAATGAAATAAATAAAAAATAAAACTCTAACTGCGAAGAGATTATATTCTCAGCCTTATTTAAAATACCTAGAACATTCGTTGATACCCAAAAGTCAACAAAATAATATCTAAAACATTTGTCCTCGAATAGATATAACTTCAAACTTGTTTCATCTTTTACATTTGTCTTTTTATTGTAATTTAATTCAACTAGAACTTCCGTCTGCTTGTGTTATTGTTATTGCGTAAGTATTTACCCACTGTTGGGACATAGGCGCTCTTTGGGAGTAGGGTTACCAGGTCTTACAACCAAAAATCCGGACCAACCAGCCATTTTACCCGGACGTTCCTGTGAAAAGACTTTAAATTTTTGTAGATATTACATGGCCGGCAGACGATCTCCGGCCACCGTAGGCGCGGGCATGCGGACAGCGAGTAAAGGGCAACTCGCTGTCCGACCATGGACCATGCCCGGGTCGATAGCGCGTCGTGTTCCACGCGCGCCTCAAAGAGCGTCAGCATAATGACGGGGCCCCCTCTTAGAGGGCCAAAGCCTGCCTGGGTCGAGGGACTTATTTCATTACCTTGATCCCGGAACATAAAGGGCTATTGAAGGACACCGTGGATTTTAGTCAGTTCTATAGTCTGACAGTAGTGGGAGGCAGTGGGAGGACTCATTTGATGATTTTACCACGCCAAAAAAAAAGTACATTACATGGAGTATTTTACACGGAGCGACTGCCTGTCTGACCTCCACAACCCAGTAACTGGGTAATACGATACCCCATGGTAAGACTGGTTGTCAGACCTTAGAGCTTCTGACTAACAGTAACGACTGTCAAAGATGTACAAATGACAGCCGGGAACAACGGCTTTACGTGCTTTCCGAGGCACGGATTCCTTCACTATTCTATTTATTATTTATACTCATTTCACGTTACAATTGCCTGTAGACGACCCTTGAACTTAACCGTAATATATTTACATACATTGCATTATGTATTATGCATGTATACGTCTGTCGACTTGACCTTACTGTATATAAAACTTTGAATTAACCACTTTTGTTGGCTAAAGGCAAAACTTTACTTTTAAAACTGTATTTGGAGCAAACACATTGTTGGATTCTTGATCGAAATGAATATTAATAAGTAACTGTTATTCGTGGCTTCACCCTGACTGCTTGGCTCCTATTGATCATAGCGTGATGTCTAATCATCATCATCATCATCAGCCGGAGGACGTCCACTGCTGAACATAGGCCTCCCCCTTCGCCGATCGAAAATTCGCCATTTGCATCCATCAGCTGCCCGCGACCCTCATGATGTCGTCGGTTCACCTAGTGGGAGGCCTGCCTACGCTGCGTTTTCCGGTCCGTGGTCGCCACTCGAGAACTTTTCTTCCCCATCGGTTGTCAGTTCTACGAGCGATGTGGCCTGTCCATTGCCACTTCAACTTGCAAATTTTATGAGCTATGTCGGTGACTCTGCCCAAGAAACACACAAGCGGTATATAAGTACACATTTGTAAACTATACGGTTTAAAAATGAATATTCTTTGTATATGAGCCTTAGAAATAGCTAAATGTTGTATTAGGTTGAGTTTGGACTCGTAAAATTCTTAATGCTTAATAGGTCCTGTATATTGTACTTTATTTCTTTAAACTTAATAATTAAGATATGTTAGACAATTATACAAACATTATTAAGTATTACGCGTTCTATGTATTGGTAAGCTGAAAAAAAGTCCCTATGGAAGCATTTATCTGAATAATCATAATCAGTATTTCTATTATTCAATCATTACTAAGCTAGTAGCGTTTGTTTCAGCTGTTTGCTGCATAATTTATAACAATCTGAATAAAGGTATAAGATAATGGTGTTTTACAGCTTGATACTGAATAATTGTAAAGTGAACTTTATTAGTCCCTACGGAAGCATGTACCTGAATAATCTTATCAGACTTGCTAATATTCAATAATTACTAAGCTAGTAGCATTTGATTCAGCTGATTGCTGACTAATGTATTACAATCTGAATAAAGCTATTAGATAATGCTGTCATACAGTTTTATACTGAATAATTGTACGTTGAAATAATTATTAAGGCTCTTATTCAAATTAAAGAAACACAGTTACGTTATATCAGCAAATAGCTTAATATCCGGTTTGTTAAAATCATTTGTAAGCTATATTTTTCATGTTGTTTACATCAAGATGGGGCAAAAATCTTGGAAACAAAAGAAACGGTAACATTAAAAGAAAATAAAAGAATATTTGACAATTGTAGGAAACGTTCAAGATCTGTAATAATAGTATGAAAAAAATTACGGAGTACCAGCCAGCATGAGTTGCTGTCGTGCAATGAAGGGGATTCCGTACATCAAATAAATCAAACAGATTGTTTTTATTTCCCAATTGCCTACGATACGAATGTTGAAGTGACTGCTGTGGTTGAAGAGCGCAAAAAACGTGGCCGCCGCCTATGACGCGCGCTTCAGCCACAGCACTCACTTCTAGATTCGAGTAGCGATGTCTGCGAAATGGTTCTTCGCCGAATATCCATGTTCCGGATTTTATCCCGCAAAGAAACTTCAAGCATAGCGCCGTAATGTCCTCCGTGATGTCTAATAGCCTATTTTATCGTGGCAAAATCATCAAAAGAGTCTTTCCAGGGTGGGGCGGGAGGGACTGTCAGACTTGTACTGACTAAAATCCACGGTGTCCTTAAATAGCCCATTAGCCCTTTACGTTTCGGGGATAATTCTTTTTACCGACTTCAAAAAAAATTATAGCCGGGACCAACGGCTTTACGCGCTTTCCGAGGCACGGAGGAAACTTTCTATAACAGATGGTCACTCATCCACAGACCAACCTCGGCAAGATCGGCTTAACCCGCTCATGATGATGAATAAAAATGATTACTTTCCTTTTCTACCTATCTACTTTTGTAAAATTGCATGCATACCTGTTGAGGTTATTTGGATACCGTGTTATTAAAAGTCAAGGTTTTATTATGGTTTAGTAATGTTTTTGATATCACATCACCGGTTTTGTTTTATTTTTAGATGCGTTCAAACCTCAATAATATAATGTATTTCGTTTTTTTCCAATACAAAGTATGTATATTAAAAAAATAAAGAAAACATCGAGAGGAAACCGGCATGTTCTAGAACCAAAAATTCGAAGACATGTGACATCCACCAATCCGCACTGGGCCCGCGTGGTGGATTATGGCCCACTCCCTCTCATAGAGAGATCTGTGTCCCAACAGTGGGAACATTATAGGCTGATGATGAAGACGGAAAAAGTCTCCGGTGAGCGGCTGGTCAAGTTTTTCAAAGAGCGCTAACCTTTCGGTCTTTGGCGTTTCCAAATATTAAAACTGACAATCATCTTGATAATTGATAATAAATATTATTTATATCGAACTTCACACTGTACTGAAACGTGTGATGTTGATCTTAATTGGCGACGTCAGAGCAAAGGTAGCGTAGGCACGAGCCGGACCAGAGACGGACAACATTTTGTTACATTTACATTAATAAATTCAACATTTTTACAGGATCTCTTTTACGCTAGAAATTAAAAATACATTCAGATTCCTGTCTTTGTTTGTAACCAATCGAAGACTTATTAAGCATGTCGACCACATCAATTAATTAGACCGGCAGTAAGAGTTTTGAGAAATAATGGATACCTACGTATTTTTTCTTTATAATCTAATTGAGTCAGTTAGATTACCAAAGAATATTTCACACCTATTTTTCTTGTGTTACACTTATTTAAAATACGTCACAAGCAAGTAGGTACTGTTTGCATCTAATAACGTGACGAGTCTCTAATCTCGAATTTTGACGCGTTGCATTTTTGTTTGTAAATATGTATCAGTTCAACAAAAGAATTTGTTAAAATATGTGTCCATTATTTTTCAAAACTTTTACTGACGGTTTAATTTTTGCAATTTATTATGTTGTCAACATGAATTAAGTATTCTAGTAATAGCAAAAAAAACTTCTAAAACACCAAGATTTTTTTTCCTTTTATTTCGGGAAAGGCGGGCAGTATCTTTTCCAGTAACTTTTTTTAATTTATGTTAAAAAAATATATTCCTTTTTCGACTGTTCAGTAACAACTGCAAAATTTGTAATTCTAATAAATTCGCCTACGCTGCGGCGCCTCTGCCTTTTATTCTATAATCCTTATCCGGCAGTTATTATTGCAGTCCAAGCAGTTCACTATCATCCTTCATGCCATACACTCGCGCGTATCATTAATAATAATTTGTAATAATAAATAATAATACAGTGATCGCTACATAAGGTGTCTAACGAAACACGTGAAAGAAAATTCATAAGGTAAGTCAATCAATATTAGACAATCTAGTACTTAATAAGGAAAATTAAAAAAAAACAAAGGTTTTTTTTTTAATTTTCGTTTGTTTTTAGTAAAAATAATCTTTTAAAAGAAAAGACTAAAGTATTTTTTTGACAATTTTTTTGAAGTGAAAACTTCTTTAGCGGCGTTGTACACTTTTTCTGTAATGGGTAAAAAATTTAAAACTCGCGTCAGGGTCACGTGACCAAAACTCGCGTCAGGGTCACGTGACCCTGATCGAAAATGAGTAAGACGTCATTCAAATTAAAAATAAAACATAGTAACAAAAAAGTTTTCACTTCTACCGGCACTCCTGGAGTGCAACCTTTTTTTTTTTTTGTTTATTTGTAATTTTAGATAGGGAATCTTTAAAAAAGCAAAGGTATATTTTTGACAAATTTATTTTTTTGTTTGTTATTTTAGTTAAGGCGAAAGTATTTATATATTGTTACTTTTAAGAGCCTTATTGTATTTTTTTTTGTTTTGATAAAGTCATTACTAATGTAATGTAAGGACTTTCATCCTGTGTGGCAGGTACCTAATTTACTAGTTAAAAATAAATCCTGTTCCTTCGGTAGTCCTTTGCGTTCCAGAGCCATGGTATCCTGCTTAGATAGTTAGTTACCTTTAGCTTGAAAATAAATATTAGTTCTTAAATTCGACATAACGTAATGCCTGTTATTCCGAAAAACCGCGAGGAATAGCGAGTAGCCAGTAAATAATAAAATAAACGACAAACATCTTCATATACATAGAAAATGGTATCTTATGCTCTATTTAAATACATTAAGTCGTCAATAACTACAAACACGTTTTCGGAATCTAAAAATACAATGAATCGTAAATGCGCACGTATTTGAATATTTCATTTAACATGAAATAAGTCGAAGACGAATAAGTTAATCTAACGGCACGACGCAGTGGCTGCCTGTCACGGGTTTGATTAGGTTTGATTCCCGCAAGTGACAAATATTTTGTTTGATAAGTACCTAGTTTTTCTGGGTCGGGGTGTTTGTGTATGCGAGTTTAAACGCCTTACCTACCACAAAAATACCTATAAATATCTGTTGAACGCTTGTCCAAAAAAAAGTGTAACTGCAAAATGACCCTTAAATAAACGTGAAATGTCGTTTTGACGTTGACAGATTTTTCAGACAAGTGCTCATCATCTGCCTTCCTTTTCCCAACTATATTGTGGTCGGCTTCCAGTCGAACCAGATGCAGCTGAATATCAGTATTTTACATGGAGCGATTGACTATCGGACCTCCACAACCCAGTAACTGGGGAATACGATACCCCATGGTAAGACTGGTTGTCAGACTTTAGAGCTCTGGCTAACAGTAACGACTGTCAAAGATCTAGAAATGACAGCCGGGACCAACGGCTTTACGTGCTTTCCGAAGCACGGAGTAAACTCGCTATGACAGATGGTCACTCATCCACAGACCAACCTCGGCAAGCGCGGCTTAACCCGGAAGATCGGTCTGTGCGGCTGTGATTATTTAGCCACGAGCTCCTCTTTTAGACAATAATTATTCAACAGATTTTAAATCTTTCTTGTGGTGAGACGCTAAAAAAATGAAGCCAATTGGCTTGCCTTGCGTTGACATTGCGCTTAGTTGCGTCTCCCTCCCGCCGTACGGTGTCATATTTTCTTTCTCTTTCTTCACGCGTATAAGTAGTTCTAGTATTGTTGCCGTTTTTAAGCGCCGCGATGTTCGTTCATGACGTTGACATGTCTATATAATACGTCATTGATTTTAACACGATAAAAAAGTCGTCGCCAAGAAAAATACTGGGCATTGAACCAGCATGGTCGAGAACAGGATAGTCAGGTGGTGATGAAGCTTAAAATAACATCCCATTGGAGCAACAGGTTTAAAAACTAGTTTGTTAGGTGGCTTCGTGGAACCTGGGATCAACTCAAACTCAAATTCAAAGCATATTAAGAGGATCGTCTACCGAGCGCTCGTCCATACTAAAAGAGAAAACGTTTTCCTGCCCCTAAATGTTGTCTTACCTCAATGAATTTTTAGAATGCTTCTAACACAGTAAAAAACTAGGTTTAATAAGTTTTCTTTTTTTCAAAATTTATAATAGTTTGAAAGTTACAGGCGCCTAAGAGTTACTATTTTTTGACAAAATCTTCATTGAAGTAAAACCTGTGTATTTTAAAAACAAAGAAATTTTAGAAAAAAAGCAAAACCTATAAAATGCTAAAACGATTGACGCCAGAATCTAAGAGATTGGTCGTGATTTAGTTTGTGGAAAACGTTTTCTCCCGAGAGACAAATTTCATATAAAAATACTTGCAGTCAGTCGCGAACTCGCGAGCTGCAACGTTCTCTAACTCTATCGCACGATCGGAGGTTTTTTCAACGCGTGAGAGGGACAGCACGAGTTTTTCTAAATACCTATTTTTTAAAAATTCAGCCGCTATACCACAGATTACGCTATACTATCCTCTTAAGGCGCTCCCTCACAGCGAGCATTCACCTGTAATGTAACATTACAGATTCGACTTTAAGCGTTACATTACAATACTACCTCCCTGACTGACGAGCATTCGCGTACATTTAGTATAGATTTGATACAAGGTGCGCATTGTGATGCTCGATTGTCTTCACTCACTGATGAAATGTTCGAATCTGTAACGTTACATTACAGTACCCTTAGCACGAGTTTTCAGTATTTGAGACGTAAAGTAAACTGGAACTTTTGACAATTTCAAATTGACAATTTTCAAGGAAAAAGTTCCTTCTTCGCACAACAGAGGCGGTGTTAAATTTCTTCATACAAGAAACGCTGTTTTACTGGAAAGACGCTGTAAATTAAAAGAGTGAAAACTCGTGCTAAGGGTACTGGTGAACGCTCGCGGCGAGGGAGCACCGTTATTAGATTACAGCAACACCGGTATACATTTGCATAGACAAAAAAAAAAATGAAGCAATGAATTATAATCCCAGTCACAAGACATTATAACTTATGAAAGTGCTGTAGTTGCCCATTCCAAGGAGAGTAGATCTCTATCGAGAATTCGAGAAGAATGGTGCTTTTTCTTTGAAAATATCAAAACAAAAAGCATTTGAGTGAATTTTATTACTGAGATAGATTAGGTAATATACAGAAACAAAAGCTCATCGATTAGTCTGACTCGTGACTAAAATAGTAGTAGGTATAATATACCTACTATTTTAGTCATTATACATATAGCCTTTGGAAATACGCACCCGGGTCGACGGACGGCGCGTTGTGTTCCACACGCGCCTCAAAATGCGCGTCTTTTTTTCTTTTGAAACACGAATCTCTAAAAATACGATATATTTTTAATTTTATCCTTATGTTCGTCATCAAAAACGTTTCGTACCTACAAACATTTCGATTGAGAGACATTTTTTAAAACAGAAAAAGGCAAAAACTGCTAATGTTTTTTTTATACTGTTTGTCAGGGTTTTTCCAAAATCCGCCCCGTGTTTGATTGCGTGGAACAAGTGAGGGAAAACCTAACGTTATCACCATAACATAATCTATGGCTTTATTGTCTTATAAATGGCCATTTTTTATTTAATATTTTTCGTGTTCAATGAGAGTAGATACACTCGTGCATAATTATACCCCTCATTATGTACTAGTTTCATAAACTTATATTATTACGGTGCATAATTTTCCAATTTTAATCAGATTATACTCTAGGTACCTTTCTTTTTTAGCGTGTTAAATTCATCAAATGAGTCCTCCCACCCCGGGCAGGGCGGGAGGGACTGTCAGACTTCTACTGACTAAAATCCACGGTGTCCTTCAGTAGCCTGTTATGTTCCGGGGTCACGGTAAGGAAATAATCCCGCGACCCCGGCAGGCTTTGGCCCTCTGAGAGGGGGGGCCCGTCATTATGCTGACGCTCTTTGAGGCGCGCGTGGGACACAACGCGCCGTCGACCCAGATTATAGGTACCTGTATTTAAAAGTTACATTCTGAACAATTTTACCATCATCATCAGCCGGAAGACGTCCACTGCTGAACAAAGAGGCCTTCCGTTTAGACCACCACGCCGAACGACAATTCGCCACTTACATCCATCGGTTGCCCAGAACAAGTTTGCTTATTTTTAGGTTACTTTGAACAAAAAAAAATTTAATCTTAAGGGTCTCGAGCAGGTAGTCTTAACCGCAAAACGTCACCAAATATCAGAAGGTTGGAAATTTGTAAAAAAATATCACGCTGTTATAAGCACAACCCAAAAAACGAAGCCTACGTAGGCACAGATTACGTAGGTAGGTACTTATCAATGGTTGAAGCGCAAAAATTCTTATTCGCAAAATGGCCACCGAGTCGCATAAGGACAAATTCTAAAAATGGCAAAATCTCCAAAAGTCTAATTCTCAAATTGGCAAATTCTCCAAAAGCGTCAAAGAAGGCAGTTTCACTGCGAGTTTTACCCGTCATGTCAGTGGCGCTAAAAGCGCATAACGTAAGTGTAGATTCAAAATGTGTAGTTATATTATCTGTAGTGTGGCTTTACATGCTTTCCGAGGCACGGAGGAAACTCGCGATGACAGATGGTCACCCATCCACAGACCAACCTCGGCGAGCGGCTTACCCTGGAAGATCGGCCTGTGCGGTTGTAATTATTTAGCCACGAGCTATATCTAGGCTGGCATATTTTTTTAGAAGGTCAAGCATTGATTTTGTATTTTTTATAACGTATACTTTCACAATAATAAAAAAAAACTTCAAGAAAATAATGCTTTTGTTAACTGTACATGAACTTTAAACAAATAATTATCAATTGATTGATATGCAAATATACATTTTAATTAATTAATCAAAAGACATTGTTTTCTTTGTAGTGACGTTTTGACGTAGAAAAATATATTTAAATTACACGGTTGGTATAATTTATTGGCGGGTTTTAAATACTAAATAACATTTGTTCAGGCTCAACTCACACCAAAAGAGCGGCGAAGGGCAGCGAAGCGGAGCGCAGTATCAGTGTGATTTTTTACTTTATTTTCATTGTTATAATACTTATTATCGCATGACAAACTCGAACAAGGCTCGCGGATGCCGATGTCGCTGGAATTCCAGCGAATTTTATAAACGGAGTCGTGCCACTGAGCGAGAAGTCGCGGGAAGTCCCGAGAAAGCACGAGCAGTCGCGAGCGGCCGCTGGCAATATCCCGAAAATACCCATTATCACTACTTAAACACAAGTTTCCTCGAGTTTTGCTGAAAGTGAACTGCGCATAGGAGAGCGCGGGCGGGATCGAGAAGGCGTGTGGATTCCCGCGACTGCTCGAGAAGTCGCTGGAATGCTTGAAAAGTAGCGCGACTCCGCCCTTCGCCGCTCTTTCGGTGTGAGTTGACCCTTACTAGCTTTTGCCTGTGGGTTTTCTCGTTTAAAATTTACCAATCAATTCGTATCGTACAGTTGTACACACGGCTACACATCAAGCTATACAAAACCAGTATAAGCTGATCGTTGTATACATGCGCGGAATGATCATACAAAGTGAGTCTACGATAAACTGGTTTTGTATAGGTTGATGTGTAGCCGTGTGTACTTGCCGTCGGATTGCTGACAGTTCTTTGAGACGCGCCGTCGACCCAGACATGGGCCATGATCGGACGGCGAGTCACCTATTAATTGCCGCCGCCCGCCGTCCGCATGCCCGCGACTGCTTATCTTTGCAGATCTATATGATAACCACGAGCTGTTTACAGTTTCGAAAAGCAAAATAGAAGAAAATAGACATTTATTTTTAAAATTGACACTGTTATTATTTTTCTATATTATATTTATAGATTGTTATTATAATGCTATAATTCATTATGACGTAAAACATGTCAATTTTGTTTATGCCGATACTAAAAATATACGTGAATTAATTAATATGTTTTGGTAAATAAATATAGAATCATAAATCATTATAATCGAAATAATTATGCATTATCTTGATTAGGCTTTTTTTTTTTTTTTTAGCGTGGTAAAGTCATCAAATGAGTCCTCCAACCCCGGGCAGGGCGGGAGGGACTGTCAGACTTCTACTGACTAAAATCCACGGTGTCCTTCATAGCCTGTTAAGTTCCGGGGTTACGGTAAGGGAATAATCCCGCGACCCCGGCAGGCTTTGGCCCTCTGAGAGGGAGGCCCCGTCAATATGCTGACGCTCTTTGAGGCGCGCGTGGGACACAACGCGCCGTCGACCCGGGCATGGTCCTTGGTCGGGCAGCGAGTTGCCCTTTACTCGCTGCCCGCATGCCCCTCGCTGCCCGCATGCCCATCTTGATTAGGCTTGCAAGGTTGTCGATATGTGGGATGTAGATTTGGCGATCATTGTGCCCATAGTCGTGTTTGCCAATGCCATAATTGCCAAGAGCCTCGACCAACACCTAAGGAGGCTCTCGTTAGGCAGCTGGGTCAAGGGCCAGATTCAGAAAGCAGTTCTTCTGGACACGGCGCGCATTGTTAGGAGGTTCCTTTTTCTGGAGCCCTGACGTAGCTTGGACCCTGTTCCCGATACCGGTGGTCCATTGCACTCTTGTTTATTTTAAATGTTTGTTTTAGATGTTTTTTTTTTTTCAAAAAAATAAAAAATAATGAATAAAAAAATAATAAAGGATACAGCAGATATTAAAAGAAGTTAAACATTTTTAATTATTTTAATTATTATCTCATCAGTAATTTTTTTTGTGGTGTATAAAATGTGTGTCGACCAACAAAAATCGTGATATAAAAAATTCCAGGTTATTCCCAGGTTATAATTTAAATAAGTAAGTACCTATAACTTTTGCTAATGACTTTGCTCGTCTCATTATCACCCTTCAAGTTTTCTTGAAAAATTTGGCTAAATCCGTTTCTAGGATCCAGCCTATATCTGTTTTAAAATCTTTCGAAATCAATACTTTTTAAATGTGAAAATTACTTTTGTGAAATAAAATTCAGCTCTAAATCAAAAAAGTTACAACGATTTTTTTTTTTTTAATTTATATAAATACATTCTATGGCTTCCTTAGACAAGCATTATTTGTCCAAAAATAACCTATCAAGGTTGTTATGACGGAAATTATAACAACACCTAATTATAGGTGTCTCAGAAACATTCAAATAATAAAATATTCATAATTGTGAAACATTACGTAAAATAAAATTACATAAATCTAAGTTCATTGTCAAGAACGCTATTTCTTATTCTTTTTTTTTTACATTTAATGCTAATTTTAAAGCCTACTTATTTTTTTGCAATGACTGTTATATAAATTATTATTCAAATTAAATTATACATTATATTATAATGGAATTGAGGTTATATAACTCGGAAAGACTCAATAATGATGGTAGGCCTAACAATAATTATTTTTATTCTAATTCTTGTAACAGTTTAAAAAAAACTCCAATGTAAAAAAAAATCCTCTAAGTATACTTTTTGACCATTTAGTCTATAAATATTTGCAATTAATTTACATAATGATGCATTCTTTTATGTGGTAGTAAAATCAAACGTATCCACTGCACTGGGGACTGTCAAACTCGTACTGACTAAAATCCAACGTGTTCCTTTCAATTGCCCTTTACGTTCCACGGCCACGGTAACCTGCTTAGACAGTCCCGCGATGCATTATGAGGCGTAAAGCGAATCTTGTCTCAGTAACGTTTACTACAGTAAGTACTCGTAATAGTCAAAAGTTTGACATGACTATCCGGAAAAGAAAATGTCACTTAAACGTAGTAGAGGGGTCTATCAGACTTGACTGATTAAAAACCAACCTGTTCTTTCAGTTGCTCGTTGCGTTTCAGGGCTGTGGTGCCCTTATAAGATAGTCCCGACACCTTAGCAGTCATTTTTGACCCTATAACGGCCCCGTTAGTGTGCTGAGAGCTCGTTGAGGTGCGTGCACACAATTATAATATTCCATATCTATCACTCAACGCCATCTAGTCCCAAGCTAAGCAGAGCTTGTGTTAAGGGTACTAGACAACTGATAAACATACTTACATATTTCTAAATACAAAAATATTATATGATAAATTACACCCAGACACAAAACAAGTGATCGTGCTCATCACACAAACATTGGTGGAAATCGAACCCACGACCTCCGGCATAGCAGTTAGAGTCACTAACCGCTAGACCAATGTGTGTGTTAGACCTATGTCCTAATGGTCTGCGGACGATAGGACTACAGCGCTGCTTGTCGCGAGTTTGATTCCCACATGGAGCTTACATTTGTATGATCTATAAGTAGTTGTTCCGGGTCGTTTGTGTATGTGTGTTTCTATGTTTGTAAACGCACCCACGATACAGTAGAAATTCCTAGTGTGAGGGCTAAGTTCAAAAAATAAAACTACGAATTTGCTATTTTTGTAGAGGTCGGTGCTCTTTCCCAAGTATTTAAAGCGTTACATAAAACATTTGGATCGCTTGAAAAACGTTAAAAACCTGTTGAAAATTAACATAAATTACAATACTTCTCAACTCTCTAACGATTTGAACCATGGACTAATACAGTAGCTTCGTTTGAATCAAATCAATAATATGCTATGGCTTCAAATTCAATCATTATCTTCATAATAGCCGTAGGGCGTCCACTGTTGAAAATAAATGATAAATGATATTTATTCAGGAAATTGGTTTTCTTTTACACGTCAATGACACTATTTTTACACTAGATGAGGCCGGTGTTTCGTTCCAGGCTACTCTGAGAAGAAACTGCCGCAACAAACTCAGAGGTCACAGTCTCTTTTATAGTCCAGACAATTTTGTATTGATCAAGACATTTGAGAACCATGCAGGTATAGGCCTCCCTTATACATTTCCAATAGGACCGGTGGGGCTTGCATCTAGTGTGTAACCCTGATCTTCATCAAATCGTCTGTCCAAGTGTCCACCTTTTAGGTGGACGTCTTATGTAAGATTCCCACCAACCGACCGGAATCGGCGGCATTTTAAAATGCGGTAAAGAACATTGAAATCTATCAACAGTAGATATGAGCGCCGCGCCGGCGCGCCGCCGTCGCCGTGAATTCGGTCGGCGCGCCGCCGCCGAAAAAAACGCGCGGCGCGCCGCCACGACGAGTTGCAACTTGCTTTCTCGCTCTCACGCGCGTCCTGATGGCATTCGCCGTTTGTTCGCTCTAGCCTCTTTGCTACACTCACTACGTAGCTTATGCCACACACGTTAGTGCCTTTTCACACGTTCCAGTTGACGGGTAGCCGGTGCCGGGAAGCCGGCGGTGAGGCATGTACTATTGCTGTCACACGTACCGGCGTAATTGGCCATACCGGCACCGGCTACCCGGCTGTACCCGGCAACCGGAACGTATGAAAAGGCATTTACAGTATACTTGTGGTAATCCAGACTTGCGCAAGTATACTGAAACGTGTGTGGGAAGATACTTGCACAAATAAGACGACAACAAGGGACTCTCAACGACGTCAAGTCAATCGAATTGCAAGTTATTTGTTAGTGGCAAGACATAATATAGGGAATTTTCGATCAATTTTCCTGTATGATATATTATGCTATGTATGTGTGTGCATTCTTTAGCTGTATGCTACATGTAGCCAAACATTTCGGTATGTAAACACATTGTATAGAACACAACCTTGGAAAACTTGTTAATAACTTGCTTTTTTTATGTACACAATAGATTTGTTTTCAGTATCAATATATTGCAATTCTTATCAGACAAGTATTTTTTTTCATTTGTTAAATCAATGCGTATTTACAAAAATATAGGGTGACTGGTAATTAGTGTACCTACGATACTGAAACACTGTGATTGTGCTCATGATAACCAACAACTTTTACTATGGGAACAAACCTGAAAACTCAAAAAAAAAATCAGTTGTTCAGTACATTTATTTTTGCTTAATGTACTGAACAGCTGATATTTTTTTCACGATTTCGCTTTTGCTCCCATAACAAAAATTGTTTGTTATCATGAGCACAATCACGTGTTTAAGTATCGTACACTAATTACCAGCCACCCCATATAACACATCCATATTTCGAGAGTGGGGTCTCTTTACGTAAGAAGCAAGTAAAAAGTGTACTTGCTTAATGACGTACTTGCAGATTTAAAAGCGACGTATCTTCGTCAATTTTGGAATTAAAAAAAAAATACGTGTCAAATATTTTTTTATAGTATGTGATGTGTATGTACAGTTTCGTTGCCACTGACGTGGGGTCTGATATACCTATAAATTAATCTGCCGGTATCTTGATGTGATTATGACCAAAATCATTATAAAAGAGGTTAGCCGACCACAACACGGTTCAATGACCCATAAAACGGTAAATTAATTTTTAATTATTATGACTCATTTATGTTGATCGGTTATCTAAAACTAGGTAACTACTTATTATGCAAATAATAGGTAAAAAAGGTGTTCAATTGATTGCAGCAGTATTGAAATGTCTCTAAAATAGCCTGTTATTTTTTCTAATTGGATTAAGAGGTCTTGCAAAGATGGCATTGCCAAAAAAAAACAACTGCAGTAATAAAAAATAATAATAATATTCCACAACCATCACACAACGCCATCTAGTCCCAAGCTAAGCACAGCTTGTGTTATGGATACTAGACAACTGATTAACATACTCATATATTTCTTAATACATACACATTATAGATAAATTACACCCAGACACAGAACAAATTATTATGCTCATCACACAAACATTTGTCCTGGATGGGAATCGAACCCACGACCCCCGGCTTAGCAGTCGGGGTCACTAACCACTAGACCGGCCAGTCAAGAAATAATACCTACTTACTTTTCTAGATCAAACCTCTACTGTGAAAACAGGAAAATGTTATTTTTTTCCAAGCCCTTATTTCCGTGTATTTCCGCCATCTGACACTTTACCTTTTATGCAAGTTTCGCGCAGATTACTTATAGGTATATAACCTTGTCTAAGGTCCACGGTAATGATGCTGAGTGATCACGCACATCAGTACAGACGGCGACAAAAGTGGAATGGCACTTTTCAATAGTCACTACTCGTGAAGTAGACTCAATTAATATTTAAGAAATAGTAATAAAAAATGTGTATACGGCTGGACATTGGTCTGGATATCAAAGGGGTCAAATCTTAATTGTTGAGTTTTTTTTTGTTTTTAACATCATCATCATCATCTCAGCATAGGCTTCCCCTTTCGATCTCCACATATACCTGTTGGATGCGACCTGCATCCAGCGTCTTCCGGCGACCTTTATAAGGTCGTCTGTCCACCTTGCTGGTGGACGTCCTACGCTGCGGTTGCTAGTCCGTGATCTCCACTCTAGTACTTTTCGACCCCATCGGCCATCTGCTCTGCGAGCAATATGGCCTGCCCATTGCCACATGTTTGTTTTGTTTTTAACATACCTACATGTTTTTTCAATTTATTTTTTAGTTTGTAAAATCATCAAATGAGCGAAATGCACGGGGCGAAATCAACATCAGAGTCTTACTGACTGTAAGTCCTCCCTTCAACAGTGTGTAATAAAACACTGTATTAAAACATTTTCTCAAATCGTAATTAAAAAAAGGAACAGACAGAAAAGTAGTGAAAGGTTTAGAGAAGAAACTAATTCTACAGATACATAGGTTAACGTTTGCCTACTTAACAAGGTATTAAATTCAATCAATGTCGTTCACCTCTTAGAATGACATTGACACATTGTGTTATGCACACTCCGCAAAAATAAAACAAAAACTCTTTTGTCATTTTTTCATGAAATGTAAAAACTTTAATGCTAATGCACTTTTGTTACTGGTCGTACATTCATTACGTACAATGTCCTTGGATAAAAAATAATAATAACAAAAATAATTGGAACGAAAAAACCATAACTACAGATAGACAAGCAACCATACATCTTGTTTTTATGAGACACTAGCTGTTGTCAGCGGCTTCACCCGCTACAACTCGAAAATTATCCGACGGCGACGGGAACATAAAATTGGGATAAAAACTATCCTATGTGTTAATCCAGGTTATAAACCATCCGTGTACCAAATTTTAGCCTAATCCGTTTAGTGGTTTTTGCGTGAAAGAGTAACAAACATACCTACATACACACATTATCCTCACAAACTAATATTAATAGGACTAATTAGGTACATGATACCATTTTGATACTTACCTATGTGTGAGCCAACGACGATATAATACTAGACTCCGCATGCACGCTTTAAGGAACAAAAACTATTCTGTCAACTCGCTGAGGTACTACGTAAGCGAGGGGGACGGGGTACTGCGTTGTGATTGGCTAACTCAAGGTCTGTGCTGTCTCAACGTAAGTTTACGGCTCACAGGATTGGTCGAAATGAGACGGATATACCTAAGACTTTTTTGCCTAATGTGTTGACAGACATCGGTCGCCTGTTATTAGGAGTCTAGTATTATATCGTCGTTGGTGTGAGCAGTAAGTGCATGATATTATTATGCGTATGCGAAGTATATTGCGTCGCTCGCGTCGATCGTATGAATCCACTCGCTCCTCCAGGAGTTATCTGACGGGGCCTCCCTTAGAGGGCCAAACCCTGCCGGGGTCGCGGGACTGTATCTTCAGGTAACCGCGACCCTCGAACGTAAAGGGCTATATTGAAGAAACACCGTGGATTTTATTCAGTAAGAGTCTGAAAGTCCTTTTTATCCGAACGCGGAAGGAGTTCTCATTTGTTTTGATCACATCAAAACAAAATTTTGACTGGCCTCTTGGTCTAGTGGTTAGTGACCCTGACTGCTGCCGGGGGTCGTGGATTCGATTCCCACCCAGGACAAATGTTTGTGTGATGAGCACGATCATTTGTTCTGTGTCTATATTTATATGCATTTAGAAATTATGTATGTTATTTAGAAATAATATATGTTTATCAGTTGTCTAGTACTCATAACACAAGCTCTGTTAGCTTGGGACTAGATGGCGTTCACACATGATAGTTGTGGAATATTATTATTATTCATCGTCATTTGGTCATTAATGTCCGTTATGAGGAAAAAAACTTCCAATACACATCTGTCATAATTACGATCAAAATGACGCAAGTTCACCTTTGTCTTGTCATTGCATTGGAAAACATCGCTAGAGTTACGAGACTGGACTAATAATTACTTGGATTACTGACAAAGGGAATTAACTGGTTGTATAGACTTGTTAGCTGGCACAGGTAAACCCACACAGGGTTTGAGGATTAATTTAAACCTTAAAGCGCCATTTACACGGAGCAAGAACTCGTATGCGAGTTTCACTACATTGCGGCATTTGTTTCATTAACTGAATTTGTTCTACCCATAAATTCCGCAATGTAACGCAACTCGCGTTCGAGTTCTTGCTCCGTCTAAATGGCGCTTAAATCTTACTGCAAGAAAGTTAAACATCTGTTAAACACTTGTCTAATAAACTGTCAAGGTTAAAACGACATTTCACGTTGATATAAAGCCGGATTTACATTACGAAACTAGTTGCATGAAAGTACTTTCATGACACTAATTTCACCAGTAATTTCACGTGTAAACGTTCAGTTTTACAATGCTTGCATTACTTTCGTGACACTGAATTACTTTCGTGCTATATGCATATTTTTTGTGAAACTAATTTCATGCAACTACTTTCGTAATGTAAATACGGCTTAATTAAGGGTCGTTTTGCAATTAGGTAAACTTTTTATATTTTAGACAAGCGTTCAACAATTAACAAACATTAACATATCAATTCGGTTTAACTAATTATCCTACGACATTTATATCCGCTACTAATATTGAAAACGTGAAAGTTTGTTTGGTGGATGGATGTTTGTCATTGATTGTTCCTCTATCACGCAAAAACCATTGAACGGATCTGGATGATATTTGGTACACAGATAGTTTATAATCTGGATTAACACTTAGGATAGTTTTCGTCCCGATTTTATGTTACCACGGGATGATTTTTGAGTCGTAGCGGGTAACACCGCTGCTGCGGTAGCTGGTACACAATATGAATACAAAATTATTTTTAGTATATGCAAAACCTGAATATAGTTTTTTCTGAATCAGTGACTGATTCGATTCCAATAATTTTTCGGTAACAATGTTTATTTTTTTCAACAATATTTTAATTAAATATTATTACCAGTTAATTACAATACAATCACCGTACGGTTAGGTACCTATTGCCAAACTATCATCACGAGTGTAACACAGTAGACGCGGGTGTACCGCAAAATGAGCATGTGTTCGGACAAGCTTATAACTTTGTGTTTTTTTATGATACGGTTTTAAAATGTACATATTATAGATTCTTCACACAAAAATATTGGACAAGTTTATCGGGTTTCGCATAAACAAAAACATAATGTTGTAGGTATACATATTTGCAAAGGCAAAAAGTCAATGAACTTGACTTGACTGCACTATCAATGCGTCCGACAGACAGTACATAGCCTGTAGCCAAACAGCAAGCGACAATCGCTAACGATCAGCAGTCGTTAATACATTTTCAACTTTATACCCCATCGCATAAAGTTGACAATTTAGTAAAGACTGCTGAGCGATATCGAACGAAACAAACGAAAACCATCTGTAATCTTTGATAGATTTTCAACTTTATGCAATGGGGTATAAAGTTAAAAATGTTTAAGCGACTGCTGAACGTTAGCGAATGTCGCTTGTCATTTGTCTATAGGGCCAGTACTAGAGCGATCAGTGTCAGTCAACCACCTTGAATCGATAATTGATGCCATCAATATTCCTATCATAAACAAAGAAAATGTTCTTCAATGGATTTTCCTACGCTATGAGTGGACTGTAAAAGGGCCCTTTTTTATGTGTTTCCGATCAGTAATAGTCATGAGACAATTGTTCTAGTCCTCAAACGATGCCGCAAACATGATGAATTCGGTCGAAGAGTTTTCCGTGTTGATTTTGTTACAAAATAATAATAATAATATTCCACAACTATCACACAACGCCATCTAGTCCCAAGCTAAGCAGAGCTTGTGATATGGGGACTAGACAACTGATAAACATACATTAATATTACTAAATACATACATAATATTATAGATAAATTTACACCCAGACACAGAACAAATGATCATGCTCATCACACAAACATTTGTCCTGGGTGGGAATCGAACCCACGACCTCCGGCATAGCAGTCAGGGTCACTAACCACTAGACAAACAGGCCAGTCTCTGAATCGATGGTCGAAGAGTTTTTCTTGTTGATTTTGTTACAAGATAGACTGGCCTGTTGGTCTAGTGGTTAGTGACCCTGACTGCTATGCCGGAGGTCGTGGGTTCGATTCCCACCCAGGACAAATGTTTGTGTGATGAGCACGATCATTTGTTCTGTGTCTGGGTGTAATTTATCTATAATATGTATATGTATGTATTAGGAAATATATAAGTAGGTATGTTTATCAGTTGTCTAGTACCCATAACACAAGCTCTGCTTAGCTTGGGACTAGACGGCGTTGTGTGATAGTTGTGGAATATTATTATTATTATTCAAGTAGCATTTTCACGGAAATTAACACTTAATAATTACGCATCGGCAGTCAGCTCGTTACTGCTCCACAACTGCTCCACGTGACCGCAATTAGAACAAGAAAAATATGTTATTGTAAGATAATTACATAATACCTTTGATCTTAACCAGGTATATACAGTACAGTAATAATTATACCAGTGGCGTAGCTTGGCCAGGCGTAGGGCCCATATCAAAACTTGTTTGGGGGGGGGGGCATGTGTATAATTTTGCAGATTATAGACAATAGCATCCTGACTCCTGTAACTACTGATATTTCTGTCATTAAGAGAATTTTGAAGGGAGATAGAAAATTGAGAATGCTGATCGACTGTTCGTAGTTCATTAATGACAACTACATAATTATAGATAAGTTAGTTCTCGCAATGATAGACGCCCACGGCGAAGGACGTCGCTAGACGATCTCCGGGTGCGGTCATGCGGGCGGCGAGCAGCGGACTAGCGGGCGACTCTCTGTCCGACCATAGACCGAACCCGGGTCGTCGGGGTTGTGTTCCAATCGTGCCTCAAGGAGTGTCAGTATAAAGACGGGGCCTCCCTTTACCGTGAATTACCGTGACCCGGACACCGTGAATTTTAGTTATTACGAGTCTGACAGTCCTGCCCTGGATGGGAGGGCTCATTTGATGATTTTACCACGCTAAAAAAATGTTAGGTGTTCGATATTGGAACTTTATGGCCGCGATAAGTTTTCATTTAGAGCAACATTTCATATTTTTTATTTTTATTCCGTCGCGTTCCCTTGATACTTGACGTTGCGGGGCCCCGTATAATTGATACGGCTAATACGGGGCGGTAACCTCGCCACTGGTAATAATTATTATGTAATTATAAATACTGACTTACTCGTATCAACTTTATAATGCTTACGAAGCCTAAAAGTAGGCTTGCGAATCACGTAGTTTTGTTGAAGAATGCTATTTTTTCAACGAGGAAGTAAATATGCATGTACGCTACATAGCAGTTTGTAAACTAATTATATCATCACGGTTTATCGTGCAGTAGGTGGTTAGAAAGGTCATTTAGTATTAGATAGTACATACTTATATGTTTACGAAACTATTTCAGTTTTTTTTTTAAATCTAAATCGGCTTACTTCTTATCTTTCGGAAGTCGGTCGCAAAATTGAATTAGAAGTAAAACCACTGACTTCCGAAAGATAAGTCATTTCACACTTAGGTTGATGAACATTTTTTACTGACTTAAAAAAAGCAGGAGGTACAGCTTGGCAAAAAACAGTAGAAAACCGGAAGTGGCCACTGTGCTCTCGCTACCAGCACTTTGAATGATTTTATTTTTGATTTTTTCACTTATTACTTTAGTTTTATGACACAATAATAAATCTAACAAACCTGCGTTCTCTGTTTACATCAAATATCAAAGATTTTAAACGTTGTCAGCAAACAAAAAGATTAGTTCCGTTTCAATCCGTTCTGGCCAAGCTGTATTCAATCCGCTATTTTAGAAATTTTTCAAATAACATCGAACATAAAAAGAATTACCTAAATCGGTACGTACCCAGTCGTAAACTCGTAAGCTATGAGGTAACAAATCAATACAATCGAATTGAGAACATCCCCATTTTTTTGAAGTCGGTTAAAAATCAAGGGTAACCTACCTACACCAATACGGTGTTAATATTATATTTTACAATTAACTGATCTATAAGGTGATATCATGGCTCAAAATCCTCTGTAACTTGTGAAAAGTACTTCACAACCATGGCAAAAGTGTTTAGCACATATATGAGAAAGTAAATACGATACATAGATGATTGATGTGCAAATAACAATCATATAATTATAGCTTAGCAAACACTAAGTATTGTTGCGTTTAAGTTTGGTTGACTGTTCAAGTCAGTAAAGTTTAATTTGTATTTCAGTTTTTTTTTCCTTTAAAGAAGGATTTATTTTATGAAAAATAAAAAAAAAAAAACTCTAGTTGACTGTAGTTCGAGTTTCCTCCGTGTCTCGGAAAGCACGTAAAGCCATTGGTCCCGGCTGTCATTTGTAGATCTTTGGCAGTCGTTACTATTAGTCAGCTAGACTCTAAAAGTAGCACGCAAACTTGCCACAGGGTTTCAAATTAGTAATTAGGTACCCAGTTACTGGATTGTGGAGATCCGATAGGCAGTCGCTCCATGTAAAATACTGATATTCAGCTGCATCTGGTTCGACTGGAAGCCGACCACATATATATTTGGGAAAAGGCAGGCAGATGATGATGATTTTAGTTAAAAACATGCCATGTGTGTTAAAAAGTTGGTACTATGACGTCACTATAATATGGTGACATGACACGGTAACTGTTAATTTTGTTACATAGTATACATAATTATGTATAAGTAAATAAGTAAGTATTGAGGTTAAAAGAACATTTGTATGTGCATTTAAAATGATTGACGTTTATCCACAACCATTTACATTAAATACACGACAATGTAAATTTATTAAAACATATATAATTTATAAATGGCTTGAAATACCTCACTTATTTCTGAACTTGGGAACGTTTAAGCAGAGTAAAGTGGAACGCAAAGAGAAACTGAAGTAACAGAGTGGATTTCTTGATATTGAACGTTTTACCAAGAGAAAGAAAAACGTCTTGTTTTTCCAGTTCACTGTCATTGGCAGAATAGTTGATTTAGTCAACATCGACTTGTTTGCCATTCTCCAAAAATAGAATTGAATAGAAGATAAACATCTGTTAAACACTTGTCAAAAAGAACTGTCAACTACAAAACAGCATTTAACGTTGATTTTGTAGGTCGTTTTCAAGTTACACTTTTTTAAGACAAGCGTTCAACAGAGAACCTTTTTCGCTGCGCATCCGTTAATGCGTTTAATATTTATTAAGTATAAGATTAAACATCTGTTGAACGCTTGTCTAAGAATAGTGTAACTGCAAAACGATCCTTATTAAGTGTGCGTTCACAGGTCGGCATCGCACGTATCACACGTATCGTTCGTAACGGATTTTAGTTTGCCTTGTATGAAAACTCATACAACTTCGTCCACTGATCCGCATGTACGGATCGGCTCATGGCAATGCCGTTAATCCGATGCGTACCTGATTACGTATGCGGAATAAATATCAGCGAAGAAGGTTACATCGTCTAATCCGATATTAGATACTGGCGTCGGCAATCCGATTAAGATTAAACATGGCGTATCCGATCGCTGCCGACACAGAAATCCGTTTGATGCGATGCGTCCGATACGTACAATGCGGACCTGTGGACGCTAACCATTACGTGGAATGTCGTCTATATGTTGACAGTTGTTTTTGACAAGACTGTTCAACGGATGTCAACTTTACTATAGTAAGACGGGAAATGTTTAAAGATTTACTTAAAAAACCGTGTTTTCTTTCTCAGAATGAACAACATTTTGGAAGAATCACCTTTGAAGCAAACCCCTCTCACTGGCGAAAAGATGGAGAAGTGGGTGGAAGCCCAGTTGAAGGGTGAACACCTGGACATTGACGTCTACGGCAAACCCTCAGAGCAGACAATTAAGGAGCTGGAGAACGTAAGGAATTTGAGCAAAGAACTACAGGATAATCTGCATGTAAGTGACGCTGGTAATCCTGATATTGAAGGAGCAAAGTCTTCGTAAACTCTCATGAATAGGGATTTGACTGAAAATAATAATAATAGGTAATAATAATATTCCACAACTATCACACAACGCCATCTAGTCCCAAGATAAGCAGAGCTTGTGTTATGGGTACTAGACAGCTGGTAAACATACTTATTTATTTCCAAATACATACATATTATAGATAAATTACACCCAGACACAGAACAAAATATGATCGTGCTCATCACACAAACATTTCTCCTGTGTGGGAATCGAAACCATGACCCCCGGCATAGCAGTCATGGTCACTCTAAACGAGGCCAGTCAAAAATGTAATAGAGCTCGTCAGTTATTATCAAAAAAATGTTTGACACGTATTTCTTCTTTTGTTACGTAAACCAAAATTAATAGATATGACCTGTTTTTATTAATATTTCTGTGGATACGACGCTTTTAAAACTGCCAATACATCGCAAGAAAGTACAGTTTTTACTTGCTTCTGACGTCAATTGGGCTGCTGCGTTGCGTCAGTTGCGTGTCGCGGGTTCGAATCCCGCACGGAGCAAATATTTGTATGATCTACACAAGTACCTAGTTGTTCCGGGTCTGAAAGTTTGTGTATATGAGTTTATAATTATGTTTATAAACTCCTGGAGAAATTCCAAGTATGGGCCAAGGTTTTTTTTTTGAAGTCTTTTTTTGCTTGAATAGGCAGGTTGGTCACACTACTAATATGGCTGTAGTCTCTCCATGTAAAATACTGATAATATTCAGCTGCATCCGGTTCGACTGGAAGCCGACCCCAAAATATTTGGGAAAGGACTTAAACTTGAAGCCACGTTATATCGACGATAACTTTAAGTGACTGAAACTATCCAGGCGTTCACCTATCCATTTCTTACCCAACAGGAACTAGAAAACTCAGTCCGCATAGCAGAAGTAGAGAACCAAGCGATGAACCCGACAGCCCCTATCTTGGACTTCTCAGAAGACCATGAGTTCGTTCCGGATAACCAGAACACGTACTACGCTGGAGAAGACAAGGTGGACGCGAAGGAGGAAGAGAAACAGAAGCTGACCAAGGGTAAAGGACCTAAAACTGCCATCCAGCAGTTCTATAAAGACCAGTGTGTGTTTTTGACCGGGGGAACTGGTTTTTTGGGAAAAGGTGAGTGCTGCATGGCGTTTGTGACGGCCCAAAAGTTTCTGGAGCTTAGCAGAACATTGTTTCTGTCTTCTATAGCCTTTAAGCCGTAATAGGGGACTTATAGAGGTTTATTTTATCGGTCGATTTTCGCCTCACGGCTTTTAAAGGCCGCAAATGGCTTATGCCCCAAAGTTGGGTGCCAAACAAAGACATTAAACTATATACGAGCAATAGACGGGACATCACGAAGGAAGTTGTGATCCAAAACTTTTTACCAATAGGTAAAAAGTCGCTCAGTCTAGAGTCGCGTAATCGCGTTGCTATGCAACGCTAGATAGTGCTACTGACGCACGTCATCAACAATTTTGTATGACAATTTTCCCAATGTCCGCTCTATAGGTTCTTTTAAATCTCTTTGGTGCCAAACCAACTTGTCGTACAGAGATTATGGACCGTGTAAATTGGTCAGTAGCAGGCGATTGTCTACGGCAAGTATGTAGTGTGTTGTTCTGCTAAAATTAACAAGTTTTACGCTATTTTTAACCAGTGTATATGGAGTGGCGACAAAAATTTTCCATGCGCTACGACTACCAACTTGTCGCACGAAAATCGACCCGAATTCCCCAAAAGACTTCATTATTGTAGAAATGTGCTAATTTTATAGAACGCGTGTTTCTACAACGTGATAGTTAAATTTTTAATGGGTTAAACTTGTTTCTAATAATATGAGAGAGTGGTAAAGGTGTCAATGTCTTAGAGACTCAAGGTTACTAATACCCATCTCTATTTGTTGCTATCTTGGATCACGCTTAACATGAAATCCTTTTTCATCATCAGCGTATAAATGTTCCCACTGCTGGGATTCAGGCCTCCTCTCAGTGAGAGGGAGTGGGCCGATTGCGGGTTGGTAGATTTCACATGACTTCGAAGTTTTGGCTCTAGGACATGCCGGTTTCTTCACGATATTTCACTTTATCGTTTTGAGAGCAGTTGTGATGAAATAAATTACACAAAGTAATGTGCCGGGCTGGGTTCGAACCCAGGACCGACCCAAGCCCGACTTGTAAGTCGGGGCCGATTTCTCTGGGCTACCACTACTTCTTTTTATACCTACAATATATAACTACAAGATAAGAAACAAAAGTTGGATATTTAAAAAAAAACTTCGCAATAAACAGAAACTTTGGACCCGACTTTTTTAATGTAATTTGATGTTTGCTTTCGTGTGTGTGTGTGTGTGCTTTTTTGCAGTAAGATAGATAATTTAATAATTGAAAAAATAATACTAAGATGGATCGCAATAATTTCGTAATACATTGTTTTTATCAACTACTAGATGACCCGGCAAACTTAGTACCGCCTCAGAATCAATTTATTTTAATCATATTTCCTCATTTTTAAACCAAGACTGCCAAAAATAATTAAAAACTAAAATTAGCCAAATCGGTCCAGCCGTTTAAGTTCCGACATCCACGCGAACGAAGTCGCGGGCACAGCTAGTATTAAATTAAGTTTAAAAAGTCTACATGCCCATTTATACCTAAGTTAATTCGTGTTTAGACAGGCGTGGCGGGTTTAACTTAATTTCATAATAATAATTACCTATGTTAAATTTTTTTTAAAGTATCCTAGTTAAGTAACTTCCAAGATAACCTTCATAAGACTGTAGTTATATTTATGAGCCTAGTTTTCCGTATAATAAAATAATAACATTAAAAAAGTAATGCTCTTTTTTGCTCACAAGGTTTAAACATTAATGGCTTTGTCGTATCTCGTTTAGAATTTTGAATAGTAATGTATGAATAATCGAGAAAGTGGTTTGGGTTTAAGCAAATACAGAAGACTACTTAATTATATATTTGGATTTTAATATCAACTTTAAATATCGATTACCGCGGCAATCAAAGGCTGTTAAAAGCAGTGGCGTAGCTCGGCCAAAAGCGGCACCGTATCAAAACTTGTTTGGGGGGGGGGGTTCCAATCTAAGTCAATCAGCCTATAATGTTCTCACTGCTGGGAAATAAGCCTCCTCTCTGTGATAGGAAGTGCGGGGTGGTAGATGCCACATGTCTTCGAATTTGATGGTTCTAGGACATGCCGGTTTCCTCACGATGTTTTCCTTCACCGTTTTGAGAGCAGTGTATAGTTTTGCAGAATAAAGGCTATCTGGCTCGTGTAACTAATGCTTATGTCATTAAATGAAGGGAGCTAGAAAATTGAGAATGTTGATCGATTGGGTGTGTTTTTACATTTATGACTACAACGAATAGCCTTATTGAGTTCTAATAATGAGGATGGCAACTGAAAACCGAATGGCGCTAGTATAGCTTGTTCCAAGCATCGTCATTGGTTCAAATCTTATACATATAGGCACTTCAAAATAGTACTACATCATTGGTCGGATTAGTAGGACTTAGCTATGGTCGCGCCATCTACAATTAGCTTTGACGGGCCCTTCTCATTGGAGGTTTATGGTCGCGATGAGTTTTCATTTCAAGCATTTTTTCGTCGGGGCCCCTTGGCACTTGGGGGCCCCGTATGACTGATACGTCTGATACGGCAGTAGCTACGCCTCTGGTTAAAATCACATTATTATTCGAATAAAAATGTTTCTAGGTATAGATAGCATGGCCAGAATTTAAAATTAAAATACCTATCTAGTTTGGGAACGCGAAAACAAAATGAGTAGGTACTTAGGTATAATAATTATATTATACAGTAATTTTGCGTTCGATTCAAAGCTTACTATAAACACATAGCTGCAAACACACAGCTTACTGTAAACATTGAAAGCTTACTGTGTACTTAATAACATATTTTCGTTGAATCCGAGTTTTCGATCCCATTTTTAGTTATTCTATTGAATCCCAATTTCTATTCCTGTAGAATCCCACGTTAACGACAACATTTGTTCATGTAAGAAGAAAAGTGTAACCTTTTTTTAAAAGATATATTCTCTTCATATTCTAAAAAAATCTCGATTCAGCTCCTACCACTATTGAAGTTGCTTTTCATTCCAAAAGTAAACGACTTACCACAAATAGAAATAGATAAACATCTGTTGAACGGTTGTCTAAAAAAAGTGTAATTGCAAAACGACCCTTATATCAACGTGAAATGTCGTTTTGACGTTGACTGTTTTTTTTAAGGCAATTGTTCAACACATGTTTGTATTTTTTGTGGTACAGTTTTCGTTTCGTGATAATAACATTTGCAAACTTACTAACAAAGCTGCCTATTCTGACATTTGTTAAAATAAGGAACAGTTAAATACAGAATAAATAATTAATTACGACGTTAAACATCTAATTAATTTAAATGAATATTAATTATTTAGTATTTAAATAGTTAATTGAAGGTGTTATTGTAGAAGCGTGCAAATTATGAAGGTAAATTGTAGGTACTTGATTTTTAGACAAAAAAAAATGGCCAAGGCCCAAACCACATTAAAAAAAACTTGAGAGGTGTCAAGGGACACCCGGATGGAACGAAGTTACTGTATACTGTATACACTCAACAAAAATAATCGTCGCGACTCCACTCCACTCCACTCCGCTCCGCTCCACTCCGCTCCGCTCCACTCCACTCCACTCCACTCCACTCTTTGAGCTCTAGCACCCTTTCGCAACGCGCGATAAGGAACTTTGTTCCAAAAAGTGTCGTGACAACTTTTCGTAAGAATTGTTTCCGTCTAGCCCCCTTTCACAACGCGCAATAAAGAACTTCGTTCCAAAAGAAATGAGAATTTGGTTCTTGACAAAAAAAAATTGTTAAACCGTCAATTAGATTATTTACAAATATTAGGACCGTATTTTTTTTTGTTACGTACAGTCGACAAAGTGGAATCATGACCCATTTTGACAATAAATCGTCGTGACAATAAGCCTATTGTAACAGTGTTCTAATTAGAATAAGTGTATGCGTTTTGTTTTTATTTACTGCATGTTTTTTTTTTGTTTTTTTTTTGTTTTCAGAAAATCCTAGCGATTGGAATGGTGCGTTTGTGTGACTGTTTTTTTTTTATTTGTTAATCTTATGATTTGTTGTTTATCTTTGCATGTTTAATCTTATGATTTGTTGTTTATCTTTCGTGTTTGCTACATTTATTAGTGCACATTCTTAGAGAACTACCATGGTGTGATCTTTATTAAGGTAAATAAATATTTAATTAAAAAATCAACATTGCATAGAATGACGGTTAAGTTAAAACGCTGTAAATTCTTTTGTCAAATGAATTTTTATTCAATTTCCACAGAAAAGGTAATTGACTTTAAATGTGTACCGAGCTAGTCCGTCTAGTATTAATATATATTTAAAAAAAATGAATCGTATTTTTTCTTTTGTAACGTAGATAACGTAGACGAAGTTACGACCGGCCTTACCACAAAAAAATAAACAACTGTTCAACGCGTGCCTAAAAAAAGTGTAACTTCAAAACGACTCATATATCAACGAGAAATCCTATTTTTACATACTTCAAAAAAAAGGAGGTTATCATGCATGACATTGACAGTTCTTTTAAACAAGTGTTCAACAGATGCTTATATTTTTTGTGGTAATACGGGACACTTTTATAGTAAGCAAAACGTCGCAAGTATAATTTTTACTTGTTTTTATCGTTACTCTCGAGTTTAGATGCGTTGTCTTATCTTTGTAAATATTCATTGATTTAACAAAAGGAGCTCATGGCTAAATAATTACAGCTGCACAGGCCAATCTTCCGGGTTAAGCGGCGGTTGGTCTGTTAATAGGTGACCATCTGTCATAGCGAGTTTCCTCCGTGCCTCGGAAAACACGTAAAGCTGTTTTTCCGGACTGTCATTTGTAGATCTTTGATAGTCGTCACTATTAGTCAGAAGCTTTTGACAAACAGTCTTACCATAGGGTATTACCGCCATACCCAGTTACTGGGTTGTGGAGGTCCGATAGAGAGTCGCTCATGTAAAATACTGATATTCAGCTGCATCTGGTTCGACTGGAAGCCGATCACAATATAGTTGGGAAAAGGCAGGCAGATGATGATTAATATTAAAAGAAAAAATACGTTTCTTTTAGATTTGTATTTGTAATTTAAGTGCTGTCAAAATGCCTAATAGATAAATGTTAACCGAGCGTTCCATAGAGTCATTCAAATGCCAAAAGAACCTCGTAGCACTATTCAATGCCGCATGATTGTGTTTTTGTATTTGGCTGCTGCCAAAAAGGGAAAAAATGTGTTTTGTTTTGCTTTTTCGTATGTTTTGGTGTTTTTTTGGTTTTCTGTGTGTGTTTGTGAACATTTATTTGCTTCGTTGGTTCAAGGGGATTACTACAAAAATGAGGTAAGCTAACTTATTTATTTTAGTTACAAAAAATGCTCATTGGATGACGTTATTTTGGGCAACAAAAAACTAAGGTCGTTTTTTAGCCATTATCTTGTTATAATGAGTTTCATTGAACTTTGGTTTAACTTAGAACAATGATTATGTAATTTTGAACTCCACCGTACATGTACATCGAAAAGTTGTCCCAGCATAAAAAAAATAACGAATCGCCAATATTGACGGCATATGCGAAGTGACTGAGTAATGAGGGATTTTCTTTTTATGTTTTCCCTGTCAATGGATAGATGGCGCTGAACTTGATATGTGACTGCAATGAACGGAACGTCACGTCATTTTTTGTTTTTTTCACTTGTATGTAATTTTGAGATCGTAAAACAAAAAGTACATGTCATGTCATTGTCAGTCACATCTGTAGTCACATGACATCACACAAATGGCATTTTGAAAATAAATAACAACAAGGAAAAAGAAAAAAAAAATCATTTACAAGACTTTTTAATTAATGAGTTTTCCACGCCAAAAAGAAAATGTCCCAAGAGAAAAAGAAGCGAAGTCTGTGCTCGTGGATTTGTGCAAAAATGAAGGCATACATCTTTTTCCTAGAGTCACACCGTCAGTTCAACGCCATCTATCGAGTTCTTGGAAACTACTTTTTTTTTTAAACTCCAAAAAGAAAACCTCCCATTGACTGCTGCGCAGCGGGTCGCGGGTTCGATCCCCGCACGAAACAAATGATGTGATGATCTTTATTTTTTGTGTTTTGACGCGATTACTCGGTCAATTGTGGTCAGATTTTCAAAATTAGTTTTTTGTTGTACTAGACATTGTTTACCTTAAGGAATATTGCAAGTTTAGTCAAAATCGCTTCAGCAGTTTTTGAGATAGGGAATTTTATAGGCTTATTGTGTACATGAGCGATATTTAATACCGGTGCTACAGATTACAAAATTCTAGTGTACATGTAAGAGCATGGGTTGAATATTTTAATTAAAATACACAAGAAATAAGTACTAAAAAACAGAATAAAATAAATATTTAAAAAGGCTCCCATGCAACAATCATGATATTTTTTGCCGTTATAAAAACATTATAAAATTGTAGTTTTTTCTTGTGATTTTAATGTGTTTTTCTTTGTGTGTTCACAGATGGCCGAATAAGTCTGAAAGCGAGTCGTGTCATAGAAAAAGTCGTGCTGTGATGTTGCCAATACTCTTTAATTAATTTATTCCGTGTAAAACATAATAAAATTATTTATAAAAGTGTTAGATTATAAAATGTGTAGATTCCGTGTTCGAAATAAAACGTAACGTTTTTAATGAAGCCACTTTTTTATAAATGTGTGAGTGAGCTCTACGCATATATTGGTTACGGTGATACAAAATCTGGAGAGAAATCGAAAATGCTGAACAGCATTCAGCCTATGTTGATTAAATTATCGGCTGAAACCATGCTGAGTTCAGACGAGAGTGAAGCATTTTGACAGCTGTCTCAGCATAACAATCAATAAATCAAAGCATATAATTCAAATAAGCCAGTTACAGGCACTTTTGAACTGTCATAGACATATAAAAATGTAATTAAACATTTAAAAGTTATGGTGCTACAGTCCCAGTCACAAGACATAAAAACTGTGAAAGTACCGTAGGTGCTCATTCCAAAGCGTAGATCTCTATGGAAAAGAATGAGCAAGAAACTCCATGGACACTCTTTTTCATTCGCCAAAATTGTTGTTACATCATTCATCATCAGATGGTAGTGATGGTACATTATGTGAGAACGACGTGGCAAGTTATTAGTGTCCATAGAAAATATAAAAAAAGACAATTCCAAAATAAAGTTATTAATAATTAAGATTAGCAACTATAGGCATTCGCCATTTTTCTTTTAGTGCTGCCTAGATATTGCATCGGCTAACCGTACGTACCCATTTAAATGTTTTCCTTGGATATGTTCACTTATTATACGTAGGATTCAAAAAACGGTGGGAATTTTTCTTCCGTATTTTTGGCTTCATTTCTCATTGGCCTACTAGAATCTGGATATTTTCTATTCTAATATAAAGCATTGTTTAGTGGTGTGTGTGTAATGTATTTAGGAAATTAAATTATATGGTTTTTTTTACATTGTTTTTATTTATCTTCATTCTCCTCAAATCAAAGTCAAGTCAAATCGTGCCATGATCCATAAATCGATTTTTCATTACTACTTACTTCTCAAAAGCGCGTATTCTGAAAGTTGGCAACGTCGCAAATAGTTGTCAAATATTAACAAGTTTTAATTAATTTGGCAAAACTGTGTACACATACCTATAATACATTTAAATATGGCATTGTAGTGCATTAAAAAAATGATATAGGAATGCAATTAAAACACTGATTTTGATGTTATAACTGTTTTAAGTGGATAAAAGGCATTTGGCAAGATCCCAAATGCTTTTGTTTACATTTAAAATTGTAATATTCGGTGTAACAATTGTACGAGTAATTATTGCATTCCCTTCTCAATACATATTTCTTATTTCCATATAGTAACATTTCCAAATGAATTAATAAAACTTGTTAATATTTGACAACTATTTGCGACGTTGCCAACTTTCAGAATACGTAGTACCAACTTAATAAAAAGTATAGACTTAATACAAGCAGATTTTTTGCTCCAGCGCGTAACTGGTTCCGTGGTGTAGTGGTTATCACATCTGCTTTACACGCAGAAGGCCGCCAGTTCGATCCTGGCCGGAATCATATCTTTTTGCGAGTATTTTTTGTAATAAGATATTACTTTTTACAGTTGTCAAATAAAAGGACCATTTATGGACAAATGTATTTTTTTTTCTCAAGAAGGCTTTCAAATAAATGTAATTAAACATGTAGATGTATAAATATGTTATACTAGCTGTTGCCAGCGGCTTCACCCGCTACAACTCGAAAATTATCCCACGGGAACATAAAATCGGGATAAAAACTATCCTATATGTTAATCCAGGTTATAAACTATCTGTGTACCAAATTTGAGCCAAATCCGTTCAGTGGTTTTTGCGTGAAAGAGTAACAAACATACCTACATATATCCTCACAAATTTTCGCATTTATAATATAATTAGTAGGTTATTATAGAAGTAGTTTTTTATGGTATTGAAATAATTTTTCCAGGGCTGGGTGTTTTTGTAAGTTTTAATGTTTTTAAAAGCTCTCAAAATTTCTAATATAGGGCACAGTTTTTAAAAAAACATCCCGGTGGCTCGGTTGGTTATGAAATCGGATGTACTGAAACCGAAGGTCGCAGTTTCAATATTTTTAGTTATAGAATCTATACATGTATAACTCAAAGGTGACTGACTGACATAGTGGATCTATCAACGCTCAGCCCAAACCACTGGACGGATCGGGCTGTTTGGCATGCAGGTAGATGTTATGACGTAGGCAGCTTTTAAGAAAGGATTTTGATCAATTCTACCCCCAAGGGGATAAAATAGGGGATGAAAGTTTGAATGAAACTTTGTCAATTTTATAAAAAATACATTGTTAAGTTCCGACATCCACGCGAACGAAGTCGCGGGCACACCTAGTCAATAATATAATTTTAATTAAAAAATCATTTAGATTTTTCAAAGTGATCGCAAAATTAGCTCCATTCCTTTGGTGACATTACAATCATAAATTTTCCAAGCGGAAAAATGCATGACGCAAAAACTAGTTTTAAATAGATTAATTACGACTTAGACGTAAGAGCTATGTTTTTAAACATCGTATTTTTATGGAAAAATACCGTAAAAGTTGAAATAGATTAAAAACAGGTCATACATAATGCACCGGTCATTCCGGAAGATATCTGTCGTACAGAAATGGAATGGATGGAAATTACGGTTTTTTTAACCGACTTCAAAAAAAGGAGGAGGTTATCAATTCGTCTGTATTTTTTTTTTAAATTTTTTTTTATGTTTGTTACCTCATAACTTGCGACTGGGTGAACCGATTTTCATGATTCTTTTTTTATTCGAAAGCTGGTGCTTCCCGTGTGGTCCCATTGTCACCATTTCAGGATCTGATGATTGGATCTTGGAGAAATCGAGGGCAACCCTCAAATTTTATTGGCTCACATAGTTTTTCGCAAATCTTATGAAGTAATTCAAGTACTTGCGTATGGAAATCATCATCTCATGTAGCTGAGCTGATGATGGAAGGTACAACTCCTCAAGTAAGAAAATTATGTTTGTGTTCGCATATCTCCGGAACTGTAAGTCCGATTTAAGTAGGTAATTCTTTTTTTGTTGTACTAGATATTGTTCAACTTAGGGAATACTGCAAATTTCATCAAAATCTGTTCAGCAGTTTTTGAGATAGGGAATAAATGAAAGAGATGTTAACGATGTTATTACCGGTGCTACGGATTACAAAATTCTAGTGCACATGTAAGAAAATAATGTATTTGACAAGAATTTTGGTTGAATAGTTAAACTAAAAAGAGTAAAATAAAAACTTTTTCAAAAAAAATGTGACCGCCTTCAAAAACAACCACAAAAAAGAGTAAAATAACCTACAAAACTTTTCTTTCGGAAGTCGGTGGCAAAAGAGACAATGAATTAATAAAAAAGTCACCGACTTCCGAAAGAAAAGTTTTGTAGGTTATTTTACTCTTTTTTGTGGTTGTTTTTGAAGGCGGTCACATTTTTTTTGAAAAAGTTTTTTAAGTTGAAGATTCAACTTGGTTTAGTTTCTGACATAACCACACCTAGAATAGAATACTTACATATGTACATTCACTTTATTATGCACACCATACAAGTCACAGGTACAAAGTAAACCTTATAAATATAGACCAAGTACAGGCCCATGTCCAAAACTGGATGGGTCATAAGAAGCACCAGGTGACGTTTTATAGGATGATTTAAGAGCATAAAATAATAAGATTCAGCACCACGCCTATACTTGTAAGCTGTCCAACTGAATGCTCTGGTGAGAATTAAAAAAAAAAAAAATCTACCTATGCATAAAATACGTTCAGTTGGACAGCTAACAAGTGTGTATGTCTGTGTGTAGTGTGTGTAGTCTTAGGGTGACACAATGGGCGGTCTTATCGCTAAAAGTAATCTTTTCAAGACAACCATTAGATGATTCTGAATAGAAAGGAGAATCGATACTGTAGGTAATCTTTGAAATGAATTGTGTAATTTACAGCATTCATAAATTGAAAATCTGTTAAACCCGTCTGTTAGAGTATTAAAAAATAATGAACACGTATTTTTTTTATCAATGCGTGTTGACAAAAGTAAAATGTTTCGATATTCGGGAGTGGGCGCTTGTCACGTCGGGCTGCTTTTCCACCAAAGATGCGCTATGCTATGGATTTATTATAACCCATTATGGATGGGTTTGATATCCACCAATCATATTCATTGGTTTACATAGCACAGTCTTCTTCGAGATCTTTGTAGCGCAGCTACGCATCTTTACCTATAGAGCAGCTACTTTGTGGCGGCGCATCTTCGTAGCGCAGCTACGCATCTTCATAGTGCAGCTACCTTGTGACAGCGCATTAAATTTGCGTAGCACAGCTACACATCTTCAGAGCACATCTTACTCGCACAGCTACATAGCGTAGCATTAATGGAAACGGTCATACAGTTTAGTAGCTTAGCTTTTACATCCTCGCAGCACAACTATATAGCACATCTCTGGTGGAAAGGGGGTGCCTTTCCACCAGAGATCTGCTACCTATATAGTTGTGCACCTGTGAAAATACCGACGGAGTGTCGTTTTGTAATTTTTAGAAGCGTTGTATGTATCTTCGTCAATTTTGGTTAACGTAATAAAAGAAAAAATACGTGTCAAGTATTTCTTGACAATGTATCTTTCTCTATTTTTTTTTTCAAATCTACTTCTGTAAGAAACAGCACAGCACACACGAAAGCAAGCGAAACATCTTACCATTTGGAACTTGAAACTAATTAGTATTTTCATTTAATTTTAGTCCTGATTGAGAAGCTTATCCGTTCCTGTGGAGATGTCGACACAGTATTCGTTCTCGCTAGAAGTAAGAAAGGAAAAGATGCGCAGACACGACTAAATGACCTGTTAGATGAATTTGTAAGTACCTATAACTATAATCTATTGATAATAATATCTGACATCATCAACCCCCATCCGCGGGCATCTCCCGGCACTCGCCGCCCGATTAGACGGTGCAAGGCTCGACGACGCGTCGTGTTCCAAGCGCACTTCAAAAAGCTGTCACCAATATGCCGTAGACAGAGGGCCAGAGACTGCCGAACAAATATTTTCTGAATTACAAGTAGGTACTTAGTTGTTCCGGGTCTGGGTGGACTCATGTGCATTGTCATTTAGGACGTACATGCAATTCGATATCGAGGAGATCTGTGAGCGATATCGTCAATCCGTGCGACTCCATTAGCAAACACTAGCGATTGTTCATTCATTTTCTTCGGCCGGACGCTTTTGTGATATCTGACCGATATCGTCAATCGATGCAATTCGATATCGCATCGCGCCATGTGTAAAGTCCCTAAATCTCTGTAAAAGCACCCGCAAGTTTTTTTTTCAGTTGATAAGTCATCAAATGAATCCTTCCGCCCTGGGTGGGGCGGAAGGGACTGTCAGACGCTTACTGACTAAAATCCACCCGTGTTCCTTCCTATGCCCTTTACGTTCCGGAGCCACGGTATCCTGGGTTAAGAAAAAACCCGAGACCCCAACAGGTTTTTGGAGCGAAACACGACGCGCCACCGACTCGAGCTTGGTCCTTGGTCGGACGGCGAGCTACTCATCACTCACCGTCCGCAAGCCCGCTCCGCTGTGCCCTCTGCTGATCAGAGGGACACGCGTTGGAGCGTCTACACGACAGGCTATTCGCATACGGGCAAAGAGACCCCTTTTGAGTTTTTGCCCGCATCCCAGGGTGCACCGGCCCGAAAAACTGGTCTTCCCCCTGGATGTATCCAGGGAGGGAACTCCAGTACACGGGCGCACGTGGAGGTTTCCTGTCATAGCACCCCAGCACCCACGATTTAGGAGTTCTAGTGTCGAAGTCTGGTAAACAATTTTGTGACTTTTCCAGTTGTTCCAAAGAGCCCATGAAGAAAATCCGAAGGGTGTTCATAAAGTGGTTCCAGTTATAGGAGATATGGAGCTGCCAGGACTTGGCATCAGTGATGAGGATCGGAAGATGCTTGCAAGCAAGGTTAGTCAATATCATCATCATCTGCCTGCCTTTTTCCCAACTATATTGGGGTCGGCTTCCAGTCCAACCAGATGCAGCTGAATATCAGTATTTTACTTGGAGCAACTGCCTATCGGACCTCCACAATCCAGTAACTTGGTAATACGATAGTCCATGGTTAGACTGGTTGTCAGATTTTAGAGCTTCTGACTTACAGTAACGACTGTCAAAGATCTACAAATGACACCCGGGACCAACGGCTTAACGTGCTTTCCGAGGCTCGGAGGAAACTCGCTATGACAGATGGTCACCCATCCACAGACCAACCTCGGCAAGGTAAGTCAATAGTAATATTGTATTTTATAACTCGTCCTCAAAGAATTCACTATCAGCCTCATCTCAAAGCTCAAAGTCGCTCAACGAGCTATAGAGAGGGCTATGCTCGGTGTTTCTCTACGTGATCGAATCCGAAATGAGGAGATCCGTAGACGAACTAAAGTCACCGATTTAGCCCACCGGATTAACAAGCCATATTGCTCGCAAAGCAGATGGTCGACATGGGGTCGATAAGTACCAGAGTGGAGACCACGGACTAGCAAGCGCAGCGTAGGACGTCCACCAACAAGGTGGACAGACGACCTTACAAAGGTCGCCGGAAGACGCTGCTGGATGCAGATCGCTTGCAACCGGTATATGTGGAGATCAAAGGGGGAGGCCTATGTTCAGCAGTGGACGTCCTATGGCTGAGATAATGATGATGACTCAAGAGTAAAACTCGTGAGGAGCTCGTGGCTAAATAATTACAGCCGTACAGGCTGATCTTCCGGGTAAAAGCCGCCCTTGCCGAGTGTGGTCTGTGGATGAGTGACCATCTGTCATAGCGAGTTTCCTCCGTGCCTCGGAAAGCTCGTAAAGCCGTTGGTCCCGGCTGTCATTTGTAGATCTTTGACAGTCGTTACTGTTAGTCAGAAGCTCTAAAGTCTGACAACCAGTCTTACCATGAGGTATCGTATTACTTAATTACTGGGTTGTGGAGGTCCGATACACAGTCGCTCCATGTAAAATACTGATATCCATCTAAATCTGGTTTGACTGGAAGCTGACTACAATATCAGGCAGATGATCAATAAACTCGTACCTATTCGTATCCTATCGAAATCTATATTATTTTCATTTCACAAATTTTTCATTTAATCTATAATAAATACGTTCAAAAAATGTACCAATAAATATTGTAAAAATAAATATTGTATAATTATATACTTATTTTCCATCTCGACTATTTTAATTTAAATGTAAATAATAAAAACAAAAAATGTGGTAATAATATAAAATACCTACAGTTTTTATCTCGAGTAAAAATATAATTTAAATAATAACACTAAAAAAATGTGCTAATAAAACTGGGCATTGTATAAAAAATTACATAATTTCATGTCCGCTAATTTTTTATTACGTTTACCTGGTCTAGAACTTGGACAGTTCAACTTTAATACTTAATTTTAATACTTTAACTACAAGGTTAATGTTTGTCAAACTGTGTTATGTAATGGTAAGCGTCCACAGTTCCGCATCGCACGTATCGTACGTAACGAATTTTAGTTTGCCTTTTATTAAATTAAACTCATACAACTGCGTCCACTACTCCGCATCGTACGGACGGCTCATCGGTAATGGCTACATGCGATGCGTCTGATACGTACGATGCCGACCTGTGGACGCTTACCTTAAGTTCTAAATATTCCTACTCAAAAAGTGTATTGATATTATGGGAAAATAATGAACAGACCCATAAAATTAATGAATATTACAACTCGGCAACATAATAATTAAACATCTGTTGAACACCTGTTCAAAAAAACTGTCAACGTCAAAACGACATTTCACGTAGATATAAGGGTCATTTTGCAGTTAGCCCCTTCGTACACTAGGCGACGCAAGTCTGCGATACCTTACGATTTTGGTATTCATTGACGCGTGCTTGTGTTCGAACCTCTATGAGTTTGTATTGCGATAGCCGCTGGGATACCGAAGTCATAAGGTATCGGAAACTTGAGTCGCCTTGTGTACGAAGGGCCTTATATTTATTTTAGGCAAGCGTTCAGACGTTTACTCTATCTTTTTGTTACCACAAACTTTATACATTTCTTAGACGCACTGTAAGAAAGTCGTACACAAGGTGTTTATTACTCCTGGTGACCTGGTATAGCACTCAAACCAGGTGAAATAACAAATATAATAATATTACACAAAGCCATCTAGCCCCAAGCTAAGCAGAGCTTATGTTATGGGTACTAGACAACTGATCAACATACATATTTCTAAATACTTACATTATTATAGATAAATTACACCCAGGACACAGAACAAATGATCGTGCTCATCCCACAAACATTTGCCCTGGGTGGGAATCGAACCCACAATCTCCAGCATAGCAGTCAGGGTCACTAACCACTAGACCAAGAGGCCGGTCAAAAAATTATGGTGTAATAAATACTTTGGCTTAATCCTTCGGGGATTAATTCGTGATATTGTTCCAGGTCTCAATTATAATCAACGTAGCAGCAACAGTGAAGTTTGACGAGAAGCTGTCAGTCTCGACGGCTATCAACGTAAAGGGTACTAAAGAGGTGCTCAAGCTTGCTAAGGAGTGCCGGAACCTGAAAGCAGTCACTCACGTGTCGACTGCCTTCTCTAATACTCATGTCAAACATATCGAGGAAAAGTAAGTTTTGTTTTTTATTTTTTATTTTAACTATTCCCAAACACTATTCCCAAACCAACTCCTGAGAGCCAGAATCAACAGTGGCAACCACCAGAAAAGCGCCGAGACAATGAAGCTCGACGTGTCCCGGACAATGAATTTACCTGTCTTCGATCCTAGCAACGACAGCTAATCAGAAAAGAATATAGTGGAGGCGTACCGCTTAAAATTCTGTTTGGGAACATTCCCACCATGCAATGCAGGACGACGAGAGGTCAAAACTAAGGCTCCGTAAGGACACGGTAAAGTGACTATGCCCAAGCTGGGAAAAGTAGCAACACTGGGTCCAAAGTGACTCCGGGCGATCCTAATTTAATGGGTACTAACCCGTGCGTTTCTGCTCCTTCTAATCATTATTGATCTCCCGAAACTTCTGTATCTCGGTGAGGACCTAATGTGTCGAGAGGAAGGTTAGGACGTCGTGACGCCTATTCAATCACTCCTCAAAGAGGGGTCTTACAGCGGCGATTGCGGCGTGCCCGACCCCCTCCCCCATTGAATCGTCTTACGTAATAAGCCTCTCATGAGATAAATCCGCCTGCGCTAAAAAACTAAAAAGAAAGAAACAAGCCCAGTAGCATAAGAATTCACTCATTCACACTCACAGGAGGCGACCGCATTCAAATTATACCAATCAAATCGCTTGTGAACGATGGCCCCGACTGTAAGTGTGAATGAGTGAGAGGTCTTATCTACTGGGCGTTTCTTTCTTTTTAGTTTTTTTAGCGCAGTCGACAGTTTTTGCTTTTTTTTTTATTTCATACTTTTAAGTTATTATTCAGAGAATTTTTTTTTGCTAAACAACTTTAAATCGTTATATATCCTAAACTATTATTTAAATTGAAAAATGATAAAGGGAACCTAAAGATGATTTTAAAATACCTATTCAACGATACCCCACATGACATAGTTCATGGACATTTTTTTTTTTTCATTTTGAGGCGTCTGGATGTCGCTTTGAGTGAATTTTGATTACTGTCATGTCTTTAGTGACACTCGCAAGGTCAAGACGAATCGATTGACGTAAAAATTATCAAAATCGGCCTACGCATTTGGTCTCTAGAACGCCACATAGAAACAAACATACATACATACAAAGACTGATAAACACATTACCCTCCTTTGCGTCGCGCAGTCGGGTAAAAAACTTGAGAGGTGTCAAGGGACACCCGGATGGTACGAAGTTAACAAAAATAATCGTCGCAACAGCACACTGTTCAATGCGAAATAGAAAGACGAAACGAAAATATCTGGCTTGCTTTCTATTAGAGAGAGAGAGACAGAGAAACATGTGCACGCCGCAATACGACAAGAGCACACAAGAGTCACGAGGAACGGGGGTTGAGTGAGGGCTACGGGGCGCGGGGTGCAGGCGCGAGGTGCGGGGCGAGGAAAAAAAGTGTCGTGACAACTTTTCGTAAGAATTTTTTCCGTCTAGCCCCCTTTCACAACGCGCGATAAGGAACTTCGTTCCAATAAAAAACACTTGTCATTTTAATATTTGTTTTATGTTTTAGGTTCTACGAGCCTCCTATATCAGTAGAAGCGTTGGAGGCAATATCAGATGTTGATGAGAATCTGATTGAAAGCATTTTGCCAACGTGAGTACACAATCTTCTACTATATAAAAATAAGTCGGGTTTTCCTTCCTGACGCTATAACTCCAGAACGCACGAACCGATTTCCACGGTTTTGCATACGTTGGAAACGGAAAGGTCTCTGGCTCGGTGGGGTCTAGAGCATAGAAAAACATCTGGTGGCGAAACGGAGTTCGCCGGGTTTTGCTAGTTTTCTATACCTAATATGAATTTTGAAAATTGACGCTACCATGCGCTTCGCTTCTGTGCGAGTATGATATGAATTGAAACCAAAGATCAAAAATCAGCCAAAGAAAGTCATGCTTTCCCAATTAATATGTGTTTTCAACCGACTTCGAAAGGAGGGGGGTACTCAATTTTTACGTAACCTGTTTTTAAGTGAGTTCCCCGATTTCTCGATGATGCCACGACCGATTTGGAAAATTGTTTGAAAGGGTATCTAGACAGGCGAAAGCGTGGCCACCCAAGCTAACATATAGGGTGACTGGTAATTAGTGTACGATACTTAAACATGTGACAACAACTTTTACTATGGGAACAATCCTGAAAAAAATCAGCTGTTCAGTACATTTATGTTTGCTTAATGTACTGAACAGCTGATATTTTTTTTTACGATTTCGGCTTCGCTCCCATGACAAAAATTGTTTGTTATCATGAGCACAATCACGTGTTTAAGTATCGTACGCTAATTACCAGTCACCCCATATACTTCACAAAACAAATTATTAAATGGTTATCAAGTCAGGATCCGATGACGAATACTTGGAGAAATCGAAGGAACTCTTTAATAAATTTAGAGTTAATTACACAACAAATTATAACCCGTTCAAAAGCTTAAAATAAAATTTACAGACAACAAAGTGTAAAACAACTTTTGAATAGGTAATTTCGTTTTTATTGGAATTTGTGGTAATAAAGCCAAGGAAATAAGAAACAAAGTCAACTTTCAATTTAATAACTTTTATCCAAAAATTATTTTACACTTTTTTGTGTTTCTTTTTTTTTTGTGCAATGATACCCTGTAACTAATATCTTACATAATTTGTAGACTTTTAGGAGATCGTCCCAACACATATTGCTTTACAAAGGCGATAGCAGAAGAGGCAGTCAGGGTCTTTGGCGAGGGCCTACCATTGTGCATCCTCAGACCTTCCATAGGTAAGTGAAACTGAACTGCAGTGATAACAAATAGATATTATTATATTTCTTAAAAAAACATAGAGCAGTGGTGGCCCAGTGGTATCGGTCCCGAACTCCCGACTTACGAGTTGTAGGGCGTTAGTGATAATTATGTATAGAAGATAATTATGTGACATCTATCAAGCCGCACTGGGCCCGCGTCTCTCACAGAGAGGAGGCCTGTGTCCCAGCAGTGGGAACATTATAAGCTGATGATGATGTAAAAAAACATTGCCCCACCCTAGGAATTTCTCTTGTGTCGTGGGTGCGTTTACAAACATATAAACTCACTTAAAGGTCCAGACCCGGAACAACTACTTGTAGATCATACACATTGTTCCGTGCGGGAACCGAACCAGCGACAAGCTGCGCCACTGTTTTTACAGTGGCGCAGCTTGTCGCTGCCGACAACCGACTTCAAAAAAAGAAGGAGGTTATCAATTCGACTGTATTTTATTAATAAAAAAATAGTAGATTATGCACCGAGGGGCTAAAGTTGTGTCTTATGTCACGGGCGTCATATTGAATCTCGAGCGCAATGAAGGATTCGGGATTAAACTCCCGAGCGTAGCGAGGGAGTTAAGAGTTTAACTCACGAGCGAAGCGAGGGAGTTAATACAAGAATCCTGAATGCAGCGAGGGATTCAAGCTAGCCCAAGGCAAAGACACCTTTAGCCCAGAGGAGGATACTCTACTTTTTACACCTACTGTGAGAAAATAATATAGCCAATTACTATTACCTACGGTATTACGGCGCGGTACGGTATTTGTTATTATTAATGCCAGTTTTAATGTTATTTCATTCCTTTTAAAAAATGGTTCGTAGGTAGTTATCTAATTATTCTTACAATATTATGTCTTTGAAAACATGGCAACGATATGAAGAAGCAATCGTTATGATTTTTTAGGAAATCGAGAATATCATCCACGCGTAGTAATGGTTTCGAGAATAGCTTTCCTCTTTCTGGCACACTAAATCAGACTTGGCTGTATGGGCTCAGCTCCCTTTGCCTGCCCCAAAGAGGGACGAAAAGAACCAAAAAAAAATCTAGGCTGCATGGGCTAGATAGATCCCTTTGTCTTCCCAAAAGGGAAAAGAAAATTTAAAAAAAAAAAATCTTTCTGGCACCAAAGGGTGTTTGTTGTTTATAAACATATTCCAAATTCAAATCACATTATTGACCAGCGGGTAATAATGAAATCCAGTACAACATTATTGACCGGCTGTGCCCTCGGCCACTAATGACTCACTTTAGGTTAAGGTTGCTTGACATATAATTAGACATTTTCGAGCAGGTGGTGTGAAAAATGTATTTGATATTAGAAGAAAAGATTGGTTGTTTCTTTCATTTGTTATCGTAATTTTATTTGTTACCTATGGAAATTGATTCTAACGCACGTGTCGCATCGCTCAACGCGTCGCATCATTTATCATTATCTACTTATAATATGTATGTATTTAGAAATATATATTTAAGTAAGTATGTTTATCAGTTGTCTAGTACCCATAACACAAGCTCTGCTTAGCTTGGAACTAGATGGCGTTGTGTGATAGTTGTGGATTATTTGTTATTTTTATCGCGCCGTCCGTCGTCAGAAGGCTACTTTGTATTTCATATATAAGCTACAAGAATGAAGCAAAATATACATACAAAAATTCTCCGTGTCTAATGCTTCCATAATAATTTCAGTTGTATCCACTTACGAGGAGCCCGTTCGGGGCTGGACAGACAGTGTTTACGGACCTACAGGGCTGGTGGTTGGCATCGGTACTGGGGTAAGCACAACACTCATGTACCATCATACATCGACCTGGGGGGTATTACAATCTGGTCTTAAAACCAGTCTTGTTCCAGCGAGTGAAAGTGACAGAGCTATACAAGTCGTCTAGCGCCATCTCGTTCACTCACTTCCCCTTGGAGTATGTTACGTGCCGGAATGTGCGCTTTTGCATATTATATTTTTTTAGATTTTAATGTATTAAGTACTAAAATACAGCACTACAGACACGAGGAGCTCGTGGCTAAATAATTACAGCTGCACAAGCAGATCTTCCGGGTTAAGGGTAAGGCGCGCAGCAGGCTTTGGCCCGTCATCGTGCTGACGCTCTTTGGAACACAACGCGCCGTCAACCCGGCCATGGTCCATGGTTAGACAATGAGTTGCCCTTTACTCGCCACCCGCATACAGTGTGGCTGGAGATCGTCTTGCGACGTCTGTTGCCGTGGACGTCCACCACTGTGGCTGGGGCGGAGGGAGGACACGTCTCCCTCACGCGGCCCGCCTCCTCCTTCTCGAGCATGACTGCTTCGCAGCAGGCGACCGCTTCCCACTCCGTCTCGCCCCGCAGCATGGCCGCGACCAATGGCGGGCGCGAGAGGGGCGTGTAACTTTTGCTTACAACCTTTATTTCCACAGGTACTTCGCACCATGTACATGGACCAGCAGAAAGTAGCAGACATGGTGCCCGTGGACCTCTGCGTCAACGCAATCCTCGCATCCGCATGGTACACTGCCAAGAATTATAAGGAGAAGTAAGTGTGTTTAATAGTGTGTATGGTTTCGAACTAGCGATACTTGAAGGGGATATTACAGACTCATTTTCAACTGCTTTAAAAAAAAGTCTTGCTCCAACACCTCGTAAATGGCGGCCATTTTAGTTTTTTGATCGGTCGTACTGATCATCATCATCAGCTGGAAGACGTCTTGACTGATGAACATAGGTCTCCGCTTAGACCGCCACGCTGAACGACAATTCGGCACTTGCATCCATCGGCTGCCCGCGAACTTCTCTCTGTCGTCGGTCCACCTAGTGGGAGGCCTACACTGCGTCTTCCGGTCCGACTTCAACTTGCAAATTTTATGAGCTGTGTCGGTGACTCTGATTCTTTGCCGAATATCCATGTTCCGGATTTTATCCCGCAAAGAAACTCCGAGCATAGCTTTTTCCATTGCTCGTTGAGTGACCACAGAGAGTGGGCGCGGGTCGGGCGCGTTTCGGGGCGGGAGTACGGCGGGTCTAGTTCTTTGTATTTAAATGGAAGACTTCACACTGAAAGCGTGCGCGGGTCGGGCTCGGGGTGGGTCGTGCTCCCGCCCCAAAACGCGCCCGACCCGCGCCCGACTCGCGCCCGCTCTATGTGAAATGCGCTTTAGTCTCTTTAAAAGGCCAGCTGTCAAAGACCACGTTCAGAGCCATATATGTCATCACAGTCATGTCGTCGACAGGCGCGTTTGTAAAACTTGGTGTGCACAATATATCTATGGAGGTGTAGGCTCTAATTTAAATGTGTGCGTGACGCTCACTCACACATTTATAAAAAAGTGGCTTTACACGTTTTCTTTCGATCACGGAATCTGGACGTCATCTAATCTAAATTTTATTTATTTTTAATTTCCAGTCAAACATCAGACATTCCGATCTACAACTTTGTGTCGGGAGCTCAAAACCCTATCACCTGGGGAGAATTTATAGAGCGTAACCGGAAACATGGCATCGACAAACCTACTACGAAGGCTGTTTGGTATGTCCACATCCACAATTTTAAATTAGGTTATAAACTTCTGTTGACCACATATTTTCCTTTTCATACAATAAAAAATCCTGACCTGTGTAAAAATGACCGCTCTCTCATAGGAGGTTTGTGAATTCAAAATTCAACATAGTATAGTTCCTATTTTCCCCATAATTATCCTCGTTTTGTCGCTTGAGCGTGCAAAGTACAAAATTTTAAACCGACTACATTCGGTTGGCCGGACAATACTGCCGCCAACTACTTATAACCTGGTTCATGAAGAAAGGGTTCTTAAATGGCGGCGCTTATCGTGTTCTCTCGCTCGCACACTAGCGCCGTCTATAAAAAATGGTCTTGATGACTGTCTTGACGCGCTCAGTGATCTTTTTTAAGAATATTATTTTACTATAGTTTTCTGTTATTTTCCGTTGTTACCTGTTGATTATTGTTGTTTTAATTTTGTTTTATTGTTAGGTTAAGCTTAAGAAATTATTGTGACCCAGTATTGTTTTTATTATTTTTAATTTGAAAAAACTTTCATTTGAAATCTTATATGCTGACTGTACTATCTGTCAACGCAAATACAAGCCGCCATTTTGGAATCCTTTCTTCAATGCTCTGGCTTATACCAACATACCGCCAAGGTCTGTACACGCTGGCCCAGTGCCTGCCTTGGCCCTATGTGTTTTTACTATAACATTACCACATTGGCTCAATGGCTCTAAGAAACCCACGGTTATTTCCAGGTATTACGGTTTGAATCCAACCAACAATTACTACATGTTCTTGTTCTACAATTTCTTCCTACACTTCATGCCCGCGCTCTTCGTCGACTTATACTGCACACTCACCGGGAAAAGACGAGCGTAAGTTTATTTTTTTTTTTTTTTAGCGTGGTAAAATCATCAAATGAGTCCTCCAACCCCGGGCAGGGCGGGAGGGACTGTCAGACTTCTACTGACTAAAATCCACGGTGTCCTTCATAGCCTGTTAAGTTCCGGGGTTACGGTAAGGGAATAATCCCGCGACCCCGGCAACGAGCGTAAGTTACTATATTTTTTGAGTGTCTTCTCTCAGGTCATGCGGACGGCGAGTAATGGGACTCGCTGTAAGCTCATGGATCATGCCCGGGTCGACGGCGCGTCGTGTTCCACGCGCGCCTCAAAGATAGTCGGCACAATGACGGGGACCCCATTAAAGTGCTAAAGTCTGCCGGGGTCGTGGGACTAAGCTATCTAGAGCTGCCGTGACCCCGTACCGTAAAGGGCAATTGAACAACGTGGATTTCAGTCAGCATAAGTCTGACAGTCTCTCCTGACCGGCCTTGGGATCCAGGACTCATAAATGATGAGTTAACCACGAAAAAAAAAACCTTACGACATTTGCTATGTCTTACTGGAAAAGATAACCCGCTCTTCGATTCTTCTCAACGACGATATAATACTAGACTCCTAATAACAGGCGACCGATGTCTGCCAACACATTAGGCAAAAAAGTCCTATATTCGTCTCATTTCGACCAATCCTGTGAGCCGTAAACATACGTTGAGACAGCACAGACCTTGAGTTAGCCAATCACAATGCAGTACCCCGTCCCGCTCGCTTACGTAGTATCTCAGCAACTTAGCAGAATAGTTTGTGTTCTTTAGATCGTGCATGCGGAGTCTAGTATTATATCGTCGTTGATTCTTCTCTTTCTTTTAAGATCGCCAAAATTATTTCAAAAACCTTTGTTACATGTTGATCACTTACCTTTCAGAATGCTGAAGCTGTATTCCAAAGTGATGAAGCTGGCCAATATCCTGTTCTATTTCTCGACACAAGACTGGAAATTCTCGGACAATAACGTTAGAAATATGTGGAATTCCCTGTCTCCTGATGATCGCGTGGTATTCCCCTTCAGCATCGGAGAAATGTCTTGGGAACGCATGTGCGAAACCTTCTTAGTTGGTGAGTATTTTATTTTTATTCTTGGTCCGTTAGTCATTAGTTACGGCACCGAAACGTGGTCTTTCACTATCGGACTCATCTCAAAGCTCAAAGTCGCTCAACGAGCTATGGAGAGGGCTATGCTCGGTGTTTCTCTACGTGATCGAATCCGAAATGAGGAGATCCGTAGACGAACTAAAGTAACCGATATAGCCCACCGGATTAGCAAGCTGAAGTGGCAATGGGCAGGACATATTGCTCGCAGAGTATATGGCCGATGAGGTCGAAAAGTACTAGAGTGGAGACCACGGACTAGCAAGCGCAGCGTAGGACGTCCATCTTGTTGGACCTTATAAAGGTCGCCGGAAGACGCTGTATGCAGGTCGCTTCCATCCGGTATATGTGGAGATCAAAAGGCCTATGTTCAGCAGTGGACATCCTATGGCTGAGATGATGATGATTCTTGGTCCACTATGTTGCCTGATGGTAGAGCTCGTGGCTAAATAATTACAGACGCACAGGCCTATCTTCACGGATCAGCGCTTGCCGTGGTTGGCCTGTGGATGAGTGACCATCTATCATAGCGAGTTTCCTCCGTGCCTCGGAAAGCACGTAAAGCCAACTATATCGTGGTCGGCTTCCAGTTGAACCAGAGGCAGCTGAATATCAGTATTTTACATGGAGCGACTTACTATCAGACCTCCGCAATCGAAGACTGTTTGTCAATCTTTATAGTTCTTTATTTTTGACTAACAGTCGACTGTCAAAGATCGACAAATGTGTTACTGCATTCCGAGGGTACTTTCGTACGGGAACGTGTCTTCGTTTGACGGAATAAGAGAGACTTCACTTCTATAACAAAATACAGACATAATTCTTTATTTTTGCAGGTCTTAGAGTATACCTCGTCAAGGATGACCTATCCACTCTTCCAGAAGCTAGAAAGAAGTGGACGAAGTAAGTAGTTATCTTCTTCTTCTATAATCACATCCATTTTTAAGATATAATGTAGGTAGCGTACTTAAAAATGGATGCTAAATGTGTTGCTAAGCTCATAACTTAAAAACGGCTTCACCGATCCTGATAATTCTTTTTGTGTTGTGTTTTTAACCATCGTGGCCAGTCGATAACTATGATCTATAAAGCTGCTATAGAAACTTAAATTTTCAAAATATTCTTGCGTGCGGTTAGGCGGACAACGAGTAGGTAATGGGTTTTAAACTGCTGTATTTTAACAATTAATTTCCCTGACTTATTTTATTTTTAATTTGTTTCAGGTTATACTACCTGCATCAATTACTGAAGGCGTTGACAATAGTCGTAGTGTTAAACTTAGTATATTTCGTTGTAAAAGCAGTGTTCGCGTTAAGACACTGGTAGCCGCTGAGATTTATTTTAGAAGCTTTAACAAATACCTATTTATAATATTAGCTTTCAGCTTAGCAGGCGTAGCATGGCGCCGCGCCGTAGAAAGGGGTTTTGTCGACGCAAGAATAGACAAAATGACAGAACGTATAAATAATTTTAGCGTTTTATGCATGTTTACATAAAAAATATGGAAAATAAACGTTCTTTTCTTCAATAGAGTGGTGTCATATTTGTGCAAAAAAAAAACCGTCGATTTGTGTAGAAATAACGATGAAATAACTTTGTCTTTTCTTGGTAGAATAGAGATAGAATCGCCATGCTACGCGTGCAGATCAAACAAAGCAGATAGAACGCTCAGAACACGCGAGTGTGTCCACCAAAGCAAATACAAAATCAAATCGAATTACATTCCATAATGTTTTCTTTGTTTTTGAGAACAACTTTTACAATCATAAAAGACACGAGACGGCATATTTTGGCAAACAACAACAACGCACAGCTTGGTACGACGCGCAGCTTGGTACTGCCACGACTTGGTATTCGATTTTGATTTTGTATTAACCTTGGTGGACACACTCGCGTGTTCTGAGAGCTCTATCTGCCTATTTCTTTGATCTGAGATTTATATGCTCAAATTTTATGGAATAGGGTTATATTTACTTAAAGTTGTACAAATTATACATAGTACTTACTGATTTAAGTTAGTTATAATAAGGAGATTATTTTAAACGTTATTTCTAGATGTTAAGTAATGAGTTGAGATTCTTATCCGTCCTTATTTAAGTTTTTCACTGGGAAATTATAGATTGAGATTTTGGAATGTACCTACCTAAGGAAAATATACAGTGTGAAATATTTTGAAGACTTTTTATTTTAAATACCTAAATTTTTCAAATAAGTACAGATTGTAGTTAGGCAAGACATCAAGACCAATATTGTTTTTCTGCTCACGCTACGCGCCAGAGTGAGTATAGACGGCACTAGTGTGCGAGCGAGAGAACATTTATGAATCGTTTCTTCATTGAATTAATAATTTTTGGTAATACATAAAATCAATACTTACTACGGGCTATGCACATGAAAGAATACGTGCGTGTGAACGAGCATTCCATTCAGAAAAAATACTATATACAACATGTAACATAATTAACGCACATCCTGAAATTAGTTTGTTCATAATCGTTTACTGAATCGATTTCTATCATTTTTAATATACCTAGTTAATTTTTTTATCAAAAATAATTAATACTTCGGAAATTATAGTCACATTACCCCTGTACAGTTAAAACAAACTAAGATAGACCGTACAATCAAGGCAACAAGACATAAAAGTGCAATTTTAGTTTGCCTACTTAAGTAATTTTCAAACTTCGTCATTTAATACTATTGTGAAATAAAGAAAAATAATCCTTACTGAGGGGGGGGAAAATCGAACAAAATTTAGCACTTTAATAACTTAATGCATTTACATCTTATAAATTAATAATTCAATAAATGTATTAAGCTTTTAACATAATATTCTAATTGGGGTGTCTGAGGGTGTGCGCTAATTACGCTACATGTTGTATACGACCACAAACAATAAAACACCACAATTATAATACAAGCTTTTATTCATATTTACAAAGTAAATCAGACACCACAGATATACAAATAAAAAACATTATTTACATACAGACAACAGTACTTATTGTACAGTTTTAAAATGGATGGGATTTTCCAACGTCTTTTAAGGGTGCCACCACATCTAACGACGCGGATTCGGATTTTTCCGTCGCCCTTTCTCGATTTTCTGTTCGCTTAGAAAGCCATTTGCTAGACTGAGACAGAAAGCATAATGCGATCGCATGCGACGGAATCTTCAAGGCGGCCGCGTGCTATCGCATTGTCTCGGTCTAGCAAATGGCATTTCTAAGCGACAGAAAGAAAAAGGGCGACATTATTTACATACAGACAACAGTACTTATTGTACATTTTAATTATTTTCCAACGTCTTTTTTTACATGACAATCCGGTGATATACCATGACGTTCTAAAACGTGAGAAGTTTCACTGTGCGAAAGAGACCGAGCTACTTGTATAGCTCGTCGAGCGTCATCTCTCTTCCACAATGGAACTACCCTTTAAGACGTGGCTATCCACCAGTTTCTAACCTTTGTATTTAAAATATTTAGTTTAGAAACAGCGCGACGAGTAAATCAAGTACAGATATCGATGATGGAATATTGCACATCAATCTTTAGAAAGAGACAATCGGCTAGCTTCGTTCTGTCTCTGTCGCACGAAGCTGAAACTAACCGTTATTTTTCAAATGTCGATGTTGATAGCGCCGGTGACTGTACAATTCATGTCTTTTATTATATTTGTTAAAGTCATATTGGCACATGACTTTGGAAGGGCTTATCACTGTTGAGAAAAATAAAATGGTGTGTATAGGCCCTTACGTGACAAAAAAAACACGGTTCAAATATTTTTTATAATTTACTGCGAAGTATACAGTCACATACCTGTACGCAAGCTAAAATAAAAAAAAAAAGGTTGCACTCCAGGAGTGCCGGTAGAAGTGAAAACTTTTTTGTTACTATGTTTTATTTTTAATTTGAATGACGTCTTACTCATTTTCGATCAGGGTCACGTGACCCTGACGCGAGTTTTGGTCACGTGACCCTGACGCGAGTTTTAAATTTTTTACCCATTACAGAAAAAGTGTACAACGCCGCTAAAGAAGTTTTCACTTCAAAAATAAAGAGCAGATACAAAAAACTACAAAATTAAAAACGTGCGTCTTCAAACAAGTATAAAATGATATTATTAAAATATTTATTCTTTTACATCACAAGCATGGATGTTACATCAGTAAGTCAGGGTAGTGAATTATTTGTTCTTTTAAAACCTATCCCAGTTATGCCAAAACATACCAACTTGCATTTTTTTTTTCTCTAACAAGTAACTTTCTTCTTCGTTTCGCTATTTTATTCTACATCGCTTTTGGCACCAACATCTTCATGGTCCTGTACCCTTAGCACGAGTTTTCAGTATTTGACACGTAAAGTAAACTGGAACTTTGACAATTTCAAATTGACAATTTTCAAGGAAAAAAATTGTTCCTTCTTCGCACACCAGATGCGCTGTTCCATTTTTCCCTACAAGAAATGCTGTAAATACTGGAAAGACGCTGTAAAGTAAAAGAGTGAAAATTCGTTCTTCTAGTACTGTAGGTACAGATTTCACATCGTGTTCCCATTTTCTGTAATTTTTTACACAATTGTTTGTACTTACGTACTATTGGGACCATCTAAGTAAATATTAGATGTTAAAAAGCGACCTTAAATAAACAAATAAAAAAAAATAGCATAAATTGGTATATTTTCGCATAACTGAGATAAATAAGTCCAGTTAAAAGAGTTGAAAATAAATAGCCACATTTTTGTTTTAAAAATAATATTTTGACACAGCCTTAGATAATCTTCTAGATACATATTATTGTAAATTCATAGTGTAAATACCAATTTACAGTAAATTTACCTACTAATAATAATAATGTAAAATAAAATCATTTTCACTAGCATATTTATGATAACTAATATTTTATCACCCTAATCTTGATAAACATAAAAAATATGAATTTATTTACTTCATTTAATTTTAATGTAGAGACAGATTTTTAAATAATAGTTTAAAATAAGAAGAAAAGCAGGTAAAAAGAACTAAAATAAAAAGTGCATTTATAATTATTATTATAGTATAAAAAGTGAGATTTAAAAACTTGAAAATTTTATATTATAACCTAGTTTGAGGCCGATTTATTATAAACACTTCGCTAAAATCGACTTAAAATTATTGGTAAAATCGACTTCATAAAATTATATTTTTAAAATCGCTTTTTCGTAAATTCATATCAGAATAATTAATGACGGAAAAATTGCATATCAATTTAAATATTTCACACTATCTAAAAAGCAATTTAAAGAATATTATTTCGATAGAAAAAAAATACAGTAGAATCCGTTTATTGACTCCGTTTATAATGACCAGCCGCTATTATGACGTATTACACAGAGTAGTTTGGTTTTCATACAAAAATCTTTAAACAAAGTCGGATATAATGACTTCGCGTTTAGAGAAATGCCGCTTATTATGACCCATTTTTAGGGTTCCGTAGTCAACAAGGAACCCTTATAGTTTCGCCATGTCCTTCCGTCCGTCTGTCCGCAGTTTAGCTCAGAGACGCACAGTACTAGAGAGCTGTAATTTGGTGTAAATATACAGATTTGTTGTGCCGAAAAAGTGGTAAAATAAAATCTAGTAAAATATTTTTTTTTAGGGTACCTCCAGTACTTACACGTAAAGTGAGGATTTTTTTTTTCTCGCGTACCCCTTAGTGTGGGGTATCATTAAATAGGCCTTTAAAAAATAATGGTAGTTTTCATTAACATTTTTTGATAAAAAAAATTCGTTTGTGAAATATTAAGCTTTAAAGTGCTAAATTTTGCTCGATTTGAGTGTCCCCCCCCCTCTACTAGCTAAACGGTTATATTTGGGGGTGTGAAAAAATTCACAATAGTAGTATATATAACGAAGTTTAAAAGAAAATTATCATGACTAAGTAGGCTTTACAACTTTACGAGTAATCGTCGACCAACTTATAAAATGTACTTGATATCATATTTTCTTAAACAAAATGTATCGGAGACAACTGCAAATGTAAGTTTGTCAACTTTATTTTTACACCTTTTATAGGTATGTTTTTTGGGGATAGGTAGGTTTTTATCGTCAACTATTTTTTACTAAATTCAAAAAAAGGAGGAGGTTCTAAATTCGTCGTAATCTTTTTTTTAATGTATTTTCCCCGATTTTTCAAAGACTCCTGGACCGATTTTGAAAATTCTTCTTTTTAAAATTAAATTCAGCGAATCAGTTTGCCTAAGTATTTTGATGGGCAACTACGGAACCCTACACTGTGCGTGGTCCGACACGCACTTGGCCGGTTTTAATAAATTGTGTCCAGTTGATGCAGTAACCGACGTGATTCATAACACCTTCGACAAACTTTTCAGGAGCGTCACGTGATATCCTACGATGTTTGGTGCATACATGGTTTTTTTGAGTCTCAGTGGGTAAATTAATAGATAATATTGAATTAGTTCTATTTTGTATACTTACATACTGACAAAAACAGGTTTTTTATTATTTTAACAAAATGCTTTGTATGACGTCCGCTTAGTATGACGTATTTATTATTTCCCTTCGATGTCATAATAAGCGGATTCAACTGTATGTTTAATAGCAGCTGCGTCGGTCAATAGTTTCTTTGGGTAACATTTAGCTGCAAAATTTCGATTTCTTTCGCACTGGGCCCGCGTGGTGGATTATAGCCCACTCCCTCTCACAGAGAGGAGGCCTGTGTCCCAGCAGTGGGAACATTACGCCACTGACAGATTAATCGATTTTTTAAAAACGAACATCCTATTGGTCAACGAAGTTCCTTTCGAACAGCACAATATACAAATGTCTGGACTTGTAATTAAATACTAAATTAATAATTTATTCGCACAACGTTTTTGTCCGTTACATAAGATCTATAAATTATTGGGGCTACATAGTAATAATATGTAAATACAGTACCCTTAGCACGAATTTTCAGTATTTGAGACGTAAACTGGATCTTTGACAATTTCAAATGGACAATTTTAAAGGAAAAACATTAGTTCCTTCTTCGCACACCAGAGGCGCTGTTCCATTTTTTCATACAAGAAACGCTGTAAATACTGGTCGAAAGACGCTGTAAAGTAAAAGAGTGAAAACTCGTGCTAAGGGTACAGGATGAATTTTCCAACTAGGCTATATCCGAAACTATGAGGAATATCGTAAAACATTGAAAGGAGTCTCGAGGCCGATTTTGACGAAAACTAAAACTGCATCATTGATTTTTATAAAAATCAATATTCCTGGCCAGGAATCGAACTAGCTGACTTTGAAAAAAAAAACACACCCTGTATTATTACACCATTCGATATTGTCAAAATCAACGGATTTGAATTCTGGCCGAAAGTATCGATTTAAATCCAATAGCCATCAACGCTTTGTTGAAAAATTCACCCTTTATTATTATTTAATAGTAAATATAGTCCCATTATTGCTATAAAATTTGATACATTATTATTATTTTAATATTAATTTAAAACTTTGCTTGTCTTTTATAATTATATTTTTTAACTGTGAGTCGATTTTTACAAAAAAAAAAAAAAAAAATATAACAAGTTACAAAATGTAATTTGTTTAAAAAACATTTATTACATATGAATTTCATATAATTTGGCCTCCATAGATCGACAAACAGTCATAGTTTTAGCTTATTTTATTCGATTATTTTACACAATATACATGTAATTTACACAACTATGATTTTTATCACATAAGAGTAAAAGAAAAATTCAGTTGACGAACTGAATTTTCTTAATAACATCTACTTTGATTCAACATGTTATGAAAAGTTTTACAACATTGTTGTAAAACATGTTTAAACCTCGTGTTTATGGTAAACATTTGTTTTGAAACATGGTTACATAAACAAGTTGCAGAGTTGCTGTCAACATGTTGCGAGCAACATTTGTGTTGCGGAGTTGAACATGTCATGTTGCAGAGTTGACGCCCGGCGAGCGAGAACAACAGTTTATCAACAAATATTGATGTGTGTGGACGTGTTTGCAACTGTTTATAAACATGACGGTAATATGGAACAATGATAAAATAATGCAAGTACTTCTATCCGTCTTTGACTGGTGGCCTTTTAGAGAGACTAAGAGTCACTCAACGAGCAATGGAAACAGCTATGCTCGGAGTTTCTTTGCGGGATAAAATCATGAACATGGATATTCAGCAAAGAACCAGAGTCACCGACATAGCTCATAAAATTTGCAAGTTGAAGTGGCAATGGGCAGGCCACAGCGCTCGTAGAACTGACAACCGATGGGGAAGAAAAGTTTTCGAGTGCGACCACGGACCGGAAGACGTAGCGTTGGCCTCCCACTAGGTGGACCACACACAGAGAGAAGGTCGCGGGCAACCGTGCAATGCAAGTGGAGGATTGTCGTTCGGCGTGGCGGTCTAAGGGGGAGGCGTATGTTCAGCAGAGGACGTCTTCCGGCTGATGATGACTTCCTTGAGCAATATTTTATCACGGACTGGCGTGTAGACACCGTTCATCAACAGCGTTGGGGTGCGTTTAAATCTTCCGGCAATATTTCGCCGGATAAAATTAAACTAGCGAGGGTTCGCTGAACGGAGTCATAAGTTTCTGTCAATGTTAGTTGTCAAATTCAATTGACAGCTCAGTTTATTGAACAAATAATCAATTTGCCGGTTTAATATAAATCCATAATCCAAAAATAATATTTACTCTTTAAAATTAAAATAATATTCGTTTTTACGTCGCGAATCGAGCAAAACAACAAAACTTAATGTCAATCTGACAGCAGGATAAAATTTTGCGAGGTAAAAAGGTCGCAAAAATTTATTCCATTTAGTAAAAACTTATACCAGTGGACGACCGTAAACGGGGCAGATTAAATTTTAGTTTGTTTCGTTTTTCACCTCTCGATGTGCTTGAACGGGGTGTTTGACATTTAGTCAGTATAAATTTAAACTGGATAATTGATTTAAACGCAGCCTTGATCAACTGTTGCTCAACAAATGTTTACCATGAATACGAGGCTTTACGAGCAACATTACACACAGAATGTTTAAAAGAACATTTGTTCACGACGTCAGGAGTTTTTTTTTTTAAATTGGCACAACAAAGCCAATTAAAAAAGAACAAGACCATAAAATTATCCAGATTCCATGTTTCGAAACAAAACGTAATGTGTTTAGTGAAGCCACTTTTTTATAAATGTATGAGTGAGCCGAGAGCAGTGAGAGAGAGAGAGAGAGAGATGTTTTCCTTCACCGTTAGAAGAGCAGTGGTGGCCCAGTGCTATCGGTCTCGACTTACGAGTCTTAGGTCGTGGGTTCGTACCCCACCAGGCGCATTATTTTGTGTACAACTTGGATCAATGAAGAAAGGATTCTAAAATGGCGGCACTTATCGTGTCTTCTCGCTCGCACTCTAGTGCCGTCTATACTCACTCCCGCGTGTAGCGTTAGCAGAAAAATAATAGTCTTGACGTGCTCAGTGATATTTTTTAAGAATATTTTCTATAGTTTTCTGTTATTTTTCCGTTGTTAACTGTTGATTGTGACTTGTTTTTATTTTTTTTTAATTTCAAATAAACTTTAATTTGAAATCTTTTATGCTGACTGTACCATCTGTCACAAGCCGCCATTTTAGAATCCTTTCTTCAATGTTCCGGCTTATACTATATTTCATTACCACTGCTCTCAAAACGGTGAAGGAAAACATCGTGAGGAAACCGGCATGTCCTAGAACCAAAAATTCGAAGACATGTGACATCCACCAACTCGCACTGGGCCCGCGTGGTGGATTATGTCTCACTCCCTCTCACAGAGAGGCCTGTGTCCCAGCAGTGGGAACATTATATGCTGATGATGAGTGAGCGTCACGCACACATCTAATTTTTCTTCCGTGTTTTTAGTTTTAATTCTTAGTGGACTACTGAATCTGGGCATTTTATAACCTAAGGGAACTTGCCAATAGGGATGGCAACTAGGAAACGAATGGCGCTACTATAGCTAGTTCCAAGCATCGTCATTGGTTCAAATCTTATAGGTACTTCAAAATAGTACTACCTCATTGGTCAGATTAGGACTTAGCTATGGTGGCGCCATCTACAATTGGCTTTGACCTGCCTTCCTCACTGTGCGAAGCAATTTGACCGATTTCAACTGCAAGTTAAAATCAACCTTACCGCTTCGACATATGACATAAAACGTGCGGTTATCTACGAGTAGATGAAAAACAAATCACGCTCGCCACGACGACGTAAGTCAGGCGAAATGCATCTTTATATCGTAGTAGCAAGAATGATTTTTAGTTAGTAGAAAGATTATAAGGATGTAATTCGATTGACTTACAGTACAGTAGCTTGTCAACTTTATAATAGAATTAATAAGAAGATATATATACACAATAAACAATTACACAAGTGTAAAAAAGTTCTAACCAGTTGGATAAAGTCACTAAATTATGCAGACACAGAGGCATTATTACAACACACGTAATGAAACAGACATACATACACTCGCATTCACAAACATACACACACCCTCACACTAACACACATATACACGCACACACACACACACACACACACACACACACACATGTACTCACCCACACACATTCACACTCTCATATCTACTCAAGCATGCTGTTAAATCTAAATCTAAGTTTCTTATTCATTGTATATTGATATAGAAGAGCGGAGTGTCTTAATACAGGCATTACTTGCTTAAAAGGAGGCTCCAATCAACAACTTATGTAAACTTTTTTGATACACAAATAAAGATTTTGTATTTTGTATTTTTTGTATTTTTGACTTGACGTCGTCGAGGCGATCGTGTTTTGTTTTTCATCTACCCGCAGACAACTGCGCATTTTATATCATATGCCGTAGTGGTAAGGTTGATTTTCCTTTGTAGTTGGAATCGGTCGAATGGGGAAGGCAAGTCAAAGCTAATTGTAGATGGCGCCACCATAACTTAGTCCTAATCCGACCAATGACGTAGTACTGTAAAGGTTTTACTCTGAGGTCTAACCTCGAGATGGTTTTGTAGGCGCTGGCAGCATCCATCCGCTCAATGGTTTTTAAATATTAAAAATAAGAAGTAGAACTGTCTAGTACGTTCTGGAAGGAAACAAGATGTAAAAGTGCGCGTGTCAAAAATATAATATTTAATTCGCTAATATAGTATTTTATTTATATCCGATCCCTCACAGTACTATTTTGAAGTACCTACCTTCAAGATTTGAACTGATTTACGTAGTAGTATTTTGAAGTAGCTTTAAGATTTGAACCAATGACGATGCTTGGAACAAGCTATACTAGCGCCATTCATTTCCCAGTTGCCATCCCCATTGCGTCACATGCTCAATCTCCTCAAATTTAAGCTTAAAACTGGTGATTCGGGAATGTGGAGTGTACAACTCAGTGTTTGTGTCCCATGGTGAGGAGGAGAGGCATGAGTGCTCCTACCGTGAGGATCACTACCTCTCCCAGTAGGAGGCCCCCGGCGGGACCCTTACGAGGGACTGTGCCCTCCGCTAAAGGCAGGAGGGCGTGCGTGTGGGACGCTGGATGCGTCAGCTCAGGCAGGACGTGGACTGTCGCCACGTATAGGAAAGTGCCCGCTGAGAATAACATGGCGATACCTGTAAAAAAAAGAATCGTGTTCTACTTGCCTTTTCCCAACTATAATAATAATATTTCACAACTATCACAACGCCATCTAGTCCCAAGCTAAGCAGAGCTTGTGTTATGGGTACTAGACAACTGATAAACATACTTATATATTTCTAAATACATACATATTATAGATAAATTACACCCAGACACAGAACAATGATCGTGCTCATCACACAAACATTTGTCCTGGGTGGGAATCGAACCAACGAACACGACATAGCAGTCAGAGTCACTAACCACTAGACCAACAGGCCATTCAAAAAACTATATTGTGGTCGGCTTCTAGTCGAACCAGATGCAGCTGAATATCAGTATTTTACATGGAGCTACTGTCTATCGGACCTCCACAAAGTAACTAGGTAATACGATACTCCATGGTAAGACTGGTTGTCAGACTTTAGAGCTTCTGACTAACAGTAACGACTATCAAAGATCTACAAATAACAGCCGGGACCAACGGCTTTACGTGTTTTCCGAGGCACGGAGGAAACTCGCTATGACAGATGGTCACCCATCCACAGATCAAACTCGGTAAGCGTTAAGCAGCGCTGGAAGTTCAGCCGGAATTTCTGGTGGTGTAGTGGCTAGTGACCCTGACTGCTACGCCGGAGGTCGTGAGTTCGATTCCCACCCAGGACAAATGTTTGTGTGATGAGTATGATCATTTGTTCTGTGTCTGGGTGTAATTTATCTATATGTTTGTATTTAGAAATATATAAGTGTGTTTATCAGTTGTCTAGTACCCATAACACAAGCTCTGCTTAACTTGGGACTAGATGGCATTGTGTGATAGTTGTGGAATATTATTAATTAGCCACGAGCTTCTCAACACCAACTGAGTATATACCGTCTTTAAGTTACCTGTGGCGTTGAAATCGCTGAGCGTCTGTTTGCTTTCATTGCCGATACCGAAGTAAGTCAGCAGTGCGAGCAGGGGGGCGGCACACGAGAATATCAACAAGTGCTTCCTGATCCTATTCCTGTAAAAAAATAGAGTATTTGACTGAAAAAATCCAATTAGACGCCATTCGCACGAGAGCTTTTTTTTCCGGGCGTTAAAAAAGCGCTGAAATATAACAAATGCAATACCAGGTTTACATGTCAGGGCTTTAAAAGCGCGGCGCTTTTTTTCATTCGCATTTATATTCGGGTCTCTTTGCCCGTATGCGAATGGCCTGACGGGTGGACGCTCCAACGCGTGTCCCTCTGAATAGCAGAGTGAGTAATGGGTAAGCTCGCTGTCCGACCAAGAACCAAGCCCGAGTCGCGGAATTTTCTTAATCCAGGATACCGTGGCCCCGGAACGGGCATCCGAAGGAACACGGGTGGATTTTAGTCAGTAAGAGTCAGCTTTCGGCCCACCCAGGGCGGGAGGACTCATTTGATGATTTTGACACCCAAAATAATAAAAAGAAAAGGACAATGATGGGCCCCCCTAATCTCCGTTGAAATTAGCCACGGTGGCCGAAATCGGTCAGGAAGACTTTACTATACATACCGTTCAAGTCCGGCGTGAAGAAGGAAGGTGACAAGGCCGAAGGCGGCAGGTGCCTTATGCAGCATGATGGCCAGGAACACGATCAGTTCCACGTCAGCGTGAGACGTGGTCGCAGCTGCTCCTAAGGCGATACCGTCCGCTGTAACAAGGAAATCGTCATTGTAATAATAATAATATTCCACAATTATCACACAACGCCATCTAGTCCCAAGCTAATCAGAGCTTGTGTTATGGGTACTAGACAACTGATAAACATACTTATATATTTCTAAATACATACGTATTATAGATAAATTACACCCAGACACAGAACAAATGATCGTGCTCATCACACAAACATTTGTCCTGGGTGGGAATCGAACCCACGACCTCCGGCGTAGCAGTCAGTCACTAACCGGTGTAATTTATCTATAATATGTATGTATTTAGAGATATATAAGTGTGTTTATCAGTTGTCTAGTACCCATAACACAAGCTCTGCTTAGCTTGGGACTAGATGGCATTGTGTGATAGTTGTGGAATATTATTATTATAATAGAATAGAATATCCCGAATATCACGCATCCATTGCACGCATCCATAGCACACAGCCATAGCAAGCATCCTTCCATATAAAAAGCTGATCTTAATTGAATCCGTTTCCACCAGTGCTGTGCTATGTAAACCAATGAATATGTGTGGTGGATATCAAACGCATCCACAGTAACGTAGCATAGCACAGCTCGGTGGAAAAGCAGCCTTAGTGACGTAAAACAGTGGCTATATAAAGCTAACATAATTTTGGAAACAAAAAACTTTTAATACTGGAACAGTGACTGAGCGACCGACTGCTCCGCAGCGTGTCGCGGGTTCGATTTCCGCACGGAGCATATATTTGTATGATCTACAAGTAGTTGTTCGGGGTCTGGGTGTTTGTGTATGTGAGTTTATATGTTTGTAAACGTATCCACGATATAGGAAGAAATTCCTAGTGCGGGGCAACGTTTTTTTTTAAACACAAAAAAAAATCAAAGTATTTATTTCAAGTAGGCCAGTTACAGGCACTTTTGAATTGTCAAAAGACATACAACTACAAAATTATGGTGTTACAGTCACAAGACATAATAACTGTGAAAGTACCGTAGATGCCCATTCTAAGGAGTAGATCTCTATGGAGAAGAACGGGCAAGAAACTCCATGGACACTCTTTTTAAATCACCAGAATTATTACAGAACCTTTGTTACATCATCCATTTTGAGATGGTACATAGTGAGAACGATGTAGCAAGTTAAAAGTGTACAGTCACGAGCAATAACATGTATACACCTCTTAACAAAATTCAGACGCAAATTACTCGTGAAATACTGGTTTCCACTTTGAAATAAGACCTATTTCGTAACAGTATGGCTTCCAAAATAGAAGTCTAATTAAAACGCAAAAGTTTAATCAATATGGTAGCAGAAAATCGCTTTTGAATACTGCTTAATGTATGCATATTATTGCTCGTGACTGTACATCAACAACATGTTCCGGGTCTGGGTGTTTGTGTTTGTGAATTTCTATGTTTGTAAACGCATCCGCGATACAAGAGAAATTCCTAGTGTGGGATAAAATTGATTTAAAAATATTTAAAAAAACAAAAAAGCCGACTGCGTAAAAAAACTAAAAAGACAGAAACAAGCCCAGTAGTTAAGAATTCACTCATTCACACTCACAGTCGGGGCCCATTCAAATTATACCAATCAAATCTTCCCAAGGGGCCCCGACTTTTTAAAATCCTTTAATTTGATACCCCACTTGATAGAATGTGAGAGATTAAAAAAAAAAAAATTAGTTCGGAACGCTTTGCACACGAGTTCGACTCGCACTTGGCCATTTTTATGTACCCAGTGACACTCTCACGTTTCAGACGAATCTAACGACACCTCTCAATTTAAAATCCATCAAGCCGTTTAGGCTACAGAGCTACACACAGAAACATACATAAATACATACATACACTCGAAAAACAAAACCCTCCTGGCGCAGTCGGGTAAAAAGAAATTCATAATTATTAGTTTTAAAAGCCTACTAGTACAATAGTACGTGCTCCCAATCATGTTTTAATTCTCCACGCATCAATGAAACATCTTGTAACTGATAAGTGCGTGCTGCAATGCTAAATCTACTTCAGACCGAAACGTCTTATACTCTTACAATGAAATGAATATGAGAAATGGGCAATTTACGGCATTTATACAACATGTAACGTTAAATGCGCAAAACCTCTCGTGGGGCAACTCAGCCTTTTGGAAACTCGCAAAAAAAAGGTTTCCTCACGATGTTTTCTTTCACCGCTTTGAGAGCAGTGGTGATGAAATAAATTGCACAAAGTAATGCGCCTAGCGGGGTCCGAACCCACGACCTACGGGACCGATACCACTGGGCCACCACTGTGACTGAGTGATACTGAGTAATACAGCCTATTGAGAACCTCCTCCTTTTTCGAAATCGGTTAAAATGGTCTGTTTCTATTTTTGTGCCTAAACTACCATTATAACAACTCTGAAACTGAATTTTAAATGATGAATTAAAAATGATTCTTATTCTTATAAATGGGTGAGATAAGTAGTCGGTACATGTATAGTACTGAAATAAGTGAAGGTCAAAATTAAGGTCTTCGCACATTATAACAACTCACCGGCGACTCGACTCTATGCTAGACATTGAAATTTAAGCCCTGTATCATATGTTCAAGGTTCAATTTCAAAAAATGATTATAAAGTAGTGTACAACGAGTGGCCTACGCATCGTACACTAGAGGTCAACCCCGACACGTTTGTCACGCAATGACCATACGTCGTCCATTTTTTGCAACGACCACACGTTGTCCACGTAACGACTATGCGTTTGCGACTGACGCGTGACGGGAAAACTGAGGTTAGACGAGTTGTCTGTTGAATAACCCACTCGTTGGCACCGCGTTGGCCACTCCTTGACACCGCGTTGTCCACTAGTGACCATTGGGTGGATCAACTAGTTGACTACTCATCGAGAGTGTGAGTAGAGTTGCTGCCGCGTTGGCGTGGAGTTGTTATAATGTGCGAAGACCTTTATCCGACTGTTTTTTGGTTACAGCAGCCAAATCTAAGTGGAGATTAGCTATCGCGCAGCGTGTCGCGGGTTCGATCACCGCAAGAAACTTATATTTGTATGACCTACAAGTGTAGTTGTTCCTGGTGTTTGTGTATGTGAGTTTATATGTTTAAACGCTTGAAACTCTGCGTTAGATCATTGTTAAAGATACTAACGGAATCGTGCGTTAATGCTAGCTTATTAGGAAGCAACGACGATATAATGCTAGATTCCCCATGCACGATCTAAGGAACAAAAACTATTCTGTCAACTCGCTGAGGTACTACGTAAGCGAGGGGGACGGGGTACTGCGTTGTGATTGGCTAACTCAAGGTCTGTTCTGTCTCAACGTATGTTCACGGCTCACAGGATTGGTCGAAATGAGACGGATATAAGACTTTTTTGCCTAATGTGTTGGCAGACATCGGTCGCCTGTTATTAGAAGTCTAGTAATAATTATATCGTCGTTGTTTGGAAACGATTCGTGCCGATAGCGCATACGATAAGCAAGTTATCTCGAACATGCTATGTTTTGCATTTAGTAATATTTTTAAACTCATAACATAGCGCATTGTGAAGTAATTCATCACTTGTTGGTTCCGCTATGATGCAATTGGTTTAAAACTGTTGCTGCCCGTTGAAAATATTATATTTCTTGAAAGAAATGTTTGATATCTAAGATTTTTTAGAACTCCTAGGAAAAAACTACACAATTTCGAAGCTATTTAGGAATGGGGAAGGCAAGTCAAATCCGACCAATGACGTAGTACTATTTTGAAGTACCTTTAAGATTTGAACTGATTTGAACCAATGACGATGCTTGGAACAAGCTATACTAGCGCCATTAGTTCCCCAGTTGCCAACCCCATTGTATAACCGCTTTACATGTTCAGGTAAACGGAGCCCCGTTGCGCGGGGCTCCTATTTACGCGAGCGAGGTTTAACCTTTAACTGTGGACGTTCCATTTTTGTTACACTACTATGGACATGCGGTCTCAGAGACCGCTATCTTTACGGGCTGATTTCTATCTTGATGTGTAAGAATTGTGTATGTTTTTGTTTTTATCACTTAGAAGAGTTTTTAAATATACATTAAAGATGTAATTTTAATGAAAAATGTATTTATTATAAACTATATGTAACGATATAACAATCAAAGGCGCTATTCAGACTTTTAAGCTTGAGATCACTTTATAGGTATATTACCGGAGAAAACTGACTTTTTTAGTTAGTTTAAATTCTTTTACAGTAAAATATAAAGAACAAAGGACATAAAAAAATTAAATTGATTTTCTCAAAACTAAACATAAAAAATTCGACAAGGGCCCAACTTGGTCATATTTATTGACAGTCTTTGTATAGCGGCTTAGAGCATTGCCTACTTATGTGTGGGTCATCTTTCGTATTTATATTTGGTGGGCACAGATTATACGTTTCACGTTTAGAAACTGCATTTACTTCACTTGGTGGCCCTTGGGATAGCATAATAGGACCCAAAACTCGTTTCAGCCATGTCACGGTCGTTGTTATTTGGAACCACCAGAGATCGTGGAAATTTCTTCAGAAATTGACCCCTTTCTAGTTCTTTGTCTTGGTGTTAATTGAATAGAGAGTAGGCATTAATTCCTCAAAAGCCCAGAACTCTGTGGAAAATCACCACCAGGCCATCTTCTTGTTCCGCGACTGCTCGAATAAACTGAACATTTCTTGTCCGTTTCATCTACCCCCCTTTGGTGGAATTTTACGATCTTCGTATGTCACCGTCGGCTCTAGTAGTACTATCACTCTCTTCAATAATCTATCGTTCACTCGAGTGATTTTTTTCAATGTCTGCTTCATAAAAAAAACAATCATCAACATCCCCATCTTTGTCGCACTGAACCGATTCTAAAAGCAATCGTTGACTCTCGTTTTCAAAAGAATGATCATCTAATCGCAATATTTTACTGGCTATCTAAGTAGACGAACTCGATGTTTGTTTCCCTACAGCCATTGATTGATAATTTTTTGACATTTAAGCTTATACAATTTAAAACAAACAAAATCATCGTCAGCGTCAATGTATAACACAAATGTGGCCGCGCGGTCTCATAGACCGCACTCAAAATATAAAGCGAAATTACTCACGCAGTATTTAGCCGATTACGTAACCTTCACTCTAAACTGTCGTTTAGTAACTAAAACCGAAGCTACTGAGGTGTGTATACGTGTAGGGTACACGGGAGGAGAGGAGCACGAGAATCACAAACTGCACGCGGTCTGTGAGACCGCACGTCCATAGTTAAAGGTTAAAGGAACCTAACCAAACCGAACCTCGGGGTATCCAATAGTTGATCACAGATGCGGTGGGTAGTCATATTTTTCGTCCAGAATGAAAAGGGCCCCGCTGATGCATTTTGCCCCCTCCTAGATTTGGTATCACTACGCCACTGGAACCTTACCTGCAGCATGTACGACCAGTCCTACGGTGGCTGTGACGTTCTTCTCCACAGGGTTGCTCTGGTCATTGTATCGCGAAGACATTTGGTCTACCAGTAGCATGAACACGAATCCTGAAACAAAAGCGTATTGTATTCACAGTGACAAATCTATACCTAATATTATAATATAATATTCCACAACTATCACACAACGCCATCTAGTCCCACGGGGTTGGAGGACTCATTTGATGATTTTACCACGTATAAAAAAAAAAAAAAAAAAAAAAAAAAGATAAGCAGAGCTTGTGTTATGGGTACTAGGCAACTGATAAACATACTTATATATTTCTAAATACCTACATACATAAATTATACCCAGACACAGAACAAATGATCGTACTCATCACACAAACATTTGTCCTAGGTGGGAATCGAACCCACGACCTCCGGCATAGCAGTCAGGGTCACTAACCACTAGACCAACAGGCCAACCTAATGTTTTTAAGCTTTTTTTTTTTAACCTATAATGTCCCACTGCTGGGCAAAGGTCTCCCCCATAACCTTCCAATCTGTTCTGTGAGCGGCTTTCTCCGGCCAATCCGTCTGAAGGTGTCTAGGTCGTCACGCCAGCGTTTCCTAGGCCTCCCTCGGCAACGACGTATTATTATATTTATTTTTTTAGCGTGTTAAAATCATCAAATGAGTCCTGCCACCCCGAGCAGGGCGGGAGGGACTGTCAGACTTGAACTGACTAAAATCCACGGTGTCCTTCAATAGCACTTTATGTTCCGGGGTCACGGTAATAAGATAAGTCCCGCGACCCTGACAGGCTTTGGCCCTCTAAAGGCCTATCATCTTGCTGATGCTCTTTGGGGCGCGCGTGGAAGACAACGCGCCGTCCCCCCGGGCATGGTCCATGGTCGGACAGCGAGTTGCCCTCTGCCCGCATGCCCGATGTTATAAAGCTTTTGTATGAACGCCCTATTCTCAGCAACTACTGGTCCAAATTGAAAAATTCTTTCTGTGTTGGATAGTCCATTTATAAAGGATATTTTTAATAGGCACATCGAGCGAGCACCAAAAGGCGTCGAGCAGGGGGGTGACAACGCGGTGAACAAAAAACAACACAACATGGCGGGATGTGCCTAAATAAAAGCCCGAAATGTGCAACACAGTCTCCAACTTAGGCAATATAGAATAGTAAAAAGTGCTATGAAAATAATATGTAAATCTAATATCTTTAAACGAGCAATTCTTGTATATTTATATACAGTGTGTCCGGGCACGAGTTAGCGATACTTACTCCAATACTTCGCGAATGGCAGCCATTTTAATTTTTTGATCTGTCGAACTGGGGTGTGTACAATAAAATGCAAATATCTTTGAATCCAAGAGACCTACATTCATACAAATGACTTTATTGCAAAGTTAAATATTGAGGCTTATCAAAAACTTACGAAAAAACATAGGCAAACACGAAATTGTGCACAAAAAATACTGAATAATTTCATATTTTTAACTCTAGCTCGATGAGTACCTACCCCTGAATTTTGCTAGGGTTCTTGCATTAAATTAAAAGTGTTTGAGTCAGGCTATAAAATGATATCAAAATTATCACTCTAAGTATCTTAGGAGTTATTCTCATTTGAACATCACCCCAGGTTCGAGAAAAGCTCGGTTCCCAAGATATAGACATTTTAAAAACCGAGCAAAGCTCGGTCAACCAGATATTATTTTTTATTTAAGTATCCTTCGGTAAAATTTCATAAATTTTAATGAAACTTATTTATTAATTTATTCTAGTTTTATGTATTCAATTGTTACCTAAGTACATGCAGAACTAGTGGCCAGGTATGTGTTTCGCTGCTTTGACAGCAACATTTTCATTAAGAAAATAATCCGCAATTTATTGAATACATTTGTTACAAAAAATAAGATAAATGAAGAACCGCATACAGCTATACATATATAAGAGAGATAGAGAGAGATAAACAGGGAAACATGCGCACGCCGCAATGCGACAAGAGTCACGTGGAACGGGGGTTGGGTGAGGGGTACGGGGCGCGGGATGAAGGCCGAGGTACGGGGCGTGGCAAAGTGTCGTTACAAATTTTCGTCTTAATTTTTTCCGTCTATCCCCCTTTGACAACGCACAGATAAGGAACTTCGTTCCAAAAATTACATTATTGACTTCAGACATCCACGCGAACGAAGTCGCGGGCACAACTAGTCCTTACCTAGTACAAGTGATATCCCAATAACAGAATGTAGATCATCATCATGAACGGGTGGTTCCGCTGTGAAGTCCTTGGTCACGACCGTTGGATGAGAGCGTTCGCTGAATAGTGACCGTACTCCTTCGGGTATTATGACTGCGAGGGCTGTGCCAACAAGGAGACCGGCTCCAAATACTGTTACTTTCTGGAGTTTGTCCTGAAACAAACAAATATAATCATTTTTTTTTTTCTATGTTGATCATCATCATCATCATCTCAGCCGTAGGACGTCCACTGCTGGACATAGGCCTCCCCTTTCGATCTCCACATATACCTGTTGAATGCGACCTGCATCCAGCGTCTTCCGGCGACCTTTATAAGGTCGTCTGTCCACCTTGCTGGTGGACGTCCTACGCTGCGCTTGCTAGTCCGTGGTCTCCACTCTAGTACTTTTCGACCCCATCGGCCATCTGCTCTGCGAGCAATATGGCCTGCCCATTGCCACTTCAGCTTGCTAATCCGGTGGACTATATCGGTTACTTTAGTTCGTCTACGGATCTCCTCATTTCGGATTCGATCACGTAGAGAAACACCGAGCATAGCCCTCTCCATAGCTCGCTGAGCGACTTTGAGCTTTGAGATGAGGCCGATAGTGAAAGACCACGTTTCGGTGCCGTAACTCATCACTGGTAACACACATTGGTTGAAGACTTTCGTCTTGAGGCACTGAGGTATGTCGGACGAAAAGACATTGCGTAGTTTCCCGAACGCTGCCCAACCGAGTTGGATTCGGCGGTTGACCTCTTTCTCGAAGTTGGACCTACCTAACTGGACTACTTGTCCTAAGTAGATATATGAGTCAACAACTTCGAGTACCGAGTTTCCAACAGAGACTGGGGTTGGGGACTATGTTGATGGTTCTTATAAATAGATAGATATGTCAAAAACCAAGGTTTACAGGAGAATGTTTTTAATGTTCAAACCACTCTAGAAATAATTTAATGCGTAAAATTGTAATAAATGAATTATTCTATATGTAGAGAACATCAATATTTTCATTCACTATGGGAATGATTAGAAAATTTTGATGTGATGGCACTAGTTATCTGGTGGTATAGGTGGACCGATGACATTGTGAGGGTCGCGGGTAACCGATGGATGCAAGTGACGAATTGCCGTTTGGCGAGGCGGTTTAAGGGGGAGTTCTATGTTCAGCTGTGGACGTCTTCCGGCTGATGATGATGATGATGATGACTAGTTATCTGGCATTTTTGCTGAACTAGGGCTATTTGGTGCAGTAGTGGGGTAAACAATAATGTACAAATAGGTTTGAGTTTTGTTTTTTTTTTCTTTCTTTTCTATGTTATTCTGTACCTGTCTGTACCAAATAATGTTATGTTATTTATTTCTTTCTTTCTTATGGCTGTATCATGCCAAAAAGATTTTAGTGAGAGGATAAATATTTCAACTTAATCTCTTAGGTTCGAACTTAGAGCACTATTATGGTAACAAGGCAGAAAAACATAGTAAAATGTTCTATTAAATATTAGTAAAAATATTTAACAATAATAGTATTTTTTGTAAGTGATAAATTCTGTCATATACATATATAGTTTTGTCTTCATTCTCAACAATATAGCTACTGTTGTCGCGTTTTATTATTTAAATTAAATGTTAAATAAATAACAACCAAATGAGAAACAACACTTTCTCTTAACTGTCATGTTTTGTTTTTTTTTTTTTTACTTTTCTCTTAACAATTCCTTTTATTGATGGAATTCAGTGAACTGTACATTAATGCAATATTTTGCAATGAATTTTATTGCACTATGATCAGCAATATTGTTTTTAATTGCACAAGTTAAAGAGTTAAATAGACCAAAACGCACTTCACAGATGGACATTATTTTTGCCTATTTGTTTTCTTTAAATGAGCTTTCACCATATAAATATAGCTTACCTCGGACATGCTCACGTTCAAGGGTATACTTCCAGCTACATAGGACCCCACTAACATCACCAGAGCAAGTAAAATAAGGACCCAAGTTCCGTCCATTCTTGCGAATATTATTTCCGATTAACAACGTAAATGTACGATTATCACGCAGCGTATGACTTGAAAACTGTACTTCTTTACTATCGCATGTTTAATTTACATGGTCCGGTTGATTAATCTCGTCGTTAACTGATAATTTCATACTTTATTTCGACATTCAATTTTGCTATTGACTATTGAACTCTTTTGACAACACGACAAATTGTTTTTTTTTCGTTTTTTTTTAGCGAAGTGCAAATACGTGTCTTTTAAGCCCATAGATTGCTGCACAGGACCGCTACTGGCCTACGGTTTAAAATAAAATTGGGGCTTAAAGTTAAATCGCATCGTGATCATCACAAACTACTTTATTGTAATTATTTTATTCTCAATAAGGTATTTTCGGGTATTTTCCAGCCGTGGTACCACGTGATACCATTACCATAGATATACAAACTGGACTGAGTCGCCCCCACAATCTATGACTAAAAGCAATCTGGCTTTAGACTGCTGCGCTGCGTGTCGCCGGTTCGATTCCCGAAAGGAGCAAATATTTGTATGATCTACTAGTAATTTTTCGAGCCAACAAACATGAATTTTACTTTAAACCAACCACTCTTGATAAATTATCTAGTACCATAGGTAATCTAAATAAAAAAAAACATAAATCTGAATTGAGACCCTCCTCCTTTTTGAAGTCGGTTAAAATTGCTTCCTTCAACAATTGCAACTTTTCACTTTGATTTTCAAACACTGATATAGTCCATTCTATAATAATTAATGCCTCCGCTATTTTGATAAGATATTATCTACGTACTTCATTGACTTTAATAACACTAGCGGTTGAAAGTCGAGTTCACTCAAATGTCTCGCTGATGGTGGCGCATGTGTCGGATCATTTAGTTTCCTTCAAATTGGTTGAGCTGAATGGTGCTGAGACATGTCACGTTCGTGAACGGGCGCTGACAGTTGAGACTGGTCATCTCTTAGCTGCCAAGGTTTATTTTAGTAATCTTAGGAACTACTAGTTAATACTTTGAACAGGCAGGCAGGTACTGTCTATAAAAACAGCGATGTAACAGCGCGGCCGCAGCGTTCACGCCACGCTGGGACCAGTGCAGTATTATCCATAAGGCACTTTAGGCCTAGGGGCCCACCCTGATCAGGGGCCCAGCACTCCGCACGTTTATGAAACCGCGGTAAAAGTGAAACTTTTTTTACATTATAAGCTGGTAAAACACCCCATTATTGACACTATAAGAGTTACGGTGAATGTCTGAATTTTTGTGTGGGTATTATTGACAGGGCAAAACGGTATCAGGGTCTATTATTGTAATTTTTTTTTTTAACTAACACACAACGCCATCTAGTCCCAAGCTAAGCAGAGCTTGTGTTATGGGTACTAGACGACTGATAAACATACTTATATATTTCTAAATACATACCTACATATTATAGATAAATAACACCCAGACACAGAAAAAATGATCGTGCTCATCACACAAACATTTGTCCTGGTTGGGAATTGAACCCACGAGCTCCGGCATAGCAGTCAGGGTCACTAACCACTAGACCAACTAGTATGAAAAAGGGAGGGCCCGAAACGAGCTGTGCCTAGGGCCCCTGAGGTGGTTAATCCGGCCCTGGCTGGGACTACAGTTTGTCAGTATGTATGTATGGGGGGCCTCGTCAACTTATTGACGGCTATGTCGCGCGTGGAACACGACGCGCCGTCCTGTCTGGCATGGTTCATAATCTAACAGCAAGTCACAGTCCGCATGCCCATGTTCGTAAACCCGTAACCGCGGTTTTATTCCAGTTTTCCATAATATTTATCCTTGACAACGAATAATTTGTAGGACACGACATTTACCCTATTTAAAGCAGGAAAACGTCACAGTATTATTGAGTAAAATATTACATTTATATTTATATTATGATGTATCATCAATAATTGACGTGTTTGAGTAACTTGAATTAAAGCAATAACTTATTTTACTTTAAAAAATAGTATTGTGCGTGTAAAGGTCGTTCTATTTTCGTATGGTACGTTTTTTTAAAGTGTTTAGCTGATTTCTCCGCCATTTTTTTTTTTTTTTAACCGTGGTAAAATCATCGAATGAGTTCTCCCACCCAGGGCAGGGTAGGAGGGACTGTCAGAATCGTACTGACTAAAATCCACGGTGTCCTTAAATAGCCGTAACGTTCTGGAGTTACGGTAATTTGTTATTCCTGCTATCTAATTTCTCCGCCCTTACATTTTCCGATTGCAAAATTCATTTTTTTTTTCTAAATGGTATATTTCTTAGGTGTTCCTATTGTCACCAAGTCAGTGTCTGATGATGAGGTCCCGTGGAAATTGAAGGCAACCCTCAGTTTTATGTATGTTCCATGAATGTATCTACTTGCAACAGAGTAAATGTACAAAAATGAATAGTCGACGAGTATTCCTGTTTGCGACACTAACGCTAGCAGCGATTGGAAACAGTAAGTTTTATAATACAATTATTATGTTTTCTAAACTCGTCCATCTTCTAAACAAATATGTTTCGGGGATCTCCGCGTCATATCTTTGAATCAATCCCACAATCCCTCAAAACCAGGGTTTATAACCAGTGTGTCCTACCCGTAATGACTTACGGAGCCGAAACGGGGACACTTACCATCGGCGTGGGGGGGTATTACAACGTCTTAAAACCAGGTTTGTTCCAGTGAGTGAACGAGATGGCGCTAGACGACTTGTATAGCTCTGTCACTTTCACTCGCCGGAATGAGCCTGGTTTTAAGACGTTGTAATATCTCCCGTCTACAAATTCAAGGTTGCTCAGCGTGCAATGGAGAGAGCATTAGATTGGATTTGGAACGAAGTCATTCGAAAGAGAACCAAAGTAACCGACATTGCGCGTACGTAAAGCATGCTGAAGTGGAAGTGTGCCGGCCATGTTGTAGTCGGACAGACGGTAGATGGAGCAGACATGGCTAGAGGGGAGATCGCGAATGGGCAAACGTAGTGTAGGACGCCCTGCGACGAGATTGGTCGATGATTTGAAGAATGAGGCTGGCAGTGGACGGATGCCGACTGCCCAGGACCGGGAGGGTTGGCGCTCTTTGGGAGGCGTACGTTCAGCAGTGGACGGCAATAGGCTCTACTACTTGCGTTATTAGGTACTCCAAAGATAGTAATAGAGGTATTCAATGATTGACTCTGTTAAAATAATACTTTTTTTTGTTGTTTCAGCTCAAGCTTCCATAACTCTGGATGCTACAGTGACTTTTAGTTACAAAGATGGTGATATATTAGACATAAATATATTTTTACAATGTGTACCAAAAATGGCTTCGACATTTATGCTGTATCGCGAAACTAGTAAGATAGTTTTAAATATAATATTACTAGACCGCCTCTGCTCCGCACGGGTGAAATCTCCACTATACTCGGATCATGAATATGCCGCGTCTCTCAGCCGCGGGTAACGGATGCGTCCGATTAATTTGTTCGCAGCTTTAGGATTTCCAAATTTTGCAAATCTTTTTAGGATTACGGGCTCGCTAAGGCGGGATTTTGTGAAATTCGACCCTTATGGGGTTGTTTTTGGGTAACCCCAGTTTGTTTGAAATTTCGTCACTTCAAGTGCTAGAGGTCTCAAGTTTATATTATTATTTAGATTAGCCAAAAGTATCCCATAAAGAGGGTGAGTGGCCGGGAGTAGAAATTTATAGAGGCAAACTTCGAAATTCGCGCGGACGAAGTCGCGGGCATGCAGGGCGAGACGGAGTGGGAACCGGTCGCCTCCATCGGCGAAGCAGTCATGCTCGCGAAGGAGGACTCGGGCTGCGTGAAGGAGAGGACAACGTCCTCCCCAGGCGCGGTTCGGGGGGGGGTCACAGGGGATATGACCCCCCCCAAAATCTAAGATCACATTGAAAAATTTGCCAAATAATAAAAGGAAACTAACTACATATCACGGCGATAAAATAGTTTGCTGACATCTTGTGCAATATTATGTCTTGTGAAATAATGTTTATCTTATTCCGGATACATATTTTTTATTAATGTAGTGAGTGCCCCCCCAAAATATCAGGCTGCGACCGCGCCTGGTCCTCCCTCCGGCCCACGCGCAGTGGTGGACGCCTACGGCGACGGACGTCGCAAGACGATCTCCGGCCACCGTAGGTGCGGGCATGCGCGTCAGAGCGTCAGCATAATGCCAAAGCCTACCGGGGTCGCGGGACTTGTCTCATTACCGTGACCCCGGAACGTAAAAGGCTATTGAAGAACACCGTGGATTTTAGTCAGTACGAGACTGACAGTCCCTCCCGCCCTGCCCGGGGTGGGAGGACTAATTTATGATAATACCACGCTAAAAAAAAATACTATGGGGTTATCAGTTTTACTGTTTTTAATTAATACATTATACACATACATAATATATATTTTCGATTTCAGAAAATTGTGATGTCTATCCGGATCAATGTACAGGTAAGAATGTTATACAGGGTGTCCCAAAACTCAACGTCAAGCCGAAACGGGGTGATAGGATTGATCATAACCATTACGAGAAAAATCTGAAAAAAATTCTATCCCATGCAGTTTGAAAATTATGGGCATTTTAAGAAAAACCTAGTTAGGTAACACAATAGAGAACCGCCCTTTGCCATTATCACATTTTTTTCTTCTATTGGCATTGTAATGAAATAAATATTTTGTATGAGTCGATCTGCAAGCAGTTGTTCCCGGGTTTGTGTGTTAGTCTATGTGAGTTTCTATGTTTATAAACGCACCCACGATACTGGAAGGAATTCCTAGTGTGGTGCAAAGTAAAAAAAAACAGTAAATTATTTTATAAAATAAAAAAAAAAAACTGTTTATTTTTCAACCCTGGCTACTGTGGATTAATGTGTTTTTAAGGCTGGCCGCACACCTTTTCCGTATTCGATTTCCGAATTCGTTTTCCGTATTCGGAAATCTCACTGCACTTTATATTGGAATACAAAATTCTATTACTTAATACTACGTGGTGTATGTATATGGAAAAAATCTTTTAGTTAGTCGTAAAAACCTAACATCTGCGCTGCGGAATTACGAATCGAATCGGAATTTCACATTAGGAATACGAATACGGAAACCGTGAGTACCTATGCAGCCAGCCAAATAATTGCTGAATAATTTAAAATCGTTTTTATCGATTTTAGAGCTAGCAAGAAATGAAACTATACCAGAGAACAAAATGATAACTATTACGCAGCCATTGAGCAAACCAAGTATAGCGATTTATATACAATTATACAACCAAAATAAAGAGAAACTTACAAACAAAACAACGATCATGAAAGGTACAAGGGATGAAAACGCAAACAGTAAGAGCAATACTTTTTATTTATACTTGTAGGCCACATTCCACCTGGCACCATTTTTTTTAGCTTGGTAAAATCCTCAAATGAGTCCTTACACCCATGGCAGAGCGGGAGGGACTTTCAGACTCGTACTGACTAAAATCCACGGTGTCCTTCAATTACCCTTAATGTTCCGCGGTCACGGTAAGGCCGCCGGCAGGCTTTGGCCCTCTGAAAGGGGCAGGAGTGACAGTGACGGCGGCGGCAGAGGGCCTACCTCTGCGCTTGGTTTTGGTGGGTGGGACGCAGGACTTGCCCCCAGCCCGGTGATCGCCGCACATGCGAAGCAGTGCGGTGGGACAGAGCACGAGCTGGCCTTGTGACCGGGCTGGCCGCATCGGAAGGTCTGGGCTCCAGGACTTTTACCTGCGCAGACACCCATGACCCAACCAACCAGGAGCCTTTGGCCCTCCTGCATCTTTTTGGCCGCCGAAACGGGGCAGCTGACCGTAATGGTCTGCAACCCCGCGAAGTCAGGACGCAGGGCGCCCGCCCTCACCTGATCGGCAGGGCCAGACCCCCCAGTCCTGGCAACGGTGGCCACCACATCCTCCGTCGTCACAGAGTCATCCAGACCCAGTATGCGCACATCAGCGCGCTTGGTGGGTGCGGATACTCGGGCCTCCTCCGCATTTAAGGACGCCTTGAGCCGTTCGGCCAGAGCGTTAGGGGTGAGGCCACTGGCCGCGCCGGGGAGCTCCAACATCTAAGCTCCCATTGCGGTGACTCGTAGACGGAGGCCGCCAGCGATGCCGAGCTCCGCGAGGTTCAATGCTTCCCGCGCCTTCGCGAGCACGTCGCGGTATGACACACCTCTCTTGACCGCGTCCGGCTGCAGTGTGTTCACCACAGCCGCGGTCTTTGGGGCGCGCAATCGCGCCGCGACGTCGCACTCTCTGCGTCGCCGCCGTCCTCCCTCCGCGTTTTCGATCTGGCCGCGTTGGCAGCCATCCTCTTCTCCCCAGCCATTTGCTAATCGGCGCCGGCCGGTGGAGTTTTGGGAGAAGGCTGCTGAGATGGACGGCTTTCGGCCTGGGCGCCCTTCTTTTTAGAAGTCGACCGCCCTCCCGAAGTCCAACCAGGTCTACCTTGAGGGCAGCGTTCTCCCTCTGGAGAGCCTCCATGGCGGCAGTCAGGCGGGCAACCTCCGTCCGCAGCTCGTACGTTTCGGACCCGCCACAACTGAGCGCTGGTATGACAATGGAGGCCGTGGCCTCGCCGAACGCCTTCCCCCGCGTCTCCTTTGACTTCTTGCGGATGACGGAGAGGATGGCGGATGAAATATCTGATCTTGTACATTTTTATTTTTTACCATCTAAGTATTGTTACGTTGATCGAATTGCGAGACCTATCTATGAGGTTCTCGAAAGTTCCACAAGGTTCTCGACAATTCTACTCAAGTTCGGTCAGGAAATTTCTAGAAAGTTCTACCCTGTTCTAGATGTTTCGAGATGGTTCTAGAATGTTCCAGAATGTATGGGTTTACATCGAAGTCAAAGGATGTTTCCAGAACATTCGACCACCTTCTAGAAACATCTAGTGGGTCCGGCCGAGGTATAAAAAGGGGCGCCGATCGGCGACCGAGTCAGTCTAGTTTTGACTACGATCGAGGCGACTCGAAGTGAAGTACAAGCGATATCTAAGTGAGTTCTACGTGTGATTAAGAGTGTGTATAAGTGTTAAAGTGTTGAGTAGTGTTTTGTGATTGTTTTAATTTGTGATTTGTCTGTGAATAAAGTTGTATTTGGTTTTAATTGGTGTAATTAATTTATCCCAATACCCAGCTCGTAACATTTGGTGTCAGAAGTGAGGGATAAAATGCCAATTTTACCAAAGGACGACACGGACGGTATCCGTACCAGGAGTCAGCGCCAGCAAGACATGGACCAGAGGCGGTTTGGAGGTTCCCCGATACAGACGCCGGGTGGTGCTCAGCCTACGACGGAACCAGCCGCTGGTCCATCTGCAGTATCTTCAACACCAGCGGGTCCAGACCTGTCTGCACTTATGGCGCTGCTGCAGGAGCAGGCTCGCCGCCAGGAGGAGCAGGCTCGCCGCCAGGAGGAGCAGGCTCGACGCCTAGAAGAGCAGCTACAAAAGGACAAGGAAGAGCAGGTGCGCTTGCTGCAAGAGCAGCTACAAAAGGACAAGGAGGAGCAAGCCCGCCGCCAGGAGGAGCAGGCTCGCCGCCTGGAAGAACAGCTACAAAAAGATAAAGAGGAGCAGGCCCGTCACCAAGAGGAGCAGGCTCGTCGCCAAGAGGAGCAGATGTACCTGATCAAGGACCTGCACTCGACATTTGGCAAGGAGCTCAAAGTGGTTAAAGAGCAAGTCAATCAGCACGAGAACCGCATCTCTGAAGCTGAGGTCCAAATTGCCGGAGTGAAGAAGGCCTTGGGTGAACTTCGGTCTGGAGACGGGGTTGTGTGTCCAGTGATGGCTGCACCTTCGGCACGAGGGTTTAAGGTGCCGCCATTCGACGGAACATCTTCATGGTCGGCTTACAGGATGCAGTTTGAGGCCGTTATGAAGGCGAATGGGTGGACGAAAGAGCAAGCTATGACCGCGCTCACGTTAGGCCTACGAGACCAGGCCCTCACCGTACTTGAGGCTCTTGGCAAGGAGGTGACTTACGACCAGCTGCTGGAAGCGTTGGAATCGAGGTACGGCGATGCGCACTTGGAGCACGTATTTCGCGCTAAGCTAAAGGATCGTGTTCAACGTAGTGCCGAGAGCCTACAGCAGTGGGCCCTGGAAATTGAAAAGATGGTCCGAAAGGCATACCAGTCTGCTCCTGCCCTGATCAATGGTAATCTCGTACAGGCATTCGTCGACGGAATACGTGACTTGGAAGTCAGAGCCGCCGTAAGACTTGGGCATCACGAAACATTAAAGGATGCCTTGGCTCATGCGTTGGAAGTAGAAGCAGTGAGGCAAGATCATCGCACGCATCGCGTCAGAGAAGTAGTGGAATCACCTGTACGCGACCGACCACAAGGGTACAGTCCCAGGTGCTATACTTGTGGGGAAAAAGGTCATCTTCGGTCCAGCTGCCCCAAGCGAAATACAGCAAGAGAAGATCAATCCCAGCAGGGAAGAGGGGCCGATAAGACTGCCCAGCAACAGCAGGGAAACGAGTAAACGCCAGGACTGAGGGGCGGGTGCTGGCTGGTATGGAAAGAGCCCCGAGGATCTCGATCTCACAGGCCCATGACGGAAACAGCCTGATCATCAAAGGCGAAGTCAACGGAAAACCATGCAAATTGACACTCGATACAGGAGCTTCTCATACGGTCGTCAATTCAAATCTAGCAAGTCGGTTCCTTGGGGACTTCTTCAACAACCACGACCGCATACAATTACTGACAGCTACCGGTCAGCACATAACCGTCCGAGGCAAGAAGGAGGTGAAGTTAAAACTAGGTCATAAAGCATATTGGCATAATGTCATCGTGGCTGACATAGTAGACGATTGCATCTTGGGCTTGGACTTTATGCGGAAATATCGTTGTGAGATCGATGTTGATCGAGGAGTGTTGAAATGTGGTAAAGAAGAGATCTTTATGGAAAGTACACCGTCAGAAAAAGTGCTCCGCTTGAAATTTGACGTGTCAACACTTCTGGAAAACTGCGATCTAACTGGAGTAGAAATGGATAAGGCTAAGAAAACGTTACTCCAGTATGCCGACATGTTCTCTACAGATGATGCTGACATAGGGAGAACAGGGCTGGTTCAGCACAAAATTAACACTGGCAATGAGTTACCAATCCGACAACGACCAAGAAGGGTGCCGGTTGCTCGCGAAAAGGAAGTGAAGGAGATGATTGAGCGCATGGTGAAGAACAGTTTTATAGAGCCTTCATCTAGTCCGTGGTGTTCCCCTGTGGTCCTAGTGAAGAAAAAGGACGGCAACACGCGGTTTTGTGTGGACTATCGACGGTTAAACGACGTCACGAAAAAAGACAGTTACCCATTGCCTAGGATCGATGACACATTGGATACGCTGACAGGAATGAGGTGGTTCACAACGTTAGACCTGAAAAGCGGCTACTGGCAAGTGGAAATAGACCCTAAAGACAAGGAGAAAACTGCATTTTCCACAGGAAAGGGCTTATGGCAGTTTAAAGTCATGCCATTTGGATTGTGCAATGCTCCTGCGACTTTTGAAAGGTTGATGGAGCAAGTACTTGCTGGATTGATCGGAGACGCATGTCTTGTCTATTTGGATGACATCATCATCGTGGGCCGAACATTTGAAGACCACCTTCAAAACCTAACTAAAGTGCTGTCGAAAATCCGAGGGGCAAATCTTAAGTTAAGTCCGGAAAAGTGTTCATTTTTCAGGAGACAAGTGAACTTTTTAGGACACATAGTTTCGGAGGAAGGTGTTCAGACAGACCCGGAGAAAATCGTCGCCGTCAAGGAATGGCCAGTTCCGAAAGACAAGACGGAGGTCAGAGCATTTTTAGGTTTATGCTCCTACTATCGACGGTTTGTCAAGAATTTTGCTGATATTGCAAAACCTCTACACAAACTTACTGAGGAGAAGCAACAATTCTGTTGGGACGAGAACTGTGACATCGCATTCCAGGAATTAAAGAAACGTCTGTGCAATTCACCTATTCTTGACTATCCTGACACTGAAAATGACTTCATAGTTGACACAGACGCAAGTAATACTGGAATTGGTGGGGTGTTGTCTCAACGGAAAGGAAATCAGGAAGTTGTTATAGCTTACTACAGCAAATCTCTATCGAAACCAGAAAGAAATTACTGCGTTACGAGAAGGGAATTACTTGCCGTAGTAAAGACTTTGCAGCACTTCAGTAAGTATCTGCTGGGACGAAAATTCTTATTGCGAACGGACCATGCCGCATTAAAGTGGCTATTGCAATTCAAGAATCCAGAGGGACAGGTGGCGAGGTGGATTGAGCTACTACAAGAGTTTGACTTCGTAACTGAACATCGCAGTGGGAGGGCACATGGTAACGCAGATGCACTGTCTAGAAGACCTTGCCATGAAGACTGTAAGCACTGCAACAGGCAAGAGGCCAAGGAAGTAGTGCCTGTTAGAATGCTAAGAACGGATCTCAGTAACGAATGGAAGGAAACTTTACAGCATGCTCAGCAAAATGACGCAGACATTAAACCAATTTTCGACTGGATTAAAGCTGGTGCTCCTAAACCCAAGTGGAGTGATGTAGCTGCGATGAGTTCCATCACTAAGAGTTATTGGGCGCAATGGAACAGCTTGGTTATCCAGGAAGGAGTCTTGTGCCGTAAATGGGAAAACGCTCGAGGAGACAACTGTCACTTACAAATGGTTGTCCCCAGAGCCATAGTACCGGATGTGTTGCGGCTCTACCACGACGGATGTTCAGGTGGACATATGGGTGTAAAAAGGACCCTACTGAAAATACGTGAGCGATTTTACTGGATCCATTGTCGTGAAGATGTGGAGGACTGGTGTCGGAAATGTACCAGTTGTGCGGCTGTGAAGGGACCCCAGACACGCAGCAGAGGTGCTTTGCAGATATACAACGTTGGAGCCCCGTGGGAACGGATAGCACTAGACGTGGCAGGACCATTTCCAGAAAGTGAAAACGGGAACAAGTACTTCATGGTTGTCATGGATTACTTCACAAAGTGGCCAGAAGTCTTCGCCATTCCTAACCAGGAAGCTACAACAGTCGCAGATAAATTGGTTCAGGAGGTCTTCTGTCGTTTTGGAGTACCCTTGGAAATACACAGCGACCAAGGAAGGAATTTTGAATCACAAGTATTCCAGGAGACTTGTCGGCTGATGGGTACTCATAAGACTAGAACGACTTCCTACCATCCACAATCTGATGGAATGGTGGAGCGGTTCAATCAAACGTTGGAGAGATACCTGGCCAAGGTTGTGGAAAGCAGGCAAAGAGATTGGGATAAGCACATACAGCCATTTCTTCTGTCATACCGTAGTGCAGTTCACGAAAGTACAGCTGTGACACCAGCCTTCGCGAACTTTGGAAGGGAATTACGGTTGCCTGCTGATCTCATCACCGGAACCCCTCCTGATACTCCATGCAGTGTAACCGATTATGCAAATGACTTGCGTAACAAGTTGAACGATGTATATGAGCATATCAGACAATCCGGCCAACAAATGTCTGAAAAGATGAAGACCCGATACGACCGGAAGACAAACAATAGAGGTTTCGACGAGGGGTCACTTGTGTGGTTGCATAACCCAGTGCGTAGCAAAGGGAAGTCTCCTAAATTACAAGCAAAATGGGATGGGCCATACCGAGTCGTGACCAGGATTAACGACGTCACCTACCGGATACAAAAGGGTCTACGTGGCGCGCCCAAGATTGTCCATGTTGACCGTTTGGCGCGATACAACGGGACTAACGATGCTCGGGACGAGCATGTCTAAGGAGGGGGCAGTGTTACGTTGATCGAATTGCGAGACCTATCTATGAGGTTCTCGAAAGTTCCACAAGGTTCTCGACAATTCTACTCAAGTTCGGTCAGGAAATTTCTAGAAAGTTCTACCCTGTTCTAGATGTTTCGAGATGGTTCTAGAATGTTCCAGAATGTATGGGTTTACATCGAAGTCAAAGGATGTTTCCAGAACATTCGACCACCTTCTAGAAACATCTAGTGGGTCCGGCCGAGGTATAAAAAGGGGCGCCGATCGGCGACCGAGTCAGTCTAGTTTTGACTACGATCGAGGCGACTCGAAGTGAAGTACAAGCGATATCTAAGTGAGTTCTACGTGTGATTAAGAGTGTGTATAAGTGTTAAAGTGTTGAGTAGTGTTTTGTGATTGTTTTAATTTGTGATTTGTCTGTGAATAAAGTTGTATTTGGTTTTAATTGGTGTAATTAATTTATCCCAATACCCAGCTCGTAACAGTATGTAACATATGGAATGCAATAAATAATTGAGTATTGAAACGACCTCCCTCAGTCTGGCCTCGTCTGAGGCCTCCTACCCGAAGTCTTGCCTCGGCCCTTACCCGGCACGCTAGTCCAAGTCCTTTCGGGCCGAGGCAAGGCCCTCCTCTAACGACGAAATGTCGTCTCGGGAGCACTTGAGGAACTTATCCTTCCTGTTAGCGCTCCCCTCACTCCTCCTTGCCACGCTTCCGGAGGTAACACTCTGGAAGCTCATAGCGTCTGATGCCGAGTCGGACTCCGACTCGAGCACCATCGCCATTCGCGGAGCGGCACTCTGTGCCCACTCAGTGTTCGGTGCCGGTGGGGAGGACATACTGGACAGGTCCAGTGACTCCTGATGGCTCGATGCGGCGACTGCCGGAGCAAAAATGGGATACAAATGGTGTTTGTTGCCCCCCCCCAGAGTACAGTGGGGCTGACCGGAAGTGTCCGGTGCGGGATTACCCAGCTGCGGAACTGAGGAACCCCGCACAGAACAGCTGGGACCCGCCTGGGTATCAGTTCCTAACACCCCGTTTTCCCTCCCCTGGTTCACGGTTACGTCTAAAGATTAGACGCGTACCGGAAGTGAACATTTCCTACCCCTGACCCAATCTCTGACACTGGGCCCGCGCCGCCTGAAAGCTCGAACTCTGCTCGATCCTCCAGGCAGCGCGCCTTTCCCCGGTGTGTCCCTCTTGGTCTGGTCTCTCCCTCTGAGCCTGTCCGGCATGAGTGCACGAGTGCCTCTACCGGCAGGGGCCCAGAGATCATCAAAACACACAAGCCCCACCACGACGACAACGGCAACGTGGAGACACGTTGGTGAGGCAACGCATTAAGGGCCATTTAGACGGGGAGAGTTTCACGACTCGAACATACGATAATCGAAAGAATATAAAATATTGTCTTCGTCTAAACATCACCCGTTGACTTGAGCGATAATCGCCTCGAATAGGAAGATTTCTCGTAAGGGAAAGTGTCCGTCTAAACAGAACGTCAAAGCAATAATCGCATTTCGAGTTTTTATGACAGTTGCTAACATGAGTGACATAACAAAACAAAACGGTTCAAACTGATTTGTACGATACTCGTATGAACGAGAAAAAATGTCATACGAGATCGTGTTTAGACAAGTCGAGTTTATCGTATGCGAGAATCTTCTTACAATAATATCGCCGTGTAAACAAACATAAACATTATCGCCTACGATAATGTCATATATGCGAATCTCGTATGATATAATCGTATACGAGATTGTAGTTCTTGCCTGTGTGTAAACAGTTTGATACGATTATGTTATGGCGATTATTGCTTGCGATAATTGCTTAGACATTCTCGAACGGAAACGTTCGAGAAACTCTCCCCGTCTAAATGGCGCTTAACTCACATTTTTTCAGTCAGATACCCTATAACATTGATAAGGACATTGTGGAAATTCGAGAAGCACCGTTCGAGACCCCGCAGACACTAGAAAGAAAGTACTTATACTAGTACCTATAAAGCAAAGTAAAAAAAAAACACATTTCTCATTTAAGATAATAAAATATAGATAAAATTAGATTAATAATTATGTTTTTTTTTCAGTAAATGGTATTCGTGAAAATTGTTTAAATAATCAATATCAACATAATTCCAAATGCCAAATTAATGTTAATTTTGGGAGTCAATGTGAAGGTACAGTCTATTTCTACTAATCTTACCTGTATGGACTCATTCAGGGGCATAAGACGCGTCGTACGATAATTATGAGCTAGGTAGGTACATGTAATTTTTGGAAAGGTGATTGAAGCATGCTGAACTTGTCCAATAATTCTTCATTGTCTGAAGGCACAGAATAACCAGAGACAGAAAAACTGAAATTTAACATACGAAGTCAGACTTCCTTTCGCCTTGAGGACACGGTGGAGCATACGGTGCAGGACTGCCCCGCTTGGGCAGAGCACCGTGTCGTCACGGCGGCGATGGGCGGAGACCTCCTGCGCTAGGCATTGGTCGAGGCACGCTGCGGGGTGAGACGGAGTGGGAAGTTGTCGCCTCCTTCTGCGAAGCAGTCATACTCGCGAAGGAGGAGGTGGGCCGCGTGAGGGAGAGGTCCTTTGTCCAACCATAGCAGCACGACGCGCGCCTCAGGACCAAAGCAGTTTTAAACTGGTGAAAGAATCTCTTAAATCAATCCAGTAGTTTCGAAGCCTATTCACTACAAATCTTTCCTCTTAATAAATAAGTAGATATTTTGTCGGCTTATCAGCACATCTCTCGGGCCATAACACACTCAAACATCTTTTTAACATAGGTGCCACAGACAGTCCCCTTTGCAGGGGATGCCTTGACGCCGAGGAATCAGCCGCCCACGTTATCCTGGAATGCGTGGCCGTGGCCTCCCAACGTGAAGAAATCCTCGGAACAGTGAGGTCGCTCCGCGAAGCCTGTGAAGCTCCCAGCTTCTGTGCTTTTGGGCGGAGCTAGGCTGGCTCTGTTAGCCAGAATCCCAACGCACAACGGACCGAATGGGAGTCTAAGTGCGGAAAAGGGAGTCCCATCATCATCATCATCAGCACATCTCTCGTCTCACACGTCGTTGTCAACATCAATTTCATCTGTTACAGAAAGTGAAGAACGAATTCATTGCACACAACTTAAAGAACGTTTGACGTGTAACGTTATTGAGGAACTGCCAGAAGACACAGTGCATCAATGGTACCAAGAATACGAGAACGGTGTGTACTTTTGAACAAAAACACTAAGCGCTTAAGTAACAAAAACGGAGCGCTCGATCTTTATTATTGCCCCACTTTAGGAATTTCTCATGTAGGAATCGCGGGTGCGTTTACAAACTTTTAAGCTCACCTATATGTACATTATAAATAGGCCCAGATTTGGAACAACAACTTGCAGATTATACAATTTATAAACATTTGTTTGTGACACGCAGCTCAGAAGTCCAATAACTCAGCTACTACGCCAAATCCTTGCCGTCTAAAACCGTCTTATTACCAAAAGTTAAACATCTGTTGAACACTTGCCTAAAAAAAGTGTCACTGCAAAACGACCCTTAAATCAACGTCAAATACCATTTTGCACTTGCCACTTGTTTTAGACAGTGCTTAACAGCTGTTTAACTTTTATTGTTATTAAGGCGGTTATTTTCTAATTATTTGATATTTACAGGATCGTTCATTCAGCCTATACCACAGTTGAGAGGGAAAAAAACCGAGTTTAAAATGACATTGCATAAATTCGACAATAATACAAAAATTTACAGTATAATGAAGTTGACACGTTCGCAAAAGGATTTTTATTCTCAGACATTCAAGGTTTCGTTGTCGAAGGATGGATTTAGTAAGTACGAAATATTAATCTATTAAAATTAAAAAATAATAATAGTATCTGGCTTCTAAAACAACAACAAATTAGAGTGAAATATCTTTTTTTAGTCGGTGACATTGTTTTATCTAACATAATTATAGTTATTCTGAGGTATCGTATTACAAGTAATGACGGCCCCCCCCCCCTTTAGAGCCTGCTGGGGACGCGGGTCTTATTTCATTACCGTGACCCCTGAACATAAAGGGCTACTGAAGGTCACCGTGGATTTTAGCCAGTACAAGTCTGTCAGTCCCTCCCGCCCTGCCCTGGGTAGGAGGACTCATTTGATGATTTTACCACGATAAAAAAAAGCATTACAAGTAGGTATGTGCTCGACCCAGTTCTCGAGAAAGACCATGGCACGATGTACTGAGACCTGGGGGGGGTGTTACAACCTTTTTTAATTCCGAGCAGTTTTCGGGCAGTTGAATTTACGGCCATAAGCAAGCTTGTTCTATTTCCTATTATGACGTACGTAATTCTGCAAGGAATCATCCTGGATTACTTGTCTATGGATGATTAGCTGATTAGATCAGCTAGCGAATTCGTTCAAAAATCGAATCGACAAGTACCGAAGATATTACCGGTTTTATAAATTGTGCGTGAAAAAAAATCTTTTTCATTGTTTTAGGAGATATTTGAGTTAAACCAAATAAATCAAATTGTGCAACATTTAATGTCATTCTATGCAAAAACTTAATACCTACCAAATATTTGGTGTCTTGGTGGATTATGGCCCACTCCCTCTTACAGAGAGGAGGCCTGTATCCCAGCAGTGGGAATATTAATAGGCTGATGTCGATGAAACAGTGAAAGCGCTAATGTAGCTTGACAAAACATGAGACTTATCGACCTTAACTTATTTGTTTCAGAAGACTACGAGATTCAAAATACGATACAATATGCAGAAAATGAAACAATTCGTTATTTTTGTTCAAACAGTAAGTATGTACCCCGTTTCATAGACTTCTTCAAATAAGATATGTAAGTGTCTACTTTAGCAACTTAAAATAAAGAGAGTATTATAATCCCACTCCTGACTGTTTGCCTTATTTACTCTTCAAATGAGTGCGTCAAATAAATCTAAAAACAAATACTTATTTTATACGTATTTTTTAGGGTTCCGTAGTCAACAAGGAACCCTTATAGTTTCGCCATGTCCGTCCGTCCGTCCGTCCGCAGTTTAGCTCAGAGACGCACAGTACTAGAGAGTTGTAATTTGGTGTAAATATACGGATTTGTTGTGCCGAAAAAGTGGTAAAATAAAATCTCGTAAAATATTTTTTTTTAGGGTACCTCCAGTACTTACACGTAAAGTGAGGATTTTTTTTTTCTCGCGTACCCCTTAGTGTGGGGTATCATAAAATAGGCCTTTAAAAAATAATGATAGTTTCCATTAACAATTTGTTAATAAAAAAATTCGTTTGTGAAATATTAAGCTTTAAAGTGCTAAATTTTGCTCGATTCGAGTGTCCCCCCCCTCTACCAGCTAAACGGTTATGTTTGGGGGTGTGAAAAAATTCACAATAGTAGTGTATATAACGAAATTTAAAAGAAAATTATCACGACTAAGTAGGCTTCACAACTTTACGAGTAATAGTCGACCAACTTATAAAATGTACTTGATATCATATTTTCTTAAACAAAATGTATCGAAGACAACTGCAAATGTAAGTTTGTCAACTTTATTTTTACAGCTTTTAAAGGTATGTTTTTTGGGGATAGGTAGGTTTTTATCGTCAACTATTTTTAACTAAATTCAAAAAAAGGAGGAGGTTCTAAATTCGTCGTAATCTTTTTTCTTATGTATTTTCCCCGATTTCTCAAAGACTCCTGGACCGATTTTGAAAATTCTTCTTTTTAAAATTAAATTCAGCGAATCAGTTTAGTTAGTTCGCATAAGTATTTTGATGGGCAACTACGGAACCCTACACTGTGCGTGGCCCGACACGCACTTGGCCGGTTTTCATACTTAAGTAAACCTAAATTCTTTCAAAATTGCCAATAGGTAGGTACGTCACAAGCAAGTGCAGTTTTCACTTGTTTCTGACGTCATAAGCCGTCACTGTCGTTTTTTGATGCTTTAGGCGCGGGCCACATAGAAAAGACGTAAGACGAGGACGCGTCGCGGAAATGCGAAAATGTATGAGAGTCGCGTCCGCGCCTCGTCTTTTCTGTGTGTTTTACGTCGCGACGCTTCTAAACATTTTGTACGAAAGAGACGTCGAAGAGACTGTCTTTTCTATTTGGCCCGCGCCTTATATCTTTGTAAATATGCATTTATTTAACAAAGAAAGAATGCGTATCCTATCCATTTGTTTTAAAAACTCATTACTTACGGACTAATTAAAGGAGATTGCCCGACTGTGGTCCAAATTCTGCCCAGGAATGGGAGTACGTCTTGTGTCTTCCTGGCACTAAGAATCTATCCCGGGGTTTCTGATTTATCTACATTTTTAGGTTGATGACTTTATTTTGTCTCTGTTTTTTTTTAAATTTTTCTTCAATTCATTCATGATATCAACATACCAATTTCTAATATTAATATTATGATTTGCAGACACCAATACTCACGTAGGATGGATAGACCCAATAGCACACAACATAACATTGAATAACACGACCTCTTATATCGGACCATTCTCTGAAAAGGGAAATAACGGCATGTTCTGCTGTATAAGTTACAATATAACCAAAATTCTACATAAAACAGTCGTAGAACGTTCTGTCGATAACATTACAATGATAAAAATGAAACCAGTAAACCAGAACAATGTAAAAGGTAAGTGATATTAGCGCTATATGCACAGACAGCTTAGCCTTAACCCATTCGTTGCGGCAGACGCCTATCGGCGTCTTTTTATTTCATATTCAGATGCGGAGGACGCCTATCGGCGTTTTTTTACAATTGTTTATATCTTGGCAAAAACCAGCCTAAAAAGTAAAATTTTGCAATAGGTGCTATTTTTTTTTTGAATGCACAAAGTAGTGCTCACAGTTTCCGGATTTTTAACTATAAAAAAAATTGCGAAATCCTTTCTAGGTGCTGAAGACGCCTATGGGCGTTTTCCAGGATTTAACAACCTTGGATTCGAAATATATTTTGTGAATTATTACTTTTCTATAATAAAGGTATTTTTAGCGAACACTTACATCGCATAATTTTTATTTCCTATTTTGCATTGGTTTTACGAGTTAGGTATGACTTTTAATGACATAAAATTGTGTAGGGTATATTTACATAAGTACAAATTCAATAAAACTTAATAAAACTTTACCGATAACAACACTGACAGTCTTACCGATGTGGAATTTAGTTCCAATTTTTCTCTTAGCTAATCCCGAACCGGTCAGTACACAGATTAAAGTTAACCTTTATAATTTGAAGTTAAGGTTCACTTTCGTTTGAAAAGTAGGTAGTTTGCACTAAATGACGGTTAATATTTTTTTAATACAGTTGCTCAAAAAGTGGCGTATTGCAGGGACGTACAGCGTGCGGGATGTGAATACACACCACTGCTTTTTTTTACCATTCCCGAACTCGTGCGTTCTCTTTCCCAACTTTCAAAATAATGTTTTATTATTATGGGCATTTCTACGGACACGGTGATTTTTGCTCAATTCCGTGGGCAATTTTTTTTTTCACATTATGACTAATTTTATATCACCAAAATAATAAGCATATTTTTCTAAACAAAATGGTGCTAATTTGCCAATAATTGCTCCAGTAGTTTATGAAATAAATTTTGGGTGCCATGGAATTGAGAAATGTGACCACAGAATTTAGAACTACACATATTCTACGTAACCGGGAAAGACAAATTCATTTTTTTTTAAACATTCAAGAACATATTTTAGCAGTTTTTTGTATTTTAGTTATGTAAGTTTATATTGAGTCTGCCTTGAGAGAGATTCCTTGAGTTATAATGCTTAGTTAACTTACTTTTAGTCAAATCATTTAAATGAGCATTTTTATTAAACTTATATGGTAAAATGTATTCTATTAAGCATTTTCGTTAAACCTTTAAATTACAAACAAGAGACATGAAGTATAGACGTCAAGTCAGTTCCATTTATCAAACCGCAGAAAGTAATAGACATAATCGAAGTTTTCGGGTGTTTAATAGTCAGGTCAATTTTTTACTCAAAAATCACTGAATGTATTTTAATGAAACTTTGCAGCAATATAGTTTATACATCAGAATAAAATATAGGCTATCATTTTAAGATCTTCCGAGGCTCGAGTAGCTAGTCGCGGTAGTATTAGCTAAAATCAGACCTTGCAATTGCAACGTCAACTCTATATACTTTAAACCTTTTATGCAACATTATAGACACATAATGTAAGGCGTAAACTACTTTACCATGACAAATTGTGAAGCAAGTGACTTTAAACCCCATATAAACCGAGATTAGTTACATGGGTAAACTATCGTTCTCAATTCCGTGGACACCAGGACACAAAATTGAGGGCCACGGAATTGAAAAAATATCGTACTAATCAAAATAACTTATTACTGTTACGACTTCTAACAAATTAAATGAAAAAACCATGCTTTTGTCTAGTTAAACTTCAGTCTAGGGAAACAAAACATGTTTAAAAATAAAACATTCAAAAGATATCTTTGACACGGTATTGAGAAAAGACTCCGAACTAAAGACACGGAAACAGGTTCTCACCTTCGAAAATCTAAAAAAACAGCAGCACACCACAGATGCACTCACATGGCCTGCTCGGGAGCACCTGACAGTTTACAAGAATCGGATGGTGATGTCCAGTTCGCGGGTATTTAGTATCGTAATCAAGTGTTTTCTGTATGACACGGAAATGACTCATTAGACTGGGACAAATCTTTACGCATCCACAAATGGAACAAAGTAAGCAATTATAGGTTTATTTATTGTCAATGTCTCTTGGTTAGCTATCCATATACTCAAGAATATCAAAAGTTTGCTTGAAATTCAGCTCCATTTAAAAATATAAAATATTTTTCAATCGATTTCGGAAAAGGAACAGGTCAAAATCAGTGAAATTACACCCGTTTTTTCACTTTAGATTTTTTTTTAGGAAAATTAAGAAGTAGTACGGAATTGATGTTATGCTCTCCAGTTAGAATATAGATTGGGACGTACGCTTAAAAATTTTGGGATGTGTATGTAACTTCTAACCATGTTTTTTTTAAAAGGACAATAAAAATGCCCTCTTCGTAGAAATGCCCTTATAGTTGTGGAATATATTAATGTCTATTAAAAACTTAAAAAAAAAGTGCCGACTTCAAAAACAAATACAAAAAAGTTTAAAATAACCTTTCTTTCGGAAGTCGGTGGCTTTGATTTTTATTACTTCATTGACAATTGCCACCGACTTCCGAAAGAAAGGTTATTTTAAACTTTTTTATATTTGTTATTGAAGTCGGCACTTTTTTTTAAAAAGTTTTTATTTTACCCTTTTTAGTTTATTTATTAAATATTTAACCAAAATTCTTGTAAAATACAAAGTTTTCTTACATGATGTGCACTAATCATGTAATCCATCACAACGAAAAAATCCATATCTCTAAAACTACTGAACCGATTTTGATGAAACTTGCAGTGTACCATAAGTTGTACAATACCTAGTACATCAAAAAAAGAATTACTTAAATCGGACTTGTAGTTCCGGAGATATGCGTGCACAAACATAAAAACATACATACATACATACATACACTTATGAAATTTTGTACATTTGTTCAGACGCTGATGTAGACTAACATATACGAAAACTGGGCAGTTCTGATAATATTACATACGGGTCGAATTGATAACCTCCTTTTTTTTGAAGTCGGTAAAAATAAAAACCAACCATGAAGTTTTTGTGATTCATACAAATTAATATATTTCTAAAAAGAAGCTATTAATTTATTTCAATATCAGATTTAATGATTTAGTTGAATGAATTAGATTAGGTTTCATTTCATTTCATCTCATTCCATTTCATTTCATATCAATAAAAAAAAATCTACTGAAGACTAAGCTATATGCAGTTCCCTTTGCCTACCAAAATGGGTGAAGAAAAAAAAACTAATAAATAGTGGTATTGTAAAAGTAAGAAAAGGTTTACCACCTCTGATATTAACCATTTATCGCCATATTCTTATATTTTTCACGATCCAACTATTACAAAACCAAAATTCTAATCGATGTTAATTTATTTTTTAACACTAACTAAGTTCGTTATCGTACCACCAATTTCGCGCATTTGAGGTTTGTTAAACATTTTAACGTAAGAATTATTAATCCTTTTGAACAGTGCTGAAAACGCCCATCGGCGTTTTATATTATCCATTTGAGGTGCTGAGGACGCCCATAGGCGTCATAGACGAAAACCACCCCGCACCTGAAATATAAAGTTATTTTTCTCTGCCGCAATGAATGGGTTAAGGTGGCATTATCAAAAAATTCGCTCCATCAGCTCTCACATAGAAAAGGTGCATCGTAGTTAGATTTCGGAGATTTTAACATGATGCACCTTTTCTATGTGAGAGCTGATGGAGCAAATTTTTTGATATTTTTATATTTAAAATTATACTTGTTATTACCGCAACTCATATTTTTATACCTACAGTTACAACATGTCACTGGCCTGCAAATTGCAAAAAAAACGTAAAAAAATTTGAATTTCGCGGGCTGGTTGGAGCATCCCCCTTAAACACCTACCGTCTTATCACATCACACGAAATAACATCTGTTAAACGCTTGTCTAAAAAAAGTGTAAATGCAAAACGACCCCTAAATTAAAGTAAAATGTTGTTTTGACGTTGACAGTTTTTTTAGAAAAGTGTTCAACAGATTTTTAACTTTCTTGTGGGAAGACGGTTAAGGTTCAGTTCACACCGAGACGACGACGGTTCACGATGAAACTGAGTCATTATCTCGGAGTAAATTGACGCTAACATACAGCACAATATTCGCATTGTTTATTTATTTATTTTTAAACTTCATGCAACAAAAAGTTTCATTGGCGGACTTAATGCCTGAGGCATTCTCTACCAGTCAACCAAGGGCAGTAGAGAAATAACATTAGTTTTTGTTATCTCAGTCAAAATTTATAAATGTATAGGTATACGAAGCATTTGGAAATCACAATATATCAGTAATTCTAGAAATATTTTTTATAATTCCAACCCCAATTTTAATTATTATCAATGCTCAATTAAACAAAAATAAAACAAAATGAAGTGTGTCTTTTCAAAACTCAAATATTTACTACTCAATAATTGATTGATTGATGCTGCATCCTTCCTATATTTTTCTTGGTAGCTTGTCGATTGTTGATGGCTGGTTTCACACACACGCTTTCCGAATTTTCCAAAAGTGAAATTCCGATTCGAAATCCCGTGAGACTAGCGTAGACGTTTAGTTTTTTTTTGGCATTAGCACGGCTAAGTTTCGAAGATTTTTTTCCATTTGGAAAATATACAATACAAATACAAAATACAAAATCTTTATTTCTGTATCAAAAAAGTTTTACATAAGTATAATACGAACTTGTGCACCTCGTTGACTTTACTGTATGAAAATATATTCAGGCGCGGTCGCAGCCTGAAATTTTGGGGGGGGGGTCACTCACTACACTAAAAAAATAGGTATCTGGAATAAAATTACCATTATTGCACAAGATGTCAGCAAACTATTTATCGCCGTTAGGGGATAGTTAGAAATTCCCTTTTATTATTTGGCAAATTTTTGAAATTTTTCAATGTGACCTTATGTGGTTTTGGGGGGGATCATGTCCCCTGTGACCCCCCCCTTCGGACCGCGCCTGAATATATTGCAGTCAGGTTTCCGAATACGGAAAACGAATTTGGAAATCAAATACGGAAAAGTGTGTGCGGCCAGCCTTAGCCATGCATTAGTGTAAAGGTGCGTACAGACCATGTAACATGTTGGTATAACCTGTGTTTTATAACACGTCCACAATAATGAATAAGTAACCTTAATTGTTATTCAACATTGCAATTTAAAACAATAATGTACACATTAGAATAACAATGTTATAATGTATAACCATTGTCGTTTGTCGTTCTTCAGTGCTATAACCGTGAATAAGTTAAATAACATTGATGTACATTAAAAAAAAACATCGTCAGCAGTGTGAACAGTCAGAGAGCTGGGTGTCGAGTCTGCTAATTATTAGTCAGAATGGCGCCACAATGGCGTTTCAATTTTCGAACCATTTTTTAATCAGCAGTAAAAAATGGTTCGAATAAGCACTACAATTGAAACGCCATTGTGACGCCATTCATTCATTCTGACTAATAATTAGCAGACTCGACACCCTGATGGAGCGAATTTTTTGATAAGCAACTATTTATAATATATGCATCTCTTTCGTTTATACGGAATGTGTACATTTATTGTGCGTTTCTTGAAAAAGAAAATCGCCCAGAGTTACTCGTTCTCTCGCCATTGCGCGTTGATCGGACCACTGCCTTATAGTAGTATTTTGTTTTCAGTTGGCACGACCACAATTTTGCCCGTACAGCCTCAAAACCAGCTGCCAGTAGACCAGTCGATCGGTGCAGGACAGGGGAACACCAACCCGATCTCTCTACCGTGGATCATAATAGCTGGAATAGTTGGAATCATACTTCTGGTAGTCATTATTTCCATAGTGATTAAAAGATGGTGCCGAAAAACTTCAAATCCCGATCAAACACTGCAGTTGGAAACTTATGTATGTATCATATTCTGGGACACCTTTATTTTTATTTTTTTAAGGTTGTAAAATCATCAAATGAGTCCTCCAAGGTGGGGCGGAAGGGACTGTCAGACTCTTACTGACTAAAATCCACGGTGTCCTTCAATAGCCTGTTACGTTCCGGGGTCACGGTAAGGAAATAATCCCGGGACCCCGGCAGGCTTTGGCCCTCTGAGAGGGGGGCCCCGTCATTATGCTGACGCTCTTTGAGGAGCGCGTGGGACACAACGCGCCCGCATGCCCGCGTCTACGGCGGCCGGAGATCGTCTACCGACGTCCGACGCCGCGGGCGACTACCACTGCGGTTGGGGCGGAGGGAGGACGCTGTCCTCTCTCGCTCGCAGCCCGCCTCCTCCTTCACGAGCATTACTGCCTCGCAGAAGGAGCAGACCGCTTCCCACTCCGTCTCGCCCCGCAGCATGGCCGCAACCAATGCCGGGCGCGAGAGGTCTCCGCCTATCGCCGCCGTGAGGACACGTCGGTGCACCGCCCAAGCTGGGCAGTCTTGCACCGTATGCTCTACTGTGTCCTCCGGGCGATCTTCACAGTGGTGGCACCCGGGCGTTTCCTCCTTCCCCATCAGGCACACTGGACACCTATAAGATCTTAAACAAAGCGAGCTAAGATGGACCAAGCCCGGGTCGACGGTGCGTTGTGTCTCACGCGCGCCTCAAAGAGCGTCAGCATACTGACGCCCCCCCCCCCCCCCTCTCAGAGGGCCAAAGCCTGCCGGGGTCGCGGAATTATTTCCTTACCGTGACCCCGGAACATAAAGGGCTAGGTGCCGAGGTGGATGGTCTGTGGATGGGTGACCTATGTCATATCGAGTTTTCTCCGTGTCTCAGAAAGATCGTAAAACCGTTGCTCCCGACTGTCATTTGTAGATCTTAGACAGTCGTTTAAGAGATTTAGAAGAACCTATAGAGTGGGCATTGGAAAAATTGTCATACAAAATTGTTGATGTCGTGTGTCAGTAGCACTATCTAGCGTTGCATAGCAACGCGACTACGACTGAGCGACTTTTTACCTATTGGTAAAAAGTTTTGGATCACAACTTTCTTCGTGATGTCCCGTCTATTGCTCGTATATAGTTTAATGTCTTTGTATAAGGTACTGATTGATACACATGCTTTAAACTAGCATGCTAATAGTTTACATTTAAATTAGTATGCTCATTATTGGCAATTGGTTTCGATACACAAGCATTTTTTGCATTTGCTTACAGTAACATACTCTCTTGCTTTAGCATGCTAGTTTAAAGCATGTAGTGTATCTTCACCATTAATCAGAAGCTCTAAAAGTCTGACAATCAGTTTTACCATGGGGTATCCCATTTACTGTGTTGTGGAGGTCCGATAGTCAGTCGCTCCACGTAAAATACTGATATTCAGCAGCATCTGGTTCGACTGGAAGTCGACCCCAGTGTAGTTCTTTGGGAAATGGCGGGCAGATGATGATATCGCATAAAAGGCAACCTATGCGCGCCACACGCTTTTAGAGAAGGTATATAGGGTGACTGGTAATTAGTGTACGATACTTAAACACGTGATTGTGCAACATAAATGCACTGAACAGCTGATGCAGCTGGGTTTGTTCCCATAGTAAAAGTTGTTGGTTATCATGAGTACAATCACGTGTTTAAGTATCGTTCACTAATTACCAGTCACCCTATATACAGGGTGGAATTTTGTAATGCCACCTGGAGGGAAAGTACTCTGAATACTGCAGATAGAAAATTTTACTCAAAGAAAACATTACTTTATTTTTGAATAGAAAGCAAACTGCATTCAAAGATTTTCGAAAATTCTCTTCTCCACCCGGGAATCGAACCGGCTAAAATCTGAAAAAAATATACCCTGTACTTTTATTGCATCGATCGTTAGGGTCAAATATAAGGATGAAATCTCTCTAACAAACATGATAAATTAAATGAAAGGAAAACCAGGAAATCTTAAATTAATATAATTATTTACAAAAAATGGTTCGATTCCCGGGTGTGGGAGAAGAGAATTTTTGAAAATCTTTGAATGCAGTTTGCTTTCTATTCAAAAATAAAGGAATATTTTCTATCTGCAGTATTAAGAGTACTTTCCCTCCAGGTGGCATTACAAAATTCCACCCTGTATACTCGTATGTTCTGTGGCCACACGTCAGTGCATTTGCATAACTTAGGTCTACATAGAACGACATAATTATCAAATAAGCTTTTATTCTTAATTGTTTCAGGGGTCCACAAACATGGTGCTGTACGCTGAGTTGGACATCAGACCTGGACCAACGCAGCCACCGCCCACCGTAGAAGACCCCACCTATGCGCAGATTATTGGCGTTCTTCGCCCTAAGAGTGAACAAGTCAACAAATAATTAATAAGTACTATTACACTATCAAAGGTCGAGATGATTGTAGAGTATGTCCGCATCAAGACCAAACTTACCCTGAGGGTCGAGCAGTTGCAGTCTCGTCACAACGTGAATTTCAATTCTTTTGTGGTGAGGGTGCCGACTGAACAGCTGTCGACTTTCACGAAAGAGGAATTTTGGTCGAGAGGTGTAGTGTTCCGGCGGTTCCGAGGCCGGATACCTGACACCGCGCGACACACGACGCCGACTCTTCGTGTGAATTAGTTTTAGTTTTATTTTCGTATTGTTTATGTATTGTATTAGTTAAGTTTTATTGTATTGTATTATAGTATTTTATATGGGCCTTGAAGCCTGAATTAAATAAATAAATAAATTATAACGTCTTCAAACCAGACCTATTCCGGCGAGCGAAAGTGACCAAACCCTGGTCGGTGGCACGTCGTGTTTCGCGCCAAATGCCTGCTGGTGTCGCGGGTTTTTTCTTAACCCAGGGTACCGTGGCCCCGGAACGTAAAGGGCATAGGAAAGAACACGGGTGGATTTTAGTCAGTAAGAGTCTGACAGTCCCTTCCGCCCACCCAGGGCGGGAGGACTCATTTGATGATTTTACCACATAAAAAAAGTACATAAATTAAATTATTTCAATTTTAGAATTAAACTTTACTCACTATATCATTAATTTACATTATCATTATCCATTCACTATTTAATTACAATTTAAATATACATTCATTCACTAATTTATTCATTCAAGTAACAATACCTCGTGTAATTTTGTTTTATTCATTTTGGAATGCATTTTTTTTATTGTTATTGTATTCTATATTCTGTTCTACGTATTTCGGGCATGTGGACAGCCATATTAGCGTAAAAGGTGACATTGCCAACTAATCATTGACTATGCCCGGGTCGACGGCGTCGTGTTCCACGCGCACTACAAAAAGTTTAACATCTGTTAAACACTTAGGTATCTAAAAAAAACCCGACTGCGTAAAAAAACTAAAAAGAAAAAAACAAGCCCAGTAGTTTAGAATTCACATTCACACTCACAGTCGGGGGGGCCCCTTAGGAAGATTTGATTGGTATATATAATATGAATGGGCCCCGACTGTGAGTGTGAATGAGTGAATTCTAAACTACTGGGCTTGTTTTTTTCTTTTTAGTTTTTTTACGCAGTCGGGTTTTTTGTTTTTTTTTTAATATTTATTTTATTTTACTATTTTAAGTTTTTGTTAGCATTTATCAGTCCAAATTAAATTTAAACCTATAAGTTATATATATTTTGGTTAACCACTTTTAAAATCCTTTAATTTGATACCCCACTTGATAGAATAATGCGAGAGATTAAAAAAAAATATTTTTAGTTCGGAACCCTTTGCACACGAGTTCGGCTCGCACTTGGCCAGTTTTATGCACCCAGTGACGCTCTCACGTTTAAGACGAATCTAACGACACCTCTCTAGTTAAAATCACCATCTAGCCGATAAAAATAAAAACACACAATTCAACAAGTAAAAAATTAGTTTAATTTAAAATAAATAACTAATTAACTTAAAACATTGAAATAGTATACTGAACACAACTATAACGTAGAAACTAACTCAAGAAATAATTAGCTACTTTAAATTTTAACTGTCTTTTATAACCTAATTCACTATCCTTAACTCCATCTTTTATAATATACCTTCTTATACCAATTCCCCAAATTTTGACATATAACGTGAAATCAATTGATTTTATATCGCAGTTGAAAATGACCCTATCTGCCTCAGACATACGGCTTAACATCGTTTGTACGTTGTCATCTTCGAAATACCACTCGTTGGCCAAGAAAAATCGGTATATAAGAGCGAATTTGTCTATTTTCCTGAAGACACCAACGAACCTGGAAAAACAAAAGTAGAAAATTTTAAAAAAACTAGCAAAGTGCATAAAAATGTGTATTATTATCTACAAGCAGTTGTTCCAACAATAGGAAATCTAAGAGTGGAGCGCAGCCCGCCTCCTCCTTCGCGAACATGACTGCTTCGCTGAAGGAGGTGACCGCTTCCCACTCCATCTCGCCCCGCAGCTTGGCTTTGAAGTGGAGCTTACTTAAAATATGAAAATGTCCAGATTCCGTGTTCGAAACAAAAGGTAACGTTTTTATAGTGAAGCCACTTTTTTATAAATGTGTGAGTGAGCGCCACGCACACATTTAAATGTTTTCCTTAGAGATGTTCACTTGTTTTACGTAGGAATCAAATGACAGAGGTAATTTTTCTTCTGTGTTTTTGACTTTAATTCTCAGTGACCTACTAGAATGTGGACATTCTACCTAAGGGAACAAAGGCCATGCTGCGGGGCGAGACGGAGTGGGAAGCGGTCACCTCCTTCTGCGAAGCAGTCATGCTCGCGAAGGAGGAGGCGGGCCACGTGAGGCCCATGGGCGGCGGGGGATGTCGGTAGACGATCTCCGGCCACCGTAGTGTATGCGGCCGGCGAGTAATGAGCGACTGGCTGCCCGACCATGGACCATGCCCGGGTCGACGGCACGTTGTGTTAAATGCGCGTCTCAAAAAGTATCAGCATAATGACGAGGCCCTCTATACATAGAGGGCCAAAGCCTGCCGGGGGCGTGGGACATATCGAACTACCGTGACCCTGGAACGTAAAGGGCTATTGAAGGTCACCATGGATTCCAGTCAGTACGAGTCTGATAGTCCCTGAGCTCTTATCACGAGTTTTCACTATTTTACTTTACGCATCTTCAGTATTTACAGCGTTTCTTGTTTGGAAAAATGGAACAGCGTCTCTGGTGTGCGAAGAAGGAACTAATTTTTTCCTAGTTTGTCAATTTGAAAATGTCAAAGTTACAGTTTACTTTACGTCGGAATAACTGAAAACTCATGATAAAGGTTCCACAGGTCGGCATCGTACGTATCGGACGCATCGCATCAAACGGATTTTTGTATCGACAGCGATCGGATTGCCGTCGCGAGTATCAGCAATCGGATTGCCGATACCACCTTCATCGCGTCCACTGATCGGCATTCCGTATGACGTCATCGGTACGTTGTACGTTGCCGATGAGCCGTCCGTACGATGCGGATCAGTGGACGCAGTTGTATGAGTTTTAATACAAGGCAAACTAAAATCCGTTACGTACGATACGTCCGATACGTGCGATGTGGACCTGTGGACGCTTACCATAAGGCCTCTGCGCTGGGTGACAGGTCTCATTTCTATAGAAAAAAAAAAACGGTAGAAAAAAAAGGAAGCAAAATGAAAATAAATGTCAACTTACGATGGGACACCTTCTGGCATTGTTAAGAACAGAGGACCAAGCGTGTCCATGATGTATGCAGGGATATAATGTAGGAAGAATGACACGAAAGTGTAGGCAAACATGTTGGATACCTCGACGAGGTAGCAATACCAGACTGCTTTGGGCGATGGAGACTTTGCGCCTTCCGTGCGCATTATAACTCCTATGAAATCTGCAAATAAAAGCATAAGTATTTCTTTCAAGTATGTGTTATATAATATACTAGCTGTTGCCAGCGGTTTCACCCGCTACAACTCGAAAATTATCCCACGGGAACATAAAATCGGGATAAAAACTATCCTATGTGTTAATCCAGGTTATAAACTATCTGTGTACCAAATTTTAGCCAAATCCGTTCAGTGGTTTTTGCGTGAAAGAGTAACAAACATCCATACATCCATACTTACAAACTTTTGCCTTTATAACAATAAATAAATAAAATACTGTTAATTTTTCTAAAATAACTGTGAAATTAATTATATAGGGTGACTAGTAATTAGTGTACGATACTTAAACACGTGATTGCGCTCATGATAACAAACAATTTTTATTATGGGAGCAAAGCCGAAATCGTGAAAAAAATATCAGTTGTTCAGTACATTTAGCAAACATAAATGTACTGAACTGATGACGTTTTTCGAGTTTTCAGGTTTGTTCACATAGTAAAAGTTGTTGGTTATCAAGAGCACAATTACGTGTTTAAGTATCGTACACTAATTACTAGTCACCCTATATAATTAATTTCACAGTTATTTTAGAAAAATTAACAGTATTTTATTTATTTATTGTTTTAAATACAGTATGTTTCTAGAGTATGTTTCAATCTTTTTTATAATGTGTTTGCATTTTGATGCTGAAACAGTATTTTGTATACTTTTTTTTTCTTCAAAAGTAAAAAAGTATAATTTAGTGAAAAACAGTATAATCTACTATATAAAAATATGTCGGGTTTTCCTTCCTGACGCTATAACTCCAGAACGCACGAACCGATTTCCACGGTTTTGCATTCGTTGGAAAGGTCTCGGGCTCCGTGAGGTTTATAGCAGACTGGTGGCGAAACGGAGTTCACCGGGTTTACTAGTACTATCTAAAACAGTATGGTTGGCAACCCTAAAATGCGTCATATGCATGCTAGTTCAACTGTTAGGCCCTTCGTACATTAGGCGACTCGAGTCGTAAGACTCAAATCGTCTATTCGGCCACCATTCTATATTCAACCTTAATAATACATTGTACAAAACACAAAATGTGTGCATCTCATAACAAATTAAAATGCTTCCTATTTTAAAAATGGCGAGCGCATTCCTATTTCAAATTTTTGGAATTAAAAATTGGCGCGTATAGAGGAAAAAAATCAATCTAGATAGGTCCTTACCCCACGTTATGTAGTGGTCTTTGTTAGAGACCGTGTACACTTGTATACTGCGGTCGCCTTTCTTCCGGCGTTCGGCTGCGTCCCAAGCGGCGGCGATGGTGGCGTTGTTCACGAAGTCAACCGGAGTCATCGGCATCTTGCTGTCCTTGTCTACGTAGAACACGTGCAGTATACCCAGGATTATACCTGCTAAGATCTGGGAACAAGATATACCTTCAACATCATCATTGCCCTGTAATATCCACTGCTAAAGTTGTGCGTCCACAGGTCGGCATCGCACGTATCGGACGTATCGTACGTAACGGATTTTAATTTGCCTTGTATGAAAACTCAAACAACTGCATCCACTGATCCGCATCGTACAACTCGCGCGCCCGGCATTGTTCGTGCCATGCTGCGGGGTGAGTGGGAAGCAGTCACCCTCCTTCTGCGAAGTGAACTTAAAGGGCTATTGAAGGACACCGTGGATTTTAGTCAGTACTAGTCTGACAGATCCTCCAGTCTCGCCCTGGGTGGGAGGACGTAAAAAAAGGGCTGCCCTTCCTAAATAAATGAGTTATCTAACAAAAAACCATTTTTCTATCCGAACTAGTAGTTCCTGAAGTAAGTGCGTTCAACCAAACAAACTGTTCAGCTTTATAATATTAGTATAGATTGACAACAGACTTACCCCAGTCGGTCCCGACAGAGTGGACATGTCCATCCATCCAGGCGTGGGCTCGCGGAAACTTGGCACCACTGAAAATATCACCACACCACAGTACACGTTAATATCATTATTGTTACGTCCTCTCAAGGGTTCCGCAAAGTCAGGATCGGCTGGAGGACATGGTGGAGCATATGGTGCAGGACTTGACCGCTTGGGCAGAGCACCGCTGTGTCCTCACGACGGCGCTTCTCCACGCCACTCTCGCGCGCAGCACTGGTCGTGGCCATGCTGCGGCGAAACGGAGTGGGAAGCGGACGCCTCCTTCTGCGAAGCAGTAATGTCCGCGAAGGAGGAGGAGGGCCTTGAGAGGGAGAAGACAGCGTCCTACCTCCATCTCAACCACAGTGGTAGACACCCCCGGCGTCGGACGTCGGTAGACGATCTCCGAACACCGTAGGCGCGGGCATGCGGACAGCGAGTAAGAGCAACTCGCTGACAGATAATGGACAATGCCCGGGTCGTCGGCGCGTTGTGTTCTAAGCGCGACTCAGAGTGTCAGTACAATGGCGGGGCCCCCCTTAGTGGGCCAAAGCTTGCCGGGGGAGTAACAAATACCATAACCCCGAAGCGTAAAGGGCTATTGAAGGACACCGTGGATTTTAGTCAGTACGAGTCTGACAGTCCCTCCCGCCCTGCCCTGGGTTCAGGACTCATATTATGATGATTTCATAACGCTAAAAAAAAGGGAACTTTTGGGGACGGGATCATAGCCTAACATAACGCGGGTGAGACTTCTGGCAGAAGCTAGTTATTTATAATTTAATTTGAATAGTACCTGTCGTTAATTTTAGTGAACTTATAACAAGTATTGTTACTCACCTATGGGAGGCCTCACGACGCACACAGGCAGGTCTGATGCGCTGCGCACCACCTCCTCGGCGATGGCCTTCGTGAAGGTATACGTGTTGGGCCAGCCCTTAATCAGCCTGGAACAGAGGTCTACTTTCTAAGGGCGGCCACATTCATCAGTTTTCAGGATCAGGAAACCAGTATCCTTTGCAAGAATTTTCATTATTTGAGACGTAAACTGGAGCTTTGACAATTTCAAATTGACAATTTTTGAGGAAAAAATTAGTTCCTGCTTCGCACACCAGAGGCGCTGTCCATACAAGAAACGCTGTAAAAGAGTGAAAATTCGTGCTAAGGGTACAGATCTCGAAAAATTCTGTACGACTGTGTGGTAGTCGTACGGAATACGTACATTCGTATTTTTTTTCGTTCGGAATATCTATTTTTTTATAATATAAAATTCAAAACTGACTGACTGATCTGACAACGCACAGCCCAAACCGCTGGGCCTAGAAACTTGAAATTTGGCATAAACCCTCCTTATATCACGTAGGTGAGCACTAAGAACGGATTTTGCGAAATTCGGCCCCTAAGGGATTGTTTTTGGGGTTGATAGTTTGTATGAAACTTCGTTAATACAAGTGCTAGGAAATTTAAATTTTGAATACAGGTTCTTTTGAGGACGTAAGAGTTACCTATGACAGGATTTTGCGAAATTCGACCCCTAAGGGGTTTGTTTTTGGGGTTGACAGTTTGTATGAAACTTTTTTATTAGAAGTGCTAGGCGTCTCAAATCTTGCATGGCGGTTCTTTTTAAGACGTCAACGCTCACCATGGCGAAAATTTTGTGGAATTCGACCCCTTAGGGGTTGTTTTTGGGGTTGAAAGTTTTGAGACTCAAATTTTACATAGGGGTTCATTTTTGGATATGAGTAATCCATATGACAGGATTTTGCGAAATTCGATCCCTAAGAGGTTGTTTTTGAGGTTGACAGTTTGTATGAAACTCTGTTGCTACTAGAGCGAGGAGCCTCTAATTTTGCACCGGGTTCCTTTATAGGACTTAGATGCACACCATGGCGGGATGTTGTGAAATTCGATCCTAAAGGGTTTTGTTTTTGTGTTTGATAGTTTCTATGAAACTTTGTTACTGCAAGTGCTAGGCATCTCGAATAATATTGCGAGGGGTTCTTTATAAGACCTAAATGATCACTAAGACAGTTTTGCGAAATTCGAATTTTTCTTTTTCGGGGTCAATAGTTTGGAGACTCAAATAGTCCATAGAGTTTCTTTTTTGGACATAGTTGAGGGTGTTTTGTGAAAATAGACCCCAAGGGGTTGATTTAGGGGTTTGATATTTTGTATGAAACTTCGTTTCTACAAATGCTAGGAGTATTAAATTTTGCAAGATTGTTCTTTTATGACGTAAATGCACACCAAAGCACTACTTTACACACTTTCTGAAATTCTACCCCTAAGGGGCTGTTTATAGGGTTGACAGTTTGTATGAAACTTTGTAGCTACAAATGCTAGGAGTTTCAGAAGGGGGGTTGTGTTAGGACCTAGGTTATCACTAAGACAGAATTTTACAAACTTCGACCCCTTCGGGGTTTGTTTGTGTTTGTAATTACAGGACTCAACATTGCAGGGGGTTTCTATTTAGGATAATGATTCCCCCTAAGAGAGGTTGATACGAAATTCGACCCTTAAAAGTTTGTATTGGGGCTGATAGTTAGGAGTCTTAAATTTTTAGGACCTAGGTGTTATCTAAGACAGAATATTGCGGGTTGATAGAATTTTTGTTGAATATTGATTTAGTTTTTCCAACAGTATCCCATATAGAGGGTGGCCGGGACTTTCAAATTCACAAAGGCAAAGTTCGAAAATCACGCGGACGAAGTCGCGGGCGTAGTGCTAGTCTACTATATATAAAAATAAGTCGGGTTTTCCTTCCTGACGCTATAACTCCAGCACGCACGAACCGATTTCCACGGTTTTGCATTCGTTGGAAAGGTCTAGGGCTCCGTGAGGTTTATAGCAAAGAAAAGAACGAAGCCGTCTGGTGGCGAAACGGAGTTCGCCGGGTTTGCTAGTCTAGTATATTACATAATTTGCTTACATTCGGAAAGTCGGGAAAATCCGAACGGAAAGTTATCGAATGTATGTGGCATGCATTTACTTTTGTAAGTGCAGTGCAGGAAACCGAATTAGGAAAACTGATGTTAGTATGTGGCCGGCCTGGACTTCATCCATGGCGCGACGCGATTACAATTCGACTGATTCTAACTACAAGTGAAAATCAACCTTACCACTACGACATATGACATAAAACACGTTGTTATCTACGGGTAAATGAAAAACAAAACACGATCGCCTCGACGTCGTCAAGTCAATCGAATTGCGTCATTATTTCTTCGTAGCAAGGTTGGTTTTCACTTGTAGTTGGAATCGGATCGGATCGCGCCATGTGTCCCAAAGGGCAAATATTGTTGAATTTTGTTTTATTGTTAGGTTAAGTTTGAGAAATTATTGTGATCCAGTCTTGTTTTTATTATTTTTAATTTTGAAAAAAACTTTAACTCGAAATCTTATATCCTGATCTGTTAAGTACAAGCCGCCATAGGGGTGCTATGACAGGAAACCTCCACGTGCGCCCGTGGACTGGAGTTCCCTCTCGGATACGTCCGGGGGGAAGACCAGTGCATCGGGCCGGTGCACCCTGGGATGCGGGCAAAAACTCTTCCTTAGGCACTGTGTGCCTAAGTGGTCTCTTTGCCCGTATGCGAATAGCCTGTCGTGTGGATGCTCCAACGCGTGTCCCTCTGATCAGCAGAGGGCACTGCGGCGGAGCGGGCTTGCGGACGACGGACCAAGCCCGGGTCGGTGGCGCGTCGTGTTTCGCGCCAAATGCCTGCTGGGGTCGCGGGTTTTTTCTTAACCCAGGTTACCGTGGCCCCGGAACGTAAAGGGCACAGGAAGGAACACGGGTGGATTTTAGTCAGTAAGAGTCTGACAGTCCCTTCCGCCCCACCCAGGGCGGGAGGACTCATTTGACGATTTTACTACCTAAAAAAAAAAAAAAGTACAAGCCGCCATTTTAGATTCCTTTCTTCAATGACCCGCTGAAAGACTTACTCTTCGGTCAATTTTTCGAGCCTATGTTCATCCATGGACTCTGCCATGCCGATGACGAGCTCCGGCGCCATGGGACATGGGTAGAACTGCTCCAACACAGGACGCCGCACACGTTCCTCAGTCGCGTGGGAGAACGCCGTCGACACGTAAACGAAGTTCCTGGACGAAACGAGATGAATTTTTTATTTTTTTTTAATATCACACAACGCCATCTAGTCCCAAGCTAAGCAGAGCTTGTGTTATGGGTACTAGACAACTGATAAACATACTTAAATATTTCTAAATACATACATAATAAAGATAAATTACACCCAGACATAGAACAAATGATCGTGCTCATAACACAAACATTTGTCCTGGATGGGAATCGAACCCACGACCTCCGGCATAGCAGTCAGGGTCACTAACCACTAGACCAACAGGCCAATCAATTCAATTTCAATTCAAACGGATTCGACACAATTTCATCATCTGCCTGCCTTTTCCCACATTATGTAGTATATTGGAGTCGGAGGAGCAGTGGTAGCCCAGTAGTATCAGTCCCGACTTACGAGTTGTAGGTCGTGGGTTCGAACCCAGGCGCAATACTTTGTGTAATTTATTTCATCACCACTGCTCTCAAAACGGTGAAGGAAAACATCGCGAGGAAACCGGCATGTCCTAAAACCAAAAATTCGAAGACGTGACATCTACCAACCCGCACTGGGCCCGCGTGGTGGATTATGGCCCAGTCCCTCTCACAGAGAGGAGGCCTGTGACCCAGCAGTTTGAACATTATAGGCTGATGATGATGATGATTGGAGTCGGCTTCCAGTCGAACCAGATGCAGCTGATTCATAATCATCATCATCTCGGGCGTCCACTGCTGAACATAGGCCTCCCCTTTAGATCTCCACATATACCGGTTGGAAGCGGTTGTGCTAAGGGTACTAGACAACTGATAAACATACTTATATATTTCTAAATACATAAATATTATAGGTAAATTACACCCAGACACAGAACAAAATGATCGTGCTCATCACAAAAAACAATTGTCCTGGGTGAGAATCGAACCCACGACCTACAGCATAGCAGTCAGGGTCACTAACCACTAGACTTGTAGTTGGAATCTGTCTTATCGTCTCGCATAGCGCCATGGGTATCGGTAAATCGATCAATCTTACTTGAGGTGGGTACACTTTCTGGCGAGTGCAATGCACTCACGAGTACCGCGTACGTTGGTCAGCGTGGCTGTGCGAAGTGGCTCGTCGAAACGGATGGTGGCGGCCATATGAAACACCGTGTCCACCTGCAATCAATAATAAAACTTTAAAAAAAAATGTAACCGCCTTTCCAAAACAACCAAAAAAAAGGGTAAAATAACCTATAAAACTTTTCTTTCGGAAGTCGGTGTTTTTTTATTAATTTCATTGTTTTTTTGCCACCACCACCACCACAAAAGATTCCGACGAATTGAGAACCTCCTCCTTTTTTTGAAGTCGGTTAAAAACCACAGAAACTCTAGAGCCATGGGGTCCGAGTACTGCCCTGAGATCTGGTGGCGACTGCCCTCCAGCGCGTCTATGAGTGGCGCGTGGAGGCGCAGTGTCGGGGTGTATCCCCGCTGCTTCGAGAAGTCGAGGCGCGGCGGGAAGAAATCCAATGAAAAAGATATGCTGCTAGAAGCAGTAATGCTCGCTAAGGCACGCCGCGTGAGGGAGAGGATAGCGTCCTCCCTCCATCCCAGCCTTTATCTCATAACCGCAACCCCGGAACATTAAGGGCTATTGAAGGACACCGTGGATTTTAGCCAGTAAGAGTCTGACAGTCCCTCCCGCCCTGCCGTGGGTGGGAGGAATCATTTGAAGATTTCACCAAGCAAAAAAAAAGTAGGTCCGAGTACTCAACCTTTTAAGGGTAAGGTGCTTTTATTGAACATTTTTGGACACCTGAAAATCTAATAAGATGTTGATTCTTTAATAATTAAAAATCATTCTATAGAAATTGAACATATTTTCAAGTAAATGGTGAAGATAGAAACGCGATTTCGAATAAACTATTCTCGTTTTAAAAAATGCCGAACATGGCACCAATCTCAATGACGGGTTATGTTAAGAGATTTCATCATAGATTTTTATGCAAGTTTTGGCCGAGGCCATGCTGCGGGGCGAGATGAAATGGGAAGCGGTCTCCTCCTTCTGCGAAGCAGTCATGCTCGCGAAGGAGGAGGCGGGACGCGTGAGGGAGAGGACGCAGTGGTAGACAGTTTGTCTTCTTCAATAGATTAAGCTTTTTATTTTTAAGTAATTAGTAAAAACACAATTTATAATTATTTTTTGTTTTTGAAGCGAAAATATTAGCCACGAGATTCTCAGCCAATGGGCATTGTTCATTTTTTTTTAAATGTTGTAATTGAAAAACCATTTCTAGGAATAGCCTTACTAATCATTAGTAACCAATCAAAAATGAAAAATGTTCATATTTGATTGATATTTTTGATAAAATACGTTTGACCTTCCTTGCCCTTCAAATGACGTTATTTTTGGCTGTACCGTTTTGTATCGTTGCCTGAGAAAATAAAAAGTAAGTGGCAAGTATTTTCAACAATCTGTCAAGTGTCAAATTAAAAATGTCAAAAAGGTAAACAAAGAATATGTTTAGTTTTTTATATATTTTATGATTATTTCTGCAACATGCCTCATAATCTCTTTATAAGATTTGCGAGAAAAGTGATGCCGTGATGTAGGCGTGTAATATTGCAAGGTTTATAAAATGTACCTACTGTTGCGAAGATTACTTTGATGTAAGTAAGATATCAAAGCTTTAGATACCTTTGTATATTCATTAAGTTAATGCTAAAGTATTGCTCAGGAAAGCGAACAATAATGTCACCGCGTCGACGACTTTCCGTGTTAAAAAACCTTTCAAAAAAAATTTCAAAAATTTATTGTATTTTTATAGTAGGGGAGGCGAGTATTCTAATTTTGCAGTTACTCGAACATCATGGCGACCTATTGGATTTGAAAGAATATGTTCTAAAAAGAAAAAAGTTCCTGACAAGTTTTCTATTTTAGTGGGGGGGAGGGCGTGTAAACAGTTTTAAAACTGTAAAAAAAAAACAGTTGTACAGAAGTACTCGGGCGCGTCAGCTATTTACAGTGTAAACGCGCTTTTCTATTTCTGTTAACCAATATATATTAATCGGACGATTAACTCGAGGGGGCTGTCCGTGGCAAGCGGTTGAAAATCCAAAAAAAAGTTAATCAAGCGCGTCAGATATTCAAAGTGTATGTAAAGTAGACCCTAAAAATTGTCGTATTAAAATGTCTGACGATTTGGATGTGGCACAAAATAATAATTCATATTTATTCATTTTATTTTCAGCCTCTTTGCTTGGCAGAACTAGGACCAGCGCTAACAGCATCCTACAAAACCATGGCCGGCAAGTACGATGCGCCGGTGCTTTGGCACTGGTTAGCATTGCTTGTGCGGCAGTAATGAATGGTTTTTTAAGTGTTACTAACCCTTAGTAGATAAGTTATTACTAACCATCGAACTTAAGTTGTCATTAAATAAATTATTATTATTTGAAATTGTTTTTAACTATTATTACTATATTTCTATTGGTAAAAAAACGTAATCTCGAAATACTCGAGCGCGTTCCATTTTTTTTAATTGAACGTTTTCCATGGGGCGATGTCGGTAGAATCGCGGAGAAAAGGTGAACTACCTGTTAGTTCGCAACTATCGGTCGTGATTTAATGTACATAATGATATACAATTTTTTGAACGTAATTAATCTACCTTTTCGTAATCTGACTCGCTCGAGTATTTCTGTGGATCGATTTTTTTTTACTAATCTGGCGCGTCCTCCCATACAAACCCCACCATATGAAGGGTTGATACTTGGTATAGGTACATTAAAGGGTGCCAGAATTCTCCTTTATGATAATCTGATGCGTCAGTCACATTAAAATTCCCTGCCTGGGCTCCCCGACTAAGGATGCTATCTGACGTCTACTATCAAGAGAAAGTGACGTTGTGTTGTCAGGCAGTTTTTTTAAATTATTCACTGGTGAGGCATTGTCACAACTTTTTGGTCAAAAGTGACGCCAGCTACCTCAAAAATTAAAATATTAAAAATAAAAAAACTATTGAGGGAATCATAAAAATATTCAAATTAGTTTCTCAAAATGCTCTAAATTTGCAGAAAATAAAATAAAATCGAATGTTTGAAAAATTAAGACAATCCCCATTGGTATAAAATAAAATCACTGCCAATGAAAAACTGTGATTTTACCGTTAGGCGTATGTGTTTTGTTTGAACCCTCGTGAACTGTTTGTTTATTCATGAACAGTTGTCACTGACGATCTAAAATTACATTGACTTTTAAACATACATATTTAACTTGTCATTTTATTTTTATTATATAGGGTGACTGGTAATTAGTGTACGATACTAAAACACGTGATTGTGCTCATGATAACCAACAACTTTTACTATAGGAAAAAACCTGAAAACTCGAAAAAAAAATCAGCTGTTCAGTACATTTATTTTTGCTTAATGTACTGAACAGCTGATATTTTTTTCACGATTTCGCCTTTGCTCCCATAATAAAAATTGTTTGTTATCATGAGCACAATCACGTGTTTAAGTATCGTACACTAATTACCAGTCACCCTATAAACGTTGGAAGTAGTGTTCTACCCAAGCGGGGCAGTTCTGCACCGTATGCTCCACCGTGTCTTCGCGGGAGGATCTATACCGGATATTAGACTGTGCCTATACAGTATCTAAATATATAAAACTCAAAGGTGACTGACTGACTCTAGAATATCGTGCTGGATTTTCGTGATATTTTAAAATAAATAACAGACTTCTTGTAAACGTGGTGTGACTTTTTATTGTTGACAGTTCAGTAACCATAGACTTACTTCATAGACTACATGACATTCATTTTGACATAAGAGTTCCACAGATTAAAATACTCATTACATTTTACCCGGGATATTTAAATGTTATTGTTAAGTACATGCTTTTATTAAAAGCAACTCTTTAAAAGGAAGACAAACCAGGGAACGCAAGATGTATCATAAAAATAAAATTGGTCATTAGCGATTTTTTCCGATAAAGCGACTATGTAAATACTGAAGCGACACAAATGCGTTATGGAGAAAAGAGGAACTAATATATTATGGTGATCAAAGACGATCTACACCCTTATATTAGGGCGTACATTTTTACACTGACATAGTGATCTATCAACGCACAGCCCAAACCACTGGATGGATCGGGCTGAAATTTGGCATGCAGGTAGATGTTATGACGTAGGCATCCGCTATGAAAGGATTTTGATCAATTCTACCCCCAAGGGGATAAAATAGGGGACGAAAGTTTGTATGAAACTTTGTCAATTTCATAAAAAATACATTGCTAAGTTCCGACATCCACGCGAATGAAGTCGTGGGCACAGCTACTTAAAAATAAGATGAGTTGAAGTGTACCTCCTGCGTGAGTAAGGTCCAGTCGTGATCGCTCAAGCCAAGCCGGACGTCCGCTACGTCGCCCTCCACTGCTAATATCTTGTCCATGAAGTTTGGCTGCATTTCCCGGAGTACATCATACAACTGTTGACCAACATGTCATTTAAAACTAAGGAACTAGAAAGATTCGACCAATAATAATAAAAAAATAGGTAATAATAATATTCCACAACTATCACACAACGCCATCTAGTCCCAAGCTAAGCAGAGCTTGTGTTATGGGTCCTAGACAACTGTTAAACATACTTATGGGCATTTCTACGGACACGGTGATTTTTGCTCAATTCCGTGGGCAATTTTTTTTTTCACATTATGACTAATTGTATATCACCAAAATAAAATGCATATTTTTTCAAACAAAATGGTGCTAATTTGCCAGTAATTGCTCCAGTAGTTTATGAAATAAATTTTGAGTGCCATGGAATTGAGAAATGTGACCACAGAATTTAGAATTACACATATTTTACGTAACCGGGAAAGACAAATTAAAAAAAACATTCAAGAACATATTTTAGCAGTTTTTGGTATTTTAGGTATGTAAGTTTACATTGAGTCTGCCTTGAGAGAGATTCCTTGAGTTATCATGCTTAGTTAACTAACTTTTAGTCAAATCATTTAAATGAGCATTTTTATTAAACTTATATGGTAAAATGTATTTATATTAACCATTTTTGTTAAACCTTTAAATTACAAACAAGAGACATTAAGTATAGACGTCAAGTCAGTTTTATTTATCAAACCGCAGAAAGTAATAGACATAATCGAAGTTTTCGGGTGTATATTAGTCAGGTCAATTTTTACTCAAAAATAACTGAATGTATTTTAATGAAACTTTGCAGCAATATAGTTTATACATCAGAATAAAATATAGGCTATCATAATACGATCTTCCGAGGCTCGAGTAGCTAGTCGCGGTAGTATTAGCTAAAATCAGATCTTGCAATTGCAACGTCAACTCTAGATACTTTAAACCTTTTATACAACATTATAGACACATAATATATGGCGTTAACTACTTTACCATGACAAATTGTGAAGTAAATGACTTTAAACTTTATATAAACCGAGATTAGTTACATGGGTAAACCATCGTTCTCAATTCCGTGGACACCAGGGCACAAAATTGAGGGCCACGGAATTGAAAAAATATCGTACTAATCAAAATAACTTATTACTGTTACGACTTCAAACAAATTAAACGAAAAAACCATGCTGGTGTCCAGTTAAACTTCAGTCTAGGGAAACAAAACATTAAAAAAAATAAAACTGTCAGAAGATATCTTTGACACGGTATTGAGAAAAGACCCCGAACTAAAGACACGGAAACAGGTTCTCACCTTCGAAAATCTAAAAAAACAGCAGCACACCACACATGCACTCACAAGGCCTGCTCGGGAGCACCTGATAGTTTACAAGAATCGGATGGTGATGTCCAGTTCGCGGGTATTTAGTATCGTAATCAAGTGTTTTTTGTGTGACACGGAAATGACTCATTAGACTGGGACAAATCTTTACGCATCCACAAATATAACAAAATAAGCAATTACAGGTTTATTTATTGTCAATTTCTCTTGGTTAACTATCCATATACCCAAGAATATCAAAAATTTGCTTGAAATTCAGCTCCAATAAAAAATATAAAATATTTTACACTCGATTTCGGAAAAGGGACAGGTCAAAATCAGTGAAATTACCCCCGTTTTTTCACTTCAGATTTTTTTTTAGGAAAATTAAGAAGTAGTACGGAATTTATGTTACGCTCTCCAGTTAGAATATAGATTGGGCCGTCCGTTTAAAAATTTTGGGATGTGTATGTAACTTCTAACCATGTTTTTTTTTAAAAGGACAAAAAAAATGCCCTCTTCGTAGAAATGCCCTTATATATTTCTAAATGCATACATATTATAGATAAATTACACCCAGACACAGAACAAATGATCGTGCTCATCACACAAACAATTATTCTGGGTGGGACGAACCACGACCTCCGGCATAGCAGTCAGGGTCATTAACCACTAGACCAACAGGCCAGTCAAAGATGTTTGGTATATTAGCGAGGTGGGATGCTTACCGGGTCTGAGAGCACGTAATCTAGCCTCTCCTGAATGGTCTTTCCTTTCTTCGGCCGCAGGAGTACGTACATCTTCTTCAACTGGCATGACCTGAAGGCAAGTTGTACTTTCTAAGTCCGTCTCCGAAAACACGGGAATGGATACAGCAAACGTAATAGCAAGCGCAGCGTAGGACGTCCACCAGCAAGGTGGACAGACGACCTTATAAAGGTCGCCGGAAGATGCTGGATGCAGGTCGCTTCCAACCGGTATGTGTGGAGATCAAAAGGGGAGGACTATGTTCAGCAGTGGACGTCCTATGGCTGAGATGATGATGATGATGATGAACTAACGTTAAAATCTTTGCAGACGTAAAGGGCTATTAATGATTATAACATTGAAGGACACCGTGGATTTAAGTCAGTACAAGTCTGACAGTCCCTCCCGTCGTGTCCTAGGTGGGATCATTTTATGATTTTACCACGCTAAAAAAAAAGGGGCCCCGTCATCTTGCTGACCCCCGTCATCATGAAGCGCGCATGGAATACAACGCGCCGTCGACCCGGACATGGTCCATGGCCGGACAGCGAGTTGCCCTTTACTCGCTGCCCGCACGCCCGCGCCTACGGTGGCCGGAGATCGTCTGCCGACGTCCGACGCCGTGGGCGTATACCACTGCGGCTGGAGAAGAGCTCCTTTCAAACTATACATGTATGTAATTACTTCTTATAGGTTCTCCAGGAATCTATAGGTAAGGAATAGGCTAGTTGCCTAAAAAAATGTAATTAATCCGTCTTTTAGATTATTCAAAAATAAGGGACACGTATTTTTTTATTTGTAAATTAGACCAAAAATGACAAAGATATAGCCTATTAAAGTTACGTGTGACGTCACGATGCGTGGCATTTTTCGCGCAGAGTGACGTCACAGGTAACTTAAATAGGCTAATATCTTTTTTCTAAAATACGGAATAAATAGAATGTAATTATTTTGACCCTGGAAACTACCCTATTATGTTATATGATCCTTACCTTAATAGCTTCTCAATGAGCTGCTTGCCGAGGAAGCCGGAGCCTCCAGTCACGAAGACCGAAGCCCCGGAGTAGAACTGTTGCACAGCGGAGTCCCCGCGGGCTGTTACCTCATTTACGACATCTGCGTGGGCCGCCACTGATAACATTATCTCTTGCGCGAGATCTATTTTTTCTTCAGCCTGTTGGAGCAAGTATAGTTTATGACACAGAATACATATTATCTAGTACTTTTTTTTTGGAATGAAGTTCCTAATCGCGCGTTGTAAAAGGGGGCTAGACGGAAAAAAATCTTACGAAAAGTTGTCACGACACTTTGTGGAACGAAGTTCCTTATCGCGCGTTGCGAAAGGGTGCTAGAGCTCAAAGAGTGGAGTGGAGTGGAGTGGAGCCGCGACGATTATTTTAGTTGAGTGTATACAGTAACTTCGTTCTATCCGGGTGTCCCTTGACACCTCTCAAGTTTTTTTTTTTAGTTTGTAAAATCATCAAATGGAAATCACTTATTAGTACTACGTTTATGATAAACTTACTGTTGCTTGTATTTTTTTAGCGTGGTAAAGTCATCAAATGGGTCCTCCCACCCCGGGCAGGAGGCGGGAGGGACTGTCAGACTTGTACTGACGTCCATCAAGACTTGTACTGATAACCACGTAATTCAGTCAGTACGAGTCTGACAGTCCCTCCCGCCCTGCCCTGGGTGGGAGGACTCATTTGAGTATTTTACCACATTATTGTTATTGTTATTATTGATTTTACCAGATTATTGTTATTTTTCCAACTATTATAACCTTTTAATAACACGTTAACTGCCACTAAAAAAGTGCACATTTTCCGTTCAGGCCATGGGGGACAATGTTGTGCGACACTGAAACTTTCCATTCAAGCCGCGTCTGACAATGTTGACCGCGCGTCAGGCCTATGTTCAAAACTCTCTATTGCGCCAACGGACAGCAGTATCAAGACAATTCGCTTATCCTCCTGAGTACCAGACATACTTTTTTTGGAGTTTATTTCTGAATCTCTCGTATTGCACTGTTAGGCTATTACTGAGCATGGAAAAAATATTTAAAAAAATCCTGAACCTGGAAAACTGGTTTTTCACTATGTCCTACACAAAGTACAAGGGAACTAAATAAATATGTGATTTATAAAGGACGTAAAATATTTCTGACTTAGATTTATGGCATAATGAGGAGATATGGTCATCAAATAATGGATTCCAGGTGTGTATTAATTAGTTTTTATTAAATTCTTCAAAATCAACAGGAATTAACCTTTTCTTCTTAACATATTCTCAAAAAGCTTAAACTTAAACATACAAACTTACAGTAATTCAATGGTAGGAACATTAGAGATCAATAGTTATTCATATATCAAAGTTTTATAAAAGCTATAATTAACAGTCTTCATGAAAATTTGTAAAACAGTTACGATTAGGCGTAAAACAAAGATAAATATCGCATTTTTTACAAAATACGGTAGTTTTTTTGTCACAACCATTCTTTCTGCAACGCCATTGTTTTGTACCATATTCTGGCAAATGTGCAGCACTTTTGGTACGGTTTTCTTTGGAAGGAACTGGCTTGATAAGAGCCTTGCGTTTTTTATGCTTTGGTTCAAGCTCTTCGTATTCAACTTCGCCTTCATCGTCATCGTCACATTCTTCTTCATTGTCATTGATGAGTTTGGTACCTAAGTTCAGTTTGTATTCTCTCATTTGTACTATATTTTTCTTTGGTGTGCCCTTCTCTGTTTCTACGATCCTATATTGCAACCAAGCATTTACCACACAAAGGTCAACAAGATGAGAAATCACTCGAATTGTCCACTTTTTAGTTCGATTGCGCGATGGACAAACAGAAAGCATCCGATCAGCAAGATCGACGCCACCCATATTTTCGTTATACTTTTTGATAACGTCTGGTCTCCTCACTTTTTCATATGTTCTATCTTTTTTTGACCACCGCTCGCATTCATCGTGTTCTTGATCGTAATAACAAGTAGACATCATAAGAACAGGCTTATTATCAAGCCACATTGTTACAGCGAGCTTACGGTCTTCTCTTACTTTTACTTCAATACTTCCTCTCGCTTTTTTTTTAAACGTTTTTTCGTCAGTCAGTACACAGTTTTTAGGGACTCTATTTTTCATAATAGTACCTGTGCCATGAAATCCAAGTCTTAGTAATTCATCACAAAGTTTAGCCGTGGTGAAGAAACGATCAAAGAACAGTAAATGTCCTGGAACTAAAGTCCTTGTCATATGAATTATGGCAGCTTCTCCCAAACAAAACCCTTGGTTGATTAAGAGGGGGAATGTAGTATCTCCCTGGTATACTGCCATGTCACAAACAATACCTTTCGGTGAAGCTAAGACGAAAACTTTGAGGCCTACTGGGTTCGGCTTGTTAGGACAGTACTGTCGCATTGGGCATTTTCCAGTAAAAGGTATAATCATTTCGTCTATACTCATTTCTTGTGGACGAATTTGTTCGTGACACCCGGCTAATATGCGATCAAGTAAAGGCTGAACTTTCCAGATTTTTTGTATTTTTTGTTCGGGCGTCACTTCGGAGTCATAGACGCATTTCAGTCTGAGTCTAATAAAAAAAAATCTGTTCCTAGTCATAGCTCTTGCTACTAACGGAACTTTCCATTTTTCAGACCAATACATAGAAATTTGTGGGTACTGCAATGCGGACATGATCATGGTGATACCAATATAGACCTTGAGCTCTTTTAAAGTCAGTCCCATGGATTTACCGGTCTCTAAAACTTGTGTTCTATTGGTACAGGTTACCATCTGACTTAGAATTTCATCATCTATGTATTGGTTATAAAATTGGTACCACTCCCACTCCTCTGTATTTTTCTGGATGTAGGCAGGTTGCATTAAACTATTGATTTCTGAATCTAGTGTATCGTGAGTCCAAGTGTCTTGAATGCCAGCAATATTTTGTCGATTTCTAATAGCTATCTGTCGAGTGGATAATGATTGTGAGCTTTCACCTGTACCACGACCACGACCACGACCCCGCCCGCGCGATGTTGTTCTTGTACGGCCTCTTACTCGTGGTTGGTACGATGAAGTAGAAGGTGTGAAGTCTGAGTCGTCTGACATTGTAGGAGAAGCCACAGGGGAATTCAAATCAGTTTGATCTTCATCCGAGTTACTGGACTCACTATTACGGTGATCACGGGCTGTTTGGTTGTATTCTGGTGGAACGAACGCCGGATCTTCATCTGAATCATCTCCGGAATAATCGAACTCGGAGTCGTCCAAAGCATCGATGATGGCGTTATTTGTAAGCGCTAAAAAAAACATAAAACTTGATTAAATCGTCAACGTACTTTACACAGTACTTGGGAAGACAGTCGTGAAAAATATTGCTTACATACTTTAGTACTTCGTAAAGGACATAGAAATAAATATCAAGGTTACAGGACAAACATTTGAAATTTTGTCAAAATAATATGCTAAGCCATTAGTTTGAACTACCATTGCGTTGTTTTACGCAAAAAAAGATAAAATCAAGCAAAAAAATTTACGGATGAATATGGATTTACTTACTTTTGCGCAAACGCCCGCTCGTGCGGTCACCTTCCAACGCCATTTTAAAAAGAATGAAGTTTGACATTTGACGTTTTAATTTTTTTGACGTAAGCATAGAAGTCACTAGATGACGCTAGTAAAATATTTTTGTGCTGGCAATTAAAATAAAGTCCACAGATTTTTAAATCTCTTACGTACTATGAGGAGTACAAATGTACGCAGGAGGTTATAATGTGACCCGCGCGGCCCTTTAGTTTATCCTACATAGCTTGGTTTTTACAAAAGGAAAACTAAGATGAAAAAAAAAAAGATTTTTGAAACGCATAACTCTTGAAAAATTAAATCACTATTATAGAGTTTATAAGGGCTTTATGGGAGATTACAAAGAAATGAAAACAAACGTTTTGAAGAGAAAAAACTTACCACGAATAAGAACATTAGTAAAATAAGATTAGCACCACTATTTTTTTAAAACTACCCTCCATTGGTATTCTAGGGGTTGTTAAATTTTGTATGGGAAAATCATAACGCGTGAGCCAATGAACTTGAAAATTAGTCTTTATATACTAGATAAGAATTAATCAAACACGTGTTTTTGGATTTTTCGAAAATCACCCCCCAAGTTGGTGAAAAGGGGTATTCAAGTTTTAAGGGGAGGATATTAAACCACTAAACGTAGAAACCTGAATTTTGGATGGTAGTTAGAATTTATAATGTAGATGCACATTATGAAAGGATTTTTCGAAAATCTCCCTCTGAAGGGGTGAAAACCTTTGTATGTAAAATCTTATTTCTTGGGTTTATAAACTTGAAACTTGATACGAATATGAGTATAAGTATATAAAAAAGATAGGCATTATTACTTTTTTTAAAACTACCCTCCATTTTTAGGTTTTCCGAAAATCACTCCCTAAATTGGTGAAAAGGGATGATAAATTTTTAAGGGAAGGATTTTATTGCTTGCTTCGATAAACTCAAAACTTGACATATTAATCATCTCTCAATCGAATAAAGGATACGTATTTTTATTTATATTTCATATATCAACCCCTAACGGGGTGAAAATCGGAAAATCAGTTTTTCTAATATAATTGATTTTTTGTTTGTATTGAGTTCTTAGATTTTCTTATAAGGAGGGTGAGCAGGAATCAAATTCACTGATTTCGAAATTAGAAACACGCGCAGACGAAGTTGCGGGCAAAGTGCTAGTTGAAATAATAAAGAAGACGTTTAAACCCATTATCAATTTGAGCCTCTTACAGGCAATTAAATTGAATTTATACAAAAAATAAAAAACTTCAAAAGCAATAAATATAAATAAATATATAAATATAATATAATATAATTATATATAAATAACTGCGTGTGCGTCACATGCACTGCGAGCGCAATGAGACAAGCGACGCTGCGTATGTGCGGGGATGGAGTCGCGGGGGGCGGTGGGCGGCAACTTGACCGCGCGGCTCTATTTAACGAATTTTTGATTTTTCGTCCAGTGAGGCCATGGGGGTCAATGTTGTGCGATGCGTAATAACTAATAATTAAGGATTAAAATCATTGTGTTTTCATTAAAAAACGTTATTTAAGTATATAAGGTGGCTAAATAATGAATAAAAAATATCTGTGAAAAATGATAAAAATGAGAACTTTTGCTTGGCTTGATAGCGTATAAGAGCATCGGACAACATTGACCGCGTTGGCAGTGAACGTGTTAAGTTAATCAATTAAAATTAGATTGCAGACTAAATATTTTGATAAGCTGATCAATAAATCAAAAACCTTATCAACTTACCATTTTAAATTACAGTGTATTTCATAACACGTGTAGAAAACTTTTTTACTTCCTGTCTATTAGTACTTTTTCTACTTTATTCTATTACTATACTTTTACACGTTCACACTCTTTCCACTTTTTAACTATAATAAATTAAGTTGAACGTTAAATCTTACTTACTAATACATACCATTGTCTAAATGGAAATAATGCTGTCGGTGTTTCAATTACCATCAATAATCATTACTACATAAAATATTATAAAACAAAGTCGCTTTCGGCTGTGTGTCTGTCCCTATGTCTAATTAGATCTATAAAACTACGCAACGGATTTTGATGCGATTTTCTTTTAATAGATACTTAGCTTGATTCAAGAGGAAGCTTTTTAGGGTTCCGTAGTCAACAAGGAACCCTTATAGTTTCGCCATGTCCGTCCGTCCGTCCGTCCGTCTGTCCGCAGTTTAGCTCAGAGACGCACAGTACTAGAGAGCTGTAATTTAGTTTAAATATACGGATTTGTTGTGCCAAGAAAGTGGTAAAATAAAATCTCGTAAAATATTTTTTTTAGGGTACCTCCTACGTACTACGTACACGTAAAGTGGGGATGTTTTTTTTTTTCTCGCGTACCCCTTAGTGTGGGATATCATTAAATAGGTCTTTAAAAAATATTGATAGTTTTCAAAAACAATTTTTTTATAAAAAAATTCGTTTGTGAAATATTAAGCTTTAAAGTGCTAAATTTTGCTCGACTCGAGTGTCTCCCCCCTCTACCAGCTAAGCAGTTGTGTTTGGGGGTGTGAAAAAATTCACAGCAGTAGTATATATAACGAATATTAAAAGAAAATTATCATGACTAAGTAGGCTTTACAACTTTACGAGTAATAGTCGACCAACTTATAAAATGTACTTGTATAAAATTTTTATTAAACAAAATGTATCGGAGAATATGTTCTTCAACTGCAAATGTAAGTTTGTCAACTTTATTTTTACTGCTTTAATAGGTATGTTTTTACGGTATGTTTTTTGGGGATAGGTAGGTTTTTATCGTCAACTATTTTTAACTAACTTTAAAAAAGGAGGAGTTTCTAAATTCGTCGTAATCTATTTATTTATGTATTTTTTTTTAGTTCCCAGTTTAGTTAGTTCGCATAAGTATTTTGATGGGCAACTACGGAACCCTACACTGTGCGTGGCCCGACATGCACTTGGCCGGTTTTTTTTTTAAATTGGTACAAACCCACCACACTATTCCCAAACCACTGCATCTTCTGAAAGCCAGAATCAACAGTGGCAACCACCAGAAAAGCGCCGAGACAATGAAGCTCGACGTGTCCCAGAGAATGAATTTACCTGTCTTGGATCCTGCAACAAAACCCAGTACCGGCGTTAGGGTAAGGCGCGGTTAGGCGACCGCCCAGGGCGCCGAATACGAAGGGGCGCCGCGGCCGCAGGCCTACTTTCTCGTTACTGTTACTGTCAGCCTGTATCATCTCACTGCTAAGCAAAGGCCTCTCCCCATGACTTCCAGCTATTTCGATCTAAGGCTAGTGTGAGCCACTGGTTGTTAGTTTTGTCCAGCTCATCCCGCCATCTTCTGCGAGGTCTGCCGCGACGTACTTTCTACTTTCTCGTAAGTTTCTCAATTTCTTTCATTCCATTTTAGTGGTTAAAAAAACAACCCACCCCAAAACTCGTCTCAAGAAAACACAAAACTTACAAAATTCAAGGAAAGTTCGTGCAAAATTCTCGCCGGTCGCCTCTTTCTGCCAAGCAGTCATGCTCGCGAAGGAGAAGACGGGCCGCGTAAGGAAGAGGACAGCGTCCTCTCTCGACCCCAGACGCAGTTGTAGACGCCCACGGCGGCGGCGATGGACGTCGGCAGACGGTCTCTGGCCACTTGCTGTCCGACCATTGACCGTGCCCGTGTCGACGCGGACGGCGCGTTGTGTTGTACGCGCGCCTCAAAGAGTGTCAGCATAATGACGAGGCCAGTGCTTGCCGGGATCGCGGGACTCATGAATTACCGTGACCCCGGAACGTAAAGGGCTATTGAAGGACAGTCTCTCCCGCCCTGCCTTGCCTACGACGATTATACCACGATAAAAAAGTGCAGCTATACCTATCCGAACTAGACTACGGAGACAAGCTGCCTGCGACATGGTGATCACCCCCATGGTGATGTAAAAGCTGGATCCGCCCTTGCAGTTAAGGGGCGCCGTAGAAAATCTCGCCCAAGGGCGCTGGTAGTGCTAAAACCGGCACTGACAAAACCAATCAGAAAAAGAATAGTTGAGGAGTAGGAAAAATAATATGTTTCCACTTCCCTCCATGCAAACAGGAGACAAAACAAAGCCAATAGGCACAAAGGGAATTTACAACTGGGAGAAGCCCAGTTGCCTAGCACCACAGATAAAAATGACTACTAATAGGTATATATAACTATTAACCAAAACACAAATTGCTGATTTTGGTCAAAAAGCCGCTGCACTGAAATGGGCTTAGGCTAGCCACGTCTGCCGCTTGCCCAATGAGCTGTGGGCTAAATCACCACTTTGTGGAGCCCTGACACAGCCAGAAGGCGTCGCGGCAGACCTCGTAGACGATGGCGGGACGAGCTTGATAAAACCGATGAACAGTGGTCTACTTTGGCCCTGGATCGTGAAAGTTGGAAGTCATGGGGAGAGGCCTTTGCCCAGTAGTGGGATGATGTGGGCTAGCAGTAGGTATCAGTAATAGGTATTTATGATTCCTAAATTGTGAGTTGCTATGTTTGATTCCAATACTTAGGTATGGCAAAAACGCTTGAACGCACGGAAGTTTGTTCGAGTTTACACAAGGTCCGTATAGAAAATGACTAGTAGTGTGCGTGTATTCCCGTTCGTCCACTCGACTTCGTCCCCCTAGTGGGACGAACGGGAATTCGTTATTTATTTTCCCGATGGTCCCACTAAATTTTTTGAGTGGACGAATGGGAATAATTTATTAATTCTTTTTTGTAGTTCTATTGGTCCCACTAAACAATATAAGACCGGTGGTTTTAATTGGTCAAAAAAAAAACAAATTTGGAATAAAAATCCGTCATTTCAATCACAGTAAAAATCACAGAATCAACTTTGCGATTTATAAAAATAAAAATAAATTTATAAGAAAAAATGTATAGCGCTTGTCGACAACGAAGTGGAGTAAAGGACAAGCAAACTACGAAACAACGAATAAACATATTTCTGCACAAATCTTTTTAGTGGGACGAATGGCACTAATCGAAGAACATATTCCCGTTCATCCCCTCTTGAATTAGGAGTGGGACGATCGGGAACAAATTAAATATTATTTTTGTAAATTCCCGTTCGTCCCACTAGTGGGACGAAGTCGAGTGGACGGACGGGAATACACCGTAGTGTGAACAGTATCCAACATAATACATATTGCGTTCGTTCTGCCAAAGAATACACTCCCATAGAATATGGTGTGCTGTGCTGATTGTTCATATTCACAACAGGAAGCTTTTTTAATGATAATAGTACATTATGCAACGAGTGAATAAAGAGCGGATTTAAAGCGAGGGCCTTATAAATGAATCAAGAGCAAGCGAAGGATTTTAATGACTGAATCACGACCGCAGGGAGTGATTCATGATGATTGAATCACGAGCGAAGCGAGTGATTCAAGTATTTAAATCCTGAGCGACGCGAGTGATTCAGGCCCTCGATTTAAATCCGTTTTATTCACGAGTTACATACGATACTTTATACCATGACCACAAGAAAAATAATAATTAAGCAATAATAGATAGGTATTTAACGAAGAAAAAAAAGACAAAGGTGCGTTTACAAACATCTAAATTCACATACACAAACACCCAGATCCGAAACAAATAACTGTAGATCATACGAAAATTTGCTCCATGCGGGAATCGAACCCACTGCACGCGACGAAGTAGTCCAATCGCTCCGTCACTGCACCAACAAATTGACATTAAACTCGGAACAATGATATAAATAAGAGTAACATGTACCTAACAACACGGGGGCTGACGGGGATGGCCCGCAGCAATGTGTTCTAAATTCAAACACCAAAACAGTGAGAAAAAGAGCTTTTTACTCACTGTTTTCAGTGAGTAAAAGTAACTTTTTAAAGTGGGAATGGTATAAATGATATTTTATTCAGTAAATTGGTTTTGGCAAACTCTTTTACACGTCAAAAGACACTATTTTAAACTAGATGAGGCCGGTGTTTCGTACCTGACTACTCTGAGAAGAAACATCCGAAACAAACTCAGAGGTCACAGTCTCTTTTAAAGTCCAGACAATTTTTATTGATCAAATGTATGAGAACTATGCAGGTGTCTGAGGTGGTCTTTTGAAGAAAGAACCACACAGATTTGAGTGGACCTGTCTTTATATGTACACAACGTGTAACGTTAATGGCGCAAAACCTCCCGTGGGTAACTCAGCCCGCTCTCAGCAAAAATATTTTTTTTTTACCCTACGAGAGGTTTTGCGCTATTAACGTTACACGTTGTATAAAATTCATAGTTAATAGTAGAGATTGCAGCCGAGCGGAGCCGTGGTCGCTCGCTAGTCAGGAATAATTTCAAGCGCTAGTCCCAAGGGTAAAACATATCCTCAATTTAAGTATCTAGGTACAGGGCCGCGCCGCCCCTATGTGCGAAGTGTGCGGCGCACACAGGCGCCAGAGCAATAGAGGCGCCGGATGACCAGTATCAAATATTGAAATTATTTTTGTCACATTACAACATAAGTATTAATACTTGAGTATCGATAAGTAAGTAGGTACAAGTCTCACAAGACGATACTTATCTAAACTATTTGAATTGACCCAGTGTTTTATATTTTGGGTTTTGTTTACATGAATTACGAGCTCTGATTTAAAAATCAAAAGAACCGCATTCGCTATGCTATCCGACTATTTTATTATTAGTATATTAATCTATGTATTTTATTACGAAGGCCGTGCCGTAGATTAGTTGATAACCGTAACCCGATTCTACCCGACGGAAATTCCCCACAACAATTACAAACATTTTATCGAAAATGGGTATTAGCTAGTGGAGTTGCGGGTGCGGCGCGTACTGGCAGGAAATTGTTAAATTGATAAAACTGGTGAAAATATTTCAGCAAAAAATTTGAATTAATGAAAGTTTGCAAGACGACTACATGAAAGGCGCTTCATAGGTTTTGCGCACAGGCGCTTCATAGGTTTTGCACACAGGCGCTGCAAGGCGTCGGCGCGGCCCTGTCTAGGTAGGAAGCAAGTTTCAAACGGTTTAATTATTTAGAATATTCATGCTACAATTTAGGTAATCGTTCATTATCTCATTTATATTCCACATTCTGTTTTAACGATTTGTAGCGTCGAACTTTAGTGGATATTATATGTCAAATGCTCAGATCAAAGAAATAGGCAGATAGAACGCTCAGAACACGCGAGTGTCTCCACCAAAGTTAATACAAAATCAAATTGAACAACATTCCATAATGTTTTCTTTGTTTTTGAGAACAACTTTTACAATGGCTTTTACACGAGACGGCATATTTTGGCTTTGATCTGAGGTCAAATGTAAAAAAAATAGATGAAAAATGTAGATGTCAAATTATTAGACATCTCAGGGATCTGGAGGCCACGGTGCTCCAGCGCGTCTATGATTGGCGCGGCGGGAAGAGCTCCAGCGCGATCTCTGGGCAGGAGGGAGCGACTGTCGCAACTAAGGTCCGGGCACGCCGCAATCACGGCGGTAAGACTCCTCTTGGAGCAATGGCTGGATAAGCATCATAGCGTCCTGACCTACCGTATGGCGCAGGTCCTCACCGGACACGGAAGTTTCGGGTACTCCTGTGTCGGATAAGGAGGGAAAAAACGCCTGGTGTCACCACTGCGAGAATCGGCTGGAGGTCACAGTGGAGCATACGTTGCAGGACTAACCGGCTTGGGTAGAGCACCGCAGTGTCCTCACGACGGCGATAGGCGGCGCCCTGTCGCGCCCGGCATTGGTCGAGGCCATGCTACGGGGCGAGACGGAATGGGAAGCGGTCGCCTTCTTCTGCAAAGCAGTCATGCTAGCGAAGGAGGCGAGACGCGTGATAGAGTACATCTCAGCCGCAGTGGTAGACGCCCACGACGACGACTCTGCCCTGGTTTGAAGGACTCATTTGGTCATTATTAAAAGATACCATAGTTTGGGAACTACTGGTCTAGACTTCAGTACCTAGTTTTATTTTATAGTGATTACGTAAATAGACACGGTTAACCTGCGTTTGTTTTGAAACATTGACCTGCCTGAAGACCTCAGACCAGTGGCGTAGTGAGACCGAATCTAGGAGGGGGCAAGATGTATCTGGGGGGGCCTTTTTATTAAGGACGAAAAATATGACTTGCCTCCGCTGCCCGCGCGAGGCCCCCTTGTTGTAAGATGGCTTTGGTTCTTCCAAGTCATCTACACCATATGTAAACAATGCTAACAGGCGTTAACGAAATACGCTTTGCGAGGCATTTTTGACTCTTTCAGTTCCCAGTAACAAATGAAACGTAAGGGTCGATTTATACTAGCGCAGAGTTGAAGTGCATCGAAGCGTATTTCTAAAACTAAACATAACAATTTCAACCTCAACTCCACAGCGTAACGCACACATTACTTCTAAGATTTTCACGATTGTTCACGCGCAGACGCGCGAATTCTGAAGAATGCGCGCGAATTTTTAAAATCGTCTTAAAAGGAAAGGGCCTTGCAGATGCGTCTTGCCCCATCAGGTGCGAGGCCGGGGTCCGCTTCGCCCCCGCCTAAATACGCCACTGCCTCAAACGACAAATGTTAATATAATGACACAATGACACGACAGTTATTTACTGCACGCCGGCAGACAACTGTACCCTTAGCACTAGTTTTGACTATTTTAGTTTACAGCATCTTTCCAGTTACAGCGTTTCTTGTATGAAAAAATGGAACAGCGCCTCTGGTGTGCGAAGAAGAAACTAATTTTTTCCTTGAAAATTGTACATGTCTGATGAGCGAGAAATGTTTTCAACTGACAGCTTTTAAATTGTGAACATGATAATAGTGGCTCTTTGTTTAGCTGGATGACCACAGGAGAAAAAAAAAATAAGGGGCAAAGCGACAATCCGATCAAAACTATTTTTTCTTTAGCTTCCTTTTTACTTTCCTGCATTTTTTACCTCGGGTAACTTTCTTTAAACTATTAGCTAGTGAGGGCGCTTAGTTCGAGGGACTAAATAAGTAACTTTCAACCCCTTGGATAACCATATTACCTACTATTTTGCCTATCCTCAAATAGTCGTCAGCATAATGACGGGGCCCCCCTCTCAGAGGGCCAAAGCCTGCCGGGGTCGCGGGATTATTCCCTTACCGTGACCTCAGAACATAACAGGCTATTAAAGGACACCGTGGATTTTAGTCAGTAGAAGTCTGACAGTCCCTCCCGCCCTGCCCGGGGTTGGAGGACTCATTTGATGATTTTACCACGCTTAAAAAAAAAAACCTCAAATGGTACGATTTTTGCTGTAAAAATTGTTGTTTTTTTGACTTGTGGCCCTTTTGTATTAAGCAGCGATTTGTTCGAAATGAAACTCACATAATATTATAATAAACTCAAAAATAGACTTTATTTGTACAAAATATCTTAAATGTAAATAAAACTAAGTATTTACAGTACTTATCACTTTTATAACATAGTGTAGAGACTGGCACTTAATTAAGATATTCCTTAAAAGTTAAACCGTCTTACTAAAAAAAAGTTGAACATTTCTTGAAATATTGTCAAAAAAAAGTGTAAATGCAAAGCGACATTTGCCGTTGATATAAAGCCGCGTACAGACATCGCGAGGCGTGCGACACGAATGGTTCGTCTCGCATGCCTCAACCTGAGGCATACGATGGTACAGTCGACAAAATTGAATCATGACCCACTATAAGCTTATATTCTTACAGACATTCAAATACAATTAGGTTCACATTCGCGTAAATATACATATCCATGGTAACGACTTTGAACTTTGTCAATTTGACGGATTCAAACGATTTGTTGTCAAAATGGGTCATGATTCAACTTTGTCGATTGTACATTTATACGTGCGTCCCGAACAAAACATGCTCAAGCTGAGCAAGCAAACCACCACACACGGTGTTCGTCGGTATTGGCCTCCATGATGCATGCGCGCAACGCAAACAACACCAGTCCGTCCACACGGAGCGCACGGCTCGTACTGAGGCGGCGTTCGCAACGATCGTATGGCGCGAATGCTCACTGTGAGCAGACACGTCCACACAGCCCGAGGCATGCGAGACGAACCATTCGTGTCGCACGCCTCGCGATGTCTGTACGCGGCTTAAGGATCGTTTTGCATTTACACTTTTTTTAGACAAATTTTCAACAAATGTTCAAATTTTTTTTGTAGATATTTTCTATTAAATTCATAGGTATTTTTTTCCATTGATACCATCTTTCATAGTAAGTAATACCGCTATTGATTCCCAGCTAAAACACAAGGAAACCGTGGTGTGGTTTTCATATTATTTGGCGATAAAATTAACGGACATGTTGACATCATCAATAAATTGCAAATCTCATTAGTCCATCATCATCTTCATCACCCTATAATGTTCCCACTGCTGGGACACAGGCCTCCTCTCTGTGAGAGGCGAGGGAGCCATAATCAAACACGCGGGCCCAATGCGGGTTGGTAGATGTCTCATATCTTCGAATTATTGGTTCTAGGACATGCTGGTTTTCTCACGATGTTTTCCTTCACCGTTTTGTGAGCAGTTTTGATGAAATAAATTACACAAAGTAATGCGCCTGGCGAGCAGTGGTGGCCCAGTGGTATCGGCCCCGACTTACGAGTTGTAGGTCGTGGGTTCGAATCCCGGCAGGTGCATTACTTTGTGTAATTTATTTCATCACCACTGCTCTCAAAACGGTGAAGGAAAACATCGTGAGGAAACCGGCATGTCCTAGAACCAAAAATTCGAAGACATGTGACATCCACCAACCCGCACTGGGCCCGCGTGGTGGATTATGGCCCACCCCCTCTCACAGAGAGGAGGCCTGTGTCCCAGCAGTGGGAACATTAATAGGCTGATGATGAATGCGCCTGGCGGGGTTCGAAGCCACGACCACCACGGCCATCACTGCATACTGTGTCCCAGCAGTGGGAACATTATAGGCTGATGATGATGATGACCCTATTTCATCACAATATATCCTTAGAAGACTATCTTCTTGACATCATCTATCGATTTGATGACTGGTCTGCTTTCGTGTACCTCCTTCACAAGCTCTGCCAACTCGCCCGCGCCGTAACCCAACAGCTGACGGAGATCGCAAACGAATTTGTAGACGAACCTGGACAATTATTATAACAATAGGGTAGTTTCCAGGGTCAAAATAATTAAATTCTATTTAGTCCGTATTTTAGATTATAAAAAAATATTGGACACGTATTTTTTCTTTTTTCGATTAAACAAAAAATAACAAAGATAATAGCCTATTTGTTACCTGTGACGTCACTCTGCGCGAAAAATGCCACGCATCGTGACGTCACACGTAACTTTAATAGGCTATATCTTTGTCAATTTTGGTCTAATTTACAAATAAAAAAATACGTGTGCCTTATTTTTGAATTATCTAAAAGACGGACTAATTACATTTTTTTGGGCAACTAGCCTATTGTTACACTGATACTTAAGGTCAACTCAACATTTCTTCCATAGAAACTTCGTAGGGTTTTACTCCACTATTTGACAAAGTACATCCAAAATTAAACATGGTATCGTTTTGTCTCATTATTAATTTTGTCTGTACGGAAGCAGAATTGTAAAATATGAAGCTATTAAAAAGTTACGAGCTTCTAAAGATTCGTTTTTTTGCTAATTTTAACACAACTTTAGGTGTAAGTTAGAAGCTAAAGAAGCATCAAATTTCCAAAACGAAGTCCGTACCGACACAGCAAATTTATCCAAGAATTTAATACATTTTATTTGAAATTAATTGGTGCAGTGGTTTTTTCATGAAACCCCAACTTCCAAAGGCTTTTTCGTATTTTTTACGCGCGCCTTTTACTCACCTCACTGAATAAGTTTTCCCCTGTTTTCTCCACGAGAGGATGATGCTCGCGCACACATGAACAATTTGGCTCGATTTCAGGTGAAATATCATGGTTTTTGACCATACCTGCCAGTGAGTTCGAGCTCGCGACTAGCACCGCCTTAAGGTGATTGCGTCGATGTAGCCCGCGAAATTCAAATATTTTTACGTTTTTTGCAATTTGCAGGCCAGTGACATGTTGTAACTTTATCAAAATATGAATTGCGGTAATAATAAGTATAATTTTAAATAAAAAAATATCAAATCATTCGCTCCATCAGCTCTCACATAGAAAAACTGCATCTAAGTTAGATTTCTGAGATTTTAACACGATGCAGCTTTTCTATGCGACAGCTGGTGGAGCGAATTTTATGATAATTTTTATAATTAAAATTATACTTGTTATTACCGCAATTCATATTTTGATAAACTTACATGTTACTGGCCTGCAAATTGCAAAAAACGAAAGAAAATTTGAATTTCGCGGGCTGGTTGGAGCATCCCCCTTAAGGGCTTCACACACAGCAGCTATAATGTACATGTACGTACCTCTTTCCGGACACCTTGGCGATCATATCGCCGTCATAATAGTAGCGCAATGCGCGGCTCAACTTTTCGTAGTTCATGGCGGGCTTGTGTTTGCGAGCGCCCCAAAGTCGAGCTACACGCTCCGGTTCTAGAAGCTTGAACTCTCCTTCAGTGCCTGTAATGACAAAAAACCATTCAAATATACATCTGTTAAAATGTTAAGGACTTAGATCAAAGAAATAGGCAGATAGAACGCTCAGAACACGCGAGTGTCTCCACCAAAGTTAATACAAAATCAAATAGAATTACATTCCATAATGCTTTCTTTGTTTTTGAGAACAACTTTTACGATGGTTAAAGACACGAGACGGCGCATATTTTGGCAAACAACAACAACGACGCGCAGCTTGGTACGACGCGTAGCTTGGTACTGTCGCGACTTTGTAGTAGATTTTGATATTGTATTAACTTTGGTGGACCCACTCGCGTGTTCTGAGCGCTCTATCTGCCTATTTCTTTGACCTGAGGTTAAGGAATGAAAAGTCGTCTTCTGGATAATATTCCTGACGCCTTACCAAACAGGCCATCGCTACATACTGATTTGGCTGTAATGTCAGAGGCGTAGGTTGGAAGTAGTTTGGGACTCTATAAATATAATACGGCACAACGTGTATACGTTCAAAAACAAGGAAATTAAAGATTCAGCTTCAATCGAGTGCATATTAGTAAGACGTCTGAAGTATTTACACAGGCCTCCTCTCTGTGAGAGGGAGTGGGCTATAATCCACCACGCGGGTCCAGTGCGGGTTGGTGGATGTCACATGTCTTCGAATTTTTGGTTCTAGGACATGCCGGTTTCCTCACGATGTTTTCCTTCATCGTTTTGAGAGCAGTGGTGATGAAATAAATCGCCTGGCGGGGCTCGAACCTACGACATACAACTCGTAAGTCGGGGCCGATACCACTGGGCCACCACTGCTCTCGTTTGCTTAATATAATAGGCTAGTTTCCTAAAAAAATGTAATAAGTCCCTCTTTTAGATTATTCAAAAATAAGGGACACGTATTTTTTTATTTGTAAATTAGACCAAAAATGACAAAGATATAGCCTATTAAAGTTACGTGTGACGTCACGATGCGTGGCATTTTTCGCGCAGAGTGACGTCACTGGTAACTTAAATAGGCAATTATCTTTGTTCTTATTTGTTTAATCGAAAAAAGAAAAAATACGTGTGCAATATTTTTTTATAATCTAAAATACGGACTAAATAGAATGTAATTATTTTGACCCTGGAAACTACCCTATTGAAAAAAAAAAAACACTGTTTTTTTTTCAACCCTGCCTGTCCTACGTCCTCACCGTGCCACCGGATGACGTCGAAGTACTCAGCGCTGGTGAGCAGCTCGAGCAGGAACTGCCACAGCTGGATCTGACCGTTGTTGCCGATGCGGGAGCTCACGTAGGAGGACCAGTCCTCCTCACTAGGACGGATTACCACCTGTAGGGAAATATTTATTTTTTTATCGACGAAAAATAAGGAACAAGTTACTTATTTCTTTGTATAGCAACTATTAGAGAACCAAGAAATCCCAATCCCGAAAATCCCGGGAATTCCCGGTTTCTTGCAATACTATCTCTTTTAACCGACGAAAATTAAAGGAGATTCTCAATTCTTTGTATAACAACTAGGATATAGAACCGGGAAATCCTGGTCCCTACGAAAATCCCGGTTCTTCTAACAAGAACCGGTACTCGATTCCTTGGCAACGCATAACTTTTCATAGCGTGATTCAATTCAGAATTATATATATATTTTTTTTTGAGGAAAACATATATCGAAAACATTGAAAGGAGTCTCGAGGCCGATTTTGACAAAAACTAAAAGTGCATCATTAGATTTTAGAATAATAAATATAGCCCGGCCAGGAATCGAAGACAAAAAAAAAAAAAAACGCCCTCTGTGTTATTTATTACACCATTCGATAGTGTTGCTATAATCAAATTCGGGAAGTAAGAGAAGAACTAAAACTGCATCATTGGATTTTTACTGGGAATCAAACCCGCTGATTTTAGAGAAAAAATCACCCCGTTTAGTATAGAAGTTAAGATGTAAAAGAAAAAAAAAATACATTCATATGCCCTACACCTGCCTCAAAGAGTGTCAGCATTATGACGGGGCCCCTCTATCGAGTTCGCGTGACTAACGAATTATCGTGACCCCGGAACGTAAAGGGCTATTGAAGGACACCGTGGATTTTAGTCAGTACATGTCTGACAGTCCCTCCCACCCCGCCCTGGGTGGGAGGACTCATTTGATGATTTTACCACTTAAAAAAAAATACCCACTAAGTTGGTGAATGGTGATGATGATCGTGTGGTGAATGGTTAGCCGATACAATATCTGAGCAGCACTAAAAGAAAAATAGCGAATGCTGAGTAGCATAGGCTGAGACAGCTGTGTGAACTCAGAATGGTTTCAGCCAATAATTTAGTCAGCATAGGCTGAATGCTGTTCAGCATTCTAATAATATTTTGATTTTGATACAAAATCTTTTTATTTTACATGGGCCTCAGTGGGCACTTAAAAAACGTCGAGAAGAGAAAAAAATATTGGCACGGTTCGGGTTGGTCGTTTCGATGGAGAAGAACCGGCAAGAAATTCCATGGTTACTCTTTTAAAATATTTGCTTTTACAATGTTGTTGTTACAGTTTGGTATACAAGGATACGAGAGAACATCGCAGGCACGATAAGAAGAGGGAAAATCTTAACAAAGCTAAAAAAAATTAGAAAATATATAATAATTTATATATTTATATAAGTATACATAATAAAGTAGACGATAAAAATAAAATGGGCATCAGGGAATTTAAAATTTATCGGCTAACCGTACCCCAACGACGATATAATACTAGACTCCGCATACACGATCTAAAGAACACAAACTATTCTGTCAACTCGCTGAGGTACTACGTAAGCGAGGGGGACGGGGTACTGCGTTGTGATTGGCTAACTCAAGGTCTGTTCTGTCTCAACTTATGTTTACGGCTCACAGGATTGGTCGAAATGAGACGACTATAAGACTTTTTTGCCTAATGTGTTGACAGACATCGGTCGCCTGTTATTAGGAGTCTAGTATTATATCGTCGTTGCCGTACCTATTGTTTCACTCACCTGTTTGGGTTTTTTCTTGATAGCTGACTGCGGCACTTCAAGCGGGTCCTTGACTGGCTGCTCCTCGTTCTGAATCACGGCTGTCAACGTTATTAATAATTAATTTTAATATCTTGTTAATTTTAAGTCATAAATTAGTCTAGCGATTGTAAGTTAAAGGGGCATGCGGTGCTAACCTGTTATAAATTGTTATACTAACCCTAGATTATGGTAGATTTAACCTTATATTTTTGTAGTATAAACAATTGTTGGTTGGCCAATAAAGAAAAATAAAAAATAAAAATAAAATAACATTTTATTTTGATCTCTAGTACTTTGCGACACAACTGCTGAGGAATACGTCAATGACCTGGCCCTGCAGTCTCGACAAATATTACGACAAAAACCAAACACAAAAAACTGTAAAATAACTTTTTTTTCGGAAGTCTGTGGCTTTGTTTTTTATTTCATTGACTGAGGCCACCGACTTCCGAATGAAAAGTTATTTTACAGTTTTTTGGGTTTGGTTTTGAAGTCGGTTTTTTTTTTCAAGTTTTTTATTTTTCCCTTTTTAGTTTAGATATTTAACAAAAATCTTCATATAATTGGCGACTTTGAAAATCTACAACCCTAGTAAGCAATACTAAAACCTTCTCCAGAATGTAACGAACATTTTTCTGAAAACCGCATCAAATCGGTTCAGCCAAACGCGAGATAATCGCGGACATACATACAGGTCGAACTGAGAACCTACTTTTTTTTTTGAAGTCGGTTAATAACCCAAAGCTAAAGAATCGCAAATCATTCGACGTACGCTTGGCTAGAACGGATTTAAACGGAACTAATCTTTTTGTTTCTGACAACGTTTACGTTTTTACGTTTTTTGCAATTTGCAGGTCAGTGACATGTTGTAACTTTATCAAAATATGAATTGCGGTAATAACAAGTATAATTTTAAATATAATAATTATAAAAAAATTCGCTCCATCAGCTCTCACATAGAAAAGGTGCATCGTAGTTAGATTTCGGAGATTTTAACATGATGTACCTTTTCTATGTGAGAGCTGATGGAGAACGAAAGAAAAAATGAATTTCGCGGGTTACATCGACGCAATCACCTTAACAATATTGTTTACGTGCTTACCAATAAACTTGCATTTTCTTAGTAGTTCGAAATGTGTCCAAAATATATCTCCCGGATCAGTCGGTACTTTTTCTCTAAAACAAAAACATATTATTACAATCTTCATTTTTCTGCCCTTATCTCATTTTCCTTGTGGTCGTCGCAACACGTTTTCTTCTTCCATTCTCCCCTATCAGACGTCACAGTATCATTTACTACTTTTTCTTTCATATCATTCCTCTTCAAATCAAATCAAAATCAAATCCATTTATTCGCACAGAACATGGTATACAAGGTGGTGGAAACAGTTTTAGAACATACATGTTTTGCTCTTTAGGTATATAAGCATGCAAATTTTACAGTAATGTACTCTTAAATCAATATAACTTTAACAATAACTTTCATCATCCGATCTTTCTTAGATTAATCCATCCATCTATTTTTTGGCCCTCTTGACTTATTATTAGAATGTAAACAATACGAGATAATTATCTATTATTGACTTTGTGGGTCAACATAAAACACAGCAGGTGATCTGAACAGTTCAACGACGATATAATACTAGACTCCGCATGCACGATCTAAGGAACAAAAACTATTCTGTCAACTCGTTGAGGTACTACGTAAGCGAGGGGGACGGGGTACTGCGTTGTGATTGGCTAACTCAAGGTCTGTTCTGTCTCAACGTATGTTTACTGCTCACAGGATTGGTCGAAATGAGACGAATATAAGACTTTTTTGCCTAATGTGTTGGCAGACATCGGTCGCCTGTTATTACGAGTATTATATCGTCGTTGGAACAGTTCCTGCCAAACTTCATATGTTGTTGTTGTTGTTGTTGTTGAGATTCTACTACCGACTGAAACCTGAATATAGTTGGTTCAGATTCAGTTGATTCGATTCCCATAATTTTTACACCATGTTATATTTTTTTTTCAAAAATATTTTATTTTATTACCACAATCACCGTACGGTTAGTACAGCTTGACATAAAAATGTAGGAACGGAACTAAATTTTTATTTCTGACAGCGTTTTAAAATCTTTGATATTTGACATACCTACCGCAAACAAAGACCGCAGGTTTGTTAGATTTATTATCGTGCCATAAAACTAACGTAATAAGTGATAAAAATTAAAATAAAATCATTCAAAGTGCTGGTAGCGCGAAGACAGTGGCGACTTCCGGTTTTCTACATTTTTATGTCGAGCTGTACCTATTGCCAAATTATTATCACGAGTGTATAACACAGCAGACGCGGTTTACGCTGGTGTACCGCGAAATGAGCATGTTTTTGAACAGACAACCAGGTAATATACAAGCTTATAACTTTGTGATTTTTATGATACGGTTTTAAAATTCTGTACAAAAATATTGGACAGGTTTATCGGGTTTCGCATAAACAAAAAAATAATGTTGTTTAGGCAGATGATAACGACTCGATATTTGGTACTCACTTGAAATCCTCATTGTTGAGCGCACACAGCTCCTCCCCGCTCATATTCCAGTCTGACAGCTTGATGCCTGTCAGATTGAACTGACGCACCGCCCACTGGATCCACAGCTTGACGTGCTGCACTGACCTGCGACACAATGGGGAAGGCCGGTCAAAGCTAATTGTAGATGGCGCCACCATAGCTAAGTCCTAATACGACCAATGAGGTAGTACTATTTTGAAGTATCTACCTATAAGATTTGAACCAATGACGATGCTTGGAACAAGCTATACTAGCGCCATTCGTTTCCTAGTTGCCATCCTCATTCGACCGATTCTAAGTGCAAGTGAAAATCATCCTTACCACTATGAGATCCTACTACTATTATAAAGGCGAAAGTTTGTAAGTATGGATGTATGGATGTTTGTTACTCTTTCACGCTAAAACCACTGAACGGATTTGGCTAAAATTTGGTACACAGATAGTTTATAACCTGGATTAACACATAGGATATCTTTTATCCCGATTTTATGTTCCCGTGGGATAATTTTCGAGTTGTAGCGGGTGAAGCCGCTGGCAACAGCTAGTATGACATAAAACGTGCGGTTATCTACGAGTAGATTTAAAAACAAAACACGCTCGCCACGACGACGTAAGTCAGTCGAATTGTATCATTATATCGTAGTAGCAAGGACGATTCATTTTTAATTAGTAAAAATTGTAATAGCACGTATCGCGTTATGAGCAACATTCATCATCATCTTCATCATCAGCCGGAAGACGTCCACTGCTGAACATAGGCCTCCCCCTTAGACCGCCACGCCGAACGACAGTCCTCCACTTGCATCCATCGGCTGCCAGCGACCCTCACGATGTCGTCGGTCCACCTAGTGGGAGACTTTGCTGCCGAATGTAACAAACAACTTTTCACATCACACGGCGAGGAAATGTAGGGCGGCTCGCCTGTCAGTGTAGAAAACTATTGAATACAAGACGTGTTCGAATTTCGAACAACACTTTGTGCTCTAGAGCACAAAATGAAGTTTTGCGCTCAGATTTTGAATGAGAAATAGAATGCCGAGCGTTTGAGGTGAAAATATCACTTCTTCGAAAAAACTCTACCTCTCCCTCACTAAGTAGATATTGTTAGAATTTAATGATAGTCGCCACTTAGAATTCGTACTTTTCTGACACGGACTATAAAGTCAAGTTCATACACACCATAAAGCAGGGTCGTCCGGCACTCGAACCCGGTGTTCGCTCTTAAACTGCGCGTCTACCACCCACTTGACAGCCGCGGCGTGCGACACCACGTCCTGCGAGCGAGGGGCCGGCGCTGACAGCGGCTCGGATAGCTCCAGTACTGCGGAAAATGTGGAGCAATATAATAATAATAATGATCCTGACCGATTTCGGCCACAGCGACTTGGATCTTCCTATTGAGATCATCGTTGGTGTACTCTTAGGTGACTGACATAGCCAATTTTTGCAGTGAAGGTGCGTCCACATTCACTGCAAGTCAGCACCCCTCCGATATAATTATATTGGATGGCCGCGGGTGGTCGGGCCTTAAGCTCGTCTCGTTTAGCATCGAGCTCTGCTTTACGTTGTCTTTCAAACGCAAACACCTGAGTGCTCACGGTATGCCTCCATAGTGACCGGTCTGCGGCCATTGCCTCCCATTGTGACGTGTCTAGGTCACATCGCTTCATGTGACGCTTAAGCACATCTTTGTACCGAAGGAATTGGCCGCCTTGTTTCCGCTTGCCATCCTCCAGTTCTGAGTAGAAGATGTGCTTCGCCACTCTGCCGTCAGACATTCGGGAGACATGGCCAGCCCACCGCAGCTGCCGCCGCATTATATAGGCCTCTATTCCACCGACATTAGCTCGCCGTAATACTTCCGTGTTACGAACACGGTCAGACCAATGGATGTTCATAATGTCACGTAGGCATTTCATATGGAATTTATCTAATGTGCGGATATGCTTGCGGTATAGGCACCATGTTTCGGAGGCATACAAGAGATTTGGCAGAACTATTGCCATGTACACCAATAATATGTATAGGAGCAATATAATATGTATAGGAACTAATAAATATGAACCAGCCAAATATGGAGTAGTGGTGGCCCAGTGGTATCGGTCCCGGCTTACGAGTTGTAGATCATGGATTCGAACCCCGACAATTACATAAATTAATGCGACTTTGTGTAATTTATTTCATCACTACTGCTCTCAAAACGGTGAAGGAAAACATCGTGAGGAAACCGGCATGTCCTAGAACCGAAAATTCGAAGACATGTGACATCTACCAACCCGCACTGGGCCCGCGTGGAGGTTTGTGGCCCACTCCCTCTCACAGAGAGGAGGCTGTGTGTTGTTATAGGCTGTTGTAGGATGATGAACCAAATATAAACCCTAAATTTTTTTGTTAATAAATTAAATAAAAAATAGAACTAGGTAGCTTCTTTTATTTGGTAGCTGTCAGTTAAAACCCTTTTTCCCTAGGGCTGCAATACATAACTTTCAGCCCGCTCATCAGGCGTGTAATTACATACTTTCAGAGTAATGGAAAAAGCTATGTTTTCAAAATCAAAACATTTATTTCAAGTAGGCCAGTTACAGGCACTTTTGAATTGTCATAGACAATCAAAGAAATATTATTAAACACTACAAAAGTTATGGTGCTACAGTCCCAGTCACAAGACATAAAAACTGTGAAAGTACTGTAGATGCCCGTTCCAAGAAGTAGATCTCTATGGAGAAGAACGTGCAAGAAACTCCATGGACACTCTTTTTAGATCGCCAGAATAATTACAGAACCTTTGTTACATCATTCTTTTGAGGTGGTACATTATGTGAGAACGATGTAGCAAGTTTTTGATTAAAGTGTCCAGAGTAACAATTAAAACAAAGACAATTCAAAAACAAAATGATCATAATTATTAAAAAAATAAACCGTGGCAGCTAAGCGATGACCAGTCTCAACTGACAGCGCCCGTTCACGAACATGACACATGCATCAGCACCATTCAGCTCAACCATATTGGAGGGAGCTAAATGATCCGACACACGCGCCACCATCAGCGAGACATTTAAGTGAGCATGACATCCTCTCAGCCGCCAGTGAATGTAATGTAAACTTACAGTCCTCATCCATCTGATTTGGTAACTGGACCAACTCCTCATCCGGCTTCAGAACATCCAAGATGTTGATCTTCCTCTCCGAGGACCGTATCTGTATGTTGACTTGCACCACTCCCTCTCCTCTTATACATTGTTCGACTAGAGTTTTGTGATTTTCCAACTGAAAGCAGTAAGGAAAGCTAAGTTATAAATTATACTGGGTAATTTTTGTTCAACATTTTTTTTTTTTTTTTTTTGTTGATATGGATGTGTGAAGTGACAAGAATGGATAAAGTAAGGGCAGTGGCGGATTAAGAGTTTCCGAGGCCCTAAGCACAGAGCCTGTGTAGGCCCTCTATTGCTTAAATTGGGAAGGTAGAAAGTAGTGACCGACCGAAATTTCGGTTTCAGTTTCGGTTTCGGCCGGTTTCGGCCAAAAAATCTAGTTTCGGCCTTAGTTTCGGTTTCGGCCAAAATATAGCCGAAACTTTCGGCCCTGCCGAAACTGAAGTGTTCGTCATTTTCGTGCGACGTCAAGGCAGTGACTGTATTTGAAACATTTCAAATACAGTTTAATTACAGAATTAACGGTTTCTTCTTTGAAATAATGCTATTTTTTTTAACTCAGTAATTTCGTATTTCTGAATAAAGGACGATTGTTGAGACTACTACAATTTCTTAAAGATCAGCTATGACCAAGACCAATACCAATACCAATAAGTTTTTTTTTACGGCTCGTTGTGTTCCACGGGAGCCTCAAAGAGTATCGGCATTATAAGAGCCTGCCGGGGTCGCGGGACTAACGAGTTCTCAACGTGAAAGGGCTATTGAAGGACATCGTGGATTTTAGTAAGGATCGTGACAGTCTCTCCCGCCCTGCCCAGTGTGACTTATTTGATGATTTTACCACTATGTCCATAAGATGCTTTCCGTATTATCATTACTTTCCAGAATTTGATCCTTATTAGTCCTCCAACACCATCGAATGGTGTAATAATAGGTACAGGCTGTGTTTTGTTTTTCCAAAATCTCTGAAGTTTCGTGTACTTCCCAGGATTTTTGTTTTTTTTTTTTTAAATCCAATGATGCAGTTTTAGTTTTCGACAAAATCGGTCTTCAGTCATCCTGTATATACACTTTTTCTTACGTGTCAAAAAATGTTTAAAAAAATTTAGAAAATAATCGAAATAAATGTGTTAAAAAGTTTCGGTTTCGGTTTCGGTTTCGGCCGAAACTGAGAGCAAGGCCGAAAGTTCGGTTTCGGTTTCGGCTAAAAAATCAGTTTCGGTCGGACACTAGTAGAAAGTATGGGCAGCCGCAGGGCCCTGCGGGGGTGTAAAGTCACTCCCAACCCTTCGCCTTGTTATAAATTTCGGAAATGTAGGAATCTCGTGCAAGTTTTAAAAAATTTGAAACGCCAGCAGAGGATGGAGGCCCCTGGAGAACAGGGGTCCCAAGCACGTGCTTGTAGTGCTTATACGTTAATCCGCCACTGAGTAAGGGTGCTTGTACACGGCGCATGTAAACCGCGCAAGTGTCTTAAAATGCTTGAGCTAAATGCGCCGTTTACACGCACCCCGCGGGTAGCTTGATCTAGTATCTTGAGCGGGTAAACCGCAAACCCGCACCATTACTTGCGCGAGTTACATGCACCGTGTACACGCACCCCGCGGGTAACTAAGTTACCGTAACTTGATCAAGTTGTGCATGTAGCTCGCGCGGGTAACCCGCACTTTAACTTGCGCGGGTTACATGCGCCGTGTACAAGCACCTTAAGGAATGAGTTTATGGGGTGCTATGACAGGAAACCTCCACGTGCGCCCGTGCTCTGGAGTTCCCTCTCGGATACGTCCGGGGAGAAGACCAGTGCATCGGGCCGGTGCACCCTGGGATGCGGGCAAAACTCTTCCTTAGGCACTGTGTGACTAAGTGGTCTCTTAGCCCGTATGCGAATAGCCTGTCGTGTGGATGCTCCAACGCGTGTCCCTCTGATCAGCAGAGGGCACAGCGGCGGAGCGGGCTTGCGGACGGTGAGTGATAGGTAGCTCACCGTCCGACCAGGGACCAAGCCCGGTCGGTGTCGCGTTTCGCGTCAAATGCCTGCTGAGGTCGCGGGTGACCCAGGATATGCATTAAGTCCCTTCTGCCCCACCCAGGGCAGGAGGACTCGTCCACCGTCCTTTGTATGGTGTTATAATAAAAAAAGCGGTTGGGGCGAAGGAAGGACATTGTCCACTCCCTCACGCGACTAAAATCCACGGCCTTCACTAGCCCTTTATGTTCCGGAGTCACGGTAATAAGTCCCGCGACCCCCCCGGCTGGGCTTTTTGCGAGCACGCTCTTTTCGGCGCGCCGTGACCCGGGCTGCTTCGCAGAAGGAGGCGACCGCGGTTGGGGCGAAGGGAGGACGTTCACTCCCTCCCACTCAAATGTTACCCCCTCTGGTAACAACTGAGAAACAGACTTCCCATTTGTCTCCGTCGATTTTCAAAGGGAGCAGTTGGTACAAATTGTCACCCTGGTGACAACTGGGAAGACAATTCCCAGCTGCCACCCCAGAGGGGACTATTGGGAATAATAAAAAAAACTGACAGCACTGACGTTGATATAAGGGTCGTTTTGTAGTCACACTTTTTTTAGATAAGTATTCAACAGATAGATAATGTACCATCACAAGTTGAATGATGTAACAAAGATTTTGTTATAATTTTGGCGATTGAAAAAGAGTGTCCATGGAGTTTCTTGCCCATTCTTCTCCATAGAGATCTACGCTTTGGAATGGGCATCTACAGTATTTTCACAGTTTTTATGTCTTGTGACTGGGACTGTAGCACCGTAACTATTTTATTTTAATTTTTCTTTTGACAATTCAAAAGTGCCTGTAACTGGCCTACTTAAAATAAACGGTTTGATTTTGATAAGGTGTATGTTTTACCATTTTTGCGTTTTGCAGCCAGAATGTGTAATCTGAGAGATCCAAACCCAGTCTTCTCTCCAGCATCGCTCGAAGACGAGACAGGTTGGTCCTGATGTCCATGAGCTGGACAATCACTTCATCTGTAGCAAAAAAAAAGACATGGATTTTTTTTATTAAATCAATAGGGTAGTTTCCAGGGTCAAAATAATTACATTCTATTTAGTCCGTATTTTAGATTATAAAAAAATATTGGACACGTATTTTTTCTTTTTTCGATTAAACAAAAAAGAACAAAGATAATAGCCTATTTAAGTTACCTGTGACGTCACTCTGCGCGAAAATGCCACGCATCGTGACGTCACACGTAACTTTAATAGGCTATATCTTTGTCATTTTTGGTCTAATTTACAAATAAAAAAATACGTATCCCTTATTTTTTAATAATCTAAAAGACGGACTTATTACATTTTTGTAGGCAACTATAGCCTATTGTTTCAAAAATAATAGCGGTTGTTGAGTATTCAGCTCCAGGGCCCCAAGTCTGCTAATTTAGTAATTGGAAGGCAAGTCAAAGCTAATTGTAGATGGCGCCACCATAGCTTGTCCTAATCCGACCAATGAGGTAGTACTATTTTGAAGTACCTACCTTTAAGATTAGAACTGATTCAAACCAATTACGATGCTTGGAACAAGTTATACTAGCGCCATTAGTTCCCCAGTTGCCATCCCCATTGAATATCAATTGGATCTCAATAGCAGTTTTAACTACATTTGGTATTCTGCTACTAATTTAAGACCAATGGTTTTCCAGTGACATTCCATTGAACTGCTATCAGAATTTTTGCTAGTCTGCTCTTCAAATCGTATTACAATTGTAAATCGATTGTGGACTTTATTGGTATTCTACTCTCTAATGGCAATACTTATAACTGGGGGCCGATTCTATTAATTTGGAAAATTACATAGCCTATCGCTATTACGCAACGGTACCATTCCTATCGCCAGACAATGGTAACTTAAAATGTTATTCTGCTATTGTTACATTAAAAATTCATTAAAAAAAAGGGCCAAACGGGCCAAAGTACCCCGAAAATAAAATGAAAAAAACTTTCACAGACCCCATGAAAACCTAGAATCCAAAATTAATTATTATAAATGAATCACGTACCACATGTATCTAATATCTTTAAACGAACAATTCTTGTATGTATATTTATATATAATCAGGATCTCGGAAACGGTTCCAAGGATTTTCATGAAAGTTAAAGAGTAAGGGTTTTTCAGCTCAAGGAATCGATTTATCAAGGCCCTAGGTTCGAGAAAAGCTTGGTTTCCCAAGATATAGGCATTTTAAAAACCGAGCGAAGCTCAGTCAACCGTATATTAATAATAGCCTTTATTCCAAAACATAGGGTTACAGTAGGTCCCTAAGTTCGGTGTGCCTTTTGGCATAGGCCTCCTCCAACTCTCTCCAGTGTGTCCTGTCCCTTGCTACTCTCAGCCAAAATGGTCCCGTATATTAAAATATAATAAGTATAAATGAGCACAACTTACCACTGCTCTCCGTACTCTGCATGGTGTCGTCTTCATCAGGGGTATCCGAGAATACAGCCAGTGGTGTCTGGAGAATCTCTCCACCAGCTTGCATCAGCCCTATAACATTAATTATATTGTCGGTAAAACTACCAAGAAATACAATACCTACTGAATTTTCCAACTGACACCCAGCTACGGACGGATATATTGTCATAGTATAACTATAATGCGGTTATCTGCTTAGCGGCTTTAAAGACTCACAAAGTTATTTATAGTTATTTTTGCTTATTCCGCACATCAAAAATATGTGCTTAACAGCATTTTAAAAATTATTATTTCCAAAACTATTCAAGATAAATTAATAATTCGCAAATACAGATCAATAGATTTCTTTTTTCCCGTGAATATGATGGCATAAAAAGTTGAGAATCAACCAGATGTTGGATAACAGCATTCAAGTTATACCATGGCACTTGGCAGTGTATAGGAATCATCATCATCATCATCATCAACAGCCCGTCTTCACCCACTGGATATAGGCCTCTGTTTGTGCCAAGCTCTACGGTTTTGCGCCAGCCTCACCTAGGATGTGCCACGTTCATGAACGGGCTCTGTCAGTCGGGACTGGTCATCTCTTATCTGCCACAGTCTATTTTAATTATTAATAATTTTATTTTTGGGATATCTTTTTATTAATGTCCAAAGACACTATTAACCGATTCTTTGCAGGTGGCACGTTTCAGTGCCATCACTTTCTTTTGCGTGTGGCGTTAGGCACGGACGTGTGTAATTTTAAAATCGATGGTAACTCCTTATTTTTGTTCGACGCCACAGATAGAAGTTAGCAAAATTAGACATCGCAACAAATCGGTTAACCTGCCACATAATTTTCATGTAATGTCCTGATGATGAATGATGTAACAAAGGTTCTGTAATAATTTTGGTGATTGAAAAAGGGTGTCTATGGAGTTTCTTGCCCGTTCTTCTCCATAGAGATCTACGCTTTGGAATGGGAACCAACAGTACTTTCACAGTTATTATGTCTTGTGACTGGGACTGTAGCACCATTATTATTTATGGACTAGTTTTATTTTGTCTTTTGAGGTTTGAAATGTGCCTGTATTTGGCCTAGTTGAAATAAATCATTAGATTTTTATTTATAAGGTACTGTTATTAGTCCTGTCGTGGAAATAATATTAATTAATATCAAGACACTGACCATTTTTTTGAAGTGATCTACTCTCTAACTGTTTATATTTATTTTGCATAACTTTTAAACAATTTTGACTACATCAAAAGTCACACAGATGACCCAGCAGCCAATTGTTTAACAATCTTTGACAGGGAATCTCTGTGTCTGCGAAATTTTTAACCAAAAAAACTGGAAGAAGGAATAAAACAAAATTGAAGGTCGAGACTCGGTGTTCGTAAACAAATATTTTCTAGACGTGATGTGAAACAGACACAGGAAGTATTCTTATCTTACCTAAATCAGATTCAGTCACGTATTGAGGTATAATAGAAAGAGGATCAGATGTTTCCACAGTATTTTCGTCAAATCCTGTTTCCCCTTGCTCCATTTTGATCGACCGTACATTCAGCAGATCGTTTAAGTCTGTCACCTCCATTTTAAACACTAAACAATCACTCTTCACTAGTAATAAACGTCGAAAGATCGTTTCTAAATATTTGTGTTGTGATAAATCAAAAAGTTTTGATCGGATTTGAAATTTTTAGGAAAAGGAAATCACTCGAATGTTCACTTCCGCGTGCGCCAAAAACGAAAAACCATAGACATTGACAGTGACAGTAGTTTGGTTTTGACGTTTCGTAAAAATGTTTGTGGTTTTGCTGGGCCAATCTTCAATTTTTGGACTTCCGTTTAGGACAATGACGCCCGATACTTTTACTGCTAGTGCAACCATCCATTGACAAAAAACAAAAATATAAATTATTTTAATTTCATTTTAGTTATACGTAATTAAAATAAATTGTATTTTTGTTTTTTGTCAATGGATGGTTGCACTAGCATTAAAAGTATCGGGTGTCATTATCCTCAACGGAAGTTCAAAAATTGAAGATTGACCCTGCTGCACTTTTTGCTGTCAGAGTGCTCCACATAGACTTATAAGATCGACTAGGTCCTATGGTACCAAGGAGTTTAAAAATATAGGGAGTGCGTGCTTTTTACTAGTAAAACGATCCCAAATCGGTGATCTAGAATAGAAATGATTGATTTAAGGTGAACGCACATTGAGCCGCACGCAGTCTCCGCAGTACCCGCACTCATCGCATTTTGTTAATGGCCTCGCACACTGAGCCGCACCGCAGTCTCCGCAGTCACCGCACGCATTTTGTAGTGTTGCCAACTTAGTGGATTTTTCACTAATTAAAATTGTTGGTTTTGAGTTTTTGACTCCTCTTTTAGTACAGTAATATTGCTCTTAGTGGCTGGGGCTTTTTTCTAATGGTTTAGTAGAATTTACTTACAGTTATTAAAATGCTATCACTTAGACAAAGCTATTGAAACGTTACGAAATATATTATTTTTACTTCATTTAATTGTCAGGAGAACTTTTATTGATACAATACGCTGTGGTTTTTAAGAATTGAAGAAAAATACTGCAAAGATGATGAAATTTCAATAAAAGTTACAGACGACGAGGCAGACAAAAAATGCGGATGACGTCATCCGCACCGCGCTAGCCGCAGCGTCCGCTGCGTGCGGGCCGACGTTGGTGACGTCATCAGCTGCGGTTGGGGAATTCGGTCGTCTCAGGGTCTGCGGCTACTGCGATGCGGCTCAGTGTGCGAGGTTTCATAGAACTTCATACAAAGAATTCGAAATGCGGGGACTGCGGAGACTGCGGTGCGCCTGAATGTGCGTTCACCTTTATTAGGTCGTTTGTTTCTAATTTAGAGCCTAATTATTATGAGAATAATATTATTTTTGTGCTGAAAGTACTTATAGAATAACAAAATAGGATTTTTTCTTTAATTATGGGCCGACAATGTTTTAAACTCCGTTTGTTATTGATATTAAGGGGGATGCTCCAACCAGCCCGCGAAATTCAAATTTTTTTACGTTTTTTGCAATTTGCACGCCAGTGACATGTTGTAACTTTATAAATATTTGTGTTGCGCAAATAACAAGTATAATTTTAAATATAAAAAATATCAAAAAACTCGCTCCATCAGCTCTCACATAGAAAAGGTGCATCATGTTAAAATCTCCGAAATCTAACTACGATGCACCTTTTCTATGTGAGAGCTGATGGAGCGAATTTTTTGACAATTTTTATATTTATAATTATACTTGTTATTTGCGCAACACAAATATTTATAAAGTTACAACATGTCACTGGCCTGCAAATTGCAAAAAACGTAAAAATATTTGAATTTCGCGGGCTACATCGACGCAATCACCTTAACTGAGAGAGCGGGGCGCGATGGTTACAAGTAAATATTTAATAAAAAGTTACCTATGGTTAAAAATAGCCCGTGGGGTCTAGCGAGACCCCCCATCCGTGATGATAAAGGTTAAAATAAAATAAATGTATAACCTTTTTGGCAATATTTTTATTGGCAAGTTTATAAATATCTATTCTAGAAATGAAAATGAAACATAGTCGAATTAATGTGAAATAATGTCCTAAACTATAAACAAAAAAAAAAACAAAACATACTAACACAAACAATTTGAACTGTTTGTTTTTTATTTGTAATTTCTTTTTCATCCCTGGGGTAGGTTGACCTGTCTGTACAACTTAAAGCAAGGGTTTTTTTTATCAAATTGAAATTAATTTATTTGAGAAAACTTTTTTTTGGCCAGAACTGGGATTATAGCTTTATTAACAGAAAATAATAACGATTTAATATATTACTTATGAAGTAACATTATACATAACTAAATATACCTACCTATAGGTACTAAATTAAAACTTATGTTTAAAAAAAAAACAAAAATTAATTACTTGATAATAATGGTTAAACCATTGTGTAAATAATGGTAAGACCGCTTCACATAGCAACTGTAGTAGCGCGGTGTTAGACGAAAAAAAAAAAACGAATTGGTCCGCGTCTTTTTTTACGGACGCTAAAAAGTGCAGTGGATTTTAAGCTAGTGGTACATAACCTCTTCGTAGTGAGGCTCATCTTGTGCCTGCAGTACACAATCCCCCCGCAATGCGACGTTTTCGTAGAATGGTGTATACGGAGCTGGCTGGAAAACAAACAAAATACGGATTTAAAAAAAGTTTTTTTTTATTGTGGCAATCGAGAAGTGCTATTGTTGCCAGTGATGCCATGTGATTCAGATATAAAAAAAAAAGTGTTTTGGCATCAAAATAAATTCTATTATATTATATCCACCGCCTTTTTTTGTGGTGATTGTAAAGAACCGAACAATTATAGGCCTGTGTCAATTTTGCCAGTCTTCAGTAAAGTGTTTGAAAAGTTAATGCTTGCACAACTGCTATGTCACTTCAATAGAAACTCCATCTTTCATAATCAACAGTTCGGTTTCAAAAAGTCGTTGTACAACTGACGCCGGTGTTACCCTATTGAAGAACATTTTTAACTCCTGGGAGGAAGCACAGGATGCCATAGGAATCTTTTGCGACCTCTCAAAAGCATTCATTGCGTTACCACAAAACGCTTTTGCTGAAGTTAGAACATTATGGTATTAAAAATAAAGCCCTTGATTTACTAAATTCATACTTGAAAGATAGACAGGTTAAAGTTCATAAACGGTACAAACTCATTGGGGGCTGAAATGAATATGGGAGTGCCTCAAGGTTCTATTTTGGGTCCATTCCTCTTCTTAGTCTATATTAATGATTTACCTCATTTACTAGAAAATCAACCACAGATGGTGTTATTTGCGGATGATACATCTTTAATTTTTAAAATTGACAGACGTGCACAAAACCTAGACACTGTAAATGACTGTATTCTTAAGGTTCAAAATTGGTTTACTGTTAATAATTTAGTTCTTAATGAAAAGAAAACAAAATGTATTAGATTCACTTTACCAAATGTTAGAAGAAGCGAATGTGAAATTTTATTGAACGGAAAAAGATTAGAATTTATTAATCAGACAGTTTTTCTAGGAATCACGTTAGACGATAAATTACAATGGGGCCCCCATATAGCATCTCTAGCAGGGCGACTAAGCTCAGCCGCTTATGCTGTTAGAAAGATAAGGCAGTTAACTGACGTCGAAACTGCGCGTTTGGTTTACTTCAGCTACTTTCACAGCATTATGTCATATGGCATCCTATTGTGGGGCCGGGCAGCTGACATTGAATCTATTTTTATTTTGCAAAAGAGAGCTGTCAGAGCAATTTACAATCTACGTCGTCGCGAATCTCTTAGGGAATTATTCAAAAAATTAATATAATGACAGTGCCTTGTCAATTTATTTATGAAAATATAATGCATGTTAGGAAAAATCTTCATCTTTTTAATAAAATAAGCGACAGACATAATTTTAATACGAGAAATAAAGATAAAATTGATCAACCATATTTTAGATTGTCTAAAGTAAAAAAATCTTTTATGGGGTTCTGTGTTAAATGTTACAATAAAATACCGAGTGAAATCTTAAATCTAAATGAAAAAAATTTAAAAGTTGCATAAAAAACACCCTTATTAAACAAGCATATTATAAATTAGAAGATTATATTCAAGATAAAAATGTTTGGAAACATGCTGGTCCTGCTCCGTAGTACAATGTAGGGCTTAAACAAGGTCAAGCTGGTTGAAATTTGAATGCTCACACACTTAATTATATTTGTAAATTGTGTAATTTCAATATTTTGTTAAAATGTGAACGCCATGTACCTTTTTGCTTTTTTTACTTATTATTTTTTTTAATTTTTAGTCCAGATTTTCAAGGTACATTGCTTTGACATTAATTGTTTCAAACGCTGTTAAAAATATTGTAAAACATTTTTTAAAAAGAGTAAGTATGGAGTTTCTTGCCCATTCTTCTCCATACAACCTACCTTAGCGAATGGGTGTAGAATCAATCCCTTCCCTTCCTATTCCCTTTAAATTTAAATTTCGACGTTCAAAAGTGCCTCTTTGATGGCCTAATTGGAATAAATGATTTGACTTTGACTTTGACTTTGTAAAGTCATCAAAATGACTCGTCCCACCGAGGACAGAGCGGAGGGACTGTCAGACTCGTACAACTAAAATCCACGGTGTTCTTCAATAGCCCTTCACGTTCTAGGGTCACGGTAGTTCGGTAATTCCCGCGACCCAGGCAAGCTTTGGGCCTCTAGGGGCGGACCCATCATTATGCTGATGCTCTTTGAGGCGCGCGTGGAACACAACGCGCCTTCGACCCGGCCATGGTCCATGATCGGACAGCGAGTTGCCCAAATTAAATTAAGTTTATTAAGTATCATAATTAAAAGTATGTGTTTATAGCTATGTAAAGTATCAACATCTGTTGATACTTATATTAATTTGATTAAAGAAAATGTCTGGAAAATGGCGCCAACCGTAGAATAATATAAGCAGAGTTTTGCAACCACAAAAAAGCGTGAAATAAGTTTTCTTTCGTCGTTGTGGCTTTGTAATTTATTTGATTGGTTTTTTGTCATCGATTTTGAAGTCGGTTAATTTTTTTTTTTTTTACTTACTTGTTTCGGTGGTAGGGGCATCGGTGGTCGGGGTGTCTGACCATTTTTCTTCCAACAACTAGTCTTGATCGCAAATATTGAAATTAGAACGACGGCTACCACTGCAGATGATGTCGACGAAATTATAATAATCATTGAATTATCACTTTTTGCATCTGAAACTTTAAGAGAAACTTTAAAATGTCACTTACGGGATATCTTTCGTGATTATTTATTTGTTTGAGTTCCCGATTTTGATTCCGTAAGTGACATTTTAAATTTTGAGACAAACCGTGAAAGCTTAAAACAGTGTTTTTATGAGAAACGTTAGGATTTTTATGAAAAAAGATATTTTACGAAAAATTGGCGCACAAGTTCTTATAAGTACTTATATTCCAAATGGAAAAAAATCGAAACCCAGCCGCACTAATACAAAAAAAAAAAACAGAAAAAAAGTGACTTTATTTTTTATTTCATTGACCTTTTGTTACCGATTTTCGAAAGAAAAGTCTTTTTGTGGGTTATTTTGGACTTTTTTGTGGTTGTTTTTGAAGTCAGTTTTTTTGAGAAGTGTTTTTTACTTTATTATTTTTAGTTTAAATATTTTAATCCTAATTATTTTCAAATAAGTAGTTACATAATTCTTCTTACAAGTGAGTAATAACATCGCTCATTGTATGTATGTACCTACTTGTACACAACGAGGTAAAAATAATAAACTATTACACTTTTTAGGTTTTTGTTGATTTATCAAAAAGTGCTAGTCCGATTTCGATAAAATTTAAATGAGACCATTCGGGCATACCTAACTCCATTGTTAATTGATTTTAAAAATTATTTTTTTATTGTAAAAGGTAAAGTTTAATCTCCCTCTCCAATAAAAAAAGAATTTTTCAAATCGGTAGTTATGCCCGGACAAAGATAAAAAACCGGCCAAGTGCGTGTCGGGCCACGCACAGTGTAGGGTTCCGTAGTTGCCCATCAAAATACTTATGCGAACTAACTAAACTGATTCGCTGAATTTAATTTTAAAAAGAAGAATTTTCAAAATCGGTCCAGGAGTCTTTGAGAAATCAAAAAAAGATTACGACTAATTTAGAACCTCCTCCTTTTTTTGAAGTTAGTTAAAAATAGTTGACGATAAAAACCTACCTATCCCCAAAAAACATAAGTACCGTAAAAACAAACATATTAAAGCTGTAAAAATAAAGTTGACAAACTTACATTTGCAGTTGAATAACATGTTCTCCCATACATTTTGTTTAAGAAAATATGTTATCCAAGTACATTTTTTAAGTTGGTCGACTATTACCCGTAAAGTTGTAAAGCCTACTTAGTCATTATAATTTTCTTTTAAATTTCGTTATATGTATATACTACTATTGTGAATTTTTTCACACCCCCAAACATAACCGTTTAGCTGGTAGAGGGGGGGGACACTCGAGTCGAGCAAAATTTAGCACTTTAAAGCTTAATATTTCACAAAATAATTTTTTTAACAAAAAATTGTAAATGAAAACTATCAATATTTTTTTAAAGACCTATTTAATGATACCCCACACTAAGGGTGGTGGTACGCGAGAAAAAAAAAAATCCCCACTTTACATGTAGGTACAGGAGGTACCCTAAAAAAAATATTTTACGAGATTTTATTTTACCACTTTTTCGGCACAACAAATCCGTATATTTATACTAAATTACAGCTCTCTAGTACTGTGCGTCTCTGAGCTAAACTGCGGACAGACGGACGGACGGACGGACGGACATGGCGAAACTATAAGGGTTCCTTGTTGACTACGGAACCCTAAAAATAAAACTTCGGACTTCATGATGAGAATGAAAAGTTATGAACACGTGTCTTTTTTATTGACAAATAATTATCACTATAATTAAAATTAGGGGTCGTGACGTCAAAGCTATGAAAAACTTTAACCAGAAGAGACGTTTGGGCATCGAATCTTCAAACTTTTTGGCCTACGTAACAAAAACACATTTGAAAATTGTGCTATTATATTAGGGTCAAATTTACACCATTATGTGACTCAAAATCAAAAAACCCGTTGTATCCGGGCCAATCTTCAATTTTTGGACTTCCGTTTAGGATAATGACGCCCGATACTTTTACTGCTGGTGCAGCCATCCATTGACAAAAAACGAAAATATATATATATTATTATTTTAATTTCATTTTAGTTAAACGTAATTAAAATAATTTATATTTCGTTTTTTGTCAATGGATGGTTGCACTAACAGTAAAATTATCGGGCGTCATTATCCTAAACGGAAGTCCAAAAATTGAAGATTGATCCATCCGTGGTTGCCTAGCAACACGCTAGGCTCGCAATCTCGTTCATAGCCACCCACAGAACTTTAATATAATATCTATGTAGCCACCACTCTAGGCTCCCGCCTTTGCCATTTCAGTGTGGGCGGATCTATTTGATATTTCCGCACCCTTCGCCGCCCGAGCGAGGCTCGCAATGTGTATGAGAATAAAGGGCTTCACACACAGCAGCTATAATGTAAAGATGTACATTATAGCACGATACATCTTATTACATCTTTCTATAGAAATCGTCACACGATTTATTGTCAAAATGGGTCATGATTCAACTTTGTCTTCTTTACCTCAGATCAAAGAAATAGGCAGATAGAACGCTCAGAACACGCGAGTGGGTCCACCAAAGTTAATACAAAATCAAATCGAATTACATTCCATAATGTTTTCTTTGTTTTGAGAACAATATTTACAATGGTTAGAGACATGTGACGGCATATTTTGGCAAACAACAACAACGACGCGCACCTTGGTACGACGCGTAGCTTGGTACTGTCGCGACTTTGTAGTAGATTTTGATTTTGTATTAACTTTGGTGGAACCACTCGCGTGTTCTGAGCGCTCTATCTGCCTATTTCTTTGATCTGAGTTCTTTACATTATAGCTGCTGTGTGTGAAGCCCTTAAGTTATCGGTGCATTAGCGCTAATGTAACTTACCTTTTACATTGTTCTGGTTTACTGGTTTCATTTTAATCATTGTAATGTTACTCAACAGAACGTTCTACGACCGCTTTATCATGAATTTTGTAAATATAATATCTTATACAACAGAACATGCCGAAATTTATCTCTTTATAGAATCGTCCGGTATAAGATCTCGTGTTATTCAATGTAATGGTGTGTGCTGTTGGGTCTATCCATCCTACCTGGGTATAAGTGTCTGCAAAATCATTAAAATTAATATTAGACAATAATAATAATATGCCACAACTTGACAACTATCACATAACGCCATCTAGTCCCAAGCTAGGCAGAGCTTGTGTTATGGGTAGGTACTAGACAACTGATAAACATATACTTATATATTTCTAAATACATACATATTATAGATAAATTATACCCAGACACACAGAACAAATGATCGTGCTCATCACACAAACATTTGTCCTGGGTGGGAATCGAACCCACGATCTCCGGCATAGCAGTCAGGGTCATTAACCACTAGCCAGTCAGGTATGTTGATAGCATGAATAAATTGAAGAAAAATTAAAAAAAAAAACATACAGCCAAAATTAAAGTCATCAACATAAAAATGTAAATAAATCAGGAACCCCAGGATAGATTATTAAAATATTTCGTAAGTACATAATAATATTATATAAACATCCATTCGTGCCAGAACACAACGCACGTACGCCCATTCCTGGGCAGCATTTGGACCACAGTTGGGCAATCTCCTATAATAAGTCCGGCAGTAACGAGTTTTTTTAAAACAAATGGGTACGCATTCTTTAATTGTTTAATAAATGCATGTTTACAAAGATTATAAAACATCAAATTTCGATAGAGCTCGTCGTTGTGAAGTAGGTACCTATTGGCAATTTTAAAAGCCGTATCTTTGTCCATTTTGGTTTACTTATGGGACTTTACTCAAGCGTCGAGTCGATTGCCGATTTCAGTCGCACTTATTTACTAATGGAGTGATGCGATGCAATTCGACCATGCACTTCAAATATCAACTTTACTACTACGACATAAAGGCTCTTCAAACCAAAGAAAATGTCGCACTTGACGAGTAGTTGCGCAATCGAATTTTGAACAGAGAATCATGTTCATTGTCATTGGGACGTACAATACGATATCGAGGAGATCTGTGACTCCATTAGCAAACACTAGCGATTGTCCATACATTTTCTTTGGCCAGACGCATTTGGGCCAGCTAGTTTCCTTCGAAAACAGGCAAGACCGCAAGTGCTAATGAAGGGTGAGCTACCTCTATCCCTGAAGCGCAAACTCATCGACATGTGCATTCTTCCCATTCTTACCTACGGGGCTCAAACTTGGTCCCTGACTGAGTCGCAAAAGTCCAAACTCAAGGTTTGCCAAAGAGCGATGGAGCGTAGCGTTTTGGGTATCAAGCTGAACGATCGTATTCGAAATACCGAAATACGCTCCAAAACCGGGATCGTTGATGTGGGCAATAAGACTGCCAGGTTAAAGTGGGACTGGGCGGGCCATGTCTACAGAATGCAGCAAGATCGATGGGCTAAGGTCGTTACACATTGGGTGCCGGACGGGCGTCGTTGCCGAGGGAGGCCTAGGAAACGCTGGCGTGACGACCTAGACACCTTCAGACGGATTGGCCGGAGAAAGCCGCTCACAGAACAGATTGGAAGGTTATGGGGGAGACCTGTGCCCAGCAGTGGGACAACATAGGTTAAAAAAAAAGACGCTTGTGTGATATCTGACCGATATCGTTAATCGATACAATTCGATACCGCATCGCGCCATTAGTAAAAAGGCCTGTGCATGTCCCAACAGCGGGAATATTACAGTCTGGTTGTGTTGCGTTGCTACAGTACCTTACCTTATCTACACTAGTCTTAAGAAACGGGGAGTTACTTACTTTTTGAGCAAAAAAAAGTAATTGTTTCGTTTTCTGCATATTGTATCGTATTTTCAATTTTGTAGTCTTCTGAAACAAATAGGTTAAGGTCGATAAGTCTCATGTTTTGTCTGAAGCTACATTATTAATAATCCTTTCAGTGTTTAGGTTACTCAAATTCAATTCCCTTTTTTACTAAAGGCTAACTACGCACATGCCGGAGGCAATGCCGCCGGGTCTATGCCGAAGGGTTATACCGCCGGCAATGCAAGCCGCCGACACAAGCCGCCAAGCATAATTCCGGATGTGACGGTTACATAGAACGCCGCTGGAATGCCAGGAACGAACTAACGCCCGCCGGCCCTGGCGGCCATGCCGGCGGCTCCTTTGTGTTGCAAAGCGCGGCTTTGAATGCGGGCGCACTGCGGCTTGGCCGGCGGCATAGCCGGCACTGTGTGTAGGCCTTTACACTTACTAAATTTATTATTTAACACAGTTATTCTGTTCTATTTTAGAAGCCAGTAGTTCTGTTTTAGAAGCCAGTTAATTATTACTATATTATTTATTTTAATTTTTATAGATTAATATTTTGTTGTACTTACTAAATCCATCGTTCGGCAAGGATATCTTGAATGTCTCAGAATAAAATTTCTTTTGCGAACTTGTCGACTTCGTTATACTGTAAATTTTTGTATTATTGTCGAATTTTTGCAATGTCATTTTAAACTCGGTTTTTTTCCCTATCAACTGTGGTATAGGCTGAATGAACAATCCTGTAAATATCAAATAATTAGACAATAAAAGTTAAACAGCTGTTAAGCACTGTCTAAAACAAGTGCCAAGTGCAAAATGGTATTTGACGTTGATTTAAGGGTCATTTTGCATTTACATTTTTTTATACAAGTGTTCAACAGATGCTTAACTTTCGGTATTAGGCATAGTTCACACCAAACGTATTGTCCGCCGCTGATTGTGAGCACGTGTTACGCAGTTTATTGTTTTTCAATATATATTTAACTTCTTGTTCACACCGAACCGACCGAACCGACTATACAAACAGTGAGTATATTCACAGTCGGCGGCGGACAATACGTTTGGTGTAAACGATGCCTTAACCTCCCGGGCGCGGGCGGTTTTAGACGGCACGGATTTGACGTAGTGGCTGAGTGATTGGACTTTTGAGCTGCGCGTGGCAGGTTCGATTCTCGGAGGGAGCAAATTATCTGCAAGTCGTTTTTTTAGGTTTATGTACCTATGTGAGGTACATTTAAAATGTTTGTGAATGCACCCACAATACGTCTGCCTACGTCTGCCTGCGCAATCCCGGGCTGCGCATATTGCCTGTGTGTGGTTACGGTTAGGCGTTCAGAGTTGCCGTCCGTGTACAGTTTTTTCTTGCGAGAAGCTTGCGCAGGCAAAACTGTGGTGAAGCTTGTGCGTGTGTTAGGCCCCTTAGAAAGTTTATTTTTTAGTTAGGAGCCGGTTTTTACGAATATTTCAAGGTGATCAGTTTTTAGTGTTCCGTAGCCAAATTGCAAAAACGGAACCCTAATCGATTCGTCTTGTCAGTCTGTCTGTTTGTCTGTCCGTCCGTATGTCACAGCCCCTTTTCTTCGAAAGTATAAGAGTTATCCTGTTGCAACCTGGTAAGTAGATGTATTATGTGAACAGTATTATGATTTTCACACAAAAGTAAAACAAAAACTAATTTTGGGGTAACCTCCATACTTAGAATTGAAACTCAAAATTTATTTTTTTGCTCTCCATCTAATCTATGGATCTAATCTATGGACAGGTCTTTAAAAATGGTGTTGATGTTACTAAAAACATTTTTTTCCAAACTGAACAGTTTGATGTGTGCCCCCGCCATCATCATCAGCCTATTAATGTTCCCACTGCTGGGACACAGGCCTCCTCTCTGTGAGAGGGGGTGGGCCATAATCTACCACGCGGGCCCAGTGCGGATTGGTGGATGTCACATGTCTTCGAATTTTTGGTTCTAGGACATGCCGGTTTCCTCACGATGTTTTCCTTCACCGTTTTGAGAGCACCCGCCATGTAACTTCTAAAATAAGAGAATGATAACACTAAAAAATATATGATGTACAATTGTACATTACCATGCAAACTACCAGCGAAAATTGTTTTTAATGAGGTCAAGTAACTACCTGTTTATTTTTATAACCATCACTTTATCTTTCAAAGTTACAACCAACTACAAGAACTTTATTATGTTACTTGCTGCTACGGAACACTTTATGGGCGAGACCGACTCGCACTTAGCCGGTTTTTTTGTTATTTTTGAAGTGAAAACTTCTTTAGCGGCGTTGTACACTTTTTCTGTAATGGGTAAAAAATTTAAAACTCGCGTCAGGGTCACGTGACCCTGATCGAAAATGAGTAAGACGTCATTCAAATTAAAAATAAAACATAGTAACAAAAAAGTTTTCACTTCTACCGGCACTCCTGGAGTGCAACCTTTTTTTTTTTAAAGTACACACCGTTCTCGTATTCTTGGTACCATTGATGCACTGTATCTTCTGGTAGTTCCTCATTACGTACTTCACATATCAAACGTCCCTCATGTTGTGTGCAATCAATTTGAAGTGCTCGTTCTGTAACAGATGAAATTAATGTTGACAACGACGACGACCGTTTGGAGACGAGACGAAATGTGCTGTTAAGGTGATTGCGTCGATGTAGCCCGCGAAATTCAAATCTTTTTACGTTTTTTGCAATTTGCAGGCCAGTGACATGTTGTAACTTTATAAATATACGAGTTGCGGTAATAACAAGTATAATTTTAAATATAAAAATTACCAAAAAATTCGCTCCATCAGCTCTCACATAGAAAAGGTGCATCGTAGTTAGATTTCGGAGATTTTAACATGATGCACCTTTTCTATGTGAGAGCTGATGGAGAATTTTTTGATATTTTTTGATATTTAAAATTATACTTGTTATTACCGCAACTCATATTTTTATAAAGTTACAACATGTCACTGGCCTGCGAATTGCAAAAAACGTAAAAAAAATTGAATTTCGCGGGCTGGTTGGAGCATCCCCCTTAAGTCGACAATTTATCAATAATAAAAAAAAAAGATTATTTCATATAAATTTGGCTTACATTATACATATCGAGGAGTCTCCATTTAGGCATATAGGAATGCCTGTAGTTGAAGACTCCGCTCATTCCCTTACAATGTAATTATACATTAAGTAATTAACAAAAGAGTGTGTGTTTGTGTGTGTGTGTGTGTGTGTGTGTATGAGCGTGTGTGTGTGTGTATGCGTGTGTGTGTGTTATACTCTTAAATAAAAATGTTTTTAGTAAATGTTAACTAACACGTTGCAAAAGTAGCTCTGTATCATCATAATTTAAACTATAAAGCCATGCTATAAGTTCTTTTTTGCATTCAATTAGGTTTTTATCAATTATATATTTTTATTTATTTTATTATACAAAAAGGCTGAGCGTTTTTTATATTGTCTGCTGGCAAATTCTGTTTTAGTCCTGGGAACGTTAGCTATGCAATGTTTCTTTCTCTTCATTCGTATTTTGGGATCATATGGTGTCGCCTTGTGCATTTTGAGGATGATTAGAAGGATGTACAATTTTCTCACTAATAGCAGATTTCATAAATTATAAAGCTTTTCAGTGGAGAATATTCTTTTATTGAAGTACATCACTTTAAGTATCGCTCGTTGAGCGCGTTCTAACTCTAAGAAACTAGATTTCGTTGCTCCACCCCATACAGTTATGCAATATACTAATTAAAACAGACTGGACCAAAGATAAATAAATTTCATTTAACAGATTTCTTTTATTGCTATTATTTTTGTTTATTCTCCTAGGTACAACATATCTTAGCTCTTTGAATATTCCGATGAATTTTCGAACTCTATTCATGACTTGATCCAGTTGAGGATACCAAGAAAGGCGCTGGTCAATTATCACTCCCAGATATTTAGTTCGAGTAACTTGCTGTATAGACTGTACAGTAGGGCAATGGTTGCAAGTCCCATCCGCAGTAATATCGCACGTGTGTATTCTTAAATTAAATTCTTTCTCTGATTGTGATTGAGTATTATAAATTTTAAAACAAATGTATGTGGTTTTGCTTGTGTTCAGGGTGAGCAGATTATTTTTTAACCAGGTAGCAACGAGAGCTAGCCCTTCTTCAGCACTATTTTTAACATCATTCCATGTTTTCCCTGAGAAGATGACAGCTGTATCGTCGGCATATGAGTATACTTTGGCATTAGTAATCTTCATGTTGCAAAGATCATTTATATAAATTAAAAATAACGTAGGTCTCAGTACACTTCCTTGTGGTACGCCGTATGGTACATCTGCGTCCTCACCAACGATATGACCCAGTTTCACTTTTTGTGTTCTACCAGAGATAGTCCCTAAAAAGTGCCAGAGGCATTCCACGAATTCCAATAGTTTCAAGTTTGCGTAAAAGAATGGGAGTAGACACGGTTTCAAAGGCTTTTCTTAGATCAAGAAAGGCAGCCAAACATTTATTTCCTTTGTCAAGTTGCTCTGTTACCAAAGAACTTAGTGCTATAACAGCATCTTCAGTTGACTTCTTTTGACTCAATCCAAATTGAAAAGGTGACAGAATATTAAATCTACTTAGATACTTCAAAAGGCGAGTATTTATCAATTTTTATATAATTTTTGAAATGGCAGTTAGAACGGAAATAGGTCGATAATTGCTAACATCGTTTCTATCACCACCCTTATACACAGGTGTAATAATAGATTTTTTAAAGGGGCTGGAATAATAATACATCTAAACATAAATATACAAAGTCAGACTCGTAGGTATGAAAGGTTATGAACACGTAACTTTTTCGCCCGCGCCCGCGAATCAACGTGTTTGAGCACTAAGTACTTGTTCACGTCGAAATGCGCGGTACAAGTAGCGGGCAAGCTAGCGCCCGACCCCCGCCGTTCACGAAATATCAAACATATCAAAATATTCAGGTCCGAAACGCGCGGTAGCGGACAACCTAGCGACATGCATGCCGCATGAAAGAACGTGAATTTATCTGCCGAGTGACTGACGACGTAAGCTTCAAGGTCACGGGGCTATGTAGTGCAAAATGGCAGTATGGTTTCAACACCATCTATTGGTATTTGTGTAAAATAACGCGAGTCAACGCTGCTAGCTCTATCTACCCGCCACGTCAGTGTTTCACTCAAGTGGCGACTAGATGGAGCCGGTAACAACCACTTTATAAACTACTGGCCGATTGGTCGTTTTGGCCGAAGAAATGACGTAGTTACGGCGATCACGTTTCTTTGTATGGGATGGTGTATCTGTACGCTAGTATTATATTATCTTTGCCTAGACTAAGGTCATGAGCCCATTGCACATAAAAAAACTTTAAGAATATTAGCCCTCTAGAATTAAAATTATACTGGACCCTGATTCCAATTCTGCTTGTGTGTGTTCACGTCGAACTAGCGGCAGAGCGCGCGATTCACTCGTGACGACAGGTAAAGAGTTCAACCACAGTATAAATATCTACAGTCTGTAGTGGAACTCGGCCGCATGATAGAAATAAATACCTACAGCCGCGCGGTACGTAAACATGCGTTAGGGCTGTCCAACGACGATATAATACTAGACTCGGCATGCACGATCTAAAGAACACAAACTATTCTGCCAAGTTGCTGAGGTACTACGTAAGCGAGGGGGACGGGGTACTGCGTTGTGATTGGCTAACTCAAGGTCTGTGCTGTCTCAACGTATGTTTACGGCTCACAGGATTGGTCGAAATGAGACGATTATAAGACTTTTTTGCCTAATGTGTTGGCAGACATCGGTCGCCTGTTATTACGAGTCTAGTATTATATCGTCGTTGGGGCTGTCCGACCACTGTGCGGCGCATCGCTCGCGCAGGCAGTCGACCTAATGCAACCGAGTGCGCACACTCAAACACGGAGCGAACTATGTACGCGTGAGCCCTAGATATACGGTAATCTACGTTCTTAGAATAATTATTCATGACTGTGATATAGTTTATGTACACTGAATATACGTTGATTGTACACCGTACCGTAGGTAAATGAAGCCCACTGCTTCATTTCCGATTTTCCGTGTCCGCTGACAATCCCACCGCGCCGTTACACCATGTCTTTAATTTAAATTATACAAACTAACGAAACACACATGCACCGGAGTTTTAACACAAGAGTGAGTACCTACCGTATCATGACTCATTCAGAATCGCCCATAATTTATAACTTATCTATTTCACTTATCTCAGTAACTTTACTTTATTCATATAATTTACTGTATTTATTAATCCAAATACCCTTTTTTCATGAGATAAAGGAAAATTCATAACCATTAAAAAGTAACACATTATGTTCCTACCTACTACCTAGTTACTATGTAATATTTTTTTATAGCCAGTACTTACCTTTCAGAGGTGGCAGGTAATTTAAAAAAACTTATGTCTGGATGCGTTATTGTTGAATTCATACACCCAAAAACAGCACAATATTTTCTACTCGTCATATTAAAATAGGTACTTTAACTGATCTTGCTAAAAAAAACAACACACCGTCCGTTCGTCACTGCGGTACGGCCACAACCACAGAACATATATACCCCTAAAGGCCACAACTGTCTGCAACTCTGCGCCCCGAGCGCGCCCCGGCATCGAGGCGCGTAGGTATAGCTCGCGTTTCGTCCGTTTGTAGGGAGTTCCAATACTGTAGATATCCCCAGGGTATACCTAGGGTTTCTTCGCACGGTACATTTTGTATTAGGGCTAAAGACTTTACTTGTTTTTTGTTTTATTAATTTCGTGCACACTAATTCTAATTTTTATCATCTCCGACTTTAGACATGAATTTTCTGTTAAAAATAAAAGCTTGTCGTCCATGTTTACAATCTCTGACAACACGTCGCGTCGCACTCGCGCAAACGCCTGGCAGCCCACAGACTAAGTAGAGAGTGTGGCAGCCAATGTGAACACGAACCCGCCACGTCTCCGCGCCTACCTGCGCCCGCGCTTCCCAACGTAAACAACTTCTTGGTATGTTTGATATTTCCGCACCCCTTGCCACCTCGGCTCGTAATGTGTATGATCACTTAGGCGTTTAAGCTATCTGTACATGTAGCGCTAATGTAACTTACCTTTTACATTGTTCTGGTTTACTGGTTTCATTATTATCATTGTAATGTTATCGATGGAACGTTCTACGACTGTTTTATCTTGAATTTTGTATATATGGTAACTTATACAACAGAACATGCCGAAATTTCTCTCTTTATAGAATCGTCCGGTATAAGATGTCTTGTTATTCAATGTAATGGTGTGTGCTGTTGGGTCTATCCATCCTACGTGAGTATCTGTGTCTGCAAAATCATTCAAATTAATATTAGACAATAATAATAATATGCCACAACTATCACATAACGCCATCTAGTCCCAAGCTAGGCAGCTTTGTGTTATGGGTACTAGACAACTGATATATATACTTATATATTTCTAATACATACATATTATAGATAATTATACCCAGACACACAGAACAAAATGATCGTGCTCATCACACAAACATTTGTCCTGGGTGGGAATCGAACCCACGACCTCCGGCATAGCAGTCAGGGTCATTAACCACTAGACCAACAGGCCAGTCAGGTATGTTGATAGCATGAATAAATAGAAGAAAAATTAAAAAAAAACATACAGCCAAAATTAAAGTCATCAACATAAAAATGTAAATAAATCAGGAACCCCGGGATAGATTATTAAAATATTTCGTAAGTACATAATAATCTATATTATATAAAAGAACAGGGGTTTTTCTTTTGACACGACTACAGCCGAAACCGCTAAACGCAGAAACTTGAATTTTGGCCAGCATTTGCAGTCTACCATGTAGATTGGCAATAAGACGGGATTTTGCGAAAATCCTCCTCTAAGGGGGTGAAAAGGGGTGAAAACCTTTGTATGAAAAATCTTATTCCTTGGGTTTATAAACTTGAAACTTACCACGAATGAGAACAAAAGTAAATAAATAAGATTAGCACCATTATTTTTTTAAAACTACCCTCCATTGGTAATCTAGGGGTTGTTAAAGTTTGTATGGAAAAATCATAACGCGTGAGCTGATGAATTTGAAAATCAGTATTTATATACTAGATAAGAATTAATCAAACACGTGTTTTTGGATTTTTCGAAAATCACCCCCCAAGTTGGTCAAAAGGGGTATTCAAGTTTTAAGGGGAGGATATTAAACCACTAAACGTAGAAACTTGAATTTTGGATGGCAGTTACAATTTATAATGTAGATGAGCATTATGAAAGGATTTTGCGAAAATATCCCTCTAAGGGGGTGAAAAGGGGTGAAAACCTTTGTATGTAAAATCTTATTTCTTGGGTTTATAAACTTGAAACTAGGTACGAATATGAGTATAAGTAAATAAAAAAGATGGGCATTATTACTTTTTTTAAAACTACCCTCCATTTTTAGGTTTTCCGAAAATCACTCCCTGAATTGGTGAAAAGGGATGATAAAGTTTTAAGGGAAGGATTTTGTTGCTTGCTTCGATAAACTCAAAACTTGACATATTAATTATCTCTCAATAGAATAAAGGATACGTATTTTTATTTATATTTCATAATGAACGCCTAATGGGGTGAAAATCGGAAAATCAGTATGTCTAATATGATTGATTGTTTGTTTGTTTTGAGTTTTAGATTTTCTTATAAGGAGGGTAAGCGGGAATTAAATTCACTGAGTTCGAAATTAGAAACACGCGCAGACGAAGTCGCGGGCAAAGTGCTAGTATTATATAAACATCCATTCGTGCCATCTGTACATGTAGCGCTAATGTAACTTACCTTTTACATTGTTCTGGTTTACTGGTTTCATTATTATCATTGTAATGTTATCGATGGAACGTTCTACGACTGTTTTATCTTGAATTTTGTATATATGGTAACTTATACAACAGAACATGCCGAAATTTCTCTCTTTATAGAATCGTCCGGTATAAGATGTCTTGTTATTCAATGTAATGGTGTGTGCTGTTGGGTCTATCCATCCTACGTGAGTATCTGTGTCTGCAAAATCATTCAAATTAATATTAGACAATAATAATAATATGCCACAACTATCACATAACGCCATCTAGTCCCAAGCTAGGCAGCTTTGTGTTATGGGTACTAGACAACTGATATATATACTTATATATTTCTAAATACATACATATTATAGATAAATTATACCCAGACACACAGAACAAAATGATCGTGCTCATCACACAAACATTTGTCCTGGGTGGGAATCGAACCCACGACCTCCGGCATAGCAGTCAGGGTCATTAACCACTAGACCAACAGGCCAGTCAGGTATGTTGATAGCATGAATAAATAGAAGAAAAATTAAAAAAAAACATACAGCCAAAATTAAAGTCATCAACATAAAAATGTAAATAAATCAGGAACCCCGGGATAGATTATTAAAATATTTCGTAAGTACATAATAATCTATATATATAAAAGAACAGGGGTTTTTCTTTTGACACGACTACAGCCGAAACCGCTAAACGCAGAAACTTGAATTTTGGACAGCATTTGCAGTCTACCATGTAGATTGGCAATAAGACGGGATTTTGCGAAAATCCTCCTCTAAGGGGGTGAAAAGGGGTGAAAACGTTTGTATGAAAAATCTTATTCCTTGGGTTTATAAACTTGAAACTTACCACGAATGAGAACCCAAGTAAATAAATAAGATTAGCACCATTATTTTTTTAAAACTACCCTCCATTGGTAATCTAGGGGTTGTTAAAGTTTGTATGGAAAAATCATAACGCGTGAGCCGATGAATTTGAAAATCAGTATTTATATACTGGATAAGAATTAATCAAACACGTGTTTTTGGATTTTTCGAAATTCACCCCCCAAGTTGGTGAAAAGGAGTATTCAAGTTTTAAGGGGGATATTAAACCACTAAACGTAGAAACCTGAATTTTGGATGATAGTTGCAGTTTATAATGTAATTAAGCATTAAGAAAGGATTTTGCGAAAATCTACCTCTAAGGGGGTGAAAAGGGGTGAAAACCTTTGTATGCAAAATCTTATTCTTTGGGTTTATAAACTTGGAACTTGGTACGAATGTGAGTATAAGTAAATAAAAAAGATGGACAATGTTCTTTTTTCAAAACTACCCTCCATATTTGGGTTTTTCGAAAATCACCCCCTAAATTTTGAAAAGTACTGCTTGCTTCGATAAATTCTAAACTGGGCATAAATTATCTCTCAATCGAATAAAGGATGCGTATTTTTATTTACATTTCTTAAATCAACACCTAACGGGGTGTAAATCGGAAATACAGTTTGTCTACTACGATTGATTGTTTGTTTGTATTGAGTTTTTAGATTTTCTTATAAGGAGGGTAAGCGGAAATTAAATTCACTGAGTTCGAAATAAGAAACACGCGCAGACGAAGTCGCGGGCAAAGTGCTAGTATTATATAAACATCCATTCGTGCCAGAACACAACGCACGTACGCCCATTCCTGGGCAGCATTTGGACCACAGTTGGGCAATCTCCTTTAATAAGTCCGGCAGAAACGAGTTTTTTTTAAAACAAATGGGTACGCATTCTTGTTTAAAAAAAGCATATTTATAAAGATTATAAAACATCAAATTTCGATAGAGCTCGTCGTTGTGAAGTAGGTACTTATTGGCAATTTTAAAAGCCGTATCTTTGTCCATTTTGGTTTACTTAAGGGACTTTACTCAAGCGACGCCATTCGTGCGATATCGAGTCGATTGCCGATTTCAGTCGCACTTATTTACTAATGGAGTGATGCGATGCAATTCGACCATGCACTTCAAATATCAACTTTACTACTACGACATAAAGGCTCTTCAAACCAAAGACAAAAGATGTCGCGCTTGACGAGTAGTTGCACAATCGAATTTCGAACAGAGAATCATGTGCATTGTCATTGGGACGCACAATGCGATATCGAGGAGATCTGTGACTCCATTAGCAAACACTAGCGATCGTCCATACATTTTCTTCGGCCAGACGCATATTTGGGCCAGCTAGTTTCCTTCGAAAACAGGCAAGACCGAGAAATCGACCGCCGGGTCGATAACGCCTGGAAGAGCTACGGTACTGGTCCATGAAGTCGCTAATGAAGGGGGACCTACCTCTATCCCTGAAGCGCAAACTCATCGACATGTGCATTCTTCCCATTCTTACCTACGGTGCTCTAACTTGGTCCCTGACTGAGTCGCAAAAGTCCAAACTCAAGGTTTGCCAAAGAGCGATGGAGCGTAGCGTTTTGGGTATCAAGCTGAACGATCGTATTCGAAACACCGAAATACGCTCCAAAACCGGGATCGCTGATGTGGGCAATAAGACTGCCAGGTTAAAGTGGGACTGGGCGGGCCATGTCTACAGAATGCAGCAAGATCGATGGGCTAAGGTCGTTACACAGTGGGTGCCGGACGGGCGTCGTTGCCGAGGGAGGCCTAGGAAACGCTGGCGTGACGACCTAGACACCTTCAGACGGATTGGCCGGAGAAAGCCGCTCACAGAACAGATTGGAAGGTTATGCGGGAGACCTTTGCCCAGCAGTGGGACAACATAGGTTAAAAAAAAAGATGCTTGTGTGATATCTGACCGATATCGTTAATCGATGCAATTCGATACCGCATCGCGCCATTAGTAAAAAGGCCTGTGCATGTCCCAACAGCGGGAATATTATAGTCTGGTTGTGTTGCGTTGCTACAGTAGATACTTATAGGCGGAGACCTCTCGCGCCCGGCATTGGTTGCGGCCATGCTGCGGGGCGAGACGGAGTGGGAGGCGGTCGCCTCCTTCTGCGAAGCAGTCATGCTCGCGAGGAGGAGGCGGGCCGCTTGAGGCAGAGGATACCGTCCTCTCTCCGCCCGAGACGCAGTGGTAGACGCCCACGGCGACAGATGTCGCGGGACGATCTCCGGCCACCGTAGGCGCGGGCATGCGGGCGGCGAGTAAAGGGCAACTCGCTGCCCGACCAAGGACCATGCCCGGGTCGACGGCGCGTTGTGTCCCACGCGCGCCTCAAAGAGCGTCAGCATAGTGACGGGGCCCCCCTATAGAGGGCCACAGTCCTGCCGGGGTTGCGGGACATATACGTATACCGCGACTCCGGCACACAAAGGGCTACCGAAGGACACCGTGGATTTTAGTCAGTACAAGTCTGACAGTCCCTCCCGCCCTGCCCGGGGTTGGAGGACTCATTTGATGATTTTGCCACGTAAAAAAAAAAAAAAACAGTAGATACTTACCTTATCTACACTAGTCTTAAGAAACGGGGACGTACTTACTGTTTGAGCAAAAAAAAGTAATTGTTTCGTTTTCTGCATATTGTATCGTATTTTCAATCTCGTAGTCTTCTGAAACAAATAGGTTAAGGTCGATAAGTCTCATGTTTTGTCTGAAGCTACATTATTAATAATCCTTTCAGTGTTTAGGTTACTCAAATTCAATTCCCTTTTTTACTAAAGGCTAACTACGCACATGCCGGAGGCAATGCCGGGTCTATGCCGAGGGGTTATACCGCCGGCAATGCAAGCCGCCGACACAAGCCGCCAAGCATCATTCCGGATGTGACGGTTACATAGAACGCCGCTGGAATGCCAAGAACGAACTGACGCCCGCCGGCCCTGGCGGCCATGTCGGCGGCTCCTTTGTGTTGCAAAGCGCGGCTTTGAATGCGGGCGCACTGCGGCTTGGCCGGCCGGCGGCATAGCCGGCGGCACTGTGTGTAGGCCTTTACACTTACTAATTTTATTATTTAACACAGTTATGTTATATTTTGAAAATATTTCTGAAAAAAAAAATATAACGGAGGTTCGAGCGGCTGAGACAAAACGTGTCGCTGTTTCTCCGTCATCAGTTCGTCCTCCATTATGGGCGTGTTGTTGCAGGTAGTTGAAAAATAATATTCACAAAATATCTCACTTAATTTAACTTATAATATTTCAACAAAACTTCACCAAAATAACTTATGATTAAAATAATAACTACTGATTAAATAACGGATGGAGAATTAATAAACTTTACTCTAGAGCCAATGCGTTTGTGCATGTCGCTCGGCTGACAGTCGCCTCAAAAGTGCTCGTCACCGCCGCCATGACACTTACAACTCCATTCGGTGTTACCCGCTCACAAATCAACTTAATTATCGCGCGCCGTCATACATATAAAAATCCACTTTTTTAACGTGGTAAAATCATCAAATGAGTCCTCCCACCCAGGGCAGGGCACGAGATTGATCCTCTGGTCAAACAAAGCTACCAGCGGTTAGGGCTCCAGAGACAGAAACTCCGCCCAATGCGAGCTGTATCGCTAAGCCTGCCTTCTGAATCAGGACCTAGGGAGAATCTCGAAAGATGTTCGTCCTTCAGGCCCTCAGGCCATTAGCTGTAACGACTATCGGCACAGTGATAGCCAAGCTCACATTTCACATGTCGACAACCTCACGCGCAAGATCAACGACAATATAATATTAGACTCCGCATGCACGATATAAGGAACAAAAATTATTCTGTCAACTCGCTGAGGTACTACGTAAGCGAGGGGGACGGGGTACTGCGTTGTGATTGGCTAACTCAAGGTCTGTTCTGTCTCAACGTACACACATCAAAAGTGTCTAGGGATCAACATATATTTTTGCAATAACTTTTCTCCTGATTGATATTAATTAAAATGTTCTTTAAGGATTCATCAAATAAAGTGTTATCGTTTGTCACAGTAACGATAAACCAAGTCACCTTTGCATTCATAAAGAAATTTGCCATTTTCCTAATAAAGGGATTTTTGACATTTGAACCACTAACGTTAAAGTTCGAAAAAAAGACTGAAATAACAGTTTTCTTTAAAATTTTATTGGGTAACTTAAACAATTAATAATCCGTGTTTCTACCGCGAACACTAACAACACAAGAACATCGGTTTGGCATACTCAAAATGAGTTCATCCAAATCACGCTGTGGAATGGCCGCCCATGTTCGTTGCAACAACAAAAAAAGGTCTTCTTGCGACTGGATACCCTCCATATTCGGCAGAGCTCTTCTCTGTAGCATATCCCATGCATGCTCAATCGGGTTCAAGTCTGGCGACTGAGCAGGCCAGGGCAGGACATTGATGTTAGCTGCGGCGAGAGTCTGTCTTACAACTCTTGCGGTGTGCGGTCGTGCATTATCATGCATTAACTGAAATAAGGGACCGATTTGCACTTGTAGAGGAACGATGACGTCTGATACAATCGTCTCAGCATAAAGAACAATACCCAAAACGTCCCCACCCTTGTAGCACCTTAAAACCTATGTCAATCGAAGGATCATAACCGTCTTATCATTTTATTGTTCTACGGCGAAACTGAAATGTGCGTCCGAAAAAGTTATATCGACATGAAGGAACTGGATTCAGTCAGACTACTATGTTCCCGATCACGATGGTTTTCTCTTTAATTATACCGTGGAATGATTTTGTTCGTTCGTGGCTAATTGAGAAGCTCGCGGCTAAATAATTACAGACCGATCATTCGGGTTAAGCCGCGCTTACCGAGGTCGGTCTGTGGATGGGTAACAATCTGCCATTGTAGTTTCCTCCGTGCCTCGGAAAGCACGTAAAGTCGTTGGTTCCGGCCACAGAAATATTAAAAACAGGAGAAGTGGCAAGGGGGCGTGTCCGCTACCGTGTAGTTCTGAGCGCTACGCTCAGAAAATGAAAACATGGTCGTCACGCGAGTTAGTTTGTTGCCAACCACGTTCGTGAAAAAAACGACTATGCCGTCTTGTTCGGTGCTTTTGTGCAAAAATAGAAACCAAAACAAATATTTTAGAAGTCATGGCATCGGGTTTCACGTGTAATTACAAGTATTTTACAATATTTGTCTTAAAAATCACGAAAAACAACAAGCAGTAAAATATATCTGACTTGTACTACTGTACTTTTGTTTTCCTACATTACTCCGACTGTATTATTTTTGCAATAAATACATTGCTCTTTTACAACCACATCATCGCATCACAGAGTGACTGAACAAGCAATGTAAAACTGACATAACGATACCTCAATCAGCCGTAATGTCGCATGGTACGGCCGCTGCTCAGGTCCGCGTATTTTAGTGCGAGCTAGTGACGTGCTCTTGGAGATCCGACAGACTATCGACAATAAAGTCGACTGCTAATTGCTATTTTAATATTTCAGTTTTTTTTTTGATTTTTTTTTATCTTGTAATAAGGCTGGAAGGCCGATGTGGTTCATGCATTTTTACAATTTTTTATTATTTTACAGAGTATTGTATAAATGCGAAACCGAAGATGGTATAGTAAATTAATTAATGTTTAATTTAGTAATCTATGGACTAAATTAAAAGTAATCTATACAATACAGATAATAAAAACGGTTTCATATCGTTTTCTATTAATTTTATTTCCAAACCTTTATATTTTATCGATATATTTATCGTGAACTCTTCGATTTAGTCAAACACTGTCGAGTCCGCCCCCGTGTCCCGACGACACACAATGATAATTGTTTTAGTGTGAGTAAATTACACGGAAAAAGTACGCTGTGGTTTAAAGAATAAGGTTTATATTTAAATGACAGAGTTTTCGACGGCGCGTGTGTGCACTTGTTCGTAGTATTGTTTTGATATACTACATGCGTAATATTATCTTGATGGTGGGGCAGTTGTGGCTTCACCGGTTTTCTATACATTTTGAACTCCACGCCATATCTCCTTCTATAATATATCTATGGTTCCGGCCATCATTGTAAATCTTTGACAGTCTTTACAATCAGAATCTCTAAAATCTGACCACTATTCTTAACATGGGGTATCGTATTACCCAGTTACTGGGTTTTGGAGGTCCGATAGGCAGTCACTCTATGTAAAATACTGATATTCAGCTGCATCTGGTTTAACTGGAAGCCGACCCCCAATATAGTTGGGAAAAGGCTAGGATGGTGGTGGATGATTTTGTTCCGAGTTTTCAAACAACTCTTTGGAACTAAATGGTGACCTCCGCACGGAAGCAACTCACGGAGCAGAATGTCTGTGGAATATTTTTTTTTTTTTTAAAAAAAAAAAAAAATACGATATCCCATGGTAAGACTGGTGGTCAGACTTTACAGATTCTGATTGTAAAGACTGTCAAAGATCTACAATGATGACCGGAACCAACGGCTTCACGTGCTTTCCGAGGCACGGAGGAAAATACAATGACAGATTGTTACCCATCCACAGACCGACCTCGGTAAGCGCGGCTTAACCTGAATGATCGGCCTGTGTGGCTGTAATTATTTAGCCGCGAGCTTCTCAATTAGCCACGAATGAACGAAATCATTCCACGGTAATAATTAAAGAGAAAACCATCGTGATCGGGAACATAGCCTATTCTGACTGAATCCAGTTCCTTCATGTCGATATAACTTTTTTCGGACGCACATTTCAGTAGCGATGGGTCGTTGACGGTTTTTCCGTCAACGAAACGTTAACGTTGATTCACGTTTGTCAACTAGTTAATCAACTAGTTAAATTCGTCAACGAGTTGAATGAGTTAACGTGTTCATCTCGTTGACGAATTTAACCGTCAACTTGCAACGTAAACCGCTGATTCATTAAAATTTGATTCAATTTTTGTATTGGAAACGTTTTATGTACAAACTAACATCTTAAATTGTGTGAAATAAAAATATTATTATTACATTTTTCACAGAGGGCTGTTCGCTATACCTCGTGCGTCTCAAAAAATAGTACATTTCAAAGAATACATTGGGATAATTAAGCAAACTCCACCAATATTTATGTACTATTCTTAAAATAAATATTTCGAAAATAAACTCATTCAACCGCTCGCAATCTATGACGTTAAAGATATCGAACCATAACACTCAACGTTGAAGATAACGTTCAACAACAACATTCAACTCGTTGAATTAACGAGAACGAACGAACGAACGAGTTCAACTCATAAACGTCGTTGACGAATTCAACTAGTTGATTCACTCGTTGAATTAACGAGAACGAACGAGTTCAACTCATAAACGTCGTTGACGAATTCAACTAGTTGATTCATATTCAGTTAACGTTAATACGTTGACAGGAGCTCAACGGTTGATTCAACTAGTTCGTTGATTCAACGCTCATCCCTACATTTCAGTTTCGCCGTAGAACAATAAAATGATAAGACGGTTATGATCCTTCGATTGACATAGGTTTTAAGGTGCTACAAGGGTGGGGACGGTGTCCATACATTTTTGAACCTTGTTCTTTGAGCGTTGAGGTTGCCTCTGATCCAAATCAACTCAGTTCTTCCGCCGATCCAAATACCCGCCCATACCATGATGGTTCCACCACTATAAGGATGGACTTCCTGGCAGGATTTTAATCGCTGTTGGCGTCCAGGGGTTCTCCAGTGTCGTATACGTCTTGTATCCGGTCTCATACCAAAACGAGACTCATCAGAAAAGCACACGAAACGCCATTGTTCTTCTGCCCAATTTCTGTGTTCAAGAGCCCATTGATATCGAATCCTACGATTGTGCATTGCTATAGGTGGTACCCGTAGCGGTCTTCGGGAATGAAGGTTCACTTCATGCAAGCGGTTTCTGACTGTTTGGTCGCTAATTAAGTTCCCTGAAGAGTGATGAAGCCTCACGGCTAACATCATGGCGGTTATTGTTGGAGCTCTTCGAGTTAAGATTTGAATGTATCGGTCTTGTCTCCGTGTAGTGCAGCGATACCGTCCTCCATGGCGCTCAGCCACGGTACCAGTGCTTCGGTAACGTGTCCAAAGTCGACTGATAACACTCTGACTTGTATTTAGAGCTAAAGCCACAGTACGTTGCCGGGAACCAGCTTCTATCATTCCCACGGCTCTGAGCATTTCTTCCCTGCTTAAATGACGTCGCCGCTCCTTAATAACGTTGGTTTTAATCAGTAGTAGGGAAACAGTAGCACTAATAATGTCTTCAATGCGTTGTATGTTTTTATAGGGAAAATATTGACAGCTGATTTTCATCTTTTACTCGAATTTGATTTACAGTTCCTGATTCAAATTATTAAATGCACCAAAAAGGATCCATATAAATTTATAAAATCATAAATTTATTACAAAGCCACATCTCAATCTCAAGAAATCCGCATAAAAATGCTTGATCCCTAGACACTTTTGATGTGTGTATTTACGGCTCACAGGATTGGTCGAAATGAGACGAATATAAGACTTTTTTTTCCTAATGTGTTGACAGACATCGGTCGCCTGTTATTACGAGTCTAGTATTATGTCGTCGTTGGTCAAGATATTTGATTTATTTATCCTTCTCCGGTTTCACGAGGTTCTCGTCATGTGGGATGGTAACATTGATAGATCAGCGAGAGACAGATCAGGCTTATTGGCGACTGTAACCCTGCCTGTAATGATAGGCCGGTGGCCTAGCTTGAGGTATATTTGCAAATAAAAATGTGTCATTTTGTTTAATTTTCGAAATACCTTTATATTGGACCAAACGCCAATTAGACAAACTGCGAATTAGACCAATCGCGAATAGGACCGTTTGTATGTTGATTAAAAGACGTAACTATGTAGTTACAGAATTATAATAAAAAAAAACATCAACACAAAAGCTGTAGGAATGACTTTTTCTGTGTTTTTACCGACTTCAAAAAAAAGGTGGTTATCAATTCGACCCGTATGTATGTTATATTATCAGAACTGCCCAGTTTTCGTATATGTTAGTCTATATCAGCGTCTGAACAAATGCAACTTTCATAAGTGTATGTATGTATGTTTTTATGTTTGTGCACGCATATCTCCGGAACCACAAGTCCGATTTAAGTAATTCTTTTTTTATTGTACTAGGTATTGTTCAACTTAGGGTACACTGCAAGTTTCATCAAAAACGGTTTAGTAGTTTTAGAGATATGGATTTTTTCGTTGTGACGGATTACAATATTAGTGCACATCATGTAAGAAAACTTTGTATTTTACAAGAATTTGGGTTGAATATTTAATAAATAAACTAAAAAGGGATAAATAAAAACTTTTTAAAAAAAGTACCGACTTCAAAAACAAATACAAAAAAGTTTAAAATAACCTCTCTTTCGGAAGTCGGTGGCAATAGTCAATGAAATAATAAAATCAAAGCCACCGACTTCCGAAAGAAAGGTTATTTTAAACTTTTTTGTATTTGTTTTTGAAGTCGGTACTTTTTTTTTTAAAGTTTTTTTTCTTTACGAACTTGGAGCGTTGTATTGATGGTTTTGTTGATTATTATTCTGTTACTACATACGTCTTACAGCCGCGAATAATATTTTATTCAAAATACAACCTACCAGGCCTGCAAATTGCAAAAAACATAAGAAAATTTGAATTTCGCGGGCTGGTTGGAGCATTCACCTTAAAGCGAGAGCAATTTTATTCCACTGTGCTTGTCTTTCTTGAGAACTAGGTCGGACGCAATTGTAATAAGGTACCTCAGAATCCATAAGTTTAGATACCTAAAACAATGTCACCGACTTCCGTAAAAAAAGATATTTCACAATTTGTTGTTCTGTTTTAGAAGCCAGTTAATTATTACTATTTTTTTACATTTTATAGATTAATATTTTGTACTTACTAAATCCATCGTTCGGCAAGGATATCTTGAATGTCTCAGAATAAAATTTCTTTTGCGAACTTGTCGACTTCATTATACTGTAAATTTTTGTATTATTGTCGAATTTTTGCAATGTCATTCTAAACTCGGTTTTTTTCCCTTTCAACTGTGGTATAGGCTGAATTAACGATCCTGTAAAGATCAAATAATTAAAAAATAACCGACTTAACAATAAAAGTTAAACAGCTGTTAAGCACTGTCTAAAACAAGTGCCAAGTGCAAAATGGTATTTGACGTTGATTTAAGGGTCATTTTGCATTTACATTTTTTTATACAAGTGTTCAACAGATGCTTAACTTTCGGTATTAGGCATAGTTCACACCAAACGTATTGTCCGCCGCTTATTGTGAGCACGTGTTACGCAGTTTATTGTTTTTCAATATATATTTAACTTCTTGTTCACACCGAGCCGACTATACGCAATCCGACCGACTATACAAACAGTGAGTATATTCACAGTCGGCGGCGGACAATACGTTTGGTGTGAACGATGCCTTAACCTCCCGGGCGCGGGCGGTTTTAGACGGCACGGATTTGACGTAGTGGCTGAGTGATTGGACTTTTGAGCTGCGCGTGGCAGGTTCGATTCACGGAGGGAGCAAATTATCTGCAAGTCGTTTTTTTAGGTTTATGTACCTATGTGAGGTACATTTAAAATGTTTGTGAATGCACCCACAATACGTCTGCCTACGTCTGCCTGCGCAATCCCGGGCTGCGCATACTTGCCTGTGTGTGGTTACGGTTAGGCGTTTAGAGTTGCCGTCCGTATACAGTTTTTTCTTGCGAGAAGCTTGCGCAGGCAAAACTGTGGTGAAGCTTGTGCGTGTGTTAGGCCCCTTAGAAAGTTTCTTTTTTAGTTAGTAGCCGGTTTTTACGAATATTTCCCGGTGATCAGTTTTTAGGGTTTCGTAGCCAAATTGCAAAAACGGAACCCTAATCGATTCGTCATGTCAGTCGGTCTGTTTGTCTGTCCGTTCGTATGTCACAGCCCCTTTTCTTCGAAAGTAAAGAAAGAAAGAGCTATTCTGTTGCAACCTGGTAAGTAGATGTATTATGTGAACAGCATTATGATTTTCACACAAAAGTAAAACAAAAACTAATTTTGGGGTACCTACCCTCCATACTTAGAATTTAAACTCAAAATATTTTTTTTGCCTGACCCATACGTGTGAGGTATCTAATCTATGGATAGGTCTTTAAAAATGGTGTTGAGGTATCTAATATCATTTTTTCCCAAACTGAACAGTTCGATGTGTGCCCCCGCCATGTAACTTCTAAAATAAGAGAATGATAACACTAAAAAATATATGATGTACAATTGTACATTACCATGCAAACTACCAGCGAAAATTGGTTTTAATGAGGTCAAGTAACTACCTGTTTTTTAACCGACTTCAAAAAAAGGAGGAGGTTATCAATTCGACTGTATTTTTTTTTTTTTTTTTTATATGTTTGTTACCTCATAACTTGCGACTGGGTGAACCGATTTTCATGATTTTTTTTTATTCGAAAGCTGGTGCTTCCCGTGTGGTCCCATTGTCACCATTTCAAGATCTGATGATTGGATCTTGGAGAAATCGAGGGCAACCCTCAAATTTTATTGGCTGACACATTGTTTTTCACAAATCTTATGAAGTAATTCAAGTACTTGCGTATGGAAATCATCATCTCATGTAGCTGAGCTGATGATGGAAGGTACAACTCCTCAAGTAAGAAAATATTGTTTGTCTTGGCATATCTCCGGAACTACAAGTCCGATTTAAGTAATTCTTTTTTTGTTGTACTGGGTATCGTTCAACTTAGGGAATACTGCAAGTTTCATCAAATTAGGTTCAGTAGTTTTTGAGATAGGGAATGAAAGAGATGTTAACGATGTTATTACCAGTGCCACGGATTACAAAATTCTAGTGCACATGTAAGAAAATGATGTATTTGACAAGAATTTTGGTTGAATATTTAAACTAAAAAGAGTAAATAAAAACTTTTTTCCAAAAAAATGTGACCGCCTTCAAAAACAACCACAAAAAAGTGTAAAATAACCTAAAAAACTTTTCCTTCGGAAGTCGGTGGCAAATGAGACAATGAAATTAATAAAAAAAGTCACCGACTTCCGAAAGAAAAGTTTTTTAGGTTATTTTACACTTTTTTGTGGTTGTTTTTGAAGGCGGTCACATTTTTTTGGAAAAAGTTTTTATTTTTATAACCATCATAAATTGTAAACCGCAATTTATCTTTCAAAGTTACAACCAACTACAAGAACTTTTATTATGTTACTTGCTGCTACGGAACACTTTATGGGCGAGACCGACTCGCACTTAGCCGGTTTTTTTGTTATTTTTTTTTAAAAGTACACACCGTTCTCGTATTCTTGGTACCATTGATGCACTGTATCTTCTGGTAGTTCATCATCACCTACTTCACATATCAAATGTTCCTCACGTTGTGTGCAATCAATTTTAACTGCTCGTTCTGTAACAGATGAAATTAATGTTAATTATGTTGCTAACAACAACAACGAGTGGAGACGAGACGACATTTATGCTGCTGAGCCGTCAATTAACATGTCACGTTTTTTTTATTATAGGTATTTTTTTTCTTCAACCGCTGCAGTTGGGTTCGAGGGAGGACGCTGTCCTCTCAATCACGCGACGCGAGCATGACTGCTTCAAGAGGCGACCACTTCCCACTCCGTCTCGCCCCGCAGCATGAGAGGTCTCCGCCTATCGCCGCCGTGAGGACACACCGCTGCTCTGCCAAAGCGGGGCAGTCCTGCACCGTATGCTCCACCGTGTCCTCAGGGCGAAAGGAAGTCTGACTTGGTTAAATTTCAGTTTTTCTCTCTCAGGTTTCTCACAGACAATGAAGAATTATTGGACAAGTTTTCAGCGTGCTTCAATCACATTTTCAAAAATTACATGTACCTACCTCATAATTATCACAGAACCGCGCAGTACGCCGCCGACGCCGCGCGCCGGACCGCCGCCGCCGCGCACGACGCGTCTTATGCCTCTGAATGAGTCCATAAAAGTAAGATACTTAGTAGAAATAGACTGTACCTTCACATTGATTCCCAAAATAAACATCAATTTGGCATTTGGAATTATGTTGATTTTGTTTGTTTAAACAAGCTTCGCGAAAATCATTGTCTGAAAAAAAAAAACATTTTCTATTTTAGCTTTATTTTATTAACTTGTGTTTTTTTTAACTTTGCGCGCCTACTAGTTAATACTTTCTTTCTAGTGTCTGCGGGGCCTCAAATCTAAGTAATCCGTCGCGACAGCTAGATTGTTAAAAAAAGTGACACTTATTTTTTTTTCTGTTACGTAAATCAAAATTGACGAAGACACGACACTTTTCATATAATTAAAACGTCACAAGCAAGTACAGTTTTTACTTGCTTTTGATGATTTTTTTGACGTCACGAGTCCACACTTTCGTATTTTGATGCTTTGTAATAATATAAGTATATCATATTATACAACATGTAACATAATTAACGCACATCCTGAAATTAGTTTGTACAGAATCGTTTACTGAATTGATTTCTATCATTTTTAATATAGGTAATTTTTTATCAAAAATAATTAAAACTACGGAAATTATTGTCACATTACCCCCTGTGCAGTCAAAACAAACTAAGACGTAAATTATGGCAACAAGACTTAAAAGTGCAATTTCATTAGTAGGTATTAATACAAATCCCGTCATTCAATACAAAATAAAGAAAAATAAACTTTACTGCAAAATAACTAATTTAGTTAGTAACAATGCATTTACATGTTAAATTAAAAATTCAATATAAATGTATTATGATTATAACATAATATTCTAATGGGGAAGGCAAGTGTCAAAGTGAAAAGTGACAGTTTGGTCCCCAAAGAACTGTCAAATCAAAGGAATTTTCAGAAAAAAAACGATTTATTGATGTAAAATGACTAGATGTTGTGTAATAAGCTGTAAAAATGATGGAACATACAAATTTACGACAATATACACTATCAAGAAATAATGGGTAGCTGCTGTGACTGCTGTGAGAACAAAAATTGTATTGTTACGAGCTGGGTATTGGGATAAATTAATTAACACCAATTAAAACCAAATACAACTTTATTCACAGACAAATCACAAATTAAAACAATCACAAAACACTACTCGACACTTTAATACTTATACACACTCTTAATCACACGTAGAACTCACTTAGATATCGCTTGTATTTCACTTCGAGTCGCCTCGATCGTAGTCAAAACTAGACTGACTCGGTCGCCGATCGGCGCCCCTTTTTATACCTCGGCCGGACCCACTAGATGTTTCTAGAAGGTGGTCGAATGTTCTGGAAACATCCTTTGACTTCGATGTAAACCCATACCTTCTGGAACATTCTAGAACCATCTCGAAACATCTAGAACAGGGTAGAACTTTCTAGAAATTTCCTGACCGAACTCGAATAGAATTGTCGAGAACCTTGTGGAACTTTCGAGAACCTCATAGATAGGTCTCGCAATTCGATCGACGTAACACTGCCCCCTCCTTAGACATGCTCGTCCCGAGCATCGTTAATCCCGATCACTCCCGAGCATGCACAGTCCGTCGTAGTCGTCGTTGTATCGCGCCAACCATTTAACGTGGTCAAACTTAGGCGCACCACCTTGACCACTCTGTATGCGGTAAGGAACATCACTGCTCCTGGTCGCAACTCGGCATAGTCCATCCCGTTTAACTTCCGATTTACGGGACTTCCGTGTACGGCGCACTGGTTTATGCACAACAAGTGACGCTACGTCAAAACCACTACCGTTTGTCTGGGGTCTTTTCACACAGTTGTCCAGGTCATTTTCCTGCGCAGGCCGTAGGGTTTCCTTCTGTTCATTAGCGATATCCGTGCTTCCTTTTAGCATCCTCACGAGCACTTCTTCCTTAGGCTCTTCCTTGATGCTGTGCTTACTGTCTTCAGGACAATGTCTTCTAGACGGTGTATTAGCGTTACCATGCGATCTCCAATTGCGATGCTGGGCAGTTACATCGGCTGCCCTTCGCTTTGGACAGCTTGACCGAAGATGACCCTTTTCTCCGCAAGTATAGCACCTAGGGCTGTACCCTCTCGAACGGTCGCGTACAGAAGATGGCACAACCTCCCTACTACGCTGAGTTCGATGGTCTTGCCTCACTGCCTCCACTTCCAAGGCATGGGCCAAGGCGCCCTTCAAGGTCTTGTGATGCCCCAGTCTTACAGCTGCTCTAACTTCGAAGTCACTTATCCCGTCGATGAAAGCCTGTACCAGATTGCAATCGATGAGAGCCGGGACGGACCGATATGCTTTCCGGACCATCTTCTCAATTTCTAGGGCCCACTGTTGCAGGCTTTCGCCACTACGCTGAACACGATCCTTCAGCTTAGCGCGATATGCATACTCCAGGTGCGCGTCGCCGTACCTGGACTCTAACGTTTCCAGCAGCTGCTCGTATGTCACATCCTTGCCAAGGGCCTCAAGTACGGTCAGGGTTTGGTCTCGCAGACCTAAGATGAGCGCAGTCGTAGCTTGCTCCTTGGTCCACCCATTCGCCTTCATAACGGCCTCAAACTGCATCCTGTAAGCCGACCATGATGCTGTTCCGTCGAATGGCGGCACCTTAAATCCTCGTGCTGAAGGTACCGCAACCACTGGACACACAACCCCGTCTCCAGTCCTTAGTTCACCCAAAGTCTTCTTCATCTCAACAATCTGAACTTCAGCTTCTGAGATACGACTCTCTAGCTGGTGAACTTGTTCCTTCATCATCTTGAGCTCCTTAGCAAAGGTCGAGTGCAGATCCTTTATCAGGGACATCTGCTCCACTTGGCGGCGGGCCTGCTCCTCTTTATCCTCCTGAAGCTGCTTTTGCAACAGGCGGGCTTGTTCCTCTTGCCGGCGGGCCTGCTCCTCTTGACGGCGGGCCTGTTCTTCCTGGCGGCGGGCCTGCTCCTCCTTGTCCTTCTGTAGCTGCTCTTGCAGCAGGCGGACCTGCTCTTCCTTGTCCTTCTGTAGCTGCTCTTGCAGCAGGCGGGCCTGTTCTTCTTGGCGGCGTGCTTGCTCCTCCTGGCGGCGGGCCTGCTCCTGCAGCAGCACCATAAGCGCAGACAGGTCGGGGACCGCGGGTGCTGAAGAGACTGCAGATGGACCAGCGGCTGGTTCTGTCGTAGGCTGAGCACCACCCGGTGTCTGTATCGGGGAACCTCCAAACCGCCTCTGGTCCATGTCTTGCTGGCGCTGACTCCTGGTACGGATACCGTCCGTGTCGTCCTTTGGTAAAATTGGCATTATATCCCTCACTTCTGACACCAAATGTTACGAGCTGGGTATTGGGATAAATTAATTAACACCAATTAAAACCAAATACAACTTTATTCACAGACAAATCACAAATTAAAACAATCACAAAACACTACTCGACACTTTAACACTTATACACACTCTTACTTAATCACACGTAGAACTCACTTAGATATCGCTTGTATTTCACTTCGAGTCGCCTCGATCGTAGTCAAAACTAGACTGACTCGGTCGCCGATCGGCGCCCCTTTTTATACCTCGGCCGGACCCACTAGATGTTTCTAGAAGGTGGTCGAATGTTCTGGAAACATCCTTTGACTTCGATGTAAACCCATACCTTCTGGAACATTCTAGAACCATCTCGAAACATCTAGAACAGGGTAGAACTTTCTAGAAATTTCCTGACCGAACTCGAATAGAATTGTCGAGAACCTTGTGGAACTTTCGAGAACCTCATAGATAGGTCTCGCAATTCGATCGACGTAACAGTATTAATACTAAGGAAAAGCTATATAATAAACAAATATCCAGCCTTGCGAAGCCAAGACAGGCCGTTAGTTGAGTTTATTAATGAAATTCTATGATTATACCTTAACTAAACAATCGAATACACTTTTCAAAATAATATCTACTTTTCTTTTGGAGGTTAAGTACCAGTATTGCATCGCTCTATAAATCATGAAATGGTTCGTCTGGCGGAAGAATTATCACCTGGAACGAGTTTTGTAATAGCTGTGGTGTTCATAAATTAAACATATTGTGATATTTCTCGAATCTAAATAGAAAAAAAGGTTAAAATTACTGACTTAAGACATTATGTAATTTTATCAAAATAGAAAGTCAGAAGCAGCATTATATTCTTGTTATAGGAGAGGAATGGTAAAACATACCTAAACTCAAAAATTTAAACCTCAACTACAAATAATTGTGGATTTATTACGGTAAAATCAAATGTATTACCACTCAATTAAATCACTTTTTTCCTCTTGTAGATGCACCGCGGCGTCTTAATTCTTCTTTTAGTATAAGTACTTGCATGGACGAATAATTTTCCATATTTGTTTTGTATTTATACTCAATTTTTATAAAAAATAATCTTGTTTGTTTTTTTTACAAGGAAGACGTGGGGACCAACTATCGCAGCGCCATCTACGATTAGCTTTGAGTTGCCATCCCCATTGGGGTGTCTGAGGGTGTGCGTTAATTAAGTTACATGTTGTATAATTTGTTATACCTCTGTAACATTATAGGTATGTATTGATTCAACAAAGGAAAATGATTGGTACCTACGTATCCATTATTTGTCAAAACTCTATAAATATGTGGAGGAATTAAATTAGATTTTCAATTATTAATACTGTCAACATTACATACCTATTTATAAAGTACATGTACAGACGCCAGTACATCAACTTACCTCAATCTATAATTTTTTTTAAATAGATTTTCCACCTTTACATAATAGTGGAAGGTTAATGTTCGATTGGTAAAATTTGACAGATAGGTTGACCTACTGGTGTCTGTACCAACTATAGAGATATTTATTCCACAAAGGGCACTCGCTGATAATGACACCTGGGCTACTGGCACCTTATCTATTCCACATAACAAACATTTGGCCCGGCATTAGACGAGGCCATGCTGCGGGGCGAGATGGAGTGGGAAGCGGTTGCCTCCTTCTGCGAAGCAGTAATGCTCGCGAAGGAGGCACGCCGCGTGAGGAAGAGGACAGCGTCCTCCTTCCACCCCAGCGCAGTGGTACACGCCCACGGCGTCGTCGGACGTCGGCAGACGATCTCCGGCCACCGTAGATGCGAGCATGCGGGCGGCGAGGCGAGTAAAGGGCAACTCACTGCCCGACCATGGACCATGCCCGGGTCGATGGCGCGTTGTGTTCCAAGGGCGCCTCAAAGAGCGTCAGCACAATAGAGGGCCAAAGGCTGCCGGGGTCGCGGGACTCTTTCCATTACCGTGACCCCGGAACGTAAAGGCTATTAATGGACACCGTGCATTTTAGTCGTACGAGTCTGACAGTCCCTGCCGCCCTGCCCAGTGTGGGAGGAGGAGAACTCATTTGAGAATTTTACCAAGCTAAAAAAAATGGTGCCAGGTTCAATGTGGAATACCTACAGCTATAAATAACAAAAATTGCTCTTACTGTCTGCATATTGATCCCTTATACCTTTCATGATCATTGTTTTGTTTGTAAGTGTCTCTTTACTTTTGTTGTATAATTGTATATAAATCGCTGTACTTGGTTTACGCAATGGCTGCGTAATAGTTATCATTTTATTCTCTGGTATAGTGTAATTTCTTGCTAGCTCTAAAATTGATAAAAACGATTTTAAATTATTCGGCGAGTATTTGGCTGGCTGCACACTCACGTTTTCCGTACCTATTCGTATTCCTAATGTGGAATTCCGATTCTTATTGCCGTGAGACTAGCGCGCAGCGCAGATGTTAGTTTTTTTTTTTTTGTATTTTGTATTAGCGTGGCTGAGTTTCGAAAAGAACGTCATTATTATTTTTCCATTTTGAATAATATGTATAAACGCCACGAAGAATTTGTATTGGAAATAAGTGCAGTGAGATTTCCGGATACGGAAAACGAATTCGGAAATTGAGTACGGAAAAGGTGTGCGGCCAGCCTTAAAAATACATTAATCCACAGTAGTTCTTGGTTCCGCCCTGGAACGCAAAGGGCAGCTGAAAGAACGGGGTGGACTTTTAGGCAGTAACATTTTGACCAACGACGATATAATACTATAGACTCGTAATAACAGGCGACCGATGTCTGTCAACACATTAGGCAAAAAAGTCTTATATTCGTCTCATTTCGACCACTCCTGTGAGCCGTAAACATACGTTGAGACAGAACAGACCTTGAGTTAGCCAATCACAACGCAGTACCCCGTCCCCCTCGCTGACGTAGTACCTCAGCGAGTTGACAGAATAATTTTTGTTCCTTAGATCGTGCATGCGGAGTCTAGTAATATAATATATTGTCGTTGATTTTGACAGTCCATTCCGCTCCATTCGGTGCGGCATGATTCATTCGATGATTTTACACCCAATAAAAGTGTTAATAAAACTATGCCCACATTGTTTTTATCCTGGGGACAAAATATAATTAAAATATATTTGGAATAAAGTAGGTATAACACATTATAAAAAATATTGGAATCGGTTCGGACTCATTAGCTGAATTTATTCCGCACAAACCAAGGCCGGCCACACAGTCGTCTTTCGTATGCGAAAGCGCCGCGCCGGCCAGACTATTGCCACAGTCTAATAATAATACTGTGCTATTGCCGTGAACACCCGTGAACAGGCGCGAACGAGAATGTGGATGGTTTTCGCGGAGTTCCCGGGCGTTCGCGCCTGTTCCCCGATCAGTGTCGGTATTTTGTCCCGCGACAAAGGGTTCGCGCCTCCTTCGCGCGATGTTCACGCGTACACACACATCCACATTCACGGGCTCCTGAACTTTATAAATTAATTACTATTTTTAATTTTTAATGTAATTCTATTTTTTTAATGAAATTCTGCTAACTATTTGTATAGAAAGTCTGAAATGTATTTTATACAATTAATGAAGACAGTTTTGATCATATTCCTACAAAGTAAATTCAGCAAACAAAGTTAATGCAGCAGTTAGCATCTACGTCTATTTCACGGCAGGTTTCACGAACGACTGAGAGCATCCCGACAGTGTGGAGGACACGGGTAGGGTTGCCAACCGTACTCTAAAATAGAGTATTGTACTCTATATCGGCCGGGCACGCCGCAATTGCGGCGGTAAAACCCCTCTTTGAGGAGTGGCTGGAGAGAAGTCATGGCGTCCTTACCTTCCGCCTGACGCAGGTCCTCACCGGGCACGGGTGCTTCGGGAGGTACCTGTGTCTAATGCGGAAGGAGGATACGTCTGGGTGTCATCACTGCGAAGATCGCCCGGAGGACACGGTGGAGCATACGGTGCAGGACTGCCCAGCTTGGGCAGTGCACCGACGTGTCCTCACGGCTGCGATAGGCGGAGACCTCTCGCGCCCGGCATTGGTTGCGGCCATGCTGCGGGGCGAGACGGAGTGGGAAGCGGTCGCCTCCTTCTGCGAAGCAGTAATGCTCGTGAAGGAGGAGGCGCGCCGCGAGCGAGAGAGGACAGAGTCCTCCCTCCGCCCCAACCGCGGTGTAGGACGCCCACGGCGACGGACGTCGCGAGACGATCTCCGGCCACCGTAGGCGCGGGCATGCGGGCAGCGAGTAAAGGGCAACTCGCTGCCCGACCAAGGACCATGCCCGGGTCGACGGCGCGTTGTGTCCCACGCGCGCCTCAAAGAGCGTCAGCATAATGACGGGGCCCCCCTCTCAGAGGGCCAAAGCCTGCCGGGGTCGCGGGATTATTCCCTTACCGTAACCCCGGAACTTAACAGGCTATGAAGGACACCGTGGATTTTAGTCAGTAGAAGTCTGACAGTCTCTCCCGCCCTGCCCGGGGTTGGAGGACTCATTTGATGATTTTACCACGCTAAAAAAACGTTAAAATAAAATGTTGTGTAGAATAAAAAGGTGACGCGCATGATGTTCGCGGATTCCCCTTAGAGACTCGTAAACTTGTAAAATACATTTAAATAAACATTATTAACATTTTTACCTGTACATCGATCTGGAAATACATCACAATAATCTGAAATCAATAATATTTCATTATAAAAATTTACAGAAAAACTGATAGTCTAGTAATAGTTATTTTGCTCGAAAAATACATTTACGAAGCCTGTATACATTGTTCGAAAGTTAAAAATTACGCACCATACAACGGAGCGTGCGGTAAAATAGGTACTCTCATCTAAGTACCTATTTTACCGCACACCCCGTTGTATAGCACCGTGCGTTTTCTTTACGGTTTTTTTTTTATTTCCATTAAAAAAAAAAAGAATTCCACCAAAGAGTTTCACATTATGAGAATTAAACAGTCTGACTGATCGAACCTCCTTGGAAGCGCTTTTGCTCAATACGTTGTCTTACTTTAATACATAAATGAGTAAATGAGACGAAAGATGTAGTTCTAATTTCCACCACGTGCATGTGGCGCCATTTGCAAATTCGCGCCATTTTCTTTATTAAGAACTTCAAATATTGTTGCGACTTTATAGTTTGATAATTACTTAATGTACTGTTTTCTCGCAAATGTGTTGAAAAATATTGTATGACACACGTGCAGAAATTGATATTTACAAACTCGTGACTATAATAGTTATTTATGATACTAGTGCGGTAAGTTGGTTTTTACAAACGAGTAGACGAATGTAAGCCCGAGGCGAAGCCGAGGGCTTACCATAGTCACGAGTTTGTAAATACCAATTTCTGCACGTGTGTCATACAACATTTTTCAACATATTTTCGAGAAAACAGTACAAAATTATTGTAATTCATTGTAAAGCGCTCTCGCGATTTTGGCGGCAAGAGACCGTTTTCTGCAATTTCCGTCTCATTCAAAATATCAGGTGGAGTAGATTCCATATTAATATTGACAGATTCCTCGCTTGAACTCATATTATTATTTTGTCTATATAAGGGCATTTCTACGAAGAGGGCATTTTTTTGTCCTTTTAAAAAAAACATGGTTAGAAGTTACATACACATCCCAATTTTTTTAAGCGTACGTCCCGATCTATATTCTAACTGGAGAGCATAACATAAATTCCGTACTACTTCTTAATTTTCCTAAAAAAAAATCTGAAGGGAAAAAACAGGGGTTATTTCACTGATTTTGACCTGTCCTTTTTCCGAAATCGAGTGTAAAATATTTTATATTTTTTAATGGAGCTGAATTTCAAGCAAATTTTTGATATTCTTGGGTATATGGATAGCTAACCAAGAGACATTGACAATAAATAAACCTGTAATTGCTTATTTTGTTATATTTGTGGATGCGTAAAGATTTGTCCCAGTCTAATGAGTCTTTTCCGTGTCCAAAAAACACTTGATTACGATACTAAATACCCGCGAACTGGACATCACCATCCGATTCTTGTATACTGTCAGGTGCTCCCGAGCAGGCCATGTGAGTGCATGTGTGGTGTGCTGCTGTTTTTTTCGATTTTCGAAGGTGAGAACCTGTTTCCGTGTCTTTAGTTCGGGGTCTTTTCTCAATACCGTGTCAAAGATATCTTCTGAATGTTTTATTTTTAAACATCTTTTGTTTCTCTAGACTGAAGTTTAACTAGACACCAGCATGGTTGTTTCATTTAATTTGTTTGAAGTCGTAACAGTAATAAATTATTTTGATTAGTACGATATTTTTTCAATTCCGTGGCCCTCAATTTTGTGTCCTGGTGTCCACGGAATTGAGTACGATGGTTTACCCATGTAACTAATCTCGGTTTACATGAGGTTTAAAGTCATTTACTTCACAATTTGTCATGGTAAAGTAGTTAACGCCATATATTATGTGTCTATAATGTTGTATAAAAGGTTTAAAGTATCTAGAGTTGACGTTGCAATTGCAAGATCTGATTTTAGCTAATACTACCGCGACTAGCTACTCGAGCCTCGGAAGATCGAATAATGATAGCCTATATTTTACTCTGATGTATAAACTATATTGCTGCGAAGTTTCATTAAAATACATTCAGTAATTTTTGAGTAAAAAATTGACCTGACTAATATACACCCAAAAACTTCGATTATGTCCATTACTTTCTGCGGTTTGATAAATAAAACTGACTTGACGTCTATACTTCATGTCTCTTGTTTGTAATTTAAAGGTTTAATGAAAATGCTTAATAGAAATACATTTTACCATATAAATTTAATAAAAATGCTCATTTAAATGATTTGACTAAAAGTTAGTTAACTAAAGCGCCATTTAGACGGGAAGAGTTTCTCGAACGTTTCCGTTCGATAATGTCTAAGCAATAATCGCAAGCAATAATCGCCATAACATAATCGTATCAAACTGTTTACACACAGGCAAGAACTAAAATCTCGTATACGATTATATCATACGAGATTCGCATATGACATTATCGTAGGCGATAATGTCTTTGTTTGTTTACACGGCAAAATTATTGAAGGAAGATTCTCGCATACGAGAAACTCGACTCGTCTAAACACATTCTCGTATGACATTTCTTCTCGTTCATACGATTATCGTACAAATCAGTTTGAACCGTTTTGTTTTGTTAAGCGCCATTTAGACGGGAAGAGTTTCTCGAACGTTTCCGTTCGATAATGTCTAAGCAATAATCGCAAGCAATAATCGCCATAACATAATCGTATCATACTGTTTACACACAGGCAAGAACTAAAATCTCGTATACGATTATATCATACGAGATTCGCATATGACATTATCGTAGGCGATAATGTCTTTGTTTGTTTACACGGCAAAATTATTGAAGGAAGATTCTCGCTTACGAGAAACTCGACTCGTCTAAACACATTCTCGTATGACATTTCTTCTCGTTCATACGATTATCGTACAAATCAGTTTGAACCGTTTTGTTTTGTTATGTCACTCATGTTAGCAACTGTCAATGACAGTTGCTAACATGAGTGACATGAGTGACAGTCTGTCATAAAAACTCGAAATGCGATTATTGCTTTGACGTTCTGTTTAGATGGACACGAGAAATCTTCCTATTCGAGGCGATTATCGCCCAAGTCAACGGGCGATGTTTAGACGAAGACAATATTTAATATTCCTTCGATTATCGTATGTTCGAGTCGTGAAACTCTCCCCGTCTAAATGGCCCTTTATGTCACTCATGTTAGCAACTGTCAATGACAGTTGCTAACATGAGTGACATGAGTGACAGTCTGTCATAAAAACTCGAAATGCGATTATTGCTTTGACGTTCTATTTAGATGGACACGAGAAATCTTCCTATTCGAGGCGATTATCGCCCAAGTCAACGGGCGATGTTTAGACGAAGACAATATTTAATATTCCTTCGATTATCGTATGTTCGAGTCGTGAAACTCTCCCCGTCTAAATGGCCCTTAAGCATGATAACTCAAGGAATCTCTCTCAAGGCAGACTCAATATAAACTTACATAACTTAAATAACAAAAACTGCTAATATATGTTCTTGAATGTTTTTTTTAAATTGAATTTGTCTTTCCCGGCTACGTAGAATATGTGTATTTCTAAATTCTGTGGTCACATTTCTCAATTCCATGGCACTCAAAATTTATTTCATAAACTACTGGAGCGATTACTGGCAAATAAGCACCATTTTGTTTAAAAAAATATGCATTTTATTTTGGTGATATACAATTAGTCATAATGTGAAAAAAAAAATTGCCCACGGAATTGAGCAAAAATCACCGTGTCCGTAGAAATGCCCATATAACAATGGGAAAGTCGCAACAATTTTTGAAGTTTCTAATATAAAAATGGCGCGAATTCGCAAATGGCGCCACATGCACGTGGTGAAAATTAGAACTACATCTTTCGTCTCATCCTACTATTATTATAAAGGCGAAAGTTTGTAAGTATGTATGGATGTTTGTTATAGCCCAAGAGCCCGTGAACCCCAGACCTACGTCATTTTATAAAGGCTGAAAGTTTGTCAGCGGATGCTCCCAACACTGGTAAGACGATGGACCAATTATGGAGTTTGGGTTATGGTGGCTTTGGCAGGTAAACGGTACTAAAGGTGCGTAAAATGTAAGTTAACTTACGTCATAGTATAAAAGCTGATTTTTATGTATAATACTCGGGTAATATGTAGATGATGTTTCCTCACCAGCCAGACACTTATCATGGTGGCAACCCCTTGCCAGACACCCTTAATGTTCACGAAATTATAAGTTTACTTACGTCATAGTATAAAAGCTGATTTTTATATATAATACTTGGGTAATATGTAGATGATGTTTCCTCTTTAGCCAGACACTTTTGATAGTTCCAACCCCTTGCCAGACAAACATTGTAAATAGCCCAGTCAACGGATGTTCAAAACAAGGTATAAAAGTCGGGTAGACAGGAAAGTGGCAACAGCAAATTTTTTAGCTCTTGTTGTATAAAATTAAAATAAAATAGAAAACTTAATGTTCATGTCTTAAAAACTTACCAAGTTTATAAGTTGACTTGTCACCACTATATTTAAATAATTACTACAACCTAACAAGTTATCTACGCATCTGAAACATCACTCATCATTACACTATGGACAACACTGCACTACTTGCGAAAAGTGTGGACCAGCTCGCTGAGTGGATGGATTCCCGGATGTCGGAATTCGAAAAGAACCAGCAGGCAGCAGGTTCCGCAGGTACGCCAACTGTGAAGGTGCTCTCTGCGGACTATCTTAATTTCAAATCCATTGTGCTAACCACACTGGCTATGTTGAGATCGCAGCTGGAGTTATTGGTAAATGGACTGGATCGTCTTGAAACACACTCTCGTAGAAAAGTTTTGCTCATTCATGGGGTTCCTGAGGTAGAAACTGAGGACCTTTCAAAGAAGGTTAACAGCATAATTAGCGACCAAATGAAGTTGTCATCTCTCACTCCTAATGCGATTGAAGTAAGCCATCGTCTTGGTGTTAAAAAGGAAAAAAACCGTCCTATTCTGGTTCGCTTCACCACTGCTACGCAACGATCAGCTGTGTGGAATGCCAAAACGAAGCTGAAGGGCTCCAAAATGTCCATTTCGGAGTTCCTCACAAAGTCGCGGCAAGATGTTTTCTCCGCGGCCAGAGACCATTTTGGCATGAAGAACTGTTGGTCGTCAGACGGCGTCATAGTCATTTTGCTCCCGGATAAGTCACGAAAGAAGTTAGTCACGTTATCAGAACTTCAGCAGCTGATCACGGAGTATCCAGAAAAATACGTGTCTGCGAAGGAAACTGCAAAGTGAAAATAGTGTTCTCTTGTATTACTGATGTTTACTACACGTTTTTCCATCCAACATGGTTTTTATGCGCCGTGTTCTTGTAATTCGGATCTTAAGTTAAGTATTGTGATAAATATTCAGGGTAGAACGTTTTACATTTTTGATTCCAATTCCAATTCCAATTTTAGTTAGATGGCTCCATCGTTTACTTGATGATTCTGCCAATGTCAAGGTTGAAAGAAACAAGAAAAGCAAGATTGATTATGGTACGGTTTGGTAGGCTATTTGGTACAAATCCAGTTGAGTTGCCTAAAACAAGATCATAACAACATGCAGTTAGTAATATTATAACTAAACATGACACAATAACATAAAAACAACAAGAGGAGCAAAACAGTGGGAAAACAAATAGGGAGCAAGGAATGTTGGAAAATGAGGATTAAAGTCTAATATTATTGACACGAATAAACTTACATAAAACATTAATATAAGAGGATTTAGAAAGGGTGAGGAGAGATGGTATGTTGATGGTCTAGGTATGTTGGGAGAAAGGAGGTCATAAAGAGGAAATACAAGATTGGAGCAGGAAAAAAACATGTGTTCCAATGTACCCTCCTCCATGCCACATTCACATATAGAATTATCGCGTATACGGAGTTTAGCTAGAAAGACTGGGGAGCAAACATGACCCAAACGAAGGCGTATAATCATAGAAGTAATTAATTTATTGATTGTTTTGTATTTAAAAAACCAAGGTTTAGATGGAATACTAGGTTGAATGCTACCATAATACTTCCCTTTTACAGTTTTTGTCTGTTGCCATAAATTATCCCAGGATTTTATCATGCGTGGTTTGGACAAAGAACATAGGTCGCGAGCTGGAACGCTTGAATGGTTTGTAAAACCTATTTGTATGGCCTGTTTGGCATGAATGTCAGCAGCTTCGTTCCCCCAAATACCCGTGTGGCTCGGGATCCAGGCTAGCACAACTGTAATTCCGGATTTTTGCAAATTGTAAAGGACTTCTTTGATTTTGAGAGATATAAAAGAGTTAGATTTGCTGTGGAAGGGAAGTTTCTTCAAGTCATCTAAACAACTACGCGAGTCACTTAGAATCATAGACTTACGGAAGTGGTCTCGGTTTGAATCTATATATAGGACAGCCTCTAGGATAGCGATAGCTTCACCAGTGAAAATAGAGCATTCCAAAGGGCATTTGAAGCTCAAAACAATATTGAATTTTGGAATGAAAACAGAGGCGCCTACATTAGCCGAGTCCGATTTTGACGCATCTGTAAAAATCAAAACCCAGTCTGACCATTTATTATTTAATAATTCTGTTGAATTTATTATTTGCATCTTCAGAGTCTTTGTCGATACCAAAATTCAAAATTACCTCAGGCTGAAATATAAGCGAATCATAACTAACCATAAACAGGGGGTGTTTTTCCAGTTGCATGACAGGAGAAGACAGATTCTTATGAGTATTGAGGCTATTAACTAGTAATGGGGGAGATTTATTAACCCAATATGGGGAAGAGTTTATGGACCGAGCAAGACGATGTAGGATTTTTAAAATCGGATGAGAGGAAAATTGGGATACATTTGAGAAGTATCTATCTGCGAGAAATTGTCTACGGAGAAGTAAGGGAGGCTCTGCACACTCTACCTGAAGGGCGTTAATAGGGGAAGATTTCATAGCGCCTGTTATTATGCGTAAACACTTAGACTGGACTTTGTCAAGCTGTTTGAGGGCTAGTTTACTGCAAGGCTCCAGGATGAAACAACCATAATCAAAGTGGCTACGAATAATGGCATTGTAGAGAATTTTTTGTGAAAAGGGGTGAGAGCCCCAACGTACTCCAGACAAAGCTCTTATAATGTTAGTATTTTTTTCACACTTATTATAAATATGTTGGAGGTGGAAGAAGCCAGACATTTTGGAATCCAAAATAACTCCCAAAAATTTAACCTTATCCTGGAATCTTATTGATTCACCAGCTACCGTGAGATTTAGAGGGGGGATATTTCGTTTACGAGTGAAAACTACAGCACTGCATTTAGGGATGGATAAATTTAGACCATGATCTAAAAGATAATCATTTAGATAGTGAAGGGCTGAGTTTAATAGGGACGATCCAACTGACAGAGAAGAACACCTGATATATAGCGCTATGTCATCCGCGTACTGTAAAATTCTGCAGAAGCAGTTAACAGTCGAATCAAGGTTGGCAGTATATAAGTTATATAAGAGGGGGCTTAGGACATAACCCTGGGGGAGGCCCTTCCAGACGAGACGGGGAGGAAGTAGGGAGTCTTGAGAACGAACACGAATAGAGCGACAAATAAGAAGATTGAAGATTATATTGACCAGTCTCACAGGGATACTCAGATCGAGCATCTTCTGCCTGAGTATTGGAAGCTGGACATTATCATAGGCAGACGAGATGTCAAGGAAGACCCCAATAACATTTTCATTCCGAGAGAAAGCGAGCCTAATCTCAGAAGTAAAGATACTTAGACTATCCATTGTGCTCATGCCTCGTCTAAATCCGAATTGGCTACCTGAAAGCAGACCTCTACTCTCAAGAAGCCATTCCAGTCTATTCTTCACGAGGTGTTCTAAGGTTTTAGCTATGACTGAAGATAGGGCAATAGGGCGATATGATGACGGGTCGTTCGGATCCTTGCCTGGCTTTAGAACTGGAATAATTATTTGAGTCTTCCATGACTCCGGAACATGCCCAGAGGAAAAAATTTCATTAATAATATTAAGGAAAATCAATTTTGAAGACCGAGATAATTTACAAATGAAAGAGTAAGGGATGCCATCTATGCCCGGGGAGGAATCCCTGAGGTTGTCAAGAGCACAAGCGAGCTCTGAATAAGAGAACAGATCATTCATTCTGTCAGTTGAAGAGGAAAAAGGGAGCTGTGATAGAGGGAAGCAGTCAGAGGAAGGAACAAAGGGAGGAGCTAATTTGTTCAGAAAGCCATCCAACCAAGCAGAAGGATCATTCGAGGAGATGTTTTGTTCTACATAGATTCTACGAAAATTATTGATTTTGCGCCATACAACAGTTACAGGAGTACGAGGGGACAAGGATTCGCAGAACCTGCGCCAACCCTCTGACTTCTTTTTAGATAAAAGCCTTTTTGTTTTAGCACAGGATTTTTGGAAGTCTAGATAATTCTGCATAGTTAAATTATCTGCATATTTTTTCTCCATTTCTTTGCGTAAACGGACGCTAGCTGTACATTCAGCGTCCCACCAAGGAGGTGAAGGGATACGACCACGGGAAGAGTTTTTAAGAGGGATGGATTCCTCAGCCGCTGAGAGTAGACACGATATAAAATCCTCATATACTGTAAGGAAGTTCGAGCAATCGACGGGGGGGAGACGGAGAATCTTAGAATCAGAAGCATAAGAATATTTATCCCAGTCAGCATCACTAAGTCTAAACCGCTGTAAGGGGGGGATAGTAGGAGGGGAGGAAGGAGACTGAAGGAGGCGGATTAGGATTGGAAAATGATCACTGCCGTACGAATTAGGAAGAACTGACCAGGATAGAGAATTGACTAAAGAAGGAGATGCAAGAGATAAATCCGGGACACTGATATTTTGACCAGGAGGAGTCCTCCGGGTTGCAGATCCATCATTTAGAATGCAGAGATTATTATCATCTAGTAAATCAAGAAAAAAGGAAGAAGAAGAATCTATATAGTGAGACCCCCACATTGTATGGTGACAGTTAAAGTCACCTGAAACAATAAGAGGGCCCGGGATTGAAGAAAGAATATTATTTAGTTCGGAAATGACACTACTATTAGGGTGAGGAATGTAACAAGATACAAAAGAAATGTTCTGAGCTCTCATTGCAACCACATGAAGATCAGAGCTGTGTCTAGGGATGACAATCTGTGAAAATGTAATGGATCTTGACACCAGGAGGGCACAACCTGCCCACCCATCATCTCTGTCATCCCGCAGGCAGGAAAACCCCGAGACCCTAAAAATGGATCCCGGTTTCAACCAAGTCTCCGAGACGGCAAGGAGAACAGGCTTAAATCGATTTATCAGGAAGATTAGATCATGTTTCTTACGGCGGATGCTTCTACAGTTCCACTGAAGAAGGGTCGCCATTTTTGGTAATTAATTTTTCGAGAAGTTGCTGGAGTAGGATAACGACATTGTTCGGTAAGGAGTCAGAAAATTTGGATATCATATTAATAAGGGAGCATGTGAGGAGTTCAATCAAATTATCATTTGGAGTAAGGAAAGGGGTGGACTCTACAGGGGGAGGGGACAGGCCACAACCATTAGGCTGGGAGGATTGGGGAGAGCTAATTATGTCTCTATGAGCCATAACATCATAAGTTTTTCCCAGAGGGGTTCTGGGACGAGGGGATTTAAATATAGTTTTAGTATAAGAGACCTGAGGATTGGATCGGGGCGGATGTAAGGGGGAGTAATAGGATTGCTGGGAAGATTGAACATCTTGAGAAAATTGGGATTGTTGGGACAATTGTAGGGGATGGGCTAATTGAGGATATTGGGACAACTCAATATGGGGAGAGCGGGAAGAGCTAGATATGTCTGCATAAGAACGTCTAGAGGGGGGGAATCTGAGGGAAGCCTGTGAGTAGCTGATGTTATCTTGAGACATGACCATTTTAATTGATTTTTGTCTGGCATGCTCAGGACACTTAGCCTCTGTAGCCATATGTAGGCCGTTACAAAGGATGCATGAATATTTGTTTTGGGGAACAGAACAGCTATCACCTCCATGGTTTTGGGAGCACTTGTAACAGCGTGGTTTGGAGCGACACTGGGAATTGACATGTCCAAACCGACAGCAGTTACGGCATTGGATAGTAGGGAGCTGGTATGTAGAAACTGGAAGGGAAGAGTGGTAGCAAAAAATTCTCTCAGGCAGAGTTTGACCGAGGAAAGTCAGGACAACTGAAGTAGACGGGATCCAAGTAACACTATCATCTCTTCGTGATTTTACATTTAAACGACGGGCCCTAATAACCTGTCCACAGTTTGAAGGGGTTTTAATACCTTCTACTAATTCCTCCAACGACCAGTCTGTTGGAATATCTTTTACGACACCCATTCGTGATATGTGGAATCTTGGGATATTTGCAACAAATTTGTTAGCTGACAGGATCTCATTGTTTATAAATGAATTAGCGTCATCAGCCGAACGAAATTCCAAACATATCCTATTTCTTCCCAGAGACTGAATTCCTCCCTCGACTATGCCAGTTACCTTATTACGGTGAATTAGCTGGGCAAACTTTAACAGTCTAATGGACTGACCGGCTGACACGTCGGGTTCGGAACGAGTGACATGGATTATGAAGGGACCATTGTCACACTTATTATAAGCTAGTTTAGAGTCTGACTCAAAACCCTCTTTCACATAGACAGACTGATTGGAGACCGAAGGCGATATAAGTTTTTTGGGCTCATGGGGCGTATCGTCAGTAGCGGGACGTTTCAGTTTCCTATCAGGCTGACCACTAAGAGGAAGACTTATATCCTGGGTCTCCATTCTTGTATCTGGTGGACGACTGCCACCCCCGTCAGGGGGATCGTCATCACCCATTTCCCTCATTTAAAAATGAGGGAAATGGGGAGTTATACAAATAAACAGTTACCAAACACAAACACTTAACACCACAGAACACAAACAGCACTAAATTAAGCACTCAACACAGAAAAAAACGAGGTTTAGTTAAAAGATCCACTGAAACACGTGTTTCAAACAACACATCGACGGCAGAACCTCCTACATTTTTGATTGTTTATTTTCTTTGCTGATTGACACTTGACAGTTCACGTTGACATAGGTTTGTTTGACAGATTGATGTTGAATTTGAGTTGTTTGTGGTCATGGACGTAGATATGCAGCATGGACGAAGCATTGTCTGCCTAAAATTCCAAACTCTTTTTATTTATGCGGTATTTCATCTATCTCTTTTATGTTAGATAAACAATGTGCCTTTTATTATATTTTCTCTTTTTTTTTTTTGTTTTTGGAAAGTACAGCAATTTTTTTTTGTAAATTTTGATACGGCTTTATCGATCCATGTTTTTTTTTTTTTTTTAATGAATGCAGCCTTTGAATACTTTTGTCTTTTTTTACGTTTCGGTGCACGTAGCGTACATTAATATTGTTATACTGTTTAAGTTGTTTTGTATTATGTGATTTCTGTAATTTTCTATTTCAGTCAACTTGTAACTGGTAAATACTAGACAAAAAACAAGTCTAATATTATATCATACTTTTTTTTTTTTATAAATTTTATCTGATAGTAGGTATATTAATTTAATTTATTTAAGTATATTTATGTTCTGTAATAAATATTTCTCTTGCTCATCATCTGATGATGAATATATTAGTGCTCACAGTGAGTCTAGCTCGTCTCTTTCGGATTCAGAACCTTTAGAGGATAAACTTTCTTCAGTTTTTCAATGTAGCTCAAAATTCCTATCCTTAGTGCACATCAATGCACAGAGCGTTCCAGCTCATTACAATGATCTTCTCACATCCTTTAGTAACACTGTGGTTGATGCAATTTTAATTTCTGAAACATGGCTCAAGCCTTCTCTTCCTTCAACTTCTTTTGGTTTGCCAGGCTTTCGTCTTTTTCGTAATGATCGTGTTGGTGCGGGTGGCGGTGGAGTGGGTATCTACCTCCGCGGTGACATTCCCGCCACACTAATTAGTAATTCTCCCTCACAATACTCAGGATCTCTGGAATACCTTTTTCTGGAAATCATCCTTAATCACAAAAAAGTTTTACTTGGTGTCGTATATAGTCCAAATGATAAGGTGGTTTACTTCCCCACGTTAGAGTCCATTCTGGAACAGTTTGGTACTCTTTATGAACATGTCATAATCATGGGTGACTTAAATACTTGTATTTTGAAGGATGATTCCAGGTCTGAAAAGCTTCTTTCTTTAACCACTTCGTTTAATTTACACGTTCTCCCACTTTCAGCAACACATCATCTTCCAAATTGTAGGCCATCATTGCTCGACGTTATGATCGTCTCCAAGCCGGATTCAGTCATCACGCACGGACAAATGATGGCCCCTTTCTCGTACCATGATTTAATCTTTCTAGCATATAAAGTGCGACCTCCTAAGGTCAAGAGTAAAGTCATTTTCCAACGAAATTTTCGTAATATGGACCTGGACCGTTTGAGAGAAGATGCAGAGGGCATCGATTGGTCGCCGGTATTGATAGCTGATGATGTTGATGCCAAAGTTGCTGCCTTTAATTCCATTATCACCAATTTATTCGATGCTCATGCACCAGTTAGGCCTGTTCGTGTGAAGCATGCTCCTGCTCCCTGGCTGACTCCTAATATTAAGAAGGCTATGGCAAAAAGGGATAAAGCCAAATGTAAACTTAAGAAGGATCCTTCTGAAGACAGTAAAACAGCTTATAAAAAATTGCGTAACATCTGCAACAGATTGTGTAGGGATGCAAAACGTCGTTATATTCATTCAAAATTAGAAAATCTTTCTCAGGCTCTTTCCTGGAAATTTTTAAAGTCATTAGGTGTGGGCAAGGCCATGGATGCTGGTAACGGTACCATGGATCTTAATGCTTTGAACAAACACTTCTCTACCCCACCTGTTTCATTAGATGCATTTAGGAAAAAATCATCTCTTTCCTTTCTTTCTAGCCTTAATCCACCTGACTGCACTCAATTTACATTTCATCCAGTCACAGAAGAAGATGTTAAGAAGAGTATCCTTTCCATCTCTACGAAGGCGGTGGGCAGTGACGATTTGAGTCTTGAAATGCTCCTTCCGGTTTTAGGAAGCATTAGCCCTATTATCACTCACATTATAAATTTTTCATTGTGGGCTAATGTCTTTCCTACTTCTTGGAAAAAGGCATTTGTTATCCCTCTTCCCAAAACCTCTAATCCAACTTCCCTTTCTGAATACCGTCCCATCTCAATCCTTCCAGTACTTTCGAAAGTACTTGAAAGTGTTGTCCACAAACAGCTCTACTCCTATCTTACTTCCAATAACCTTCTCTGTCCTTTCCAGTCCGGTTTCCGTCCTTCTCATAGCACGGTTAGTGCGCTGCTGAATGTCACAGAGGATATTCGCCATGCGATGGATAACACTAAGCTGACTGTTATGACTCTGCTTGACTTCAGTAGCGCATTTAACTCAGTTGACTTTGATATACTCCTTGGTACCCTAAGCTCTCTTAACATTGCTCCTTCTGTGATCAATTGGTTTCGATCTTATCTTCATGGTCGCCAGCAGTGTGTGAAAGTCGACGACTCAACTTCGGACTGGGTGAATCTCACTGCTGGTGTTCCACAAGGCGGCGTTCTTTCTCCTTTACTTTTTTCCACCTTCATAAATAATATTTCTCGAGTCATTTCTTCTCCCTTCCATTTGTATGCAGATGATTTACAAATTTACAGACATTTTTCATTGGCTGAGTCTTCTGAAGCGATTAGTATGATGAATTTGGACCTTTCAGCCATACAAACTTGGGCAGAGAACTTTGGGTTGTTGGTGAATCCCACAAAGTCACAAGCTATAATCATGGGAAGTAGTCGACTTAGAAGCAGGCTTGTAATTACTGACAACCACAAAATTTATTATAACGGTTTCTGTATACCATTCTCGGAAAAGGCAAAGAATTTGGGAGTTATATTTGACAGCCACTTATCCTGGTCAGCGCAGATTAGCGAGGTGAGCAGGCGCATGCATTATTCTTTCCATTCTCTCAAACGACTCCAGTCCTTCCTCCCTTTGCAAACTAAAATCATGCTTGCTCAAGCACTTCTCCTTCCTACTCTTGATTATGCTGATGTGTGTTACTTGGATGTGACTGAGGAGCTACTAAATAAACTAGAGCGCCTACAAAATCTTGCCATTCGGTTTATTTTCGGACTACGCAAATATGACCACATTTCTGAATTTCGTGCTCAATTAAAATGGCTCCCAATCCGACTTCGTCGTGATGTGCATATCCTTTCTGTCCTCTACAAAATCCTCAAAGACCCATCCACTCCTGACTATCTCCGCTCCCGTTTCCGCTTACTACCTCCTAATCCCCGGCTTAGGCGCGCATGTAACACCAAGGTACTTGAGTGTCCTAGAGCGAACACCAAATTCTTTAAGAACTCCTTCACTGTTCGAGCTACACAACTGTGGAACAATCTACCACAGAAAATACAAAACTCTTCGTCTATATCGTCTTTTAAAAATCAATTAAAAGAGCACCTCTTATCGCAACTTCCTTGATAATTATATATATTAAAGTTAAGTATATCCATATTTTATAATTGTATGTATTGTTTTTTCTTAGTTCCTTCTCACTTGTTAAATACTACCACACTTTGTGTAATTAAGTGAAGTTAAATTGTTTGTGTGTACAGTCTTGTCCCCGTATTTATCATTTCTTTAGTCAGTTTTACAGGTTGGCTGGAAGAGATCTCTTTATAGAGATAAGCCCACCTTTGTGCACAACATTTAGTTTTTTAAGTTCTTTTTGTAAATTGGTACACAATAAAGAATATATATATAGAGGGAAAGTCTTGGAACACAATTTTTGACTACGCAACTTTGTTTGTACTACTTAGGAGGAGAACATATCGAAAGTCCCCATCCCTAGCCCTCACTGCTCCCTCGGTGGAAGGAAAACAAAAAGTATCAAGCTTGATGATGGCTACCGCGAATTCAAGAATTTATTATAACTTTGTGAGCACAGTAAGAGACCCTTTTAGCTGGAGCCTCATATCGCCTCAAGATGCAGGTTTCACTTGGCTTTATTCATTGCAGGTGGTAAAGTGAGGGTCTGAAAAGACTGCTCATGCTTTCTGGACCTTTGGCGATATGAAATACAACTTTCCAAATGCAAAAAGGTAAAAATGATTTTTCAGAATATTACAGACATTCAAGAGCAGATAGCTCGAAAACTAAACAAGACCTGGAAATGTTTACTGGATTAAACTTATAGAGAATTTATTCAGCTTTTATTTTGTTCATACATATTATGCCGCTAGGACCTATGGTTTCCGACTTTCCGAGACATAAGCGAAAAACCAAAAAGTGGTACCTTCAAACCCCTCCCTCCTCCTTAACTCAAGGGCTAGGGATGGGGACTTTCGATATGTTCTCCTCCTAACTAGTACAAACAAAGTTGCGTAGTCAGAAATTGTGTTCCAAGACTTTCCCTCTATACCTTGTTTTGAACATCCGTTGACTGGGCTATTTTACAATGTTTGTCTGGCAAGGGGTTGGAACTATCAAAAGTGTCTGGCTAAAGAGGAAACATCATCTACATATTACCCAAGTATTATATATAAAAATCAGCTTTTATACTATGACGTAAGTAAACTTATATAATTTCGTGAACATTAAGGGTGTCTGGCAAGGGGTTGCCACCATGATAAGTGTCTGGCTGATGAGGAAACATCATCTACATATTGCCTGAGTATTATACATAAAAATCAGCTTTTATACTATGACGTAAGTTAACTTACATTTTACGCACCTTTAGTACCGTTTACCTGCCAAAGCCACCATAACCCAAACTCCATAATTGGTCCATCGTCTTACCAGTGTTGGGAGCATCCGCTGACAAACTTTCAGCCTTTATAAAATGACGTAGGTCTGGGGTTCACAGGCTCTTGCTCTATTACTCTTTCACGTAAAAACCACTGAACGGATTTAGCTAAAATTTGGTACACAGATAGTTTATAACCTGGATTAACATATAGGATAGTTTTTATCCCGATTTTATGTTCCCGCGGGATAATTTTCGAGTTGTAGCGGGTGAAGCCGCTGGCAACAGCTAGTTTACTCACAAGTATTAAAGTGAGACAACGTATTGAGCAAAAGCGCTTCCAGTTCCAAGGAGGTTCGATCAGTCAGGCTGTTTATTCTCATAATGTGAAACTCTTTGGTGGAATTCTTTTTTTTTAAGGAAATTAAAAAAAAACCGTAAAGAAAACGCACGGTGCGATACAAGGGGGTGTGCGGTAAACTTAGGTGAGAGTAGGTACCTATTTTACCGCACGCTCCGTTGTATGGTGCGTAATTTTTAACTTTCGAACAATGTATACAGGCTTCGTAAATGCATTTTTCGAGCAAATGTGTTGAAAATGCATTTTTCAACACATTTGCTCGAAAAATGCATTTACGAAGCCTGTGTTGGAAACGGTTCACGGTATCGGTGGATACAAATCGCCGTGATCCGTGGCTAATTCAATCTGATACCGGGATCCGTGGAGACAAACCCCTCGCAGTCTGTTTTCAGAGCACTACGTCTTAAAAAATACGCAACAGATTTTGATGCAAACCGCATCAAAATCTGTTGCGTAGTTTTGCGTGTTGTTTTTTAATAATAGTTTCATTCAAGAGTTGTTCAAGAGAAAGGTTTAGATATTACGTAACATGCATAATATAGAGATTTCACCCGTGCGGAGCCGAGGTGGGTCGCTTGTAATATTATTTAAACTATCTTACTAGTTTCGCGATACAGCACATATGTCGAAGCCATTTTTGGTACACATTGTAAAAATATGTTTATGTCTAATATATCACCATCTTTGTAACTAAAATTCACTGGAGCTTCCAGATTTATGGAAGCTTGAGCTGAAACAACAAAAAAAAAGTATTATTTTAACAGAGCAATCAAACCTCTATATACTATCTTTGGAGTATTATCTTATAGTAGTAGAGCCTATTGCCGTCCACTGCTGAACGTACGCCTTCCAAAGAGCGCCAACCCTCCCGGTCCTGGGCAGTCGGCATCCGTCCACTGCCAGCCACATTCATCAAATCATCGACCCATCTTGTCGCAGGCCCTCCTACATTACGTTTGCCCATTCGCGGTCTCCCCTCTAGCCATGTCTGCTCCATCTACCGTCGGTCTGACTACAACATGGCCAGCACACTTCCACTTCAGCATGCTTTACGCGCAATGTCGGTTACTTTGGTTCCCCGGCGAATGACTTCGTTCCAAATTCTTTCTACCAGAGAAACTCCGAGCATTGCTCTCTCCATTGCACGCTGAGCAACCTTGAATTTGTGGACCAGGCTTTTGGTAAGTGTCCCGTTTCAGCTCCGTAAGTCATTACGGGTAGGACACACTGGTTGTAAACCCTGGTTTTGAAGGATTGTGGGATCCCCGAAACATATAGTCCAGTCATTAAAGCCTAAACCCGAAAATAATTAGTAACACGCTGAAATTTTAAGAGGTTCTTAAGGAAGACGGCCGGGCACGCCGCAATTGCGGCGGTAAGACCCCTCTTTGAGGAGTGGTTGGAGAGAAGTCATGGCGTCCTTACCTTCCGCCTGACGCAGGTCCTCACGGGGCACGGGTGCTTCGGGAGGTACCTGTGTCTAATGCGGAAGGAGGATACGTCTGGGTGTCATCACTGCGAAGATCGCCCGGAGGACACGGTGGAGCATACGGTGCAGGACTGCCCAGCTTGGGCGGCGCACCGACGTGTCCTCACGGCTGCGATAGGCGGAGACCTCTCGCGCCCGGCATTGGTTTCGGCCATGCTGCGGGGCGAGACGGAGTGGGAAGCGGTCGCCTCCTTCTGCGAAGCAGTAATGCTCGCGAAGGAGGAGGCGCGCCGCGAGCGAGAGAGAACAGAGTTCTCCCTCCGCCCCAACCGCGGTGTAGGACGCCCACGGCGACGGACGTCGCGCGACGATCTCCGGCCACCGTAGGCGCGGGCATGCGGGCAGCGAGTAAAGGGCAACTCGCTGCCCGACCAAGGACCATGCCCGGGTCGACGGCGCGTTGTGTCCCACGCGCGCCTCAAAGAGCGTCAGCATAATGACGGGGCCCCCCTCTCAGAGAGGGCCAAAGCCTGCCGGGGTCGCGGGATTATTCCCTAACCGTAACCCCGGAACGTAACAGGCTATGAAGGACACCGTGGATTTTAGTCAGTAGAAGTCTGACAGTCCCTCCCGCCCTGCCCGGGGTTGGAGGACTCATTTCATGATTTTACCACGCTAAAAAAAAAAAAAAAAAAAAAAAAAAAAAAAAAAAAAAAGGTTCTTAAGGAAGGTAAAATAACATACCGGGTGATTTTGCAGCGTTCTGGGGTGTACGGAAAGGGTTGAAAAGGGGTGAAAAGTGTTTTTTGCTAATAACATTGCCAAAAAAATTAGTAACACGCTGCAAATTTGGAATAAGGTTGTTCTTACGGTTTTGTAACGTGTATTAAATTTGCAGCGTTTTGCAACATACGGAACATTGTTTTTTTTCAAAACAGTGCAATTAGTTAAAAACAGGGGTAAGAAAATTAGTAACACGCTGCAAATTTGGGATTAGATTGTTCTTACCGGTTTGTAACGTGTATCAAATTTGCAGCGTTTTGCTACATACAGAACATTGTCTATTATTAAAAAAAAAAATGAAATTATTTAATTACACTGGTGAAAAAAAATTGTAACTCGCTGTAAATAAGTTGTTTTTACCGTTTCGTAAGGTATATCAAATTTGCAGCGTTTTACAACAAATTGAACATTGTTTATTATTAAAAAAACAGTGCGATATACGTTACGAAACGGTAAAAACAACTTAATTACGAATTTACAGCGAGTTACAATTTTTTTTCACCCGTGTGATTAAATAATTTCATTTTTTTTTAATAATAGACAATGTTCCGTATGTTGCAAAACGCTGCAAATTTGATACACGTTACAAACCGGTAAGAACAACCTAATTCCAAATTTGCAGCGTGTTACTAATTTTCTTACCCCTGCTTTTAACTAATTGCACTGTTTTAAAAAAAAAAACAATGTTCCGTATGTTGCAAAACGCTGCAAATTTAATACACGTTACGAAACCGTAAGAACAACCTTATTCCAAATTTGCAGCGTGTTACTAATTTTTTTGGCAAAGTTATTAGCAAAAAACACCTTTTCACCCCTTTTCAACCCTTTCCGTACACCCCAGAACGCTGCAAAATCACCCGGTATGTTATTTTACCTTCCTTAAGAACCCCCTAAAATTTCAGCAAGTTACTAATTATTTTCGGGTTTTGGCTTTAATGACTGGACTAATATTGGTTTATAAGATGGACGAGTTTAGAGAACATGGATTAAAACTTACCTTTGCCAATCACTGCCAGATTTAGTGTCGCAAACAGGAATACTCGTCGACTGATCATTTTTGTACATTTACTCTGTTGCGAGTAGATACATTCATGGAACATACATAAAACTGAGGGTTGCCTTCAGTTTCCACGGGACCTCATCATTAGATACTGACTTGGTGACAGTAGGACCACCTGAAAATAAAGATTTAGGATTAAAAAGTTAGCGGTGCATTACTGTCGAACCTAATTTGATCGAATCTAGGACGAGGCAAGACGCATATACGGGGTTCTTTTCTTTCAGTACCTTTAGCACGAATTTTAACTCTTTTACTTTATAAAACGTCTTTCCAGTATTTTCGGCATTTCTTGTATGAAAAAATGGAACAGCGCCTCTGGTGTGCGAAAAAGGAAAGTTCCAGTTCAATTTACGTCTCAAATACTGAAAACTCGTGCTAAGGGTACAGGACTAGGGGTGCTGTGACAGGAAACCTCCACGTGCGCCCGTGGACTGGAGTTCCCTCTCGGATACGTCCGGGGGGAAGACCAGTTTTTCGGGCCGGTGCACCCTGGGATGCGGGCAAAAACTCTTCCTTAGGACAGTGCCTAAGTGGTCTCTTTGCCCGTATGCGAATAGCCTGTCGTGTGGATGCTCCAACGCGTGTCCCTCTGATCAGCAGAGGGCACAGCGGCGGAGCGGGCTTGCGGATGTTGAGTGATGGGTATTTCGCCGTCCGACCAGGGACCAAGCCCGGGTCGGTGGCGCGTCGTGTTTCGCGCCAAATGCCTGCTGGGGTCGCGGGTTTTTTCTTAACCCAGGTTACCGTGACCCCGGAACGTAAAGGGCATAGGAAGGAACACGGGTGGATTTTAGTCAGTAAGAGTCTGACAGTCCCTTCCGCCCCACCCAGGGCGGGAGGACTCATTTGATGATTTTACCACCTAAAAAAAAAAAAAAGAAGGGTACAGGACTAAAAATTTATCTTGCTTCCGCCGGTCGCGCGAAGCACCTTTGTTGTACAATGACTTAGTTCCCCCACGTCATATATACCAGCGGGCTTTGGGGCGGCGAGTAATGGGCGACTCGCTGTCTGACCATGGACCATGCCCGGCTCAACGGCGCATTGTGTTCCACGCGCGTTTCAAAGAGTGTCAGCGTATTGACAGGGCTTCCCTTTAGGGGGCCGCAGCTTGCCGGGGTCGAGGGACAGGAATTACCAAGATCCCGGAACGTAAAGGGCTATTGAAGGACACCGTGCATTTTAGTCAGTACAAGTCTGACAGTTCTACCGCTCTGCCCTTTGTGGGAGGGGGTACACTACGATAATACGAAAAACTTTATTCCGAAATTCATAAATACGAATTTCAAAATACCTACCGATTTTCATAATTCCGAATGGTTCAAAATTCCTAATATAACAACTCCGATGGATCAATATTCCTATTTTAATAATTCCGAAATTTCAAAATTCTTCGTTTCGCGGGGCTCCTATTTCTGTGAGCAAGGTTCAAAGTAAGCTCTTTGATCCTAAGTTATCCTAATAACAATAAAAATCCTGAAGGCAAACAGTGAAAGTTAAGACTCTGTTAAAACGCTGGGAGCACGGCAGACGAAATTACGTGTACACCAATTCGTTTCTGTCACTGACTTTGCGGAATGAGAAACGAAATTCCGATTTTAAATATTCCGAAAAAAATAGTTTATTCGGAATATTGAATATCGGAATTTCGTTTTTCGGAATGAGAACTCATCGAGCATTACATTTTTCGAATATGTGAAAATCGGAAAACGAAAAAATCGGACATACGACTTTCAGTCAAATAAATTTCGAGATTATTCATAATAGATCATCGGAAAATCGGAATAAAATATTTCGGAGTATTTGGGTGTTCCCGTGTGGGAGGACTTATTTGATGATGTTACCTCGATAAAAAAAAGACATCTAATAAAATGTGATTATGAATAACATCAGGTTTGCGAGTCCTTTTTGACTCTTTCGATTCCCAGTTAGAAATAAAACGTACCCAAGTTATCTTGAAAGTGAACATAATGGAGCAGTGGAAGATTTTTTCTGAGTGCGACGCCCCTTCAGTTGGGGGTGGGGGCTGGGGTACGCTTTGACCCCGCCTAGCTACGCCACTGAGGGTAAGGGCGGAGAAATCAGAAAAAAACATACCATTAGAAAACGGAACCTCCTTTTCACGCCCACAACTATTAATTTTGGTTTATTATTAATTATGTTAACCAAGTTATTAATATTATGTAGTTCACGAACACGTCAATCATTGATGATACACCATAAATTATAATATATTTTAGTTAATAATACTTCGACATTTTCCTCCTATCAGTAGGTAAATGTCCGATCCTGAAATTATTCGTTGTCAATAACAAATATGGAAACAGGAATAATAAATGATAAATGATATTTATTTTGCAAATAGGTTTTCACAAACACTTTTACAAGTCAAAACACTTTTTTTATAGCTAGATGAGGCCGGTGTTTCGTACCTGACTACTCTGAGAAGAAACATCCGAAACAAACTCAGAGGTCATCGTCTCTTTTAAAGTCCAGACATTAAATTGGTTAGTTAAGTCATGCGAGGACCCTGCAGGTTTGTGTCCGAGATGGTCTTTTGAAGAAAGAGCCATACAAATTTGAGTGGACCTGTCCAGTCAGTGCAAGCATTTGTCAGTTATCGTGAAGCTCGACTCGTAACTCAAGGAGCTCAACGAAACGACGAACAGTACCAAAGAAAGGACATTTGGGTAGGCCACATAAACAACTCAAACTGTCAGACAATCAAAAATGAACCGGACGAAAATAGAAAGCGTGACCCACAAAGATCCTCACATTCACAACAAACAGAATTAAAAGTAATGTTCAAGAAAAAAAAACACAAAAAATAAAACATAAAATATCAACATCATTAGAACATTAAATAACAGAGTTTTGTTTTCTATTTCAGGTATATACAATTATACAGGGTGGAATTTTGTAATGCCACCTGAAGGGAAAGTAATCTTAATACTGCAGATAGAAAATTTTACTCAAAGGAAACATTCTTTTATTTTTGAATAGAAAGCAAAGTGCATTCAAAGATTTTCAAAAATTCTCTTCTCCCATACTCGGGAATCGAACATTTTTGGTTTGGTTTTCCTTTCATTTAATTTATCATGTTTGTTAGAGAGATTTTATCTTTATAATTGACCCTAACGATCGATGCAATAAAAGTACAGGGTATAATTTTTTCAGATTTTAGCCGGTTCGATTCCCGGGCTTTCTATTCAAAAATAAAGGAATGTTTCCTTTGAGTAAAATTTTCTATCAGCAGTATTAAGAGTACTTTCCCTCCAGGTGGCATTACAAAATTCCACCCTGTACACTTGTGGTGTCAGATGAGTGGGAAATGTAAGAAAAGAACCTGAGAGGCCTCGCAATGCTGAATATTGCTGATATCGCCAACGATCACGTTTAGGTTAAGCGCCTCCTCTGCTCGTGCAAGGCACCATTGTAAAATAACTTCATCACATCATCATCTCAGCCATAGGACGTCCACTGCTGATCATAGGGCTCCCCTTTAGATCTCCACATATACCGGTTGGAAGCGATCTACATCCAGCGTCTTCCGGCGACCTTTATAAGGTCGTCTATCCGCCTTGTTGGTGGACGTCCTACGCTGCGCGTGCTAGTCCGCGGTCTCCACTCTAGCACTTTTCGACCCCATCGGCCATCTGCTCAGCGAGCAATATGTCCTGCCCATTGCCAATTCAGCTTGCTAATCCGGTGGGCTATATCGGTGACTTTAGTTTGTCTACGGATCTCCTCATTTCGGATTCGATGACGCAGAGAAACACCGAGCATAGCACTCTCCATAGCTTGTTGAGCGACTTTGAGCTTTGAGATGAGGCCGATAGATATAGATATTGCTCAAAGAGCTGATGGCCGATGGGGTCGAAAAGTGCTAAAGTGGAGATCACAGACTAGCGCAAGCGCAGCGTAGGAAGTCCACCAGCAAGGTGGACTGACGACCTTATAAAGGTAGCCGGAAGACGCTGGATGCAGGTCGCTTCCAATCGATATATGTGGAGATCTAAAGGGGAGGCCTATGTTCAGCAGTGGACGTCCTATGGCTGAGATGATGATGATGATGATGATGATTATGTTATTAAATTAATGTAATAGGTACAAAACCATTGATATTGAAGTTGCGCAATACATTATATTCATATTTATTAGGTATGGCAGCATACAAACATAATATGTAAAATTTTAGGTAAGTATCAAAAATAAAATCAAAATAATGTTATGGTTTCGTGTTTTCCTCGTAAAATCTGTGTGCGTCACATACTTTGAGGAAAACCAATATGGTTCTTGATGGGTTTAAATGTACAATGAATATGTAATTACAACTGCAAGCCTACCATGAACTAATTAAAAACGTTCAAAAAGCAAGAAATTTCAGTTTGGCTTCATAAACTGCATCGCTGAAAATCAGAGTGGATTGTTATGGGCATTTCTACGGACACGGTGATTTTTGCTCAATTCCGTGGGCAATTTTTTTTTTCACATTATGACTAATTGTATATCACCAAAATAAAATGCATATTTTTTCAAACAAAATGGTGCTAATTTGCCAGTAATTGCTCCAGTAGTTTATGAAATAAATTTTGAGTGCCATGGAATTGAGAAATGTGACCACGGAATTTAGAATTACACATATTTTACGTAACCGGGAAAGACAAATTCAATTTTAAAAAAACATTCAAGAACATATTTTAGCAGTTTTTGGTATTTTAGGTATGTAAGTTTACATTCAGTCTGCCTTGAGAGAGATTCCTTGAGTTATCATGCTTAGTTAACTAACTTTTAGTCAAATCATTTAAATGAGCATTTTTATTAAACTTATATGGTAAAATGTATTTATATTAAGCATTTTCGTTAAACCTTTAAATTAAAAACAAGAGACATTAAGTATAGACGTCAAGTCAGTTTTATTTATCAAACTGCAGAAAGTAATAGACACAATCGAAGTTTTCGGCCGTATATTAGTCAGGTCAATTTTTTACTCAAAAATTACTGAATGTATTTTAATGAAGCTTTGCAGCAATATAGTTTATACATCAGAATAAAATATAGGCTATCATAATACGATCTTCCGAGGCTTGAGTAGCTAGTCGCGGTAGTATTAGCTAAAATCAGATCTTGCAATTGCAACGTCAACTCTAGATACTTTAAACCTTTTATACAACATTTTAGACACATAATATATGGCGTTAACTACTTTACCATGACAAATTGTGAAGTAAATGACTTTAAACCTTATATAAACCGAGATTAGTTACATGGGTAAACCATCGTTCTCAATTCCGTGGACACCAGGGCACAAAATTGAGGGCCACGGAATTGAAAAAATATCGTACTAATCAAAATAACTTATTACTGTTACGACTTCAAACAAATTAAACGAAAAAACCATGCTGGTGTCCAGTTAAACTTCAGTCTAGGGAAACAAAACATTTTAAAAAATAAAACTGTCAGAAGATATCTTTGACACGGTATTGAGAAAAGACCCCGAACGAAAGACACGGAAATAGGTTCTCACCTTCGAAAATCTAAAAAAACAGCAGCACACCACACATGCACTCACATGGCCTGCTCGGGAGCACCTGATAGTTTACAAGAATCGGATGGTGATGTCCAGTTATTATTTTATTTTATTTATTTATTATTATTGGATCACCAACGACATATTTACAAATGTTCTCATCGTATTAAAATAAAATTTTGCATTGTTATTATATTATTTACATATTATAAGGATACAATATTTTGTTCTGTGCAAATATGTCACTTATAGGTGAACACGACATTGTTACAAATTATGACTTATACAGTTCGCGGGTATTTAGTATCGTAATCAAGTGTTTTTTGTATGACACGGAAATGACTCATTAGACTGGGACAAATCTTTACGCATCCACAAATATAACAAAATAAGCAATTACAGGTTTATTTATTGTCAATGTCTCTTGGTTAACTAGTCCATATACCCAAGAATATCAAAAGTTTGCTTGAAATTCAGCTCCATTAAAAAATATAAAATATTTTACACTCGATTTCGGAAAAGGGACAGGTCAAAATCAGTGAAATTACCCCCGTTTTTTCACTTCAGATTTTTTTTTAGGAAAATTAAGAAGTAGTACGGAATTTATGTTATGCTCTCCAGTTAGAATATAGATTGGGACGTCCGTTTAAAAATTTTGGGATGTGTATGTAACTTCTAACCATGTTTTTTTTAAAAGGACAAAAAAAATGCCCTCTTCGTAGAAATGCCCTTATAGTAGCCATACACCATCCTGCCTATCGATACGATAGATTTGACGCTTGCAATTGTTTCAAATCGGCAGTTCGTCCATATACACCATACACCATCCTGCCTATCGATACGATAGATTTGACACAACTTCAAATCTGCAGCAGTGATGCCAACTCAGCAACTAGATCTGGCTATTATTCGGTGACGACAGCTACAATTTCTAGCACCTTTTCATTTCATCATGAGACTATCGAATTAGATTAAAAAAAGTGGTGCAAGCGATTTTCGACCTTATCGACATTTAAAATTTAGTTTGTTTTTCTCACATTCTCATTCGTTAACATTGCTTCTTCATTAAAATCCGGTGTTTGCATCGTTGTCAATAAGGTCGAAAATCGCTTGAAGGTCGGAAAACATTTGCTTAAGGATTGCAAGTTAAAAAAAGTGGTGCAAGCGATTTTCGACCTTATCGACATTTAAAATTTAGTTTGTTTTTCTCACATTCTCATTCGTTAACATTGCTCCTTCATTAAAATCAGGTGTTTGCATAAATGTCAATAAGGTCGAAAATAGCATGAACCTTTTTTTAACTTGCTTTCGTGGTCCCTTGACACCTCTCAAGTTTTCAATCGTATTTTGGTTTGAAATAAAATGAATAACTCTTTTTTTTACGAGTGTACATGCGATCCATGTGCGAAAAGCCTCAGTTTTCCTGGTAAGGCCACGTTCACATGGCGATTATTTTCCCGTATACTGTATACAAGATTTTATCGAATAGAGCAGTAATAACAGTTCACAAATGAAAACTTAACACTTTCACTGTCCGCGCAGCAGACACAATAGATAAACAATGGTCGTGAGTCACATGTGACTCATCGGACAGGGAAGTGGTTAAAAATAGTTTAAACGGCGTTCATACGGGAAAATCCCGTGTTTGAGAAATATAATATTTTACCATGTACCGTGCAAAGTTGTCCTAAAACTGGTCAACTCTATTCGATAAAATCTCGTGTACGGTATACGGGAAAATAATCGCCGTGTGAACGTGGCCTAACCGTCCCTGTAGAAAAGTAGCTAAAAAGTTTAGCCACAAGTTACACTTTTTAGCTTTTTTTCTAGCACCTTTATAAAATTAGCTAACTATCTATGAAGTTGCTAAGATGGCATCACTGCTGCCGATTTGACGTTGTGTCAAAAACGATTTGATGACCTATCAAAATTGGCATGTCATGCCATCAAATTGGCATTCCACCCCCATACACGTTCAATTCTATTTGACCAAATTGGCAGTATTATGCCGAATTGACAAATAGGCAGTATGGTGTATGGCTACCATTATACATGAATGAAAGATCGCAATTTCTAGCTGAAACGTTTTCTACGTTCCATAATGCGATAAGTAATGTAAGGTAATGCGACAAGTCCTGCGACCCCGGCAGGCTTTGGCCCACTAGCGCGCGTGGAACACAGCGCGCCGTCAACCCGGGCATGGTTCTCGGTCGGACAGCGAGTCACTCATTACTCGCCGCCCGCATGCTCCGCGCCTACAAGGAAATTCGTGAGCGTTTTTCACTGCGGCTGGGTGGAGGGAGAACGCTCTCCCTCACACGACCTGCCTCCTCCTTCGCGAGCATGACTGCTTCGCAGGAGGAGGCGACCGCTTTCCACTCCGTCCCGCCCCGCAGCATGGCCTCGACCAATGCCGACGCGAAAGGCCGGCTTCGGTAAGCCAACAAAACTTTTCTACTACGGGGTTGTGGGGAACACAAAAGGGTTTTTAGACAGTCAAGGATAACAGTTCCTTCCGCTACATTCAGAGAGGGTGGATTAACTTGATGATTCTCCACAAAAAAGGTACCTACCCTAAATGCTTCAGTTTATTCGTAATTATGTCAACTATCGACTTATTAGTTCGAAGCATACTGTATACCTCTTTCAATACAGTGCTGGTAGATGTACCTGTGACTCACACTACGTTTCTTCTTTTTATAACTTTGAATTTCTATATTTTCGTAGAGAAATACAAAAATCTATTTAAAAATTATTAAAACTTTTCGACCTGATTGTACATATTACCCGCTTACTTGGATTTTACAATATTTTTTATTTACATATTGGACTATAAACTATCATAAAAAAAATATTTCATGCGTATTGCGGTTACTTGGACCACTTAGACGCATTGTTCTTTAATGAGATGAAATGAAATGAAACCTAACATAACTCATTCAATTAAATCATTTAAATCTGATATTGAAATAAATAAGTAGCTTCTTTCTAGAAATATACGTTTTATAAATATGATGAATCACAAAAAGTGTTGAGTAAAAACTTCATGGTTGGGTTTTTCTTTATAATAGACCACTTCTTGAGCAACAATTTTTGTTTTTTAATACGGTTGCTCAAAACGTGGCATATTGCAGGGACGTATAGCGGGTGCTTTTTTTACCTTTCCCACACTCGTGCGTTCTCTATCCCAACTGTCAAAATAATGTCTATTGCAAATAGCTGTATGGGCATAGTTCCGTTTGCCTACCAAAATGTGTGAAGAAAACAAAAACTCTGCTTATATTTAAAACTAGATGTGCCCGCGACTTCGTTCGCGTGGATGTCGGAACTTAACAATGTATTTTTTATAAAATTGCCAAAGTTTCATACAAACTTTCATCCCCTATTTTATCCCCTTGGGGGTAGAATTGATCAAAATCCTTTCTTAGCGGATGCCTACGTCATAACATCTACCTGCATGCCAAATTTCAGCCCGATCCGTCCAGTGGTTTGGGCTGTGCGTTGATAGATCACTATGTCAGTCAGTCACCTTTGAGTTTTATATATTTAGATAGTCATTCAGTACACTACACGTGCGGAACCGTCATTGCAACTTGTTCCGACTGTCAACCTTCGCCTTCGGCTGCGCCTCGACTCGGGTAGACTTGTCGGAACTCTTTGCAATGATTGCCTTTCCGCACTTATAATGAATTAATATTGTACTATTTTCTGTTCTCTTATTTTGCAATTTGTGCGGTATGCCTACGACGTAGCGTCTATGCTACGACGTAGCATCTTTGCTACGACGGCGACGTAGCGTCTTTGCTACGACGGCGACGTAGCGTCTTTGCTACGACGTAGCTCAGTCTATACAACGCCGTAGCGTATACACATTTGTATTACTTTGTGTAATTTATGTCATCACCACTGCTCTCAAAACGGTGAAGCAAAACATCGTGAGGAAACCGGCATGTCCTAGAACCAAAAATTCGAAGACATGTGACATCCACCAATCCACACTGGGCCCGCGTGGTGGATTATGGCCCACCCCCTCTCACAGAGAGGAGGCCTGTGTCACAGCAGTGGGAACATTAATAGGCTGATGATGATGATGAAAATAAGAAGTCTGGAAAAAAGGTCATTGATCCTAATAATACATCGTTCGAATTTCATAACACCATCGTTCAAATTTCAAAATAAAATATAAGGTCAAGATGGCCTCTTACCACGATATGTTGTTTTTGGTCGGTCTACGACATTTTCTTTACATTTTTTCAAATGGTTTTGGAATATTGCAATGGGTACAGATCGTGATTACATTTCTCGATTACTTAATGTAGTTAGGAATCGTGATTACTAACTACAAAATGTAATCGTAGTTAGTAATCAGTAGTTTGATTACAAAATGCCCAACTCTGGGTACAGCTTGGCAAACAACAGTAGAAAACCGGAAGTCGCCACTGTGCTCTCGCTACCAGCACTTTGAATGTTTTTTTTTTTCACTTATTACGTCAGTTTTATGGCACAATAATAAATCTAACAAACCTGCGTTCTTTGTTTACAACAAATATCAAAGATTTTAAACGTTGTTTAAACAAAAAGATTAGTTCCGCTTCAATCCATTCTGGCCAAGCTGTTTTGGTACACGGGGGTCAACGTATTTTATTATTTTTATTACACACTTGTCTTATCTGGCGGAAACTGTTAATAAAGCGCACGCCGCTGGAAGCGCAGTGGAGCGCACTTGTCAATATAAGAATACAGTGTGTCCGGGCACGAGTTAGCGATATTTGAAGGGGATATTCTAGGCTCATTTTCATCGACAAAAATGCTTTAAAAAAAATTCTTACTTCAAAACTTCGCGAATGGCAGCCATTTTAATTTTTTGATCTGTCGAACTGGGGAAATACAAATATCTTTGAATCTAAGGCACCTACATTCATGCAAATGTCTTTATTGCAAAGTTAAACGTTGAGGCTTATTAAAAACTTACGAAAGTATTTTAAATAAAATGTAAAAATAACCAAAAAACATGGGCAAACACGAAACTGTACACAAAAATTACTGAATAATTTCACTTTTTTAACTCTAGCTCGATAAGTACCCCTGAATTTTGCTAGAGTTTTTGCATTAAATCAAAAGTATTTGAGTCAGGCTATAAAATGATGTCAAAATTATCACTCTACATTAAGTATCTTAGGAGTTATTCTCACTTGCACATCACCCTTCCTTAGCGCATGTACCCCAATATAACAGGTGTCGCATTCTTTGGGTGAGCTAAATCATTCCAACGAATATTTATGAGCTGGCATTATTGACCACCATGTAAATGATCCCCAAGTTACCATCCTTAAACTGAAATAGTACAGTTTCTTGGATTTATTGCTGTGGGGCGAGACGGAAGGGTGATGTTTAAATGAGAATAACTCCTGAGATACTTAGCGTAGAGTGATAATGTTGATATCATTTTATAGCCTGACTCAAATACTTTTAATTTAATGCAAAAACCCTAGCAAAATTCAGGGATACTCATCGAGCTAGAGTTAAAAATGTGAAATTTTTCAGTCATTTTTGTGTACAGTTTCGTGTTTGCCCATGTTTTTTGGTTATTTTTACATATTATTTAGAAAACTTTCGTAAGTTTTTGATATGCCTCAACATTTAACTTTGCAATAAAGTCATTTGCATGAATGTGGGTCTCTTGGATTCAAAGATATTTGCATTTTATTGTACACACCCCAGTTCGACAGATCAAAAAAATTTAAATGGCTGCCATTCGCGAAGTATTTGAGTAAGATTTTTTTAAAAGCATTTTTGTCGATGAAAATGAGCCTAGAATATCCTATTCAAATATCGCTAACTCGTGCCCGGACACACTGTATATTCACACACCGTGCTCGGAGCGTTCTCAAGCTACCACAAGAGAACGCAACCTATGTCAAGGTAGATAAGATTTACCTATATTATTAAATTGTTAGATCCGCCTCCAGCGGAGTGCGCTGGGCCTCAGAGTTAGTTAGACATATAAAATAAATAAATTGAACGAGTTTTTTTTTTAATATCTTTTTAACTATAAAGTTCTCATCACATCATAAAATCACTAGTGTACAGTACTCCAAAATTAATAATGCACATTGAATTCTTCGTCACTGTTCGGCAACGTAGTAAAAAAAAGAAAGAAAGAAAATTATTTTATTCTTTTACAGCAATGCATGCAAAGACAAATTAAAAAATAACTTAATCTAAACAAAAAATAGACAAAATAGCAAAAAAAAAAAATTCGACAGCTGCATGCCATGACTGTAAAAAGAAAGGTGACCACTCAGTATAATGCCAATGCTGTGCTGTGAGTGACCAACAGCACAGCGCTGGTTTTCAGTAGTACTTATTGTGGGTTGATTTCCTCATAAACGTGGTTCTCTAAGGCTTCAATCTCCTTGGCACATTCTTTTAGGAACAGTAAGTTCACGTAGAATGGGTTGGTTACCTGTAAAATGAAGGTTTATGAATCTTTACTAATTATAAAAGAAAGTCGCCTAAGCCCCTTCGTGCACTAGGCGACGCAAGTCTCCAATACCTTACGACTTCAAATCAAATCAAATCAAATAAGGGCTTTGTGCTTTTTGTACCAGTTCCTTGTCCGCCATTTTGATTTTTTTTCAGAACAGCGTACACGAATGAAACATTGATAAATCGATAGATAAAATCAATACAAACATAAAATGTAAGCGGCAAAACCTCGTAAACCGTCACGTTTCCGAGTTATGAGCTGTCAAACATGTAAAATTAGTGATTCATTTTTTCTTATTTTTTTAATATTTGGATGTTTATTGATCAAAAAGGATACTTCCGCAATAAAACTAATTGAATATTAGTTTTTCACGCATTTCAAATGCTTTTACATAGGATTATTTCGTTTAACGCAATTTCAGCATTTAAAATGCGTGTAAAAACTAATATTCAATTAGTTTTATTGAGGAAGTATCCTTTTTGATCAATAAACATCCAAATATTAAAAAAATAAGAAAAAATGTGTCATTAATTTTACATGTTTGACAGCTCATAACTCGGAAACGTGACGGTTTACGAGGTTTTGCCCCTTACATTTTATGTTTGTATTGATGTGATCTATCGATTTATCAACTTTTCATTCATGTACGCCATTTTGAAAAAAAATCAAAATGGCGGATGGCATCTGGTACACGGCCCATACAAAAAAGTTCAAACCCCTTTATTTCAACTATGCCAATTACAGGCACTTTTTTGAATTGTCAAGAGACATAAAATAAAACTATTACTAGAAAATAGTTATGGTGCTACAGTCCCAGTCACAAGACACAAAAACTGTGAAAGTACCGTAGGTGCTCATTTCAAAGCGTAGATCTCTATGGAGAAGAATGAGCAAGAAACTTCCATGGACACTCTTTTTCTATCGCCAAAATTATTACAGAGCTTATATTACATCATTCACTTCGGTATCCAAGCGACTATCCGAATACAAAGCCTTAGAGGTTCGTTCACAGGCACGTGTCAATGGATACCGAAGTCGTAAGTTATCGGAGACTTAAGTTGCCTAGTGTACGAAGGGGCTAAAGGTCGTGGCACATGCCAGCACCGCAACTCCAAAGCTGTAGCACGGTGTCACCTCGAATTTGGGCTACGACTAGCCGTTACGTGCTAACTGGGCATCGTCCGCGAGGTTCAAGCTTGCTGTCGTCACCATGAACATAATTGTTTTAAGGAATTTATTTCGCTCGCAACTCGAGAGTCGGCGCGCCTTCACTGCCGTTACGGGCGCCAAACCTCGTCTAGGGATTGAGTAGGAGAACAGTGCATAAAGATAAGCGTCCACAGGTCGGCATCGTACGTATCGGACGCATCGCATCAAACGAATTTCTGTATCGGCAGAGATCGGATTGCCGACGCAAGTGGTGGCATCAGCAATCGTATTGCTGATGCCACCTTTATTTTGTTTTTTTTTGTGATCGTACGTTCGGAAACTAATTGTGAGAAAGGAGGGAACCGATACAGAAGTTGTTATTGCTTGTTTTTAGCAGAAGAGGAATGCAAGAAAGAAAAAGAACAAATGAATCAGTAAGCGTGCGGGGCGCGCCCACTGATCGGCATTCCGTATGACGTAATCGGTACGCATCGCATGTAGGCATTGCCGATGAGCCGTCCGTACGATGCGGATCAGTGGACGTAGTTGTATGAGTTTTGTTACATACGTCCGACACGTGCGATGCGGACCTGTGGACGCTTACCATAAAACGGGGACGCGGGGTATGATGGGAAAACACACATCACAAACTTAACACAACACTAACGTAGCGCAAGCGCCAACAGGGTATCATTTCCAAGCGGCAATTAAGAGTCCATACTACCTCAAATGGCTTAGCAGAATCCTGTAATACGTCGAAAATACTGCAGCATTAATTTTGAAAAAATAAATCCTCAACTTTACCATAAAAGTTGTTGAAGTAAAAAACTAGGTTTATAGGTTTTCTTTTTTTCAAAAGTAATTCTTTGGCGCCTGTAACTTTCAAACTATTATAAATTTTGAAAAAAAAGAAAACCTATAAACCTAGTTTTTTACTGTGTAGGAAGCATTCTAAAAAATCATTGAGATAGGATAACATTTAGGGGTAGGAAAACGTTTTCTTTTTTAGTATGGACGAGCGCTCGGTAGACGATTCTCTTATGTAACTTTCACCCCTTGGATAACAATGTACTGTTGAACTTACCTTCTTTTTTTGTTCTATGGGCGTGGTTGGGGCCTTGATGCACCAAAGCTTCTTGATTGCTACGACAGCTAAGATAGGTAACAAAAACAACGCTATTCCCGCTACTACTGAAGCTATAGCCACTATATATGATGTGTTGGTCTCTGCTCCTGAAACTGTAGAAAACCAAATTAAAAAAAAGACATAGGTATTTATAGAAAAAGTCATCTACAGATGTTGGAACAGGCCACCAGTGGTTCGTCTCGCGCCTGGCATTGGTTGCGGCCATGCTGCGGGGCGAGACAAGTGGGACGGTCGCCTCCTTCTGCGAAGCAGTAATTCTCGTGAAGGAGGAGGCGGGCCACTTGAGAGAGTAGAGCGTCCTCCCTCCGCCCCAATCGCAGTGGTGCCCGCGGCGTCCGACGTCAGCAGACGATCTCCGGCCACCGTAGGCGCGGGCATGCGGGCAGCAAGTAAAGGGCAAATCGAAACCCGACCATGGACCATGCCCGGGTAGGAGGCGCGTTAAAAAAAAAAAGAAGCTGCCAGTGGTTAGGGCTCCAGAGACAGGAACCTCCTCACAATGCGTGCCGTATCGAGGAGTACTGCTTTGTGAATCAGACCCTTGATTTCAAGGGGATATTATAGACATTTCAACGACAAATATGCTTATGAAATAATCCTAAGCCAACACTTCGCGAATTTTAATTTTTTGATCGGTCCAACTGGAGAATTTACAATAAAATGCTAATATCTTTGAATCAATGAATCCAAGAGATTTACACACATGCAATTAACTAATAATTTAAAACTAAATTATAAAGTTAAAAAAAAAACCAAATAAGAAGTCTAAATTAATGGAGCCGCCCAACACAAATCACCCATTCAATGGGTTCCCTACGTGTAATAGTGCTATTCAGCGTCAATTATATTGTTATCTAGTCCATTTTTCGTGCTGTGTGGGGCATTCCCCTTTGGACCCAAACTTACCGTAACTCGAATTGTTATCTGTCCTCGGTGTCGTTGCCAGTGTGTTCGGTATCTTAGGTGTTGATTGGGCGGTACTAACGTGGGTTTCTGTAATTGAACTTATAATTACTTTTAAATCGCTAAAACTAATCATGTTTCTCTGTTCCTAAGTAATGGGCCTACCACACGCATAAGCTTCAACACAGTTTTACCTGCGCAATCTTCTCGCATGAAAAAACAATACACGACCGGAAACCACAGATAATATTATGATTATAAATATATTAGATAACGAAAGTATTACGATTTGTATGAAAACCAAGTCATTTTTTGACTACCTTTTATAACGTCACAAAAACTATTTAATTATGAGAAAACCAAATCGATTGTAATACTCCCCCGGTTACGCCCCACAGCACAATTAATAACCAATTTTAATATTAAAACTCTTAAACTAACGATAAACCGATTTAGACGGTCGTAAGCCAGCACGGAATTTTGGCACGCGAATTAGTTGCTCCTGCGATATCTAGATAAATCTATATCTGTGTCGGCAACACTAAACACTGAACTCCTAACCACATACATGAAAGTACCTACGCGCAGGTGGCCTATCATGAACTCTTAACGCGATCCAGTTTAAGCTGTGGGAAAAGAGATGGCGCTTTTTTTTTAGCTTGGTAAAATCATCAAATGAGTCCTCCCACCCCTTACTGTCAGACTTCGGGTCGGCTACCAATCATCGGATACTTTTCCACTTTATTACCTGTCCATTTAACTTCTACATTCCTACAACCACAACGTGGTTTTCGAGGTATGTAAGAAAAGTAGCAAAGGGATAGTCTGAATCCCCAAACAGACCTAGGTAAGCGTGGCTTAATGTCGATGATCGACACATGTCGATGTAGGTACTTCTTAATGTTTTTCTGAAATAGTAGCGGTCCTATTGCTGTTCCTTGTGGAACTCCTTTGTAGCTAAACACAATGTAACTTAAAAATTACTATTGTTATTTTTTAAATAGACCAAGGATATAACTCAGATGATTTGCTAAGACCAATTTATATTTCAAGCAAAAAAAATACTTTAATTTTTAATATATTTTAAGTAAAGTTATTCAAGATGATATCAAAAGCATTACCAGGATATATACCGCCCAAATCCAATTCTATCGTGCAGGGTTGATAGTAGTTCAAACAAACGCCATTATCTGTAAAAATAATTACCGTGGTAACGCAAAAACTTTTAAATGTCTTGTCTAAAATGTTGTCTGAAAAAATTCAGATTATGACGTTGAAATAAGGTCCGTTTTGCAGTCACACTTTTTTTAGACAAGTTTTTAACAGATGTTGAAGTTTTTAAAAAAATCAAAAAATACAAAAAAAAACCAATATAATCAACATAATTGTACATTATTTTTTATTATCAGTTAAAAGCGCTTTTAACTGGTATTGTGTCTATAAGAATAGGGCGATCCTGCTCTGCAAGTTCGAGTTTTTGTCGTGAACGTCCGATGACGTTTGGCCTCAAAAGATTACGAAGAAAGATTTTTTTTCCCACAAAAAGCATTTATAAAATATACAACACAATGGTTGATTGAAATTTCATACAAAATTAGAAATTGGTCGAGCCCATCAGTATGAAAAATCTTTTTTTTTCCAAAAGATTTTGATAAAAACATTGTTCAGTAACATGGGCTGAGTTACCCCAAGAGAGGTTTTGCGCTATTAACGTTACACGTTGTATAAAGCAGTACTTACATTTGTCATAGGATTGGTCCACAGCTCTCCCTTCAAGAATCCGTATGTTCATATACGATATTTTATAATTTCTGAACAAATTTATGGAAACGATTATTTCTGGGTACGATAACTTTGATTGTATTATTATAAAGTAATCCTTTTCTTTAACAATTTTTTGTTTAAAAAATGCAGAACAGCCTGAAAAAGTTTTTAATAATAATAATTATCTTTATTTTCATGAAATATGGTACATGGTATGGTATGGTCATAAAGTTAAATAGTTCAACAAGTTCCGCTTACTATTGTTCAGCATGCAAATATTTTTATAAATAGCTTAAGTCTTAAAGCATTAAAGGGCTTTGTGCCTTTTGTACCAGTTCCTTATCCGCCATTTTGTTTTTTTTTTTTCAAACGGCGTACATGAATGAAACATTGTTAAATCGATAGATCACATCAATACAAACATAAAATATCAGCGGCAAAACCTCGTAAACTGTCACGTTTCCGAGTTATGAGCTGTCAGATCTTTTTTTGTTGTATTTTGATATTTAATTGATAAAAAAGGTTATATTAACCACAATAAAAGTAATTGAATATTAGTTTTTCATGCATTTCAAATGCTTTTAGATAGGATTATTTCGTTTAACGCAATTTGTTTTATTGCGGTAGTAAGTATCCTTTTTGATTAATAAACATCAAAATATTAATAAAGTAAGTCACTACTTGTTCATGTTTGACAGCTCATAACTTGGAAACGTGACGGTTTACGAGGTTTTGCCACTCACATTTTTTATGTTTATATAATATAATATAATATAATATTCCACATATAATATTCCACAACTATCACACAACGCCATCTAGTCCCAAGCTAAGCAGAGCTTGTGTTATGGGTACTAGACAACTGATAAACATACTTATATATTTCTAAATACATACATATACATATTATAGATAATTTACACCCAGACACAGAACAAATGATCGTGCTCATCACACAAACATTTGTCCTGGGTGGGAATCGAACCCACGACCTCCGGCATAGCAGTCAGGGTCACTAACCACTAGACCAACAGGCCAGTCAAATAATAATGTTTGTAAGTGATCTATCGATTTATCAATGTTTCACTCGTGTACGCCGTTTTGAAAAAAAAAACAAAATGGCGGATGGCACCTGGTACACGGCACATACATAATAATTAAAAACCCCTTTAAAATATTGATTAGTGATGAGATACAGCATTACTCATCTTTATTTTTAGTACAACAATAAAGTGAGAATAATCGACATTTTAAAGAGATTTATATACCTAAATAAATGCAATAATTTAACATAAACAACTGCAGAATGCAGTTATAAAACACAGTTGCAACATTAACATAGAGCACAATAATTCTAGTATACTAGAAGATTAGCTACCTAGGTACGACTTGGGTTATATTTTAAGAACTCCTAAGGTTTAGAATTTATTATTATTAAAGGGAGTTAGTTCTCTTATTTGTTTCGTTATGGTGTTGTAGACTTCGAGTTAGATGTTTGGTTTAGTTAAATGTTACACCTCAGATCAAAGAAATAGGCAGATAGAGCGCTCAGAACACGCGAGTGTGACCACCAAAGCATAATACAAAATCAAAAACGAATAAAAACTCGCGACAGTACCAAGCTACGCGTCGTTGTTATTGTTTGCCAAAAAATATGCTGTCTCGTGTCCTTTGTGCGTGCTCAGATCAACAAACTAGGCAGATAGAAAGCTCAGAACACGCGAGTGTGTCCACCAAAGCAAATACAAAATCAAATCGTACATTCTATATTGTTTTCTTTGTTTTTGAGAACAGCTTTTGTACAATGTTTGTAAGCTAAAACATAAACGTAGTGACATTAACTCACATGTATTAATTGTAAAATCTACATCAGCCGGCTTATTTTTTAAAATAACTTTCACATTTAAATCGTTCCGTCGCTGCATGTATTTGAAATAAAATGGCGCCTTCAATGTTTCTCCACGTGATTCATCTGAAAAAATAATCACGTGTTATTTACACGTAATAGCCCGGGGGTCAATAATAGTACATTGTTATCCGAGGGGTGAAAGTAACTTATTTCAATCCCGTACAACGATGTTCACTTATCATCTGCCTAGCCTTTTCCTAACTTACCCCCGGTGGTGGACGCCCACTTCGGCGGCGGCGACGGACGTCCCTAGATGATTTCCGGCCACCGTAGGCGCGGGCATGCGGGCAGCGAGTAAAGGGCAACTCGCTGCCCGACCATGGACCATGCCCGGGTCACGCGCGCCTCAAAGAGCGTTAGCATAATGACGGGGCCCCCCTCTCAGAGGGCCACAGCCTGCCGGGGTCGCGGGATTATTTCTTTACCGTGACCCCGGAAAAGAAAGGGCTATTGAAGGACACCGTGGATTTTAGTCAGTAGAAGTCTGACAGTCCCTTCCGCCCTGCCCGGGGTGGGAGGACTCATTTGATGATTTTAGCACGCTAAAAAAAAAAAGCCTTTTCCTAACTTCATTGGTGTTGGCTTCCAGTCGAACCAGATGCAGCTAAATATCCAATATTTAATATGGAGCGACTGCCTATCGGAGCTCCACAACCCAGTAACTGGGTAATATAAAACCCCATGGTAAGATTGGATTATTTGATTGGATTTGGTTGTCAGACTTATGAACTTCTGACTAATAGGTATGTACTGAATAAAATAAACAAAATACGGGAATATACTAATATACTTACATGCCAGTGTAATCGTCAGAAAAGCCGTAAGCACGCAGATTAATAAATAATTCATTATATACCAATTTAAAAACTCACAGGTTATAAACACAATTTTACGACCGCACAACGATAATTAATAATATGAAAAGCGAGAGAATTGTTATAAATATTCTAATTTAACTATTTATTACTTTACCTAGTAACAATTTTTCCTCTTTTTTACACTAGCTTCTGCCCGCGGTTTTAACGCAGGCATTTGGCACTATGGAGGCCGCGTTAAAGGCTTCACACACAGCAGCTATAATGTAAAGATGTACATTATAGCACGATACATCTCATTACATCTTTCCATAGAAATCGTCTGGAGACCACACACTGCAGCTATAATGTATATTTTTACATCTTCAAATCTTTATGGAAAGATGTAATGAGATGCATCGTGCTATAATATATATCTTTTCATTATAGCTGCTGTGTGTGAAGCCCTTTTTATAAGGCGTTTGTCACTATGGAGGCCCTGTCAGTTTCCTTGGGGAGCGCGTGGACCATGCTTTCGACTCGAACCTTGTCCTTGGTCGGACGGCGAGCTACCCATTACAGCTCCTTCCCACTTGTCGGGTGTCGGATCCGTTTTTTAATCGGAGTGGCAGAATATTTAATTATGGAGCTATTCACATTTAGCGGAACCCGATTTTTTATCGGGTCCGACAAGAAAATGTCGGGTGTTTGGGATCTGACGATTAAATTACTAATATGAAATGAGTGCGCTGTATGTTAAATTAGGATAAAGTACCATAATAATATCATAAGTAGGTACAAATATATCTTGGTTTTAATTTGGATTGAGCGCGCCTGCCGTCGTAGGACCTCGCGTCGAGTGCTTAAAAGTTATGCACTAGCTTCGAACGTGGACGTCACGTCATTCAAATAAAAAAACTGATCCGACACCCGACAAGTGTGAACACAGGCGCCGACATCCTATTACAAAACGGATCCGACACCCGATAAGTGTGAACGAGCTGTTACTGGCCGCCTACGGTGGTGGGCGAAATTTACCCCACAATATGAGACGTCCTCGTCTTCGTCGAAGGCTGGAAAGTGAGGCAGAGGATGTCATTACCCTCACGCGTTCTGATTGCTCCTCATTCCCCTCGCCTGCTGCTGATTCCCTGTCTGAGGTAATCGTGTTAGGCGGAAGGTGAGGACGCCGTGGTGTCACTCCAACCACTCTTCAAAGAGGGATCCTGGCAACAGGCAGCTGATGTGTTGACATTAGTACAAAAATATTTGCGAAACGGCTCGAGAAAGCCTAACTGACGTACCAAAAATGAGTACAGTATTGATTTTTTTTTTGTCATATAAAATAGTTTTGCGTTGGGGTAATTCGATAAGTCCTGCGCCGTCAGGCTTTGGCCCTCTAGACTCTAGAGGGCGGCCCCATCATTATGCTGACGCTCTTTGAGGCGCGCGTGGGACACAACGCGCCGTCGACCCAAAGGGGCCCCTCTTGGTTCGGACATCGGACTCTCGTATGTTTTTCCGACTCTGACCACATTAGGTAGGTACCTACCCTACAATTCTGCCAAATACGGGAAAACAGTTGTAATTACTTATTCATTGTACAGACGCCAGCAACTCAGCAAGTCAAGCGATCCAAATCTGCCAAATGTTACCGATCGACTATACCTTCATTATGATAAGGTTGGAATTGTATTGAAAAAATCTGACAGATTGAGGTAGGTTGTTATGCTAGCGCCTGTACATTTAAACCAATCAGGATTAATATTAGTTTTCCTCAAATTAAGTGACGCACACATAAGTACATATTTACGAGGAAAACCCGAAACTATAATATTATTTCTAATATTATTTTTGACACCTACCTAACATATTAGGTATGTTTGTATACTGTCATTTATGAATATTATGTAAAGCCTCCTCTTCACAATCGGCCATGATGGCCGTGTTTTTAGACGGCGCTCCAGACAGCGCTACCAGAAAGCAAGATGCAAATAATTCTATCTTGATTCTTAGTCTATCATTCACCGAGTACCTACGTCTCTTATTGACTTGAATGACCCTGGCGGTTGAGAGTATGTAATGCTCACTCAACTGTCTCGCTGATAGTGGCGCGTGTGTCGGATCATTTAGCTCCCTTCAAAATGGTTGAGCTGAATGGTGCTGATATAATGTGTCATGTTCGTGAACGGGCGCTGTCAGTTGGGACTGGCCATCTCTTAGCTGCCACGGTCTATTTTAATAACTTTATTTTGAATTGTCTTTTTATTTTACTATGGACACTATTATCTTGCCACATCGTTCTCACATAATGTACCACCTGATGATGAATGAAGTAACAAAATTTTTGTAATAATTTTGGCGATTGAAAAAGAGTGTCCATGGAGTTTCTTGCTCATTCTTCTCCATAGAGATCTACGCCTTGGAATGAGCACCTACGGTACTTTCACAGTTTTTTGTCTTGTGTCTGGGACCGTAGCACCATAACTATTTTTATACTTGTTTTATTTTATGTCTTTTGACAATTCATAAGTGCCTGTAATTGGCCTAGTTGAAATAAACGATTTGATTTGATTTGATTTGATAGTATAGCGCCGTCTCCTTCTGTTCGGCAAACACGGCCATCATGGACGATTGTGAAGAGGAGGCTTAAGGTTTAGCCTTCATAAGCCTTCAGAAGTAGGAGCCCTGCGAAGCGGGGCTCCGTCGTCTTGCTTCTGTGGAGGAAGGATACATTTATTATGTTTAACGGCATGTGGTCGGCTGCACCTAGTTGTAGCCGGCTAAAACTAAGTGTAGCCGCACTTCGGCTATTATTACATTGTGTATTTATGTATCATCATCATCATATCAGCCGTAGGACGTCCACTGCTGAACATAGGCCTCCCCTTTAGACTTCCAGTAGGACCGGTTGTAAGCGGCCTGCATCCAGCGTGATCCTGTGGCCTTCATAAGATCGTCTGCCTACCTAGTGGGTGGACGCATTTATGTATTTGCATATATAATACTGAGCAGTGGTGGCCCAGTGGTATCGGTTCCGACTTACGAATTGTAGGTCGTGGGTTCGATCCCCGCCAGGCGCATTACTTTGTATACCTAATTAATTTCATCACCACTGCTCTCAAAACGGTGAAGGAAAACATCGTGAGGAAACCGGCATGTCTTAGAACCAAAAATTCGAAGACATGTCTTAGAACCAAAAATTCGAAGACATGTCTTAGAACCAAAAATTCGAAGACATGTGACATCTTCCAACTCGCACTAGGCCCGCGTAGTGGATTATGGCCCACTCCATCTCACAGAGAGGAGGCCTGTGTCCCAGCAGTGGGAACATTGTAGGCTGATGATGATGATATATAATAATTGGAGCCTCTTATGGGCCACGAGGGCTGTAAAGTGATTCCATCACTTATACACGAGTATTCTAGCTCCGGAGTTGACTGTTTATCTAAGTGAGTTTGAATGTTTGTGTTATACACCCACAATATAGGAACTTAGGTAGGTCCTTATTTTGTGTTGTACTTCCTAGCACGTCCATGAACATATTCGTTATAACTTTTGTTGGTAATAAATTTCTCTTATTTTGTACTATTTTATACCACTAATCAGCAATTTTGTACCTCTCAATTACCGTAGATATGCAGGTCGTGCTAGGAAGGCTGCTTCCTAACACGACCACCTTAAAATTCCAGTTCGCATTGAAGTTCAAGACACGGGACTATGCCTAATATTTTGTACTCATTTATACCCCGATTTAATTACCCGTAAATTGAAAGAAAAAAATAAAATTAAAAAATGTGCCAACTAACCTGGATTTCATTTTTAAACTTGTCACGAGATGGCGTTAAATAAAATTATGGGCAGAATTTTTTAATTTGATTTTTTTCTTACAATTATCGACAATATACCGGTAATTAAATCGGAGTATAAATGAGTACAAAATATTAGGCATAGTCCCGTGTCTTCAATTTCAATGCCAACTGGGAATTTTAGCGTGGTCGTGCTGGGAAGCAATCTTCCTAGCACGACCTGCTTATCTACGGTAATTGAGAGGTACAAAATTGTTAATTAGTGGTATATAATAGTACAAAATCAGAGGAATTTATTACCATCAAAAGTTATAATGAATATGTTCATGGTCGTGCTAGGAAGTACAACACCTTATTTGTGTTGTACTTCCTAGCACGTCCATGAACATATTCGTTATAACTTTTGTTGGTAATAAATTTCTCTTATTTTGTACTATTTTATACCACTAATCAGCAATTTTGTACCTCTCAATTACCGTAGATATGCAGGTCGTGCTAGGAAGGCTGCTTCCTAACACGACCACCTTAAAATTCCAGTTCGCATTGAAGTTCAAGACACGGGACTATGCCTAATATTTTGTACTCATTTATACCCCGATTTAATTACCCGTAAATTGAAAGAAAAAAATAAAATTAAAAAATGTGCCAACTAACCTGGATTTCATTTTTAAACTTGTCACGAGATGGCGTTAAATAAAATTATGGGCAGAATTTTTTAATTTGATTTTTTTCTTACAATTATCGACAATATACCGGTAATTAAATCGGAGTATAAATGAGTACAAAATATTAGGCATAGTCCCGTGTCTTCAATTTCAATGCCAACTGGGAATTTTAGCGTGGTCGTGCTGGGAAGCAATCTTCCTAGCACGACCTGCTTATCTACGGTAATTGAGAGGTACAAAATTGTTAATTAGTGGTATATAATAGTACAAAATCAGAGGAATTTATTACCATCAAAAGTTATAATGAATATGTTCATGGTCGTGCTAGGAAGTACAACACCTTATTTGTGTTGTACTTCCTAGCACGTCCATGAACATATTCGTTATAACTTTTGTTGGTAATAAATTTCTCTTATTTTGTACTATTTTATACCACTAATCAGCAATTTTGTACCTCTCAATTACCGTAGATATGCAGGTCGTGCTAGGAAGGCTGCTTCCTAACACGACCACCTTAAAATTCCAGTTCGCATTGAAGTTCAAGACACGGGACTATGCCTAATATTTTGTACTCATTTATACCCCGATTTAATTACCCGTAAATTGAAAGAAAAAAATAAAATTAAAAAATGTGCCAACTAACCTGGATTTCATTTTTAAACTTGTCACGAGATGGCGTTAAATAAAATTATGGGCAGAATTTTTTAATTTGATTTTTTTCTTACAATTATCGACAATATACCGGTAATTAAATCGGAGTATAAATGAGTACAAAATATTAGGCATAGTCCCGTGTCTTCAATTTCAATGCCAACTGGGAATTTTAGCGTGGTCGTGCTGGGAAGCAATCTTCCTAGCACGACCTGCTTATCTACGGTAATTGAGAGGTACAAAATTGTTAATTAGTGGTATATAATAGTACAAAATCAGAGGAATTTATTACCATCAAAAGTTATAATGAATATGTTCATGGTCGTGCTAGGAAGTACAACACCTTATTTTCTGGGAAGGGAAAAAATAGGTAGTAAAAAAAAATGATCAATAAAATTTAAATTAAGGTATTTATTTCAGACAATATTGATTCATTCTTTGTTAGTATGACAAAAAGAAGAATAAATAAAATGAAAAGAAAATTAAAATATAAGGGCTGATTTTTTAATAGTCCGATAACTTTTATCTGAGGAATAAAAACAGCGGTTTGACATATTTTCTATAGATAAACAGTAACTGTCAAACCGCCATTTTTATTCCACAGAGAAAACTTATCTTACTTTTGAAAAATCAGCCCTAAATTACTATGTACTTTTAAAGGTTTTTGTTTTTGTGTAGCTTGTTATAAGTAGTGACCGACCGAAATTTCGATTTCGGTTTCGGTTTCGGCCGGTTTCGGCCAAAATATAGCCGAAACTTTGCCAAAACCGAAACCTGACAAAACTCAAGTGTTCGTGCATTTTCGTGGGTCGTTCGGTAATATTCGTAGCCAACACGTGCTTGCTTGATGGCGGGGCCCGGCGCTGTTCGCCACCGTTCATTTAATCGTGAGTTGAGGTTATGTTTTCGAGTTTACTGCCAAGAGTAAGTCTTGTATATTCATGTAATAATCTATCTATCTTCTTCTTCTATATAGGGTAAAGTACCCAACTGCTGACCTCCCACCAACTATTGACCGCATAACAGTTTTTATAGAAAATAATTGTAAATCTTCTAGCAGTGCTGCATAAAGAATACAGAAAATGAAATATAATTTATCTTGTAATATATTGGCGTCACAGAAAATATAAATAAAGCAATAATGCGTCCGTGAACCTATGATAACAAAATACCCTCCTAAAATCATCAAAAAATTTAACAATTTGCTAAGCTGATAGTTGTTTTCAATGTCATTTTATTTCAGTTTTACAAGATAGATTCCTTTGAGTTTAGTATTTTTTGGTTATTTAAGACAGACACAATGCTTTTCCACATGATTTTCAAGTTTTAATGAGCGTTAACTTGTTAAAATGATGAGGTCAATATCTGGTACACTCAAATGTATGAATAACCATTTTTTTAACATGGCATGTCAATAGCTGGTAATTTATCAAATGTACGAGAATACCAGTTACTGACACCACGGTGTGTACGTATAGTTCATTTTTAATGGTGAGGTAGCTTAACTTTAATGCATCTGTATTTAGCCCATTGGCGTTGGCACCCCTAAAGGTGTGTATCTGCATAATCACAAACGTAAAAAATACCTTACGTAGGAACCGGACTACTTAGCATAATTTGAGTAAGGTACTTAAATTTTCCGTCTACTGTCATATTCTGGATCCTCCTGAATATTTTAGACTTTTAGACTTACTAAATTATAGGAAAAGTGAACGGCTGAATGGATTTTGACACAATTTGGCAAGCAGATTATTTTAAAATCTGGTTAAGTGGGTGCACCTGGACGCAGAATACTTTTTATGTCGGTATATGGTCCTGTGGGACAATTGCAGAATATAACACGAGCAATGCCTCAGCCACAGGTTGGTTTAATGCATAAAATGACAAAATATACCCTAACCTGCATGTTTAGGCAAAGTGTGAGCTAATTTTTTATTTGTATCTATGTTCTCTTCATTTGTGAGGTCTTTTACATAAGTTTAAAAAGTTAAAACCGTCTTATGTAATTAGGAAAATATTAATTCAAAGGTTTTGAAACTCACTTTGTAGAACTAAAGCCGTGTTCTTTCAATTTATATTTTGCCGGCGAGTATTTTTTATATCTGCTGCATAATACAGAACAGTGAAATTAATAACTACTAATAAAGAAGAAAAATTTGACAAAAAGTGATAAAAACTACAAAATTTCAAAATTAAGTGCAAGAATATTATTGACGGCGTTTGAAGACTGAAGACCATAATAGTGTGCAAAAAGAAAATGAGAAGGGCTATAAGACTAGCTTTGTTTGTTTTTTTGTCAAATAAAACCTCGTATCACATTCATAATAAAAAATATTTGAGTTTATTCTTATACTACAGGAGGTCAAAAATTGGTCATTTGCATGATGAAAATTTGGTACAAGCATGTTAATAACTGGTCAAATGGCCTGTTCTTGCTAAACTCGAGAAAAAAAACACTTTTTACCTTTGTATGACTGGAAATAATGTTTTAGTTACATTCTCCAATGTTTATTTTATCTTCCAAAAACATTTTTTTGGAAAAATTCATTTCCACTTGCAACTCGTACATTAGTTTATTTCGCGAAAGAAGCAAGGAAAACCGCTTAAGGGGTCAATAGTTGGGTGTTTTACCCTATATAAAATTCAAAACTGACTGACTGATCTGACAACGCACAGCCCAAGCCGCCGGGCCGAGAAAGTTGAAATTTGGCATAAGCCCTCCTTATACCACGTAGGTGAGCACTAAGAACGGATTTTGCGAAATTCGGCCCATAAGGGGTTGTTTTTGGGGTTGATAGTTTGTATGAAACTCCGCTACTTCAGGTGCTAGGAATTCCAAATTTTGCATAGGGTGTCTTTGTGTGATGGGTAGCTCGCCGTCCGACCAAGGACCAAGCCCGGGTCGGTGGCGCGTCGTGTTTCGCGCCAAATGCCTGCTGGGGTCGCGGGTTTTATCTTACCCCAGGTTACCGTGGCCCCGGAACGTAAAGGGCATAGGAAGGAACACGGGTGGATTTTAGTCAGTAAGAGTCTGACAGTCCCTTCCGCCCCACCCAGGGCGGGAGGACTCTTTTGATGATTGTACAAACTAAAAAAAAAAAAAAAATGGGGTGTTTTTAGAACTTAGATGGGGTTTGTTTTTGGGTTCGATAGTTTGTATTAAACTTTTTTAGCACAAGTGCTAAGCGTCTCAAATCTTGCATGGTGATACTTTTTAAGATGTAACTGCTCACCAAGGTGGACATTTTGTGAAATTCGACCCCTAAGGGGTTGTTTTTGGGGTTGACGGTATTGAGATTAAAAATTTTACAGAGGGGTTCTTTTTTGGTCGCAAGTAATACCCAAGACGGGATTTTGCAGAATTCTATCCCTAATTCAAAATATCAACCCCAAAAACAACCTGTTTCTGAGGTTGATATTTTGTATGAAACTTCGTTACTACAAGCGCCCATCGCAAAATTCGAGACCAGGCGTCTTGAATTTTGCAATGGACTAAGACGGTTTTGCGAAATACGACCCCTAAGAGGTTTTTTCGGTGTCGATAGTTTGAAGACTGTTTTGCATAGAGATTCTTTTTACCCGACTGCGCGACGCAAAGGAGGGTAATGTGTTTATCAGTCTATGTATGTATGTATGTTTGTTTCTATGTGGCGTTCTAGAGACCAAATGCGTAGGCCGATTTTGATAATTTTTACGTCAATCGATTCGTCTTAACCTTGCGAGTGTCACTAAAGACATGAAAGTAATCAAAATTCACCACAGCGACAACCAGACGCCATATTGTCAAAATGAAAAAAAAAAATGTCGATCAACTATGACATGTGGGGTATCGTTGAATAGGTATTTTAAAATCATCTTTAGGTTCCCTTTATCATTTTTCAATTTAAATAATAGTTTAGGATATATAACGATTTAAAGTTGTTTAGCAAAAAAAACTTCTCTGAACAGTAACTAAAAAGTATGAAATAAAAAAAATATTTAACGAAAAACAAAAAACCCGACTGCGTTTAAAAAAACTAAAAAGAAAGAAACAAGCCCAGTAGATAAGAATTCACTCATTCACACTCACAGTCGGGGCCCGTTGGGAAGATTTGATTGGTATAATTTGAATGGGCCCCGAGTGTGAGTGTGAATGAGTGAATTCTTATCTACTGGGCTTGTTTCTTTCTTTTTAACCGACTTCAAAAAAAGGAGGAGGTTATCAATTCGACTGTATTTTTTTTTTTTTTTTTTTATGTTTGTTACCTCATAACTTGCGACTGGGTGAACCGATTTTCATGATTCTTTTTTCAATCGAAAGCTGGTGCTTCCCGTGTGGTCCCATTGTCACCATTTCAGGATCTGATGATTGGATCTTGGAGAAATCGAGGGCAACCCTCAAATTTTATTAGCTTACACATAGTTTTTCGCAAATTTTATGAAGTAATTCAAGTACTTGCGTATAGAAATCATCATCTCATGATGCTGAGCTGATGATGGAAGGTACAACTCCTCAAGTAAGAAAATTATGTTCGTGTTCGCATATCTCCGGAACTACAAGTCCTTAAGTAATTCTTTTTTTGTTGTACTAGGTATCGTTCAACTCAGGGAATACTGCAAATTTCATCAAAATCGGTTCAGTAGTTTTTGAGATAGGGAATGAATGAAAGAGATATTAACGATGTTATTACCGGTGCTACGGATTACGAAATTCTAGTGCACATGTAAGAAAATTATGTTTATGACAAGAATGTTGGTTGAATATTTAAACTAAAAAGAGTAAAATAAAAACTTTTTCTAAAAAAAAAGTGACCGCCTTCAAATACAACCACAAAAAAGGGTAAAATAACCTACAAAACTTTCTTTCGGAAGTCGGTGGCAAAAGAGACAATGAAATTAATAAAAAAAGTCACCGACTTCCGAAAGAAAAGTTTTGTAGGTTATTTTACCCTTTTTTGTGGTTGTTTTTGAAGGCGGTCACTTTTTTTTAGAAAAAGTTTTTTTAGTTTTTTTAACGCAGTCGGGTTTTTTGTTTTTCGTTAAATATTTTGGACTTAGTTGCGGGTGTTTTGTGAAAATAGGCCCCAACGAGTTGATTTAGGGGTTGGCGTTTTGTGTAAAAAACTTCGTTTCTACAAATGCTAGAAGTATAAAATTTTGCAAGGTTGTTCTTTTATGACGTAAATGCACACATTCCGTAAAGATGTAGATTCTGGAAGGAATGAACGTTAGTGGATGGGCCACTAATGTCGGTGGCTATTTTAAGCTAGTGGTAGAGAACCTCTTCGTAGTGAGGCTCATCTTGTGCTTGCAGTACACAATCCCCCCGCAATGCGACGTTTTCGTAGAATGGTGTATACGGAGCTGGCTGGAAAACAAACAAATGTTTTTTTAATTTTTTTCTGTAACCTATGTTGTCCTTGTCCCACCGCTGGGCCAGTCTCCCCCATAACCTTCCAATCTTCCCTGTGTGCGGTTATCTAAAAATTAAAACTATGTCACTGTATCCATTGTGAGGTAATATCGAATATCGGCTATCCAATATCCGATATTCGATATCCAATTATCGAATATCGACTTTTCGAATATTAAGTATCGAATTTTAGAATATCGGATATCCGAATATGTACCTCTCGGATCCCAATGCAATGGGATAATAATGGCACAGTGCCACCAAACCCCGACCGATTTTAAACTGTATTTTTGGAAAAATAAGTCTTAATCGGTCAGGGTTTGGTGGCAAAAAAAAAATCTCGGGGCTCGAGAGGATTTTCGTATTAACAATCATACAAAATTCATTTTTAATCGACTTCAAAAAGGATATTTTCATAGAAGTCAGTGGCAAAAAAGTCATTGAAATAAAAAATAAAGCCACTTACACACCAAAAAAAAAAGTTAGGTATTTTGTGGTTATTTTTGAAGTCGGTGTTTTTACTTACTTGTTTCGGTGGCAGAGGTATTGGTGGTCGCGGATTCAGTGTCTGACCATTTTTCTTCCAACAACGTGTCTTGATCGCAAATATTGAAATTAAAACGACGATTACTGAAGATATCGACGAAATGATAATAATTATTATCAAATAATCTTTTAATGCATCTGAAAAAATACGTAAAACTTTAGGCTATTACAAAGAAAAAATCGAAAAATAGATTATCAAAAACTATTAGAGCATTTATGCATACCACGTTTTTCAAACGTTTGACGCGATACAGACGCAATATGCACGCAAGTCAGACGTAGCCTAAAACAAACGACAACAAACTGCTCTGATTAAAACGCGCCGTCCGCGTCAACGCGCGTTTCTAAAACGCGCTACACCGGCGCGTTTAAAAAACGTGGTGTGCATATAAGGCTCTTAGACCCGTATTTTTTCTTTTGTTGCGTAAACCTAAATTGACGAAGTTAAAACGCTTTTAAAAATCAGAAAACGCCACTCGATCGCTATAAATTAAGCCCCCACTCCCGAATTTCGAAGCGTTTTATCGTTGTCAATGTTGATTGATTTAAAAAAGAAATAAATCGTGTTACCTAATTATTTTTGAACACTTTATCTGACGGTCTTGACAGATATTCAATTTACCTAATAATGCAGTAAACTCCAAAATCACAGAGAAAAGGTGGTCACAAAATAGGCTAGTTGCCTAAAAAAATGTAATTAGTCCGTCTTTTAGATTATTCAAAAATAAGGGACACGTATTTTTTTATTTGTAAATTAGACCAAAAATGACAAAGATATAGCCTATTAAAGTTACATGTGACGTCACGATGCGTGGCATTTTTCGCGCAGAGTGACGTCACAGGTAACTTAAATAGGCTATTAACTTTGTTCTTTTTTGTTTAATCGAAAAAAGAAAAAATACGTGTCCAATATTTTTTTTATAATCTAAAATACGGACTAAATAGAATGTAATTATTTTGTTTCGTTTCCATCAAAATTATTTTCAAAAACGCATACGATGTTCACATTTGTCTCTGGGCATCACCAGCAGTAACGAGACACCAACTTTTTGGTTGTCATGCACTGTGCGTATACGTCAAAGCTCAGAGCAATTTGACAGTTCATAACGGACGCCGATCGGAACGCACGCGACCGCGCGACCAGGCAGAATTTTAAATCTAACCGACGCCGCGTGTGATCATCACCAGTCTCATCTACCTGTGTAAATCCTGGCCCCCATCGTCGCTCATTTCGAAAGGTGGAAGTTCAACGAGGTCAGCTGCAGTCTGAGGTACGACCAACTGTTGGCGCCTAGAGAACGAGTGAACATCTTAATTCAACGCATGACAAGAACCTCTCATAAATGTACATTCCCAGTGTACCTAAACGAAAGAGATGCATATATTAATAGTTGCTTTCTGACTGTTGACACTGCCGGCGACGACTCTTTTTACTCGTTCTGTCGCTGAGTGGTGAGCTTTAAAAGCTACTATTCATCATCATCATCATCAGCCTATAATGTTCCCACTGCTGGGACACAGGCCTCCTCTCTGTGAGAGGGATTGGACCATAATCCACCACGCGGGCCCAGTGCGGGTCGGTAGATGTCACATGACTTCGAATTTTTGGTTCTAGGACATGCCGGTTTCCTCACGATGTTTTCCTTCACCGTTTTGAGAGCAGTGGTGATGAAATAAATTACACAAAGTAATGCGCCTGTCTACTCTGAAACCCGTAAGTCGGGACCGATACCACTGGGCCACCACTGCTCTAAAGCTAAAAGCTACTATTAAGATAAGGTATAAAATAAGATTAATACAAACTATTCGCTTCTTTTCTTCCTTCATTGTCAAACTTCTTATTTGTTTCATCCGTCGTATTTGTGTTTTTGTTCATTGCATTAATTTTGCCTGAATCTTGCTGACTTTTATCTGTATTGCCTGATTGTTGACTCGATTCACTAGTTTTGCCCGAATAATGCACTATTTTATCCGTATTGCCTGATTGTTGACTCGATTCACTAGTTTTGCCCGAATAATGCACTATTATATCCGTATTGCTTGACTGTTGACTCGATTCACTAATTTTGCCCGAATAATGCACTATTTTATCCGTATTGCCTGATTGTTGACTCGATTCACTAGTTTTGCCCGAATAATGCACTATTTTATCCGTATTGCTTGATTGTTGACTCGATTCACTAGTTATGCCCGAATAATGCACTATTTTATCCGTATTGCTTGATTGTTGACTCGATTCACTAGTTTTGCCCGAATAATGCACTATTTTATCCGTATTGCCTGATTGTTGATTCAATTCATAACTTTTGCCTGAGAACTGCTGTGTTTTATCCGTATTGCTTGATTGTTGACTGAATTCATAACTTTTGCCGGAGAACTGCTGTGTCTTATTCGTATAGCCTGGGTTTGGAGAAGCTGAAAAAACATAAATGATATTATTATTATTAGCGAACTGAATAAAATTGAAACAATACGGCTAAGGAGTAGAATTCCCTACAGAGGCCCGTGTTTCCTGATAGTCATCAAGTCCAGGCGCGGTCCGAAAAAGGGGGGACATGACCCCCCCCCCCAATCTAAGGTCACATTGAGAAATCTCAAAAATATGCCAACTAATAAAGTAAGTAATAGTTCACTAAGTTTTTTCCATTCACCCACAAAATTATTTAGTACGTGAATACTTATTGGTTTGCTTACCTACAAGTTCTTCAAGTAATTCACATTTTTTATCTAGTTTTAACAATTGCTTGTATTTCGATCATAATAAGTGAATTGTATTCTTTTTGAGAAATAAATGTCTTAAACCGTAATAAAAGGAAATCGATTCTAATGGCATCCCCTCGACGGCGATAAATTTCGATAGATTTGCTAGAAACTATCGATCGACGTGCTAATCCACCCATCAATCGAATTATGATCGGTGTGATTGGTGTCGATTGTGTGGTATTTTATCTATATAAAGAATAGCAAAGCTAATTCTTATCTAGTGAAGTGAGTCCCCATGAGGGATTTTCAGGTTATGACCGCCCTGATCAATGGATAGATGGCGTGAATTAGATTATGTTACTGCAATGAACGTGAATGTCAAGTCGTTGACTGATCTGTTGATCGGAGTAATTAGTGACCCTGCGTAAAACAAAATGTACGGGGGTCGTGTCATTCGTCATTCCCATCCATCACACAAATGGCATTTGTGAAAATAATGAAAATGAAATCATTATTCTGTTCCAGTGTAATTTATCTATTTATGTAGTTTTACGCCAGAATATATAAATGTTTATCAGTTGTCTAGAAAAAGATGACAAGCTCTGCTTAGATTTGTGCAAAATAGATTGCGTTAGAGTAATTTTTTTGGAACTAGAAAACCTCTCATTGGCGTATTTGTTGGAACTATTATGTTATATATACTTCCTGTCAGCTGTGAAGCTACCCTTTATGAAATAAATAAAGCTGGTACTCACTCCTGGCACAAGTCTGATTCCCAGTATCCGCTTTTTCCTTGTGATAAACCAGCAAAGTTATATTTTTGACAAAACGTTGCAGAATAAGCCTATTATTAGATACGGTGTAAGTGTAGTATAAACAACACAACATGGAACGATGATGTTTCACGGTAAGCTCCGGAGACACTATTGATTTATTGAAGGGAAAAATTCTATTTCCTGAATTGGTTATCAAAGCTGCTGTGATGAACAAAACTGTTGGGTCTGAAATATAAACAGAGATTACGATAAGTAATGCAGTAGTTGACAAAACGACCAAGTGGCGTAGTTACGGGCAGCGAGTAAAGGGCAACTCGCTACCCGACCATGGACCATGCCCAGGTCGACGGCGCACAGAGCCAAAGCCTGCCGGGGTCGCGGGACTTATTCCATCACCGTGAGCCCGGAACATAATGGGCTATCGAAGGACACCTTGGATTTTAATCAGTACGAGTCTGACAGTCCCTACCGCCCTGCCCGGGGTGGGAGGACTAATTTGATGCTTTTACAACGTTAAAAAAAAACTAAAAGTGGCGTAGTTAGACCGAATCTAAGTGTCCTAGGAACCCGCCAGACGGTGTTCGCCGAGTTGACGATAAGTGTATAAAAAAAAAAAAACCTCACCATTTACTTATACTAATTGGAAGTCACTATGCGAGGTCAAATAAAAAAAGTGCCGAAAAAATGTCTTTGTTTATTTCTGAATTAGTATATAAATCTTGGCCAGAACGGATTAAATAACATTGTGTTTTGACACGTTTTAAAATCTTTGAATTGATGTCAAAACATGTTTGTTGGATTTTTATTGTTCCATAAAACTAAGTAAAAAGTTCCTAAAAAAAATCATTAAGTGCTGGTAGCGCCAAGACATTGGCGACGTCGGTTTTTAGTTTTATTCAAGCAGTACTGACTTTCAAATTCATTTTTTTTTCTGTATCGTGTCGTGGCCACGTTTACAAACACAGAAATCACATACATTAAAGTTAGCGTGTGACTGCTTGTCACGATGCATGGCATTTTATTCGTGCAGAGTATCGTCACCCGAAACTGCTAAGTCGGTCGATCATTATCTGATTACACGTTCTGTGTCGTCAAACTGCAATATATATGAATAACAAAACTCACCATTTACTTTGCATTGGAACGTCACTGGTGTGGAGTCATAAAGTAATGTCTTGTCAATTAGATACTGATCTGAAATAAATAACATTGTGTTTCAGTCAAAATCAATTAAATTCTAACTACTATATTATTGTGTCCCCCTTTTTCCCCAAACAGAAAAGCGAAAAGATGGTCAGTGTCAATATTCGATTCATCATCATCATCATCAGCCGGAGGACATTCACTGCTGAACATAGGCCATCCCCTTAGACCGCCACGCCGAACGACAATCCTCCACTTGCATCCATTGGCTGCCCGCGACCCTCACGATGTCGTTGGTCCACCTAGTGGGAGACCTGCCTAGGCTGCGTTTTCCGGTCCGTGGTCGCCACTCGAGACTTTCCCGACCCAGGACCCGGGTACGTCCTTATACTACGTCCAGCCACCGAAGCAGCGTCCTTTGCGAACTTACAGTGACCCTACTGCGATCCCCAAGCCGCCTGCCAAGCGTGGGGATTATGGCAATACCCCAACTCATTATGATTGACAAAATTCGATTCCAAAACGTTATTATTCGATTTGGAAAATATGAGAGATTAGGTAAGAGTAGATAGATAATAATATGCTGGCAATTTTACCATTAAGGTGAATTCACACACATCAGACACGTCACGTCACCGCCAACGTCACCGACAACGGATCGGTGACGGTTTGTGTATCTACGTATCTACAAACAGCAGTCACCGTCACGTCGTTCGTCAGTCACGTCGCCGGTTTGACTGAATCATTAAACAATAACATGTCACACACAGTCATGTTACGGGTTTGTCTCACTTCTAGCGATGAAGGTTGCAAGACGTTGACTGAAGTGAGAATGAAACTTGTATGGAAAATAATTGATAAATAAATATAAAGTCATAGTTTTTTTTTTGAACCACTTTTTTAAGAAATTGAATGATTGAACAATGCACTTTAACATCAGTCAAGTTACGGGTTTGTCAGTCACTCTGGTGTAGCAATGACCTTTAGAAATATCGACGTTGACTGAATGTGAGACATTGTCAAACGTTCCCGGAACACAGTATGATAATGCGTTATGAAACTTGTATAGAAATATTATTGACCTGAATCGCTGATAATAATCACGTGACCCTTAAACGAGGGACGACGTGACGTGTGGACACAACGTCATAGTATAGAAACACTTTTTTTTTAAACCGGCCCGGTGACGTAACGTGACGGTGACTGATGTGTGTGAATGCACTTTTATACTTACAGTAGCCGTCATCGACCAAGTTAATAACTTTCCTGTTAGCTCCGGCACAGTGCACAACTCTGGTGTCCACATAGCGATAACCATTGGAAATATCGTAGACGCTATAAGAAGTATATATGTCTGTATTATTGTCAAACTTCTGCAACTCCATCGAGAACACAGTATGGAATGCGTTTTTCAGATTTACGTCACTAATGACGTATTCGGAACCTGAAATAAGTACACAAAAATTATACTCTTTTTACCGTGACCCTTGAACGTTAAGGGCTATTAAACGATCGCTGTGGATTTAAGTCAGTAAAAAGGTCATGGCACATTTTGCCAGCACCGCAACTGCACAGAATTTTGGCTACGGCTAGCCGTTAGCGTGCTGTCTGCGCGGCGTCCACGAGGTGTAAGCGCGCGGTCCGCAGTAAAAAATGGTTCGAATAAGCACTACAATTGAAACGCCATTGTGGCGCCATTCTGACTAATAATTAGCAGACTCGACACTCTCTTCGCTTGTAGCGCGGGCTGCGAGGCCAGTATGTTGTGTATGGTAGCGGTAAGCGCTCCGACTCGAAGCCGTGCCGTTGGCTTTTTCATGTTGACATAATTATGATTTAATACCCTAAATTGAATGACAATTTAAGTGCTAGGTGGGAGCCGTGTCGTTGCCGTACATTGTGCCATGACCTTAAGTCTGAAAATAATGGGCGGGAGGATTCAGTTGATGATTTTACCAGGAAAAAAAACCCTTCATAATACTAATATAATATCTGGCTGACCGAGCTTTGCTCGGTTTTTAAAATGTCTATATCTTGGGAACCGAGCTTTTCTCGAACCTGGGACCTTGATAAATCGATTGCTTGAGCCGAAAAACCCATAATCTGTAACTTTCATGAAAATTCTTGGAGCCGTTTCCGAGATCCTGATTATATATAAATATAGAAGAATTGCTCGTTTAAAGATATTAGATAGATGAGAAAGTAACTCACCAGTACAACTATCAACGTAAACTTGCTTCCAATCGTGGAACGTTGCAATCCTTCCTCGAAACCCCGAGTTCAAATCACATCTACATTTCAGCACCTTTACCTGCTCCACAACCATTTGAGTTCCTGCAAATAACATTTTTAATTTTCAACATGTCTGCGAAGCGGGTTAAAAGTTACACCTACTTTTCAGCCCTAATAGTACTAACGGTATTTGTTTGTTCTGGTCGCTGTACTAAGGCTGCTTATTCTGAAAGTTGGCAACGTCGCAAAAAGCTGTCAAATATTTACAAGTTTTAATTAATTTGGCAATTTTTCTATATGAAAAAAAGAAATATCGCTCTGTAGTGCACTAGAAAAATGATATAGAAATGCAATTAAAACACTGAATTTGATGTTGTCACCGTATCAGGTATTAAAAGGCATTTGGAAAGCTTCCAAAAGCTTTTTTTACATACAAAACTATATTATATTCGGTGTTATGATATTAATTATTGCATTCCCTTATAAATTTTTTAGTGCACTACAGAGCGATATTTCTTGTTTTCATACAGAAAAATTGCCAAATTAATTAAAACTTGTAAATATTTGACAGCTTTTTGCGACGTTGCCAACTTTCAGAATAAGCAGCCTTAACACAAGAAAGCACAACTTAAAGAACCGTCAACGTCAAAACGCCATTTCACGTTGATTTATGGATCGTTTTGCAGTTACACCATTTTTAGACAAGCGCTCAACAAATGTTTATGTTTTGTAAAGAAGGTAGAAGTTTAGTGAATGCCGAAAACACAATAATTTTGTTATTTAGCATGTTTTTAAGACAATAAATAAAAAACTTAAATAGCTCACCCGTTATTTTAATGTCGGCATCAGAATTATGTAATAAAACAACTAATAGAAATACCCCACTGAACATTGTACAACGTGCAGTCTATAGACAATAAACTGTAATAAGCCTCTACAAACATAATGTCCTCTTAAAGTTATAATTATCTAGGTACTTAAAATTTCCTTAAACCTCTTGTTTACAAATCCGTTGAGGAAAATAATCTTAAAATGTTAAAACTGTAGTAGGTGCAGGGTTGAAATGACAAATTTATAAAACAAACAGTTTACATTGTTTAAATTGTTTTAAACAAGAGTGTTTTTTTTTAATATTTCCACTTTGTTTGTTGATGTCTAAGTAAACGTACGGTCTATAAATCAATTACAGTGAAACGGAACTAATCTTTTTGTTTCTGACAACGTTTTAACAACGTTTTTTATCTCTGATATTTGATGTAAACAAAGACCGCAGGTTTGTTAGATTTATTATTGAGCCATAAAACTAACGTAATAAGTGAAAAAAAAATCATTCACAGCGCGAAGACAGTGGCGACTTCCGGTTTTCTACAGTTTTTGTCAAGCTGTATGTTTCATTTCTAGACTACATCTTTTCAAATTCACTCTTTTTTTTTTAAAAAAAAAAACAATGTTTTTACGAAAAATGATCATAGAAAAAAAAACATGATTGAGATTTTTTTGTAATATTTTTAAGTATTATTACAATTGCAATAAAAGTTAAAAATATGATAAAACTATGGTTTTAGACTCGGTTAGAGTCTAAGACCATTGCTATGTCATATTTACCATAGCCTTACCACAAAAAAATAAACAACTGTTGAACATGAATGTGTCTAAAAAAAGTGTATAACTGCATAACGACCCTTAAATCAACAAGAAATGTTGTTTTGACATTGACAGATCTTAAACAAGTGTTCAACAGATGTTTCCTTTTTTTGTGGTAAGGCGGTCATGGTTTTCTATCTAACTATTTAGACTCCTGAATATTAATTATTTTCTTTTTATATATGGAATCATCCGTCTTGAAAAGTAGTTGAAACGGGTAATAAAAAACACTGTTTTATTTCAAACTGTTTTAAACAGTTGTTTTAAAACAACTTGTTTTAATCATACCAACCCTTAGTAGGCGAATTGGCTGAGCGATTGACTGCTGCGGTAATCAAAACCCGTGTCAAAACCAAGCATTTATTTCAAGTAGGCCAGTTACAGGCACTTTTGAATTGTCATAGACAATCAAAGGAATATTAAATTATTAGACACTACAAAAGTTATGGTGCTACAGTCCCAGTCACAAGACATAAAAACTGTGAATGTACCGTAGATGCCCGTTCCAAGAGGTAGATCTTTATGGAGAAGAACGTACAAGAAACTCCATGGACACTCTTTTTAGATCGCCAGAATAATTACAGAACCTTTGTGCTAAGTGTCGTGGGTTCCGTATCGAATTAACGACATTCATTTTAACTACTACCTATATAATTACAGTCAAAAGACCTATCGGTTGGTATAACTAATGGTCGTTTCACATAATATGTTTGTTATAACTAATGTACGAAATACCTAATGGATAATTCACTTACGGGTAATTCACCTACGGTTAATTCAACTATGGTTTATTGAGCTACAATTAATATCCCTGTTAGGCCGAGACTCCACCAAAGCTGTGCGAGTCGAGACGTGTTTTGAACAACCAATAGAATTGCGTTAGGGTGCTCCCACATCTATCGATGCGGAATCGGCTTTTTCCGTCGCCTTTCTCTTTCTGTCGCTTAGAACTGCCATTTGCTATGCGATAGCACGCGGCCGCCTCGCGGATTCCGCCGCGTGTTATCGCATTATGCTTTCTGTCTCGGTCTAGAAAATGGCAGTTCTAAGCGACAGAAAGAGAAAGGGCGACGGAAGGCTTAACATCGCGCTTGCGTCAAATGCGCTAGTGATTTCATACGAGTCATACTCTGAGAGTAGGTTATTACATGCCTGTTATGCGGTTTGAAACTAATTCATTGCAGGCCTTATAGGGAAAAAATAATAATATAAATACCCATGTTCAAACTTTTATACAGCCACTAAATTACAAAGCAATTTAAAATTAAAATAACATAAAGTTAAATGTTAACAAATTATAATTATGACTTTAATATAATTTAGTTTAAGCAAAATTTCTAAGAGAGACTAAGAGCCACTCAACGAGCAATGGAAAGATGTATGCTCGGAGTTTCTTTGCGGGATAAAATCCGGAACATGGATATTCGGCGAAGAACCAGAGTCACCGACATAGCTCATAAAATTTGCAAGTTGAAGTGGCAATGGGTAGGCCACATCGCTCGTAGAACTGACAACCGATGGGGAAGAAAAGTTCTCGAGTGGCGACCACGGACCGGAAGACGCAGCTTAGGGCTCCCACTAGGTGGACCGACGACATCGTGAGGGTCGCGGGCAGCCGATGATGCAAGTGGCGAATTGTCGTTCGGCGTGGCGGTCTAAGGGGGAGGCCTATATTCAGCTGTGGACGTCTTCCGGCTGATGATGATGAGTCCCTCGAATTATTAGCAGGGGCTGAAATAAGCCACTTTCACCCCTCGGAAAACAATGTAAGTATGTACTATTTTTGAAACGAAATGAGTAATATAAGTTTAGGTCGTTAATGAGCTGTTGTCGTTCCAATTTGAACAGGAAAGCGGAAATTAATTATTATTCATAATTATGTTATATGGAATAAAACAACCTTTTATTAAGTAGGTAGTTTTATTTTTATTTAGAATTGGGGATTTATCACTTGTTATATTTAGAACGAAACGCAAAAGGAAAAAAAATTTAAAAAAAATTAACGAAAAATGCCAATTATACGAAAATTTGGTCTCGTGGTTGGCCGTCCTGTGTTCAATTTCTTAGTAACGTCCGGAGTTAGGAAGTTGGCGGTATACTCTAGGTAGGCTTTGGCCCTCGAGAGGGGGGGGGGGCATTATCATGCTGACACTCTTTGAGGGGCGCCTGGAATACAACGCGCCGTCGCCGTCGACCAGGGCATAGTCTATGGTCGGACGTCGCCCTTTAGGGTGCTCCCACATCTATCGACGCGGAATCGGCTTTTTCCGTCGCCCTTTCTCTTTCTGTCGCTTAGAACTGCCATTTGCTAGACCGAGACAATGCGATAGCACGCGGCCGCTTCGAGAATTCCGACGCATGCTATCGCATTATGCTTTCTGTCTCGGTCTAGCAAATGGAAGCTCTAAGAGACAGAAAGAGAAAGGGCGACGGAAAAAGCCGATTCCGCGTCGATAGATGTGGGAGCACCCTTACTCGCCGCCCGCCTGCATGCCCGTGTCTACGGTAGCCAGAGATCGTCTGCCGACGACCGACGCCGTGGGTTTCTAGCACTGCGGCTGGGGAGGCGGGAGGACGCTATTCCCTCCCTCACGCGGCCCGCGGGAGGACTGCTTATTCTCCTCCCTCACGCGGTTTTCATACCAGTTTAAACCATTTTTTTTAACCGACTTCGTTATCAATTCCTGCTCCTTCGCGAGCATGACTGCTTCGCAGAAGGAGGCGACCGCTACCCACTCCGTCTCGCCCCGCAGCATGGCCTCAACCAATGGCGGTTTTCATACTTAGGGAATACTGCAAATTTCATCAAAATCGGTTAAGTATTGAAAGAGATGTTAACATTTTTTTAAACGGATTACCATGATGTATTTCAATAATTTTTTGAATATTTAAACTTGCGTAAAATAAAAACACACAGGGTAAAATAACCTACAAAACTTTTCTAATAAAAGGCGGTCATAATTTTTTTTTTTAAGTTTTTTTTTTTGTATCGGCTACACATCAAGCTCTGCAAAACTAGTATAAGTTGACCGTTCAATGTGCGGAAAGATCAAATAAAGCCCAAGACAAACAGGGCCTCAAGTCTGCTAATTTTATTTAACTCACATGCTATTGATATTCAATTGAGACTCAATCACGACTCCATTACGATTAGAACAAATTTGGTATTCTGCAAAAACTTGTGTAAGCTCAATAGAGTCGTAATGGAATCGTAGTGTAATTGTCATTGACTCTCAGTTGAACAGTTATAAGTATTGCCATTAGAGAGTAGAATACCGATAAAGACCACAATCGATTTATTGTAACACGATTGAAGAGCAGACTAGCAAATATTCTGACAGCATTTTAATAGAATGTCACTGGAAAACCATTGATCTTAAATTAGTAGCATAATACCAAATGTAGTTAAAACTGCTACTGAGATCGAATTGATATTCAATTGAGTCATTACTAAATTAGCAGACTTTTTTTTTTATTTTTTTTTTTTAAGGTGGTAAAATCATCAAATGAGTCCTCCCGCCCTGGGTGGGGCGGAAGGGACTGTCAGACTCTTACTGACTAAAATCCACCCGTGTTCCTTCCTATGCCCTTTACGTTCTGGGGCCACGGTATCCTGGGTTAAGAAAAAACCCGCGATCCCAGCAGGCATTTGGCGCGAAACACGACGCGCCACCGACCCGGGCTTGGTCCTTCGGACGGCGAGTTACCCATCTAGTCCAGTCATTAAAGCCTAAACCCGAAAATAATTAGTAACACGCTGAAATTTTTAGGGGTTCTTAAGGAAGGTAAAATAACATACCGGGTGATTTTGCAGCGTTCTGGGGTGTACGGAAAGGGTTGAAAAGGGGTGAAAAGGGGTGAAAATGGTTTTTCGTTAATAACATTGCCAAGAAAATTAGTAACACGCTGCAAATTTGGAATTAGGTTGTTCTTACCGTTTTTTAACGTGTATTAAATTTGCAGCGTTTTGCGACATACGGAACATTGTTTTTTTTAAAAAAACAGTGATTGCACTGTTTTTATTGTAAAAACAGGGGTAAGAAAATTAGTAACACGCTGCAAATTTGGAATTAGGTTGTTCTTACCGGTTTGTAACGTGTATCAAGTTTGCAGCGTTTTGCAACATACGGAACATTGTCTATTATTAAAAAAACAATGAAATTATTTAATCACACAGGTGAAAGAAATTTGTAACTCGCTGTAAATTTGTAATTAAGTTGTTTTTACCGTTTCGTAACGTATATCAAATTTGCAGCGTTTTACAACAAATTGAACATTGTTTATTATTAAAAAAACAGTGCGATTTGTTAGTAACAAGGGTAAAAAAGTAGGAACACGCTGCAATTTTAGAATTAGGTTGTTCTTACCGGTTTGTAACGTTTCAAAAAACTGAACTTTTTTCATTCATTACCATAAAAACAAATATTTCAGTTAGTAACAATAGTGAAAAAGTTAATGAAGAGTTGCAATCTGGAGAAAATGTTGTCAAAACCTTTTTGAAACATTTTTCAAAGGACATCATTTTTTTGGGCCATTTTTGAAAGTGCCAACGAAAAAAATTGTTACCTTTTGTATTTGGTTGGTATAGGTAGTACTAGTCATTTGGAGCAATAGTTACTATGGCACAAAAGTTGTAGGATTGCTCTCGGCCAAGTTATACAAGTTCGAAGATTCGTAATTTTCATACATTTTTTAATTTTTGAAAGTGCCGATATTCACCAAATAATGATAAGAATTGCTAGAACTAGCGACCTCAAGTAATTTAACATAACGCCTGTAATCCGTGAGGGGTTGGGCAGAGGAGTACCGAATAAAAATGAATAATAATCTGTTTCTTTTTGTGAAAAGTAACAAAAACATTTTAAAATATACAAATCTGTTGGTAGGACCAGTATCGGGGTTGCCTGTGGTTAGGGGTCTTGGGAGAGGAATCTCCTAACAATACGAAACATGATCAGCACTGCTGCTTGAATCAGCCCTTTTTAGGGGGAAATAAAATCATCAAATGAGTTATCTCGCTCTGGGCTGATCTGTAGAGTCTGTCAGACTCCTAGACGCCCTTTGCGTTCCAGATACTAAGATAGTCGACGAGCTGGTACCTACATTTCATTCATACATTTGTTGTTTTCTCAAAGAGCCTCATAGCTTTGGAACACGATACTTGTATGTTAGCGGTGAGACGGGTTTGCCTCACCGCCCGCCCAATCAACGAGACTCGACTAAAACTCGTCCTTGGCATCCCGTGTAACTTTAAGGAGCATTTCCGACGTTTGGATCAAAAACAGGATCGAGCCGGGGCTGCCATCAAGCGCGAAAGAAAGCGGCGTTTGCTTACAAGGTTGGGTAACAACCCAACCTTGTAAGCAAACGCCGCTTTCTGAAGGCTCTACGAGGAAGTGGTACTGTTAAAGCCCCTCTACGGGAACCCTGTGTCTGTCGTTTCCATACGGAAGCAAACACACAAGCCAATCGCACCAGGGGATCATGGCTATTCGGGCGATCCACTCATACCCAAAGATGCTGGAGGATCTGCTTTCAGATCACACGTTGGCAATCTGGAAAGGAGGTTGCCACTACTTCAGCAGCAGTAATGACAGCGAAGGAAGAGGCAGAACACGCGAAAGGACGCCCTCGAAATCTCAATCCAGTCGCGTACGGCAAGTAATGCGGAGCTAGGTGTCTTATCAAGGATCAGGCCCAGGATGACAGCATATCGTGTTCCACCCTCGTCTAAAGAACCCAAACGCCTACCGGCTTGCGGGACCATTTCAGCAGGAAAGGTACCGTAGCCCGGTCGATAATGATGATTCCTGCGTTTGGCCCCAAGGCTGAACCGGGCATCAGCCGCCCTCAGGCGGCTCCTGAATATCGGCGGGCCAAACGCCCCTTGTGTCGCCCAATGTGCCTTGAGCATTCGAACGCGGCCGGCAAAGCTGGTCGCATGCCAGAGGGTCATGGATATCAGAATGATCTGAGGATACCGCACGATTGCTGCGAATCGGCCAACGTTCTTACCGGATCGCTGCCCTGGGATCTGGGGGTGACTGCCCTCCGGCGCGTCTATGAGTGGCGCGTAGAGGCGCAGCGTCGGGGTGTATCCCCGCTGCCTCGAGAAGTCGAGGCGCAGCGAGAAGAGCTCCGGCGCGATCTCAAGGCAGTTTGGAGAGAACGACTGTCGCAACCAAGGCACGGGCTAACCGCAATCGCGGCTGTCAGACCCCTTTTTGAGGAGTGGCTGGATAGTTCCCACGGCGTCCTCAGCTATCGCATGACACAGGTCCTTAGCGGACATGGCTGCTGTGGCCGCCCGGAGGACACGGTGGAGCATACGGTGCAGGACTGCCCTGCTTGGGCGGAAAACCGCCGTGACCTCACGGCGGCAATAGGCGGAGACCTCTCGCGCCCGGCATTGGTCGCGGCCATGCAGCGAGGCGAGACGGAGTGGGAAGCGGTCACCTCCTTCTGCGAAGCAGTCATGCTCGCGAAGGAGGAGGTGGGCCGAGAGAGAGAGAGGACAGCGTCCTCCCTCCACCCCAACCGCAGTGGTAGGCGCCCGCGGCGTCGGACGTCAGCAGATGATCTCCGGCCACCGTAGGCGCGGGCATGCGGGCAGCGAGTAAAGGGCAACTCGCTGCCCGACCAAGGACCATGCCCGGGTCGACGGCGCGTTGTGTCCCACGCGCGCCTCAAAGAGCGTCAGCATAATGACGGGCCCCCCCTCTCAGAGGGCCAAAGCCTGCCGGGGTCGCGGGATTATTCCCTTACCGTGACCCCGGAACGTAACAGGCTATGAAGGACACCGTGGATTTTAGTCAGTAGAAGTCTGACAGTCCCTCCCGCCCTGCCCGGGGTTGGAGGACTCATTTGATGATTTTACCACGCTAAAAAAAAAAAAAAAAAAGGTAGAGTTGTACCCAATTAAAATGAATGAAAATCTATTTATTTTTTGTGAAAAGAAGTTAAAACATGTTAAAATAATAAACATAAATCCGCTGGTGGGGCCAGAATCCGGACCAGAATCGAAGTTGCCTGTGAAGATCCCTACATCTTGGGAAAGAAATCTCTTAACAATTTAAATCCTGACCAACAGAACTGCTTTCTGAATCAACCACGTTTGTTTGGCTAATAAAATCATCAAAATTGTGCTACGGTATCCTGCTAAGATAGTCCTGCGACCTGGCAGGCATAAGACGACTAGCTCCTCATTACTCGCCGTATGCAGCTGGATTGAGATTTCGAGGGCGTCCTCTCCTTCACGTGTTCTGTTTCCTACTTCGCTGTCATTGCTACTGCAGAAGAAGCGGCTGCCTCCTTACCGGATTGCCACGGTGTGATCTGGATACAGAAGCCCCCCAAGCATACATGAGTGGGTCACCCAAAAAGCCATGATTCCCTGGTGCGATCAGGTTATCCGGTCTCTTTCTTATGGAGACAACGGACACAGAGTTCCCATAGATGGACTTTAACCGCACCACTTCCACGTAGAGTCTCCAAAAAGAGGCGGTTGCCTTGCAATATTGGGTAACTAGCTTGAAGTCAGCCCCGGGACTGCTTCTTGAAGTTCCACGGGATTTCAAGGACGAGTATCAGTCGAGCTTCGTTGATTCGACGGCGATGCAAACCCGTCCCACCGATAATTGGGATCTGACAGTTCCGCGTACTGAAGGCTATGAGACTCTTTCAGAAAACAACAAATGTATGAATGAAATGTATCGGGTCGTCGACTATCTTAGATCTGGAACGCATATTGCAACCTAATGAAGGAGGTGGACTGTTAGTCAGCAGGAGTCTGACTTGACGATTTTATTACCCAAAAACGGGTTGATTCAAAAAGCAATATTTTTGGTCACGATTCATTCACGATTTTGGACACGACCTCTTAGGAGGTCGCTCTCCCAGGACCCCTAATACAGACAACTTCGATTCTGTTCTCGATTCTGGCCCCACCAGTAGATTTATATATTTAAAAAAAAAAACACAAAAATAATGTGATTAATTATTATTCATTTTTATTGGGTACACCTCTACCTAACCCTTCAGGAATAACAGGTGTAATGATATTTTATGTTAAATTGCTTGAAGTCGCTAGTTTTTATCATTATTTGCTTATTGGTACTTTCAGAAATTAAAAAATGTATGTAAATTACGAATCTTCGATCTTGTATAACTTGGCCGCGAGAGCAATCCTACAACTGTTGTGCTATAGTAACTATTTCTCCTAATGACTAGTACTACCCATAGGTGACAATTTTTTTCGTTCCTTTCAGAAAAGGCCCAAAAAAAAATATTATTCCACAACTATCACACAACGCCATCTAGTCCCAAGCCAAGCTAAGCAGAGCTTGTGATGGGGGTACTAGACAACTGATAAGCATATAGCTAAATACATACATCATAATATAATAGACAAATTACACCCAGACACAGAACAAATGAACGTGCTCTTCACACAAACATTTGTCCTGGGTGGGAATCGAACCCACGACCCCCGGCATAGCAGTCAGGGTCACTAACCACTAGACCAACAGGCCAGTCAAAATGTATGGAGCGTGAATGTTCTCCTTTGAAAAATGTTTCAAAAAGGTGTTGACAACATTTTCACCAGATTGCAACTATTCACTAACTTTTTCACCATTGTTACTAACTGAAATATTTGTTTATAATTATGGTAATGAATGAAAAAAGTTCAGTTTTTTGCAAAACGTTACAAACCGGTAAGAACCACCTCATTCTAAAATTGCAGCGTGTTCCTACTTTTTTTTACTCTTGTTACTAACAAATCGCACTGTTTTTACCGACTTCAAAAAAAGGAGGTTATCAATTCGACCCGTATGTATGTAATATTATCAGAACTGCCTAGTTTTCGCATATGTTAGTCTATATCAGCGTCTGAACAAATGTACCAAATTTCATAAGTGTATGTATGTATGTTTTTTATGTTTGTGCACGCATATCTCCGGAACTACAAGTTTGATTTAAGTAATTCTTTTTTTGTTGTACTAGGTATTGTTCAACTTAGGGTACACTGTAAGTTTCATCAAAATCGGTTCAGTAGTTTTAGAGATATGGATTGTTTTCGTTGTGACGGATTACAAGATTAGTGCACATCATGTAAGAGAACTTTGTATTTTACAAGAATTTGGGTTGAATATTTAATAAATAAACTAAAAAGGGTAAAATAAAAACTTAAAAAAAAGTACCGACTTCAAAATAAATACAAAAAAGTTTAAAATAACCTTTCTTTCGGAAGTCGGTGGCAATAGTCAATGAAATATTAAAAATCAAAGCCACCGACTTCCGAAAGAAAGGTTATTTTAAACTTTTTTGTATTTATTTTGAAGTCGGTACTTTTTTTTAAAAAGTTTTTTTTTAATAATAAACAATGTTCAAATTTGATATACGTTACGAAACGGTAAAACAAATTAATTACAAATTTACAGCGAGTTACAAATTTTTTTCACCCGTGTGATTAAATAATTTCATTCTTTTTTTAATAGTAGACAATGTTCCGTTTGCTTCTTGAAGTTCCACGGGATGCCAAGGACGAGTTTCAGTCGAGTCTCGTTGATTGGGCGGGCGGTGAGGCAAACCCGTCTCACCGCTAACATACAAGTATCGTGTTCCAAAGCTATGAGGCTCTTTGAGAAAACAACAAAATTAAATGTATGAATGAAATATAGGTACCAGCTCGTCGACTATCTTAGTATCTGGAACGCAAAGGGCGTCTAGGAGTCTGACAGACTCTACAGGTCAGCCCAGAGCGAGATAACTCATTTGATGATTTTATTTCCCCCTAAAAAGGGCTGATTCAAGCAGCAGTGCTGATCACGTTTCGTATTGTTAGGAGATTCCTCTCCCAAGACCCCTAACCACAGGCAACCCCGATACTATTCCCGATGCTGGTCCTACCAGCGGATTTGTATATTTTAAAATGTTTTTGTTACTTTTCACAAAAAGAAACAGATTATTATTCATTTTTATTCGGTACTCCTCTGCCCAACCCCTCACGGATTACAGGCGTTATGTTAAATTACTTGAGGTCGCTAGTTCTAGCAATTCTTATCATTATTTGGTGAATATCGGCACTTTCAAAAATTAAAAAATGTATGAAAATTACGAATCTTCGAACTTGTATAACTTGGCCGAGAGCAATCCTACAACTTTTGTGCCATAGTAACTATTGCTCCAAATGACTAGTACTACCTATACCAACCAATAATACAAAAGGTACCAATTTTTTTCGTTGGCACTTTCAGAAATGGCCCAAAAAAAATGATGTCCTTTGAAAAATGTTTCAAAAAGGTTTTGACAACATTTTCTCCAGATTGCAACTCTTCATTAACTTTTTCACTATTGTTACTAACTGAAATATTTGTTTTTATGGTAATGAATGAAAAAAGTTCAGTTTTTTGAAACGTTACAAACCGGTAAGAACAACCTAATTCTAAAATTGCAGCGTGTTCCTACTTTTTTACCCTTGTTACTAACAAATCGCACTGTTTTTTTAATAATAAACAATGTTCAATTTGTTGTAAAACGCTGCAAATTTGATATACGTTACGAAACGGTAAAAACAACTTAATTACAAATTTACAGCGAGTTACAAATTTCTTTCACCTGTGTGATTAAATAATTTCATTGTTTTTTTTTAAATAGACAATGTTCCGTATGTTGCAAAACGCTGCAAACTTGATACACGTTACAAACCGGTAAGAACAACCTAATTCGAAATTTGCAGCGTGTTACTAATTTTCTTACCCCTGTTTTTACAATAAAAACAGTGCAATCACTGTTTTTAAAAAAAAAACAATGTTCCGTATGTCGCAAAACGCTGCAAAGAACAATGGCAAATCTCCTTACTTTAAATTGTCTGGAATTAAATTGAAGCATCCCGTAGTAAAAAATATGTCTAAAGATTCGGCGTTAGTAGCAGAATATACAAGCGAGTCTATTTTGATTCGGAAAAGCCGGAAAACAAAGATATCAGAGTTTGAATTTTTAGGTTATGAATGAAGTGAACACGACTATTTATTAGCACAAAGTCACGCAAAAGCAATATCGGAGTCCTATGGGCAAGCAGTAGTCACACGGGGCAATATTAATCAGTCCATAAACAGTCCAGGTCGGGTAGAAATTAATAGAAAATCGAATAAACACACAAAACACGAACGAAACGGAATACGCAGAGGAATTCTGTGGCATCCAACTGTCAATCGGTCACTGTCAAAGACAAAAGTAGAGCTGTGCAATTAAAATCGATTTGATGTAAAATCGATACAACGTTAAATCGATCCTATGCTCTTTTTTTTAGATTTAAAAGTAATATTACATAAAGATCAAATCAGGTTGATTAGAGACAGAATAACTGCATTTCAATAATTATTTTAATAATTCAATCAACCCTAGAATTATCAATAACTAAATTGATCGTTCATTTAAATCGGTACAGATAATAACAGTCATATTGATTGTATGTGTAACACCACTAAACATGAAAACAATTCGCGTTTCTCGTTCCGAAGCAGTTGATATACTTTTATCATTATAAATTAACTCCGGCTTTTAATAAATAAAGTGAATAATTGAAAAATCATAAAAAAATAATTCAATTTGTTTCGTTTTTGTAATATTTACGGTCGCTAAAATATAACCAGACAAAATTCTACCCTTCTTCTTTAATACACGTTAAAAAACGGTAAGAACAACCTAATTCCAAATTTGCAGCGTGTTACTAATTTTCTTGGCAATGTTATTAACGAAAAACCATTTTCACCCCTTTTCACCCCTTTTCAACCCTTTCCGTACACCCCAGAACGCTGCAAAATCACCCGGTATGTTATTTTACCTTCCTTAAGAACCCCTAAAAATTTCAGCGTGTTACTAATTATTTTCGGGTTTAGGCTTTAATGACTGGACTAATCACTCACCGTCCGCAAGCCCGCTCCGCCGCTGTGCCCTCTGCTAATCAGAGGGACACGCGTTGGAGCGTCCACACGACAGGCTATTCGCATACGGGCAAAGAGACCACTTAGGCACACAGTGCTTAAGAAAGAGTTTTTGCCCGCATCCCAGGGTGCACCGGTCCGAAAAACTGGTCTTCCCCCCGGACGTATCCGAGAAGGAACTCCAGTCCACGGGCGCACGTGGAGGTTTCCTGTCATAGCACCCCTAAATTAGCAGACTTGGGGCCCTTGTTTTGTGTAGCTTGACATATTATAGCCGTGTGTAGGTACATACACAAACAATATTACTAGTTCTATTTATGATTCACACGCAATTACATAAAGTATTAGAAGGAAATTAACAGTATTTTAATAATAATGTTATTGCAATACAGTCAACTCTGTGTCAGTGATTCTTTTCCCTTTACATAGATATGTATTTCATTTTCGCATGGACCACATATTATTCAATAAATAATGTTGTGATTAAAACACTAAAGTGATTTGAAGAGTGTAAAGACTATTATGTACAATGTATTCCATTATATACATCGTTGGATACATGTTGGTTGTGCTGCTGAGCTGTGTCTCTACTAGTGAATACCCTTTCAGTAAGTTCTTTAATAAAATAATTATACTGACTAGCTGTTTGTTATCCGTGGTTACACTCCTGCTGATCACCTCTACTGGTTAGGGCTGGCTTACTGTTATAGCTATATATGTCTTAGTCGATACAGGCTGGGTATGCTCTGAAACTGAATACAAAAGACTGGAGTCCAAACATTTTTATAATCACTGGCTGTACTTTCTGCCACTCCCGGCTTGGACGTTTGACCTTTCTTGAAACTGGCGGAATGTTCTGCCAGTACCTGTCGTTTGACAGTTGGGAAGTTTTGAGTGGTTAGTAGATGGCGCAAAGTCACCGAAAGACATTAGGAATATAGGTAGTACGGGCACACCACAATCGCGGCGATAAAACCTGTCTTTGACCCACGTTGTCCTCACCTTCCACCTGACGTAGGTCCTCACCAGAAAGGGTTGTTTTGGAAGGTGGTGACCAACCAGATGGTGTCGGATACGGCGGGAAGCCACTCATGGGGCCTGGAGGACACGGTTGAGCGCACTGTGACTTTCAGAAAACTTAACAATTCGCGAGTCAAGTGTTAATTCCTACTAATAAATACTTTCTCATTGTTTTCAGGTGTACAGAAGACAGTATTATCTCCATACTATTTTGGTTATAAAGCACTATCTAATACCTTTATACATCTGGACGTAACACTCAAGAATATTCCAAGAAGCGTGACTTCCGTGATCGTCAGCCGTTACACATATAATTATTATAATAATCGAGGTCAATATTTTATTAAGTACCTAACCAAAAAAAAATTTAAAAACAAAAAACCTGACTGCGTAAAAAACTAAAAAGAAAGAAACAAGCCCAGTAAAACTCTTTATTTATTTTATTTATTTAATGATCAAAAAGGTACATTTTAAAGTTTGTAACGTACATACTGTCCAACAAAACTATAGTACATAGTTTGTCTGTTGGATCAAAATTATAACTATATACTTATTATCTTATGAACTAATATTTGCATTTACACATACAAGCTTATGTAAAATGGTAGTTTAGGATAATGTAAAATAATGTAAAGTTAAGGGAGTGTACTTAGTAGGTATTTTTTTAGATTTATCTTAAATTTATTTTTCTTTTTTTCGTCTCTGATTTCGTCTGGTAAGCTGTTGAGTATGTAAGGGATACGCTTTTGTAATGTTCGGTCTCCATAGACATTATTTACTCTCGGTACTACATATTTACCAGACGACATCGTTCAGTCAAAACTACATACTTTTGACTGAACAGGTTGGTCAAAAGTGGTTTTGACTGAAAATTATCGGTTATTAATACTTTTGACCAGTTAAAAGTACTTTTGACTGACGTTCTTCGTCAAAAGTAGTTTCATTTGATGATTTTACCACGATAAAAAAAAAATTATGGGTCTGGTTTCGACCACTCCTGCGGATATCATACCAAGCGTCTGATACTGAGTGATAATATAAAGACCCAGAAAAGACACTAATATTTTGATTTTAAATCTCTTTCAGGGTTTTTTATGACGACAAAAGAATATGTTAATGTAGGCGAAAAGACACGAGAAGCTGAATTTATAATCCTTGAAGTTTTGAAAGATCGTCAAATTTGGTTTGACGTAGAATTACATAATCAAACAGGATTGTGTCATACATACCAAATAATAGAAGGAAGATATACGTTTTATAATAACGGCTATTACTGGGATACAGCGCAAAGTATAGATAAGTACTACGGTGAAAATACGAAATATGGTAAGATTATTTATTGTACTACTCATATCTTTATTCATTTTAAAAAGTCAACATTTTTTCCATAGAAACTTCGTTGGGGTTTTACTCCACTATCTAATTTTGACAAGGTACATCCAAAGTTAAACATGGTATCGTTTTGTCTCATTATTAATTTTGTCTGTACGGAAGCAGAATTTTGAAATAACAAGCCATTAAAAAGTTACGAGCTTCCAAAGATTCGTTTTTATTGCTAATTTTAACATAACTTTGGGCGTAAATTAGAAATTAAAGAAGCATCAAATTTCCAAAACAAAGGCCGTACCGACACAGCACATTTATCTAAGAATTCCATAAATTTTATTTGAAATTGATTCATGCAGTGGTTTTTTCATAAAACCCCTTCTTCCAAAGGCCGTTTCGTATTTTTTACGCGCGCCTTTTACTCTGAATGATCATGCATCTCACTGAATAATGTTTTCCCCTGTTTTCTCCACGGGGGGATGACGCTCGCATGAACAATATGACGGACACATGAACAATATGGCTCGATTTCAGGTGAAATTTCATAGTTTTTGACCATGCCTGCCAGTGAGTTCGAGCTCGCGAGTAGCGCCGCCGTAATTTATTATACTATTAGAGCCTGATGAACCTGGATGCATCCAGGTTCCAAGTATGTCAGGCCACCGTAGGCACGGGCGTCCGGGCGGCGAGTAATGGGCGATTCGCTGCCGGATCATGCCCGGCTCGACAGCGCGTCGTATTCCACGCGAGCCTCAGTGCTGTCAGAAAACTGACGGGGTTCCCCCTAGAGGGCCAAAAAGCCTGCCGTGGTCGCGGGACTGTCTTATCAGGTAACCGTGACCCTAGAGCGTAAAATGTTGTTCAAGACCGAGGATTTTAAGTCAGCACGAATCTGACAGTCGTTCCCATCCCGTCCTGCATGTCAGGATCAGGACTACTTTGGTGATTTTATTACGTAAAAAAACCCTAATTTATGGCCACTATCTGGCTCTTTTTTATTTTATTTTCAGTCAGCAATGGTTATTGTTTTGCGCCAGACGTTTGCAAAATGGTAGTGGACCTTAGTGAAGTATGTGAAGGTAAATAAGTATTTTCAAAATTGGTACAAGATTTTCACAATTATTTCGGTGTTTTTGAGAACAGACGCAAACAAAAACTCACGTTTTTTAAAAGTCCTAAAAATAAGAACATAACCCTACGGGGCTGAGAAAGGGGGGGTACTAAAAACCAATATTATTTAAGGGATTATATGGGTTAAATATTTACATGATGTGTATAGTATAGATCATGGGTGTAACTTGCAAAGATACGCCCCCACGTTTTGAGTGGCTCCTCTCTCAGCCCCTTAGGGTTATTTTCTTATATTACAGATATTTAAAAACGTATGTTTTTAGATTTTTAAATCTTTAATTGTTTTTTCGTATCCTATTCAGAAAACTCTTTCATTTGATACTCATGTCATGGGGGTGCATTTCAAACAGCCTGTCCGCCATCTTGGGGAGGCCGCCATAATAATATTGGATTTGTTATGACGTTTCTTAGCTAGTCATGTATTGTCATTACCCTTAGCACGAATTTTCACTCTTTAACTTTACAGTATTTACATTTTTCTTGTATGGAAACAGAAAAAATGGAACAGCGCCTCTGGTGTGCGAAGAAGGAACCAATTTTTCCCTTAAAAATTTTCAAAGTTCCAGTTTATTTTACGTCTTAAATACTGAAAATTCGCGCTAAGGGTGCTGAACGTGTGCAAAATTTCAGCCTGCTAGCTTATCGGGAAGTGCCTCTTTTTTAAATTGAGTTGCAAAAATTCAACCGGAACGACAAACAAGCAAGAAAAGTGAGTGTATAAAACTCTTGGGAAAATCAAAACCGTACCCTATTTTTTTTTTAAGGTGGTAAAATCAATCACCTAAAAAAAAAAAAAAAAAAAGTTGGTAAAATCATCAAATGAGTCCTCCCGCCCTGGGTCTGTCAGACTCTTACTGACTAAAATCCACCCGTGTTCCTTCCTATGCACTTTACGTTCTGGGGCCGCGGTATCCTGGGTTAAGAAAAAAACCCGCGACCCCAGCAGGCATTTGGCGCGAAACACGACACGCCACCGACCCGGGCTTGGTCCTTCGGACGGCGAGCTACCCATCACTCACCGTCCGCAAGCCCGCCCCGCCCCTGTGCCCTCTGCTCATCAGAGGGACACGCGTTGGAGCGTCCACACGACAGGCTATTCGCATACGGGCAAAGAGACCATTACAAGGCACACAGTGCTTAAGAAAGAGTTTTTGCCCGCATCCCAGGGTGCACCGGCCCGATGCACTGGTCTTCCCCCCGGACGTATCCGAGAGGGAACTCCAGTCCACGGGCGCACGTGGAGGTTTCCTGTCATAGCACCCCAACACCCTTAGCACGAGTTTTCACTCTTTTTCTTTACAGCGTCTTTCCAGTATTTAAAGCGTTTCTTGTATGAAAAAAATGGAACAGCGCCACTGGTGTGCGAAGAAGGAACTATTTTTTTTCTTGAAAATTGTCAATTTGAAATTTTCAAAGTTTTCAGTCATCAGTATCATTCTTTTTATAATCTCAATAAAGGAGGCCAGCACAACACTAAAACCTATTTTTAATTGTTTCAGATAAGCAAGTTTCTACTAAAAATGATCTTAAATGTAACAAAGGACAATCACAATATATTTGTACGTTGGTACAATATAATATGAATTATAATAACGTCGTGATGTATCAAATGTCTCACAATAGTAAGTAAGGGCTCGAACACACGGGCCACAAAATACCGCGACACGCCACTCGCGCGATTCCGCACCTCTCTCTCTCTTACCTCAGTAACGCATTGGTTAAAAAACATAGCAGCCAACGACCGCAAGTGTTGACCACCGGCCACAAATGTCTGTCGCGCTTCAGCTACCTCTGTAGCCGCTTAATTCTAGATTCTCGTGGAGTCGTGGCGGCGTTTGTGACTGTCGCGAGTGGCTCGTGTGCAGCGGCACTAAGTGTGAAATTACAGTGGCGCGGGGCGGGCAGCGGAAGCGGGTGGCGGGTCACGAAATAGACTAGTATTCCGCTCAAACCGCCCCGCCTGCCCTTGGTGGTGCACGTTAGTCAAAAACTATGTGTTTGCGTTACCCGCCAGCGGATTCCGCTGCCCGCCCCGCTGCCACTGTAATTGCACACTAAAGCCGGAAACATATTATTTAACACGCCACGCGACGCAACGTGTCAACACCCGATGTGCAGGGAGCGCGTGTCGTCGCGTCGGGTGTTCATAGTGTGATTCTGGTCATAGAAAACAATACATTTGAGTTGACCCAACACGCATCACGTTTCATCGGGTGGCGTCGGGTGTTAATAATGTGTTTCCGGCTTAAGGGGTGTCAGAACACTAATCAATCAAAGCAATTCGACTTACTTACGACGTCGTGACGGGCGTGTTTTGTTTTTCATCTATCTGCAGATAGCCGCACATTGTATGTCATATGTCGTAGAGATAAGGATGATTTTCACTTGTAAATTGCGTCTCAATTCATCATCAGTAAGCTTGTTGAGTGGCACAACTTCTACGACTAACATGTTGACATTACAGTCTTACGTCTTTTCCATGTGGCCCTTGCCTTAGACGCACGCACTCCGCGGTGTAGCCACGTCAACGGGGCCCCCGCGTGTTTTTGTAGTATGAAACTGCATAACACACGGGCGCACGTTGGACGGGTTGCCTATTTCCAAAGCCTATACTATTTCAGTCACGAGTCGGACTCTACTCGATTAGCTTTTGTTTGTGCATATTTCTCAACAAAACCTAATCTATCTCAGTAAAAAACTTGACTCAAATAGATTAGCTTTTGTTTGTGCATATTTCTCAACAAAACCTAATCTATCTCAGTAAAAAACTTGACTCAAAAGATTAGCTTTTTGTTTTGATATTTTCAAAGAAAATGCACGTACTAAACCTAGTTCTATATAACTCATGTCACTCGAATAGCTAGACTTTCGGCGAGTTATTTTTAAACATTATGTACGAGCAAAACCTTGTCGAGTAGAGGCTTACTAGCTATATGAGTAAATTTACCTCGAAATTTAACTTTTCTTAAATTTTGTAGTACTTGAATATCGCAAATACGACTGTGGACACCCCGACTCGGACAGGTTAGGTTAGAAGGGGATGGCGGGGTCTGAAAGACCCAGTGCCGGATTAAGCCGGTGCGGGGCCCGTAGCAAATGTAGCCACGGGGCCCTAGAGTTACATTGCCTCTTTTTTAGCGGTAAATCCACGGTGTCCATCAATAGATCTTTACGTTCCGGGGTCACGGTAATGAGATAAGTCTCGCGACCCCCGCATGTTTGGCCCTCTAGAGGGGGGCCCCGTGCCTTCACTTTTCGAAGCAGCGCGGATACACCTCGGCGCTGCGCCTCCACGCGCCACTCATAGACGCGATGGAGGGCAGTCGCCTCCAGATCCCAGGGCAGCAATCCAGCTAAGAGGTTGGCCGATTCGCATGGCATGCGACCAGCTTTAGTGGTCGCTAATACGACGCCGGCGTATAGCCTCCTTGCATGAGGCGTTTGGCCCACTGAGATTGGGCAGGAGTAGCCCGAGGGCGGCCGCTGGAGGTTTTGGGGCAAAACTCTCAATACGAAATGCCTCAGTGTGGATTGCATTGCTTCAATATAGCCATGTAATGATTTATACAGAGTGTATCCTGTATTAAAGTCTTATGGAGACGACTGTAAGTAGTCACAGTATGGCCAATTATTCACTTTAAGAATAGCCAAGGTGTAAAACAGATATTTTTTTTGGGCACAGGCGCGGGGCCCCCCAAGGCGCGGGGCCCGTAGCATTTGCTGCCTCCTGCTATATGGCTAATCCGGCACTGGAAAGACCCCGCCATCCCCTTCGTGGTTATTTTTTTTTAAACCACCCGGAAGTAGGAGCACCGCGAAGCGGTGCTCCGTCGACGTTTTCAACATTTTACTTAGTTTAGTGAAATGACATGATCTCTGACTTAAACCCAAAGAAAACCAAAAGTTAATCTATTTGAGTCAAGTTTTTTACTGAGATAGATTAGGTTTTGTTGAGAAATATGCACAAACAAAAGCTAATCTATTTGAGTCAAGTTTTTTACTGAGATAGATTAGGTTTTGTTGAGAAATATGCACAAACAAAAGCTAATCGAGTAGAGTCCGACTCGAGACTGAAATAGTATAGGTTTTGGAAATACGCGGACGGGTTTCACAGTCGGTTGCCGCCCGCCGCCCGTTTCTCACGCTTTCCGTACATATTTTTACTTTATGTTGTTTTTGGGAAGTGACACTTCTGTACGTAGTACTTTTAAGTATTCTGTGGACGCAGGTACCAAAAAGAAATGCGATAAAATTAGCCATGCTACGCCTGCTTGTCGACATAACAAATGTAAACTTAATTATTATATTATTTTTTTACCGCAGATACGCTTATTGGGCCTACACTCGAGCTTGAAGCAGAAAGAACTATAAATCTGCATTTTAATTTTGAATTATTTGATAATAATACATACGTTAGGCTAGAGGCAACGAGGTGTCAAGAACCTAAAACAACTAAGTCATACAAAATTACCGTGACTGATAAGGATATCAGTAAGTACCTACAGTATATCTAGTTCTATATAGATATAACATATAAGGGTGCTCCCACATCTAACGACGCGGATTCGGATATTTCCGTCGCCCTTTCTCTTTCTGTCGCTTAGAAATGCCATTTGCTAGAGCGAGACAATGCGATAGCATGCGGCCGCCTTGAAGATTCCGTCGCATGCGATCGCATTATGCTTTCTGTATCGGTCTAGCTTAGAACTGCCATTTGGCAGTTCTAAGCGACAGAAAGAGAAAGGGCGAGAGAAAAATCCGAATCCGCATCGTTAGATGTGGGAGCACCCTAATAATAGAATAGGGTAGTTTCCAGGGTCAAAATAATTACATTCTATTTAAAAAAAAAAAATACTGATATCCAGCTGAATCTGGTTTGACTGGAAGCCGACCCCAATATAGTTGGGAAAAGGCTAGGCAGATGATGATTTAGATTATAAAAAATATTGGACACGTATTTTTTCTTTTTTCGATTAAACAAAAAAGAACAAAGATAATAGCCTATTTAAGTTACCTGTGACGTCACTCTGCGCGAAAAATGCCACGCATCGTGACGTCACGCGTAACTTTAATAGGCTATTATCTTTGTCATTTTTGGTCTAATTTACAAATAAAAAAATACGTGTCCCTTATTTTTGAATAATCTAAAAGACGGACTTATTATATTTTTTTCTATAGGCAACTAGCCTATTGTCGAGAACCTTATGGAAGTTTCGAGAAGCTTTATAGGTCTCGCAATTCGATCGACGTAACAATATTATAATATTGACACGATTTTCTTTCACGTGTTTCAGGTAAAGTCAATGGCGATGTAAAAATACATATGTATTCTGACACCAAAAAATATGAGTTCAGCTGCGAAGAGTATAATAATACATATTCTAGTAAGTACAGTTGTCGAATGACAGGCTGGCTGGATTTCAGAAATACCCTACGTCAAATAGGGTCATCATCAGCCTATAATGTTCCCACAGCTGGGACACAGGCCTCCTCTCTGTGAGAGGGAGTCGGCCATAACCCACCACGCGTTCCCAGTGCGGGTTAGTGGATGTCACATGTCTTCGAATGTTTGGTTCTAGGACATGCCGGTTTCCTTACGATGTTTTCCTTCACCGTTTTGAGAGCAGTGGTCATGAAATAAATTACACAAAGTAATGCGACTGGCGGGACCTACGATCTGTTTCGTAAGTCGGGACCGAAACCACTTGCCACTGGGCCACCAATTGCTCTCTGAATCAAATTAAACTTTGTAGTTACAGAAATATACGTTGGTGTTATAAATACAACAGATAATAAGATAATAAAAACAGTTAAGGATAAAGCCATTGAAGAAATCAAGATGGAGAGATAATGGGACCATGTTTTGTTGTATGCTTTACGATGTGCGCGAGAGTATAACATATGAGAAAAACATCACCGTAACACGTTATGTTAAAAACAAGACTTTATTAATATACCAGTCGCATAAGTCGACGACCACCAACCAACCAGGTAAATATAATTTCACTCTGCAAATAAATATCATGTTAACTGCTGGGACACAGGCCTCCTCTCTGTGAGAGTGAGTGGGCCATAATTCAACACGCGGGCCCTATAAGGTTGGTACTACATGTTCTAACAAGCCGGTTTTCACACGATGTTTTCCTTCACCGTTTTAAAAACGATTTGATTTTAAAAAAATTCCAATGGTGAGAACTCAGATCAAAGAAATAGGCAGATAGAGCGCTCAAAACACGCGAGTGGTTCCACCAAAGTTAATACAAAATCAAAATCTAGTACAAAGTCGCGACAGTGCCAAGGTACGCGTCGTACCAAGCCGCGTCGTTGTTGTTGTTTGCCAAAATATGCCGTCACGTGTCTTTAACCATTGTAAAAGTTGTTCTCAAAAACAAAGAAAACATTACGGAATTTAATTCGATTTGATTTTGTATTAACTTTGGTGGACACACTCGCGTGTTCTGAGCGTTCTATCTGCCTATTTCTTTGATCTGAGGTTGAGAAAAATTGAAACCGTACCGTGTATGCAAAGCTGTTGGAACTTCGGTGGCTTGGTTGGAAAGAGTACTATACTGAATCCGGAGGGCGCAGGTTCAAATCGCGCTTGTGGTTCGAATTTTTCTTTCGATAGTAAATTTTGACAGTTTTTCTGTAACTTTCAGAAACTGACGAAATGATGGAACTACCGTCTTCTTGGAGCAATTGGTGGACGAACGGGAATTCGTTATTTATTTTCCCGATGGTCCCACTAAATTTTTTGAGTGGACGAATGGGAATAATTTATTAATTCTTTTTTGTAGTTCTATTGGTCCCACTAAATAATATAAGGCCGGTGGTTTTAATTGGTAAAAAAAAACAAATTTGGAATAAAAATCCGTCATTTCAATCACAGAATCAACTTTGCGATTTATAAAAATAAATTTATAAGAAAAAATTATAGCGCTTGTCGAGAACGAAGTGGAGTAAAGGACAAGCAAACTACGAAACAACGATTAAACATATTTCTGTGCACAAATCTTTTTAGTGGGACGAATGGCACTAATCGAAGAACATATTCCCGTTCGTCCCCTCTTTAATTAGGAGTGGGACGATCGGGAACAAATTAAATATTATTTTTGTTAATCCCGATCGTCCCACTAGTGGGACGAAGTCGAGTGGACGAACGGCAATACACCTTTTTGTGTACCTTTCAGAAACTGACGAACTGATGGAACTACCGTTTTTTTCGAGCAATTGGTGCATATTCTTGATATCAGTAATGGGTGTAACATTCCTGATTCTGATAATTTATCTTATTATAAAACGTTACTGGCACAAGTCACGTACCAATTCACGATCTGCGTAAGGATGGAATTTGCCGTGCGGAGTTAAATGAAAATGTAGATCGTTTGTTTGGGCACACTTCCGAAGGGGTACAAGTGTAGAAAAGACAGGGGCAAGCGATGAGTCAAGCTATGATGGCACTCACCAATTTACTTATGGCAAACTGAAATTCGCAAAATACTAATTGTAGCGTAAGCGCCAACGGGACGCCATTTGTCCGCTTGCAAATGACATACCAATCAATCATCAATTAATATAATATATTGTTCAATCATCAATCAATCAACAATCAATCAATCACCAATAAATCATCAATCAAAAATCAATCCATCATCAATCAATCATCAATCAATCACCAATCAATCAATCATCAATTAATGTAATACATGTATATTGATTTATGATTGATTGTGATAAAATTACAACGAAAAGTGGCATTGATTTTTATACATCGTGTAACTTTAATAGCGCAAAACCTCTAGTGGGGTAACTCATGCCATGTTACTGAACAATGGACTATGGACTGGCCTGTTGATCTAGTGGTTAGTGACCCTGACTGCTATGCCTGATGCCGGAGGTTGTGGGTTCGATTCCCACCCAGGACAAATGTTTGTGTGATGAGCATGATCATTTGTTCTGTGTCTGGGTGTAATTTATCTATAATATGTATGTATTTAGAAATATATAAGTATGTTTATCAGTTGTCTAGTACCCATAACACAAGCTCTGCTTAGCTTGGGACTAGATGGCGTTGTTTGATATGTATGGAATATATATTAAAGTAGCAAAGCACGTACCGAGCCACATACTTATTATATATATATGCGTTTCATAAAACTATTTTTTAATTGCAGGCCAACTCAAATCAGGTTTTGTACGCGAAACTCGAATTCGGACGCAACGAAAATCAGACAGCGAACAAAACTGAAGAAACAGAGTACGCAACTATCGTCGGGGTGGTACAACCATTTGGAAATGGTCGCGCATAACTCGAATTCAGCATTTTCATCATCATCATCATCATCATCAGCCTATAACTGTCCCCACTGCTGGGACACAGGTCTCCTCTCTGTGAGAGGGAGTGGGCTATAATCCACCACGCGGGCCCAGTACGGTTTGGTAGATGTCACATGTCTTCGAATTTTTGGTTCTAGGACACGATGTTTTCTTTCACCGTTTTTGAGAGCAGTGGTGATGAAATAAATTACATGAGACTGGATTCGAACTCACAACCTACAACTCGTAAGTCAGGGCCGATACCACTGAGCCACCACTGCTCACACCAAAAAATCTATGACCACAATTGGCATGTCTCTGTTTTCCTTTTTCCCATAAATTAATTATGAAAAGAGATATGAACATTCAAAATCCAATAAAAATGGCCAGATTTTCCGCTGTGTTCAAATAATCAGTAAACAAATTTGACGAGATTATATAAAAAAAGGAAAACATAGGAACACGGCCAATGACTTTCTTTATTTTTTAAAGGAAAAAGTAGTGAAATCGGTTAAGTTTTGGAGGAGTAATCAGGGGACTACGAATCGTTGATTTTGTGCCATTTTTAAGGTATTTTCGGTCTAAGCTGCAGTTGTCTCCTTCGCGCTCTGTAACTCTGTTGTGGGCACTGTGCGAGTGCGACAGCAATAGATTTTACAAATACCTACTTTTCAATTCTCCAGCCCTTGCTGTTTTTCAAGATTTTCACACGTTGCATGTTAAATTATGATGTCAAAGTTTTTATTTGGAAAGAAAAATTACAATCGCGTGCAGCATTCGAACCCGCGACCTGCGGATCCAGTACATCCAACGCTCTTACCAACCGAGCCAAGGAATCTTACCTATCTATGTAAGGGTGCTTGTACACTGCGCATGTAACCCGCACAAGTAAAGGTGCGGGTTACCCGCGCGAGTAACATGCGCAAGCTACTTGATCAAGCTACCCGCGGGGTGCGTGTACACGGCGCATGTAGCTTGAGCATGTTGAGGCACTTGCGCGGGTTACATGCGCCGTGCATGTATAAGCACCCCAGGGGCGTAGCTACCGCCGTATCTGCCGTATCAATTATACGGGCCCCCCGGGCCACAGGGGCCCCCAACGTGCGTAAACAAAAAATTTGTAAAAACTTCATGATTTAGTTGTAAATAAAATAGTTATTTACTTTTACACTTTATTTGTCTAATCTATCTCTGTGTGTTTTTATTATTATTTGTATGTACCTAATACTGTTTTAAGCACGATTGTCTATTAGAAATCCCGGGAAGATCCATATTAGTATCAACATTTCGATGCAAGTACTAACTCTACCTAATTCCGACCTCTGGACTGATCAGACTTTTGTCTAATTTTTTGTTTATATTTTGGCGTAGATAAAATAATAAAGAAATGCATTTTTTTTCTTGAGTGATAAATCTTTACTCTACCTAAGGGCCCCCAAACAAATTTTATACGGGGCCCCGCCAAGGCACGCTACACCTCTGAAGCACCCTAATACCTTCTACACACAATCATGTTTTGTTTTCGTTTTGTTTTGCTTGTCATACTAAACTATAGTGATAGCTATCTTTATATATGTTCACTTCGCTTACAAGCAACATTATCTAAGCATAATTATGGTTTTATCTTTATGTGAAAATTTGTAATTAGTTAATTTAAGAAAATATTTATTATTAGGTAACTATCCTACTACTATTATAAAAGCGAAAGTTTGTAAGTATGGATGTATGGATGTATGGATGTTTGTTACTCTTTCACGCAAAAACCACTGAACGGAATACGCTAAAATTTGGTACACAGATAGTTTATAACCTGGATTAACACATAGGATAGTTTTTATCCCGATTTTATGTTCCTGTGGGATAATTTTCGAGTTGTAGCGGGTGAAGCCGCGGGCAGCAGCTAGTATCAAATATAACGACAAAACAAAATCATGTTTTCTCTCTAAGTGATTTACTGTAATTACCTACTTATTTAAGAAAATATAAATATTATTAACCGTATCAAATTTAAGTACTTTCATTTGCTAATACCATAAAAAATTTACGGTGCAGGCAGAGCACCGCCGTGTCCTTACGACCAGTGGCGGATTTGCCCTAAGCCCAGTAGGCCTGGGCCGAGGGCGGGGGGCGGCAAATAATAATAATAATATTCCTCAACTATAACACAACGCCATCTAGTCCCAAGCTAAGCAGAGCTCGTGTTATGGGTACTAGACAACTGATAAACATACTTATATATTTCTAAATACATACATAATATTATAGATAAATTACACCCAGACACAGAACAAATGATCATGCTCATCACACAAACATTTGTCCTGGGTGGGAATCGAACCCACAACCTCCGGCATAGCAGTCAGGGTCACTAACCACTAGACCAACAGGCCAGTCAAATATTGTAAAAAAAATCACTGAAACAATTTAAACTAATTAAATATTTTAACTGGGTAGCACGATATCCCATGGTAAGACTGGTTTTCAGACTTTTATAAATTCTGACTAACAGTAACGACTGCCAAAGATCTACAAATGACAGCCGGGACAACACAATTGCATCCCTCCATCTCGGAAAGAGTATTTTTACTCTTCGATATCTGCAGCGCAAAAGCCGTTTTTGTCATAAAGAGCAACGTTTCCCAACTTTTTACGGTCACGGACCCCTAGGTAATCAAGCAGTTTTCAAGGACCCTCTTATTAAAATAATAATTTAATTGTAATCTCAAATCAGATTCGACTTGTAATCCGATTCTGTATTTGTTTTTTGTATACGCACGCACTTAATTTCACTCACATTCATTCAGTCTGGCTCGCCGCCCGCGCTGCGCCGCGGCCGGGCTAACTAAGCATAGCGATTACGAGAAATTCACATTAGCATTTATTTATGGGCCAGAGATGACACCGCAGATCCCTTAACAATTTAACATATACTCGTGGATCCCCAGGGGTCCACGGACCAAAGGTTGGGAAACACTGCTGTAGGAAGTAAATTAATTTTTACTTCGTATGCACTAAAGACAACAAAGAGTTGTAGCAGTAATGGCGGCCGGTGACCGCAACAGCTGATCGCTTGCAGTGGTGCCCACTTGACGTTCGAAGGTTGTCGTCCCACATCAAATTTTAAAAATAGAATTTATTTCATTTAGTCATCGATAAGGTGGGATGAAAAGTTAAGTGTTGCACTCAAATGCAAAGATTTTTCACCTCGTGTTATTTTGATTCCGTCGCTACCACTCATTCAATTTTAGAATCCTTCGCTTGCTTCGGTCATCAAAATTGAGCACACGGTTAAAAAGAAACTTTACATTCTTGTTTATCAAATAACTACGTAGTCTTTTCTCTTTGACAATTCAAAAGTGCCTGTAAATGAAAAAAATAAAATACAGGATTGTATAAGTACATCAAATTTAATAATCAATTAATCATAACTAATAATAATCTAAACGAAAATTATGTCTAAATTATGTGTACATGGCTTACTTAATAAAAAAAATACAAGTAAAATAATATTAAAAATGAAATAGGTACTTTAAATCAATGCATTATTAATAAAATAAAATAAACTAAATACTAACTCGTTTAAACTACGATTATACACTTTTAAGGGCGACTTTTACCAACGATTAAACATGTTTAAAATTTTATTTAAGCACAAAATTCTATTGTTTTTTGTGCTTAAATAAAATTTTAAACATGTTTAACCGTTGGTGAAAGTCACCCTAAATCAATGCATTATTAATAAAATAAACTAAATACTAACTCATTAAAACTACGATTATACACTTTTAAGAACTATAATAATAAATTGATTAACCTGAATTAAATTATTACTTTTATGGCATCAAAAAACTCATCCTCAACGCTGTCAGCCGGTAATGTGCCCAAGAGACTGGCGGCGTTGCCTCTTTGAATGGCCAAGCTTAGCCTCTGACCAAGCAGATAACTATGTAGGCAGAATCCTCGCACCCTTTCAAGTATGAACCCTCCTTAAGGTGGGGTTTGTTTGGGGGAGGGCCAATCTTCAATTTTTGGACTTCCGTTTAGGATAATGACGACCGATACTTTTACTGCTGGTGCAACCATCCATTGACAAAAAACGAAAATATATATTATTTTAATTTCATTTTAGTTACACGTAATTAAAATAATTTATATTTTTGTTCGGTCTTTTGTTAAGTATCGGGCGTCATTATCCTAAAAGGAAGTCCAAAAATTGAAGATTGACCCGGGAAAAGGTCAGATTAGTAATAAAAATTATTGATCCTTAGAAAAACTCGAGCGCATCAGATTAAGACAAGGTAGATTAATTACGTTCAGAAGAGTGTATATCTCAATAATCTGACAATTTGAGCGTGGAATTAAAATATGAGCGAGTCCTGAAGTTGTAAAACAAAAACGTAACGCCAGCTCGTTTCTTATAGCAATCAAAGTTCCGTCTAATTAACTTTAATTACTTATAAGGCGTTTTCGTTTTTGGGTTTACAACCGCTTGATAAGGACAGCCCGTTTAGATTAATCTTCAAATTAATTATGTAATGGTTATCAGAAACATAAAGCGCGTTTACACTTTATATGACTAACGTGCTATAGAACTTCTTTACAACTGTTTTTTTTTTACAGTTTTAAAACTCTTTACATGCTATCCCGTCCTTTTTAAAACACAATCTTTTATTTATACAATAATCGATTGCCATGGCGCTCGAGGTACTGTAAATTTAGCATCCTTGGCTCCCCTACTATTAGATATTTATGTATTATACGCTAATTTATCTCTTCATAGTGGCTGTCAGCTTCCTCAATCTCCTTCTGACACTGTCGTTTAAATAACAAATTCACGTAGAATGGGTTGTTCACCTGAAACAAAAGCTTAAATCGATATCGACATATACCCATAACACTTCGTACTAATCAGAAACGACAACATGCATCAGCACCATTCAGCTCAACCATTTTGGAGGGAGCTAAATGATCCGACACACGCGCCACCATCAGCGAGACATTTGAGTGAGCATGACACGCTCTCAGCCACCAGAGTCATTCAAGTCAACAAGAGACGTAGGTATATTATTGTTCATTGTTATTGTTGTTGTTTCTGATTAGTACGAAGTGCTATGGGTGTATGTATTTACAATAATATAATTATGACAATTGAAATATGCCTGTAACTGGCCTACTTGAAATAAACGATTTCATTTGATTTGATTGTACGTATTTACGTGTTCCAAAGCAGTAAAACCATCGTTATCTATTTTCCCACGTTTTTATAAACTCACTTTTCTTGTTTGTTTATTTGTTTGTTTGTCGTTTCGGTTGGACTTTTGCAACTCAATTTTGAGGCACTTCCCGATAAGCTAGCAGGCTAAAATTTTGCACACGCTCTGAGTTCGGATGACAATACATGAGTAGCCAAGAAACGTCATAACAAATCCAATATGGCCGCCTCCCCAAGATGGCGGATGGGCTGTTTGAAATCCACCCCCATGATCACCACCAAATGGAGCGACTGCCTATCGGACCTCCACAACCCACTAACTGGGTAATACGATACGCCATGGTAAGACTGGTTGTCAGACTTTAGAGCTTCTGACTACCAGTAACGACTGTCAAAGATCTACAAATGACAGCCGGGACCAACGGCTTTACGTGCTTTCCGAGGCACGGAGGAAACTCGCTAGAATAGATGGTCACCCATCCACAGACCAACCTCGGCAAGCGCGGCTTAACCCGGAAGATCGGCCTGTGCGGCTGTGATTATTTAGCCACGAGCTCCACCCCCATGATATGGGTATCAAATGAAAAGGTTTGCTGTCAGGAATATGAAAAAACTCACTTTATACTTCTGAGGTGGTTCCTCTGTCTTCTCTGACTTCACTCTGCGGCATATTTTTGTACACAATAAGACCAAACCTCCCGACATAACAGCTACACAAATGACCACCACTATCATTACGTCTAGTCTAACTGTTGCGGGTGATTCGTCGTTGGTCTTATTACATGCCACGGGTGATTCGTCGTTGGTCTTATTACATGCCACGGGCGATTCGTCGTTGGTCTTATTACATGCCACGGGTGTTTCGTCGTTGGTTTTATTACATGTTACGGGTGATTCGTCGTCAGTATTATACGGTCTGGGTGATCCCGTCGCATTATTCTCATTACCCGTCAAGGGTGATCCGTTATCAGACTTATTGCTCAACCTCGGTAACTCTGCAACAACAACATAAAGACAAGTACATAACTTTTAGAACTGTATCTACTTAAAATATATTCATACTTAACGAGTACTTTAGTATCGAAAACAAAAAAAGCTTAGACCAACCGGGCCGAAGACAAAGTAGAGCACTTGAAGTGACAAGTACTCAAGACTTATATTTTTTTTAAAGTGGTAAATCATCAAATGAGTCCTCCCACCCCGGCCAGGGCGGGACTGACTGTCAGACTTGTACTGACTAAAATCCACGGAGGGGATGGCGGGGTCTTGTCAGTCAAGTCCCGAACTCCCAAGTTCTCCTAGTAACAATTCCAATTTCAAACAAAGTTCAGAGGACCCATCATTGAAATTCTTAATATCCTTAAAACTAAACTATCCTTGTCCGGGTACCTACCTTTTTAGTGTAAAAATTTATTCTAATTTATGTGCATGTAGTACACATTTCATTGGACGTGACTGCACTTCATAAATATGATATAATTAAACTCGACATAAAGGTGATAAAAGTGTGGTAAATAAACTTGACAAAAATGGAATAGAAACGGGACAGAAAACTAAATTCGACATAGGGGTAATAGAATCGAGACAAAGTTGTCGGCTCGACATAACAGCACTCGACATAAAGGGAATAAACCGTTGAATCCCAGGCGGAAACATAAACGTATGGTACTATACCTATACATTGTACCTCGAATTTTCGTGAGTGGTGGAGCGGACTCTATGAACGGTCAATTAGTCAATCACTATAAGTAGTTACCTATTTGTTATGCAAGGCAGCAAAGTCGATTTTTCGCGAGTACTTGAATTGAAAACTGAGCGAGCGAAATATAGAATCCTGAGCGATGCGCAGTTTTCAAAGGTACGAGACGCAGAAAAACTTTGCAACTTTGCAAATGTTGTGCAACACACAACTTTTCACCTCACATAGCGAGGAAATACAGTGGGGGCGGCTCGCCTGTCAGTGTAGAAAACAATTGAATACAAGACGTTTTCGTACCACTTGCTCAAAAAAGTGACATTCTATGCCACAAAAAGCGTGCATAACAATAGTCATTATTAATCTGTTATAAAGGGTGAATCTTGAGAGGCTCATTTTACGTTGTCCGAAGAAAAAAACTACCCGTAGTATTTAAATTAGAAGCCAAAATATTTTTTTTATGCTACTATATTGTATGATCTTACTGTTGCACGATAGTTTTTGTGTCTAATTTGGATCTAAATAGTCGAAAAAAAATCCAAAAGGCCTAAAAATTGATACCCCTGGCGCGTCCGCAGCACATTTTGCAAACAAAAAACCAACAAAACTCATACTTACGAACGTAAACAAAATAAACAGTGCGATCTAATCGCTACCAAGATTGTTGTAGATATATTTAAAAAAGATACATCATGTATATTTATGTTAGTTTTTTTTTAAATTACAATATAAAGTTTGTCCGGGACTAAACAGTGATTTCCCTGGCGCGTCAGAAATCTTCGTATAACTTAGTAGAATTTTATAGAAGATTGTCTCCATGCCGTCGCATGTGCGCTGCTGGTGGAGCTTCGTACGTCTTTGTGAAAGATAACGCCGCTCGTTGGTCCAGGACGAAATTATGAACAAAAGTATTTGATTCCCCTGGTTTTGGTTTCGTTAGCTCGTTGATTACCCTGACCACGTTTTCAAATGCAATTTGTGATTTAACGATTTGTGGTCGGGTATTGAAAGTGATAAATTGTTAACGAGACTGATAAGTATTTTATAGAGGCTACTTTAAAATAGTAATAAAACTTGATTTTCTTCTACCTTTTTTTGATTCCCCTGGTCAAAAAAAATTAAAACGCAATATATTGGGAACCATCCGGCCAAAAGTGATGCCAATTCGTTAAATGTGTTTATAATGAAGTTAAATTTCATATTAAATTATTACTTATAAAAAATCTGTTTAAATAAATTTCGCCAAGGGAATCACCTAAATATTCCGAATCTCAGGATTCACCCTAAACAGCTTTCCCTAGGGAAAGAAAGTTGTACTGAATTTCATTCATCCTCTAGGGAGAGAATGTGATTTGAATTTCGAATACTTACCGATAGTGAACTACATCAGTCTGTCTTTACACCATTGAGTTTGTATGTAAAGCATTATACAACTTTTTGAAAAAGGAATACGCATTTATTATGCAGTTATGATTTAATAACATTACGAAAACCGAGGAGGCCGTAATAGTATGATCTTGATGCCTTTGCTTTTCCGAGAATACAATTTGCCGCGTTTTGTTTTCTTGTTTATTTTAATTTATTTTTTTAAATAAGTTATTGTTAAATTAAAATGTTTGATTAATGCTTATCTCCTATTATTATTATGTTAATTTTTTCGCAAGTGGTACGAAAAGTAGAGTATTTTCCTCGGTGATAAAGCTGTCTTAGTCTTGGGTGAACTTAAATCCCTCGCTACACTCAGGACTCGTCTTAAATCCCTCGCTTCGCTCGTGATTTAAGTTTCTAACACCCTCGCTACGCTCGGGAGTAAGCCTCGAGTCCTTCGTTATGCTCGCGATTTAAATTGTCACCCGCGACAGAAGACACTGCTTTATCCCCTTGGTTAATAATCTACTATTTCGTACCACTTGCTCAAAAAAGTGACATTCTATGCCACAAAAAGCGTACATAACAATAGTCATTATTAATATGTTAAAAACAGGGAAAGAAAGTTGTACTGAATTTCATTCATCCTCTAGGGAGAGATTGTGATTTGAATTTCGAATACTTACCGATAGTGAACTACATCAGTCTGTCTTTACACCATTGAGTTTGTATGTAAAGCATTATACAACTTTTTGAAAAAGGAATACGCATTTTTATTATGCAGTAAAATTACGAAGAGGCCGTATGATCTTGATGCCTTTGCTTTTCCGAGAATACAATATTAATCTAGGAATTTGCCGCATTTTGTTTTCTTCAAATACATAAACGTTGAGTTTATTTTAATTTATTTTTTTAAATAAGTTATTGTTAAATTTAAATGCTTAATTAATGCTTATCTCATATTATTATTATGTTAATTTTTTCGCAAGTGGTACGAAAAGTAGAGTATTTTCCTCGGTGATAAAGCTGTCTTAGTCTTGGGTGAACTTAAATCCCTCGCTACACTCAGGACTCGTCTTAAATCCCTCGCTTCGCTCGTGATTTAAGTTTCTTACACCCTCGCTACGCTCGGGAGTAAGCCTCGAGTCCTTCGTTATGCTCGCGATTTTAATCGTCACCCGCGACAGAAGACACTGCTTTATCCCCTTGGTTAATAATCTACTATTTCATCTCACACGCTCGGAAAGATTCTATTTCTCATTCAAAATCTCAAAACTTTATTTTGTGCTCTAGAGCACAAAGTGTTGTTCAAAATTCTTGATATACGAAAACTCCAATAATTAAGTTCAAGCAGTTTCATTAATGAGGTAAGTACGTCATTATTTTGACAAAGTGTATATTTATCTGTCACTCAAATGGTGGTTATTAATTATCGTTTAACTATAGATAACTAAAAGTAATTAATTGGGAGCTGTCTGTCAAAACGTGGTGGCATATGGACTAGAAATTCCATACGACACCACCGGTGGTGTCGTTTTGGTGGTGTCAAGTGGAAGGAAGGCACTCGGTAATACATACATAATATATATCGTCGTTGACTTGTGCCGTAAACAGAAAGAAATTTAGAAAATTATGTTTTATTAATGTGTAGAGCAGTGGTGGCCCAGTGGTATCGGCCCCGACTTACGACTTGTAGGTCGTGGGTTCGAACGCGGCCTAGCGCATTTCTTTGTGCAATTTATTTCATCGCCACAGCTCTCAAAACGGTGAAGGAAAACATAGTGAGAAATCCGATTTGTCGTAGAACAACTATCAATCCGTTCTGGGCCCGCGTGGTGGATTAGGGCCCACTCCCTCACACATAGAGGAGGCCTGTGTCCCAGCAGTGGAAACATTATAGGCTGACGATGATATTTGTTTACAGAGTGAAATTATATTTACCTGGTTGGTTGGTGGTCGTCGACTTATGCGACTGGTATATTAATATAGTCTTTTTTTTAACATAACGTGTTACGGTGATGTTTTTCTCATGTGATATACTCTCGCGCACGTCGTAAAGCATACAACACAACATAGTCCCATTATCCTCCATCTTGATTTCTTCAATTATTGCTTTATCCTTAACTGTCTTAATTATCTTATTATCTGTTGTATTTATAACACGAACATATATTTCTGTAAATACAAAGTTTAATTTGATAAGAGCTTTTATTTAGAGAGCAATGGTGGCCCAGTGGCAAGTGGTATCGGTACCGACTTACGAATTGTAGATCGCAGGTTCCCGCCAGTCGCATTACTTTGTGTAACTTATTTCACACCACTGCTCTCAAAACGGTGAAGGAAAACATCGTGAGGAAACCGGCATGTCTTAGAACCAAACATTCGAAGACATGTGATATCCACCAACCCGCACTGGGCCCGCGTGGTGGATTATGGCCGACTCCCTCTCACAGAGAGGAGGCCTGTGTACCAGCAGGCTGGCTGGCCTATAATGCTCCCAGCATTATAGGCTAGCCAGCCTGTCATTCGACAGCTGTACTTACTAGAATATGTATTATTATACTCTTCGCAGCTGAACTCATATTTTTTGGTGTCAGAATACATATGTATTTTTACATCGCCATTGACTTTACCTGAAACACATGAAATAAAATCGTGTCAATATTATAATATTGTTACGTCGATCGAATTGTGAGACCTATAAAGCTTCTCGAAACTTCCATAAGGTTCTCGACAATAGGCTAGTTGCCTTTAAAAAAATATGTAATTAGTCCGTCTTTTAGATTATTCAAAAATAAGGGACACGTATTTTTTTATTTGTAAATTAGACCAAAAATTACAAAGATATAGCCTATTAAAGTTACGTTACGCTTAAATAGGCTATTATCTTTGTTCTTTTTTGTTTAATCGAAAAAAGAAAAAATACTTTTCCAATATTTTTTATAATCTAAAATACGGACTAGGTAAATAGAATGTAATTATTTTGATCCTGGAAACTACCCTATTCTATTATTATATGTTATATCTAAAACTAGATATACTATAGGTACTTACTGATATCCTTATCAGTCACGGTAATTTTGTATGACTTCGTTGTTTGTTCTTGAAACCTCGTTGCCTCTAGCGTAACGAAGGTATTATTATCAAATAATTCAAAATTAAAATGCAGATTTATAGTTCGTCCTGCTTTAAGCTCGTGTATAGGCTCAATAAGCGTATCTGTGGTAAAAAAGAAAATATAATAATTAAGTTTACATTTAGTATGTCGACAAGCAGGCGTAGCATGGCTAATTTTATCTCTATTTACCAAGGAAACCATTTCTTTTTGGTACGTCCACAGAATACTTAAAAGTACTACGTACAGAAGTGTCACTTCCCAAAAACAAGCAAATGTAAAATCTTTATTTGTGAGAATAAAAAAAAAAAAGAAAATAAAGTAAAAATATGTACGGAAAGCGTGAGAAATTGGCGGCGGGCGGCAACCGACTGTGAAACCCGTCCACGGTGCGCCCGCGTGTTATGCAGTTTCATACTACAAGCACACGCGGGGGCCCCGTTGACGTGGCTACACCGCGGAGTGCGCCACGCCTCGTACGTCTAAGGCACGGGCCACATGGAGTCGTAGAAGTTGTGCCACTCAACAAGTTTTGTTAATTATGAATTGAGACGCAATTCACAAGTGAAAATCGTCCTTATCTCTACGACATTATGACATACAATGTGCGGCTATCTGCAGATAGATGAAAAACAAAACACGCCCGTCACGACATCGTAAGTAAGTCGCATTGCTTCTATTGACTGGTGTTCTGACACCCCTTAGTGTGCAATTACAGTGGCAGCGGGGCGGGCAGCGGAATCCGCTGGCGGGTAACGCAAACAGTTAGTTTTTGACTAACGTGCCCCACCAAGGGCACGCGGGGCGGTTTGAGCGGAATACTAGCCGCTTCGGAATTCTACATGACTCACGTCGGTGACGTCAACGGCGCAGTCGACAAAAAATTAATGGCCGACCCGCGCGCCGGGCGGTCCCGATAAGATAAACAAGTTTTTGCCGGCGCGCGGCGCTCGGCTTACAATGGGGCTATTGAAGTGCTGTTTTTATGAATGGTTATTAGACGCCCATTAGTGTCGTGTTAAGAGTTAGTTGATAATTAGTTTCTAATATTCTATTTCGTGACCCGCCACCCGCTTCCGCTGCCCGCCCCGCGCCCCTATAATTGCACACTTAGTGCCGCTGCACACGAGCCACACACGACAGTCACAAACGCCGCCACGAGAAGCTAGACGCGGTTACAGAGGTAGCTGAAGCGCGACAGACATTTGTGGCCGGTGGTCGACACTTGCGGTCGTTGGCTGCTACTTTTTTTAACCAATGAACCAACGTTACTGAGGTAAGAGAGAGAGGGGTGCGGAATCGCACGAGTGGCGTGTCGCGGTATTTTGTGGCCCGTGTGTTCGAGCCCTTACTTACTATTTTGAGAGATTTGATACATCACGACGTTGTTATAATTCATACTATCTTGTACCAACGTACATATATATTGTGATTTTCCTTTGTTACACTTAAGATCATTTTTAGTAGAAACTTGCTTATCTGAAACAATTAAAAAGGCTAGTGTTGTGCTGGCCTCCATTATTGAGATCATAAAAAGAAAGATACTGATGACCAGAACTTTGAAAATTTCAAATTGACAATTTTCAAGGAAAAAATTAGTTCCTTCTTCGCACACCAGAGGCGCTGTTCCATTTTTTTCATACCTACAAGAAACGCTGTAAATACTGGAAAAATGTTGTAGGTAAAGTAAAAGAGTGAAAACTCGTGCTAAGGGTATGGTTTTGAGTTTCCCACGAGTTTTATACGCTCACTTTTCTTTTCCCGGTTGGATTTTTGCAACTCAATTTGAAAAAGAGGCACTTCCCGATAAGCTAGCAGGCTGAAATTTTGCACACGTAACCCTTAGCGCGAATTTTCAGTATTTAAGACGTAAAGTAAACTGGAACTTTGACAATTTCAAATTGATAATTTCTACGGAAAAAATTACTTCCTTCTTCGCACACCAGAGGCGCTGTTCCATTTTTTCTGTTTCCATACAAGAAAAATGTAAATACTGTAAAGTAAAAGAGTGAAAATTCGTGCTAAAGGTAATGACAATACATAACTAGCTAAGAAACGTCATAAGAAATCCAATATTATTATGGCGGCCTCCCCAAGATGGCGGACTGGCTGTTTGAAAGCCACCCCCATGATATGGGTATCAAATGAAAGGGTTTTCTGAATAGGATACGAAAAAACAATATTAAAAGATTTAAAAATCTAAAAATATACGTTTTTAAATATCTGTAATATAAGAAAATAACCCTAAGGGGCTGAGAGAGGGGCCACTCAAAACGTGGGGGCGTATCTTTGCAAGTTACACCCACGATCTATAAGTTTAAGTACACGTCATGTAAATAATCCCATATAATCCCTTAAATAATATACGCCCCCACGTTTTGAGTGGCCCCTCTCTCAGCCCCGTAAGGTTATTTTCTTATTTTTAGGACCTTTATAAATCGTGAGTTTTTATGTGGGTCTGTTAACAAAAACACCGAAATAATAGTGAAAATCTTGTACCTAATATTGAAAATACTTATTTACCTTCACATTCTTCACGAAAGTCCACTACCATTTTGCAAACGTTTGGCGCAAAACAATAACCATCGCTGACTGAAAATAAAATAACAAAATGTTTTAATGATTAAATTATTACTCTGAGCCAGATAGTGGCCATAAATTAGGATTTTTTTTATGTAATAAAATCGTCAAAGTAGTCCTGACATGCAGGACGGGATGGGAAGGACTGTCAGATTCGTGCTGACTTAAAATCCTCGGTCTTGAACAACATTTTACGCTCTAGGGTCACGGTTACCTGATAAGATAGTCCCGCGACCCCGGCAGGCTTTGGCCCTCTAAGGGGAACCCCGTCAGTTTGCTGACAGCACTGAGGCTCGCGTGGAATAGGTACGGCGCGCTGTCGAGCCAGGCATGGTCCATTGGTCGAGCAGCGAGTCGCCCATTACTCGCCGCCCGCGCCTCCGGTGGCCGGAGATCGTCTGCCGACGTCCGGCGCCGTGGGCGTCTACCTAACACTTGCACTGCGGTGGACCCGGCATCACGTAGGAATCTAACGACGCACGTTGATATTAATTTTTCTTCCGTGTTTTCGGCTTCAATGCTCAGTGGAATTCAATACTTGGACGTTTGATGATCAAAGGCTACTGCTCTAATAATATAATAAATTATGTGTGGGCTGGTTTTTCAATAGCCAGTTAACCTATAACTGAGGAAATAAAATAATGGTTTGACGTATTTTGTATTGATAAGCTGTCAAACTGCCATTTTTATTCCTCAGTTAGAGTTTATCTGGCTATTAGTGACCGACCGAAATTTCGGTTTCGGTTTCGGCCGGTTTCGGCCAAAAAATCTAGTTTCGGCCCTAGTTTCGGTTTCGGCCAAAATATAGCCGAAACTTTGCCGAAACCTGACTAAACTCAAGTGTTCGTGCATTTTCGTACGTCGTTCGGTAAGTACATTCGTAGCCAACACGTGCTTGCTTGACGGCGGGGCCCGGCGCTGTTCGCCACCGTTCATTTAATCGTGAGTTGAGGTTATGTTTACAAGTTTACTGTCAAGAGTAAGTCTTATATATTCATGTAATAATAAAATAATATATTTAAACTTGTCAATCGTCAAGGCAGAAAGTATAGTTTATGGCTCAGTAGAAGTTAAATAACATAGAAAAATAGCAATTTCTTAGAAACCTATTTGTTCCATAAGTTTGCCGTATAACATTAATTTCCAGAATTTGATCCTTATTAGCAACACTATCGAATGGGGTAATAATGTGTGGTTTTTTTTTTCCAAAATCTGCGGTTTCTATTCCTGACCAGCACTATTGATTTTTCTAAAATCCAATGATGCAGTTTCGTTTTCGACAAATCGGTCTTCTGTCATCCTGTAATTCCTGTAGTAAGTGTATAATTATACACTTTCTCTTAAGTGTTAACAAAAGTAAAAAAAAACACAAAATTTTAGAAAATAATCGAAAATTTAAATGTTGTAATAAGTTTCGGTTTCGGTTTCGGCCGAAACTGAGAGCTAGGCCGAAAGTTCGGTTTAGGTTTCGGTTTCGGCTGAAAAATCCGTTTCGGTCGGACACTACTGGCTATTGAAAAATCAGCCCTAAATGAATAAACATAATACAATAAATTAACTTACTATATTTCGTAATATCATCGTAGTACGTAACTATTCTTTGCGTTGTATCCCAGTAATAGCCTTTATTATACTTTGTAAATCTTCCTTCTATTATTTGGTATGTATGAAATAATCTTGTTTGTTGATTATGTAATGCTACGTCATACCAAATTTGATAATCTTTCAAAACTTCAAGGATTATAAATTCACCTTCTCGTGTCTTTTTGTCTACATTAACATATTCTGTTTTCGTCTGAGAAAACCCTGAAAGAGATTAATCAAATATTAGTGTCCGATAATGGGCCTTTATTACGAATCACTCAGTATATATCCGCAGGAGTAGTCGAAACAAGACTGAGGGGTTTGAGGAGCACATTTTTTTTAGTGTTGTAAAATCATAAAATGAGTCCTCCCACCCCTTACTGTCAGACTTGTACTGACTAAAATCCGCGGTGTCCTTCAATAGCCCTTTATGTTCCGGGATCACGGTGAGAAAATAAATCCCGCAACCCTGGCAGGCTTTGGCCCTCTGAGAGGGTGCCCCGTCATTTTTGCTAACGCTCTTTGAGCGTCGAACCGGCCATGGTCCATGGTTGGACAGCAAGTCGTCCATCTCGCCGCCCACATGCCGCGCCGGCGCCTACGGTGGCCGGAGATCGTCTGGCGACGTCCGTCGCCGTGGGCGTCTACCACTGCGGCTGAGTTGGAGGGAGGATGCTGTTCTCTCCCTCACGCAGCGCGCCTCCTCCTTCGTAAGCATAACTGCTTCGCAGAAAGAGGCGACCGCTTCCCACTCCGTTTCGCCCCGCAGCATGGCCTCGACCAATACCGGGCGGCGTAATACCAATCCCTGTTTCTGATGATCCAACACTGGATGGTGCTGAATAGTACACAGACATTGAAATCCTGCACAATTTTGAAAACAAGCATACAAACTTGTTTCTGGCCAACACCTTTAGTTGATTGGTTTTTACTGCACAGAGTTTGGCCCTCACGTTTCCAACAGATATAAGAGAACAGTCATGTTCGCGCTCAACACTTTTCTGTACCTCCTCAGGTCAGCCTCCTCCCTCCGCCCCAGCCGCAGTGGTAGACGCCCACGGCGACGGATGTCGCGGGACGATCTCCGGCCACCGTAGGTCCGAGCATGCGAAAGGCGAGTAAAGGGCGACTCGCTGTCCAACCATTGACCTTTCCGGGGTCGACGGCGCTTTGTGTTCCACGCGCGCCTCAAGGAGCGTCAGCATTATGACGGGGCCCCCCTATAGAAGGCCATAGCCCTGCCAAGGTCTCGGGACATACGTATACCGCGACTCCGGTACAAAAAGGGCTACCGAAGGACACCTTGGATTTATATATAAAACTGGCCAAGTGCGAGTCGACCTCACGTGCAAAGGGTTCCGAACTAAAAATATTTTTTTTAATCTCTCACATTCTATCAAGTGGGGTATCAAATTAAAGGATTTTAAAAATGGTTTACCAAAATATATAATTATGTTATAGTCAAAACTCTTAACAGTCAAAACTACTATTATCTAGCAAAATCAGTCAAAACTACTTTTGACCGTATGCTTTAGTCAATAATACTTTTGACTAAATTAACAGGCAAAACGGCTTTTGCCCAATGGAGCTGGTCAAAAGTATTTTTAGTTGACAATTACTAGATATTTAGTTGACAATTAACTAGATATAATAGTTAAGAAGCAGATCGACTTCTGGGTGGTTTAAAAAAAATAACGTCATCGTCGTAACGTAGTCGGGGTGCCAGCAAGCCCCGAAGCTCGCTTCGCTCGCTCTTAAAAGTGCAGTCCATCAATTACTTAATAGATATTCGATAAAACTTTCATTTCCTCTTAATTAATATCTTTTTTATTCACATCTAACGAGTTAATAGTGCTTTTGACTGATGCTTTATTGCAGTTAAAACTACTTTTGACGAAGAGCGTCAGTCAAAAGTATTTTTAACTGGTCAAAAGTATTAATAACCGATCATTTTCAGTCAAAACCACTTTTGACCAACCTATTCAGTCAAAAGTAGTTTTGACAGATTTTCGTAGTCAATAGTAGTTTTGACTGGCTAAGAGTTTTACTGGGCTTGTTTCTTTCTTTTTAGTTTTTTACGCAGTCGGGTTTTTTTGTTTTTAAATATTTTTTTGGTTAGGTACTTAATAAAATATTGACCTCGATTATAATAATAATTATATGTGTAACGGCTGACGATCACGGAAGTCACGCTTCTTGGAATATTCTTGAGTGTTACGTCCAGATGTATATAGGTATTAGATAGTGCTGTTTTATAACCAAAATAGTATGGAGTCGATACTGTCTTCTGTACACCTGAAAACAATGAGAAAGTATTTATTAGTAGGTATTAACATTCGAAGACATGTGACACCCACCAATCCGCACTGGGCCCGCGTGGTGGGTTATGACCCACTCCCTCTCACAGAGAGGAGGCCTGTGTCCCAGCAGTGGGAACAATAAGGATGATGATGATGATTAACACTTGACTCGTGAATTGTTAAGTTTTCTTTTTTTTTTTTTTTTTTTTCTTTTTTTTTTTTTAGGCTGGCCACACTGGTAGCCGGTTGTCAAAAGTAAACGATCTGTAGAATTAATTTTTAAAAAATAGTAAAAAGTGTTAAAATCAAGTTAAATTAGTGTTATTTAGTTTAATCTAGTTAAAATATACATGAAACATTAGTTAGACAGTGTTTTTTATCGCAAAATCTTCGTAAAATCAGTGACTGAAACCAGCTGTCAACGGAACATCTCAACGGTGACGGGGTGCGTTTAAATCCTTCGGCCGTATTTCGCCGGAAAAAAATTAAACTGGCGAGGGTTCGCTGAACGGAGTCATAAGTTTCTGTCAATGTTAGTTGTCAAATTCAATTGACAGCTCAGTTTATTGAACAAATAATCAATTTGCCGGTGTATTATAAATCCATAATCCAAAAATAATATTCACTCTCTAAAATAAAAATAATATTCGTTTTTACGGCAAGAATCGAGCAAAACAACAAATCTTAATGTCAATCTGACAGCAGGATAAAATTTTGCGTGGTAAAAAGGTCGCAAAAATTTCTTCCATTTAGTAAAAACATAGACCAGCGGACGACCGTAAACGGGGCAGATTAAATTTTAATTGGTATCATTTTTCACCTCTCGGTGTACTTAAACGGGGTGTTTGACATTTAGTCAGTATAAATTTAAACTGGATAAAGGATTTAAACGCAGCCACGGATTTCAAATAATCATCGAACCCGGGGAGTATTTTTTATATGTTTTTGTAATTGTAGATTATTTACATTACATTACACTGAACATGACACAATACTGCTCCGGTTTCTGAGCAACGTCCATCACACACCGGCACTGGTTTATGACTCCTTTTGCTTGACAATTGGTGGAAGCAGAATCGAAGACGTAAACATTCGCCCAGACAATAAACACTACAAATAATAAACTACACAAAATATAATATATATCAGCTAGATAATGTACTTTAATCCAGGGTTGCCACCTTTAGGGGGAAAAAAATCGGGACGATCGCATCCATAATTCGGAGCTTGGCGAAAAAAAAAAAAACCCATCAGATGAGACAGTCAAAGGAAAATTAAACTTTATTTTGTGTTTTTATTTGTATTTATTTTTCCATGTGTAAGTATTTCTTGTTGTTACGAGCCGCTTTTACAAAATTTATATCATTTTCGTATTTATGAAGTCTGAACAATACACATATTGTGCATATTCAAAGAAATTAGCAATTCTGCTTTTATCAAATCTACCGAGCAACGATTTCTGATATTAGACTATTTTATGGTCATTAGTGAAAATACTCGCTTAACATAGTACGCATTTGAAGGAGGTATGCTCAAAGTACGAGATATAGGTAACACTAAATAATGTGTTCAACTTCTGCTCCTTTGCGACTTTATATACTTGGACTAGATATGGAACCCGTGAATGTATTGATTGAGTCTGTCGCATATTAATGTCAAAAATCGGGACAAAATCGATAGGCCGTCGGGACGCGGGACAATGTCTTCGAAATCGGGACAGTAGTATATTATTGGGCATTCTAGACCACTTTCGGCGAATCGCTCGGCGAGTACGCCTCGCTGCCGAAAGTGGTCTAGAACGCCCAATAATCGGTAATCGACTCAACTCGTTCATTTGTTCATTCGTTCGAGTATTTAAAGCATTCTAAATCCACCTATCGTTCGGCGAAGTAAACAGTGGTATAGAACGCTCAATAATCGACCGATGAGCGTTCGAGGTTTTCTCAATTCGGATTAAAGAAACGCGAAATCTGTTAGTGCTTCTTCTTCAGTTTATAAATGATGTTGTAATAAACACATGCACTCATTGTTAATCAGTTTGTTGACAACAGTAATCATGAAATTTGTAAAACAACCACAATCGCTGCATGTAAGCACTATTTGCGGTGATTTTTGTAAAACTAGATCTCGCCATGGAGAATTGTTACCTAATTCAGTACGATGTATCATTTGCGGACCATCTAACTGTGGAAAAACAAATTTACTTATTGGACTTCTTATACATGAAAATGGTTTACGGTTTCAAAATGTTTATGTCTATTCAAAAACCCTACACCAACCAAAGTACATTTTTTTAGAAAGAGTTTTACAACGGGTACCAATTATCTCATTCCAGAAATATCAAGGGAATGAGGAAGTTATAAGCGTTCAGGACGCTAAACCCAACTCTGTGATTATATTTGATGACGTTGCTTGCGAGAATCAAACTAACATGCGTGATTATTTTGCAATGGGAAGGCACAAACACATCGACTGTTTTTATCTCAATCAAACATATAGCAAAATCCCTAAACAGTTAGTAAGAGATAATGCTAACTTAATTATATTATTCAAACAAGATGACATTAACTTGAGGCATGTTTACGAAGAACATGTTAACACTGATATGACATGGCTTGAATTTCGTGAAATGTGTTCTAAAATATGGAGGGAGCCCTTTAATTATGTTGTAATTAATAAAGATTGCAACAAAAATAACGGATGCTATAGAAATAAATTTGACACTTTCGTAGTCTTTGATTAGAAATGTAATATTTAAGATATGGTACTTACATGATATCATTATTCCTTGGTCAACTCTTCATCGTTAACTATTATAGCCCGCAAAATCGTAATAATGGAAAAATCACTGAAAAGACAAATTGTTGATGCTGCAGAAGCTGTAAAGAAAAAAGTACGAAAGATGCGAGATTTGGAGACTGAAAATAAGCAAGCATTGGAATCAGTTTTTAGACCTGTAACAGAGTCTCTTAATTTTTTAGCTGACACCAATAAGCAAACTGACCTCTTGCGATCTAAAGAAGTTGAAGAAACAGAAGTTCCGATTAAAACCAATACTTTACAGAAAGACAGTTCTAATAACGAAGAAGATAGTAATGTAGAAGAAAATGAATGTGATTCCGACAGTGATGAGTCGTATCAATCATTAGGAGACAATAATCAAGAGCGTAATACATCATCCTGGTCAGTATCTACAGAAGCACTAACAGATATTCCATTTGGTGTTCGAGCGGAGCGAGGACAATTGATGTTAGGTTCTGCTGTCATAACGATCAGCGATGATTACATCACCGTTAGTGGACGGAAATATCGAAGTACTCCAGGACTGAAACAATTATTATTGAAAAAGGACGTAGATTTAAGCACAGTTACAGAGTCTGATAAGCAAAATTATAAAATGATGTTGATTGCCACAAACGCACATCGTCGAGACTTTGACTCAAACAAACCGATAAAAAGTAATAAGGGACAAAAATATTTGCAAGTTATAAAACCTCTTTTCAAACTTCCGAATACTATTCAAAACAGTCAAGCAAAGGGGAAAGGGCTACCCTTGACAAAAATGTGGAAAAAAAATATAGATTTTGTTTATTGGGATGATCCTAATGAACTTGTGGATAGGTTAAAATTATTAATTGCATCTCGAGACGCTGGTAACACTGGATTAGACAACGAAATTATATCTATTATTGAAGAACTGCGTGAAAGTAAAATTATTAAGTAATAAATAATTGGTATAAATTTTTCACTGTTCATTTTATTTTCAACCTTTAAATATAGTACACCTTAAATATGAATGTAGATAAATTTGGACACCATATTCATAAGAGAATGCGTTTCTCTGAATTATTAGAGTTCAATGAAAATGCATTGCTAAAATCTGAAAGTGGCGATTTTGATTTGAAAAAATCAAGATTAAGAGGAATTAGATCTCCTTTAGACATAGATGATGCTGTAAACAAGGATTATGTCGATCGATTGCGCGATCAGATAATAAAGGAACAGAATAGAATGATTGGATTGTTGCGTGCTCAAATCATAAAAGATGTACAAATAACAGTCCAAGCCACTTTAAAAGCGAAGATACCTGAAGTTTTAGTTCAGTTGGAAGATAAGTTTTATAACAAAACAGAAGTCCAAAAATTACTTGAAAAAACTCCGTGATGGCGAAGCAACAAATTGTTAATGAACTTCACAAAGCAGCACGAAGAAACTTTGTTAGACGTTCAGTTATTTTAAAAGGCATTGATGACTTATGGCAAGCTGATCTGATAGATATGCAAAATCTCAAAAAGTTTAATAAAGGATATAATTATATTTTAGTGGTAATTGATTGTTTCTCAAAGTATACCTGGACAGAACCACTAAAATCCAAATGTAAACTTGATGTTACTCGTGCATTTGAGCGAATACTAACTACGAGTAATCGAAAACCTGATCATTTACAAACAGATTCTGGGACGGAATTCTATAACGTAACATTCCAAAAGCTTATGAAGAGCTACAATATTAACCACTACTCTTCCTATTCTACCAAGAAAGCTTCGATTGTAGAACGGGTTATTAAAACGATTAAAAATAAATTGTATAAGTACTTTAGTCTCATTGGGAATTACAAATGGTTAGGTTTACCATTAGAAGTCATTCTAAAAACCTATAATAGTACAAAACATCGTACAATCAAATTGAAACCATTCGAAGTAAATAAGTTGAACGAGTCAAAGATAAGAGAAAATATTCAAAAAACTCAGAAACTTACTTCACGTCGATGTCAACCTAAGTTCAAAGTAGGTGAAAATGTTCGAATCAGTAAATACAAACATATTTTTGATAAAGGTTACACGCCTAATTGGTCAACTGAAATATTTACTGTTAAAAAGATTAATAAAACCATACCAGTAACATATCATTTAGAAGATCATCGAAAGCAAACCATTAGAGGATGTTTCTACGAACAAGAACTTCAAAAAACTAGCTATCCAGGTGTCTATTTGATAGAAAAGGTTCTTAGAAGGAAAGGAAATAAAGTTTACGTGAAATGGCTTGGCTTAAGCAACGAAGAAAACAGTTGGATTGATAAAGATGCAATTATGGATTAGGATTACGAATATATAACCGTGTTTGTAAGGAGTTTTTCATTCATTACACTTTTCACTATGCAAGGCGGTGGACTAGTTAATAGTGTGATTAATAATCTGCCGTTCGAACTTCATTTGCCTGGTTATAACTATTGCGGACCGGGAACAAAACTCGAGAAGCGATTGTTGCGAGGCGATCGAGGTGTGAATAAACTAGACGAAGCTTGTATGCATCACGACATTGCATATGCAAATCATACAGACTTATCTAATCGTCACAAAGCGGATTTACAACTTTTAAACATGGCCAAACAAAGACTAAAATCAAAAGATGCAGGGAAAGGTGAAAAACTTAGCTCATGGATAGTGAGTAAAGTAATGAAAGCTAAACTAAAGTCGGGTGCCGGCATTAAAACATTCAATGCTTTTGTGTCAAAAATTAAGTCAAAAATTAAGAAACTAAAACCTAAAAATAGTAAAACATTAATCAACATTGCTTACTCAGCTGCGAAAAAGATATTCCCAGACATTCAGAAGATTCGCATACCACGAGTTATACCCATACCAAAGACAGGAGGAGTCTTACCTTTAATTCCAATTTTCGCTGGATTATCGGCTTTAGGAAGTTTAGCAGGCGGTGCAGCTGGTATTGCAAAAACCGTAAACGAATACAAGGCAGCTCAAAAAAACTTGCAAGAATCAGAACGACACAATAAGACCATGGAAGCTTTAGCGTTGGGTAAAGGGTTGTATATCAAGCCTCATAAAAACGGTAAAGGGCTGTTTATAAAATGTTCAAAAAACTAAATAAAAAGCTGCCTAATCGTCCTTTAACTAATATCGATATTAGTGAGCATGCACGTGACATCCCATACTTTCGAGGAGTCTATATGAAGGATCGGTTACCAAGAACACCAAAACGCTTTGAATGTGCTATCGTCAACTTAGACGATTCACGAAATGAAGGAACGCATTGGGTAGCTTATGCTAAAATAAACAATTATTGTGAATACTTTGATAGCTTTGGGGATTTGAAACCTCCGATGGAATTAATGCACTACTTTAAAAATTGTAACGTTTTTTATAACTATACTAGATTTCAACAATTCAATACAGTAAACTGTGGACACTTATGTTTAGAATATCTACGGAAGTTTTGGAATAAATACGTATAAATATTATGTATTTCTTTTATTTCAATCATTTTCATCATGTCACTCACCTTGTCGATAACTGCAAACTCGTCCGATTTATGTACATATTATCCTAATACATTACAACTTTATGGATCTTATGAGTGTGCCTTATTGCATTTCTCAACATTTAATTCAATTCCAAACATTGACGAAACGAATAATAAGTTATATTACGGCTCTAACGAAGTTCTTGAAATACCTGAAGGCACTTATGAATTACAAGATATCAGCGATTATTTAAAATCGGAAATAAAAGATTGTTCAATAAAAGTACAGTGTAATAACAACACTCTAAAAACTTTGATATACTGTACCAAAGATATCAATTTTAATAAAGAAGGAACTTTTAGGAGATTATTAGGGTTTAATAAACAGATTTTAAAAGCCAATAAATGGCATGTGTCTGAGTTACCAGTCAACATTTTGCCTACGACTGTGATCAGGATAGAATGTGACATTGTAAGTGGTTCGTACATAAACGGAAAACCCAGTCACATTATACACGAATTCGCACTCAATGTGCCACCTGGATATAGAATTATAGAAATTCCGAAAAACGCCATATACTTTCCAATCAACCAAAACAACATAAGCTGTATACATATCAGGCTATTAGATATAAACAATCGATTAATTAACTTACGTGGTGAAGAAGTGCAGTTATATTTACACCTTAGAAGAAAAAATGATTGACTACAATAAAAATGTGCATCATCAAATTGAGAAGGCCAGTTCGACTAAAGTGATCAAGCAAATAAGACCTCGGTCTAAGAAAAAAATTAAATTAACAAGAGACAATAAGGAATTTCTTAAAGCAATTGGTTTGCTAAAATGAATATCTTAGATGTTTTATCTGCTCCAACTTACGACAACACTGTTGAGGGAATTGAATTTCATTCTTACAAACCCTACGTAACAAGCTTCAACAGGAACGATGAAATCCGTATACCTATTAATCAACAGGATCTGTATATATTACCGTCAGCAAGCACTTTGTATTTGGAAGGAACTATAATCGTTAGCAAAAAAGATTCAAAAGATAAAGCGAGTAGTGTTTCTTTAACAAATAATTTTCTCCTCTACTTGTTTCAAGATATAAGATACGAATTAAATGGAGTGGAAATTGATAAAATAAAAAACGCGGGTGTGACTACTACGATGAAATCATTGGTGTCTATGAATGAGAGTGAATCAAAGATATCTTATGCCTGGGGTTGGAATATCGATGGCATAAAAAATATTAATGGAGGTAATTTTTCTGCTTCCATACCACTTTGTAACATTCTCGGATTTGCAGAAGATTTCAAGAAAGTAGTGATAAATAGTAGACACGAATTGATATTGTTACGAAGCAATACAAACCTTAACGCTGTAAAACTGAATACCGGTGAAGTCGTAGATGATGTTCAGATAAATAAAATTGTTTGGCGTGTACCGCATGTTAAAGTGTCAGATAAAGAGAAAATAAGTTTGTTAAAACTATTAGAGAAAGACCGACCGCTCCAGATGATTTTTAGAAATTGGGATCTGTACGAATATCCCACTTTACCTAAAACAACGAAACATACTTGGTCGATTAAAACTTCATCGCAAATAGAGAAACCGAGATATGTCATTATCGGTTTACAGACAAACAGAAAAAACAATGCAAACTCTGATATGTCTCTGTTCGATCACTGTCACATTCGTGATGTTAAAGTATACCTCAATTCAAATTACTTCCCATATGAAAATCTTAATGTGAATTTTGCTGATAACAGAATTGCTTTATTATACGAGCAATACACTAGATTTCAACAGTCATATTACGGACGCCGCGCGGAGCCTTTGTTAAGCGAAAAACAGTTTAAGGACTTGGCTCCGCTCTTCGTTATTGACTGCTCCAGGCAAGCAGATAACTTGAAAGCAGGCCCTGTTGTGGATGTAAGAGTGGAAATCGAAACTGATTCGGTTATACCTGATCAAACTTCGGCATACTGCCTTATATTAAACGATTGCATAATTGAGTATAAACCGTTAAGCAATACCGTGAGGAAAATATCATGAATCCTGAAACTATAATAGTAGACGTTCAAGGGTTTAAGGACCTCTTCAACTTTTTTATAGTAAAAGAATTAGCTTTGGCCACTCGTGATTACACCCAAACCTTCTTAGTTAAGCCTCCATACTTGTTCAGATACTTAACAAGCAATGAACAGAAACGAGTCAAATGGTTAGAAAGAAACAGAGGCATTTATTGGAATGAGGGAAATATTGACTATAGGGAATTCCATCGTATAATCGTTCCATACTTACAAAATAAAGAAATTATTGTGAAAGGCTTGGAGAAGGTGCAGTGGATAAAGGAGCTATGTGAAAATTGTAAAGTAACAGAACTTGATGAGAGTCTATGTCCTAATTTATCTATTTTGCATGAAAAATACTGTAATATAGATTCGAATTTAAATTGTAATAATCATTTAAAGCAATGTGCACTTAAAAATGTATTATGTTTGAAAAAATATTTAGAGTGGTAATGCTAATTAATATGTAACTAACAAATGGTTCTCTGTGTTGTATAACAAGTACTGTGATGGTACCTAACTGTGGGAGAAAAATTGATTTGTAATAAAAATGTATGTTAGGTTTATTAAATAAAACAATAATTTTATTTTAAATATGTGTTTTTTTATTTAATTAGTTATCCTATCTTATTTTTTTTAATTTAGTCTAATTACATTATTCCACAATTAAAATAGTTAAATTAAAAGAGTTTATCAAAAATAATTGGAATTACAAAAACCATAAAGATTCAGCATACACATATAATTAAAAATACACAATTATTAAATACAAAAATATAAAATTAAAAATCACTATCTATCAAAGTTTTTGAAATTTTTTTAACTAACGATTCCGTATCGTCCATAACACTATCCATAGCATCTTTAACAATGTATTGCGCATTTATTATCACGTTCTCACTCTCACTATCACTGTCACTTGTATTGTTATTGCAAAGATCAACAACTGATATTTTTATCAGTTTTATCCCGCGTCGATGCAGTTTACTCATCACGAAAGATTTTGTTGGTTGTTTCTTATGGGAAGGCTTTTCCCGACGTTGTCGCCGGGACTTCTTTTCTTTTGGGTTTTGACTGCAGTGAGGGGGTTCGTTGTAAATCATCTCAGAAAGTCCTTCGTAAGGATCCTGAGCGTACTGGCTGAACTGAACTTCTGAGTCGCAAATCTGAAACAAAATGATTAACATCTTAATCAGTGACAATATTCGGTACCTACATTAAGATTTTATATTAGCTTTAATAATTAAATATACATATTTTACTTACCGATGCCATGATTATGACGTACACTGATAGACCAAAAAACTATAATATTGTATACAAGTACTCGGTGTGAGTAATATTTTATAAATAACCTGAATTTGTGATGGTTCTAATTATATTGTATATGTAGCACATTATGATCATAACACATATTGTTGAAAGTGAATCTTATCTACATACCAATAAAGGCGAAGCTTTGTGGAAGCATGTATAGACTTGAACCTCAACAAAATAGCACGCTTGCATTTATAATAATTATTGAAAGTAAATCTTATCTACATACCCATAAGGTGTAGCTTCGTTGCAGCATGTATAAACTCGAGCCTCAACAAATAGCAAGCTTGCATTTATAGTGTTATTAACATTCACATATCACATTTCACTATTTTAAACTAGCATCGCCCTGCGATGTTACCTACGAATTATTGTTATGAACCTAATTCGCTCATAATAATATGTTATTATGATTGGAAATAAAACGACAATACATATAAACAGCTTCGAGTTTGTTTTAATTAATAAATAATATAATGACGAACGTCGAAACGGATGTTATGATCATATTACATTCAGGATGACGAAATTTCAACGAGTCGAGGTTTCATTATCTACATATTTAACCAACTTCAAAACGGAGGATGATGTTTTTGAACAAGTTTCTGATAAATAAAACAAGTACATGGTCACACATTTTATTTTTATTTCTGAAATCAATAACTTATTAAAAATATACTAAGTATATACACTTAAACTTACATTTATATATAAACTAGCAGACACACGTGAAGTAATTCAATTTTTTCACTTTGTTTTCACATATTTAAAAAATCTGAGGTTTTTTATCTGTTATACAAATAAAACAAGTAAATTGATATAAAAGACACATTTAGTACAATAATAAGAATCTCTTTTAATTTCCCAAAACTAAAGCTAAATAATGTAAGGCTAATTAAAACTAGTACATTTATTTACTTAACTAAGAATGTTATAATACAGGACAACTCTTTTATTTTATCAATAATTTATACTTAGTAATAATTCCAAGTTATATGACGTGTTACATTATTGTTTACCTAAATACATGAATGACCCCAAGCTTTCGTTGCTATTTTGTCTTTCGAAATAATTCGTTTGTCATCGTTATTAGATAAGGTAATTTTATTAACATTTTGTGTAAAAATTTCGTGTTTCAATGATTTAAACATTATATTTTTTCTTCTAATAACTCCACCATCCAATAAAATGCTCTCGTAGTCTGTGATATCTAAATCTCGGAGCACATATGATTTAATTCCCTTAGCTTTTTTGATAACTGTATTTGAAGTCTTTAAAGAATAGAGCTTTGACCTCAACCCAACAAAATTTGAGATATATTTACCACCCATTTCATCTTTGAAAAGGCCTGGAATTTTTTTATTGATTAGAGGTATTGCAAATTCGTTTTCATTATCATAGTTACTGCTATCGAAGTATTGCAAGAAATGGTACTTCAGATCATTATAAAAATCGTTAGTATATATTTCATACACAAAAGAATCGGTATCTGTATAACATAAGCGTACTCGATCATGATAAAAAGGTTTAATAACATTGTAATGAAAATTATACATATGGGACTTAGAAAGATCTAAAACTGTGAATCCTATGTAAATAGGTTTATCTAAGATGATTTGATCTGGTTTCATTTGTATAGCAACTAAATTTTCAGTCAATATTGTTGCACTATGAAAATAGGGATTAGCTATAAGCCTCTCAGCGGATATTGATTTGTTCGTTTTATTTGTTTTATCACACCATTGATTAACTAAATGTACGGTGACTCTCTTTTCAGTATTTTCCAACGTTTTACCAAAAACACTGTTGTTTAATAATTTAAAAAAGTCTTGCTCGAATGTACTTTTTGCTTTCTGACGTAATCGAGTGTTTAATTCTATGTATTCTTTTAAATAGGGTCTTTGTTTGAAACTAATAACTCTGTGAATCTTTCGTAATATTAAACCATGCTCCAGGCACTTTTTTAAATGAACATAGTGAATGACATAATTGTACTTATTGTATAAATTTGCGATAAGTTTTTTTGTTTTACCACCTGGAGGAATGCATTTTTCAGGACAAAAAGGCAAGTCATTATGGTAATTGTGTAAGTGGTCAGGATATAAAAGATCAACTTCTAATATATATCCCCAGTCAGCATTATCTTCAATATTTTGAACGCGTAAATTAATTATCTCATTTTCATTAAGAAACCGGAAACTAGAATATGGCAAATACTGACACATACTATAACCATATAAATTATTACAGTCTAGATAGGCTATGAAACAATCCGGCTTTGCAGCATTATATTCTAGCATATATTTATGATTGGCTTTTGCGTACCGGTGCGAGCACATACACAAACCTCCTCTAATACCACTCTGAATCATTTTAACTATCGCCAAATCTGTCAAAAGTTCTAATTGAACGCCTGTTTTAAGTAGCATAGCATCGAAAGATAGACTAGGAGTTGTTATATAAAATGCCGGGTCAAGTTTATAATATTGTTTACAAGTTTTTCTAAAATTTTGAAAAATATCTGTTAGTAAGAGCACATCTGTTTTTAAGTACAGATCAGTGTATTCTCCTAAATTATTGATATTAAAACAATTCCAGACAGTGTTAGCATGATTGTAATCGTCATCGCTGACGTCTTCGTTTGTCAAGGAATTGTGAAAGTAACACTTTAGCGGTAGCGCCTGTTGCTCGTAACATTTCCAATTTGTCATATAATCGTATGGATAAACACCTTTTCGTGTCAGCAAACTAAAATGTTTATTATCAGAAAAATGAGATCGAAGACTAACAAAATCTTCTATCTGCATTGTTTTAGCTAGTTTGTCTAAACTGGTGCCTAAAAAATTATAAGAATCTAAAAATCTTAATTGTACATATTCATTATCTGCAACGGGTATAAACTTTGAAAATGATATATATTTTTCTTTGGTCTTAGGTATAATTTTTATTTGACCAGGTATTTCACCTAATTTTTTCACAAATAAATGACAATCATACCCTGACAAGTTATGAAAAAATATGGGTATGAATTTTGGTACTTTATGTTGGAGGTTACAATGTCGATGAGCTGCGCCGCGGTACTTACCTGTGATGTGACAGTGATCTCTAACTCTGTCAGACCACAGCAAGTTTTCACATATATGACACTTAATTGCATTTCTAAAATCCACATTATCTTTATCAGTAAATATCATAGGGTTGTTTTTAGTTAGTATTTTATATATTTCAATTACATCCTGAGTAAGAAACTCTATAAACTTGGTAACACAATCCTCACCACGATAACTTCTATACCTTTTATCATTATCAAAAGAAGATACTATGTTATAAGCAAAAGCGGCTGGCACGTGTCGCTGGGTGTATGTTGTATTAGCAGTATCAAATTCATCGCTGGAAATTGGCATTAACAGTGTTTCAAAATCGGCATAAATTACGAATGGAATGTCTTGTTTTCTTTGAAAGTTCTTAAACTCTAGCACAGATCCCCTATCAGGCAAAATTGTGACAACCCCTCCACACAGATGTGTTTCAAGTTGACTAAGAGTAGGAAAAAACAATAAACAAGATTCGCAATAATATAATTTACCATGATGTTTAGAAATTTGAGTTCGAACTAAACGAGGCAAATTCTTTATAAGACAGTAATGGGAATTTGTATCATTTTCTAAATACAATAAGTGAATGCTCCTTGATTTTTTATTAATTGTTTTATATAATGGTCCTATAATGGTTTTATTATTTTTCAATCCATATACATAAATATTTATATTGGGATTATTTTTTTCAAAATTGGCTATGTCCGTGAATGTGATGGGAAATGATAGATCATTAATATTTAAAACATCCTGAAAACGAGGATATGATGTAACTCTGTCGGTATGTTGGGTTGCAGGATACAAGGCTGCCACAACACACCATAGAAAGCAGTACTTGTCGTTGTTCTTAATATTCAAGCAAGCCTTTTTATTTTTAAAAAAATTTGGTAAAGGAATATATTTTGATCCACTGAGCGGCTGATATTTATTAATATTTATTTCAAAAAGGAGTTATTCAAAAATGTCCAACCGCTATCTCTTTCCTGAAACTCTTCTATTTTTTTGAGAAGTAGCGAAATTGTTGATTTAAAAATTGTATCGAAATCGTAATTTAAATTAATAATAAAGTTTTTTGTAGCAAATGATTTCATTTCTTGATGATCGTTTTTAAACAAAAGAAATATCAAAAATAGTTCAAAGTTAACTTTAACAGACGTGTGCCTTTTTAGTGAGTGTTCTATTAGATCCTTGACTTGTTCTCGGATTTTTATTAGAAAACTCTCTGGAAATGTATGGACTAACTCCTCAGTTGCAATAATCCTATAACTTACAATACGTCCTTTGAACGAGGAATTGATTATTTTTATATTACTACTGAAGTGAGCTACGCTATTGTTTTTATGTGTATTACTGCGTAAATGACCAGACCACTTACGATTATCTACAGATACATGACATACTGTGCAGTAAGTCATTGTTATTGAGTACACGAATTAGTATGATGTACAAAGATTAAGTAATAATTATTTTGCAGTGTTTAGACCCAAGTATCAATTATTAAATCGTGTATAACAATATGTTGTCCTTAAATATAAATATATATAATAATATACCTTTCATTCAGATTTACAGCTTCGAAAATGCGTTAGAACCACTATAAATAAAAATCTTGATCAGTTGTAGCTCCCGTTCCTCATTTGTTGTTTTGTTTGTTTGGATCATATTGCATACATCCTTATTCTGGAAATAAAATGCAAAGATTTATTAGATAGGTACTTAGATTAATAATTCAACAAAAACTTACAGTTAACTTACATACTTAATATTTTTACCTGTTAATTATTATTTGATCTTACGCACTTGTAGAAATTACCAAATAAAAATTATGTGCTTCTAAATATTTTCCTTAAGAATAAATCTTCAATCTCATCGTCTTGGTACAATTGTAAATTGTTATGCATGTGTAGCTGAAAAAGAATAAAAATATTGTTATTTAAATTATAAATAAAATAACCAGTATCAAAATAGATTATTATAAATGATTTATTAAAATAATAATTACCTGTTTAATGTTCACAATTTCAATATTACATTTGTAATATTACATATTTAGTAGTGACATTTATTTACCGAAATACCTAAATCGTCTTTACAATTTCAGAATATTCCACCACGTCAATCGTTCGTAATAAGACTGTTGCAACATATCAACTTTCAGCGTTTCCGATGTACCTATTGCGAAATTTGTAGTCAGTTATTTTACACAGGGCTGTCATTATACTGCTTATATAACTACTGTTGTATGAAAATTGTAACGAAATGGTGTGTAAACCCTGAGTGTTTTCGATGCATCAGCAAAAAGTTGTACTTTAGTTTGCCTTAGTATTAACTTTTTCAAGGTTTAAAATACGATCAAATAAAAAAGTTCCATCGCACATTAAAACACAAAGATTTTAAGTATCTTTTCATGTTAGACATTTCCAGCCTTATAAGTCACTACGTTTTTCATTACGATCATTGCAATTGTTTCAAGTGAACTAAGTAATAGTAAATTGTGACTCCGGACTTCAGTCGTGCACTCGTGATCCGCAATCGGTAAATTGCTGTACTCAGTCAGTAAAGTCAGTGTCGTCAACCGCTCTCACCAACACCAGTTGAAGATCATCGTGTCTGCTGGCGCTGCCATCGTCTTGAAGTTGAGTAAGTCCTCTACAAGTCAAGGAAAAATGTGAGTATAAAATATTCGAACTCTTCTGACTCTGAACTTCAGAACCACCGCTCACTTTTTAATTTATTTGATTTAAACGTATGTGTCACTTTTTTGTTTCAGGTCTGATTCTGAGGGTTCATTCTATCAAACACCGCCAACCATTGAACGAAAAACGAAAACTGGTCGTAAACCTACAGAAAATGGAAAACGCAAATCAAAATCGGACCGTCCTAGGTAAATTACATTATTATTGTTTTCCTACATGTTTCATCAAGTAAATTACAATATTGTTTTACATGTTTCACTATGTTTGTCTCATCAAGTCTCATGAGTGTAGTTATTGTTGTCGTTACTGTTAAGTAGTACTTACAAGAATAGAACATTAGAAAGTATTTCTCAACGAATAATAATTCTTTAAGTTTTACACTCTTCGAGTTTATTGAAAAGCCTTATTCAATATCAATTCTTGATCACCCAGTTCAGTATCCAATATTATTAGGCTTGTAATTAGTGAATTAACCAGGTTACATAAGTAGGTATGTCGTTTAAAAATTAAATAGTGTAATTGGTTTCTGCCGACTTTTTAAATAATTAAATTTAACAAGTTGTTTTCTTTTTACAGTAAAAAGGCTACGAGTATCAGCGATATATTTGGTATCAGCGGGGCCCGCGAGACCGGCGCGGAAGTCGGAGAGGGATCATCGGGTCAAGCAAGCCTGTTGTCGCTGTTTGTGAACCGAGTGGCTAACGGGTGCGAGCGACGCACAGCTCGCACCGAGGGCGAATATTACATAGATTGCAAGGTGTACCGAGCTGACGACGCGCGCAACACCGACTCGATGGAGCTTTGGAAAAGAGCACTGGTACGAATCAAGCTCCAGGCGGACACTGACTCTCCTCAGTGGAAAAAACTGCAGGACTTTGTACGTTCTACAGATGTTTTGTTCCCCGACAAACCGGTTTTTTACGATAAGTAAATAAATATGGTTTTATTTCAATGATTGTTTCTTTTATTTCCCTTGTATGTATACCCACACTTCATTTCTCACACATCTCACACATACATAATTAAATATGATATTATTTTATGTGTATACACAGTAATACCACTGTTTAGCTAGAAAAACACGAAACACATATCATTAGCACGTGACATCTTTATAAACCGTACCACTACCACTATTTTGCATTGCTAACTACTGATCGAGTCCTGTTTACTTCGCCGAACGATAGGTTGATTTAGAATGCTTTAAATACTCGAACGAATGAACAAATGAACGAGTTGAGTCGATTACCGATTATTGGGCGTTCTAGACCACTTTCGGCAGCGAGGCGTACTCGCCGAGCGATTCGCCGAAAGTGGTCTAGAATGCCCAATAATATACTACTCGGGACTGTCCCGGTAAAATCGGGACGGGTGGCAACTCTGCTTTAATCCTTAAAAAAAAAAAAAACTTTACATGTGACAAAGTCTTATATTATTGTCAAATAACAGAATTTAAGCAGTATAACTTCCTTTAAATCTCTTTAAATTTGCTTATTACTTTAGTTTTCTAATTAATTTTAACTCTTAAAACCAATGATATTATAAGTAAAAAAGGTGTAGATACGTTATAAGCGCCCACAACCGCACACGCTCATATCGGGCTGATTCACACAACTTGACCTCAGTGCGACGTTGCCAGCGGCACTTCACGTACCACAGACTGAATCAAAAGTAAAAGTGACTTAAAACTACCGAAAATGCCGTCGTGTGTGATGAGATATTGTACAAATTAAACATGCAAGACTTCTAAAAGCCAAGGAATCACATAACATTCGTAAATATACTATTTATCTTTAATATTTTCACAAATAAAACATAAACGTTTCTATAATATGGCGTCGTAAAAGAAAGAGTGCGAGCACGGGTGTGAGCGAGAGGAGACGCTGACGTGCGGGGGGATTGATGACGCGAGGCGCTGTTTGTTTATCTAGCTGTCACTTTTTTTCCTATAGGTTTTATCAAGCTATCCTTTTTACTTGTCGTGAAATGTAATGTGTGTAAATAAAAAGTGTGTATGTGTGCTCGGCACACTTTTTGCCGCTGCTTTTGTTCGTGATAACATATCTATGACTTTATAATATCATTGCTTAAAACTATAACTTTCAATTTAATTTCTTTTCTTTTCCATTTTTTTTTCCCCCCAGTCTACCTCCCATTTCTAAAATATCCCAAAATCTCTATTTTCAAAAAACATTAATCTGCTTAACTTCACACATTTCAGGTGACATCCCAAATCAAAATGATGACCCGCAGTGCAACCATCAAGGAGTTGGAAGCGAAGCTGAGAGCTACATTAAAGGAACTTGACCGTTCTAAAGCAGAATGCAAAAAACTTCTCCAGGAGATGGATGACAGTGAAGTGGAGGTGCAGAAGGTTGTCGAAAAGAACACCTTCCTCAAGAACCAGCTGGCTGAACTACACATTGAACACATGGACTTAGCCGATCAGCACAGTCAACTTAAACATCAAGCATTGACATTCCAACAGTGTAGTGATACTTATGAACTGGCCATGCACCGTATATCAGAACTGGAACAGGAGCTATGTGATGCCCATAAGGCCCTTGCACTCTCGGAATCTGCTAAAATTAGTGATCAGGTTTCTAACACCACTAGCCTATTTCATGAATTGGTTTGTACCTCATCAAAATTAGTGTGTGAGCCGGCTGTAACAATTGATTTAACTGGTGATGACACCATGCCATTGTGTCCTATTATGACAAGTCATAATAAACTTAAAAAATATATTAAAATTAAGAAATTAATAAAACGGTCACGAAGGTCAATCAAAAAACAAAACCTTTTAAAAATAAATATTTCCCTAAGAAAGGAACGTGTAATCCTGTCTAAAAGTCTTAACATTTGTACTAGTGAGTTAGATCAATGTAGGGAAAAATATGATATTGACACTCAGCTGCTCCAGGATGATCTATTATACAAGGAGTGCTTGCTGAAAGATATTTTTGAAAAATATGAAAGATCACAGGAACAGTTAAGTGACCGCCTGTTTGAGGCCGGGGAGTTGCTGGACTTAGTGAAGTGTAATGCTGAGCGGTATGAGTCGCTTACAAATAACTTCCCCTGCAGCTGTACCAACCAACAACCACCTCCTCAGCCTCAGCTTGACTTGTTGACTCTTCCATCAGAAGAGTCCTGTAATTTAAATAAAAAAGGTAAAACTATTTTTTTTTGTGATGAATTAGGTTCAGGCTTTGGAAAAATACTACATAATCACCTAAGCCATAGTTTTACCAACCATTGTTATCACAACATAAGCTTTAAACAATTAATAAACAGAATTGCTAATTCAAATTTAAATGATTATTCTTCAATGGTTCTCCTATTAGGTAATAGTACAGGTTTGTCTAGAAAGGACATAGTGGATGGTGTGGAAACCTTATTAAAATTAAACATGGGAAAGCTGATGTTGTGTGCTTTTCCTTATTCAGACAGTTTTAGTGATAGTGAAAACAACCATATATATAAGTTGAACAGGACTATTCAAATGTTGACATGTCGTCATAGTGATAAGTTATTGTATTTTGATTCTAACAGATTTGTTAGTAGTTTTGTATTGAGTCAGGGAACTTTATCCATGTCCTTGAAATGTAGACAGTTGATTGCTATGTTGATAGCATACAATATTAACCATGTTGTTGCTGATTTATTTCATTGTAGGTTAAGTAGGTTAAGTAGTAGTTTAAGTGACGAATCTGTGTTGTTAAGTTGCCCTAACAACATAGTGATACAGCGTTCTATACCTGCATGCTGTACGAAGGAGGGTCTGCCTGAAATACCACCAGTCTTGGAGACCATTACTAGTCAGGTTGGGTTTTCCCTTCCTGCTGGTACACTTAATGGTTCAGTTTTGGAGGTTACTCCGGATAGTATTTTAAACTAGATTGTAAGACAACAGAAGAAACCTCTACAGTTAGTAACTCTTTATTAGTGAACAATGAACAGGTTTCTTCTAGCAAATTAGTTAAGTATAAAATATCAAATGGAGAGCAACACACTTTAAAATTGTTTAACCAGAATATTCAAGGGTGCTCTTCCAAACTACTCGAAATAGAAATGTTTTTAGAGTCAACCAAGTTTGATATTGTTTGCCTTACTGAACACTGGTTAAAAGATCATCAAGTTTTGTCAATTTGTTATGATAATTATTGTGTAGTAAGTCATTTCAGCCGCAAACGTATGTTACATGGCGGATCTTTAATATTAATTAAGAAATCAATTAAATCTAAAACTCGAAATGACATTGTTGAACTGTCAGTTGAACACATAATTGAATTGTCCTGTGTTGAGCTTGATAAGCATGTTATAGTGTGTGTATACAGACCCCCAAATTACCAGACTCTTCCTATATTCGATTCTATAATGGAAGATGTGTTAAATAAAGTATGTAGTAGTAATAAATCTATCATCATCTGTGGTGATTTCAATATTAATATATTAGAAAATAACTCCAACAGTATCAAATTGTTGAGTCTTTTTAAATCATTTAACTTGTCACATATTTTTATGGAACCTACCAGAGTGACAGCTTCTTCTGCCACTTGTATAGACAATGTTTTTTCAAATTGTGATTATTTGCATAAGGAAATTATAAATAAATTGCCATCTGATCACAGTGGCCAAACAATAACGTTTTGCGCCTACACACCTACGCAAAAAACCCAAATAAGGTATAGGCCAATTACATGTAAAAATTTAGAAAAATTTAATGATTCACTAGCGAGTAAATTATGTGATCAAAATATCTTTAATAATATAAATGACCCAAATGAGTTTTACGCCGAGTTTTTTGCAATTTTAAATACACAATTTACTGACACGTTTCCAGTTAAAACTAAAACTATCGTCACAAAATTCTTATTTAGTGATTGGGCGACACCTGGAATTCGTAAAAGCAGAGAAAGGCTTTTTGAACTTTATGGTCTAAAGAAACACATTGTGAATGATACCTTTCATCAGTATGTTGCTAAATATTCTAAAACTTTCAAAAATGTATGCAAAACAGCTAAAGCTATTTAGTAATAAAATTAAATCAGCCGATGATAAAATTAAAACAACTTGGAAAATTATAAATAATGAGACAGGTAGGAATAAACAGCGCAATAACGAATTTAATTTAGAAACTGCACATGGCCCTGTAAGCACAGATGTAGAAGTAGCTCAGGAATTTGAAAAGTTTTTTTCGAATATACCTCTCAAGACGACTGCGTCTTTAAATTCGTCACCCGCACTCTCTGCTGCCTTACTTAGAAATAATGTAAAGGCCTGCCCGAAGGAGTTTAGGTTTCGGCACACGAACCCCCAAGCTGTGATTAAAGCATTCAAGGATCTTAAAATTAAGTCAACAGAAGATCTCTGGGGAATGTCTGTAAAGGCCTGTAAATCTGTAATAGAAACCGTGGCACCTTATCTAGCTTTTATATTTAATAGCAGTATAGACCAAGGAGTGTTTCCGGATCTTATGAAGCACAGTAAGGTAGCTCCACTTTTCAAATCGGGTGATTGTAAAGAACCGAACAATTATAGGCCTGTATCAATTTTGCCAGTCTTCAGTAAAGTGTTTGAAAAGTTGATGCTTGCACAACTGCTATGTCACTTCAATAGAAACTCCATCTTTCATGGTCAACAGTTCGGTTTCACCAAAGGTCGTTGTACAACTGACGCCGGTGTTACCCTATTGAAGAACATTTTTAACTCCTGGGAGGAAGCACAGGATGCCATAGGAATCTTTTGCGACCTCTCAAAAGCATTCGATTGCGTCAACCACAAAACGCTTTTGCTGAAGTTAGAACATTATGGTATTAAAAATAAAGCCCTTGATTTACTAAATTCATACTTAAAAGATAGACAGGTTAAAGTTCAGATAAACGGTACAAACTCATTGGGGGTTGAAATGACTATGGGAGTGCCTCAAGGTTCTATTTTGGGTCCATTCCTCTTCTTAGTCTATATTAATGATTTACCTCATTTATTAAAAAATCAACCACAGATGGTGTTATTTGCTGATGATACATCTTTAATTTTTAAAATTGACAGACGTGCACAAAATTTAGACACCGTTAATGACTGTATTCTTAAGGTTCAAAATTGGTTCACTGTTAATAATTTAGTTCTTAATGAAAAGAAAACAAAATGTATTAGATTCACTTTACCAAATGTTAGAAGAAGCGAATGTGAAATTTTATTGAACGGAAAAAAATTGGAATTTATTAATCAGACAGTTTTTCTAGGAATCACATTAGACGATAAATTACAATGGGGCCCCCATATAGCATCTCTAGCAGGGCGACTAAGCTCAGCCGCTTATGCTGTTAGAAAGATAAGGCAGTTAACCGACGTCGAAACTGCGCGTTTGGTTTACTTCAGCTACTTTCACAGCATTATGTCATATGGCATCCTATTGTGGGGCCGGGCAGCTGACATTGAATCTATTTTTATTTTGCAAAAAAGAGCTGTCAGAGCAATTTACAATCTACGTCGTCGCGAATCTCTTAGGGAATTATTCAAAAAAATTAATATAATGACAGTGCCTTGTCAATTTATTTATGAAAATATAATGCATGTTAGGAAAAATCTTCATCTTTTTAATAAAATAAGCGACAGACATAATTTTAATACGAGAAATAAAGATAAAATTGATCAACCATATTTTAGATTGTCGAAAGTACAAAAATCTTTTATGGGGTTCTGTGTTAAATGTTACAATAAAATACCGAGTGAAATCTTAAATCTAAATGAAAAAAATTTTAAAAGGTACATAAAAAACACCCTTAGTAAACAAGCATATTATAAATTAGAAGATTATATTCAAGATAAAAATGTTTGGAAACATGCTGGTCCTGCTCCATAGTACAATGTAGGGCTTAAACAAGGTCAAGCTGGTTGAAATTTTAATGCTCACACACTTAAATTATATTCGTAAATTGTGTAATTTCAATATTTTGTTAAAATGTGAACGCCATGTACCTTTTTGCTTTTTTTATTTCTTATTATTATTTTTTAATTTTTAGTCTAGATTATCAAGGTACATTGCTTTGACATTAATTATTTCAAATGCTGTTAAAAAAAAATATTGTAAAACATTTTTTTTAAAAGAGTAAGTATGGAGTTTCTTGCCCATTCTTCTCCATACAACCTACCTTAGCGAATGGGTGTAGAATCAATCCCTTCCCTTCCTATTCCCCTTAAATTTAAATATCGACGTTCAAAAGTGCCTCTTTGATGGCCTAATTGGAATAAATGATTTGACTTTGACTTTGACTTTGACTTTCTGAAAGTCACAGTGCGCGATGGTGGCGGACTCGCTGACTAATGGACCCCGCAACTGAAGCTGGACTACTGGTCCGCACAAATGGGTTTATTTCCAAAGGAGGATATTGGGATTAGAACATAAACCCAATAACCAAAACGCATTAATACATTGACGCGTTTCGTTACTCACGAAGTCACGAGCGATCCGCGCGCTTCTAGTGTTCATAAAATACTTATAATTGTGCTGTCAACTAAACATCTTTCTGTCAACTTCTGTGTTCTATCTTGTAATGTTTTTCCTGCTATAAATCTCTTAATCTTTTCTTTATCTTTATCTTTATCTTCTTTACATATAATAAAATCGTAGAGCTGTCATTCCTGTACATTGAATATTTTTTTCTTTTTGTATTTTTTTCGAGATAAGGGATCGATTCTGATGCCAAATCAACTTTTTTTTTCTTTCGAAATTTTTTATGTTTTTTTGATTTGATCTATCTCTTAAACTACTGTAAAGTTGTCGATCAAATTTCCCTCAAATATTCCTAATAATATGCTTCTGTTGATAGGCTATGTATCATTACGCTATTTTTCCTGGGAGATAAGCAATTTTAAATTTTGTTGTTTTTAGATGTTTGTTTTTAGTTGGAAGCTAATCCACTGGATATTATTTAGTAAATTTTTCCCCAAATATTCCTTAAACTGCTCTTCTATTAATAGGATATGTATAATTACGCTATTCCCTTTGGGGGATTAGCAATTTTATAATATGTTGATTTTCAGTCATTGTTGACATTTGTATAAGAACCGCTATTTGAAAACACTGTCAGCGTACTAGCCAGTCTGATTGGTATCCTGCTTGACTTTCGTGCAAAGGATCTCTGGATCAAATCTCGCTGTTTCTTTTTTCACTTTTTGAGTTTTCTTATATTTGTCCTGAGAGTTTCAAATAATTAAAAAAAATGTGTATACTTTTATTTCAATATTATTCGCGATTTTAAATTACTACTATTTTTTTTTCAATAGTTTTCTAGGCTAAAAATCTACACTGATTTAAATTGTAGGTAGTAAGTTGGATATTTTTTTAAATTGTAATTGTTTCGAGGTGTGGAATTTTATAGATTAGAAAAAATTGTGTTTATTTATGTTTTGAATTGGTGTTCAAACCAGTGCATAGATTCTGTTTTAAACGACGACAAGTTGTACTCATCGAGTCAGATAATTAGTTATTTTTTAGGTATCACGCGGAATGCAAGGGAGAAGAGCAATGCTATCGTACGTTCAATTTGCAGCGATACTGTAAGTCAACCCAAAAATGATAGTCTAAATCTATTACATATAATAAAACTGTAGAAAAATAATTTTTGTACATTAAAAAAAAACTCAAAAAATATAGCCAGCGTGTTAAAGGACAACCAATAGAACCCATTTCTAGCATTTTTAGAATTTTTGTCTGTTTGTCTGTTTGTCTGTTTGTATGTTTATTTGTTCGGGCATCACGTAAAATGTACGAAAGCTATGTAGATAACTTTAATACACAACGACTGACCGTAACTCGAAGTAACATTTAGTTTTTGTTTCATTGAAATCGGATCAGTCTATCAAAAGATATTTGAATTTAAAGTGTTCCAGAAGTAAAATTACGGTCAGTTCACACCGAGACGCGCAGTTCAGTAGCGCGATCTAGCTGCTTGGAATAGAAAAACTACGAACCTATTCAAATATGGTGTGGCTTGGAGTGGAGTGGAGTAGAGTAGAGTGGAATGGAATAGAATGGGATGGAATGGAATGAAAGAAAGAAAGAAAAGGTTTTTATTAGACTCACAACAGAATGGGATGCAATGTTATGGAAGAGGATGGAGTGGGATGGAGTGGGATGGAGTGGGATGGAGTGGGATGGTGTGGGATTGTGTGGGATGGAGTGAGATGGTGTGGGATGGAGTGAGATGGAGTGGAATGGAGTGGGATGGTGTGGGATGGAGTGGGATGGAGTGGGATGGAGAGGGATGGAGCGGGATGGAGAGGGATGGAGTGGCATGGAGTGGCATGGATTGGATGGGGTGGGATGGAGTGGGATGAAGTGGGATAAATTGGGATGGAGCGGGATGGAGCGGGATGGAGTGGGATAGAGTGGGATGAAGTAGGATGGAGTGGGATGGAGTGGGATGGAATGAGATGGTGTGGGGTGGAGTGGGATGGAGTGTGATGGAGTGGGATTGTGTGGGATGGTGTGGGATGGAGTGGGATGGTGTGGGATGGAATGAGATGGAGTGGGATGGAGTAGGATGGTGTGGGATGGAGTGGGATGGAGAGGGATGGAACGGGATGGAGAGGGATGGAGTGGGATGGAGTGGCATGGATTGGGATGGGGTGGGATGGAGTGGGATGAAGTGGGATAAATTGGGATGGAGCGGGATGGAGTGGGATGGAGTGGGATGAAGTAGGATGGAGTGGGATGGAGTGGGATGGTGTGGGGTGGAGTGGGACGGAGTGTGATGGAGTGGGATGGAGAGGGATGGAGTGGGATGAAATGGGATGGAGAGGGATGGAGTGAGATGGAGTGGGATAGAGTGGGATGGAGTCGGATGAAGTCGGATGGAGTGGGATCGAATGGGATGGAATGGGTGCTCTAATCCAGTGGCAATTGAATAGTACTACTGCCTTTGAACGACAGAGGGCGTTTATTACAAACACGACAAATATTCTTGAAAAATCTAAATATAGGGTTTATATGAAAACGATAATTATGATTTATAAAAATAGTGGCGAGAATTAAGCGCTTCGCACTAAAAAATACATTGTTAAATTCCGACATCCACGCGAACGAAGTTGCGGGCACAGCTAGTGTTTAAAATAAACACGGTTCTTTGAAATTAATGTCGCTCAAATAAGGACGTTTCCTATGCAAACTATGTACCTAGATATAACATTATTGATCTAAACTAATAATAAAAATGCAAGTATGTTTGTTTTTTACCTTTTCACGCATTACTACCTACTGAATCGATCGTCCCAAAATTTTGCATATACGTTGTCAGGAGTATAGACACGGATATAAGGTATCTTACATCCCGATTCCCGAATAACAGAAGAGAGCTGTTGCCGAGAAAACAATTACGTTCATATTCCAGATGGCGCCACACGATCCGTATTGTTTCTCAAATTCTAAAATAACGCAAGCGAAGCCGCGGGCAAACACTAGTTGCTTTATAAAAATCTAGTTTTTCTCTTTACAATTAGTAAATTACTAAGAACAAGCACTTAATGATGAATAGATGGAAGTTTTTCGAAAAATAGAAAAGTTCGATATCTCCAAAACCCACCACAAACCAATAATCATATTATATGTATTATAAGTAAAAGGTGCCAAAACCAGTCAGATTGGACCCCATGTTGTTGGAGTTAAAATTGTTACAAATAAAGTCTTGTATCACCCATTTCAAATAATGCACCCTTTATTTGTGCACAAACTCACTCCATACATTTTTTTTATAAACCTGAAAAGTTTGTTTCGTTGAACGCGCTAATATCCGGAACTACTAGTTGAATAGTCTGTCTATCAAGGAACGCTTTAGGCATCACGATATGACCAACCGGAGGTGATCAGCAAGGGTGCAACCTCGGTGCAATCACGGAGGACAACTAAGCAGTCTTCCTATAATTTAAAATAATTATTGTTTTATTTATTTAAGAACTTACTCAAAGGGTTTTCACTAGTAGAGACACAGCTCAGCAGCACAACCAGCATGTATCCAACGATGTAAATAATGGAATACATTGTACATAATAGTCTTAACACTCGTCAAATCACTTGTATTGCTTTAATGGCTAGATTATTTACTGAAAATGTGACCTAACGGACTGCGGCGACATGCGAAAATGAAATAAATATAACCATAGGGAAAATGAAAAATCACTGATAAAATTTTGAATGTATTTCGACAATATTATTAACAAAATACCTACTGTTTTGAAAAATAATGATAATATGTAAAGGGAAAACAATCACTGACACAAAGTGGACTGTATTGCAATAATATTATTTATTAAATACTGTTTATTTCCTTCTAATATTTTATGTATGTACCTAATTGAGAGTGAATCATAAACAGGACTAGTTATATTTAGTAGATACTGTGGTAGGTAATTAATAACTTATTGTTTGTGTATGTATGTTTGAAAATTGTAATATGAAAAATACTATCATTGCCATTTATAACGAAGATTTTCTTAGGAAAGGAAAAATTCGATCCGCGGGCAGGATTCGAACCCACGACCTTCGGATTCAGTACATCCGACGCTCATTTCCAACCGAGCCACCGAGGATCTTACCTGCCGCGGCGAATTCTTCCTTCAATTTCTAACGTTTCATGGTGACGTTCTAAGAAAATCTTTGAAATTCGCTACGCATGCGTTAATGCGTTTAATATTTAATAGTAGATTACGCACCAAGGGAATAAAGCAGTGCCTTACGTCACGGGCGTATTGAATCCCGAAGCAACACTAAGGATTCTGGGGGTGAACCTCCGGAGCGCAGCGAGGAGGTTCAAGTGTTAATTCCCGAGTGAAACGAGGGAATTAAGATAAGAATCCTTAGTGTGGCGAGGGATTTAAGTTAGCCCAAGACAAAGGCAGCTTTATTCCTGAGGTGAGTACTCTGCTTTTCACACTACCTGCGAGGAAGTAAATTCGAATTTTGAAATTTATGTGGTACGACAACCTTCGAACGTGAGTGCTGTGATGCCCAACTCAGCAAGCGATTAGCTGTTGCAGTGGGGACTGCTGGGGAGCAGCTGGCGCTGCTTCAATTCTTTTGTTTTCTTTTCTTTTTCTTTTTTTCGTTTTCATTCTTCAAATGTTTTGTTTGAGGTTCCAAATTCAAATCACATTCTATTCCCACGGGAATAATGAAATTCAGTACATATTTATTCCCGGCTCGAGCGGGAGGGAACAATGCCTTGCTTTACAGCCGGTTAGCAGACATATAATTTTACATTTACGAGCAGGTGGTGTGAAAAAATATTTATAACGAAATTCACCATCTAATATCTTTAAACAAGCAATTCTTGTATATATTATTTTCAATACTCAATACTCAATTATTTATTGCATTCCATAAAGTTACAAAAATGGTAGAAAAAATAGTAATAGATACATTATGGACCCTGTCGGGCATGCAAAAGTTAGAAGAGAGGAAGAGGGCTGAATATCAATATTTAGTCAGTCATTTATTTATATATAATCAGAATCTCGAAAACGGCTCCAAGGATTTTCATGAAAGTTACAGATTAGAGGTTTTTTGACTCAAGGAATCGATTTATCAGGTCCCAGCGAGCGTATTAATTATTATGACGCATAATCACTACATAGTATAAAACAAAGTCGCTTTCTCTGTCCCTATGTCCTATGCTTAAATCTTTGAAACTACGCAACGGATTTTGATGCGTTTTTTTTAATAGATAGAGTGATTCAAGAGGAAGGTTTATATCTATTTAGTATCAGCATTGCACCCATGCGAAGCCAGGGCGGGTCGTAATAAATGTAATAATATACGCACGACGATTCTTTTTGAGTAACATATGGTGTCATCTTTCCTCACTAGTTCATCACATATCCATTATAACAAGACAGGGACGACACTCATTGAGACTAAGAGAGTGATGAGTATGAATGTTGATGGATGGAGAGGAAGAGGAAGCCCAAAGAAAAGATGGATGGATTGTCTAAGGAATGATATGAAAGAAGAAGGAGTAAATGATACTGTGACGTCTGATAGGGGAGAATGGAAGAAGAAAACGTGTTGCGACGACCATAAGTAAAATGGGATGAGGGCAGAAAGATGATGGTAACGCACAGTTAACACCTGCGTCGAGAATTTCAAGATTTTTTGTGGAAAAAAAAACTCGGCCGCGGGCAGAATTTAAACCTGTGATCTTTTGGTGTGGTCAATTATTGATAACGCTTGAATATTTATTATTTCCACAGAAAAACAAAACACGGGTAATATTTTTGGGTAAAAATGACATGAAAAACGTTGCGTTGTACTGAGACACAGTCTTTTCTGTCTGCAGGGTTAACCATACTAGGAGCGTCTGGACTACTTAATCCAGAAGAACGAATTCTTCAGTCGAATTCTACCTGCACTCAGTCGAATTTTTCTTTCCACAAAAAAAGTAATAATTGTCATCATCATCAGCCTATAAATGTTTCCACTATTGGGACACTGGCCTCCTCTCTGTAAAAGGGAGTGGGCCATAATCCACCACACAGGCTCAGTGATGGTTGGCGGATGTCACCTATCTTCGAATTTTTGGTTCTAGGACATGCCAGTTTAATCATATTTTCCTTCACCGTTTTGAGAGCAGTGTTGATGTAATAAATTACACAAAGTAACGCGCCTGGCTAGGTTCGAACCCACGACCTACAACTCGAGGCGGATAGCACTGGGCCACCACTGCCTATGCTTGTTTAGTCTCTTATTTCCCACGAAAATTACTAGTATGTTGATATGTGTTACTATGAGTTGAATAAATTGCCTCAATAAACTTGACCGACTTCTAAATAACTTTATACGTTTATTTTTCAGTTTCCAAAAGTATATTTTTATGTTTTATTTTTATAAACGTTGCCCCTTATGCCTATTAAGGGCATGAGGGTCCCACACCATGCCCATCAAAGGCAAGGTGTCGTGGGTGCGACAAGAAACATTTTAACTAACATTCACAAACATCCGGACCCGAAACGACTAATTTTGTAGGTCATACGAATACTTGTTGGGAATCGAAACCGTGACATGCAGCACAGTGCAGTCAAACGTAGATAAAAATTAATCGTTTTTTCGTTACAGTAGTTTAAATTTACTGGTCCGCCTATCACCGATTTTGGGCCATAGTCGGCGACTAATCACAACTGAAGTTAGCCAACAGCGCGGGACATACTATAGTGCACAAATGGGTGCGCATGCACAGGTGCTGCTCTGTTCCTTTACTAATGAGAGTACAGAAAAAGAGTTTTTGCTCCTGTCCTGAAGTTAGCGATATCATACTCCGGACATCATCTACGAGTACTTCCAAACTGCGGACGTGACTAAGAAATTCTTATTATAATAAAAACCTAGCACTTTTTGACCCGGCAATTGAACTCAGGACCCTACGCTCCGCACTTACGACCACGGGACCATATTATCGTATAATAAACGTCCATTAACGTGATAGGTAACGGCATTTTCCAATAATTTGGCTTAAATTGTGCTAGAAATTTGCCATTTGGAGAATTTTCCCTTTTGCATTTCGTTCTATTCAATAACAAGTACTTAATAAAACCCCAGTACTAAAAATAAAACTACCTAAGTACTTAAAAGCTTGTTTAACTTTAATTTAAAATTACACAACATAATGCGTGTAATAATTTTACCTTATACTTTCCGCTTTCCTGTTCAAATTGGAACGACAACAGCTCAACTACCTAAACTTCATTACTCATTTCGTTTATATATAATATGTATTTGAAATAAAATAATTACTACCTAATAATATTTGTACTACATAATAGGTATTTGAAACTATACGTATATGTATATTTGACGCAAGCGCGATGTTAACGTGTGTGTGTAAAAACTGTCAATAGGGTATTTGACTCCTCACTGACATGGATGTTTCGGAAGGATCCTGTGTCTTATTGGAAAGGATAAGAAACGCCTGGGTGTTTCCACTGCGAAGATCGCCCGGAGGACACCGGTGGAGCACACGGTGCGGGACAACGCCCGGCGTGGGACTGGAGGGACAGAGTACTAACTAAAATCCAGTAGCCTTTTGCATTCCAGGGTTACCTGATGAAACAATCCCGCTGCCCCGGCAATAGAGGCGCCGGATGACTAGTGACAATTGTTTAAATTATTTTTATCACATTACAACATATTTACATATACAAAAAAAAATGAATTTATGAAAGAAATTTGACAGACGACACGTAAAAGGCGCTTCATAGGTTTTGCGCACAGGCGCTTCATAGGTTTTGCGCACAGGCGCTGCAAGGGGTTGGCGCTGCCCTGCCTGTGAAAATACGGTCCGTCGTAGCCGTAGAACTATTTCTATGGTAATTTACGTACTAGATCCGATCTCCGTCATCCGAGAATCTCCGTTTCGGAGAAAAAATGACGAACCGAAGTAGCCATAGTATTATTTGTATGAACGCTCGCGCACTGCATCCGAGTTGAATCCGAGCTGCGTACGAGCCCCGCCCGCATCGAATTCGGATCGGACGTAGTGCGTAATCGCCCTTAGAGGGCCAAAGCCTGCCGGGGTTAGGGTTACCATATGACAGGCTTTTGCCGCATTTGACAGGCATTTTAAGGTCTAGACAGGCGTGCGGTCGGCATTGGTCTGAGACAGGCATTTTTAAATTTCGCGCCCGCGGACTAATAACACAGGAAAATTATTATTTTTACGTTTATTTATTAGAAAAGAAAGAATTATTAAAAAAAATAATGTCCTCTGACAAATATCAGTAATAAATAGGTCTTTCTTCATTATTATCTGTTGGCTTTTACTTAATACCTATAGCGTTTTGCATTAGACAGGCATTTTGCTGAAAATTCAGGCATTTTAGGTACCTTATACAGGCATCTCTCTATTTACAAATGGTAACCCTAGCCGGGGTCCTATAAAATAGCTGATAGACCTTTGGGGATCGCATGGGTCTGCGAGTTGGTTTTTAAAATTAATACATTTTTGGAAGCGGCGCATGCCGGCTATTCTTCCAGACTAATATTATAAAGGAGAAGAGTTCGTTTGTTTGGTTTAATGAAAAATCTCAGCACTCCTTGTTGGAATTTAAATATTCTTGTTTTTGTTGGATGATCCACTTATCGAGGAAGGCTATAAGCTATATAACATCACGCTATCACCAATAGGAGCGGAGCAGCAATGAGAAATGTTTCAGAATCGGAAAATTTATTCCCGATTTTGAAACATTTCTCATTTATATAATAATAATGTTCCACAACTATCACACAACGCCATCTAGTTCCAAGCTAAGCAGAGCTTGTGTTATGGGTACTAGACAACTGATAAACATACTTATTTTCTAAATACATACTTATTATAGATAAATTACACCCAGACACAGAACAAATGATCGTGCTCATCACACAAACATTTGTCATGGGTGGGAATCGAACCGGAACATAACAGGCTATTGAAGGACACCGTGGATTTTAGTCAGTACAAGTCTGACAGTCCCTCCCGCCCTGCCCGGGGTGGGAGGACTCATTTGATGATTTTACCACGCTAAAAAAAAAAATGGGTGGAAATCGAACCCACGACCTCCGGCATAGCAGTCGGGGTCACTAACTACTAGACCAACAGGCCAGTCGATTTCGAGAGCTTCCGTTGCGTGCGCTGCGTAAACGGTTAATTATTCACCATTTTGTTCTATAAATTTTAAAATGCGCCATTTTTAATTTGCTACATCGTTCTACGTCTCATCCCGAAGAATGATGAACAATTAATGTTTTGTTATAATATTCGAGATATAAGAGTGTCCATAGAGTTCCTTGCCCGTTCTTCTCCATGGAGATTCATATTTTTTCCTTTGTCTTTGACAATACAAAAGTGCCTTATATGGCCTACTTGGATAAATAAATTAAAAAAAAAAACAAGTTTTAGAAATAATAGAGGATTAGAAATAATCATAACTATAATCTAAACTAATGGTACCTATGTTAAAATGTCTGCCTATGGCCTAGGTATTATATTAAAAAATAAAGGATTATAAAACTAATTAAAATACTTAATCATAATAATCTAAAGTAATATTTTGTAAGAGTGCGTACACTCTATGTGTATGTCTATGTGTTTATTTAGGAGGTAATCTAATTATTTCAAATAGGTACACAACATTATTTTTTGTTTATGCGAAACCTGATACACCTGTCCAATATTTTTGTGTAAAGAATCTATGCACAAAATTTTAAAACCGTATCTTAATAAATCACAAAGTTATAAGCATCTTTATTACTAGGTTGTCCGTTCAAAAACATGCTCTTTTCGCGGTAGACCCGCGTCTTCTGTGTTACACACTCGTGATAATAGTTTGGCAATAGGTACCTAACCGTATTGTGATTGTATTGTAATTATCTGGTAATAAAATTTAATTAAAATATTTTTGAAAAAAAAATAACATGGTGTGAATCGAATCAGTTACTGATTCTGAACAAACTATATTCAGGTTTCGCATATTATACTAAAAATAATGTTGTATATTAATAAGAAAACCCACACTGATTATTTTAAAGGTTAAATTATTACGTAATAATATACGCATGTGTCGCGAATTTCAATGATAATATTTATTGTGGAAAGAAAAATTCGACCGCAAGCAACCTAGTCGAATTCTTTACATTTCATTACTAACGTCTTACAGTGACGTTTGCGACACAATCCAGAGTAAACAAACTACTACAGCTTTTTTTTTTTTTTTTTTTTTTTTTTAGCGTGGTAAAATCATCAAATGAGTCCTCCAACCCCGGGCAGGGCGGGAGGGACTGTCAGACTTCTACTGACTAAAATCCACGGTGTCCTTCATAGCCTGTTACGTTCCGGGGTTACGGTTAGGGAATAATCCCGCGACCCCGGCAGGCTTTGGCCCTCTGAGAGGGGGGCCCCGTCATTATGCTGACGCTCTTTGAGGCGCGCGTGGGACACAACGCGCCGTCGACCCGGGCATGGTCCTTGGTCGGGCAGCGAGTTGCCCTTTACTCGCTGCCCGCATGCCCGCGCCTACGGTGGCCGGAGATCATCTTGCGACGTCCGTCGCCGTGGGCGCCTACCACTGCGGCTGGGGCGGAGGGAGGACGCTGTCCTCTCTCGCTCGCGGCCTGCCTCCTCCTTGACGAGCATTACTGCCTCGCAGAAGGAGCTGACCGCTTCCCACTCCGTCTCGCCCCGCAGCATGGCCGCAACCAATGCCGGGCGCGAGAGGTCTCCGCCTATCGCAGCCGTGAGGACACGTCGGTGCTCCGCCCAAGCTGGGCAGTCTTGCACCGTATGCTCCACAAACTACTACAGCTTGGCAAGAAACAGTAGAAAACCGGAAGTCGCCACTGTGCTCTCGCTACCAGCACTTTGAATTATTTTATCTTATTATTCACTTATTACGTTAGTTTTATGGCACAATTATAAATCTAACAAATCTGCGTTCTGTTTACATCATATTATATCAACATTTTTTAACGTTGTCAACAAACAAAAAGATTAGTTCCGTTTCAATCCGTTCTGCCCAAGTTGTACATTCAACACATTCACAATATTACAGTCAAGTCAATGTTGTTTGTACTTATTATAATAATTATGACTCGGTGACTCCTTTGGTAATTTAGCTTCAAATGAAACTCTTTTTCCCACAAATTGTCAGAAATTCACGACGCATTTATTAATTTGTTTTCTAATGTGTTTGTAAGTCTTTTTTGTTTATAATGTTTATATCTGTTACAATGTACAGTTATAGCGAACTAACACTTTTAATTTTTCTTAGAGCCTCACGTTTTTTACACACCACGTACTTTAAAAGCGCCGGTGCAGCGCGTTTTAGAAACGCGCGTCGACGTCGCGTTTTCATTAGAGCAGTTTGTTGTCGTTTGTTTTGGGCTGCGCCTGATTTGCGTGCGTAACGCGTCAATCGCGCTGCACCGGCGCGTTTAAAAAACGTGGTGTGCAGAGGCTCTAGATGTGCCTCGAACAACCAATAGAATTGCGTTGCCGGAGTGGAGCTGTGTCAATAACGCAATTCTATTGGCCGCTCAAAACACGTCTCGACTCGCACAGCTTTGGTGGAGTCTCGGCCTAAGGCAGATTTACATTGAGTCAGTAACTGACGTCAGTCTACTGACGAGTGACCTGGCACTGCCATAGTGTAAATTGATTTCAAGTCAGTACAGTACTGTCGCCTAGTTACTGACTTCAATATTGGCGTTTCAATATTTTCGGCGTCAGTTCGCCTTCGCTCCCCTGCCACCCGCGCCAGTGCAACTGACGGCGTGTAAATATGCCCAAGTCAGTCGCTGCCGCTCTGTGGTATGGTGACCACGCTTCCTAGCACCGCAACACAAAATAACGCAAAAACTGAACGACACGGAAAACATAAAACTTATTCAACTATACCGCGATAATGACTGAATATGAGATCTCAAATCGTAAAATTATAGAAATAGAAAAATGCGTGCAACAGCATTGCTGCAACTTTGATTTTTTGCTGTTTTCGAGAATTCATTTTTCAGCACTGACTTTATGAACGTGTGTACACCAAATTTAAAATATCCTCGTCTACTGACGACATGCTGACTGCGTAAAATAATATGCGTTAGTTTGCGGCGCCAGCACTGACGACAGCCACTGACTCAATGTAAATCTGCCTTTACGTCAATCGGTTTGTCTGACATCTCTTATATAATAGAAATACGCTAATTAATTTCTTCATAGTGCCTGTCGGCAGCTTCAATCTCCTTCTGACACTGTTGTCTACATAACATATTTACATAGAATGGGTTGCCCATCTGAAACAGAAGAATTCATGTTGTTACTGATTAGTACGGAGTGTTAAGGATGTATTTACATTTCAGGCGGCGCTACTCGCGAGCTCGAACTCACTGGCAGGCATGGTCAAAAACCATGATATTTCACCTGAAATCGAGCCATATTGTTCATGTGTCCGCGAGCGTCATCCCCCCGTGGAGAAATCAGGGGAAAACATTATTCAGTGAGATGCACGACCATTCAGTAAAAAATACGAAACGGCGTTTGGAAGAAGGGGTTTTATGAAAAAACCACTGCATCAATCAATTTCAAATAAATGACAAACAAACAAACCAATGAAGTATAAAGCTGAAAATGTCAGCAGCAGATCGTTTCCGTTTGTTTCGTTCGCTATCGCTCAGCAGTCTTTACTAGATTATCAAAATGCGAAGGGGTATAAAGTTGAAAATGTATTAGCGACTGCTGAACGTCAACAATTGTTGCTTGCCGTTTGGCTATAGGCTCTGATTCGTCTTGATGACAGAAATAATGAGACATTTGCCGCGCGAGCCTGCTTGCTCTATGTGGACGCGTCTATTGTTTCTCTATCGAGGCATGAAACATTATACGCGAGCGAAACAAAAAGCCGACACTGGATAGCTCGGGCGCTCGATCGCTCGCCACGCGCTTGCCTCGGCCGAGATACGTCCACACTAAAGCCTCATTTAGACGATGCAAGAACTCGAACGCGAGTTGCATTACATTGCAGAATTTATAGGTAGAACAAATTCAGTTAATGAAACAAATGCCGCAATGTAGTGAAAATCGCATACGAGTTCTTGCTCCGTCTAAATGGCGCTTAAGGGTTGGACCTCATCTGGCAGCACGGGATCACCTTTTTCCGTCGCCCTTTCTCTTTCTGTCGCTTAAAACTGCCATTTTATAGACCGAGACAATGCGATAGCATGGGGCTGCCTCGAGGATTCCGCCGCGTGCTATCGCATTATGCTTTCTGTCTCGGTCTAGCAAATGGCAGTTCTAAGCGATAAAAAGAGAAAGGGCGAAGGAAAAAGGCGATTCACTGCTGCCAGATATGGTTTAACACGCGCAGGGCTGCGTTTAAATCCTTTAAGGTCTTCGCACATTATAACAACTCCACGCCAACGCGGCAGCAACTCTACTCACACTCTCGATGAGTAGTCAACTAGTTGATCCACCCAATGGTCACTAGTGGACAACGCGGTGTCAACGAGTGGCCAACGCGGTGCCAACGAGTGGGTTATTCAACAGACAACTCGTCTAACCTCAGTTTTCCCGTCACGCGTCAGTCGCAAACGCATAGTCGTTACGTGGACAACGTGTGGTCGTTGCGTGGACGACGTATGGTCATTGCGTGACAAACGTGTCGGGGTTGACCTCTAGTGTACGATGCGTAGGCCACTCGTTGTACACTACTTTATAATCATTTTTTGAAATTGAACCTTGAACATATGATACAGGGCTTAAATTTCAATGTCTAGCATAGAGTCGAGTCGCCGTTGAGTTGTTATAATGTGCGAAGACCCTTATCCAGTTTAAATTTATACTGACTAAATGTCAAACACCCCGTTTAAGTACACCGCGAGGAGAAAAATGAAGCTAACTAAAATTTAATCTGCCCCGTTTACGGTCGTCCGCTGGTATAAGTTTTTACTAAATGGAATAAATTTTTGCGACCTTTTTACCACGCAAAATTTTATCCTGCTGTCAGATTGACATCAAGTTTTGTTGTTTTGCTCGATTCGCGCCGTAAAAACGAATATTATTTTTATTTTATAGAGTAAATATAATTTATGGATTATGGATTTATATTAAAACCGACAAATTGTTTATTTGTTCAATAAACTGAGCTGTCAATTGAATTTGACAACTAACACTGACAGAAACTTATGACTCCGTTCAGCGTTCCTCGCTAGTTTAATTTTTTTCCGGCTAAATACCGCCGAAGGATTTAAACGCACCCCAGCGCCCGCGGCCGCCGCGCCGCGCCGCCGCCGCCGCCGTCGCTCTGGGCTTCCAGTGTGGACACACACTAAGATTGGGAAAAGTAAAACTTGTAAAATTTGTGTACTCACTTTAAACTTCTGTAGCGGTTCCTCCGTGTTCGACTTCACTCGGTGGCATTTTTTTGTGAACAATAAGACCAAACCTCCCGACATAACAGCTACACAAATGACCACCACTATCATTACGTATAGTCTAACTGTTGCTGGTGAACCGTCTTCGTTCTTATTACCAGGCACGGGTGATCCTGTGACATGATTCTTTTTAAATATAAATATATTTACATTTACCTTAATACCGAAAACCCAAACAATTTTTAGACTTTAGGCCGAGACTCCACCAAAGCAGCTGTGCGAGTTGAGACGTGTTTTGAACAACCAATAGAATTGCGTTATTGACACAGCTCCACTCCGGCCACGCAATAGGCTAGTTGCCCTAAAAAATGTAATTAGTCCGTCTTTTAGATTATTCAAAAATAAGGGACACGTATTTTTTTATTTGTAAATTAGACCAAAAATGACAAAGATATAGCCTTTTAAAGTTACGTGTGACGTCACGATGCGTGGCATTTTTCGCGCACGGTGACGTCACAGGTAACTCAAATAGGCTATTATCTTTGTTATTTTTTGTTTAATCGAAAAAAGAAAAAATACGTGTCCAATATTTTTTTATAATCTAAAATACGGACTAAATAGAATGTAATTATTTTGATCCTGGAAACTACCCTATTCTATTGGTTGTTCAAAACACGTCTCGACTCGCACAGCTTTGGTGGAGTCTCGGCCTTAGGTGGCCTTAGTCATCATCATCAGCCTATTAATGTTCCCACTGCTGGGACACAGGCCTCCTCTCTGTGAGAGGGGGTGGGCCATAATCCACCACGCGGGCCCAGTGCGGATTGGTGGATGTCACATGTCTTCGAATTTTTTGGTTCTAGGACATGCCGGTTTCCTCACGATGTTTTCCTTCACCGTTTTGAGAGCAGTGGTGATGAAATAAATTACACAAAGTAATGCGCCTGCCGGGATTCGAACCCACGACCTACAACTCGTAAGTCGGGGCCGATACCACTGGGCCACCACCGCTCCAGTACGTAGTAGTGGCCTTAGTACGGCCGTACAAAGGAAGTAAAGGAACCTTACCAAATTGAACCTCGGGGTGCCCAAAAGTTGTTGGCGCATTTGAAAAAAGAGGTCAAGCGCACCCCGAGGTTCGGTTTGGTTAGATTTCATACATTTCCGCATAAAAATACATTTTTATCAAATAAAATTATATTGTAATATTGAAATATTTACCTTTACATACTTCACGAAAGTCCACTACCATTTTGCAAACGTTTGGCGAAAAACAATAACCATCGCTGACTGAAAACAAAACATTGTTTTAGGGTGCTCCCACATCTATTTCCCCGATTTTTCCGCCGCCCTTTCTCTTTCTGTCGCTTAGAAATGCCATTTGCTAGACCGAGACAATGAGATAGCACGCGGCCGCCTTGAAGATTCCGTCGCATGCGATCGCATTATGCTTTCTGTCACGGTCTTGCAAATGGCAGTTCTAAGTGACAGAAAGAGAAAGGGCGACGGAAAAATCCGAATCCGCGTCGTTAGATGTGGGAGCACTCTTAATGAATGTAAATAGAAGCAGATAGTGGCATACCACAAGGATGCTTTTATAAACGAGCTTGCATTCAGCTCAAACAAGCCGGTAGGTACGGATTATGTACATTTACTTTATGGCGGCGCCACAGTAGTGCCGTGAATTCACGCCGTGAATTCTCGGCATAATACCGACACTGATCGGAGAACAGACGCGAACGCGCGTGAACCCCGCGAAAACCATACACATTCTCGTTAGCGCCTGTTCACGGAGGTTCACGGCACTAATGTGGACTGTGGAGCCGCTATTTCGGAAAAGAAAACGATTGAGCTTTTTTATACTTAGGTAAGTACTAGGTGTAGTTTAATTTTTATTTTGCTGTATCATTCTCACATACAACTTGGCCGGAACGGGTTGAAACGGAACTAACATTTTTATTTCTGACAGCGTTTTAAAATCTTTGATATTTGATGTAAACAAAGACCGCAGGTTTGTTAGATTTATTATTGTGCCATAAAACTAAAGTAATAAGTGAAAATAAATAAAATAAAATCATTCAAAGTGCTGGTAGCGCGAAGACAGTGCCGACTTCCGGTTTTCTACATTTTTGTGTCAAGCTGTAGGTAATGTACCTATTTCTCAATTCACAGTGACTATTACAGCTTGGCAAAAAACTGTAGAAAACCGGAAGTCGCCACTGTCTTCTCGTTACCACTTTGAATGTTTTTTTTTTCACTTATTACGTTAGTTTTACGGCACAATAATAAATCTAACAAACCTGCGGTCTTTGTTTACATCAAATATCAAAGATTTTAAAACGTTGTCAGTAATAAAAAGATTAGTTCCGTTTCAATCCGTGTCTGGCCAAGCTGTACAGTATAACTCAGTACTTACATGGAATCTGGACAATCAAAGGCCACGAATCTATAGTATTTATAATTATTAACTTACCATATTTTGTGTTATTATCGTAGTATATCGCCTTATTTCGTGTTTTATCCCAGTAATAGCCGTTATTATATAACGTATATCTGCCATCTATTATTTGGGATGTATGACATAATCCTTTCGATTATGTAATGCCACGTCAAACATAGTTTGAGCATATTCCAAAACTTCAAGGATTATAAATTCAGCTTCTCGTGTCTTTTTGTTTACGTTTACTGTAACATTTCTCACATTAGGGTCTGAAAGAGATTTAAAAGCAATTTTATATCAAACCTTAACAAGACAAGCATGTATGTATAGGTAACCATCATGGAAGCTCAAAAACGATATAATACTAGACTCCGCATGCACGATCTAAGGAACGAAAATTATTCTGTTAACTCGCTGAGGTACTACGTAAGCGAGGGGAACGGGGTACTGCGTTGTGATTGGCTAACTCAAGGTCTGTTCTGTCTCAACATAATTATGTTTACGGCTCACAGGATTGGTCGAAATGAGACGAATATAAGACTTTTTTGTCTAATGTGTAGACAGACATCGGTCGCCTGTAACGAGTCTAGTATTATATCGTCGTTGTAGCGGCTCCACGTGACATTAGTGCCGCGAATTCTCGGCACAATACCGACACTGATTGGTGAACAGGCGCGAACGCACGTGAACACGTGAAAAACCATCCACATTCTCGTTCGCGCCTGTTTACAGGGGTTCACGACACTAATGTGGAGCCGCCATTTAACTGCTTCGTGTTGGATTATCACCCCATCGGATAAAGCCCTCCCTGCAGTCGCGAGGGGTTAAAATAAACCACAACGTTTTATAAAGATTACACAAATAAAAATGCTAAATAAAATATTGACCTCCATTATAATAATTAAATTGATACGTGTAACGAATGACGGTCACATTGGTTACCCTCTTTGGAATATTCTTCAGTGTTACGTCCAGACTTAGTGCAGAGTTAAATAGTGTTTTGTAACCAAAATAATATGGAGAAGATACTGTCTTAGGTACATCTGAAACAAAGATAAAGTATTTATATGTATAGAATAATAACTATTAGTGTTATATACTAAAACCTTCTCCAGAATGTAATGAACACTTTCCTGAAAACTGCATCAAAATCTGTTAAGCGAAACACGAGATAATCGCGGACAAACATACATACATACATACAGGTCGAACTGAGAACCTACTTTTTTTTTGGAAGTCGTTTAAATAGCGTAAACACCTTACTCGCGAATTGTAATGGTGGCTCCAGATTATTGTCGTGAACCACCGTGAACGAAGTGTGGATGGTTTTCGCGAGGTTCTATTCACGCTCGTTCGCGCCTGTTCCCCGATCAGTGTTGGTATTGTGCGAGAATTCGCGGCGTGAATTCACGGCACTAATGTGGAGCCGCCATAAAGTTTTCTGAAAGCGGTGCAGCCCCCCTAGACAAGTCGCAAACGATAATCGTTAACGCTCGGTTCTCCCCAATAGATTTTCAACCTTATTCCTCCGAGTCTTTAGTTGAAAATCTATTTAGGATTTCTAAGCGTTAGCGACTGGAACGAATGACAACGCCATGAAATCTTCAATAGATTTTCAACTAAAGACTCGAAGGAATAAGGTTGAAAATCTATTGGGGAGAACCGAGCGTTAACGATTATCGTTTGCGACTTGTCTAGGGGGGCAGATCTCCACCTTGTGCTCAACCGTGTACTCTAGGCAATCAGCACAGAGGTGAAACCGTTTCTTCCCGCATAATCCGACACCGGAACCCCCCGAAACAAACGTTTTTGGTGAGGACCTACGTCATGCGGTAGGCCAGGACGCCGTGACGCCTATCCAGCCACGCATGGAGCTTCTGCGAAGCAGTCATGCTCGCGAAGGAGGAGGCGGGCCGCGTGCCGCAGGCGAGAACAGCGTCCTCCCTCCAGCCCAGCCGCAGTGGTAGACGCCCACGACGACGGACGTCGCCAGACGATCTCCAGCAACCATAGGCGTGGGCATGCGGGTAGCGAGTAATGTGTAAGGGTTGAACCACATCTGGCTGCACGGAATCGCCTTTTTCCGTCACCCTTTCTTTTTCTGTCGCTTAGAACTGCCATTGCATATTTCCTTACCGTGACCCCGGAACATAACAGGCTACTGAAGGACACCGTGGATTTTAGTCAGTACAAGTCTTACAGTCCCTCCCGCCCTGCCCGGGGTGGGAGGACTTATTGATGATTTTACGACGGTAAAAAAAAAGTTCTTACTGAAAGGGTGATCACAAGTAGAGACACAGCTCAGCAGCACAGCCAGCATGTATCCAACGCTGTATATAATGGAATACATTGTACATAATAGTCTTAACACTCTTTTAATCATTGCTTTATTGGCTAGATTATAATTATGTGACCTACTCGACTACGGCGACATGCGAAAATGAAATTATATAGGACATAGTTATAGGGAAAAATCACTCACAGAATTTTTAGTGTATTTCGATAGTTATTAATAAACTGCTGTTAATTTCCTTCTAAAATTTCATGTGCGTGTGAATCATAAATAATAATAATAATATTCCACAACTATCACACAACGCCATCTAGTCCCAAGCTAAGCAGAGCTTGTGTTATGGGTACTAGACAACTGATAAACATACTTATATATTTTTAAATACATACATATTATAGATACGATTGCGAAGCAAATGGTTGTGTCGTTGTTATATTTTGTGTGAGGAAATACTGATCAGTATAAGTACCTATTCATACACCGTTAAATTTTGGTCCTTAGTTTAAAATTATTAGTTTTAATTTGATTATAGAGTATGCGAACCCATTTGCAAATATGCAAAGTTCGCGAATGTATGTCTGACGGCCCTCCACATGCGCGCAAAGATTCGTACAATGTACGAATCTTCGCGCGCATGTGAGTGGCCGGGGTAATTCTAATAGTCCTGGGATTTGGAACGAAACAACAAAGTTACTGTTTATGGTGAACGCACATTTAGCCGCACCGCAGTCTCCGCAGTCTGTTCTCTTACCGAATTCTTTGAATTTGCGATGCGGTGTGCGAGGGATCATAGAACTTCATACAAAGAATTGGGTAAGAGAACAGACTGCGGAGACTGCGGTGCGGCTAAATGTGCGTTCACCATTACTGGCCAAAGGCCTCCAAGAGCCAGTTGTACCGTCTAGACAAAGGTCAACCCTTTAAATCCATAGCGCAATCCTGTGGTGAAATCTAAGCTATATTAATTACCTGGAGACATTTTTTTATTCGACTTTCGTTAAGGTGATTGCTTCGATGTAGCCCGCGAAATTCAATTTTTTTTACGTTTTTTGCAATTTGCAGGCCAGTGACATGTTGTAACTTTATAAATATTTGTGTTGCGCAAATAACAAGTATAATTTTAAATATAAAAATTGTCAAAAAATTCGCTCCATCAGCTCTCACATAGAAAAGGTGCATCGTAGTTAGATTTCGGAGATTTTAACATGATGCACCTTTTCTATGTGAGAGCTGATGGAGCGAGTTATTTGATATTTTTTATATTTAAAATTATACTTGTTATTTGCGCAACACAAATATTTATAAAGTTACAACATGTCACTGGCCTGCAAATTGCAAAAAACGTAGAAAAAATTGAATTTCGCGGGCTGGTTGGAGCATCCCCCTTAAGTTTTTTTTTAAGTTTCTACTTTTCGAACGATGAGTCAATGTTGCCAGCGTACATAATTGATAATCGTTCGGTCGAACTGTCAAAACCTTGTTGTTTATGTAATTTCAAAATAGAAAAAATTCTAAATTGTATCTAGATTTTAATTAGAAACCTATAATTTACACTTAGAAGTAGTTAAACACACTATAGACCATGGGAACTGTACATGCTAAGGTAAAATTTCATATTTAAATAGAAATCTCGACCCGAAATAAATTTAAGGTTATATTATCACAATAATCATGAAAATAGAAAAAAAAGTATACATTTTCACACAGTATTTCAGACTTTTATCATTTTTAAGAGATAAAGCACTTTCGTGTTGTAAGAATACTATTTTTATTAAATAAATAATGATACTAGCTGTTGTCTATAACTTCGCCCGTTTGTAACTCGAAAATTATTGCGAGAGAATGTAATACTCGGGATAAAAATTATCCCATACGTTAATACAGACTGTAACGTATCTCTGTGCTGAATTTCGTTAAGATCGGTCCAGCCATTTAGACGTAATTTTTTTTTTGTTATAATTGTCATTATTTACATTTATATTATACACAGTGAAAAATGAAAAAAGGCTTTATTCATTTAAACAAGTAAATCTTAACAACTAGGGTAGGAGCCTGTGGCAGCAGACTCCGCTCTTCCGTAACTTAAAAAAGTAGGACCTTGTTAATCTGGAGAGGCAAAAACAAGACCCGTTGTGGATTATCGAGGCGGCCGGATTATAGTTTGTCATATTTAATGGTAATAAAACATGTGTTAGACTGCTTAGCATAGCTTAATTTCTTTAATCAAATGTTTTTCGTTAAACGGAACCACATGCAACATTCAAGATTTTGTCTTTGTTTTTCTTTGTCGCCTACAGTTGTCCTGCCTATACCAAACTTCTGAGCAATGATAGGGTAGTTGTCACCTTATTGCCTAGCCCGCTTACAGCGATCACCAAACAAGCAAGAATCCAGATTAATGAGGCCCTACTGTGCTACAATACTTTATAAAGAGGAAAACTTTGTAACGAATAGGCTCAAAATGACTGGCCCGATTTCAAAAATTTATTCACCTTCTGAAAGCTGCTTTGCTCCTGACATAGGCAATAAGGGGCGGGGTGGGTACGAGCGAAGCCACTGAAAAGCTAGTACTAGTATATTATATTATAAACAAACTATAAATGGAAACTTATTAGTAATTATGTACAAAAAATAACAGCATTGTAGTTAGTACAAATCTGACAGTACAGACAGACAGTCCCTCCTTGCCAGCCCAGCTCTGTGTGGGGGAGGACTCGTTGTATTGTGATAACCTACCATGATTAATGGAAGCCTATTCAATGTGCAAGCATGCTTCACGGTCAACCACATCATCGCTTACTATCAGGCGAGATAGTGGGCAAACGGGAACCTATCAACACTCTAAGAGCCAGGAACCAGGCCGCACCAGGTCTAGTTGAAAACCAGCGTCGAGCACCAGTTGCTTGACATTTTGCTGAACTGGATTTCAATCGCTGTACGGCGCTGCCATGGGACACAACAAAAATCTTTGTTTTTAACATGTACTTTTTATTTTAGCTTAAGTTTCCATTTTTCTGTTTTATTTTGTTTTATGTTTGTCGTGGTTTTGTGCCTAATTAAATTTTTTTCTTTCTTCTTTTTTCAGAGGCGATTTCGTTTTTGTTGGGACGTGTTTAAAAACTACATAAATATATAGTTTCTCCCACCCCCATTTTTCACATGTTTTTCATTCGTGTGACATTTGAATGCACGTGGCCTGTGTAATAGTTAATTTCTAGAAACGGATACACATAGCGGTGAAAGTGTTAAGTAAAAAAAATATAAGGATTTATTTTTACAGGCCGAGCCTGGCGAGAGTGTGGAGATGGGTGGGGGTCTGTTCGAGTTTGAAGAACCATTGGAGATGGAGGACGAGCCCATCGCCAAACCAACCATCAAACTAAATGGAGTGCGGGTAATGTGTCTTTTTATTTATTTAGAATAGAATAAAATACTATGTTCAAACAAAAAAATGTTGGCAACCCTAACCATCTTACTACAAAAAATAAACATCTGTTGAATAATTGTCTAAAAAAATATTTATTGATAATCTATTTTTTTTTTTTTTTTTTTGTTAAAATAGCCGACTGAGAACAGTTAGTAGGTTCTATAGGTATAATATTTAAATGGTCTACAGGTATATGTTCCTGAAATGGTGTACGCAAGAGTGAGTGGACATATTTTAAGGGTGAAATCCTTGACTGAGGAAACATTCTGTGTTCATAATTAACATCCTTGTGTGTTTATAATATACAAAGTTTTAGTAGTAAAAGATTTATCAAAAATCTTATCAAAGGCCATCCTTAAAACCCCTTCTACACGATCAGACCCGACCGCCGACAGAGGTGACCTTGGTCGCGTCAACGGTACCCAACCGTCTGGAATGCTGTCGGCTGACGGTCGGGTCGACCGCGGACGCAGCCTGTCGGGATGGATGCGCTACCGACCAAGGTCATCCAAAGGTCGTTTGACTCCATCCATATTTGGTCGGCCGACTTCATTCCGATTTTCACATCAACCAGACCAAGGTCACCTCTGTCGGGCGGTCGGGTTTGATCGTGTAGAAGAGGTTTAAACCGTGTACGCATGTACACACGGCTACACATGAAGCTATACAAAACCAGTTTATCGTGGTCTCGCTTTGTATGGACATTTCGCGCATACAACGATCAGCTTATACTGGTTTTGTGTAGCAGTGTGTAGAAACTTTGTTGCGTAGCATGTTGCGTTGCATGCTACGCAACGATGGATCGCACGTGCGTACCGAACCTAAAAAAACACTGTTCATAAAAAGTTGTCCGTGGCGATCCGATGGGGATGGCAACTGGGGAACTAATGGCGCTAGTATAGCTTGTTCCAAGCATCGTCATTGGTTCAAATCAGTTCAAATCTTAAAGGTACTTCAAAATAGTACTACGTCATTGGTCGGATTAGGACTACTCTATGGTGGCGCCATCTACATTATTTTTGCGTTGTCAACCCCATTATAACCTGGTATACGACTAATACCCATTGGTCGGATTAGGACTAGTCTATGGTGGCGCCATCTACAATATCTTTGCGTTGCCAACCCCATAACCTTTGGTATACGACTAATACCCATTGACAGTTTACTTAAAAACCCCTTAGTAAAATTGTTTTTGCAATATAATGTAATATAGATTAGATTATTCTGTATCTACTACCAAAGATAATATAATACTAGCGTACAGATACACCATCCCATACAAAGAAACGTGATCGCCGTAACTACGTCATTTCTTCGGCCAAAACGACCAATCGGCCAGTAGTTTATTAAGTGGTTGTTACCGGCTCCATCTAGTCGCCACTTGAGTGAAACACTCACGTGGCGGCTAGATAGAGCTAGCAGCGTTGACTCGCGTTATTTTACACAAATACCAATAGATGGCGTTGAAACCATACTGCCATTTTGCACTACATAGCCCCGTGACCTTGAAGCTTACGTCGCGTCGTCAGTCACTCGGCAGATAAATTCACGTTCTTTCATGCATGCCTACTTTGCGATAGCGCATGATTTCTTGAGCGTTTGACATTTGTGTAAGAACCGCTATTTGAAGCTAAGTGATAGAGAGCCAGCCAGTCTTGTTAGAAACCTGCTTGCATTTCGTGCATTGGGTCTCGGGATCAATTCTTGCATTTTGATTTCACTTTTTGCGATTCTTTTTTTTTGTTTTTATAATTAATATCTGAGAGTTTCTCATAATTAAAGTAAAATGCATACTTTTATTTTAATATTATTTGCAATTTTATTTTTCTCTAATATTTTTCAAAAGTTCTCTAGCACAGAAATATTAAAAACAGGAGAAGTGGCAAGGGGGCGTGTCCGCTACCGTGCAGTTCTGAGCGCTACGCTCAGAAAATGAAAAAATGGCCGTCACCACGAGTTAGTTTGTTGTCAACCGCGTTCGTGAAAAAAACGATTATGCCGTCTTGTTCAGTGCTTTTGTGCAAAAATAGAAACTAAAACAAATATTTTAGAAGTCATGGCATCGGGTTTCACATGTAATTACAAGTATTTTACAATATTTGTCTTAAAAATCACGAAAAACAACAAGCAGTAAAATATAATATCTGACTTGTACTACTGTACTTTTGTTTTCCTACATTACTCCGACTCTATTATTTTTGCAATAAATACATTGCTCTTTTACAACCACATCATTGCATCACAGAGTAACTGAACAAGCAATGTAAAACTGACATAACGATACCTCAATCAGCCGTAATGTCGAATGGTACGGCCGCTGCCCAGGTCCGCGTATTTTAGTGCGAGCTAGTGACGTGCTCTTGGAGATCCGACAGACTATCGACAAGAAAGTCGACTGCTAATTGCTTTTTTAATATTTCAGTTTTTTTTTTGATTTTTTTTATCTTGTAATAAGGCTGGAAGGCCGATGTGGTTCATGCATTTTTACAAATTTTTATTATTTTACAGAGTATTATATAATTGCGAAACCGAAGATGGTTAAGTAAATTAATTAATGTTTAGTTTAGTAATCTATGGACTAAATTAATAGTAATCTATACAATAAAGTTAATAAAAACGGTTTCATATCGTTTTTTATTAATTTTATTGCCAAACCTTTATAATTTATCGATATATTTATCGTGAACTCTTCGATTTAGTCAAACACTGTCGATTCCGCCCCCGTGTCCCGACGACACACAATGATAATTGTTTTAGTGTGGGTAAATTACACGGAAAAAGTACGCTGTGGTTTAAAGAATAAGGCTTACTTTATATTTATTTTAAATGACAGAGTTTTCGACGGCGCGTGTGTGCACTTGTTCGTAGTATTGTTTTGATATACTACATGCGTAATATTATCTTGATGGTGGGGCAGTTGTCGCTTCACCGGTTTTCTATACATTTTGAACTCCACGCCATATCTCCTTCTATAATATATCTATGTACTCTAGGATAAAATGTACGCTGATTAAAATTGTAGGTTAGTAAGCTGGATATTTTATTTAACTGTATTTTATTGTTTGAGATGTAGGAATGTTAATGGTTCAAATGGCCCGCGGCTTCGCTTTCGTTAATTTCGAATTTGAGAAACAAGACGGATCGTGTCAGTGGCGCCATCAACACCAATTCAAACATAAATAAACACAGAATATGATTTGATTGCCTGTTGCCATTAACATTCCTACTCCTCAAACAATAAATTACAGTTTAAAAAATATCCGACTTACTAACCTACAATTTATCCTAGAGAACTATTAATTAAATATTATAAAAAATCAAATTGCAAATAATAATATTGAAATAAAAGTATTTGAAACTCTCAGAATAAATAAAAATAAAATCAAAAAGTGAAAAAGAAAGTGCTTTGATCTCGAGACCTAATGATCGTAAGTCAAGCAGGTTTTTAACCAGACTAGCTGGCTGGCTAACAGTTGTTATAAAATAGCGCTTCTTATACAAATGTCAACAATTACTGAAAACCAACCTAATTATTATAATTTACAACATTGCTAATCCCCCAAAGAGAAAAACATAAAAGTAGGTTTGAGGAAAAATTGAATAAATACTATCCAGTGGCCGCCAACTTAAAACAAACATAATTTAAAACGACGAAGTTCTGCGCGAACAAACTTAAAAAGCATATATTTTACATACGGTCGAATTGAGTAACCTAGAAGTATTTAATTCAAAATTGCATATCTCCCAGTTGCAATAGCTAGCGCAATAATACATAGGCTATTGACAGAAGCATATTATTAGGAATATTTGATCGGAAAGTTTTCAGTAGTTTAGGAATTAAAGCAAAAGAAAAAATCGTAAAAAAAAAACAGAAAAATAGTTGATTTGTCATCAGAATCGATCCCATAACTCGAAAAAAATACAAAAAGAAAAAACTATTTATTGTACAGGAATGACAGCTCTACGATTTTATTACATATAAATGTATAATATAGATTTGCATTTCATAATTATATTTCATTCTATCAAAATAGGTACATACTCGTAATTTATAGTAAATGGTAATGTGAGAAATTATAGATTATTGACCTGTGTAGTAAAAGTTTGAAAATGAAAACAACGCCATCTATGAACATTAAATGAGTGAGCAAACGACAACGTAGTACAAATTGTATTCACCAGAGGCAGCACAGTAAAATTATTTAATGAAATCATGGAATTTGGAACTAGGAGCCCATTATTTCTTTTTTTTGTGCTAAGCGAATTTTTAAAAACAAGGACATACTTTTTTCCAGGTCAAATTTAAAGAGATACAGAAACTTCAATAACAAATCGATACACATAACGCCATCTATTGAATCTTTTCTTGAACTACATTTTCTTTGTATGGATTAAGAGGCCATGCTACTACTAACATAGCATATTTGATTTGTTATCCTATGCACTTGGAGTGTTTCCATTGTCGCGGGTTTATAATTGAATGGAACTAACAAGAATTGTATCATTTTAGAATGAGAAGTTTTCTTTTTCGAGTTTAAAAAAAAGAGTAGTTTCCAAGAACTCTATAGATGGCGTTGAACTGACGGCGTTACTCTAGGAAAAAGATGTATCCCTTCATTTTTGCACAGATCCACGAGGCACAGACTTCTCTTCTTTTTCTCTTGGGACATTTTCTGGCGTGCAAAACTCATAAATAAATTAAAAAGACTGGTAAATGAATATTTTTTTTCTTTTTACTTGTTGTTATGTATTTTCAAAATGCCATTTATGTGATGTGACTGACAATGACATGACTTACATGATGTACTTTTTGTTTTACGATCTCAAAATTACATCCAAGTGAAACAAAAATACAAAAAATGACGTGACGTTCCGTTCATTGCAGTAACATATCAAGTTCAGCGCCATCTATCCATTGACTAGGGAAAACATAAAAAGAAAATCCGTCATTATGATTAAATGCGCCAACTTTTGATGCTACTGCCATTTTTTTTAAAGAAGGGCCTATCAAAGTCGACGAATCTTGAAAATTAAAAATTCGTAGTTTAACTAATAGTCTCAATTCTCGGAAACTTGAGGCAATTGTGTCATTATTTTTTATTGGGATTCTAGAAAAAATATTCAGAGTTACATTCAGTTTGATCAAATTACTAGGTTATTCTTAAAATGCCTATAATTTTCAAACTGCATGGGTTAGATTTTTTTTCACATTTTTCTCTTGATTGTTATAATCAATCCTATCACCCCGTTTCGGCTTGACGTTGAGTTCTGGGACACCCTGTAGATGCATAGAATTATCTTTGCGTGTTGTGTGACCCTGAAACTTACGGATGACCATGCTGCTGTGAGCGCTGACTTAGAGCGGGGCGGTTAGCGCTAAGATCGAATGTATAGAATTGTTTGAAACACGCCACGAGGCGCCGCTAGTGGCGAATTCGTGTGTAAGCCGGTGCATTGAAGAAAGGATTCTAAAATGGCGGCTTTTACTTCCGTTGACAGATAGTACAGTCAGCATATACGATTTCAAATTTAATTTTTTTTCAAATTAAAAACAAGACTGCTACACAATAATTTCTCAAACTTAACCTAACAATAAAACAAAATTAAAACAACAATAATATAATCAACAGGTAACAACGGAAAAAATCAGAAAACTATAGTAAATATTCTTAAAAAGATCATAGAGCGCGTCAAGACATGAAAAAACACGAATTTTTTTCTGCTTAGGTAAGATTCCCACCAACCGGCCGGAATTGGTGGCATTTAACAATGCGGTAAAGAACATTGAAATCTATCAACAGTAAATACCAACGACGATATACTCGACTCCGCATGCACGATCTAAGGAACAAAAATTATTCTGTCAACTCGCTGAGGTACTACGTCAGAGAGGGGGACGGGGTACTGCGTTGTGATTGGCTAACTCAAGGTCTGTTCTGTCTCAACGTATGTTTACGGCTCACAGGATTGGTCGAAATGAGACGAATATAAGACTTTTTTGTCTAATGTGTTGTTAGACATCGGTCGCCTATTATAGTCTAGTATTATATCGTCGTTGGTAAATACAGTTAATGTTAGCTTGCAAAGTTACCTCCGTCGGCATTCCGCGACATGTAGCGACGTGTCCCTATGTTGCTTTCAATTTTCTTTACCGCATTGTAAAATGCCGCCGATTCCGGCCGGTTGGTGGGAATCTTACCTTACTCTACGCGCGGGAGTGAGTATAGACGGCACTAGTGTGCGAGCGAAAGAACACGATAAGCGCCGCCATTTAAGATTCCTTTCTTCAATGAACCGGGTTATATTCACAAAGTAGTCAATGTCATAATTCCGCGCCGCTCACCGCACTGCTTACAGCTTTTTTTTAGCATCATAAAATGAGTCCTCCCACCCCGGGCAGGGCGGGAGGGACTGTCAGTCTCGTACTAACTAAAATCCACGGTGTCCTTCAATAGCCCTTTATGTTCCGGGGTCACGGTAAGGAAATAATCCCGCGACCCCTGCAGGCTTTGTCCCTCTGAACAGCTTAGAACAAAAACGTGAATTGACAGTTTTTTGCGTTTCAGGCGCGCGTGGACCGTGTCCACGTTGACGGGTTGAACCGAACCAAAGATGATATCATTCGCAGCACTGTGGATGAGTTGTTCCAGGCCTCCGACTTCGAGGATGTCATACTACGCGCTCATAAGGTAAATAATGTTACGATCTGGGTATGTTTTTTTTTTTTTTAGCGTGGTAAAATCATCAAATGAGTCCTCCAACCCCGGGCAGGGCGGGAGGGACTGTCAGACTTCTACTGACTAAAATCCACGGTGTCCTTCATAGCCTGTTACGTTCCGGGGTTACGGTAAGGGAATAATCCCGCGACCCCGGCAGGCTTTGGCCCTCTGAGACGATCTGGGTATTGGGATAAATTAATTAACACCAATTAAAACCAAATAAACTTTAATTACACACGAATCACAAATTCAAACAATCACTAAACACTACTCAACACTTATGCACACTCTTAATCACACGTAAAAGTCATTAGAGATCGCTTGTAGTTCACTTCGAGTCGCCTAGATCGTAGTCAAAACTAGACTGACTCAGCTCGCGGATCGACGCCCTTTTTAACCCCGGCCGGACCCACTAGATGTTTCTAGAAGGTGGTCGAATGTTCTGGAAACATCCATAGACTTCGACATAGTCCCATACCTTCTGGAACATTCCAGAACCATCTCGAAACATCTAGAACAGGGTAGAATTTTCTAGAAACTTCCAGACCAATCTTCACTAGAAAAATTGAGTACCTTAAGGAACCTTCGAGAAGCTTATAGATTGGTCTCGCAATCCGATCGACGTTACAATAATATACTCACACAGTTTTTTAGGGTTCCGTAGTCAACAAGGAACCCTTATAGTTTCGCCATGTCCGTCCGTCCGTCCGTCTGTCCGCAGTTTAGCTCAGAGACGCACAGTACTAGAGAGCTGTAATTTGGTGTAAATATACGGATTCGTTGTGCCGAAAAAGTGGTAAAATAAGATCTCGTAAAATATTTTTTTTAGGGTACCTCCAGTACTTACACGTAAAGTCAGGATTTTTTTTTTCTCGCGTACCCCTTAGTGTGGGGTATCATTAAATAGGCCTTTAAAAAATAATGATAGTTTCCATTAACAATTTTTTGATAAAAAAAATCGTTTGTGAAATATTAAGCTTTAAAGTGCTAAATTTTGCTCGATTCGAGTGTCCCCCCCCATCTACCAGCTAAACGGTTATGTTTGGGGGTGTAAAAAAATTCACAATAGTAGTACATTTATAACGAAGTTTAAAAGAAAATTATCATGACTAAGTAGGCTTTACAACTTTACGAGTAATAGTCGACCAACTTATAAAATGTACTTGATATCATATTTTCTTAAACAAAATGTATCGGAGACAACTGCAAATGTGAGTTTGTTAACTTTATTTTTACAGCTTTTTTATGTATGTTTTTTGGGGATAGGTAGGTTTTTATCGTCAACTATTTTTAACTAAATTCAAAAAAAGGAGGAGGTTCTAAATTCCTTGTAATCTTTTTTCTTATGTATTTTCGGACCGATTTTGAAAATTCTTCTTTTTAAAATTAAATTCAGCGAATCAGTTTAATTAGTTCGCATAAGTATTTTGATGGGCAACTACGGAACCCTACACTGTGCGTGTCCCGACACGCACTTGTTTTATTTACAAATTCAAAAGCATGTTTTTTGAGCGGCGTGGCTAAACAATTACAGCCGCACAGGCTGATCTTCCAGGTTAAGCCGCGCTTGCCGAGGTTGGTCTGTGGATGGGTGACCATCTGTCATAGCGAATTTCCTCCGTGCCTCGGAAAGTACGTGAAGCCATTTGCCATGTCATTTGTGGATCTTTGACAGTCGTTACTGTTAGTCAGAAGCTGTAAAGTCTGACAACCAGTCTTAATTACCATGGGGTATCGTATTGCTCAGTTACTGTGTTGTGGAAGTCCGATAGGCAGTCGCTTCATGTAAAATACTGATATTCAGCTGCATCTGGTTCGACTGGAAGCCGACCACAATATAGTTGGGAAAAGTCTAGGCCGATTATATAAATTAAAACACACTTTTAAACGACTGTTGAACACTTGTCTAAAAAAATGTCAGACTATGACGTTGAAATAAGGTCCGTTTTTCAGTCACAGTTTTTTAGTACTTGACTAAGTAGGTAAGACGTTTAAGTTTTTATATGAAATTATATTAATTTTGCAAGTAGGTTTTATCAACACTTTTACACGTCGTCTTTTTACAAACTAGATGAAGCCGGTGTTTCGTACCTGACTACTGTGAGAAGAAACAGCCGAAAAAAACTCAGAGGTCACTGTCTCTTTTCAAGTCCAGACATTAAATTGGCAGTCATACGAGGGCCATGTAGGTTAACGTCTGAGATGGTCTTTTGGAGAAAGAACCACACAGATTTGAGTGGACCTGTCCAGTCAGTGCAAGCATTTGTCAGTTATCGTGAAGCTCGACTCATAATCAAGGAGTTCAAAGTATATAATTATAGTGAGCTCCTTGTGTTATTAGTTGAGCTCCACGATAACTGACAAATGCTTGCACTGACTGGACAGGTCTACTCAAATTTGTGTGGTTCTTTCCTCAAAAGACCATCTCAGACATTGCCTGCATGGTCCTCGTATAATTATTGTTCTACATTTATGATGTCTGGACTGTAAAAGAGACTGTGACCTCTGAGTTTGTTTCGGATGTTTCTTCTCAGAGTAGTCAGGTACGAAACACCGGCCCCTCCTAGTTTTATGAAAAGACGTGTAAAAGTGTTGATAAAACCTACTTGCATAAATAAACATCATTTCATTTCATAAGGCTGATGGTGTTTAGCCAGCTTCCCATGAACACTCTTGTGCAGAATATCGGTTGTGTTGCAGGTGCGACGCGCATTAGATGCTATGGGATGTTTCCGGGATATTGGCGTGTTTATCGACGTCTCTTCCGGTCCCGACGCCACTCCAGAAGGACTTGAGGTACGTCTGTCTTGTTTGATAAAAAAATCCATTTAGGGTTCCGTAGCCAAATAACAAAAAACGGAACCCGTGTCCGTCCGTTTGTCACAGCCAATTTTCTTCGAAACTATAAGAGCTATCCTGTGGAAACTTTGTAAGTAGATGTATTATGTGAACCGCATTACGGTCAGTTCACACCGAGACGCGACGCGAGGCAACGTGACGCATCGATACTACAAAGGAGGTATATTTTTTCGGCCCAAAAATGTACCGAGGTACAAATTACTATTAAAATCCCTTCCAATAATTAGTATTTTTAGCAGTATTTAAAATCCTTCAATACTAGATAGAAAAAGAAATAAAAGTATATGAAAAAACACTACTTCGCAACGGAACTGCGATCAAAGAAACTTTCATGACAGCTTTTACGGCTGTAAATCTGTTTCATCTGTCAAAATCACGTCAAAATATGACACCGGTGGTGCATCGGTGTTTCATTATTTGACAGCTTTTTGACAGTAATGAATATCAACAACAATAGAAAAAAACTATCGGCCTATGTCGGGAACCCTGGCTTTTGGCCGGCAGATAACCAAACGCAAAAAAATAATACGAAATGTGAAATAAATGCATTTTTTAAATTTATTGTTCCCATGATTATTCACAAAATATGTGTACTAGTCATTAAAACTTATTTGAAATACATAAATAAATTCTATAAAGTACACTTTTGGGTTTTCACACGTTTATAAATGAAGTAACGAAACGCATCATGTCGGAGACGTATGACATTGCTAGATTGAAAGTCAATTCTTGGGTTGCAAGTTTTAACATCTTTGATCGACAATTTCTGGTGGTACAAATGAGCGAATAAATCCAACATATTTTTATTCAAAATCTACGATTTTTTTCCTATAATTTCGTACTTTTCTCCTTGAGGTACACGGCTTGGCCATTATTGTAGGGAAACAAGAAACACCTCCTTTGTATCTTTTCTTGTAGTAAACATAGTCAGATTTTGAATAGCGACGTAGCGCGGCGCCGCTTGATGCGTGAAACTTTTATATTATGTTACTTGCTGCTACGGAACACTTTATGGGCGGGTCTGACTCTCACTTGGCCGGTTTTTATTTTAAGTAAAGAAAATTGTGTTAAAAGGCATTCAAAGTATTTTTTTTTAAATAGCAAAAATTTTGAGTTGTCCTTAAAAATAAGTAAAGAGTTTTTTTAAATTCTAATCGACTCTTTTTCGGAATCGTTTAAATGATAATAAAACAATCAGGGACCGTATTACAACTTCTTAAAACCATGCTTGTTCCAGTGAGTGAATGAGATGGCGCTTGTATAGCTCTGTCACTTTCACTCGCCAGAACTATCCTGGTTTTAAGAGGTTGAAATACGGCCGCAAGACGGTGTGTTGGTCAATTAATGGAAAATATTATTTCCATACGATTTGTATGAAAGAAAAAAAAAACCATTAAAAAAAATGCTCTTTTTCTTAGCGAACTTGTGAAGACGCGATTCGTCAGATTTACAATTTCTAATAAAAAATGAAAATCGTCCTAGTCACTACGATATAATGATGCAATTCGACTGACGTACGTCGTCGTGGCGAGCGTGTTCTGTTTTTCATCTACCCGTAGATAACCGCACGTTTTATGTCATATGTCGTAGTGGTAAGGACGATTTTCACTTGTATTTGAAATCGGTCGAATAGGCTAGTTGCCCTAAAAATGTAATTAGTCCGTCTTTTAGATTATTCAAAAATAAGGGACACGTATTTTTTATTTGTAAATTAGACCAAAAATGACAAAGATATAACCTATTAAAGTTACGTGTGACGTCACGATGCGTGGCATTTTTCGCGCAGGGTGACGTCACAGGTAACTTAAATAGGCTATTACCTTTGTTCTTTTTTGTTTAATCGAAAAAAGAAAAAATACGTGTCCAATATTTTTTTATAATCTAAAATACGGACTAAATAGAATGTAATTATTTTGACCCTGGAAACTACCCTATTGCATCGCATCGCGACATTACCAAGCCAGCCTATTCTATTCCTTATTCTTTACAGGTTACGTTTCAAGTGCGTGAACTCTCTCGCATTGTCGGCGGCATCAATACGACTGTTAGCGAGAACGAAGGCAACCTGGTGCTCGGTATGTTAATTTATACTGTATTACCTTATAAATAAGACTCCTTTTACAGTGGCAAACAAGACAACTCAATGTAATAATATAATAATGTTCCACAACTTTCAAACAACGCCATCTAGTCCCAAGCTAAGCGTAGCTTGTGTTATGGGAACTAGACAACTGATAAACATACTTATATATTTCTAAATACATACATATTATAGATAAATAACACCAAGACACAGAACAAATGATCGTGCTCATCACACAAACACTTGTCCACTTGTCCTGGGTGGGAATCGAACCCACGACCTCCGGCATAGCAGTCAGGGTCACTAACCACTAGACCAACAGGCCAGTCAATTGCAATGTCCGACCATGGACCATGCCCATGATCCCAATTCTGCTAATTTAGTAATGACTCAATTGAATATCAATTGGATCTCAGTAGCAGTTTTAACTATATTTGGTATTCTGCTACTAATTTAAGACCAATGGTTTTCCAGTGACATTCCATTGAACTGCTATCAGAATATTTGCTAGTCTGCTCTTCAATCGTGTTACAATTGTAAATCGATTGTGGACTTTATCGGTATTCTACTCTCTAATGGCAATACTTATAACTGTTCAACTGAGAATCAATTATAATTACACTACGATTCCATTACGACTCTATTGGGCTTATACAAGTTTTTGCAGAATACCAAGTTTGTTCTAATAGTAATGGAGTCGTGATTGAGTCTCAATTGAATATCAATAGCATGTGAGTTAAATAAAATTAGCAGACTTGAGGCCCTGGTCAACGGCGCGTTGTATTCCACGCGCGCCTCAAGAGTGTCAGCATTATGACGGGGCCCCCTCTATAGAGGGTCGAAGCCTGCCGGGGTCGCGGGACTAATGAATTACCAGAACGTAAAGGGATATTGAAGGACACCGTGGATTTTAGTCAGTACAAGTCTGACAGTCCCTCCTGCCCTGCCCGGAGTGGGAGGACTCATTTGATGATTGTACCACAATAAAAAATAAAGTTGCCTAGGGAAGTTTAGAATAGAATATTTTTATTTGCGTGAAATATGGTACATTGAGGTGTTAAAATTAAATAAGTTCCAACATATTCCGCTTACTATTGTTCAGCATGCAAATTATTTTAAAAGCTAAGTTATTATAATAATAAAATTACAAAGAGAATAATAGTTGTTATTGCCCGTATCCGAGTTGAAAATATTAAACATTTGATAAAAATTAACAAAAGGAGAACATTAAACGTTAGTAATTTACCAAAATATGAAACAAGTAGATAAACATTTATAAAAAAAATAACAAATGTAAATAACATCAAGAGTAATAATAATTAACAATAATACACAAACAATAAAAGTGTACTGAAATTAATGTTGATACATCGTTAGGTACGATTGGGCCTACAAGTTAAAAATTCACTTATATTGTAAAAAACATTGTTTGAAAACCATCTTTTAAGCCGGCTTCTAAATAAATTAAATGGGAGTTCTCTAATCTGTTTAGGTATCTTGTTGTAGACTAGTTACAGTCCATCTTTTATGTCTATGGTCTTAACCAGTTCCTTGCCGTCAGGTGTGAAGATGCCGAACGTGTTGGGTCGCGGGGAGCGCGTGCAGGCGGAGTACAGCATGGGGTACCGCTCCTCATCCAACTTCAGCATCATGGCTACCAAACCGTTCCCACACAAACCACTAGTTCCCGTGTAAGTAATATAATAATATTCCACAACGATCACACAACGCCATCTAGTCCTAACCTAAGCAGAGCTTGTGTTATGGGTACTAGACAACTGATAAACATACTTATATATTTCTAAATACATACATAATATTATACAGGGTGGAATTTTGTAATGCCACCTGGAGGGAAAGTACCTACTCTTAATATTGCAACTTGGAAAATTTTACTCAAAGAAAACATTCCTTTATTTTTGATTAGAAAGCAAACTGCATTCAAAGATTTTCGAAAATTCTGTTCTCGGGAATCGAATCGGCTAAAATCTGAAAAAATTATACCCTGTACTTTTATTGCACCGATCGTTAGGGTCAATAGGGTAGTTTCCAGGGTCAAAATAATTGCATTCTATTTAGTCCGTATTTTAGATTATAAAAAAATATTGGACACGTTTTTTTTCTTTTTTCGATTGAACAAAAAAGAACAAAGATAATAGCCTATTTAAGTTACCTGTGACGTCACTCTGCGCGAAAAATGCCACGCATCGTGACGTCACACGTAACTTTAATAGGCTATATCTTTGTCATTTTTGGTCTAATTTACAAATAAAAAAATACGTGTCCCTTATTTTTGAATAATTTAAAAGACGGACTAATTACATTTTTTAGGCAACTATTTATACGACCTTCAAATAGTTCATCTAGATCTGGGTGTTTGTGTGTGTGATTATCAGTGTAACTACAAAAAAATTAAACATCTGTTGAACACTTGTCTAAAAAAAACTGTCGACGTCAAAAAAATACCTCACTTTGCTAAAAGGATCTTTTTCAAGGATTTTTTTTTTTCGTGTTTGTTGTTAAGTAATTTGAAACATTACCAATAGATGGCGCAACGTGTAAACAGCGTTCATAAAACAAAGCGAACGAGAAATTCAGCTTCGAGTGTAGTGGTTGCGATAGCCTAGTTGGTTAAGGCGTCTGGAGTACCTATCCAGAAGACGCAGGTTCGAACCCTGCTCGCAGCTCAATTTTTCGTTCGTTAAAATATCTTTGCGAAGACGCGACCCAGGCGTTATTGCATATAAAAAATATAACTAGATATAAGGATCGTTTTGCAGTTTTTTTTACGACAAGTGTTCAACAAATGTTTAACTTTTTGTGGTTCGACGCTAGATGATAAAAAAATGAACAATAGAAGAACACTTGCTAAGCTAACGGTACGTTTCCCTCAGGTTATCAACATCGATATACCAGCAGAATCACGAGTACCCATGGTCTGGTTATCGGCTCCTCGACCGTGGACTGCTTTTTGACGTCGCCTTCAAGACCTCGCCGGCGGTAAGTCGGACATCACACTCCCTACCCCAGGGTTAGAGACAATAGGACCCATTCGCAAAAAAAAAACTTGAGAGGTGTCAAGGGACACCCGGATGGAACGAAGTTAGCAAAAATAATCGTCGCAACACCACACTGCTCAATACAATGATATTATAAATAAAAAGAGGTAGATATCGCACTAGCACGCACAAAATGTTGAGGACAAACTAAGACAAATTGTTGCTCTTTGCTATCCCTATCTCTTTCTATCTTCATACGTTCCGCATTATCTATCGCTGTCGTAGTTTTAAATTACTATAATAACAACGCAACAATTCTGAACGCCATTCAGTATGAACATGGCGTATCTTTCTTTTTAATATCATTGGTTCAATGCGAAATAGAAAGACGAAACGAAAATATCTGGCTTGCTTTCTATTAGAGAGAGAGACAGAGAAACATGCGCACGCCGTAATACGACAAGAGTCACGAGGAACGGGGGTTGAGTGAGGGGTACGGGGCGCGAGGTGCGGGGTGAGGCGAAAAGTGTCGTGACAACTTTTCGTAAGAATATTTTCCGTCTAACCTTCACAACGCGCGATAAGAAACTTCGTTCCAAAAGAAGATGGACCAAAATTGCCCCACGTCCTATAACAAAGAGACATACGTCAAAAAAAAGGAAAAAAAATTAAAAAAAATATGGCCTAATTCTTAAGTTCATTTTTTTACACCTTCATATGGAAAAATTGCTTTAAAAATATTCCAGGCGCTGATAAGAAAAATTCGTTTGTATGCGTATTTATAGACCGATTTAAAAAATTCTTTTTTTGTTTGAAAGGGTTCCCCCATGGTAGTCCCACGGCCGTAAAGTCAGGTCTTCGGTCTCCAGGACCCCGGATAAATAAAAGAAAAATCTTAAAAATAAGCTCATTTTTGTACTATAGATTATTAGTTATTCACTCTCTTGTCATTTCTTTTGACAGCATGTTTAGCGGGGTGGCTGAGCGGTTGGACTGCTGCGCTGCGCGTCGTGGGTTCGATTCCCGCACGGAGCAAAGATTTGTGCGATCTACAAGTATTTGTTTCGGGTCTGGGCGTTTGTGTATGTAACTCACATACACAAACCCCTAGGTATTTGTGTGTGAGTTTCTATGTTTGTAAACGCACCCATGATACAGGAGGAATTCCTGGTGTGAGGCAATGTTAAAAAAAACTGTAACTGTGACGCATTATGATGAGACAGAATCGCGAGGGAGGGGTCTCCAGAGGTTATCTATCTATCTAATATCTTTAAACGAGCAATTCTTTTTTATTTATTTATATACAATCAGGATCTCGGAAACTGCTCCAAGGATTTTCATGAAAGTTACAGATTAGGGGTTTTTCGGCTCAAGGAATCGATTTATCAAGGTCCCAGGTTCGAGAAAAGCCCGGTTCCCAAGATAGACATTTTAAAAACCGAGCGAAGCTCGGTCAACCAGATATTTTTACTTAAAATGAGATCTAAGACGGATAACGTTTGCATGGGAAAATCATAACACGCGAGTTGATGAATTTGAAAGTCAGTATTTATATTAGTATGTGTATAGGTACTACATCAGAAATAATTATAGGTACACGTGTTTTTAGATTTTTCGAAAATCATTCCCAAAGTTAGTGAAAAGGGGTATTCAAGTTTAAAGAGAAGGATCTAAACGTGTAACCTGAATTAAGGACGGTAGTTGCAATTTATTACGTAGGTCAGCACTAAGAAAGGATTTTGTGTGGATTACATGTAAGGGGGTGAAAAGGGGTGAAAACCTTTGTAAAATCTTATTCCTTGGGTTTATAAACTTGAAGCTTTGTACGAATATGAGTATTTGTAAATATGGGCATTTTTAGTTATTTTAAGTTTTAAATACCCTCCATTTGTAATGTAGACGATGTTAAAGTTTGTAAAGAAAAATCATAACGTGCGACCCGATGAATTTGAAACTCAGTATAAAGAAATTAGATAAAAAATAAACAATCACGAGTTTTTGGGTTTTTCGAAAATCACCCCCAACATTGGTGCTTCGATAAACTCAAAAGTAGGCCTAAAATTAAATAATCTCTTAAACGAATAAAGGATCCGTATCCTATATTTAAGAAATCAACCCCTAGCGGGGTGAAAATTTGAAAATCAGTTTGTCCACATTAATATTTTAAAGAGACAAGATTTGATTGTTTGTGTGTATTGACTATTCATGTGAGCCTATGTTCTGAAACTACTGGAGCATTTTTAGATTTTCCAAAAGTATCCTATAAGGAGGGTGACCGGGCGTTTAAATTCACTGAGTTCGAAGTTAGAAACACGAGCAGACGAAGTCGCGGGCGAAGTGCTATTTCATCATCACTAGCCTATTAATGTTCTGTTCCCACTGCTGGGACACAGGCCTCCTCTCTGTGAGAGGGAGTGGGCCATAATCCACCACGCGGGCCCAGTGCGGATTGGTGGACGTCACATGTTTTCGAATTTTTGTTTCTAGGATATGCCGGTTTCCCCACGATGTTTTACTTCACTGTATTGAGAGCAGTGGTGATGAAATAAATAACACAAAGTAATGCGCCTGCCTGGTTTCGAACCCACGACCTACAACTCGTAAGTCGGGGCCGATACCACTAGGCCACCACTGCTTTTTCGGAACGGGAACCGGGCTTTTCTCGAACCTGGGACCTTGATAAATCGATTCCTTGAGCCGAAAAACCCCTAATCTGTAACTTTCATGAAAATCCTTGGAGCCGTTTCCGAGATCCTGAGTATATATAAATAAATATAAAAGAATTTCTCGTTTAAAGATATTAGATAGATAACCTCTGGAGACCACTCCCTCGCGATACCTTTGATTCTGTCTCATCATAATGCGTCACAGTTACAGTTTTTTTTAACATTGCCTCACACCAGGAATTCCTCCTGTATCATGGGTGCGTTTACAAACATAGAAACTCACACACAAATACCTAGGGGTTTGTGTATGTGAGTTACATACACAAACGCCCAGACCCGAAACAAATACTTGTAGATCGCACAAATCTTTGCTCCGTGCGGGAATCGAACCCACGACGCGCAGCGCAGCAGTCCAACCGCTCAGCCACCCCGCTAAACATGCTGTCAAAAGAAACAACAAGAGAGTGAATAACTAATAATCTATAGTACAAAAATGAGCTTATTTTTAAGATTTTTCTTTTATTTATCCGGGGTCCTGGAGACCGAAGACCTGACTTTACAGCCATGGGACTACCATGGGGGAGCCCTTTCAAACAAAGATTTTTTTAAATCGGTCTATAAATACGCATACAAACGAATTTTTCTTATCAGCGCCTGTACTATTTTTAAAGCAATTTTTCCATATGAAGGTGTAAAAAAATGAAGTTGGGGAGTATCCCATATTTTTTTATACATTTTTATCTTTCTTTTGAGGTATTTCACTTTGTTATAGGACGTGGGGTAATTTTCTATGGATTGTGATCCTTCTTCTTTGGCCTTGGAACAAAAATTGTTGGAACATGGACTGAGTTACCCCACGAGAGGTTTGCGCTTTTGGCGTTTCACGTTGTAAAGGCTCCATTTATGCTGGTTAATGATAAATAGGTATTGCTTCCTTCTTCAGACGCTGCACAACGTGCAATGGGAGGGTCTAGTTCGCGACACTTCCGTGCTCAGCAAGACTACCAGCTTTAAAGTGAGGGAAAGTAGCGGTGAGTTACTAGTCTTATTATTGACAATCTTAAGGGCTTCACACACAGCAGCTATAATTTAAAGATGTACATTATAGCACGATACATCTACCACACGACAGCTATATATTTTTACATCTTCGAATCTTAAGATATAGAGCGATACGAAAATATACATTTATATTTATATACATCTTAATATTCTCAAGGGCTTCACACATAGCAGCTATAATGTAAAGATGTACATTATAGCACGATACATCTCATTACATCTTTCCATAGAAATTCGAAGATGTAAAATTATACATTATAGCTGCAGTGTGTGGAAGTCCCTAACGGACGGACTATACAACATTATTTTTTGTTTATGCGAAACCCGATACACCTGTCCAATATTTTTGTGTAAAGAATCTATGCACAAAATTTTAAAACCATATCATAAATAAACTGATTCGCTGAATTTAATTTTAAAAAGAAGAATTTTCAAAATCGGTCCAGGAGTCTTTGAGATATCGGGAAAATACATAAGAAAAAAGATTACGACGAATTTAGAACCTCCTCCTTTTTTGAAGTTAGTTAAAAATAGTTGATGTTAAAAACCTACCTATCCCCATAAAATATACCGTAAAAACGGGTTATGGGACATCTCGCCCACAAAAAAACTGGCCCACAGGCCAGATGTCCTCTTTTTAAAATGTGCATGCGTATATTCGCCCGGACCAATTTAGTAGAACGAGCCAGATGTCTTCTATTGAATAGTAAAGTATTAATAATAATAATTATAATCAGCAAAAGTACTAGGCAAGCATAAGTTCAAAGTAGTATAATTTTAATTATTTATGTACTTATATAATAATTCGAGGCAGGAAGATTATTTAAGTACATACCACTTTAAACTTATGCTTGCCTAGTACTTTTGCTGATTATAGGTATTTTTATTGAACAGATATTTAGTTAAAAATATACGATTTTGCCGAAATATCCCTTTACTATTTAATAGAAGACATCCTGCTCGTTCTACTAAATTGGTCCGGGCGAATATACCCATGCACATTTTAAAAAGGGGACATCTGGCCTGTGGGCCAGTTTTTTTGTGGGCGAGATGTCCCATAACCCGTAAAAACATACCTATTAAAGCTGTAAAAATAAAGTTGACAAACCTACATTTTTGCAGTTGAAGAGCATGTTCTCCGATACATTTTGTTTAAGAAAACATATTGTTCAAGTACATTTTATAAGTTGGTCGACTATTACTCGTAAAGTTGTAAAGCCTACTTAGTCATGATAATTTTCTTTTAAACTTCGTTATATATACTACTATTGTGAATTTTTTCACACCCCCAAACATAACCGTTTAGCTGGTAGAGGGGGGGGGGACACGCGAATCGAGCAAAATTTAGCACTTTAAAGCTTAATATTTCACAAACGAATTTTTTTATCAAAAAATTGTAAATGCAAACTATCATTATTTTTTAAAGGCCTATTTAATGATACCCCACACTAAGGGGTACGCGAGAAAAAAAAATCCTCACTTTACGTGTAAGTACAGGAGGTACCCTAAAAAAAAATATTTTACGAGATTTTATTTTACCACTTTTTCGGCACAACAAATCCGTATATTTACACCAAATTACAGCTCTCTAGTACTGTGCGTCTCTGAGCTAAACTGCGGACAGACGGACGGACGGACGGACGGACATGGCGAAACTATAAGGGTTCCTTGTTGACTACGGAACCCTAAAAATCACAAAGTTATAAGCTTGTATATATTACCTGGTTGTCCGTTCAAAAACATGCTCATTTCGCGGTACACCCGCGTAAACCGCGTCTCCTGTGTTATACACTCGTGGTAATAGTTTGGCAATAGGTACCTAACCGTACGGTGATTGTATTGTAATTAACTGGTAATAAAAAATTATTAAAATATTTAAAAATATATATACAGGGTGTTTGGTCCATCGTGTGCCAAATTAAAATGGTCGATAGAAGGGGTCACCTGCTATTCTTTCAGACCCCTTAACACCCCTCATGCCCTGTGGATTTTTTTTAAATCGACTTTTTATTGTTTTACTAAAAAAGACCCAAATCTTACATTCAAATGCAATTTTCTTTTTAAATATCGGTCGTAGACTCTCAATTTTAATTTTATTTAGATGAGTATTGTATAAGAGTACTTTTAAATACAAAATTAGTGACATTAGCCACTTAGTTATTTTTTAATTCACTCGCAAAGTTAAAACATAAATTAAAGCTGTACATGTTACAGCTGTTTATATGGCTACAGAAAAAAAACTAGAAGCGACCGGGATCTTCCAACTCCCTCATTAATTCTCCAGTCTATCCCCTTGCTAATGATGTGCCACACGCCATAAAAATCTTTTAAAAACTTTGTGAATTCACTAGAATTGTGAATCGAGTCACCCAAGGCTGATATTCAAAATTAATTTTTTGTTGCTTTTTTGATACCTGGCAAACCTATAAATCTTATCTCATTCGTATAAGGTAATAGCTGTCCCGTATCTCTATGTTTTTGTGGGATTTATTAAAAAAAAAAAATGCATTGTTAACGTTTATTTCATAAATCCTGCTCGAATTGTTGGCCTCTGTTGCGAATGCAGGCCCGACATCTATTTCGACAGTTTTTGTACGAAGTCGTATTTCCTCCTTAGTGGTATTGAATGCCGCTTCCATGCGTTGGACTAGTACCTCCTTAGTTGGAACGTCCGTTACGTACCTATACCAGCCGTTTGGAACGTCTCTAGACATAAAGTGTAACGAAGTTAGATCTGGGGAACGTGGTGGCCATGGAATAGGGCCTTCGCGTCCAATCCACGCATTGTGGAACATATTGTTAAGATATTTCCTCACAGTCAAACGCCAATGCGCAGAACAGCATTTTGAAATACCATGGGCAAACGTTCATTAAACACGGGCACATCATCGGTCACTAATTTGAGCAGGATTTGTAACAATTATGAAATAAATGTTAAAAATGCATTTTTTTTTTACACGTAAATCCCACTAATACATAGAGATACGAGACAGATTTTTTTAAAGATAAGATTTATAGGTTTGTCAGGTATCATTTAAGCAAAAAAGATGTTTAAAATCATAATTTTGTATGTCAGCCTTAGGGCACTCGATTCACAATTCTAGCGAATTCACAAAGTTGTTCAAAGATTTTTATGACATGTGGCACATCATTAGCAAGGGGATAGACTGGAGAAATAATGAGGGAGTTGGAAGATCCCGGTCGCTTCTAGTTTTTTTTCTGTAGCCATATAAACAGCTGTAACATGTACAGCTTTAATTTATGTTTTAACTTTGCGAGTGAATTAAAAAATAACTAAGTGGCTAATGTCACTAATTTTGTATTTAAAAGTACTCTTATACAATACTCATATAAATAAAATTAAAATTGAGAGTCTACGACCGATATTTAGAAAGAAAATTGCATTTGAATGTAAGATTCGGGTATTTTTAGTAAAACAATAAAAAGTCGATTTAAAAAAATCCACAGGGCATGAGGGGTGTTAAGGGGTCTGAAAGGATAGCAGATGACCCCTTCTATCGACCATTTCAATTTGGCACACGATGGACCAAACACCCTGTATATAACATGGTGTAAATATTATTGGAATCGAATCAGTTACTGATTCTGAACAAACTATATTCCGGTTTCGCATATACTAAAAATAATGTTGTATAGATTTTCAATTTATGCAGTATAATAGCCTATTTTAAATCAATATTCATCTACAGGTCCTCAAATGAAGTCGATTTTGCGCCACATAGTCGCAGTGGATCACCGCGACGAACCGATCTTCCCGACGCGCGGGTCGTGGGTTCAGTTCACGAGCGAGGTGGCCGGCTTGGGCGGTGGTGTTGCCAACCTCAAGACAGAGCTACACGCGCAGGCGAACGCTACCTTGATGGAAGATATTGTGAGTTTTCATCTATAACCTTACCGTGTTATTTTCAGTTGTACACACAAGAAAGCAGGAAAGCCACAATTCCATGAACAGTTATTTTTTTCTTTAGCTTAATCATTTATGTTGTTATTTTAATGTTCTCGTTTCCTCGTATTCGTAATGATAAGCACAGTGTTCACCTTCACGAACTTGAAACGTAACCTGTACAGAATAAGGAATAGAATAGATAGGCTGGCTTGGTAATGTCGCGATGCGATGCAATTCGACCGATTTCAAATACAAGTGAAAATCGTCCTTACCACTACGACATATGACGTAAAATGTGCGGTTATCTAATGTTTAATGGAATGTCACTGGAAAATCATTTGTCTTAAAATTCATACAAAAACATGTTTTTTTTTAAATAAAACACTGTAATCCCTTTGTCACCAGGTGCTGCAGCTGACGGGTGCACTGGGAGTCCTCCACGACGTGTTCGGCACGGAGCTACCTGATCACTTCTACCTGGGAGGACCCACCACGCTGAGAGGGTTCCAGCAGAGGGGCGTGGGACCACACAATGACGGACAGGCTACCGGTGGACGGGTGAGTCGTGGTGTAGTTACTGAGTAGGTTTCGATACCTGCACGGAACAAATACAGGGCGAATTTTTCAACAGGGCTTGGTTGGCTGGGGTGCCATGACAGGAAACCTCCACGTGCGCCCGTGGACTGGAGTTCCCTCTCGGATACGTCCGGGGGGAAGACCAGTGCATCGGGCCGGTGCAACCTGGGATGCGGGCAAACACTCTTCCTTAGGGGCCTAAGGGGTCTCTTTGCCCGTATGTGAATAGCCTGTCGTGTGGACGCTCCAACGCGTGTCCCTCTGATCAGCAGAGGGCACAGCGGCGGAGCGGGCTTGCGGACGGTGAGTGATGGGTAGCTGTTCCTTTCCGCCCCACCCAGGTTTTACCACTTCAATTCTAAGTTCGGGGGGTGCCCTCAAATTGGTTTTTGTTTTATTTTTGTGTGGACATCCTAATGCGGTTCACCTAATACATCTACTTACCAAGTTTAAACAGGATAGCTCTTATACTTTCGTCAAAAAGTGGCTGTGACATACGGACGGACAGACAGACATGACGAATCTAAAAGGGTTCCGTTTTTTGCTACGGAACCCAAAAAATTATGTGTATATGACTGGTGTCTTCCTCTCCCAGGTGTACTGGGCGGGCGGGCTGCACGTGTACGCGCCGCTTCCGTTCCAGGGCTCCCGCACCGGGCTGGGCGCTCTGTTCCGCTCGCATCTCTTCGTCAACGCCGGCAGCCTCGCCATGCCAGGTCAGTCATAGCTTAAGAGGAAACACCAAGGTCTGGAGAATTGAAAAATAGGTATTTGTAAAATCTATTGCTGTCGCTCAGTGCCCACAACAGAGTTACAGAGCGCGATAGAGACAACTGCAACTTGGACCGAAAATACCTTATTAAATGGCACAAAATCAACGATTCGTAGTCCCCTGATTACTCCTCCAAAACTTAACCGATTTCACTACTTTTTTCTTTAAAAAATAAAGAAAGGCATTGGCCGTGTTCCTATGTATTCCTTTTTTTATATAATCTCGTCAAATTTGTTTTCTGGATATTTGAACACGGAAAATTTTTTGAATGTTCATATCTCTTTTAATAATTAATTTATGGAAAAAGGAAAACATAGAGACATGCCAATAGTGGTCATAGATTTTTTGTAAAAATAATATTGCTCTACTGGCATTATCCAGGGAGAAAATAGGGGATTAAGTTAGTATGGAAAAACGACCGTGGTGTTTCCTCTTAAGGTCAAACAAGTCAACATTTTTTCCATAGAAACTTCGTTGGGGATTTACTCCACCATTTGACAAGGTACATCCAAAGTTAAACATGATATTATTTTGTCTCATTATTAATTTTGTCTGTACGGAAGCAGAATCTTGAAATAACAAGCCATTAAAAAGTTACGAGCTTCCAAAGATTCGTTTTTATTGCTAATTTTAACACAACTTTGGGCGTAAATTAGAAATGAAAGAAGCATCAAATTTCCAAAACAAAGTCCGTACCGACACAACACATTTATCGAAGAATTCCATAAATTTTATTTGAAATTGTATGATGCAGTGGTCTTTTCATAAAACCCCTTCTTCCAAAGGCCGTTTCGTATTTTTTTACGCGCGCCTTTTATTCTGTATGATCGTGCATCTCACTGAATAATGTTTTCCCCTGTTTTCTCCACGGGGGGATGACGCTCGCGGACACATGAACATTATGGCTCGATTTCAGGTGAAATATCATGGTTTTTGACCATGCCTGCCAGTGAGTTCGAGCTCGCGACTAGCGCCGCCTTAAGTAAACAGTATGCAATGTGATAGACTAGCGACCACAGGCCTCATCATGTATTAGTAGTTTTCAGTTATTCTGAAGTAAAATAAACTGGAACTTTGACATTTTCAAATTGTTTTCAAGGAAAAAGTTAGTTCCTTCTTCGCACACCAGAGGCGCTGTTCCATTTTCCATACAAGAAACGCTGTAAATACCGGAAAAACGCTGTAAATTAAAATCGTGAAAACTCGTTATAAGGGTATATGACTTTAATCTTATTTCATTCGTGTTTTTGACTGAGGAACCCGGCATCAAGTTTGTCATGCATCTCACGCGAATTTGCTACTGGCAGCTCTTCGTGACGTGTTTCAAACTTTTCTATACATTTGATCGTTTCGTTGGCCGCCCAAAACTCAGTGTTTAATTACATAAACATGCGGTTATCAACGGGTAGATGAAAAATAAAACACGATCGCCACGACGTCAAGTCAATAGAATGGGGTTGGCAACTAGGAAACGAATGGCGCTAGTATAGCTAGTTCCAAGCATCGCCATTGGTTCAAATCTTATACTTTGACTGGCCTGTTGGTCTAGTAGTTAGTGACCCTGGCTGCTATGTCGGAGGTCATGCGTTTGATTCCCACCCAGGAAAAATGTTTGTGTGATGAGCACGATCATTTGTTCTGTGTCTGGGTGTAATTTAACTATAATATGTATGTATTTAGAAATATATAAGTATGTTTATCAGTTGTCTAGTACCCATAACACAAGCTCTGCTTAGCTTGGGACTGGATGGCGTTGTGATAGTTGTGGAGTATTATTATTATTTTTAAATTCGTCAGAGGGCGGCAGCCTGTCCTCCCTGGAGTCCCTCCGCCTGGCGCGTGTGTCGCTGGGCGCCGGCGTGTGTGTGCGACTGGGTCGCGCCGCGCGGCTCGAGCTCAACTACGCGGTGCCGCTGCGGGCCATGCCGCACGACGTCAGTGCCGCAGGACTGCAGTTCGGTGTCGGGGCCAACTTCCTCTAGCGTGAGTATTTGATGTACCCAGCTATTGACCAAGAGAGCAGTACACTTAGCACAAATGTTCAGTATTTGAGACGTAAAGTCAACGACGATATAATACCAGACTCCTAATAACAGGCGACCGATGTCTGCCAACACATTAGGCAAAAAAGTCTTATATTCGTCTCATTTCGACCACTCCTGTGAGCCGTAAACATACGTTGAGACAGAACAGACCTTGAGTTAGCCAATCACAACGCAGTACCCCGTCCCCCTCGCTTACGTAGTACCTCAGCGAGTTGACAGAATAGTTTGTGTTCTTTAGATCGTGCATGCGGAGTCTAGTATTATATCGTCGTTGCGTAAAGTAAACTATAGTTGGTGCCAGTTAAGATGGCAATAGCGGACATTGACCCCTACCTAATAAGTCCTCGTATAATGACATAAGCTCAGAATTAGTATTTCTATAAAATACCGAATAAATTAGTAAGTATATTGTAAGGATATAAGTATCTTATAATTCATAAAATATCAAAATGGTAAAAAAAAATCACCTATAACTAAAATTTTAGATTATTTTTATATTTAAGACTCACAAGTAAACACTGTCATTTCATAGAAAAATGCTAATTCTGATTTTATGTCATTATACGACGACTTATTAGGTAAAGGTCAATGACCGCTATTGCCATCTTAACTGGCACCAACTATAGAACATTGACAATTTCAAGTTGACATTTTTCAAAGGAAAAAATTAGTTCCGTCTTCGCGCACCAGAGGCGCTGTTCCATTTTTTCATACAAGAAACGCTGTAAATACTGTAAAGTAAAAGAGTGAAAAGGGTACATAATTATACATTTTCGCACTGTTTTTCATTTAAATTCGTTAAAAAATAAAGTTGTAGTGCTTATTAAACACATAACGTCACTCCCGAATGTTCATACTAAACTTAGTTTGAACATCTCTGCTACATCGGGCGCTGCGATCGATTTACTTGGACTTTTGGACTATCAAATCACTTTGTCTTTCTCTCTCCCTCTCTCTCACTCCCTCTCTCTCTCCCTATATCCCCCCTCTCTCTCACTCTTTCTATTTCTCTATTTTCTTCCCCCAGAGAAAGAATATTAATTTCATCTCTCCCTCTCTCTCTCCCTCTCTCTCCCTCTCTCACTCTCTTTCCATCTCTATCTCTTTTTTCTTTCCCCAGAGAAAGAATATTAATTTCTCTAGTAAAACGTTTTTATTTTTATTTTCAGCTTCGACACGCACATTGAGCAGGAGTATTTTGTGAAGTTTTGTAAATATAGTAACGACGCACCGTTTAGTGTCATTATTTATTATTTGATTCAAATATAGTGGCTGTACTTGCGCTGAGGGTAGGTCACAATCTATGTTTATAAGTTAAAATAATTATAACAAGGAAAATCAATTGTTTCGTCCTTTTTTGAATGCATGCACCTGCAAAAAAATCACACAAACTTTAAGTTCTTTTTTTTTTAATTACTGTACAGATTTTAATAAAACTTCGTACACATATAAGCAGGAGACATAGATCTAAAAAGTTTGTAGAAAATATTCTCGAAATGTCTAACTTTAGTAGAAAATATTATTGGAACAAGCTAACTTTAAATAAATATAAAATTATTTTAATTTTAATGAAAACTTTTAAGTCCAATTTAACCACTTCCCTGTCCGATGAATCACATGTGACTCACGACCATTGTTTATCTATTGTGTCTGCTGCGCGGACAGTGAAAGTGTTAAAAGAGTGCCTGCCGCCGTCGCGGTGCTCTAATAACCGTGGCCCCGGAACTTAGATTATAAAATGTCCCAATAGTATGACTACTATCTGGATATTTTATAATCTAAGTTTGATAGACAACATGTAACGTAATTAACGCACACCCTCAGACACCCCAATTAGAATATTATGATATAATCATAATACATATATTGAAATTTTAATTTGACATGTAAATGCATTGTTATTAACTAAATTAGTTATTTTGAAGTAAGGTTTATTTTTCTTTATTTGTATCGGAATTTGTATTAATACACATAAAATTGCACTTTTAAGTCTTGTTGCCTGGATTTACGGTCTATTTTATTTTGTTTTGACTGTACAGGGGTAATGTGACTATAATTTCCGTAGTTTTAATTATTTTTGATAAAAAATTACATATATTAAAAATGATAGAATTCGATTCAGTAAACGATTCTGAACAAACTAATTTCAGGATGTGCGTTAATTATGATAAATGTTGTATATTAATGCAGTTAGAGAATTAAAGACGTGTTTTCTTTAAAGGAATAAGCAACGTCTAATAGAAACTATATAATTTGTAGTGTAGACAAATTATTTGTTTTTGTTTCTATGCATTTATAAATATTTTTTCATTAAAAAGTTGCGATTTTTAATTAAAACTTGTTAATATTTGACAACCATTTGCGACGTTGCCAACTTTCGGAATAACGAGCGCGCAGGGTCGCGTCACCAATGAAATGTGTATCTTTTCGTGTAGTAAATAAAGTTCGATTTTGAGTCGCACTATTGAAATGTGCGCGCTGCTTCGCGTCTCGTGTGATCTTATGTTGAGCTCTTATGGTTTGATATTCGAAAAAGAACTTTAATGCCTGTTGCTTTAAAATTGAAATTTGTATTTATCAAAATCAGAATTTATTGTTGTACAGTCCATTGACAGTTATTTTACCTCTAATTGTCACTGTCAAAATCTCAGTGAATTTTAACAACGTTTGGTTAGTTATAGAGTCCGTCAAAATTATAGTGATCATTATTTACATCACTATTATTCTAAATGCAATAAGGTTGCTGTTCGATTGCTTTTCTCAGAGGTAATAAAACTGTGAAAGGACTTTAAGATGTCGTATTATTCAAAAAGCGATTGTATGTTTATTGTTTTAATGTTGAATTTTTGATGTCTGTCCTTTGATTGTTGAACGGAAAACGCTTTGAATTTCAAGTATATTATACATCAATGGTTTATTATTATAACAATATATGTGAATACGTATTTAGTCTTTTTTTGGGTTGTACCAAATTTTTATTGATTATAAATAAAAATTATTGTAAAGTATTGTCACCTGAAAAAATAGAATTGTATCTTTTCTCTGCGCAAGCGAGTTGCCAGCAAATAAAGTGTTTAGTCTGATACAACTGTTAAAATACGTGTTTTATTTGTCTAACCTCATTACCATCAGCCTTTATTGTTCCCACTGCTGGGACACAGGCCTCCTCTCTTTGAGAGCGGACCATAATCCACCACGCGGGCCCAGTGCGGGTTGGTAGATGTCACATGTCTTCGAAATTTTGGTTCTAGGACATGCCGGTTTCCTCACGATGTTTTTCTTCACCGTTTTGAGAGCAATGGTGATGAAATAAATTGTACAATGTAATGCGTCTGGCGGGGTTCGAACCCACGACCTACGATATCACTGGGCCACCACTGCTGCCTGTTTTTCATATCCTATCCTTCTATATTTTAAGGTCCCTCTTTGAGGAGTGGCTGGATAGATGTCATGGCGTCCTGACCTACCGCATGACTCATGTCCTCACTGGACGGGAGGTACCTGTTTCTGATACGGCTGGAAGGTACCTGTTTCTGATACGGCTGGAAGAAACTGGTGGGCACCACTGCTCAGATCGCAAGGAGGACACGGTGGAGCATACGGTACAGGACTGCCCCGCGCGCGGCTTTGCACCGCCGTATCCTCACGGAGGTGATAGGTGGAGACCTGAGCGCTCGGCATTGGTCGAGGCCATGCCCGGGTCCTGACGGTCCCGGGATCTGACGGGGGCCCCACCAGATTGCTGGCAGCTCTTTGAGGCACACGTGGAACACGACGCGCCGTCGACCCGGGCACGGTCCAAGATCGGAAGTTGGCTGGAAATCGTCTTTCGACGCCGTGGGCCTACCACTGCGGAGGGAGGACACTGTTTTCTCCCGCACGCGGCCCGCCTTCTCCTTCGCGAGCATGACTGTTTCGCAGAAAGAGGCGACCGCTTCCCATTCCGTCTATTTATTATATTGGTGGCGACCGCTTCTCATGGCCTCGACCAATACCGGACGCGAGAGGTCTCCGCCAATCGCCACCCTGAGGACACGGCAGTGCTCTGCCCAAGCAGGGCAGTCTTGCACCGTATGCTCCACCATGTCCTCCGGGCGATTCTCGCAGTGGTGACAACCAGGCGTTTCTTCCTTTCCAATACGACACAGGAACCTCCCGAAACATCCGTGCCCGGTGAGGACCTGCGTCAAAGGAAGGTGAGGACTTCGTGACGCCTCTCCAGCCACTCCTCAAAGAGGGATCTTACCGCCACAATAGTGGCGTACCCGGGGTGTCCCTCTTTAGTTCACATCTCTGTTACAGCGTGCGCTGCAATCGAAATAATAGTCCCCCAGCACCGACTTTGCACATAGCGTATACGGAAACAAAAATATTAACAATTTGACGCTCCGTCCTAATGGCCACCCATTAACAGACTGACCTAGGCTAGTGCGGCTTAACCTTGAACATCTACACGTGCTGTTTTTATAGTATTATTTTCTTATATTAAGTAAAATGAATTTGCATGCCTAGCCATTAAATCACCGCGCCAAATGTGACTAAAAATTCCGCGAATCCTCCTTTTTTCGAAGTCGGAAAAATGGCTACCATTCAGGGGTAGTTTGGTTCCGACCCCACATGTTTTTTTTTTACTAGACTGCTCTGCCCCAAAGGCCTCCCTCCACTCCTTCCACTTCTCGCGAGCCCGCGCTTCCTCTTTCCAGTTCGGAAGGAACCTATCCAGTTCGTCCCGCCATCTCCTTCGTAGCCTGCCGCGTCCACGTCTTACTGTATCAGGGTTCCAGTTTTGAGCTATTTTGGCCCACAGTTTGTCCGGCTTTCGACAGAGATGTTTTTATTTTGTTCTGCATAATTAAATAAAAAAATTAAAATGTCACTTACGGGATATCTTCGGTGATTGTTTATTATTTTGAGTTCCCGATATTTCGACGCTGTTGCAAGCGCCATGATCGCGGAATGATTCTATGGCGCTTGCAAAGTTGCAACACCATCACGCTACGACCGATAGGAGCAGAGCAGTCACAACTAACTACAGAAACTGCGGGAAACAACTACTAATATTATAATTATTCTTATCAATTTACATAGAACCGTGGTTATAAATTTTGAGACAGACCTCCAATCGTGCATTTAAGTCGCGAGTTTGTCATCACACAACACATTCTGAAAAAACAACCAATACTTACTTAAGGAACTTTGAACAGATATTTTAGTCTTAAACATCTTTAATGTGCAAAACAAATACTGAAGTAATTATTACAGCTTAAATCTGAATACTTTAGTTCATAAAACACTACAAAGTGATTTGAATAGTTTCAGAAAGTGACTAAACAAAATAAAGTGAAAATTCTGCTTATTTACTACGAACACTTTTATTGTGCACACAGCTAAGGAGTGGAATTCGCGAGGTCTTTGTTTTCGGACAGCTATAACCTTGTGGTCTTCAAGTCAAGAGTGAACAGGTTACTTCTAGGCAAGCGTGCTTCCCTGTCGACCATTGGATTGCCAACCATCTGTGGTCAAACGTAAAAATAAAGTTGTGAGAGGAATATACGATAATAAATAGACGTAGGTATATGTCCTTTTCATCGTGCCTGCAAAAACAGTATTTGAAGCGCTGTTAGCCCAAAACTTTGCCAATACAAACTTCGTTACTGGGAACGCAGTTTCAACAAGTTGATGTGAGGTGTTCTCAAAAATCAGTAGGATTTTTGGATTGCTGTTCACATTAGTAAAAGGTAAGATTTCCTATTTTTTTATGCATCAAATTCAAAATACTTTTTTTGATTAAAATTAAGTACCACTTCTATAATAAGTAATACAAAAAATTGGTGCATTGGCTGAGCGATCGAGAGCTGCGTATGCGCAGGGTGTCGCGGGTTCGATCCCCGCATGGAAAAAATATTTGTATGATCTACAAGTAGTTGTTCCGGGTCTGGGTGTTTGTGTAGGTATGTGAGTTTCTATAGCCTGCTCTACACTACTCGCGAAGTTGCCTCGACGAAGTTGATCGAAGTCCCGAAGTATGTGACTACACTACTCGCGAAGTTGCCTGTGTCATCATTGTGCCCTTTGACTCGGTCGCAAAAAACCAGCAACAAATGGAAGTCGCCCGAAGCGAGCCGAAGGTTGCACGAAGCGAAGCGAAATGCCCTTCTACACTATCGTACGTACCTATTCCTAGTAGTGTAGAACAGGCTTATGTTTATAAACGCACCCACGATACAGGAAGAAATTCCTAGTGTGGGGGCAACGTATGAAAAAAAAAAGAAAAGAATTATAAGGATCAAAAAAAAATATAAGGATCAAAAACAAAAGTTAAAAAAAAACAATATAGGTACTTACGTAATTAAATAAAATGCTAGGCTTGTTGTGCGAGGCCCTTGCAAGCGGGAGGCATCTGGCGATACCTAATTAATAGACACTTGATTTGAAAGAATTTTCAGAATAATAAAACAATAAAATATATAACTTCTAATCTTACTCTACGTAAGTAAGTTTATAAGGTCCTTGATTATTAAAAATTCCAGTTTCCACAAATAAAGAAAATGTGCATTTTGATGAATGATTACACCTAGGTATACACTTCTAAGTACACCACGTATTTTATTTATTCGTGGTTACCTTATTTTTATTTGTATTTAATTTTGAAGGTTTACGTTTTTTTTTTCTACTAACTGATTAGTTCATACATTATTCAACAATTAATAGGTACTAGGAAATAATAAAAGTATGTTTGTGTTGTGCCGATAGCAATAGTGTCTGCCAATGGCTTAATTGCCAAGAGCCTCGAACAACATCTGAGGAGGCTCTTGCTGGGTGGCTGGATCAAGTGCCTGATTCAACAGGAAGTACTCCTGGACGCTGTGACTCCGAACGGAAAGCCTGCTCTACACTGCTCGCGAAGTTGGTCGAAGTTGACCGAACACGATAGTGTAGAAGGGCACTTCGCTACGCTTCGTGCAACTTCGGCTCGCTTCGGGCAACTTCCATTTATTGTCGGTTTTTGCGCCCGAGTCAAAAGGCTCAATGAGCTCCTCGCGAAGTTGCACGAGTGTGTGTAGTCACATAGGTACTTCGGGACTTCGATCAACTTCGAAGAGTACCTACTAGGCTTCGTCAAGGCTACTACGCGAGTAGTGTAGACCAGGCTTAAAGTACTATTGAAGGACACCGTGGATTTTAGTCAGTAGGTACAAGTCTGACAATCCTCCTTAAATATCCCGAATATACAAAAAAAAATTGATCACTATCTTTGAAGGACGATCCAAGACAGGTAAATTCATTCTCCGGGACACGTCGAGCTTCATTGTCTCGGCGCTTTTCTGGTGGTTGCCACTGTTGATTCTGGCTCTCAGGAGTTGCAGTGGTTTGGGAATTGTGTGGTGGGTTTGTCCCAAAAAAAAATGTCACCAAATCTCCGCAATGCTTTTAAAGGGAAATGTCTTACCAACCACTTCCGTGTGTCCAAAGTTTCTCTGTTTTTCAGACGTTCCCGCGACCTTCGCCAACCTTCACTTAAAAATGATTATTCTTAGTTATTATTTTAAAATAAACACATTTCCGTGCCACTGACGAAGCTTAATAGTAAAATTATGCATTTGAAATTTATTGAAAAATCAGCAATGAATCATTCTTTACATAGGTACTTAGTGTAAAACAAAGTCGTATAACTTCCGCACGACTGCAACTGATTATATAATTTACTTTTTTATTGTGTTTGATAGAGACAGGATAAAGGCAAGTTAAAGGTAAGCGTCCACAGGTCGGCATCGTACGTATCGAACGCATCGCATCAAACGGATTTCTGTATCGGCAGTGATCGCATTGCCGACGCGAGTATCAGCATTCGGATTGCCGATGCCCCTTCATCGCGTCCACTGATCGGCATACGGAATATGATGTCAAAGGTACGCATCGCATGTAGGCATTGCCAGTGTGCCGTCCGTACAATGCGGATCAGTGGACGCAGTTGTATGAGTTTTAATACAACGCAAACTAAAATCCGTTATGTACGATACGTCCGATACGTGCGATGCGGACCTGTGGACGCTTACCATAAGAGTCTATAATAATGTAGTCGTAGGTACAAAAAAATAGTACTGTTACTGTAGCCCGGCTATTAGTAGGTAATTTGAAATGATAGAATGTATTTCTTTTTTTAGTAAGATGGTGGTACCCACAGAGAGAAGCGGGCCGCTACTACCGCGCTTCTACGCCGGACGATCGATCCTCATTACTGGGGGCACTGGATTCCTGGGAAAGGTACGTTCAGTAACCGGGAGATTGGTGACTGGGTGCTTGAGGTGACAATTATTTATTAGGTAATAATTTTTAACCCGATACCTTTGGGGCCACATCACTGCCTAGCCTTTTCCCAACTATATTGGGGTCGGCTTCCAGTCGAACTAGATGCAGCTGAATATCAGTATTTTATGTGGAGCGACTGCCGGACCTCCACAACCCAGTAATTGGGTAATACGATACTCCATGGTAAGACTGGTTGTCAGATTTTAGAGCTTCTGACTAACAGTAACGACTGTCAAAGATCTACAAATGACAGCCGGGACCAATGGCTGTACATGCTTTCCGAGGCACGGAGGATACTCGCTATGACAGATGGTCACCCATCCACAGACCAAACCTCGGCAAGTGCGGCTTAACCCGGAAGATCGGCCTATGCGGCTGTAATTATATAGCCACGAGCTCCTCTTATCTTTGGGTACACATTAGGAAAAACCCATCTCACATAAAAAAGTACCTAATGTGGTAACCTATTGCTCCACAGGTACTGATAGAGAGGCTACTCTACACATGTCCAGACGTGCACGAGGTACACCTGCTGATGAGGGACAAGCGCGGACAGGCTTCCCTGAACAGGTTGGAGCAACTCAAACAGTCACAGGTATGGACAAAATAGGCTAGTTGCCAAAAAAATGTAATTAGTCCGTCTTTTAGATTATTCAAAAATAAGGGACACGTATTTTTTTATTTGTAAATTAGACCAAAAATGACAAAGATATAGCCTATTAAAGTTACGTGTGACGTGACGTCACGATGCGTGGCATTTTTCGCGCAGAGTGACGTCACAGGTAACTTAAATAGGCTATTATCTTTGTTATTTTTTGTTTAATCGAAAAAAGAAAAAATACGTGTCCAATATTTTTTTATAATCTAAAATACGGACTAAATAGAATGTAATTATTTTGACCCTGGAAACTACCCTATTGAGACTGCCGTTGTTACCATAAAATAATATAATGTTTATAAGTATAACTAGCTGACCCGTGCCCACTTCGTTGGGCAGTAAATATTTTAACTTGCTATAAACCTCACGGAGCCCGAGACCTTTCCAACGAATGCAAAACCGTGGAAATCGGTTCGTGCGTTCTGGAGTTATATCGTCAGGAAGGAAAACCCGACTTATTTTTATATAGTAGACTAGCAAACCCGGCGAACTCCGTTTCGCCAGCAGATGGTGTTATAAACCTCACGGAGCCCGAGACCTTTCCAAAGAATGCAAAACCGTGGAAATCGGTTTCTTGCGTTCTGGAGTTATATCGTCAGGAAGGGAAACCCGACTTATTTTTATATAGTAGAAGACTAGCAAACCCGGCGAACTCCGTTTCGCCACCAGATGGTGTTATAAACCTCACGGAGCTCGAGACCTTTCCAACGAATGCAAAACCGTGGAAATCGGTGAGTTATAGCGTCAGGAAGGAAAACCCGACTGATTTTTTAAATACGAGTATTATAAGATAGTCTTGTTACATTTTTTTCATCGTGGTAAATTGTCAAATGAGTCGGAGCCGCCCAGGGCGGGACGGGTGAGGTTCGCACTGATTAAAATCTTCAGCAGTACCGGTGATGTTAGGGCAAGGCGCGGTTAGGCGACCGCCCAGGGCGCCGAATACGAAGGGGCGCCGAAGGCCTACTTTCTCGTAGATTTTCCAATATCTCTCATCCTTTGTTTAGGGGATAAACCCAAAACCCGTCTAAAGAAAACACAAAACGCCATCTATTGCAACGCATTGCAAACATGCACAAATGCATAACAGAGAGTCACGTTAGTTTCTCTTAATAAATGATAATTTCATTAAATCCTTTTCCTTTTTACATATAATTTTGTATTGTAGTTAGGGGGCGCCGTAGAAAATCTCGCCCAGGGCGTCATCCTCGCCAAGGATCACTCTTCAGTGATCCTTCAATAGCCCTGTACCTTCCAAAGATCACGGTGACCTGATGAGACGGTCCTGCGATACAACTTTGGTGTACAATAAACATGGCGTCGGAAGTGGGGGGAGAAGGGGGCGAATAGCCCGTTCTTACCTCAGAAGAGCCTGGTGTCCACCACAGAATTTTGACTAACAAAAAATTAAGCTGAAAAAAACCGACATCCTCTCAGTGTCCGGCGCCAAATAGTTAACCGAGTTACCGAAAATAATACATTTTAAATACCTAAATCAATTCAAAATAACTTTGAAATCATTTTGTGTTGCAAAATTTCAGCGTGCCTCAAATACTTAGTTACCTACCCAAAAATTACCTAGTTTTCGAAACTATCCGATTTCTCCAGTTTTCAGAACACAATCTCTGTTTTCGTGCTAAGCAGGTATATGACGGGGCCCTCTAGCTAGAGGACCAAATCCTGCCTGCGTCGCGGGACTTATCTCATTACCGTGACACCGGAACCATAAAGGGCTATTAAAGGACACCATGGATTTTAGTCAGTACGAGTCTGACAGTCCCTCCCGCCCTGCCCGGGGTGGGAGGACTCATTTGATGATTTTACCACGTAATAAAAAGACTTATACACGTCATGATAATACTGCTCCAATTTCCAGGCATTCGACAACATCAGGGCAAGATGTCCTCAGCAACTAGACAAGCTACGTGTTGTGTCGGGAGATGTCGCCGAACCACGCCTTGGCCTCGATGATGATGCCCTCATACAGTTAAAAGATGTACGTATCAATCGTAAACTACGAAGATTCTACGACCGAGAACTGAAAGCAGTAGAAAAAGGCTTATGTTTAACTTACCACCAGATATAGTAACATATAACAGACAAAAATAGTAAATGATCACCAAAATGAAACCCGCATTTTAATGTAAAATTATAACCAGTTTTAACATTTCACTATCCTATTTAATCAAAATGAACTCCAAATAAATCATTGTCACCCCAAAAATAGTAAATGATCACCAAAATATGTTCATTAAATATGTCATAATGAGGTGTAATAAAAAAAAATCTAGGTACCTAAGCAGGGTCGACGAAGCCCCGCTTCGCGGGGTTTCTATTTCTGTGTACAAGGTTTAAAGGAACCTAACCAAACCGAACTTCGGGGTGTAAGTACCTGAAATCTTGCTAAAGCGAGTTTTAAATTTGGTGCACATTCAGTATAGATTTGGTGATCATTTACTATATTTGGTGTTCGAATACAATTTGAAGTGTACCTAGTAGCTAACGGTATCAAAGCATTTTATGGTGGTCATTATATTTAATCTCGTAGAAAAATAGCCAATGTTTTATAATCGACTAGCGGCGATACATGCTTCGCTACTTTGCGGCTTTGACAGCAAAATCCCCATTAACAACATGGGTCTTTTCTTTTCTCAGCCTTTTATTGAATTCATTTGTTACAAAAAAATTAATTAAAAATTTAAAAAGCCCCCGACACAATAACCAAGATCCCTTTAAAAAGTACCTAAATAATAAAAACAACTTAATCTTAAAGTACCTAATTAAGTAGGTATTAATAATTATAAAAAAAAATACGTCTCGTTGGGGGACCGCTCCAAATTATTTATTATCGTTGTGGATAGGATCGTTTTTTTTATCATCATCATCACTTTTTCCCAACTATTTTGGGGTCGGCTTCCAGTCGAACCAGTTACAGCTAATTATCAGTAGTTAACATGGAACGACTGCCTATCGGACCTCCTCAACCTAGTAACTAGATAATACGATACCCCATGGTGAGACTTTAGAGCCCTGACTACCAGTAACGACTGTCCAAGATCTACAAATGACAGCCAGGACCAACGGCTTTACGTGCTTTCCGAGGCACGAAGGAAACTCGCTATGACAGATGGTCACCCATCCACAGACCAACCTTTGCAAGCTCGGCTTTATCAGGCTGATGCATGTGCGGCTGTAATTATCACTTGCATCTATCGAACGTTTTAGAAGTACTAAACTTCTAAAACGTTTGATGGATGCAAGTGGCGAATTGTCGTTCGGCGCGGCGTGGCGATCTAAGGGGGAGGCCTATGTTCAGCATTGGACGTCTTCCGGCTGATGATGACGACTGTTCTAAAAAGTTCACTTGTTTTTTCGTGTCCAGGTATCAGTGGTATTCCACAACGCTGCGAGCATCAAATTCTGGGAGAGTTTAAAGACAGCGCTGCATCAGAACGTAACATCCGTGATTGCACTTATGGATCTCTGCGATAAGCTGCCTAAATTAGAGGTACGGACAATATTACAGACAGTAATGTTCCCACTGCTGGGACACAGGCCTCCTCTCTGTGAGAGGGAGTAGGCCATAATCCACGAGGGCCCAGTGCGGGTTGGTAGATGTCACATGTCTTCGAATTTTTGGTTCTAGGACATGCCGTTTTCCTCACGATGTTTTCCTTCACCGTTTTGAGAGCAGTGGTCATGAAATAATATTGATTTAGTTAAATTGTAATTCAGCCCTCTTCCTCTCTCCTAATTTTTGCGTGCCCGACAGGGTTTGATCTTGTACTGTTGTATTTTTGGAACGAAGTTCCTTATCGCGAGTTGTGAAAGGGGGCTAGATGGAAAAAATTCTTACGAAAAGTTGTCACGACACTTTTTGGAACGAAGTTCCTTATCTCGCGTTGCGAAAGGGTGCTAGAGCTCAAAGAGTGGAGTGGAGCGGAGCGGAGTGGAGTGGAGTGGAGTCGCGAAGATTATTTTTGTTGAGTGTATACAGTAACTTCGTTCCATCCGGGTGTCCCCTGACACCTCTCAAGTTTTTATTTTTTACCATCTTTGTAACATATGGAATGCAATAAAAAATTGCATGTGCGTATGCATGATTGCATAGGGTGGGATTGCATCCTGCAACAAGCCTGGATTTTTTGTCGCGGAATTAAAACTACATATATATTTTTCATAACATTTAATGTCATGGATTTCCGCAAAGTAACGCCTGATTCCATAATTTAGTCTTTACTAGATTTTCAACTTTCTGCGATTGGGTATAAAGTTGAAAATGTATTAAGCGACTGCTGAACGTTAACGATTGTCGCTTGCCGTTTGGCTACAGGCCCAGCCCTACTAGACAAGTCGCAAACGATAATCGTTAACGCTCGGTTCTCCCCAATAGATTTTCAACCTTATTCCTTCGAGTCTTTAGTTGAAAATCTATTGAAGATTTCATGGCGTTGTCGTTCGTTCCAGTCGCTAACGCTTAGAAATCCTATATAATAGATTTGATTTCTACTTGTCTAGTGGGGCAGGTTAGAAATCCCTTTCTATGTATCCTGCATCCAAGCTTGAATTTTTGTTGCGGAATCAAAGCTTTTCATACCATTTTACTATAATTATATTTTCAACTTTACAATATTTAGAACATCTATTGGGTAGTACGAGCGTTTACGATTATCGTTTTCGACTTGTGTTGTGGCTTGGCAAATAGTTGGAGGCTGATTCCACAATGTACCTTTCAGGCCTTAGTCCACGTGTCTACAGCTTATAGTAACGCGGAAAACAGTCATATAGAAGAGAGAGTTTACGCAGCGCCAACATCGCTCGCCAACGTGCAGGCTGTAGTGGACGCCCTGCCTGCGCCCTTATTGGAAGAGTTCACTGCCAAGTAAGTACTGCAGCACCTTTTAGGCCAGTCCACGTGGTCAGGGCCCTTATGCCGAGGCCCTGGGCAATTAGACCCTTCGTAGACGCAACGCAATTTAAACTATAATACGAGTATCTAGTTGACCGAGCTTCGCTTGTTTTTTGTTTTTGGTCTTCATTGGTCATGGCGTTATAGATGGCGCTTCTTAAAACGCCGTTTTTAAAATCTTGGGAACCGAGCTTTTCTCGAACCTGGGACCTTGATAAATCGATTCCTTGAGCCAAAAACCCCTAATCTGTAACTTTCATGAAAATCCTTGGAGCCGTTTCCGAGATCCTGATTATATATAAATATACAAGAATTGCTCGTTTAAAGATATTAGATTAGATAGATTATTATTTTTATAATGTGAGGAGCTCGTACCCAAATAATTACAGCCACACAAGTCAATCTTCTGTAAATGAAAAACAAAACACGATCGCCACGACGACGTCAAGTCAATCGAATTGCATCATTATTTCTTAGTAGCATGGTTGATTTTCACTCCGGGTCACGTGTTCATTCCTGACTCCCACGACCCCGGCAGGCTTTGGCCCTCTAATAGTTGGGGAGCCCAGGAAGGGATTTTTGCTGTGACTCGAGCGCGTCAGATTATTATAAAGGAGAATCCTTGCACCCTTTAATGTACCTGTACCAAGTATCAACCCTTCATATGGTGTTTAGTATGGGTTTGTTTGGGAGGAGTCGTCAGATTAGTAAAAAAAACCGGCCAAGTGCGTGTCGGGCCACGCACAGTGTAGGGTTCCGTAGTTGCCCATCAAAATACTTATGCGAACTAACTAAACTGATTCGCTGAATTTAATTTTAAAAAGAAGAATTTTCAAAATCGGTCCAGGAGTCTTTGAGAAATCGGGGAAAATACATAAGAAAAAAGATTACAACGAATTTAAAACCTCCTCCTTTTTTTGAATTTAGTTAAAAATAGTTGACGATAAAAACCTACCTATCCCCAAAAAACATACCTATAAAATCTGTAAAAATAAAGATGACAAACTTACATTTGCAGTTGTCTCCGATACATTTTGTTTAAGAAAATATGATATCAAGTACATTTTATAAGTTGGTCGACTATTACTCGTAAAGTTGTAAAGCCTACTTAATCATGATAATTTTCTTTTAAACTTCGTTATATGTACTACTATTGTGAATTTTTTCACACCCCCAAACATAACCGTTTAGCTGGTAGAGGGGGGGGACACTCGAATCGAGCAAAATTTAGCACTTTAAAGCTTAATATTTCACAAACGAATTTTTTTTATCAAAAAATTGTTAATGGAAACTATCATTATTTTTTAAAGGCCTATTTAATGATACCCCACAATAAGGGGTACGCGAGAAAAAAAAAATCCTCACTTTACGTGTAAGTACTGGAGGTACCCTAAAAAAAATATTTTACGAGATTTTATTTTACCACTTTTTAGGCACAACAAATCCGTATATTTACACCAAATTACAGCTCTCTAGTACTGTGCGTCTCTGAGCTCAACTGCGGACAGACGGACGGACGGACGGACGGACGGACGGACATGGCGAAACTATAAGGGTTCCTTGTTGACTACGGAACCCTAAAAAATCGATCCGCAGAAATACTCGAGCGCGTCAGATTAAGAAAAGGTAGATTAATTACTTTCAGAAGATTGTATAGTGCAATAATCTGACAATTTGAGCGTGGCATTAGGAAATGAGCGAGTACTGAAGTTTTATAACAAAAACGTCATTTCTAAATACTCGAGTGCGTTTCATATTTTTTTTTAATTGAAAGTAACACTGTAAAAATAAAGGGGGCCCCGTCATTTTACTAACACTCCATGAGGCGCGCTTGTACAACAATGCGCCGTCGACCCGGGCATGGTCCATGGTCGGACAGCGAGTAGTCCACTCGCAGCCCGCATGCCCGCGCCTACGGTGGCCGGAGATCGTCTACAGACGTCCGTCGCCGTGGGCGTCTACCATTCCGACTGGGGTGGAGGGAGAACGCTGTCCTTTCCCTCACGCGGCCGCCTTCTCCTTCACTAGCATGACTGCTTCGCAGAAGGAGGCGACCGCTTCCCACTCCGAGTAAATGTTACGTTCATGAAATACACTATTTCATGAACGAGGTCGTGGGTTCGATTCCCACCCAGGACATATGTTTGTGTGATGAGCACGATCATTTGTTCTGTGTCTGGGTGTAATTTATCTATAATATGTATGTATTTAGAAATATTATAAGTATGTTTATCAGTTGTCTAGTAACCATAACACAAGATCTGCTTAGCTTGGGCCTTGTGTGATAGTTTTGGAATATTATATTATAAATTATTTGGCATATTTTACAGATTTATATTACCAAAACCAAACACGTACGTATTCTCGAAGTCAGTAGCTGAGGCAGCAATCGCCGCGCGACCCGGCAGAACATACTCCACCGCCATCGTCAGACCTTCCATCGGTAAGACTTTTGTTGTAGAGACTTGTAGCTGAGCGGTCGGTTGAGCTGCGCGTCTTCCATACAAATCAAATCATTTATTTCAACTAGGTTAACAAGCACTTTGCGTACTATGCACAGCACGTTTTTTAAACGCGCCGGTGCAGCGCGTTTGACGCGATACGCACGCAAGTCAGACGCAGCCTAAAACAAACGACAACAAACTGCTCTGATGGACGCGCCGTCGACGCGCGTTTATAAAACGCGCTGCGCCGATGCGTTTAAAAAAACGTGGTGTAGGTACACCACGTTTTCTCACGTGGGCTCTAAATTAAACAAAAGACAAAACAAGCACAAAAATTATGATGCTACAGTCCCAGTCACAAGACATACCTGTGAAAGTACCGTAGATGCTCATTCCAAAGCGTAGATCTTTATGGAGAAGAATGAGCAAGAAAATCCATGGACACTCTTTCAATCGCCAAAAATATTAAAGAACCTTTTGTTACATCATTCATCTTCAGATGGTACATTATGTGAGAACAATGTAGCAAGTTATTCTGAGTATCCTCACGATGTTTTCCTTCACCGTTTTGAGAGCAGTGGTGATGAAATAAATTACACAAAGATGCGCCTGGAAGGGTTCGAAGCCACGACCTACAACTCGTAAGTCGGGACCGATACCAATGGGCCACCCTGCTCATGTTGCATGTTGATTGACTCTTTTTTATTCCAATCGTCGGAGGCCCCTTGACACTTAGGGCCTCTTATAATTACTCTTTTGACTTTTATCTCATTTCTCAGTGGTATCCGCTCTCCGTAACCCGTTCCCCGGCTGGATCGAGAACCTGGCGGGCCCCAGCGGGGTGGTGGTGGGGTGCGGGAAGGGACTGCTTCGTGCCTTCAACGTGGACCGGCACGCCAGGGCCGACATCGTCCCGGTGGACATTACCATAGACACCATGCTGGCAGTTGCTTGGGAGATCGCTACGGACAAGTAAGTGATGTTTTTTTTACGTGGTGTTATCATCGATTCCCTGCCCGGCATCTGTATTTCCCGACAGCTATAACCTTGTGGTCTTCAAGTTAAGAGTGAACAGGTTACTTCTAGGCAAGCGTGCTTCACCGTCGACCACATCTTAGCTTACCATCAGCCAAAGTTTTTCCAACTTCTGGCGCGTTGTGTTCCACGCGTGCCTCAATGATTGACTGTATAATAATAATATAATAACAAATATGTTGTTAAATGAATAAAAGAAATAATAATAATAATAATATTCCACAACAATCACACAACGCCATCTAGTCCCAAGCTAAGCAGAGCTTGTGTTATGGGTACTAGACAACTGATAAAACATACTTAAATATTTCTAAATCCTACTACTATTATATAGGCGAAAGTTTGTAAGTATGGATGTATGGATGTTTGTTACTCTTTCACGCAAAAACCACTGAACGGATTTGGCTAAAATTTGGTACACAGTACACAGTTGTAGCGGGTGAAGCCGCGGGCAGCAGCTAGTTTATCTATAATTATGTATGTACTAGCTGTTGCCAGCGGCTTCACCCGCTAAAACTCGAAAATTATCCCACGGGAACATAAAATCGGGATAAAAACTATCCTATGTGTTAATCCAGGTTATAAACTATCTGTGTACCAAATTTTAGCTTAATCCGTTCAGTGGTTTTTGCGTGAAAGAGTAACAAACATCCATACATCCATACATCCATACTTACAAACTTTCGCCTTTATAATAGTAGTAGGACTAGCTGCTGCCCGCGGCTTCACCCTCTACAACTCGAAAATTATCCCACAGGAACATAAAATCGGGATAAAAACTATCCTATGTGTTAATCCAGGTTATAAACTATCTGTGTACCAAATTTTAGCTTAATCCGTTCAGTGGTTTTTGCGTGAAAGAGTAACAAACATCCATACATCCATACATCCATACTTACAAACTTTCGCCTTTATAATAGTAGTAGGACTAGCTGCTGCCCGCGGCTTCACCCTCTACAACTCGAAAATTATCCCACAGGAACATAAAATCGGGATAAAAACTATCCTATGTGTTAATCCAGGTTATAAACTATCTGTGTACCAAATTTTAGCTTAATCCGTTCAGTGGTTTTTGCGTGAAAGAGTAACAAACATCCATACATCCATACATCCATACTTACAAACTTTCGCCTTTATAATAGTAGTAGGATAACACCCAGACACAGAACAAAATTGATCAGGCTCATCACACAAACATTTGTCCGGGGTGGGAATCGAACCCACGACCCCCGGCGTAGGTGTCAGGGTCACTAACCACTAGACCAACAGGCCAGTCAATATAAATACGGGTACTATAATGATGGGGGGACCCCCTTTAAAGGGCCAAAGGCCGGGGTTGTGGGACTTTCTTTCCTTCACGATTTGAGAGCAGTGGTGATGAATTAAATGACATAAGGTCACATACCTTCTGTAACTTGGCTGATAGGTTCGAACCCGCGACCTACAACTTGTACGTCGGGGCCAACGACGATATAATACTAGACTCCGCATGCACGATCTAAGGAACAAAAACTATTCTGTCAACTCGCTGAGGTACTACGTAAGCGAGGGGGACGGGGTACTGCGTTGTGATTGGCTAACTCAAGGTCTGTTCTGTCTCAACGTATGTTTACGGCTCACAGGAGTGGTCGAAATGAGACGGATATAAGACTTTTTTGCCTAATGTGTTGACAGACATTGGTCGCCTGTTATTACGAGTCTAGTATTATATCGTCGTTGGTTGGGACCGATACCACTGGGCCACCAGTGCTCTGGGCCCAAATTTTCTAACATTTATCATTGATCCTAATTTCCAGGTCCCCCGAGGTCCAGGTCTACAACTCCAGCTCACAAGAGAATCCTATCAATTGGGGAGAATTCAGCAGCGCCCTGTTCAGCCTGGTCAGGAAGCACCCCTTTGATAACGTGCTCTACTACCCCTTCACTTTCACTGTCAAGAACAGGTAAGAATTTTTATGGTGAACGCACATCTAGCCACACTGCAGTCTCCGTATGTCAATTCTTTGTATGAAGTTCTATGAAACCTCGCACACTTACCCGCATCGCCGTAGCCGCAGAATCGGTAAGAAAACGGACTGCGGAGACTGCGGTGCGGCTAGGTGTGCGTTCACCATTAGGGGACTTAGCATCAAATGTCCCTTCAAAGCCTCGCTGTAGATTCGCAAGTGTAAAGTCTGATGAGACAATTCTATGGGTCGATTTTTCGTTCACATTGTATCAAAACATAATTTTAGTCATATTTTTAACTGACTTCAAAAAAAAAGTAGGTTCTCAGTTCGAACTATATGTATGTTTGTCCGCGATTATCTCGCGTTAGATTGGATGGATTTTGATGCGATTGGCAGAAGTGTTCGTTACATTTTGGGAAATGTTTTATTACGATAAATGACAATGGATATCTCGTGAAGTTGCCCGCCTAAATCCGTTTTCGTTGCTTTACTAGGATTGTAGATTTTCAAAGACGCCGATTATATGAAGATTTTTGTTGAATATCTAAACTAAAAAAGGGAAAAATAAAAATGCTTTTTGAAAAAAGGGAACCGACTTTTTTTTTATTAATGATAGGTTTGCGTTTGACCACTATCTGACTTCAAAAACAAACACAAAAAAACTGTAAAATAACTTTTGTTTCGGAAGTCGGTGGGTTTGTTTTTAATTTCATTGACCATGGCCACCGACTTCCCCTTTCCCTTTTTTTTTCAAAAAGGTTTTTATTTTTCCCTTTTTAGTTTAGATGTTCAACAAAACTCTTTATATAATCGGCGTCTTTGAAAATCTACAATCCTCGATAACTCGGTTGCAAAGAGCGTCGGATGACCTGAATCCAGAGGTCGCAAGTTTGGAACCCGCGGTTCGATGTTCTCTTTCCTTAGAAAGTCTTTGAAATTCGCGATGCATGAGTTGATGCGTAAAATATTTATAAAATACCATTTTAGACTTTGTAACTTTGTTTAGACTAGTAAGGAGATGTCGAGCAGAAGTCCCCTCCCTTAGCCCTTGACCGCCGGGGTGGGGGGAAGGGGATGAAAAGAAAAAGAAAAAAACTCATTTTGTTAACTGAAGATTTATTATTTTTAACCCACTTCAAAAAAAGTAGGTTCTCAGTTCGACCTGTATGTATGTTTGTCCGCGATTATCTCGCGTTTGGCTGAACGGATTTTGATGCGATTGTCAGAAAAGTGTTCGTTACATTCTGGGAATTTTTTTAGTATATAACACTAATAGATATCCCGTGACGTTGCCCGTGTGGACCCGTTTTTGCTTACTTGGATTGTAGATTATTTATTGTTTTTTTATTCCAACAGATACGTGTACAAGACACTTGAAATAGCGTTCCAGACGTTGCCACTGTACGTCGCCAACTACGTAGCGAAGGCGTGCGGCGTCAAGATGAAGTGAGTTCAATTTTATTACTCCAACTAGCTGTGCCCGCGGGGGTCAGACAGGAAACCTCCACGTGCGCCCGTGGACTGGAGTTCCCTCTCGGATACGTCCGGGGGGAAGACCAGTGCATCGGGCCGGTGCACCCTGGGATGCGGACAACAACTCTTCCTTAGGCACTGTGTACCTAAGTGGTCTCTTTGCCCGTATGCGAATAGCCTGTCGTGTGGACGCTCCAACGTGTCCTACTACCTACAGTACAATATCAATTAGTTACCGAACGAATATTTAGAGCACTAACAAAATTTATATAAATGTAACCATTACATAAGGGGTGAGACCTGGTGACCTGAAATACAGACTTTCCGTCTAGTTTAGGCACCAGTCTCCCCACAATATATTCTTTTTAAATTATGTACCTATCAATAGGGTAGTTTCCAGGGTCAAAATAATTACATTCTATTTAGTCCGTATTTTAGATTATAAAAAAATATTGGACACGTATTTTTTCTTTTTTCGATTGAACAAAAAAGAACAAAGATAATAGCCTATTTAAGTTACCTGTGACGTCACTCTGCGCGAAAAATGCCACGCATCGTGACGTCGCACGTAACTTTAATAGGCTATATCTTTGTAATTTTTGGTCTAATTTACAAATAAAAAAATACGTGTCCCTTATTTTTGAATAATCTAAAAGACGGACTAATTACATTTTTTTAGGCAACTAGCCTATTAAAATTGTTAATACTTTTATTGCAATGTACTATGTATTGTGGTGAGAAAATAAATCTTATCTTATCTTATTACAGATTAAGTCTGGTGACAGCCAACGAACGCCTGAAAGCAATGAATCGAGTGCTGGAGTTCTTTGCGACCCGAGAGTGGACATTTAGCACGGAGAACGTACAGCGTCTGAGAGAAAGGCTCACGAGGGAAGACAGGGCGATTTACAACTTGGATGTTAGGACCGTCAAGTGAGTTTCTACTGGTCTTTTGTTAAGCTCAACGACGATATAATACTAGACTCCGCATGCACGATCTAAGGAACAAAAATTATTCTATCAACTCGCTGAGGTACTACGTAAGCGAGGGGGACGGGGTACTGCGTTGTGATTGGCTAACTCAAGGTCTGTTCTGTCTCAACGTATGTTTACGGCTCACAGGATTGGTCGAAATGAGACGAATATAAGACTTTTTTGCCTAATGTGTTGACAGGCATCGGTCGCCTGTTATTAGGAGTCTAGTATTATATCGTCGTTGGTTAAGCTATACTTTAGATCAGGGGTTCCCAAACGAGAGTACAGACGGGCGTCGTAAGACGAGACGGTCGACCATTCTCCGGATCGAACGCAGGCCTCCTTTCTGTGAGAGGGAGTAAACCATAATCCACCACGCGGGCCCAGTGCGGGTTGGTAGATGTCACATGTCTTCGAATTTTCGGGTCCAGGACATGCCGGTTTCCTCACGATGTTTTCCTTCACCGTTTTGAGAGCAGTGGTGATGAATTAAATAACATAAAGTAATTTGCGCCTGGCGGGGTAACTATCCACGACATACAACTCGTAAGTCGGGACCTGGGCCATCACTGCTCTTCACCATCCTATACTTAATACTTACTTTTTCTACAGCTGGGATGAACATATAGTCGACTTCATAAAAGGTTCGCGCAAGTTTCTGCTCAAGGAAAAAGATGAAGACATGCCTAAAGCGAAGAGACACATGACAAGGTAAAAATCTAATCTATACTTCTATTCTACATATAATAGGCTAGTTGCTTAAAAAAATTTAATTAGTCCGTCTTTTAGATTATTCAAAAATAAGGGACACGTATTTTTTTATTTGTACTTAGACCAAAAATGACAAAGATATAGCCTATTAAAGTTACGTGTGACGTCACGATGCGTGGCATTTTTCGCGCAGAGTGACGTCACAGGTAACTTAAATAGGCTATTATCTTTGTTCTTTTTTGTTTAATCGAAAAAAGAAAAAATATGTGTCCAATATTTTTTTATAATCTAAAATACGGACTAAATAAAATTTAATTATTTTGACCCTGGAAACTACCCTATTGTATATAGGAAAGATTTGTATTTCTGTAATATTGATGGATGGAGAGGAAGAGGAAGGCCAAAGAAAAGATGGATTGTCTAAGTCTAAGGGGATAATCATGATATAAAAGAAAAGGAGTCAAATGTTACTGTGACGTCTGATAGGGGAGAATGGAAGAAGAAAACGTGTTGCGACGACCACAAGTAAAATGGGATGAGGGTAGGAAGATCATGGAAACATGCAGATACACTTTAAACCTAATAACCCACAGAGACAAAAATTGCGCTGTAAAAATCTGCAGTGGGGTGCTTAGCCTAAAAATAAGCCCGCCATCATAGATTTAAAGGGTGGACTGTGCAAAAGCTGCCTAAAAACTTACTCTCTAGAAATAAAGGAAAACAATTATTTCCATCTCCTTCATAAATAAATAATGTACCTAATGCCATGGACCTAAAAAAAAAGGCGGACGGAACTTCACTAAAAAAGAATTGAAGCACCCATAGTAAGTCATTGCGCTTGTCTACACAAGCCAGCACACACACATTCACACCATAGTAAGTCAGCCGTCGGCCATTACGCTTCGAACGACACTCGCGGTTTCACACGGTGTTATTTTGTCTAATAAAAATGAAAGTATGCCGTCATGTGTTGCAAAAAGTTGTTTAAACCATAGTAGTTCAATTAAAAAAGCCAGGGGATCACTTTTCATAGTTAAACATGTCATTTTGAAGCTTATTTCTCGATTTTACGTCAATCAATTTTATAAACATCTCGAAATCAATCAGTGTTGCAACTATTTCAAGGTTCAAATTATTTTAAAATTGGGAGATTTATATTTTGTTACTATTTATCGTTATTGTATTCTTCTGTATTTTTACAAGTTTCCCCACGGCAAATGATGCATGGAAAAATGATTGTATAAAAATAATAAGGGAGTGTAGACATGGAATAGGAATGTAGACGTGTAGGAATGAAACATAAAATAGCTTTAATTAAATATTTATAGGCGAAAAATACTTAAACATTCGTTTTCACCATTTAAGTAAATAAGAAGGGATTTCTAGATGTGTCAATAGCAAAAGACAAGTCTACAAAAATTTGAATAACCAAAAGGGATTGTAAAACTTTATTAATATTAAACGAGTTGTAAATATTTTATATCCAATGTGCATAAATTATTTTACCTTTATTTTAAAAATAGGTATCTGTCACAAAAAAATTGTAATTAAACTTAAGTTCAAGGGAGATCTTAATTAAATATTGTTTAAAAATGGGTAATTTTTTCCTTCATCTGGCATCCCTATATAAACTCACACATATAAACAAGGCCGCCATTGTGGTGCTTCAATCGTTTCGTAGTGAAGTTCCGTCCGCCTTTTTTTTTAGGTCCATGCCTAATGCTTTGATTGCTCGCTTGTGACTTTATTGCCAGTTTTTACTTGACTTTTGATTATGGAAAGCTCAGTCCATGCTCTATATCTATAACTTCCTCAAGTGTGACCAATATTTTTCCGTAATTTGATATTTTTGTTTTGTTGCAGATTGCGTGTTGTACATCACATAGTTCTGCTGATAATTACTATATTCGTAATTAGATTGTTAGTATTGTTATTCAAGATGGCATTATAGCTAAACTTTTTGCCAATAGATTTGATGATTGTAAAAAAGTGCAACCGCGAGACTTTTGACTAGTGGCAACACCAACTACAAAATAATGTCAAAAACCTTTTGATTTGACATTCGCTGCAGTGTGCTCGATATGTTGATAAAATGTAAAAAAATAACAAATATTAAATAATACCAAATGTATAAAATTTATTGACTACTACAAGAAGTTAATTGGGCTACAGAATAACATTTGATAGAAGTATATGAATTTGGGTTTACTTGAATTTAATTGTATAAATACCTATTAATACTTAAGAATTATTTTATATTATTAAGTCGTGTAAATAAAAAAAAATGATTTGTCTAAAGTAAATAAAATAAAAGGGTATAAAATGTTAAAAAAAAACAGTGATTGTTTTTATTTGTCCCATCCTTACATTATTGAATGTCCAGATTCTTAGTAGGCCACAGAGAATTTGAAGCCAAAAAAAGAAAGAACAAATATCCCTTTCGTTCGATTCCTACGCATCTTTTAGTGCGTGGCACTTACACATTTATAAAATTTGGGTTCATAAAAAACACAAAGTTTTCATAAACTCACTTTTCTTGATTGTTTGTTTGTCGTTCCAGTTTGATTTTTGCAACTCAATTTTGAGGCACTTCCCGATAAGCTAGCAGGCTGAAATTTTGCACACGCCCTGAGTTCTAATGACAATGCATGAGATAAGAAACGTCATAACAAATTCAATATGGCGGCTTCCCCAAGATGGCTGACAGGCTATTTGAAATGCACCCTCATGATATGGGTATCAAATGAAAGGGTTTGCTGTCAGGAATACGAAAAAAATAGTCACGTGTATTAAACCCAACATGGCGGACATCCAAGATGGCGGATTGTCTATTTGAAATGCGCCCCCATGATATGGGTATTAAACGAAAGGGTTTACTGAATGGGATACGAAAAAAGAATAAAATAATTAATAGATTTAAAAAATCTAAAAATCTACGTTTTCAAATTTCGTAAAAATAAGAAAATAACCCTACAGGGCTGAGAGAGGGGCCACTCAAAACGTGGGGGCGGATCTTTGCAAGTTACACCCACGATCTGCACAAGTCATGTAAATATATCCCATAAATAATACCTTAAATAATACACGCCCCCACGTTTTGAGTGGCCCCTCTCTCAGCCCCGTAGGGTTATTTTCTTATTTTTAGGAAATTTAAAAACGTGGGTTTTTAGATTTTTTAAATCTATTAATTTAAGTAACTACAGTTCTTTTCTTAATTTTTTTACTCAGTACTTTTATGCATCCTAAAGGCTGCGATTAAAGATGCGATTTCTTCACAATGGTTGATGTTTTGAAAGTGAAACGAAACGTGAATCTTAAATTTTATTTACATTGGCAACATTCAACTATACTTCAAATCAGAGTGCTACAGAATTATTGCGAACCCGATTTTATTTGATTATGATTAATTTTATCATAAAAATAAGCTAAAAATTTCGTGGTTGCCTAGTAAATTATCGTGTGCGGTACTGGATTACATTATACAACAGAGGTAAGATGAAAAGATCTTGAAAAAGTGTCAAATTTTGGATATTTGTATGTGGTTGTCATTGCATCGCTGTAATATTATTTTTGTTTTGTGCCAATCCTGCTGAGTAATTTCTGGCTTGATTGCTGCGGCGTTCAGCGCGCTCTTTGTTGCTTCGAACTTGTCAGCGTGCCAAATTTAATTTGAATGGAAACTGCGTGAAAATTGCGTTCCTTCTATCAATCTGCCGTATGGGCGAATCTTGAGTAACAAGCAAGTTTTAGCTGCGGAAGTGGTGTCCAGGGTGGAATGGGTGCCAAGGTCGGCACCTTGCACCCCTGAGCCCTGAATTCGGTCATAAACAATGGTCATACCCGATGACTTGCGTTCTTTCTTTATTTGCTGACCCATTTTCGTAAAAATTCTACTCAACGTTTTTACGACGACACAATTAAAATCTAATTTGTAAATAATGAGTTTATCGTGACCTCTGCAGTGTTTTGGTTGGCCTGTTTATAACTGGTCTATACTTCATTTACAATCAAATAATCTAAACATAAATTTGAACACATTTTTCTTCTTACTATATTAAAAATGTGAATATTAGTGTGAAAGTATGTTTGTTACTCTTTCACGCAAAAACTACTTAACAGATTTGGATGACATTTGGTACACAGTTAGTTTATAACCTGGATTAACACATAGGATACTTTTTATCCCAATATCACATTTTATGGAATAATTTTCAAGTAACATGCAAAGCCGTTTAAAGCAGTTAGTAGTATAGTCATATATGATAGAGGCCCATCTCAGGACCACTGAAAAGAAGTATGTTTCATAAAAAAACAGTAATTATTGTATCTTATTATATAAAAATCATTGCCACTTTTCGTTGTAATTTTATAACTCAAGAATGGGTTCACCTATCCAAACCAAATGTTTAAGCTTTGTTCGGACTATTTAGTAGATGGTTTATGTGAAGTTTACACAATACCGGTCATTTGGTTCTTCATTTATCACATTTTTTGTAACAAATGAATTGATAAATGGTGGATCATTTTGTTAATGGGGATTTTGCTGTCATTATAGCAAAACACGTACCAATTCACTAGTAAATTGTATAATGTGTGTTTTATGTTCACAATATATTTTTGTAACTATTTCCCCACACTAAGAATATCTATGAACTCACTTATACACAAAATTTCAGTCAGAACAACTGATAGAGGTCATAACATTGCATGTTTACAAAAATAGTTTTTACCAAAATATAAACAATGTTAACAAAGGAAAACTAAAAACTGCTTCATCATCTTCATATACTTTCTATTCATAGATGAATTATATCCTACTACTATATTATAAATCCGAAAGTTTCTGAGGATGTATGTGTGTATGTAGGTATGTTTGTTACTCTGTCACGCTTAAACCACCATACAGATTTGGCTAAAATTTGTTACAAAGATAGTTTATAGCTTCTGGGAACAGCTAATATTAATGAAATCAGAATAAAGGCTCACGTGCACGACGCCGCAGACGCTCTGCCACCGCGCCTCTAGGCAGTGTATACGGTTGTGAACGCACCGCCACCGCAATGCCTTTCACTAGTGTTTGATATTTTATTTTTCTTCTGGTTTCTAAAAAGGAGGATGTTCTCAATTTATTTTAATATTTTTATTTTATGTATGTTCCTCAATTTCTCAAGGATGTCTGTACCGATTTAAAAGGAATACTTTACAGATTGTCTCATGGTAATCATGGACATCAGGATCTCAGGATTTAGGAGAAAACGAGGGAATTCTTCAATAAATTACAGCTAATTAACGGCAATTGCTGTTATCGCAATTAGGGTGCTGCCACATCTATCGACGCGGAATCGGCTTTTTCCGCCGCCCTTTCTCATTCTGTATCTTAGAACTGCCATTTGCTTGACCAAGACAACGCGATAGCACGCGGCCGTCACGAGGATTCCGCCGCGTGCTATCGCATTATGCTTTCTGTCTCGGTCTAGCAAATGGCAGTTCTAAGCGACAGAAAGAGAAAAGGCGACGGAAAAAGCCGATTCCGCGTTGATAGATGTGGGAGCACCCTTATGCAACCACTCAACAAAGTATTACCCCTGTAACCACTTTAAAGTCGCTGGCAAGCCAAGGAAATAATAAACAAAGTCAATAATAACTTGTCATTCTAAAGTCAGTTTTCACTTTTTGTGATTTTTTAGTCCGTTTTTTTTTTTCAAAAAGTTCTTTATCAAGATCATTTGAAATGACTCCTAGAACTGATAACCGATGGGGAATAAAAGTTCTCGAGTGGCGACCACGAATCGGAAGACGCAGCGTAGGCCTCCCAATAGGTGGACCACAGACAGAGAGAGGGTCGCGGGCAACCGAAGGATGCAAGTGGCGAATAATGTTGTTCGGCGTAGCGGACTAAGTGGGAGGCCTATGTTCAGCAGTGGACGTCTTCCGGCTGATGATGAAGACAGTTCTAACAAGTGTTTGTAATGCTTCCATTACAGGTACATGGTAGCTATTTGTGATGATGTCACTCAAGCCCAGGAACGTTGACTTCACGGAGACATGGGCCCATCTGAAGGAGACGGTGAGATATCAAGCTTTTTTAGCATATTATACTTGTCTTTTTAGTTGGGAATTTTATACTGAAGTCTATGAAACCGAAGACTGTTACACCTGCGACTCTAATACTGCACGGATAGCATGGCGCCGTAGAAAAGGGTTTTGTCGACGCGAGAATAGACAAAATGACAGAACGCAAAAGATTTTTATCGATTTAAGCATAGCAATGTTTAAAATATAGAAGAATTATGTTTTTATTCTTTAATAGTGTACGAATCGTGTCATACTTGTGAAAAGAAATAGTCGATTTGTATAGAAATAACGATGAAATAACTTAGTCTTTTCTTGGTAGAATAGATAGAATCGCCATGCTACGCGTGCTGGTATTAGCGCTAAATATTGTGCGATTTCCGGCCTCCGCAGGCGAGGTTTTGCGGAGAGCAAGTAATGGCTGACTCACTGTCCGATCATGGTCCACCGTTACCTGAAGAGACAGTCACACGACCCCGGCAGGCTTTGGCCTTCCAATGGGGGGGGGGGGGATCAGTTTGCTGACAGGTCTTTGAGGCGCTCGTGGAACACTAGACTAGACCATGATCGGGCGGTGAGTCAACCATTAGCCAGATTTCTCCTGGTTTCTAACTTGTTTTATCCAACCATGCCTAACACACACTGACAAGGTCTGGATACATCAAGGGGTAAAAAGAAAAGAAAAGGATACTCCATAATATAGTTTAATGTAAAAATATCTAGTAAGTACATTTATTTTGCGTGCGTTCCAACGTGAGATTATATTTTAATCTCTTGTGGAGCCCATTTGCTGCATTACTCTTTAAAGGCGCTTCCACACCGCAAGCATTCACCTATAATGTAACGTTACAGATTCGAATATTTCATCAGTGAGTGAAGACAATCGAGCATCACAATGCGCACCTTGTATCAAATATATACTAAATGTACGTGAATGCTCGTCAGTCAGGGAGGTAGTAATGTAATGTAATGATCAAAGTCGAATCTATAATTTTATTTAATATTTTTAAACGAGCAATTCTTGTATATTTATATGTAATCAGGATCTCGGAAACGGCTCCAAGGATTTTCATAAAAGTTACAGATTAGGGGTTTTTCGGCTCAAGGAAGGTCCCAGGTTCGAGAAAAGCTCGGTTCCCAAGATATAGACATTTTAAAAACCGAGCGAAGCTCGGTCAACCAGGTATTGTTACATTACACGCGAATAGGGCTACCATATGTAAATATAGAGGGGTGCCTGTCTATGGTACCGAAAATGCCTGAATTTTCAGAAAAATACCTGTCTAAAACAAAACGCTGTAGTGTAGGTAATAAGTAAAAGCCAAGAGATTGGCGGGAGGGCGCGAAATATAAAAATGCCTGTCTCAGACCAATGCCGTCCGCACGCCTGTCTATACCTTAAAATACCTGTCAAATGCGGCAAACGCCTGTCATATGGTAAACCTACACGCGAATGCTCCCGGCGTCTGTACTGATATCTCCTTATTATCGATTCTTGTGTCTGTTTAGCTATACGATTACATGCTAATTTGTTGCAGGTGGCCGGCGTCGTAGGGCTCCGCGCTGTGGAGCGCTCCGTGTGGAACACGCGGTTCTCCGACGTGTATGCGTTGTGTGTGGCGCATCCCGAGCCACTTGCCGACAAACTATATGATGAGACCAGGTAACATGTCACTTTTATGGTCAATATTCATACTATTGTCCTCTCAGATCAACGACGATATAATACTAGACTCGTAATAACAGGTGACCGATGTCTGTCAACACATTAGGAAAAAAAGTCTTATATCCGTCTCATTTCGACCAATCCTGTGAGCCGTAAACATACGTTAAGACAGAACAGACCTTGAGTTAGCCAATCACAACGCAGTACCCCGTCCCCCTCGCTTACGTAGTACCTCAGCGAGTTGACAGTGTTATATCGTATTTAGAGTAAGTAATTAATTAATACACTCCACATTAATGTACGTCCTTTATTTCAGTAATCATAAAACACAGAGCACACCATAAACCACAGACTAAATATTACCACAGACTACAACACTCTCCCTCGCTTTTACTGTTTTTTTTAAACAACAAAAAAAAACTAAACTCAATAATAAAAACAAAAATCTATATCCTAAAACATAAATCAATAACTTATTAAGTTATTGATTGCTTAAAACAAAACTATATTCTAAAGGCTATAAGATACATAAAATAACAATTATTTTATTGTTCTAATATTTGGCCACATTTAAGGAGTTGATTGACATGTCGCTTCCACCTAAGTCCATCCACTTCAACAATGTAGGTGGTCCCCGGTACCATAATGTCAGAAATTTTACCTAATGACCAATTCTTTTTATTTTTTCTAAAATCTTTTACCATGACTTTTTCTCCAACAGTAAATGTTTTATAAAGATCCTTACTATTTACTGTAAGTTTTACTTGTTCAAAATCTACTTTATCACTTACTGGAGTTGGTCTTAATAGTGAAAAACGACATCTCAATTCTCTTCCCAACATTAATTTTGCTGGGCTATAGCCTGTTGTTTTGTGAACAGAACATCTATAATCAAATAAAAATAAATTACAAGCATATTCAAGTTTTTTCCCACTCTCTACAATTTTTGTAACATGTGATTTAAAAGATTCTACGAAGCGCTCAGCTAATCCATTTGTAGCTGGATAGTATGGTGGGGTGAATGTCTGTTTAATTCCTACAATGTTACAAAAACTCTTGAATTCACTACTAGTCCAAGTAGGTCCATTGTCAGTTACTAAATGTAATGGATACCCATAGCGAATGAAAATACTTTTAAATATCTCAATTGTCTTGGAAGCAGTTATGTTACTCATAACAAATACTTCAGGCCACTTAGAATACGCATCTACTATAACTAAGAACATTTTTGAGTATAATGGCCCCAAAAAATCGGCATGTAATCTGTGCCAGACTGTTGGAGGTTGAGGCCACAATGTTAGTTTAACTTTTTCTGGATTTTTATGATTTTGTAAACAATTAATACAATTCTTTGTAATCTTTTCTATTTCGTTATCCATACCTGGCCACCAAAAATAGGATCTTGAGATTTCTTTCATTCGTGTTACACCTAAATGGCTTGCATGCAACTCACACATTACTTTATCTCTAATACTTATTGGTATAATAACTCTGTACCCCCATAACAAACAATCCTTTTCAAAACTAATTTCATTTTTTCTTAAAAAATATGGCTGATAGTCTTCACCTAAACAATTTTTATTTGGCCAGCCATCTCTACAATATCTTAAAATGTTACATAGCACTTTATCTTTTTTAGTTTCACTTTGAACTATTTGCCAGTCCAAGGTTTTTAAATCTGCTTCATTTATATAATTAATTAAATAAAATAAATTACATTCTAAACTTCTATCAAATATATTTGTGTTTTTTATTTTATTTTCACAATTAGTTGCAACACGTGACAAATAATCAGCTGGATTATTTTTTGATTTGATGTGTTGTACTTCATAATTAAATCCACTTAATAAAATTGACCAATATTGTAGCCGCCTTGCAGCCATCTTTGGTATGCCATACTTTGGTCCTAAAATTTTTGTCAATGCTTCATTATCAGTTTGTAAAAAAAAACAGTACTCCCATCCTCGTCGCCAATGTTATATCGTATTTAGAGTAAGTAATTAATTAATACACTCCACATTAATGTACGTCCTTTATTTCAGTAATCATAAAACACAGAGCACACCATAAACCACAGACTAAATATTACCACAGACTACAACAGACAGAATAATTTTTGTTCCTTAGATCGTGCATGCGGAGTCAAGTATTATATCGTCGTAGCCTCAGATGAATCTATCTTTAACAGTGGCGGATTAAGAGTTACCGAGGCCCTAAGCACAGAGCCTGTGTAGGCCCTCTATTGCTTAAATTGGGAAGGTAGAAAGTATAAAATGAAAGTTTCATCGAAATAGAAACTGTAGTAGGTATAATTTAAAACTTAAAAAAAAAATTTCCTTTCCTTATTCAGAGCAAATGCTCAGGGGGCAGCCGCAGGGCCCTGCGGGGGTGTATGAAGGGTCACTCCCGGACCGCTTTCGCCTTGTGATTTCGGAAATGTAGATGAATCTCGATAAAATGTAGGTAAAAAATGAAACGCCAGCAGAGGATGGAGGCCCCTGGAGAACAGGGGCCCCAAGCACGTGCTTGTAGTGCTTATACGTTAATCCGCCACTGATCTTTAAATAACTCAAAGGTGACTGACTGACATAGTGATCTATCAACGCACAGCCCAAACCACTGGACGGATCGGGCTGAAATTTGGCATACAGGTAGCTGTAATTGTATCAATTCTACCCCCAAGGGGATAAAATAGGGGATGAAACTTTGTGAATTTTGTAAAAAATACATTATTAAGTTCCGACATCCAGGCGAACGAAGTAGCCTATCCTAATAATGCATCATTACGGTTCATAAAGTTCAAATTCGTTTGCAAAACTATAGTACAATGCTGTTGTTTCAGGAACTTTCTGGAGGAGCATGTCCAGGGTTTGCTGCAGCGTGTGCGCGGGACTGTGGCCCTTGACAACAATGATCACAACGATGGACTACTCACCAGGTTTGTACTAACTTTTGAACGCGGAGATATTTTTAAAGAAACGAAAAATTGTGTTGCGAGCAGGGTTCGATCCTGCGTCTTCTGGATAGGTACTCCAGACGCCTTAACCACTAGGCTATCTTTACTATAAGCATTGTTTTCTTTTGCCACAGATACGTGACGGCGTGGCGCGAGTACAGTCAGGGTGTGGCGTACCTCAATAGCCTCTATTCATACCTCAACTTACAACACGTCAAGAGGCAGAAGGTAACGTATAACCGGGAATCCAATAGGCAACAATTGACGCGCAACATGTTGCACAACAAGTTGCCCAACATGTTGAAAGTCAACATGTAGAAACATTTCGAAGAACTTTTGTTTAACAACGTTGTTTGTCTACGCATCTACTACGTTGCGCGCTGTTGTGCATCGTTGCCGTACATGTTGAGCGTCACATGTCGCGCGTCAAATGTTGCCCAGTGAAAACGTAGCTTATTACTGTATTGCAAAGACATTAAACTATATACGAGCAATAGACGGGACATCACGAAGAAAGTTGTGATCCTATACTTTTTACCACTTGGTAAAAAGTCGCTCAGTCTAGTAGTCGCGTTGCTATGCATCGCTAGATAGTGCTACTGACGCACGGCATCAACAATTTTGTATGACAATTTTCCCAATGCCCACTCTATAGGTCTTTTAAATCTCTTTGCTGTATTCGCTCGTCCCTTATTTTCTCTCTTATAGAAAACAAGCCAGATATTTTCGTTTCGTCTTTCTATTTTGCATTGAACAGTGTGGTGTCGCGACGATTATTTTTGTTGAGTGTGTACAGTAACTTCGTTCCATCCGGGTGTCCTTTGACACCTCTCAAGTTTATTTTTTTATTTTATTTTTTGTTTACAGGTATCAGATGCTGAAATAATCTATGGTTCATCCGCCACAGTGACTTGCCCGGAGCATGACGCGCGTCAACTTGAGGTGATACTCAAAAACTAACTTTAACTACATACTGTTAAGGTTGATAGTTGATTGAAAATGAATGTATCTAAATAATTATCAAACATGTCTCTACAGTGTTTCTTGTATGAAAAAAATGGAACAGCAAAGTTCCAGTTTACTTTACGTCTCAAATACTGAAAACTCGTGCGTACTGTACCCTTATGATTACTCGCTAGTTTACTTTACAGCGTCTTTCCAGTACCCTTAGCACGAGTTTTCAGTATTTTCGAGACGTAAAGTAAACTGGAACTTTGACTATTTCAAATTGACAAATTTCAATGAAAAATTTAGTTCCTTCTTCGCATACCAGAGGCGCTGTTCCATTTTTTCATACACGAAACGCTGTAAATACTGGAAAGACGCTGTAAAGTAAAAGAGTGAAAACTCATGATAAACTGACCATAAGGGTGCTTGGACACGGCGCATGTAACCCGCGCAAGTGCCTCAACATGCTCCAACTACATGTGCCGTGTACACGCACTCCGCGGGTAGCTTGCGCATGTTACTCGCGCGGGTAACCCGCATCTTTACTTGCGCGGGTTACATGCGCCGTGTACAAGCACCCTAACTGTCGTGATATCAATGTATGTTAATTTTGTACAGGTCGGTGAATTGGGCCTCGAGATTTGGGAGCGAGTGTTGGTCAAGCCACTCACCTCGGCGCTCACAGGTTATTATTATTATTTACCCTGTACTGTCCCACTGCTGGGCAAAAGCCTCTCCCTCCTTTCCTTCCAACACTCCACACCTCCTTTCAATAGGGTAGTTTCCAGGGTCAAAATAATTACATTCTATTTAGTCCGTAGTTTAGATTATAAAAAAATATTGGACACGATTTTTTTCTTTTTTCGATTAAACAAAAAAGAACAAAGATTTAAAGAAATTAGACCAAAAATGACAAAGATAATTATAGCCTATTTAAGTTACCTGTGACGTCTCTCTGCGCGAGAAATGCCACGCATCGTGACGTCCCACGCAACTTTAATAGGCTATATCTTTGTCATTTTTGGTCTTATTAACAAATAAAAAAATACGTGTCCCTTATTTTTGAATTACCTAAAAGACGGACTAATTACATTTTTTTAGGCAACTAGCCTATTCTTAAGGAAGACATCTAGTTCATCCCGCCATCTCCTTCGAGGTCTACCGTGGCCCGTGCTCTCATAAATGTTTAATACAACGCCATCTAGTAAGTTTTTGTGGTACTATTAGTACCTCAAAATTTCGTAAGATGGCGCTGTATGTAATTTTCAGTATTAGAGTTTTTTATTACTATTTAAGTTGAAAGAGCAGTGGTAGCCCAGTGGTATCGGCCCCGACTTACGAGTTGTAGGTCGTGGGTTCGAATCCAGGCAGGCGCATTACTTTGTCTAACTTATTTCATCACCACTGCTCTCAAAATGGTGAAGGAAAACATCGTGAGGAAACCGGCATGTCCTAGAACCAAAAATTCGAAGACATGTGACATCCACCAATCCGCACTGGGCCCGCGTGGTGGATTATGCCCCACTCCCTCTCACAGAGAGGAGGCCTGTGTCCCAGCAGTGGGAATATTATAGGCTGATGATGATTGAATGTTGTGGTCCAGGTCGCATAGTGAACGCCTTGGCCGCAGCGCGCGCGGCCCCCCCGGACCCCGCGCACGCGTCCACCCTGCGGGAGGCCATCCACTCCACGGTGCAGGTGCGCGCCTTCCGGGTGCGCGCGCCGCTGCAGCTCTACCAGGTAACATAACGTCCACCCTGCGGGAGGCCATCCACTCCACGGTGCAGGTGCGCGCCTTCCGGGTGCGCGCGCCGCTGCAGCTCTACCAGGTAACATAACGTCCACCCTGCGGGAGGCCATCCACTCCACGGTGCAGGTGCGCGCCTTCCGGGTGCGCGCGCCGCTGCAGCTCTACCAGGTAACATAACGTCCACCCTGCGGGAGGCCATCCACTCCACGGTGCAGGTGCGCGCCTTCCGGGTGCGCGCGCCGCTGCAGCTCTACCAGGTAACATAACGTCCACCCTGCGGGAGGCCATCCACTCCACGGTGCAGGTGCGCGCCTTCCGGGTGCGCGCGCCGCTGCAGCTCTACCAGGTAACATAACGTCCACCCTGCGGGAGGCCATCCACTCCACGGTGCAGGTGCGCGCCTTCCGGGTGCGCGCGCCGCTGCAGCTCTACCAGGTAACATAACGTCCACCCTGCGGGAGGCCATCCACTCCACGGTGCAGGTGCGCGCCTTCCGGGTGCGCGCGCCGCTGCAGCTCTACCAGGTAACATAACGTCCACCCTGCGGGAGGCCATCCACTCCACGGTGCAGGTGCGCGCCTTCCGGGTGCGCGCGCCGCTGCAGCTCTACCAGGTAACATAACGTCCACCCTGCGGGAGGCCATCCACTCCACGGTGCAGGTGCGCGCCTTCCGGGTGCGCGCGCCGCTGCAGCTCTACCAGGTAACATAACGTCCACCCTGCGGGAGGCCATCCACTCCACGGTGCAGGTGCGCGCCTTCCGGGTGCGCGCGCCGCTGCAGCTCTACCAGGTAACATAACGTCCACCCTGCGGGAGGCCATCCACTCCACGGTGCAGGTGCGCGCCTTCCGGGTGCGCGCGCCGCTGCAGCTCTACCAGGTAACATAACGTCCACCCTGCGGGAGGCCATCCACTCCACGGTGCAGGTGCGCGCCTTCCGGGTGCGCGCGCCGCTGCAGCTCTACCAGGTAACATAACGTCCACCCTGCGGGAGGCCATCCACTCCACCGTGCAGGTGCGCGCCTTCCGGGTGCGCGCGCCGCTGCAGCTCTACCAGGTAACATAACGTCCACCCTGCGGGAGGCCATCCACTCCACCGTGCAGGTGCGCGCCTTCCGGGTGCGCGCGCCGCTGCAGCTCTACCAGGTAACATAACGTCCACCCTGCGGGAGGCCATCCACTCCACCGTGCAGGTGCGCGCCTTCCGGGTGCGCGCGCCGCTGCAGCTCTACCAGGTAACATAACGTCCACCCTGCGGGAGGCCATCCACTCCACCGTGCAGGTGCGCGCCTTCCGGGTGCGCGCGCCGCTGCAGCTCTACCAGGTAACATAACGTCCACCCTGCGGGAGGCCATCCACTCCACCGTGCAGGTGCGCGCCTTCCGGGTGCGCGCGCCGCTGCAGCTCTACCAGGTAACATAACGTCCACCCTGCGGGAGGCCATCCACTCCACCGTGCAGGTGCGCGCCTTCCGGGTGCGCGCGCCGCTGCAGCTCTACCAGGTAACATCACGCGAAGGGATCTGAAGGGGCTTCGATTCTGAAGGGGCCTCGGGAAAGAAGCGCCCTCGAACCTTAAGGAGCCTCGGGCCAGAAAGGGCCTCGCACCCAAAGAAACAAGCTAGTTGCGTTACCCTACCATATGTAGGTTTTGAGACAACTTTTAGGGTAATATACAAGTATTTACAGACTTATAGCTGGGTATCTCGAATTCCGGAATTCGATTTTTATGACCAACTATAATGAATGGACTATGTGTACTTTATTTAGTGTATTTTATTTCATCATCACTACACTCGTAACAGTAAAAGAAACCGGTATGTTATAGAAACGAAAATTCGAAGACATGTGACACCTACCAACCTGCACTGGGCCTGTGTGGTTAACAGGCCAATTCTTCTCACAGCAAGGAGGCTTGTGTCCCAGCAGTGGGAACATTCATAAACTTATAATGATGATGATATTTTCTTGTGACCACACTTTTAGTTCTATTTAATTAATCCACTCGATCAGTTTAAAAAAAATACAAAATCCGTGGGAAATCTTCATTTCCATTCTGTTTTCTCCAACGACGATATAATACTAGACTCCGCATGCACGATCTAAGGAACAAAAACTATTCTGTCAACTCGCTGAGGTACTACGTAAGCGAGGGGGACGGGGTACTGCGTTTTGATTGGCTAACTCAAGGTCTGTTCTGTCTCAACGTATGTTTACGGCTCACAGGATTGGTCGAAATGTGACGAATATAAGACTTTTCGTTGGTTTTCTCGGTCATATGTTTATCAAAGTCCACGTGTTCCCCAGCAACTAGTCCTGGAGCCCTACCTGTCGGCGGCGGCTGCTGCACACGCGCAGCTCGCGGCCGAGCTACTGGCGGGAGGAGATGTAGCGCACTACACCAAACACGCGCTGGCGGGACTCGACAGAGAGGTTAGACAGCAACTGATTAGCTATTTTTGGAACGAAGTTCCCTATCGCGCGTTATGAAAGGGGGCTGGACGGAAAAAAATCTTAAAAGTTGTCATGACACTTTTATCCGACTGCGCGACGCAAAGGAGGGTAATGTGTTTATTACCATGGAATGGAATGGAGTGGAGTGGAGTCGAGTGGAGTGGAGTGGAGTGAAATGGGGTGGACTGGACTGGCCTGGACTGGACCGGACCGGACCGGGTAGGACCGAACCGGACCGGACCTGACTGGACTGTAGTGGATTATTTTTGTTGAGTGTATATATTAACTTCGTTCCATCCGGGTGTCCCTTGACACCTCTCAAGTTTTTTTATTAAGTAGGCCAGCGGCCGTATTATGACGTCTCAAAACCTGGCTTGTTCCAGTGAGTGAGAGAGACAGCCATACAAGTCGTCTAGCGCCATCTCGTTCACTCACTGGAATAAGCCAGGTTTACACAATAGGCATAACGGACAGCCCCCTGTGCAGAGCTTGCATGGAGACTGAGGAAACCGTCGCGCATGTGCTCTTCGAGTGCACAGGTGTCACACAGATCAGGACAGACCCTCGGGACACCCAGGACTTACCCATGTTCTCCACAGACCAAAGAACCTGATCAACTTCTGGAGGGAGCTGGGCTGGTTGGAATAAGCCACCAAAGGCCACTATGGCCCACGCACAATGGTCCACATGAAGGACTTAGTGCGGAAACCAAAACACCTAACGTAAGCCTGGTTTTAAGACGTCATAATACGTCCCCTGGAGGGACTGTCAGACTCGTCGACGGCTAAAACTCACAATGAATCCTCCTATTGGCGGAATTTTTCTAATTTCAAATCTTTAAGATTTTTCTGTTTGTCTGTCTGTCCTAACCTATTCACAATATTCAGATATCGCTCGGCGCTCGGTTCCTGGACTCTTCATCAGCGGAGGCAGTCCGTGGCTGCTACGAGCGAGCTGCAGTGGCTGCCCACCTGCCGGCGCTGCACGCCACGGTCCACCAGCTCATGCAGGACGCAGCTGCAGACCTGCCGTCTGCCGCCGAGGTTAGTACGTCATCACTGTACGCATGTTACTGCCCATACCGTGAACGTCATGTACCTTTTTGCTTTTTTTTATTTCCTATTATTTTGTTTTTATATTTTTAGTCTACACACGAGACATTTATTATTTCAAACGATGTTAAAAAGTATTATAAATAATTTTTTTAAATAGCTGAGCAAATATGAGACACATACCATTCTTCTTCATACAACCTACCTTTGCGTGGGTGTCATGTACATTCCATCCCATCCTATTTCCTTAATTTTAATATTCGACGTTTAAAAGTGCCTCTTGGAAATTTTATATAAAAAGTTATTTATTTACGTTGACATAAATTTTTGGTCCTTCGAGTCGATTCAACAATTAGTTCATTTTTGGTCCTTAGAGCCGGATTGAACTAATTGTTGAATCCGGCTCGAAGGACCAAAATTTATTTGGACGTAACCGCGTGCTTAAACTGGTATTTGTTCTAAATATGAGTAAAAATAACCTTTTGTTTTCGTCTCAGCGTCGCGTGGACCTCCGCCGCATGTACACCCTCCTCCGTCCTCTGGGAGCCAACGCCCTCCGTCCGCTCGTGGACGCGGCGCACGCGCAGGCCGCCGCCGACGGACAGGCGCTGCTCGATATGTATGTTTACACGAATGTGGACCTAATTGTATTTGAATGTCTGTTGGAAAATAAGCTTATGGTGGGTCATAATTCCGCTTTGTCGATAGTACATGACACACGCCGCATGTACAGGATACATGCTGCATCTACACGCGCAGGGCAAGAGCGATCGCGGCGCACGCGCATTCGTTTAAGAAGAAAATGATCGGTTTTTCGTAAAATATACTTGTTTTCCGAATTAATGAGGGTATTTTTTTACAATCATAATTATACACACACCTCAGACCAACCGTAATTAAAACATTGATTTAGAAAATTAATGTTTATCAATTTATTTGGCCCAATATTGGGACAATATGGGGTAGATAATACAAACGATTAGCTATTTGACAGTATCAATTAATTACAAATTAATAAGTCCGCCATTTCGAGTTTTGAAAATAATGGATCGCGTAATTTTCCTTTGTAAAATCATTTCGAGACTAGTGCCTCGTGGCGTCAGAATTAAATATGTTTTTGTAAGTAATTGTGACGTTTTGCCAATTTTAAAAACGTCGTATTTTCGACAATTTTGGTTTAAGTAACAAAAGAAAAAAATATGGGCATAATACTTTTAAAAATCTTACTGATTGCTAATTAGAATTTTTCAATCAAATACCCAATTTACTGAATCCATGAATAAATAAATAAATAGTAAATATCTCGTTGACTGAGTTTCGCTCGGTTTTTTAAATGTCTATATCTTGGGAACCGGGCTTTTCTCGAAACTGGGACCTTGATAAATCGATTCCTTGAGCCGAAAAACCCCTAATATGTAACTTTCATGAAAATCCTTGGAGCCGTTTCCGAGATCCTGATTACATATAAATAAATATACAAGAATTGCTCGTTTATTGATATTAGTTGATATACTGTCAGTAAAATTACAACACCATGGCTACCATAGATTAGAGTCACAAGTTTATTTCTTGAAAATATAGCTATATCTTTCCACAGCCAGCCGATTATTACGGATATGGAACTGAGGTGTGTTATAATTTAAATGTAGCAACACTTACAGCTTGGCAAATTAGAGTAGAAAACCGTAAGACGCCACTGTGCTCTCGCTACCAGCACTTTGAATTATTATTAATAATATTTTTTCATTAAAATGTTATGAAAAATATTTAGTTTTAATTCCGCGACAAAAATCCAGGCTTGTTTCAGGATTTTTGTAGCGGAATTAAAACTAAATATTTTTCATAACATTTTAATGCCATGGATTTCCGCAAAGTAACGCCTGATTCCATAATTTATTTTTTTAATATTTTTTCATTTATTACGTTACTTTTAGCGCAAAAATAAATCTGACGCACCTGCGTTCTTTGTTTACATCAAATATCAAAGATTTTAAAACGTTGTCAGCAAACAATAAGATTAGTTCCGTTTCAAGACGTTCTGGCCAAGCTATACGTACTAACAGTAACGACTGTCAAAGATCTACAAATGACAGCCGGGACTGCTTTACGTGCTTTCCGAGGCACGGAGGAAACTCGCTATGACAGATGGTCACCCATCCACAGACCAACCTCGGTAGACACGGCTGAAGCTCGTATATCGATCTGTGTCGCTATTATTATTTAGCTACGAGCTCCTCGAGCATTGGTGTCGCAGTGGTATCGCCCCCGACTTACGAGTAGTAAGTCGTGGGTTCGAATCCAGGCAGGCGCATTACTTTGTGTTATTTATTTCATCACCACTGCTCTCAAAACGGTGAAGAAAAACATCGTGAGGAAACCGGCATGTCCTACAACCAAAAATTCCAAGACATGTGACATCCACCAACCCGCACTGGGCCTGCGTGTTGGATTAGGGTGCTCCCACATCTATCGACGCGGAATTGTTTTTTACCGTCGCCCTTTCTCTTTCTGTCGCTTAGAACTGCCATTTGCTAGACCGAGACAATGCGATAGCACGCGGCCGCCTTGAAGATTCCGCCGCGTGCGATCGCATTATGCTTTGTGTCTCGGTCTAGCAAATGGCAGTTCTAAGCGACAGAAAGAGAAAGGGTGAGGGAAAAAGCCGATTCCGCGTCGATAGATGTGGGAGCACCCTTATGGCCCACTCCCTCTCACAGAGAGGAGGCCTGTGTCCCAGCAGTGGGAACATTAATAGGCTGATGGTGATAAATTCTTGTATAATAATGGACTTTGTTTGTTGTGACAGGCTCATACGCACTTCGTGAACGCGATGCTGACGCTTCACGGGAAATATAGCAAACTATTTGGTGAGGTCTTCGGTGGAGCGCAAGCCTTCGTTGGCGCACTTGATAAGGTTAGTTATCATTATCAGTCTCACACGCGAACTCTCCCCTGGTTCGCGCACTTTCTATGCTAAATGCTATGCTGACATCAACACCTGAGTTGGATTTGTTTGCGTCAAGATGGATGGAAGTATGTCGTGGATGTTTGAGCTTTTGTGAGAAGATGGATGTAAAATGACAACTGTTTTATAATAATATTATTAGTATTTTTCTTTCTCTCAATGTTTTCTGGCCTTTTTTTTTTTTTAAATATACAATTTTTTAGACTTCCGTCTGTTATATTGTGTATATTCTTATCTAATAAATAAATAAATGAATAAGTTAAAGACCGGATTTTAAGCAACTTAAAATTGGCTACATAAATGTCTAATATTATGCAAAAAAATACCTAAAATCTACAACGTGTAACTGTCACGTTAATAGCGCAAAACCTCTCGTGGAGTAACTCAGCCCATGTTACTGAACAATGTTTGTTCCAAGACTTTTCAAAATTCTTGAGGCGCACGTGGAATACAACACTCGGGCATGGTCCATGGTCGGACAGCGAGTCGCCCATTACTCGTCTTCCGCATGCCCGCGGGGAAAATTCATAACTTCCCCGGGATATTGGAAACTTAAGGAAATAGCAGATTTTTATGAAATTGCGTTTTGTCTATGCTTCTTAACCACTTCCCAGTCCGATGAATCACATGTGACTCACGACTATTGTTTAGGTATTGTGTCTGCTGCGCGGACAGTGAAAGTGTTAACATCTACTGAGCCAAATCTATTAGAAATTATAGAACACTAGCAAAACCGGCGAACTCCGTTTCGCCATGTGAAAAAAGATTTTCCCGCTTTTCTGTTGAAATTTTCCTGTTTTTTTTTTTTGCTATAAACCTCACGGAGCCCGAGATCTTTCCAACGAATGCAAAACCATGGAAATCGGTTCGTGCGTTCTGGAGTTATAGCGTCAGGAAGGAAAACCCGATTTATTTTTATATAGTAGAACATTATAAAAATATTACAACCGAAATAATGAATACTAAAAATTTTAACTGTTTCAAGAGAATGCTTAGACAATACGTTCAAAAAGATTGCCTACAAAACTAGAATTTAACATTTTTTTTTATCTAATGTAAAACAAAATCCTTGTATACCTAGTACCTACCCTAATTTTAATATTTTGTTTCCCTACCACCGACTCACGGAGTCAATATGTCATTTTATTACTGCATGATTTTATTGTGTACTAGCTGTTGCCAGCGGCTTCACCCGCTACAACTCGAAAATTATCCCACGGGAACATAAAATCGGGATAAAAGCTATCCTATGTGTTAATCCAGGTTATAAACTATCTGTGTACCAAATTTTAGCCAAATCCGTTCAGTGGTTTTAGCGTGAAAGAGTAACAAACATCCATACATCCATACTTACAAACTTTCGCCTTTATAATAGTAGTAGGATCTCATAGTTTAAGTGAACTGTTTTTGTTCTTTTATGAGAATAAACCGAAATAAAATGTACCCAAACTCCCCTAGGCGTGCAGCGCAGTAGTGAACTCTCGCCTGGACGGCCCGGCTCGAGCTCCTGAACTGCTGGCTCGCTACTGCGACGCGCTGCTCCGCAAGCGAGCGGGCGGCGACGCAGACGTCGACGACAAGCTCGCCGCAGCCATCGTCGTCTTCAAGTACGTGGACGATAAGGACGTCTTCCAGAAGTACTACGCCAGGGCTCTGGCTAGGAGACTTATACATCAGCTCAGCGCTTCTATGGAACAGGTGCGTGGTTTATTTAGTTATTTAGTGTTTTTTTTTTGGGTTTTGTAACTGTTGCAGGTCCAAATCCTGGTCACGGTTTTTCTTTCCATAAAAATCTTCAAAAAAAGTGGGACCTCTTGGCTAAATGATTGAATCAAGCGTTACTTTGCGGAAATGCATGACATTAAACAGAAAAACATGGCATGCAATCAAACCTTTTCCGTTTGTTGCATGTGTGCATATGTATGTGGGCGGGAGGAGTTTTTCCTTTGCTGCATGTGCATATGCATGATTGCATAGGGTGGGATTGTGGGATTACATCCTGCAACAGGCCTGGATTTTTGTCGCGGAATTAAAACTAAATATTTTTCATAACATTTAAGCTCTTGGCAAAATAATTAAAGACGCACAAGCCAATCTTCCGGGTGAAGGCCTTTCCGCACACAACAGTGCCGGCACAGTGCCGACACGTGCCGATCAGTACCGTATCGATCAGTGTCAGTGAAATATGATATTGTACCATACATTATCATTGAGAGGCCTGTTGGTCTAGCGGTTAGTGACCCTGACTGCTATGCCGGAGGTCGTGGGTTCGATTCCCACCCAGGACAAATGTTTGTGTGATGAGCACGATCATTTGTGCTGTCTCTGGGTGGAATTTATCTATAATATGTATGTATTTAGAAATATATAAGTATGTTTATCAGTTATCTAGTACCCATAACACAAGCTCTGCTTAGCTTGGGACTAGATGGCGTTGTGTGATAGTTGTGGAATATTTATTTATTTATTTTATTTATTTATTATGTACGACGCTATCCGTACTGATCAGTGAGAGTGCTATTCAGTGACGTTCGTTCTCTCGTACATATGATTATGAATAGCACGGTACGGTACGGAACGCGCCAGCACTGTTGTGTGTGGAAATGCCTTTAAGCCTCGTTTGCCAAGGTTCTTCTGGGGATAGGTTACCATCTGACATAACGAAGCTCCGTGCCTCGGAAAACACCTAAATCCGTTGGTCCAGGCTGTCATTTGTAGATCTTTGACAGTCGTTACTGTTAGTCAGAAGCTTTGTCAACCAGTCTTACCATGGGGTATCCGTATTACCCAGTTACTGTGTTGTGGAGGTCCGATAGACAGTCGCTCCATGTAAAATACTGATATTCAGCTGCATCTGGTTCGACTGGAAGCCGACCACAATATAGTTGGGAAAAGGCAGGCAGAGACCAAGGTTCTCTGTTTGCCATTACTATTAACTACAATTGATAATCTACCTAGCCTTTTAGCTGGGCATGCGGGCAGCGAGAAAAGGGCAACTCGCTGCCCGACCATGGGCCATGCCCGGGTCGACGGTGCGTTGTGTCCCACGCGCGCCTCAAAGAGCGTCAGCATAATGACCAAAGCCTGCTGGGGTCGCGGGATTATTTCCTTACCGTGACCCCGGAACATAAAGGGCTATTGAATTTGAAGGACACCGTGGATTTTTGTCAGTAAAAGTCTGACAGTCCCTCCCGCCCAGCCCGGGGTGGGAGGACTCATTTGATGATTTTACCACGTTAAAAAAAAGCCTTTTAGCTGATGTGAAAATCTTTAAAAATATAATATTTGTTTCAGGAAGAAGCAATGATAAACCGTTTGAAGGCAGCGTGCGGGTACGAGTTCACGAACAAGCTGCACCGGATGTTCACGGACGTGGCCGTGTCCGCAGACCTCAACGCCAAGTTTCAACAGCACCTCAGGGATAACAACTTGGCTACCAGCACCGGCTTCTTTATACAGGTCAGAGATTTGTTTAGATAATAGGATATTTCACTAACACTCCACTTATAGCTAGTACAGTACTCCAAAATTAATAATGAAAATGCAAATCTTCGATAATTGTCGTATTCCCGGAAACACCCGAATCATTGAATCGGAGACAGCCCTAAACAATGCTCTGGCATTTTGCACCTTGTTCGAAAGAAACAGGAGTCAATGTCATATGTCAAATCATGTGAAACAATTGAAAACAATTCGGGCGGTCGGCGGCTGTCGCCGGTCAGTCAAAAGTCCGTCAGTCGTCTTTATATATTGGTGGTGACTGCACATGTTCTCTCTGTGTGGAATTATATAGAGCTGCTATTACACACCCTTCTTGGTTTTGTTTTCAAAGGTGAATTTAATTTCACCTTTAATTATCTTACTCAAATTCAAATAATTTATTTTGTAAAAAAGGTAAATATACTAACATTTTTCACGTTTTTCTAATATTAGTGTGAAGAAGTAAATCAATTCAACAAAGATTGTAGCATATTCGCAATCGTGTCGTTTTCCTCACTATTTATTTACATCGAATTATCGAATCATTTTCGTTACTGAAAAATCAATATTTATCTCTTTTAGCACAAAACACAGAATTCAACTAAATTATGCATGAAGAAAATGCACTTAACCACTCTATATAAAAATCGTCTTCCGACGCTCGGGGAATACGACCGTTGCCGAACAGTGACGAAGATTTCTATGTGCATTATTAATTTTGGCGTACTGTACATACTGGGCGCTCGGCGTTGCGTTGAGCGCGCGTTGGTTGCGTACACACACCGCGCTTAGCACGGCATTCAACGCACGCGATATAGAAATCAGTATCAAAGTGCTCGATCTGCATTTTCGAAAACTTCGTCCTCTCTAAACAAAAGCGCGCGTTGAAATGTACAATCGACAAAGTTAAATCATGACCCATTTTGACAATAAATCGTTTGAATCCTTCAAATTGACAAAGATCAAAATCGTTGCCATGGATATGTATGTTTACGCGAATGTGGACCTAATTATATTTGAAAGTCTGTAAGAAAATAAGCTTATGGTGGGTCATGATTCAACTTCAATGAGAGATAGATGGCGTTATTCTAAATTATTGTGCTTCTTTGTTGATTCTCTGACATATTTATACACTTCCCGATCTATTTCAAAACTTCTATCGGCCATTTTAACTTATGTCCAGGGAGGCTATTACAACGTCTTAAAACCAGGCTTATTCCGGCGAGTGAAAGTGATAGAGCTATACAAGTTGTCTAGCGCCATCTCGTTCACTCACTGGAACACGCCTGGTTTTAAGACGTAATACCCCCCCCCCCCAGGTGGTAGATTACAGCAGGTCATTAAACGAGACGTTGACTATGTGCAGGTCCTGCAAGCGGGCGCGTGGCCCCTGGGAGGAGCCATGGCCCCGCTGGCCCCTCCCCTGCAGTTAGAGCGGCCCGCGCGACTGTTCGAGGCGTTCTACCGCGCCTCCTTCAGCGGCCGGCGCCTGGCCTGGCTGCACCACCTCTGCACCGGGGAGTTGAGGACTCGATACACGCCCAGGCTCTACCACATCAGTGCCACTACGCCGCAGGTAACATCTGACAGGCCTTCTACCGCGCCTCCTTCAGCGGCCGGCGCCTGGCCTGGCTGCACCACCTCTGCACCGGGGAGTTGAGGACTCGATACACGCCCAGGCTCTACCACATCAGTGCCACTACGCCGCAGGTAACATCTGACAGGCCTTTTACCGCGCCTCCTTCAGCGGTCGTCACCTCCTTCGTAGTAGCTATGGGTTTTCGTGGCCGTGTGTTCCCAGTACTAAAAACTTTTTAAAAAAAAAAAGTGACCGCCTTCAAAAACAACCACAAAAAAGGGTAAAATAACCTACAAAACTTTTCTGACTGGCCTGTTGGTCTAGTGGTTAGTGACCCTGACTTCTATGCCTTAGGTCGTGGGTTCGATTCCCACCCAGGACAAATGTTTGTGTGATGAGCACGATCATTTGTTCTGTGTCTGGGTGTAATTTATCTATAATAATGTATGTATTTAGAAATATTTAAGTATGTTTATCAGTTGTGTAGTACCCATAACACAAGCTCTGCTTAGTTTGGGACTAGACGGCGTTGTGTGATAGTTGTGGAATATTATATTATTATTATTCTACCGCACCTCCTTCAGCGGCCGCCGCCTCCTTCGTAGTACCTATCGGTTTTCGTGTCCGTGAGTTCCCAGTACTAAAATCGACTATTATTTCTTCTTAGTGCGCACTACTGCTAAGTTTCGAGTCAGTGGACGTGTGGAATGCACGTGAACTGCGGGACTCGCTGCAGCTAGCAGGAGACGCCTGGCACAGACATCTAAGACCGCTCATCGATGCTGGTAACTTATACTACCTATTTATTTAAATCTGGAAGAGTTTCCTTGAAGATTCTTGCTTATTCTACTTCATAAATATATGAATAGGAATTAGCGGTGGATTGGAACTGGTGAAGTAAAGAACCTGTTTCAGTTTCAAGAAAGAAACAGTTTTAAAATTCTGTTAAAAAATCAATCTTTGATGACTCTTTGATTGCAACTTTTATAAATAATAATATAGTGAAAGACCCGTTTACACCTGGTAGTAGAGCATCGGTCTTTATTCCTCAAAGGTAATTTCACTGTGCAGTCTTACATAGGCAATACAGATTTCAGTTAAGCGTTCGATAGAGTATATCACAAAATTCTTGTAACAAAGCTTTTTATAATAGCAGCAACAAGAATATTTTTGTAATAACTTGATAACAATTTTAAAGCTACCGTTATTAGTAACTACATGTCAAAACGGCTTTGAATTCCTAGTGGAGTTCCTCAAGGTACACTGATGGGACCACTACTGTTTTTGTAAAATTCGAAGTTTAAAAGTGTAAATATGTATGTTGGGAAATACTTTTGCCATTTCGAGGTGGAAATTGTCGTTGAAAGTTATCCACTCTTGGAGATTAGTTGTGATAGAAATTATTAAAGTGTCTTTCCGCCCAGACCGGAAGAAACTGTCAGACTCTAATCTAAGAGTCTTAAGACGGAAGTCCCGCGACCCTGACAGGCGTTTGACCCCGTTTAATCGCAGCTTTTTGCTTAATGTTTTCTTTAGGTCTACTCATAGCGACGGGAGATGTAGGCTCGGAGACCGAAGATGAGACAGCGGCCGACGCGACCATAGCTCTCAACCTGGCATTCAGCTGCAAGAGAACCAAAGTACGACTCACATGCGCCAACGCACCTAACCATCCAGGTAAAATTTCAAATACACTCATGTATTTTGTTTCCCACGTTTTTATAAACTCACTTTTCTTGTTGGTATGTTTGTCGTTCCGGTTGGATTTTTATAACTCAATTTTGAGGCACTTCCCGATAAGCTAGCGGGCTGAAATTTTCAGGGTAGCTTCAAACCCGATGACATGAAAATATGAAAAGATTTTAAGTTAATAAATTTCAAAAACAAAGATAAAAATAATAAAATAATTTATATTATTAAAAAAAAAATCTAAAAACCCACGTTTTTTATATTTCCTAAAAATAAGAAAATAACCCTACGGGGTTGAGAGAGGGGCCACTTAAAACGTGGATTTGTTCTAAAATAAAAGTAGCCTAAGTTACTCCTTATTACATCAGCTACCTGCCAATAGACGTCCACTTAAAGTCGGCCCAGCCATTTCAGAGATTAGCCATTACAAAGTCAGACAGACAGACATAAATAGTAAAAAAAAATGTTTTGGTGTATGTACCGTATATTATATATTCGTATGCATGTAGTAAGCAACGGTTATTTCAATATTACAAACCGACATTCCAATTTTTATTTACATGTATAGATGTATATATTATTAGTCCAGAGAGGAGCTCGTGACTAAATAATTACATCCGCACAGGCCGATTTTCCGGTTTAAGCCGCTTTTTGAGCCCTCTCCTAGGTTGATCTGTGGATGGATGACCATCTGTCATAGCGAGTTTCCTCCGTGCCTCGGAAAGCATGTAAAGCCGTTGGTCCCGGCTGTCATTTGTAGATCTTTGACAGTCGTTAATAACAGAAGCTCTAAAGTCTGACAACTAATCTTACCATGGCATATCGTATTACCACGTTACTGGATTGTGAAGGTCCAATAGGCAGTCGCTCCATGTAAAAACTGATATTCAGCTGCATCTGGTTCGACTGGAAGCCGACCACAATATAGTTGGGAAAAGGCAGGCAGATGATGTGTTCAGGATACAAGTTTTCGGGGTTTTACTGTTTCATTCTCAATACATTAATATTTGCAGGAGGTACGGGCTCAAACAATAATGGATCTGCGGCGGAAACGGGAGAGACCGCGGCACACTGTGATGACGACCGCAAGATGTACCTACAAGCAGCCATCGTGCGCATCATGAAGCAGAGGAAGGTACGTTATAACGATTTTATTACTCAATACTTTGACCTCCTTATTAATAAACGTGGATTAAAGTTACGCCAAGGATAATCCTTAAAAAATGTATGGTTAATCCAAGGATTATCCTGCACGCGTAGCATGGCGATTCTATCTCTATTCTACCAAGAAAAGACAAAGTTATTTCATCGTTATTTCTATACAAATCGACTGTTTTTTTTGCACAACTATGACACGATTCTTACACTATTGAAGAAAAGAACGTTTATTTTTCATATTTTATACATTACCATGCTTAGAACGATAAAATTATTTCTACGTTCTGTCATTTTGTCTATTCTTCCGTCGACAAAACCCCTTTCTACAGCGCCATGCTACGCCTGCTGGTTGTAACTCCCCTTACTGTCAGACTTCTACTGACTAAAATCCACGGTGTCCTTCGGTAGCCCTTTGTGTGCCGGAGTCGCGGTATACGTATGTCCGCAACAGGACTGTGGCCCTCTATAGGGAACCGGCATGTCCTAGAACCAAAAATTCGAAGACATGTGATATCTACTAACCCGCATTAGGCCTGCGTGGTGGATTATGGCCCGCTCCCTCTCACAGAGAGGAGGCCTGTGTCCCAGCAGTGGGATCATTATAGACTGATGATGATGATTGACTCTGAAAGTAAGTCATAATGTGCCTGAGGAGAAGGTTGAAAGTTATGCATTGCAGCCCTTTTTTTAGGGATACGTTAGGGATCGTTACGTTGAGCTCCTTGAATTATGAGTCGAGCTACATGATAACTAACAAATGCTTGCACTGACTTTAATGTCTGGACTTTAAAAGAGACAGTGACCTCTGAGTTTGTTTCGGCTGTTTCTTCTCAGAGTACTCAGGTACGAAACACCGGCCTCATCTAGTTTGTAAAAAGACGACGTGTAAAAGTGTTAAAAAAACCTACTTTCAAAAATAAATATCATTTCATCATATCATTTCAAAAGAAAAAATATGGTTTGAATATGTTATGATAATCTATTTTTCAGACTAATCTTTTTCTTGAGTAAAATAACCTATTGTGTTTCGTTCGCAGGTCCTTCGACACACAGAATTAATACAAGAGGTAGTCTCCCAGGCCCGCGGTTCATTCGCCCCATCAGTTGCAATGATCAAGAAGTGCATCGAAGCTCTCATCGACAAACAGTACCTGGAGCGAGCGCCCGCGGCCCTGGACACTTACTCCTACCTCGCGTAGGGCTGCAGGACTCCGCGGGGCTCCACTGTGCGGTGTGCCAGCACTCATCAACTTAGGTAAAAAAGGCAATTTTTAATACTAGACGGTCGTTGTAGCAAAGACGCCAGTAGGTCAACCTTTATAAATAAATATATGTATGTCAAATTTTACCATTGGAACATAAAGAGCGCGTATTCTGAAAGTTGGCAACGTTGCAAATAGTTGTCAAATATTAAATAGTTGTCTTAATTTTATATTTTTGTGCACCTGCCATGTTTTCTCTCTGCTACCCTGGGTTGACTGGTAGAGAATGCCTCAGGCATTAAGTCCGCCTATGTACCTTTTGTGTTGCATAAAGTTTTCAATAAATAATAAACAAATTTTAATTAATTTGGCAATTTTACTGTATGGAAACAAGAAATGTGGCTCTGTAGTGCACTAACAAATTGATAAAGGAATGCAATAATTTATATCGTAAAACCGATTATATAGTTTAGATGTAAACAAAGTATTTGGAAACTCTTTTACACGTGAAACGGTTACAACAACAAATTCAGTGTTTTAATTGCAATTAATTTTGCCAAATTAATTAAAAGTTGTAAATATTTGACAGCTATTTGCGACGTTGTCAACTTTCAAAATACGCACTCTTAACCTTTAAGTATGGACGTGGAGTCTCACAGGCTACTCGATGTTTTCGTTTTCTTAGTTTCTCCTAATTCCCCCCACTCTCCGCGATTGAGCGGCTCAGTAGCTTTTGTATTAGTTGTAAAACTACCAACGAGGGAGTTAGTTGCGTCTTCCGATGAAGATCACGTAAGTAATGACCATCCAAATATTGACCGACGCCTATCAGGCTACACGTCCATTGTTGCCCTATGATATATTTTATAAGGGCGATTATGTTTGTTTCGAGAAAATATTGACAACAACTTTAGTGGTCGCGTCCGGATGCTCAGGGCCCACACAGGGGCCCCGTAGAGGGCCATGGACACATGGATACAGTCTACGGCAGGAGGCGTTTGGCCAGCCGAGATTGGGCAGGAGTCGCCTGCGGGCGGCTGCTGCCCGGTTCAGCCTTGGGGCCACACTCAGGAAATGCTTCCTGAAGTTCCGCCGGCTGTCGAGGACTAGTCCTAGGTACTTCATCGTCCTCCTGACGCCGTTGCGAACTCCTACCATTATGTTGTAACCCGACTGTGGCGCGTTGACGCGGCCATGAAAACACATGGCCTCCGTCTTGTGCAGCGCCACGTCGAGTCCCAACCGAACCAAAAGATCCTGTCGACGACTGTCGCGACCGCTTGCCTCTCTTCGGTTCCACTCTCCCCGGTGACCGGGGTAGATGACGGCTTTATCCGTCAGGTAGTCCTCGACTATGCGACATAGGTAGGTCGGCACCCGGTGATACCGGAGTGCCTCCCTGATGCAACTCCAGGGCAGGGTGTTGAAGGCATTGGAGATGTCTAATGACACCGCCAAGACGACCCTGCCCCGGGCTACTGCATCCCCCGTCGTGACACGCGCATGATGGCGTCCACCGTCGAGCGCCGACTGCCAATAAACTTACGTTATTAGACTGTTGTCAATTTTTTTTTTATTAGTTACCTGAAATAGGTGTTTCGCGTTTTTGGTTTCAAATATATTATACTTTGAGAAAAAAAGACTCGTTTTGTTAAAATAATTAGTTTAGCTATTTTTAATACCTAAAATATAAAACAAGTAAATTTAAACTGAAAAGTACCATTATTTTTGTTTTTTTGTAATTTCTATAATTTTTCAAATAATAGGTGATATAAAAGCACGTTATTTTATTGCTAAATCACATAATTTTAATATTCAATCAGTTTTAAAGCGATCTTATATCAAATTCCCAAAAAAAATGTGTGTGCATATAGGAGCCTCTGAGACTCCACGTCCACAGTAGTGTTAAGAAAAAATGACGTCCATACTTAAAGGTTAACCTTCCACTATTGTGATAGGGTTGATAATCTATTTTAAAAAATTTGACAGGTTGAGGTAAATATTATGTTATTAATTGTTAAAGGTATCGCGTTCGAGCCCAGCCGTGTATTCGACTTTGATAAGACGTAGCGCCCGCATCTGTTGTATATTTAAATGTACAATAATATATATATTATTATTATTTAACTGTAGTAGAGGGCGCTCGCGGCGCTCATTATAAATAATTATTAATAAACTTGTACGAACATCGTTCATTATTGTTTTATTTCATTATCCTTTTAAATATATCGATAAAATTTGGTGGAAGTCGTGCTATGGTGCAGTGGCTGAACGATTGGCTGCTGCACTGCGTGTCACGAGGTTCGATTCCTGCCAGGAATAAACATTTGGATGGTCGCTCGTTGCCGTCCGTTTTGCAGAAGTGTCGCCACCCTAAAGGTTTGCGCGCAAGACCGCAACAGTACTTAAGGCGGCGCTAGTCGCGAGCTCGAACTCACTGACAGGCATGGTCAAAAACCATGATATTTCACCGGAAATCGAGCCATAGTATTAATGTGTGCGCGAGCATCATCCTCCCGTGGAGAAAACAAGGGAAAACTTATTCAGTGAGATGCACGATCATTCAGAGTAAAAGGCGCGCGTAAAAAAGGACGAAAAAGCCTTTGGAAGTTGGGGTTTTATGAAAAAACCCCTGCACCAATTAATTTCAAATAAAATGTATTAAATTCTTCGATAAATTTGCTGTGTCGGTACGGACTTCGTTTTGGAAATTTGATGCTTCTTTAGCTTCTAATTTACACCTAAAGTTGTGTTAAAATTAGCAAAAAAACGAATCTTTAGAAGCTCGTAACTTTTTAATCCTACTACTATTATAAAGGCGAAAGTTTGTATGTATGGATGTATGGATGTTTGTTACTCTTTCACGTAAAAACCGATGAACGGATTTGGCTAAAATTTGGTATACAGATAGTTTATAACCTGGATTAACACATAGGATAGTTTTTATCCCGATTTTATGTTCCCGGGGGATAATTTTCGAGTTGTAGCGGGTGAAGCCGCTGGCAACAGCTAGTAGCTTCATATTTTACAATTCTGCTTCCGTACAGACAAAATTAATAATGAGACAAAACGATACCATGTTTAATTTTGGATGTACTTTGTCAAATAGTGGAGTAAAACCCCAACGAAGTTTCTATGGAAAAAATGTTGACTTGTTTGACCTTAACATTAGGTAATGGCCACGGTCTCCTGTCGCCGCACGAACCGGCACTTCAAGGCATTGGTCCGACCGCCTTCGATGAACGAGTAACGAGTATAACTAGAAACTATAAAAATAGTTGGTGATCAGCGGGAAGCAAGTGTAGTTTCGATAGTTTTGTCGCCGGGCTATAAGCGATTGTGGAAGTGCGACGAGCGATTACTCGCGCCACACGCCCGCGGTCGCTCAATCCTGTGCAAACATGGTCAAGCGAGCATTGAGCGAGTATCGCTGAACAAGTTTATTTTTGAAAGCTCGTCGCTCAGCGACAGAACGAGTAAAACGAGTCGTCGCCGGCAGCGTGAACAGTCAGAGAGCAACTATTAATATATGCATCTCTTTCATTTACACGGAATGTACAATTTTGTTTCTTGAGAAAGAAAATCGCCGATACTTACTCGTTTTCTCGCCGCGGGTCGGACCACTGCCTAATGCATGACGGTGGTGTAATATAATGTGGGTAAAAATAAAACACCAAAGAACTGTATATATGAATCTTTTGACATAATATTTACATTATATTCACAGGTGGTACTTAAACTAACATCCCGCTATGTATAGATCCATGCTTAGGCCAAATATCGTCTTTTCTACTAAGATTTATTCATTCTTAGGGATGGGCAATTAGATGCAGTATACTTGATTTTTTACCTTTTCAATAAACTACACTATAAACCAAACTAGTATGAAAGTTGACCTTGTTTGACCTTGACTATGACAGGTCGAGGTCAAACATATATCACCTTTGTTGACTACACGATTGAATGACACGGCAGTGGCAACATTTTGATGTACAAAAGTCGCCTTTATTGCTACGAAATAAAAGTGCTCACAAAATCAAATTGTTACCACGTCCAGTGACTTTTAGCCGACTAAAAAGCGGTTGATTTTGTTCAGGAAATGCTTGCTTTCATATAAAATAATATTCACGTACTCGAGAACGCTAGTTCCTTCGAAATGGAAGTCGGGCGAACCCGATATAAATACTTATATACTAAAAACGTGATATTATTAATTAATATGACAGCCGAAGGTCAAAGGTCATTTTTTTTCTTTTAGCGCAGTTTACTGAACAAGTAAAATAGATATTTTTGTTGTTATATTCGCAGTGCGTTTACAATTATAACTTATTTTATTATTAGTAATTCAAAAGCGACTTTCTTCTAACACCCAGTTTCAGAAAAATGGGTACATTGCTTATTTCGGTGCCTCTGTGGTTACCGAAGGTTGATTTTATAAACTCTGGAGTATTTATCGGTATTAATAAAACTCAAATACATGAGAAACTAAATAAATCACACATTAGTCCCTCTGAAAACAATCTGTAGTCTTTAATCGATTTTCAACTTTATTCTTTAAAGTTGAAATTACATTAAGGGGGATGCTCAAGCCAGCCCGCGAAATTCAATTTTTTTTACGTTTTTTGCAATTTGCAGGCCACTGACATGTTGTAACTTTATAAATATTTGTGTTGCGCAAATAACAAGTATAATTTTAAATATCGAAAAATATCAAAAAACTCGCTCCATCAGCTCTCACATAGAAAAGGTGCATCATGTTAAAATCTCCGAAATCTAACTACGATGCACCTTTTCTATGTGAGAGCTGATGGAGCGAATTTTTTGACAATTTTTATATTTAAAATTATACTTGTTATTTGCGCAACACAAATATTTATAAAGTTACAACATGTCACTGGCCTGCAAATTGCAAAAAACGTAAAAAAATTTGAATTTCGCGGGCTGGTTGGAGCATTCCCCTTAAAGACTACGAATGCACTAATTTATTTTCGTTTAGAAGAAGTTTTTGAGTCTGACATTTCGAAACATCAAATTCTCGTGTGCAAATTATGGATTGAAAAATTAACAAATAATAATAATAATGTAGCCAATAATTATCATCATTTTATTAAAGAAAAATCGCCTTTGATTTTCATGTTTTAGAATCATTTTTACCCCATTCAGTTGGCATTACCTGTCGGCAATTTAAAAACTATTTTCTTAAAGTTTGTACTACAATAATGGTCAATAAATTCATATAGCCCATCCCTATGTACTACTTATATACTTTATATTATGTACAAATTATTATCTATAGTTTATCATTTGCGTTACATTTTGTTATTGGCGCGCGAAAACCGACTTTTACATAAAATTTAAGTGTGTATATCAAATTTTCAAATTAATAAAATTATAAGATGCAGCAGATTAAAAACCTTTACAGGGTGTAAGGGAGAGCCCGTCATAAACTTTCAGTGCTTGCTCAGTGGACGAAACTGAACAATCTTCCACATTTTTTTTTATTAAAGAAATGAAAAATAAATCAGCCTTTCCATACGAACTGTCTATTCAAGTTTATAATTTTATATGGTGAGGCCGATTTTCTTTTAAGGTATAATATAAAATCAATGCCACTTTTCGTTGTAAGTTTGACTCAAGAACGGGCTCACCTATCCAAATCAAATGTTTAGGCTTTGTTCGGACTATTTAGTAGATGGTTTATGTGAAGTTTGCACAAAATTGGTCGAGCGGTTCTTCATTTATCACATTTTTTGTAACAAATGAATTTAATTAATGGTAGATCATTTTGTTAATAGGGATTTTGCTGTCAAAGTAGCGAAGCGTACCGGGTCGCTAGTAATTCTATAAGATATAAAAAAAAACAAATTTTAGTTTGCAAAAAGTGGTCATTCGCGCGCCATATACATATTTCCTAGTCCGGACTTCAAAGCAAAATTTAAACTCTTACAATAATTAAAAGGAGAGGTATTGAACAAGTCACTTCAGTTTCATTGTAAAATGAACCATAAGTTGCCACCGTTACGACTTAAACTAAGTATAACGTCATGTATTCGGGTTCGTTTCCCAGATGCGATAATAAGTTAGCCTAAAATGGGAACTGTATTGAAAACGGCGATGGAGGTGCTTACTGCCACGAATAGTCCTATAAGAAGCGTATTAAAAAAAAAACACTTTTTTCTTATTTTTTTATCAGTATACAGGGTGTAAAGGACAGCCCTCCACAAACTTACAGGGCTTGCTCAATAGACGAAACTGAACAAACTTCCACAAATATTTTTTTGGAAATGAAAAAAAAAAATCAGTCTCTCCATACAAACTGTCCAAGTACCCTTAGCACGAATTTTCAGTATTTGAGACGTAAAATAAACTGGAACTTTGACAATTTCAAACTGACAATTTTCAAGGAAAAAATTAGTTCCTGCTTCGCACACCAGAGGCGCTGTTCCATTTTTTCATACAAGAAACGCTGTAAATACTGTAAAGTAAAAGAGTGAAAATTCGTGCTAAGGGTACTGTATATAATTTTTTATGGCGAAGCAGATTTTTTTCAGGTTACATTTCCTGAAAAAAAAAAAAAAATTGTGGAAGATTGTTCAGTTTCGTCTACTGAGCAAGCCCTGAAAGTTTGTGAAAGGCGACAGCCCTCCACCAACTTTCAGGCTGCTTATACAGGGTGTAAGAGACACTTTACACCCTGTATAACCTTACTAGAGAAGTAAGTTTGATAAGTTACCGTTTCCATCAGAAATCCGCGTTAAACTAACCAATCAAATATCTAGCTGCTAAAATAAAGCCTTAATATTGGTTAAGTATCAACAAAGACATATAGCATGGACTGTACCCATCCCTTTAAAAAATGTCAAGTAAAAACGGGCAGACAATGTGATAGAGACAAGACTAATTAAGCTTACAGGGGCTTACCGCGATGTCTCAAAGCGAGAGTTGTTCCAGTGAGTGAGTGAGATGGCGCTAGACGACTTGTATAGCTCTGTCACTTTCACTCGCCGGAACAAGCCTGGTTTGACGTTGTAATAACCCCCTGATATAGACCGATTACAGACTTACAGCATGTACTGAGTCGTAGCCCAAATAAAACTGCTATACTTTCTCTAGAAAGAGAAAAGCAATCACAGGACAAAATATCTCTTTCCTTTTTTATAATCATAAATATTTTTATTTTTTACAGCAAAGAGATCTTAGATTCATTTTATTTCTGGAGTATCGCAATTTTAAATACACAACTCTAGGTTCATGCTTTACGTCTATGGGTCCGATGAACTGTTATTTTACCCTTTTTAAAGTCAACAGTCCATTGCATATGTCTATGGTTTGACACATATCCCTTGCTATGTTTATTAATATTAGCTGTAGTTTTGCAAGCAGTTTTTCGGTATTTCTCGATTATATTTAGACTGTATATCGTGGCAGAGAGTAACCCCATCACTTTTAAGCACCATAAAAATCGGCCGTAATGCGTTAACCACACATCGGATAATTCACATCTATATAAACTTCTTTCATATACATTTAAACACATAATTTTATTGTTTCTCACTTACATACTAACTGTACATTATATTTTATTTAAATTTCGCTAAAACATTGTCATTTACAATATAATTATCAATATACAATAGGTTTTATTATTTTATTTATATATTTTTTTTAATAATGCTGCTGTATACTTTTTTTTAATTGAATTTTTCGATCAATGTGAAAATTATTTAATCTCGTTTGATTTATGTGAAATAACACATTGACCGTATATACTTACTAAAAATATAACACTGTATATCAATAATATTCTCCAATATTATTTTACTATGGCAACATAATAGGAATTTATTGTTGTTCTCTAACATTTTCTTTTTATATATAATTATATCTAAGAGCATTTCATACTAATTTTAATTAACTTTTCGATCGATATCGGAAACTGTTGAACTGATTCCGATGGGGTTTAGCGAGTTTCTTATAGGATAATGTTATATCTAAATAGTAGCGGCAATTTCATCGGATTCGGTCCAGCCGTTTCGTGTATGTAGCTATCATTCAACCCATATATTTAGTATGTACATAAATGCAAGTTTTGTCACGATTTTCAGTTCCATAATGCTGACTGGAGCTTGTATAGTTTTAGAAATATTGATGGTATACGGTTGACGAGTTTGACTGCAGCGCTGTGAGTCGCGGGTTCAATCCCCGTACGGAACAAATATTTGAATGATCTGCAAGTAGTTGTTCCGGGTCTGGGTGTTTGTGTATGTGTGTCTAGTGGTTAGTGACTCTGACTGCTATGCCGGAGGTCGTATGTTCGATTCCCACCCAGGACAAATGTTTGTGTGATGAGCACGATCATCTGTTCTCTGTCGTGGGTGTAATTTATCTATAATACGTATGTATTTAGAAATATATAAGTATGTTTATCAGTTGTCTAGTACCCATAACACAAGCTCTGCTTCGCTTGGGACTAGATGGCGTTGTGTGATAGTTGTGGAATATTATTATTATTATCAAAATAAAGTTTCCTTGTACTACACAAAGCGGAACGCCGCGATCATAATTTAGTTGATAAATCTAAAACTATACAAACTCCAGTTTATATTAACGCTTCTAAACTTTTGAGTGTAAGCACACAACATACCTCAAGCTATATATTTTCAGTATAAGCTGTTTTCGCATTGTGCCGACAAGACTATAATACTATAAAACGAACTTAGTTTTAAGATGTAACGCTTCAACCGAAAATAAACCTTATTGGTAAGGAATTACGTTGCATATTTCTACAAACATCATATTGTAAGTCCGTCAGTTAAGATTCTCAAAAATAATTGGCACGGATTTTTCTTTTGTTGCGTAAGTCAATAAAGATTAAGACACGAATTTCAAAATTAAAAAAATCACAACGATGTACAATTTTTACTGAATTCTGACGCCACGAGTTTGGGTGCGTCATCAGCGTATAATGTTCCCACTGCTGGGACGCAGGTCTCCTCTCTGTGAGAGGGAGTATAATCCACCACGCGGGTCCAGTGCGTGTTGGTAGATGTCACATGTCTTCGAATTTTTGGTTCTAGGACATGCCGATTTCTTTACGATGTTTTCCTTCACCGTTTTAAAGGCAGTGGTGATGAAATAAATTACACAAAGTAAAGCGCCTGGCGGGGTTCGAACCCACGACCTACCACTGGGCCACCACTGCTCACTGCTTTGGTGCGTTATATCTTTGTAAATATTCATTGATTTAACAAAAGAAAAAATACAAGTCGATTATTTTTTAAGCTCAGACGGACTAATTCGAATTTGCAATAATTTATTAATGCTGGCAACAAGCCAAGCTTATCATACGAATAAAAACTTTAATCGTAGACCAATAAGGTTCATTATCGGTTGAAGCACGAATAAGCTTACATTAAGTTCGCTCTATAGAGAAAAACACCTTTGCTTAATGACGCAAGTCGACATATTTACGTTGCCGACCAAATACAAGTAAAAATCATCCTTACTTACTAAGACATAATGATGCAATTCGACTGACAAGCCTGTTATATTACTACCTACAAGGGACCGAAAACCTTTATAAATTACGGTACAGGTATTGAAGAATTTTGGTTATTTTTCAGACTTAGGTTACCGCTATCTGGGTAACCAGACCGAAGAAAAATGTAACCTCTATTTAGGTTACCGTTTTAATACCGGTTACCTAAAGATGACGACTCTTTGTCACACACAGGCGAAGCGCGCCTTGTGACTATTGCCGACGGCACGTGTGAAGTGTGCAAGATAGGGGTAATTTTTATTTCGGTAACCGGTATTAATACTGGTGGTGGAGAAAAAAAAGTTGTTACCGGAAAAATACCCGTATTGATCATACCGGTTTCGGTCCCTGCTACCTACAGACAAACGCACGTTTTATATTAAAAAGCACCTTTATGTCGTAGTAATAAGGATTATTTTTAATTGTTGTTCGACGATGCTAATCTGTTGAGTCGCTTCACGAGCAAGTGTTCTTTATAAATATCTAAGAGTATAAGCCACGCGTATTTTTTGTTTGTTTTATATAACAGTTACTGTCTTACTATAAGAAGTTAAACTGCTGTTGAACACTTGTTTAAAAAAAGTGTAACTGCAAAACGACTTTTAAGGCGTTCCTTCACCGCGAGCATTCACCTGTAATATAACGTTACAGATTCGAACATTTCATCAGTGAGTGAAGACAATCGAGCATCACAATGCGCACCTTGTATCAAATCTATACTAAATGTACGCGAATGCTCGTCAGTCAGGGAGGTAGTATTGTAATATAATGCTCAAAGTCGAATCTATAATGTTACATTACACGCGGTAAGGGAGCGCCTTTATATCAACATCAAAAGCCGTTTTGCAGTTGACACTTTTTTTAGACAAGTGTTCAATAGATGTTAAATTTTGTAGTAAGTTCTTTTATTTATAATATTTATCTAAAAGTTTTTGTTTTCTTAATTCTATTGCTTTACTATTGGCACTGCACGTGGGTTTGTTTATTTTTATTGCTTTTTTAATGTTTTTTTAGACATGTGATCACAGTTGAATTACAATTATTTATAAAAAATTGTTTAGGCCTATTTCAAAAACTTAAAAACTTAATTTTCTTTACCAGAACTGTTTATGCTACGTTCACACGCGCGCCGTGCAGCCCGGCGGGCTGCCTGGCGGGCTGCGCGGCATGCAGCCGCGAGCGAGCGCGCGTGTAAACAGTCACCGGGCGACCGCACATTCATCCTTTTCTTTCCAAAAACCGACACTTGCCCGATTCGCGGCATTCACGTTCACGGGCGCGTTCACGGGCTCGGGCGTACCGTTTACACGCTCGTGAATGTGAATGTGCACGTTGAATGTAGAGTTGAACGCGAGCGTGTGAACGTAGCATTAGAGCGTATTTGCTGATAACCGTTTCAAACAATTGAAGACTTTATTTTCAAAATGACTGAATAAATTTTAATGAAATTTCGTACGCTTCAAAAATTAAAGACTTGAAATTTTGTATGAAACATGCTTTTAAGTCAACACTATTTTTCTTTAAAGTTTTGTTTCCATTTTTATAGTTTTTCATAATCATGAGTATTATGCTACTTCAAAAGATATCCGGTAAAGATAAATTAAGTTTTTTCTATAGCACTAAATTCTAAAAAAAATATAGATGCTATTTATCGGATTTGTAAATCAAAAGTTTTCTCACCTATTATTTTGGTCCGTATTACAGCGCAATGTTGGATTTTTAAACCTTATTAGTATCGACAAGAGTTTTAATTTAAACTGACTTCAAAAAAAAAAGATGGCGCAGATTATAAAGACTATTGGGTCCATTTTTGTTGAATAACTAAACTAAAAAGTATATATTTTTAAAGAAAGCAACTATCATCAAAGACGGCCAGAAGTCGGAAGCAAAAGTCAATTGGGAAGGCCGGTCATAGCTAATTGTAGATGGCGCCAACATAGCTAAGTCCTAATCCGATCAATGAGGTAGTACTATTTTGAAGTAACTATAACATTTGAACCAATGACGATGCTTGGAACTAGCTATACTAGCGCCATTCGTTTCCTAGTCGCCATCCCCATTGAAAGAAGTCGGAAGCAAAAGTCAATGGGGAAGGCCGGTCATAACTAATTGTAGATGGCGCCACCATAGCTAAGTCCTAATCCGACCAATGAGCTAGTACTATTTTGAAGTACCTTTAAGATTTGAACCAATGACGATGCTTGGAACTAGCTATACTAGCGCCATTCGTTTCCTAGTTGCCATCCCCATTGAAAGAAGTCGTTAGCAAAATGTCAATTGAATAAAAACCAAATCTTACTTGCCAAAAAAAGTTATTTTACACTTTTTTGGGCTTGCTTTTGAAGTCAATTCCTTTTTTTTAATAGTTTTCATTTAGCGATAGTCGTCTCGTTTTTCCACTATCTCACCTGAGCCTGTAGCCAAACGGCAAGCGACAATCGTTAACGTTCAGCAGTCGCTAAAACATTTTCAACTTTATACCCCATCGCATTAAGTTGGAAATTTAGTAAAGACTGTTCAGCGATAGCGAACGAAACAAACGAAAACGATCTGTAATCTTTGATAGATTTTCAACATTATGCAATCGGGTATAAAGTTGAAAATGTATTAGCGACTGCTGAACGTTGGCGAAAGTCGCTTACCATTTGGCTATAGGGCCTGATAGTAAGCAATAATATGTTCGACGACAAAGCACGCTTGCCTAGAAGTAACATATTCACTCTTGATTTGAAGATCACAAGGTTGAAATTCCAACTCGCAGATGTTAGAAGTCAGTGGTAGGTAAAACGGTCATTTATTTCGTTTGCTCTATGGCATATATTTGCTTGTACTTGTGACCACACGCGGGTACATACAATGTATTATATAAAAAAACTGTCCGTCTTATTACAAAGAGTTAAACATCTGTTAAACACTTATCTAAAATGACAGTTTTTTAGACAAGTTTTCAACAGATGTTTAACTAACTAATTTTTGTAAAAAGACGGGTGTAAGTTTTACAATAAGAGTCTGGAATGTCTACAATGTACAATATTTATACAATAGTTACATTTATGAGCGACTGAATAGCCGCTGTTAGACTTCATGACTGTTTTCACCAAAAATAGGCGACGCCTAAACAAACTCTCTCTGTTACATGATCAAATTTAAAATGTAACAGTGACGTTATATTTAGGAGTTGCCTAGTTTCAGTGAAAATGGACATAACCCAATTTATTCATAAAAAAAAACTAAACTTTGCCTGTTTAGGATCGTAGGCAAAGTTTTGATTTTTTATTTAAAAATAAAAAGGGAAATAATTTCTGTAAATAAATTTCGTTTTAAGAGATAGTTTATAATAAAATAATACAATATTTTTTTGAAAAAAAGGATAGCGCATATTATAAATATTACCATTAATTTCTTCTAACAAGTTTCAAATTAAAACATGGTAGCTATGGTTACCAATATAATAGTCGTGACATATCCCCGCATGGAACAAATATTAGTATGATCTACAAGTAGTTGTTCCAGGTCTGGGTGTTTGTGTATGTGTGTTTATATGTTTGTAAACGCACCCACGATACAGGAGAAACTACAAGTATACGGGCAACATAAAAAAAAAAAAAAAATAATAATTTAAAAGCGTCCAAAACAAAGTCTTCGTTAATATTGGTTAAAAACATATATTTTTGATAATGGGGAAGGCCGGTCAAAGCTAATTGTAGATGGCGCCACCATAGCTAAGTCCTAATCCGACCAATGACGTAGTACTATTTTGAAGTACCTATAAGATTTGAACCAATGACGATGCTTGGAACTAGCTATACTAGCGTCATTCGTTTCCTAGTTGCCATCCCCATTATAGTATTTTTAACCGACTTCAAAAAAAGGAGGAGTTTTTCATTTCGTCGGATCTTTATTTTTTCAGTCATCTTGTACTATTTGTGACCCATAAAGGGAAGGAAATAGACATAATATGCGCTAGCCTTGCATATACCGGAAGTGTAGTGGTCCTGTTGCCTGATGTGTGTGTGTACTACGTGCGAGCGGCGGTGTTGGTGGGGGCCGGCTTGGGGGGGAGGCGGGGGGCGCCGCTGGGGGAAGAAAAATAATTTAGTTAAAAAAAGGTTGTGAGTGATTTTTGACGTTTCAGAAACTTGCATGTAATAATACTAGATTGTTTATCAAGGAAGCAAACATATTTTTAACGATGAGTGTTTTTTGCTCGCTGCGCTCTGGATTCTACTTTAAAATTCTTCGCTACGCTCCGGACTAAGCTTAGGCTCAGGCACATTATATTCACAATAATAGTAAACTGTGTACCTAAAGACCAAACATATTTTTTTTAAGATGTGTGTTTTTGCTTGCTGCGCTCCGGATTCTACTTTACAATTTCTCGCTACGTTCGGGATTCTACTTTAGAACTCCTCGCTACGCTTGGGCTTCTATTGTAGAATCATCAATCACATGGCTGTTTGGCTGCAAGGCGGCCATATAGATTGGAAGATTGGCTGTTTAATGGCCATATAGATTGGCTGCTTGGCCGTCATATAGATTGGCTGTTTGACAGCCATTTTATATGGCCGAACACTATTTCTCAACCACACAAAAAGGCTATTTATCGGCCATAAAGAATGGCTTTTTCCACCCATCTCCAACCATTCCTCGTGTATACTCACGTATTATTGTGCCTCCTCTGCAGTATGGTGGAGTGCGCGGGCCGCAGCAGCTCGGGCGGCGGCGCGGGCCGGGGGGGCAGCGGGGGGGGCGTGCTGTGGGCCGTCCCACCCGCCCCGCTGGGGGCCCCCACCGGGGGGGACTGGGGTACCACCGACATACACTGCGGGGGGAGTGATAGTACTTAACTACTTTGTAAACAGTTATTTTCAGTTGCTTTTTATAGTCGCCGCCAAAGATGTGTGGAATACAGGTATTTCACAGCACATGCTGAGATAAAACACGCGCCAATACTTTGGACTTTAATAATAGCGCGATGCGAAGCAATGCGACGAGATTCGAATGAATTCCAACTATAAATGAAAATCAATCTTACCAATATGACATAAAACACATTGTTATCTATGAAAAACAAAACACAATGGCCATGACAACGTCAAGTCAATCGAATTAAATCTTTATTTCTTAGTGGCAAGGTATTTACACTTGTACTTGGAACTAAAGTCATTTAGTTTTATCTTTTTTTTTTTGTTTTCTTATATTACTTTGTTTTATTTGATGATTTTATTCTGTCCTGTGTGAGTCTAATAATAACCTTTTCTTTCTTTCTTTTATAATGCATCGTTCGAATTAAAAATAAAATATAAGATCCAGGTCGCCTCTTACCACGATACGTTTGTTTTGATGTGTGTTACGATACTTTCTTTAGTTTTTCGTATCGTTTTGAAGTATTGGAATACACTAGTACACGGTGGAATTTTATTCCAAAATTATCTGGCGAATACTATAGTATTAATCAGTGTTAAATAAACCCACGAGATGAACTTTATTTACTTCGAATTTCTGAAGCTGTGCTTTTCTGAACTTCTTTTTTCGTTTTTTTTTTTTTGATGTGAAATGTCAATTTTTTATTTCAATAATTATCTTTATCAAACATGGCGCAAAATACTAGCTAGAGTATATGTATATATTTAGCCATTATACAATAGATTAGAGAGAACAAAAAAATATAAAATACTCACGGGAGGTAGTGGCGTAGGCGGCGCGGCGGAGTCGCGACGTCGACGGGGCGGCAGCGGGGGAGGGGTGCCGCACGACACCGCTGTATACACACACACATTACACTACTAATAGTAATAACTTTTATTCAAAACTATTAATTTACACGTTTTTGTATCTTTTTAGAAGTTTAAGGTCTCGTTTTTTGACTTTTTAGTGGGTACATGTGTCACATTTTGTTATGTGATTGCGTAAATAATGCATAGATATGCTATAGCTGAAATCACCAATGATTTGCTGTCATATATTGAAGAGTTCCCTCGATTTCTCCAAGATCCCATCAGATCCAGACTGTACCAGACTATGTGTACAAACGGCTACATATCAAGCTATGCAAAACTAGTATAAGCTGACCGTTATATGTGGGGAAAGATCATATAAAGCGAGTCCAAAACAAGCTGGTTTGTATAGCTTGAAGTGTAGCCGTGTGTTCCATGAGAAACTTAAGAAGAATTTTCCAAATCGGTCCAGGCAACATCATAAAATCGGGAAACATACATTTAAAAAGGATTTCGACGAATTGAGAACCTCCTTCTATTTTCGAAGTCGGTTAAAAACTAAACTAGAACGAAGAGGCAATTTAACCACTCTGCACGACAATATTTTGACACATGACACATCAGCTGAGTCGACCGGGTGATTCGAAATTTGAGCTATTACACAATATTTTTTGTCAACTTTCAGCATCCAATTTTTGATCAAAAATATGTTACTACAGCTATTTCATGCGATAAGTCTGTGGGAATATCTCTAAGAACATGTTGAGGTCAATAAAACTGCCTCATTCTGTTGTAAAATGTGTGAACATAAAATGCTACATCGTTTCAAAAACTAGGTAATTTAGATGTGCTGAAAAATATGTACATAAAGAAGTATGATGATAATAATGGTTAAACTGAACGAAATAAAATAACTTACTATATACATTACTAGATTTGCCAGTGTTCATACATAATTTCATAAATAATAACGATCAAAGTCTGGATAAAAATTTGCAAAAACTATGTTGCAACATGACTCTTTTTAGTGCTGACCGTAAACCCAATATTCACAAAACGATTAAAAACCTTCATTCAGCCTAATCGATAATCGCAACATAATCGAACATGAAAAAAAAGTAAAACAAGACATAGAGCATGGACTGATTTATCTGCTTTTTGACTATAGAAAGCTCAGTCCATGCAATAAGTCTATGAAACTAAATCTGAATCATTTTATAATATTTCAAATTTTCTAGTATTATTTCGTTTACGCAATAATTTATTTATCGGTGTTTCATTGGAGGCTAAACATACCTATGTGTCTTCTAAACTTAAATTCAATCATATGGTTTTACTTATACCCATTTTGTGTTTTCGTTAATTAATTTCAATTTATCTTTTTAAACGGATCTAAAAAACGTGAAAAGACAAACACCGGGTTCGGATCTAATGCTGAGAGATGGGAGTATGTACTTCTAAATGATTCCTTGCAGTAACAAACAATTAGAATTTCCAACAATGTTTGGCTAAATTTTAAACTATGAGGAATAGCGAAAAATCCTTAAGGAAGTCTCGAGGCCGATTTGATAAAAATTAAATAACATCATAAAATTAAATTTTTGAAATATAAATTCAGCAATCAAACTATCAATATTCTGTGAAGTAGAAACATGCGACAAACTTGAGGTGTAATTTTTTTCCATTAAATAATGTTTCGCTACATGTTCAACATAGTGTTCTTAATCAAATTTTTATTATCACTTCGTGGTGTAAATACATTAACGATTTTTTTGAAATTCGAACTTTAAGTGAGTTTGCGCGAATTTTGATTTTATTCTGCTGTACAATGACTAAATTATTGTTTGTATATTAGTTCATATTTTACCAAGTTATCATTACTTCACCGAATTTGATCCTCAGCGACATCGAATAGCGTAAAAAAATATAATACCTAGTTTTTTATTTCAAAAGCTCGATTTCTGACGTGTAATACTTACATGACCAAACCAATCTCACGAAACAAATTTGTACAATAAAATAATTAATTTGGCTATCTTTTGTTTGGAGCCGCGAGAGGGAGAGGACAGCGTCCTCCCTCCGCCCCCATAGTGGTAGGCGCCCGCAGCGTCGGAAGTCGGCAGACGATCTCCGGCCACCGTAGGCACGGGCATGCGGACAGCGAGTAAAGGGCAACTCGCTGTCCGACCATGGACCATGCCCGAGTCGACAGCGCGTCGTGTTCCACGTGCGCCTCAAAGAGCGTCAGCATAATGAGAACTTAGAGGGCCAAAGCCTACCGGGGTCGCGGGCGTTATTTCATGACCCCGGAACATAAAGGGCTATTGAAGGACACCGTGGATTTTAGTCAGTACAAGTCTGACAGTCCCTCCCGCCCTGCCCGAGAGGACTCATTTGATGAATTTACCACGATAAAAAAAAAACTTTTATTTGGTAGGAAACAAATTCATTTATAATAAGCCTATCAAAATCCAAGGCATTCTATATTCATTCAACATTAAAAATATATACGATTGTACAAAATAAAATGTACAGTAAAAATTAGCTAATAAATTAAAAGTTATTACATAATTTTGATTATCGAGTACCACAGCGAGTGCATTCCTAATTCAAAATTTTTGAATTAAATAATTGCCGCGCATTCAAACATTTATTAACTGACATTGTTCCTTTGTCTATTATTGTTTTTAGGGAATGACAATGTACGTAATATTATTATAAAAGCTTTAAACTATATTATAATAGATAATAATTGTATTCTAAGCATAAAACAAATTTATTTTAATTTTTATTAATCGATTTCCTAATTTCCTTATTTTTTTCACTCGAGTTGACAAAAAAATCAATTATGGAATCGATTAGAATACTCGCTTTCACACATCATTACGATTAAAAAAAATAACATGGTTGTCGATTACGAATACAAATTGAATAGTGGTAATGAAAAATACGTGTTATTGGCCCTGTATTAGAGAATTACGCCAAGATCTGGTCTTTTTTACGTTATTTATAATATTTGGCATGATATTTATCTTAACTATTATGGAGTTAAAGCTCGCGTGTGTGATCCAAGTGCAAAATAAAAATGTAAACAAACAAAAGTGGCGCGAAAGTTCGAGTTCAGATATCAAATTTTTCATTACCACTGCTAATTTATGTTGAAATACGTGTGAATTCGCTACAATACTAAATGACGAGTTATTCATTCCTCCTATAATGATCCGTTGGATGTCCGAAAACCACGTTTTTTATGATTTTTAGCCCCACCCAGCACTGCCATCAAAATGGCGAAGATCGTATTTACGCTTTTGGATTTTGTTACGGTAAATTATGAAAATAGGCGCTAAATGTAGAAGTTATAATTTCGTGAATAAATCAGATTTTTATTTAACATTCTTAATTAATGCGCACTCATAGGATTTTACGCAGAGAATATTATATTTTTTTAATTTATAATGAGGATGTCGTATGACTACAACGTCTGCCCCTTTTGGACCCACTATTGAGCCAGCGTAGGTTTACTTGTCGCGCCCCTTTCGGGGGCGCTACCGAACTATACGGTTAAAAGGCTCTCGCAAGGGCTTACCATACACAAACCTTGTAGATCATACAAATTTTTTATGTTCCGTGCGGGGATCGAACCCGTCTCACGCTGTGCAATAGTCTTATCGCTCAGCCGCTGCGCTACCATTTTGCCAATCGGCTGCAGAACCCTAAAAAGAGTCTATAAAGTAGATTACTCACGGTGATGCGGCGTGAGCGGCGGCGCGGGCGGGGACGGCGTGGGCGCACCTCGCCACTCGAACTTGAACGCCACGCCTCTGTGGATACAACAACGACATTTCAACAACGTTTCAATTTTAATTCAAATTTATTTGCAAAAACGTAGGTACAATCAAGATCTTAACACTAATGTGGCCCAATTACATTTTACCATTACATATGGTGTGCAAATGTCATAATAATATTAATATTTAATTAACCGCTAATACTTTTCAGTGTAACACCAAATGCGGAAAACCTCAGGTGGGGTAACTCAGCCCATGTTACTGAACTATAGGCCCGGGATTGATCGGGCCCATCCATATATGTTTTTTTTTGCCAATTTCCAAAAGTCTTAGAACAAAAATTGATCAGTAACATGGGCTGAATTACCCTACGAGAGGTTTTGCGCATTTGGTGTAACACTGACTATATGTATCTAATATCTTTAAACGAGCAATTCTTGTATATTTATTTATATATAATCAGGATCTCGGAAACGGCTCCAAGGATTTTCATATTTTCATAAAAGTTACAGATTAGGGGGTTTTCGTCTCAAGAAATCGATTTATCAAGGTCCCAGGTTCGAGAGAAGCTCGGTTCCCAAGATATAGACATTTTAAAAACCGAGCGAAGCTTTGAGATAATAATACCTATTGGAGCTTATTAAGGGTGCATAACCATAAAGTTGGCAACGTCGCTAAAAGCTGTCAAATGTTTAGAAATTTTAATTAATTCGGCAATTATGAAAATAAGAAACATAGCTCTGAAGTGGATTTCTTAGACCCTCTCTCTGTCAGTGGTCCACCTAGTGGGAGGCCTACGCTGCGTCTTCCGGTCCGTGGTCGCCATGAGAGAACTTTTCTTCCCCATCGGTTGTCAGTTCTACGAGCGATGTGGCCTGCCCATTGCCACTTCAACTTGCAAATTTTATGAGCTATGTCGGTGACTCTGATAAATAAATGATTGGTTTGATTTAAAAAAGTAAGTTTATCTTACCTGTCCGTCCTGTCCGGTACAAGGGGACTGGCGGGCGGTTGTGGCGCCGGGGACCGTTTTGGAGACACCGCGGGCATTCTGAAACGATAATATTCGTCAAACCCGGTCGAGCCCCGAGAAAAAAAAATTCCCACCAAATACTGACCGATTTTAAGACTTATTTTTCCAAAAATACAGTTTAAAATTGGTCGGGGTTTGGTGGCACAAAATTGTGCCATTGGGGCGCATTGGGGTCCAAGAAGTTGTATTTTATTATTTCTTAAAAAAACTTTGACCCACTCTAGATTTTTTTCTTGTGTCATGAGTGCGTTTACAAACATGAAACTCATCATCATCAGCCTATAAATGTTCCCACTGCTGGGACACAGGCCTCCTCTCTGTGAGAGAGAGTGGGCCATAACCTACCACGCAAGCCCAGTACGGGTTGGTAGATGTCACATGTCTTCGAATCTTTGGTTCTAGGACATGCCGGTTTCCTCACGATGTTTTCCTTCACCGTTACACATGAAACTCACATACACAAAAACCTTTTGTAATGAAAAAATAATAATTGAAAACAGCAACCATGAAATTCCTTACAAGTTCTTTTCTATAGAAACAATAGTTTCACAAATGAGAGCCCTCAAGTGAGTGTTAAATAAAAATATTAAATATTGATTTTGAGGTGAGAATGAGAAAACTTTTTGCGTGGACCCCAAGTAGAATGGTTTAAAGGCGCATAACCAGAAAGTTAGCAACGTCACTAATAGCTGTCAAATATTTACAAGTTTTAATTAATTTGGAGATGTTACAGTATTGCAATAAGAAATATGGCTCTGTAGTGCACTAGAAAAATGATATAGGAATACAATTAAAACACTGAATTTGATGTATAAAAGGCATTTGTAATGTTTCCAAATGCTTTTTTACTTCTAAAACTACATATTCGGTGTTACAATATTAATTATTGCATTCCCTAATGAGTTTTAGTGCACTACAGAACCATATTTCTTATTTTTATACAGTTATAATGCTAAATTAATTAAAACTTATAAATATTTGACAGACATTTGCGACGTTGCCAACTTTCAGAATATGCGCTCTTATGAGCTGGAATCTTCCAGAGAGAAGTTTCAATGAAAAATGTGTTTGGAATTATGATTTTCAATAGGGATTAAATATAATGACCACCATAAAATGCTTTGATACCCTTAGCTACTACACTTCAAATTGTATTCGAACACCAAATATAGTAAATGATCACCAAATCCATCCTGAATGTGCACCAAATCTAAAACTCGCTTTAGCAAGATTTCAGGGACACCCCGAAGTTCGGTTTGGTTAGGTTCCTTTAAACCTTGTACACAGAAATAGAAGCCCCGCGAAGCGGGGCTTCGTCGACCTTGCTTAGGTAGATTTTTTTTTATTACACCTCGTTATGACATATTTTAGTGAACATATTTTGGTGATCATTTACTACTTTTGGGTTGACAATGATTTATTTGGAGTCATTTTGATTAAATAGGATAGCGAAATGTTAAAACTGGTTATAATTTTACATTAAAATGCGGGTTTCATTTTGGTGATCATTTACTATTTTTGTCTGTTATATGTTACTATATCTGGTGGTAAGTTAAACATAAGCCTTTTCAATATTATAAACATACCTAGAACTTAGAGGTCACAATTGCTTGTATTGATATATCATGGACACGAACTCACCGCAGTTAGAACACAAAATAACAGACTCGTGGATACTACTCGTGCTACTGATATCAAATGTATGATAACATACATGCAGGGATCGCAAACCAACGACGATATAATACTAGACTCCGCATGCACGATCTAAAGAACACAAACTATTCTGTCAACTCGCTGAGGTACTACGTAAGCGAGGGGGACGGGGTACTGCGTTGTGATTGACTAACTCAAGGTCTGTTCTGTCTCAACGTATGTTTACGGCTCACAGGATTGGTCGAAATGAGACGGATATAAGACATTTTTGCCTAATGTGTTGACAGACATCGGTCGCCTGTTATTAGGAGTCTAGTATTATATCGTCGTTGTCGTAAACATATCATTACTCCTATGGTCTTCGTAGGCCTTTAACAGTATAATGTCTGGACTTTAAAAGAGACAGTGACCTTTGAGTTTGTTTCGGATGTTTCTTCTCAGAGTAGTCATCTATATCGTGAAGCACCGGCCTCATCTAGATTAAAAATATCAATGTATGGTTGACCAATGACAATGACAATGTATGGTAGATTAAAAATATCAATGTTGGTTTTTAAAATATCCATATCTTGGGAACCGAGCTTTTCTCGAACATGGGACCTACCGACCTATAAATCGATTCCTTGAGCCGAAAAACTCCTAATCTGTAACATTGATGAAAATCCTTGGAGCCGTTTCCGAGATCCTGATTATATATAAATAAATATACAAGAATTGCTCGTTTAAAGATATTAGATTTGACGAGTAAAAGTGTTTTTTAACAACCAACTTGCCAAATAAATAACATTTATCATTTATTTGAACGGATAGCGCAGTGCTGAGCGATCTTCTGCCGAGCAGCGTGTCGTGGGTTCAAACCCCGCAGCTTGTGCTGTGTGCTAATCGAACCCACGATCTCCGGCATAGCAGTCAGGGTCACTAACCACCTGACCAACAGGCCTGTCAAATACTTGTTCCGTGCGGGAATCGAACGCGCAACACGTAGCACTGCATCTAACAGTTTAGCCTAAATGTTTTCTACAGCTGCCCTAGAATCGAATTACCAAAACATTGTTATATTAGTGAAACTAGATATACTAAGCAATGTGTTGTGTTATCTCACTATTTATATTTTGGAAGGCCATAGAACATCATTATAATATCACGGTTTTATAGAAAGAGATATGGCAGAGGTGCTATAATAATACTTCAACAGGAGTCCCCAAACAGCTTCATCAGTCCCTTATACATATCTCTAAACCTTCCAACTTTATAATGTGCGTGTAAAATTCTGCTTTATAATGTGTTATTTTATTTTAAATGTGTGTGTCGTGGTCCATTTGCGCCAAATAAATGATTTTTCTTTCTTTCTTTTCTTTCAACTAGTATTTGCCATCTACTGCAGAAGGCAGTCATTCTAAATACATGCAGACTAGTTAGAAAGTTTCTGGTGGAATTTTGTAATGCCACCTGGAGGGAAAGTACTCTTAATACTGCTGATACGAGAACATTTTATGGCGCTCAACAGGGAAACATTCCTAATTATATTTTGAATAGACATAAGCAAACTGCGCCCAAAGATTTTCGAATAATTCTCGTGGCTCCCGAACAGACATCGAGAATCGTAACATGGCGCCCAAAGGGGCATCTGAAATAATATTCACATGGCGCCCGAACAGGGACATACGAGAACATATCACACCCAGTACATACGTATCACGTCCCTGTTCGGGCGCCATGTGATATGTTCTCGTATGCCCCTGTTCGGGCGCCATGTGATATTATGTTCTCGTATGCCCCTGTTCGGGCGCCATGTGATATTATGTTCTCGTATGCCCCTGTTCGGGCGCCATGTGATATTATGTTCTCGTATGCCCCTGTTCGGGCGCCATGTGATATTATGTTCTCGTATGCCCCCATGTATCACATGGCGCCCCAACAGGGGCATACGAGAATGTTATCACATGGCGCCCGAACAGGGACATATGTTCTCGTATGACATACCAGTGTTCACATGGCGCGAACAGGGACATTGATATTGTGTAATCTCACATGGCGCCCGAACAGGGGCATACGGGAACATATCACATGGCGCCCGAACAGGGGCATCGAGAACATCGTCACATGGCCCCTGTTCGGGCGCGATGTTATATTACATGGCGCCCGAACAGGGGCTACGAGTATCACATGGCGCCCGAATGGACATAAGAGAATATTCACATGTATGCCCCTGACATACGAGCGCCATGTGATCACATGGCGCCCAAACATGGGAATTCGAGAACATAACACATGGTGCCTGTTCAGGGCGCATACGAGAAAATATTATGGCGCCTCGTCGAGAACATAACACATGGTGCCTGAACAGGGGCATACGAGAAAATATCACATGGCGCCCGAACATGAACAGGGACATACGAGAACAGTATATCACATGGCGCCCGAACAGGGACATACGAGAATATATCACATGGCGCCCGAACAGGGACATACGAGAACATATCACATGGCGCCCGAACAGGGACACCAGAATATGGGACATACGAGAACATATCACATGGCGCCCCAGGGGCATACGAGAACATATCACATGGCGCCCGAACAGGGACATACGTGAATTATATCGTACAGTGTTGGCGGAACAGGGACATACGGGAACATCACATGGCGCCCGAACAGGGACATACGAGAACATAATATCATATGGCGCCCGAACAGGTACATTCGAGAACATAATATCACATGGCGCCCGAATAGGGACGTACGAGAACTAATATCACATGGCGCCCGAACAGGGACATACGAGAACATAATATCATATGGCGCCCGAACAGGGACATACGAGAACATAATATCATATGGCGCCCGAACAGGGTCATTTCGGAACTCGTCACAGTGTAGTAATGTGTCGTGTGACTTACTTGCTGAGGTCGTGATGCTTGGGACTGGGGAGCGGCCGGTCGGGCGGCTCGGGAGGAGGCTCGCACGTCGACGATACTGTACACAAACAATATTGGTTATGTCTTACTCCTATTTGAAATACGATAAGTGTGGGTAGATGTAATGATGCCTTCATAAAAAACAAATCGCTATTACTCGATGCAGGTAAAACTACAACGTGTAACGTTAATAGCCCAAAACTACGGCAAAAATGTCAAGGCACAACTTGTCTATTTTGTACGAGTGCATAAGATAACATGGGTCTATTTTTCCCGCACCGAAAAATGCCGATTATTCTAAATCTGCTTCTTTACATTTTTAGAATACAAAAATATACTCGAATTTTTGAAAATAAACATACTTATTTTGTTTATGTGTTGTAAATTAGGCAATATGTATGATCTCGTAAAATAATTAATACATTTATAAATCTGTAACTTCACCATCATCATTTCAGACATAGGATTTCGACTGCTTAACATAGGCCTAACTTATTAACCTTTAAGTATGGACGTGGAGTCTCACAGGCTACTCGATGTTTTCGTTTTCTTAGTTTCACCTAATTCCCCTCACTCCCTGCGATTGAGCGGCTCAGTAGCTTTTGACACAGTTTAAAACTACCAACGACAGGAGGTTGCCTCTTCTGATAATATCACGTAAGTAATGACATCCAAATATTGACCAACGCCTATCAGGCTACACGTATTGTTGCCCTATGAATAAGCTTTTATAAGGGCGATTATGTTTGTTTCGAAAAAATATTGAAAAAAACTTTAGTGGTCGCGTCCGGATGCTCAGGGCCCACACAGGGGCCCCGTAGAGGGCCATGGACACATGGATACAGCCTACGGCAGGAGGCGTTTGGCCAGCCGAGATTCAGCCTTGGGACCAAACTCAGGAAATGCTTCCTGAAGTTCCGCCAGCTGTCGAGGACTCCTGACCCAGGTACTTCATCGTCCTCCTGACGCCGATGCGAACTTCTACCGTTATGTTGTAACTCGACTGTGGCGCGTTGACTACCATGAAAACACATGGCCTCCGTCTTGTGCAGCGCCACGTCGAGTCCCAACCGTCGGATCCTATCGACGAGTGTCGTGAAACTTGCCTCACGCTTCGTTCCACTCTCCCCGGTGACCGGGGTAGATGACGGCTCTGTCCGGCAGGTAGTCCTCGACTATGCGACCTAAGGTAGGTCGGCACCCGGCATACCGGAGTGTCTCCCTGATGCAACTCCAGGGCAGGGTAGTGAAGCATTGGAGATGTCTAATGACACCGCCAAGACGAATAATGCCCCGGGCTACTGCATCCCCCGTCGTGACACGCGCATGACTTGGCGTCCACCGTCGAGCGCCGACTGCCAATAAACTTACGTTATTAGACTGTTACGATTTTTTTTTAGTTACCTGAAATAGGTGATTTGCGTTTTTGGTTTCAGATATATTATACTTTGAGAAAAAAAGACTCGTTTTGTTAAAATAATTCGTTTAGCTATTTTAATACCTAAAATATAAATTAAGTAAATTTAAACTGAAAAGTACCATTATGTTTCGGGGTGTTTTTTGTAATTTCTCTATTTCTTCAAATAAAAGTTGATTATAAGGCAGATTTTATTGCTAAATGCGACATAACTTTAATATTCAATCAGTTTTAAAGCGATCTTATATCAAACTCCCAAAAAAAATGTGTGTGCATATAGGAGCCTCTGAGACTCCACGTCCACGGTAGTGTTAACAAAAAATGACGTCCATACTTAAAGGTTAACAATAATTAATTCTACCAAAATAAAACAAGTCTCCGATATGACCGACCGCATGGGGCCCCGCGATTGGTGCCCCGCTTGACACAGTTTCAGGTCTTATAATTACTTCTTACTAATTACAATATTTTGATTTAATAATATAATCGAAAATCTTTCAAAGTGACTTACGTGTGTTACTATGATGTGTGGGGGAGGCAGCGCGGCGGGGCGGCGCGGGGGGACGCTCGGGCTCACCGCGGGGGAGGAGGGGGGGGACACGCTCCTGGGACATTAAAACACTGAACATTTTGTTACTGTAATAACATGAACGGATCAAGAACCTTATCCGGGTCGACGGCGGGTAGTATTCCACACAAGTCTGAAACAGCTGTCAGTAATATGACGAAGCTCCCTAAGGTCAAAGCCTGCCGGGGTCGCGGAACTGTCTCATCAGGTAACCAAGACCCTAGAACGTAAAGGGCTATTGAAGGATCACCATGGATTTTACCCCCGCGACTTTCCATTGCTATACCTATCATCATCATCATCATCAGCCTATAATGTTCTTCCCACTGCTGGGACACAGGCCTATTCTTTCTGAGAGGAAGTGGGCCATAATCCACCACGCAGGCCCAGTGCGGTTGGTAGATGTCACATGTCTTCGAATTTTTGGTTCTAGGACATGCCGGTTTCCTCGCGATATTTTCCTTCACCGTTTTGGGAGCAGTGGTGATGAAATAAATTACACAAAGAAATGCGCCTGGCTTGGTTCGAACCCACGACCTACAACTCATAAGGTAAGATTCCCACCAACCAGCCGGACTCGGCGGCATTTTACAATGCGGTAAAGAACATTGAAATCTATCAACAGTAAATACAGTTCATGTTTGCTTGCAAAGTTATCTCCGTCGGTATTCCGCGAAGTGTCCCGTAAGTTGCATGCAAATATGAACTGTATTTACTGTTGATAGATTTCAATGTTCTTTACTGCATTGTAAAATGCCGCCGAGTCCGGCCAGTTGGTGTGAATCTTACATAAGTCAGGACCGATACCACTGGGCTACCACTGCTCACATCTGTGAATAATGGAAAAATAAATAACAACTAACCTGCTCTGGTTTCTTGGCAGTAAGTCGATGGTCGATGGTTCTTGAGTAGAACAGCTCCGCGTCCACGATAGCGTTGCGAGGAGACAGAGCCGTCGGCTTCCGCTCACATGTCGACGATTGTCTGTTACAAAGAACATACATCCTTAATAAAATATAAATAAAGTTTAAAATGCAAAAATATAAAAAAATGTTTCATAAATGGAGTATATGACTAAAAGGAACTTTACTACACAGTATAAAACAAAGTCGCTTCCCGCTGTCTGTCTGTCTATATGTATGCTTAGATCTTTAAAACTATGCAACGGATTTTGATGCGGTTTTTAAATAGATAGAGTGATTCAAGAGGAAGGTTTAGGGCGACTTTCACCAAAGTTAAACATGTTTAAAATTTTATTTAAGCATAAAATTGTATTGAATTTTGTCCTTAAATAAAATTTTACACATGTTTAACTTTTGGTGAAAGTCGCCCTGAATGTATTTATCATACATAATATAGTAGAGATTGTACCCGCGCGGAGCCGGTTCTGGTCGCTAGTTCTAAATTTATGTAAATTTTTAAAGTGCAAAAAAAATTAACACGTTTTTTTTTGTTTCGTACCTATACCAAAGTTAAAAAAGATACAACGCTTCTAAAAATCACAACATGTCTGGCTGTCAATATTATTTTACTTGCTTGACGTCACAAGCCCCCACTCCAGGATTATGAAGCGTTTAATCTTTATCAATATTAATTGATTTACTTACTCTAACTGGCGGACTAAACAGATGATCAATTTATTTATACAGTAAACTACCCTACTTGGTGCAGTCGTTCAGAAGTTATGCTTACATACTGACTAAGGGACTTTACTCATGGCGCGACGCGATATCAAATTGCATCGATTGACGATATCGGTCAGATATCACACAAGCGTTCGCCCGAAGAAAATGTATGAACAATCGCTTGTGTTTGCTAATGGAGTCGCATGACGATATCGCTCACAGATCTCGATTACGAATTGCATGTACGTACTAATGACAATGCAAATTATTATATGTTCGAAATTCGATTGCGCAACTACTAGTCACGTAGGACATTTTTTGTCTTTCGTTTGCAGCGCCTTTATGTCGTAGTAGTAAGGTAGACTTTTCAAGTTCACAGCCGAATTGCATCGCATCACTCCATTAGTATATACGTGCCACTTAAATCGGCAATCGACTCGATATCGCATGAATTGCGTCGCGTCGCATCGCACTATGAGTAAAGTCCCTAACTGGCGGACTAAGCAGATTTTCAATTTATTTATGCACCAAATAGGGTAATATACCCTATTCGTCCAGAAGTTATGCGTACAGACAGACTTAAAAGACTATCTGTATAGGTTTTTGATTATTTTCTACTCACCGATCATGTCTAGGTGAATGTCGGTCCCGCGGTGAAGGAGGCTCGTCTCTCGTACTGTTTCTGTTAACAAAACATACATGTTTATATCTACGAAAAAAGAAAGTCAAGAAATGTAAATGAAGTTCAAAAGTGGAATTTAAAAGTTTTATATTTTATAAAACACCATCAGGGTCAGCTCAGACCGAGACGTGACGCTGAGCGCACATTTCAATAGTTATTCAAAACTCTATTTTCTAGACGAAAAGGTACACCTTTCGCAACGCAGCGCGACGTAGCGCGGCGCCGCGCTGCGTTTTAATAGCGATTCAAAATCTGGCTTTGTTTACTACAAGAAAAGATACAAATTTGAAGTATCGTTGCGTCACGTCGCTTCGCGTCGCGTCTCGGTGTGAACTGACCATCATTCGATAGTCGGTAAGTACGACTTACCTTAGTTACAAGGTAAAAAAATAAAAATTAACATTCGAATAATGATCCTCCTCCTTTTTCCCTGTATCCCTTCAGGGTCACATCTGTCATCTACACTAATATTATAAAGCAAAAGTTTGTTCGTATGAACGCGCTTATCTCAGGAACTACTGGTTGGAATTCAAAAAATCTTTTTGTATTGGAGAGTTCAATTATCGAGGAATGCTAAAGGCTACACATAACATCAAGCTATCACCAATAGGTGCGGAGCAGCAATGAGAAATGTTCAAAAATCCATAAAATGTATTCCTTTGCGAAAGCTTCCATTGCGTGCGCTGCGTAAGCGGTTAGAGTTACGCAAAAATTATGTACTACGGATTCATTTCTCATAGAGAGATCCAAAATAAAGTTCGCTAGAGCGTTATATCTATCTTTTAAGGTTATGTCCAACTGTCACTAAACCGTGTAAAGTTAATAGCGCAAAACCTCTCGTGGGATAACTCAGCCCATGTTACTGAACAATGTTTGTTACAAGAATTGGAAAAAAAAAGAAAAAGATTTTTCATACCGATGGACCCGATCAATTTCTCATTTTGTATGAAAAACCATTTTTTTTTCTAAAATTCTTAGAACAATCATTGTTCAGTAATATGGGCTGAGTTACCCCACGAGAGGTTTTACGCTATTAACGTTACACGTTGTATAAGTTTTTTATGGAAATCAAATTTGTTTTAAAGTAAAGCCTAACATGACGGTGGTGAAACCGCGGGCAAAAGCCTAGCGTAATATACTCACTTATGGTTATTCGTGGGCTTGTTCTTGTCGAACAGCGCCAGTCCCTTGTCGAACAGACTCAGCTGACTCAGTTGAGACAGCGAGCACCGCTCCAGCCGAGGACTTACGAGCTCCTGCTTACTACCTGATACTGGGAACAAAAATAACGAATTTAGACCTTAAGACGGCGCTAGTCGCGAGCTCGAACTCACTGGCAGGCATGGTCAAAAACCATGATATTTCACCTGAAATCGAGCCATATTGTACATGTGTCCGCGAGCGTCATCCCCCCGTGGAGAAAACAGGGGAAAACATTATTCAGTCACGATCATTCAGAGTAAAAGGCGCGCGTAAAAAATACGAAGAAGCCTTTGTAAGAAGGGGTTTTATGAAAAAACCACTGCACTAATTAATTTCAAATAATATTTATTAAATTCTTCGATAAATTTGCTGTGTCGGTACGGACTTACGTTTTGGAAATTTGATGCTTCTTTAGCTTCTAATTTACACCTAAAGTTGATGTTCAAATATTAGTAAAAAAACGAATCTTCAGAAGCTCGTAACTTTTTAATAGCTTCATATTTTACAATTCTGCTTCCGTACAGACAAAATTAATAATGAGACAAAACGATACCATGTTTAATTTTGGATGTCCCTTGTCAAATAGTGGAGTAAAACCCCAACGAAGTTTCTATGGAAAAAATGTTGACTTGTTTGCTCTTAAAGCATTAACGTCTGGGTCGGGAATTGTTAAGCTTTTTAATGGAGAATATTTCTACAATAGATGGCGCCAACTTCATCGTAAGACGTTAACGTGACGCTAGCGTGGCGTGTTCTTGGCGTGCACTAGTGTTGCGTCACGACAAGTACACTAAGGGACTTCACTCACGGCGCGATGCGACGCAATGTAACGTGATTCGAACGAATTCCAATTGATTTCTTGGGTGTTTGTGTATGTGACTTTATAGAGATGCCCATACTTTTTGCTGTGAAGATCGACTTGAGAAAAACTTAAGGGTTTAAGATCGACAGTATTAGTTTATGTCATTTTAGTTACACACACAGTTTTTGCAGTTTTTTAGCAGTTTTACATAGTTTCTTACTCTTGTAAAGTCTACACACATTTGTAGATCGGAATGCTCAGTACATAAATTATTATCGAAAATAAAATCTTGTAGGTACTCACAAAATCGACCGTGGAACGTCTAGCGATCGACCGGTCGATCGCCATCGACCGTTTGGGCATCACTGGATATGTTTGTAAACGAATCAACGATACAGGAAAAGGTTATATCATGATAACCTACGTCGTGTGGGTCGAAAAAGCGCCCCTAGCGCCAGTTTGTGGGGTCAGTTTGGGGGGATAAATGCAATTTCGGCACATCTGATTAAAACGACGATAAAAAAGTTAGCCCGCTGGCAGTTATATCAATGGAATCTTCATTAAATTAGCTAACTAGTTATGTATGGTTTAGTATGGTTTTGCCTTGTAATGTACTAGTAAATAAACCCGCCACGCTAATGTCGTCGCGAAAAGGGCTTGTTCATAACGCGATTCGTACAATTCGCAACTAAACTTAAATTAAAAATCGTCCTTACCACTAAGAAATAAAGATGCAACTCGATTGACTTGACGTTGTCATGGCCATCGTGTTTTCTTTTTCATCTATTCATAGATAACAGCGTGTTTTATGTCTTATGTCATAGTAGTAAGGTTGATTTTCACTTGTACTTCCTCTCTGGTAAAGCCACTGGCAACATTTATTCTTAGTACTTACATAAATCCATAGGCAGGGATTGTAGCGACCCTCCGTCCCATTGGCTCATACTTGTAGGAGATATCTGTGACGTCATACCTGAAGTACAAAAAGCATTATTGTTCAATGTCGTTTTTGGTAAAATAGTTTTTCTAACCATAGAGTCGCGTGACAAATGGACCTACCACATGCGCAATCTTCACCACATTTCTAACTGCACAGGTAATCGCACAGACCGCGCTGTGGGGTTTGCGGTGTTCCGTGTATAAACTGGCTTGAACAGGCAAAACTGCGATGAATGCGTATGCGTGTGGTAGGCATAAAGGGCTACTGAAAGAAACCTGGATTTTAGTCAGTAGAAGTCTGACGGAGGGAGAACTCATTTGATGATTTAACCACGCTATAAATAAAACTGACCAAACTACAGCTTGGCCAGAACGGATTGAAACGGAACTAATCTTTTTGTTTCTGACAACGTTTTAAAATCTTTGATATTTCATGTAAACAAGGAACGCAGGTTTCTTAGATTTAGGTATTATTGTGCCATAAAACTAACGTAATAAGTGAAAAAAAAACAATCAAAATGCTGGTAGCGCGAAGACAGTGGCGACTTCCGGTTTTCTACATTTTTATGTCAAGCTGTATTTTCCATTTTTGGTAATATGCAATTCCGTCATCATGCCGACACTCTTTGAGGCGCGCGTGGAACACAACGCGCCGTCGACCCGGGCATGGTCCATGATCGGACAGCGAGTCGGCGGTGGTCGGAGATCGTCCTGCGACGTCCGTTGCTGTGGGTGTCTACTATAATATGGTCACTTAAGTATACAAAATAGTATCAGTCACTTACTCATAGTATCATCACAGTGCGATGCGTTACTGGATCCGACGGAGTAGATAGATCCCGCTGTGTTGTCGAGATGTGCGTGCGCACGTCGGGACACTTTCACTTGCTTTAGAGACAGGTCCGGGTACCGCCGGGGCTAAGGAGAAAAACAGTTCTTATTTTTTAACGAATCAATAAAGAGTTTATTATTTAACTTGAATTTGATCCATATTAGCGACGCTACTGAATGGCTTAATAATTATATTTTTTCCCCAAAATCAGCGGGTTCGATTTCTTTTTTTGGACTCGAGACTTCTTACTAACAAATATATTTTTAAAGAAACGAAAAATTCAGCTTTGAGCAGGATTCGAAACTGCGTCTTGTGGATAGGTACTCTTCTAGATAGGCTCTTTTGATACCGTCGCTACCGCTCAAGATTCTAATTATTGAATGACTCGTTGCTCTCGTGAATTAATTTTAGAATTCTTCGCTTCGCTCGGTCATCAAAATTGACCACACGGTTGAAAAGCAACTTTGCACTCTTGTATAACAAACTAGCAAACCCGGCGAACTCCATTTCGCCACATAAACCTCACGGAGCCCGAGACCTTTCCAACGAATGCAAAGCCGTGGAAATCGGTTCGTGCGTTCTGGAGTTATAGCGTCAGGAAGGAAAACCTGACTTATTTTTATAAAGTAGATAACTATTATTCATCCTCAAAAACTCACATTTATAATGTTAAAAGGTATATTATGTAAATGACAGAATTACTTAGTAAATAAAAGTACTCACAAACTTCGGCATTTGTTTGACTAGTCGCGGTTCAATCTCTAAACTCTTCGCGTACAAGTAGTTTGTAATCTCATTGTCATCTTTGCCCGGAAACGGATCCAATGATTCTAGGAATGCCTGGAAAGGGACAAATAAAAAAAAATGTTATTCTTATTTTAGAAGTTACAGGGGGAAGAAACATTTTACCACTTTGGGAAGTGTCGCTCGCGCAAACTGTTCAGTTAAAAAAAAATTTTAGAAACTTCAATATTATTTTTGAAGAGCTACATTACCCACACTTACGGGATTGACGAAAAATTTAATGTACCTACTGTTTTTTTTCTATACAACGTATAACGCCAAAAGCGCAAAACCTCTCATAGGGTAACTCAGCCCATGTTACTGAACAATTTTTGTTCAAGGACATTTGGAAATTCGCAAAAAAAAATGGTTTTTCATACAGATGTGCCCGACCAATTTCTCATTTTGCATGAAAAAACATTTTTCTTTTGGCATTACATGTTGTATTTGTGTGAAAATCTAAATCCAATTCACATAATACATCTTCTTACCAAGTTTCGATAGTATAGCTCTTTTACTTTCGAGTAAAAGTGACTGTGACATACGGACGGACAGACAGACAAACATGACGAATGCATAACGGTTAATTAAAACCAAGACTTGACGCGGCGCGACGTGACGTTACAATAGTCATGGCAACTAGGAAACGAATGGCGCTAGCATAGCTAGTTCCAAGCATCGTCATTGGTTCAAATCTTAAAGGTACTTCAAAATAGTACTACCTCATTGGTCGGATTAGGACTTAGCTATGGTGGGGCCATCTACAATTAGCTTTGACCGGCCTTCCCCATTCTGCAAATGTGTTTCTTGTCGTGTAGTAAATAAAGTTAGATTTTGAGTTGCTATTAAAATGCAGCGCGAAAAGTGTATCTTTTCGTGTAGGAAATAGAGTTAGATTTTGAGTAGCTTCTATTGAAAGTGCGCGTAGCGTCGCTTCTCGGTGTTACTTGACCTTAAGGGTTCCGTTTTTTGCTACGGAACCTTAAAAAGATTATGATGATGCTTGGAGAAGCTCGTAGTTAAATAATCACAGCCGCACAGGCCGATCTTCCGGGTTAAGCCGCGCTTGTCGAGGATGGTCTGTGGATGGATGACTATCATAGCGAGTTTCCTCCGTGCCTCAGAAAGCACGTAAAGCCGTTGGTCCCGGCTGTCATTTGTAGATCTTTGACAGTCATTACTGTTAGTCAGAAGCTAAAGTGTGACAACCAGTCTTACCACGGGTTATCGTACCTATTACCCAGTTACTGTGTCGTGGAGGTCCGATAGTCAGTCGCTCCATGTAAAATACTGATATTCAGCTGCATCTGGTTCGACTGGAAGCACACCACAATATAGTTGGGAAAAGGCAGGCAGATGATGATGCTACTTACCCTGGTCTTAGGTTCAGGCGTGAGGCAGTAGGGCTGGTTTTGATATTGTTGTATCTCTCCCGTGATCTCCGCCACTTTACGCCGTTTAGAGAAGTTTATTAATTCCGAGTCGGGGAGGTAATCTGTAAGAAAATACCGGTAACAACATCGTTAAGTACACAATAAGAAATACTCATAAAAATAAATAAAAACTTGAGAGGCGTCAAGGGATACCCGGAACGAAGTTAGGCTGCCTTCACAATTGGGCGACAGTCGCGCGACAGACGCTGCTTATGCGCGACTGTTCATTTAAAATGTAAAGGAATGTGCTTCTGCCGCGCTGCTGTCGCGCGACTGTCGCCTAAATGTGAAGGCAGCCTTACTGTATACACTCAACAAAAATAATGGGCACGACACCACACTGTTCAATGCGAAATAAAAAGATGAAACGAAAACATCTGGCTTGCTCTCTCTCTCTCTCTTATAGAAATATAAGAGAGAGAGAGATAGAGAAACATGCGCACGCCGCAATACGACAAGAGTCACGTGGAACGGGGGTTGGGGGAGGGGTACAGTCATGAGCAATAACATGTACCTAAACACAAAATTCAAATGCAATTTACACGTAAAATACTGGTCTTCACTTTGAAAAAGACCTATTTCAATATAGTTTGGCTTATAAAATAGAAGTCCAATGAAAAAATCAGATGTTCAATCAATTTGGTAGAACATCGCTTTTGAATACTGCTTAGTGTTTACATACTATTGCTCGTGACTGTACGGGGCGCGGGGTGCGGGCGCGGGGTGCAGGCGCGGGGTGCGGGGCGGGGTAAAGCCACGTATTCACTGAGCAACAATTGTTTATAAACTCTGTTTCACAAACAAGATCTACATGTTTCTGAAACAAACTATTTTGTTTCAGAAACATATAATTTTGTTTCTGTAAACACTACGTGTTTATCGGTATGTTTCGGTGCTCCCCACTTGCGGCGGAGAACACTTTACGTGATGTTTCAGAAACTGTGTATCCGAAACACTGTTGCTCAGTGAATACATGGCTTAAAGGACGCCGCGGCAACCAAGAGCAAAAAGTGGCGTTTCAACTTTTTTTCCCGTCTAGTCCCCTTTGGCAACGCGCGATAAGGAACTTCGTTTCAAAAACCTTAATCAAATGAGTCCTCCAACCCCGGGCAGGGCGGGAGGGACTGTCAGACTTCTACTGACTAAAATCCACGGTGTCCTTCAATAGCCTGTTATGTTCCGGGGTCACGGTAAGGAAATAATCCCGCGACCCCGGCAGGCTTTGGCTCTCTGAGAGGCCGCCCCGTCATTATGCTGACGCTCTTTGAGGCGCGCGTGGGACACAACGCGCCGTCGACCCGGGCTGCGTCCATGGTCGGGCAGCGAGTTGCCCTTTACTCGCTGCCCGCATGCCCGCGCCTACGGTGGCCGGAGATCATCAAGCGACGTCCGTCGCCGCGGGCGCCTACCACTGCGGCTGGGGCGGAGGGAGGACGCTGTCCTCTCTCGCTCGCGGCCCGCCTCCTCCTTCACGAGCATTACTGCCTCGCAGAAGGAGCATACCGCTTCCCACTCCGTCATACATATTTTTCCTACTCCTCCACTATTCTTTTCTGATTAATTTCGTTGCAGGATCCTAGACAGGTAAATTCATTCTCCGGGACACGTCGAGCTTCATTGTCTCGGCGCTTTTCTGGTGGTTGCCACTGTTGATTCTGGATTTCAGGAGTTGCAGTGGTTTGGGAATAGTGTGGTGGGTTTCCCACTCCGTCGTTTCAAAAAGCTAGCACTATTGTACTCACCAAGGTTCCCTTCCTCAATATGCAGTATGTTAGTGAGGTACATCCCGAAGAACGGCACGCAGGGAGGGTTGATGCTGCGCAGGCGTTCCTGGTAGCGACGGAAATGATCTGAATTCAGTTCCCGAAACTCCTCTAGCGCTCGGATCAGACGGAGTGGAACCATCTGGAAAAAAGAATTATAGGATTTTTAGTCAAAAAATTTCGTCATGGTCAGCCTGTAATGTTCCCACTGCTGGGACAACAGGTGGCCTACCATGAACTCTTAACGCGACCCAGTCTAGGCTGTGAGAAAGAGATGGCGCTAGACGACTTGTATAGCTATGTCTCTTTCCCACAGCCTAAACTATGTACATCGCGTTAAGAGCTCGTGGTTAGGCTTCAGGCCTCCTCTATGTGAGAGGGAGTGGGCCATAGTCAACCACGCGGGCCCAGTGCGGGTGGTAGATGTTGCATTTTGTGTGACCTTTCACAGAGAGGAGGCCTGTGTCCCAGCAGTGGGAACGTTATAGGCTGATGATGATGATAATAGACACTAGACATTTTATTGACTGGTAAAGTAAAACGTTTGTAAACTACAAAAAAATAAGTTACCTGATAACTTTTTGTTTATAAAGTAACGAGAATAACTGCTACGGCGAGCTACCTTGATCTGTGGTACTGAGGAGGAGCTACCTAGGAATGTTATATGGAGGGGAAGGAGTTACCGTAGTATGCGGTGTGGAGGAGGAGGAGCTACATTGTTATGTGGTATTGAGGAGGAGGAGCCACCTTGGGATGTGGTATTGAGGAGGAGGAGCTATCTTGGTATGTGGTACAGAAAAGGAGCTACCTTGATATATGGTGTGGAGTCTGTGGAGGAGGGAGCCCCGCCAACGGGGCTCCGTCGAGCTGCCTTAATGGGTGGTAATGAGTCATTTGTAATATTATACACTATACAGCATGTATCAGCTGAAAAGTCCCCTCCCTGACCTGGAAGGTGGCCCGCAGGCGGTGCACGGAGGCGCTGCCGGTGGCGGCCACGACGGCCAGCACTCCGTTGAAGTTGTTGAGGTGGCGCAGCGCCACGCACACCTCCAGCAGACGGGACACCACGCCCACACGCTCCTCCAAGTTCTCACTTTCCACTATCCATTTCTCCATCCATCGAGTGAACTGTAACAAAAGAAACCATATTTTAAAGGCTAGTGTTTTTTTAATTCAGAGCGTAGCGAAGGATTTTAAAGTAGAATACTGAGCTCAGCGATAGAAGAAGCCCTGTGAAACTGTCCAGTCCGTGTCGGGGTGCCTACAGTCGCGAGCTCGCTTCACTCGGTCTTATATCCTAAGTCAAGTGACTGACTAACACCTATTAAAGTAGCTTGACGGAGCCTCGCTTCGCGCGGGCTCTTATTTCTTCGTACAAGGTTTAAAGTAACCTAATCTACCCGTATGGGGGTGCCCGCAAGTCCCGAGCTCGCTTCGCTCGCTCTTGAATCCCAAGTTCTCTTAATAACAATACCAATCAAGAAGGAAAATAATTAAAATTCAGAGGATAAATGAAAGTCATCAAAGAATAAAGTTTAGAGTTTAGACTTTACATTTTACGTTTTAAACGTAAGAATAATGATTTTCGAAATAAACATAATATTATATCCAAAACAAAATGAGTGATCGAGAGCATAAATATTTGAATTTTAGAGTAAACTAGGTAGCTGACCCCAACTTGACCGGCTGACCGCAAACGTTGTTTTGCCATATAAATTATTTCTAGTGCCACATAAAAAATAAATTATCCAAAAAACATGTTAGGGTTGCCTTTACCACTTAGGGGTATGAAAAATTGATAGTAGCCAACTCTCAGACCTATTGATTGAGCATATTAAAATTTCATAAAAAACGGTCAAGCCGTTTCAGAGGTATGGTAACTAACACTGTGACCCGAGAATTTTATACATTAGAAGAAGATTAGATTAGACTAGCCCGCGAACGTCATTCGTCGGTTCGTAGCGCAACAAAATCAATACTATGTAGTCATTTGTTACAAAAAAAATAATGAATGAAGAACTGCTCCATCGATTTTGTGCAAACTTCACATAAACCATCTACTAAATAGTCCGAACAAAGCCTAAACATTTGGTTTGGATAGGTGAGCCCGTTCTTGAGTTAACCGGCATGTAACCGACATGTCCTAGAACCAAAAATTCGAAGACATATTGTGACATCCACCAACCCGCACTGGGCCCGCGTGGTGTATTATGGCCCACTCCCTCTCACAGAGAGGAGGCCCTGTGTCCCAGCAGTGGGAACAATATAGGCTGATGATGATGTTCTTGAGTTATAAAATTACAAGGAAAAGTGGCATTGATTTAAAAATATTATGATTAAGTTTTATGGTCTTTTGGTGTTATTTTTATACTCACATTGGTGGTATGTTTAATTATCCTAAGCAGGTTGGGACTGGTCTTTTCCTTGTCCTTCTTGGTCCACACGGCACCCACCAACTCTGAAGGTTTCACCTGAAAATAACAACAAATTATTAGAACTTTTCTTTTTATCGTGGTGATAATTATCATGGTAAAATCATCAAAAGAGTCCTCCTCCCACCCCGGGCAGGACGGGAGGGACTGTCAGACTTGTACTGACTAAAATCCACGGTGTCCTTCAATAGCCTTTTACTTTCCAGGGTCTAGTTTACCTGATGAGACGACCAAAATTATTAAGACTAAATTAATATTTATACTGTGGAAAATTCGTCGATGACAAAACAAAGTTGACATTACTACCATCGCTCTGAAAACCGCTTGGATAGAACCGCATGCGTTTTATACAACTTGTAACATTAATAGCGCAAAACCTCTCGTGGGGTAACTCAGCCCATGTTACTGAACAAAGCTAAGCAGAGCTTGTGTTATGGGTACTAGACAACTGATAAACATACTTATATATTTCTAAATACATACATATACAACAATATTTTTAGTATATGCGAAACCTGAATATAGTTTGTTCAGAATCAGTAACTAAGTCGATTACAATAATTTTTACACCATGTTATATTTTTTTTCAAAAATATTTTAATAAAATTTTATTTCCAGATAATTACAATTCAATCACCGTAAGGTTAGGTACCTATTGCCAAACTATTATCACGAGTGTATAACACAGGAGACGCGGTTTACGCGGGTGTACCGCGAAATTATCATGATTTTGAACGAAAAATCAGGTAATATACAAGCTTATTCTTTGTGATTTTTCATGATACGGTTTTCAAATTTTGCACATAGCTTAGCATAGCTTCTTTACACAAAAATATCGTACAGGTGTATCGGGTTTCGCATAAACAAAAATTAATGTTGTAGATAAATTACACCCAGACACAGAACAAATGATCGTGTTCATCACACAAACATTTGTTCTGGGTGGGAATCGAACCCACCTCCTTCGGCATAGCAGTCAGGGTCACTAACCACTAGACCAACAGGCCTGTCTCTGTAGCTCCTTAAGAGGAAACAGCAAGGGCTGGAGAATTGAAAAATAGGTATTTGTAAAATCTATTGCTGTCGCACAGTGCCCACAACAGAGTTACAGAGCGCGATAGAGACAACAGCAGCTTGGACCGAAAATACCTTATTAAATGGCACAAAATCAACGATTCGTTGTCTCCTGATTACTCCTCCAAAACTTAACCGATTTCACTACTTTTTTCTTTAAAAAATAAAGAAAGGCATTGACCGTGTTCGTATGTTTTCCTTTTTTTATATAATCCCGTCAAATTTGTTTTCTGGATATTTGAACACAACGGAAAATCTGGCTATTTTTTTAGGATTTTGAATGTTCATATCTCTTTTAATAATTAATTTATGGAAAAAAGGAAAACATAGAGACATGCCAATAGTGGTCATAGTTTTTTTTGTAAAAAAATTATTGCTCTACTGGCATTATCCAGGAAGAAAACAGGGGACTACGTTTGTATGGAAAAACGACCGTGCTGTTTCCTCTTAAAGGGGGTACGACTTACCTGTCGATACAGATGGAACTCCAGCAGCGTCAGTTGCCGGGCTAGTTCTAAAGGGTGCAGCGCCAGCGGGTGCCAGTCGTATTTCTCGGGCTCCGCCACGTGCTTTAGAGGAGTCGGCGGGAGACGGTCGAACACGTGAGACACTACTGAGGCCACTGATAAGTTGGAGATCGAGTCGCAGTCTGAGGGTAGGCTCTGTTGAAAATATAAAAAAATATTTGATGTATTCTTAAACGATTCCGTCGCTACCGCTCAGGATTTTAAAATCCTGAGCGGTGGCGACGGAATCGCTGCTCGGGCTCGTTTAGAGCACGAGGTGAAAAATCTTTGCACTCGAGTGCAACACGTAACTTTTCATCCCACTTCAGCGAGGAAATGACTAAATGAAATAAATTTTGTTTTTGTTTGATGTGGTACGACAACCTTCGAACGTCAAGTAGGCACCACAGCAAGCGATCAGCTGTTGCGGTCACCGGCCGACATTACTGCTACAACTCTTTAGTGTCTTTAGTGTCAAGATGTTCAAAATTCAATTTACTTTATCCTCTAGAGGATAAAAACGGCTTTTGCGTTTAAATATCGAAGAGCAAAAATACTCTTTCCGAGATGGGGGATTACGCAACAAGGAAGTAAAGCATTGCCTCACGTCACGAGCGTATTGAATCCTGAAGCGACACTGAGGATTCTGAGGGTGAACCTCCGTAGAGCAGCGAGGAGGTTCAAGTGTTCAAGAATCCTTAGTGTAGCGAGCGATTCAAGTTAGCCAAAGACAAGGAAGATTTACTCCCGAGGAGCGTACCCTGCTTTTCACACCTACTGCGAGGAAATAAACTCTATTTTTGAAATTTGATTTGGTACGACAACCTTCGAACGTGAAGTTGGCACCAGAGCAAGTGATTAGCTGTTGCGGTCACCGGCCGCCATCACAGATCCAACTCCTTGGTGAAAGTTTTCAAACTGTTTTATTTGAGGTTCCAAATTCAAATCACATTATTCCTACGGGAATAATGAAATTCAATAATTATTGCCCGGCTCGAACGGGGGGCAACAATGACCTGCTTTATTCCTTGTTTGCATGACATATAATTTGACATTTACGAGCAAGTGGTGTGAAAAAGTATTACCTTCCGCTGCAGCGTTTTGAGCACACTCTGCACCCACTTCTTCATGGGTTTCCCGTCCACTGACTCCAGGAATTCTCGCAGCTTGTCCAGCAGCGCTGGCTCGCGCTCGAAGTCGTAGAAGTGCTGGTCTACCCAGTGACGTAGCACGTTTATTACCCTGGGAACATCATGATCATCATCAGCATATAAGATTCCCACTGCTGGGACACAGGTCTCCTCTCTGTGAGAGGGATTGGGCCATAATTCACGCGGGCCTAGTGCTGATTGGTGGATGTCAACCGGCATGTGTTCTAGTACATGCCGGTTTCCTCACGATGTTTTCCTTCACCGTTTTGAGAGCAGTGGTGATGAAATAAGTTACACAAAGTAATGCGCCTGGTGGGATTCGACAACTTGTAAGTCGGGACCGATACCACTTGGCCACTACTGTTCTTGCACCTTGGGAACGGTAGCATAATATCAGTAGGCTAGGGGTTCCCAAACTATGCGTCTCGACGCTCTGGTGCGTCATAGAGGGTACAAAGGGGCGCGCGTCGTCAGACGAGAGGGTCGAGTCATTCTCACAGAATATTTAATAGTACTACACGTACAGAAGTGTCACTTCCCAAAAACAAACAAATGTAAAATCTATGGTCGAGAGAATAAAGTACATTTTAACAAAAGCATGTAAGGAGTATGCAAAACGGGAGGCAGGCGGCACCCGACTGTGAAACCCGTCCACGATGAGCCCGCGTGTGCTGCGTTTCGCGTGTAATTTTTACTTTATTCCCTCGAGCAAAGATTTTACATTTCTTTGTTTTTGGAAAGTGACACTTCTGTAGAGTCACCGACATAGCTCATAAAATTTGCAAGTTGAAGTGGTAATGGGCAGGCCACATCGTTCGTAGAACTGACAAGAAAAGTTCTCTCATGGCGACCACGGACCGGAAGACGCAGCGTAGGCCTCCCACTAGGTGGACCACACACAGAGAGAGGGTCGCGGGACACCGTGCGATGCAAGTGGAGAATGGTCGTTCGGCGTGGCGGTCTAAGGGGGAGGCCTATGTTCATCAGTGGACGTCTTCCGGCTGATGATGATGACTTCTGTACGTAGTATTACTAAGTATTCTGTGGTAAAACAGATGCTGTAAGGTAAGAAAACTCACCTAAACTTGACGGGCTGTTGAAACTCTTTCCGGTACCTCTTCCAGTCTTCCCGCGCCGTATTTTTGCTAAGTTTCTCCGCGTCGCTGCTCGCTACGCTTTCTATACTTTCCGCTGTTCATAAATATATAAATTATACAGGGTGTATTCTCCAAAACACAAATCATTGACGTGGCTCAAAAGGCTGCCCCACTTAAGTGGGACTGGGCAGGACATGTCTGTCGCATGCCGAACGAGATGTGGGCACGCAAAGCTGATTGGTGCCCTGAAACAGCGACGCGAGGCCGCGGTAGACCGCGAAGGAGATGGCGGGACGAGCTGGATATCTTCCTTGAGAATTGGAAAGAGGTGGCGCAAAGTCGTAAACATTGGAAGGAATGGAGGGAGGCCTTTGCCCAGCAGTGGGACAGTTCAGGCTAATAATAATAAAATAAAATAATAACAGGGTGTTTCTTTTAAATTGACCAAAAAAGGGAGAAATCCGAATCCATAAGAGATACGGGAAAACTTTCTTAGGAACCTTTAGCTCTTTTTTTATGTTTACCATTTTGGTTCTGTTTTTTTTTTTTTGGTCAAGTGTGAGCTATCACCAAAAAAAAAAGTGACGACTTAAAAAAAAAAATGTTCCTTCTTTTTTTCAACTAATATTAGAAAACTGGCTTATTTATATTGTTTCAGTGATTCCAAAAATCTCTGGAATAGGGAGTTTCACTGCAAGTTTTACCCGTCAGTGTCGCTACAAGCGCATAACGTAAACAACGTTCAAGTGTAGCTTCGAGTGTGTAGTTATATTATCTGTGGTGTAGTATATGTCAAGTTAATTATATAGTTAATGACATCATGCGCTGGTAGCGCCATCTGAGACGAGCTTTGCGTGAAACCTCCCATTGCAGTGATTTGTATTACTTTAAGGGAGGTGCATCTAAACGGTTTAGACGCTAAAAGCGTAATTCGCAAAAAGACAAGTTCTCAAAATAGCAAATTCTCTCAAATTCTAATTCTCAAAATAGCAAATGATCAAAATGGATTTTTTTTTACATTTAGGAGTGTAATTTTTATTAATCTAAGAATATTTCGCATAACATAAAACAACTTAGTTAAATAGAGACAAAAAACTTAAGATTTATAAGAACGAATTAGGGACTTTACCTATGGCGCGACGCGATTGCATTTCGACTGATTCCAACTACAAGTGAAAATCAACCATACCTCTACGACATAAAACACGTTGTTATGTACGGGTGAATGAAAAGAAAACACGATCGCCACGACGACGTCAAGTCAATAGAATTGCATCATTATTTCTTAGTAGCTAGGTTGATTTTCACTTGTAGTTGGAAACGGTCAATCGTGCCATTAGTACACTTCCTTAGGCACAGTTATAGTTCTTCCGCTCAGCTAAAAATATCTAAGAATACGTACAAGCGTCAGCACATCAACCTACCTCAATCTGTCAAACTTCTTTATTAGATTTTCAACCTTATCACAATAGTGGAAAGTAAGTATTTCATTGGTAGAACTTAAAAGATTCGAGTAAGTTGACCTGCTGGCGTTTGTATAAAAACATCAAGAATGTGCTAAAACTTATTGGTAGGAACTAGATACACATATTCTTACAATATTTTAATTTTATTATATTGTTACCTAGATCAATATCCAGCAGCGATGAGTTGGGACTAACGTCCTTTTTAGGTGTCTTAATCCTTGGTGCTAGCGTGCGCAAATATACATTATACTTTATCAATAAAACGAAACATTATACACCGTGACTTTTTAGTCGTCTTACAAAAGTGGTCCACTTAAGAGCCCATACTACCTCAAATGGGTTAGCTTAAAGTTGAGGATTAATGATAGGTTTATTGTTAGGCGAAAACATGACTCCATAAAATTTTCTTGATACAAAAAAATCTCAAAGTTACCTCTAAATTGAACAATAACCCGTTGGCAATCATAAAATAGGTACTTAAAATTAGATCAATTATAGAATTAATTAAGCCTGTGTGTGAGAAGATGTAAAAATACTTCTTGTACAATCTACTTTTAATGTTTTATACCCAAAAATAGTTATTTTTAGTCATTGTCACTTAGAATTTTGTTAATTAGTCATAATGATCATGAAAATATTGTTGTGTTCTATTTAAATGTTAATTGTAGTGATGACCTGAAACACAGGTTTTAATAAACCTAGATCAGGCAGATCGCTACATTACACATAGAATTATTGTATTTCGCTTGTAACAATTATGTAAACCTTTATTGTGACCAAATTCTTAAATTTATAATAATAATTATTATTATTTCTCCAGCTACTCACCAGTCCGTGGCGTGTCATACACCTCACTGGGCTCCGGTATCTTGAACCTCTCAATGAGCAGCTCCAGCAGTTCACCAGGTGAACAGAATGACCTGTACGTGGTGAGGAACGTCCGCACCAGGTTGAGATCCGCGTATATGTGGTAGGTTAGCCGTTCGACCAGCTTCAGGAGAGTTGCTCCCTGTGGAGAAGGGGGTAAGGTTGAGTTTTGCTTGGAGGTTGAAAAGCAACGACGATATAATACTAGACTCATAATAACAGGCGACCAATGTCTGCCAACACATTAGGCAAAAAAGTCTTATATTCGTCTCATTTCGACCAATCCTGTGAGCCGTAAACATACGTTGAGACAGAACAGACCTTGAGTTAGCCAATCATAACGCAGTACCCCGTCCCCCTCGCTTACGTAGTACCTCAGCGAGTTAACAGAATAGTTTGTGTTCTTTAGATCGTGCATGCGGAGTCTAGTATTATATCGTCGATGTTGAAAAGCTTCGGTCACACTCGCCGCGAGTATTTATTGTTTATTCAATCCTTTCTAAAATGGCGGTTTGTACTTGGGTTGATAGGTAGTATAGTCAGCATATAAGATTTCAAATTAAAGGTTTTTTTTCAAATTAAAAATAAAAACCAGGCTGGATCACAATAATTTCTCAAACTTAACCTAACAATAAAACAAAATTCAACAACAATAATCAACGTGTAGAGCAGTAGTGGCCCAGTGGTATCGGTCCCGACTTACGAGTTGTAGGTCGTGGGTTAGAACCCCGCCAGGCGCATTACTTTGTGTAATTTATTTCATCACCACTGCTCTCAAAACGGTGAAAAAAAACATCGTGAGGAAACCGGCATATCTTAGAACCAAAAATTCGAAGACATGTGACATCCACCAACCCGCACTGGGCCCGCGTGGTGGATTTTGGCCCACTCCTTCTCACAGAGAGGAGGCCTGTGTCTCAGCAGTGGGAACATTATAGGCTGACGATGATGAATCAACATGTAACAACGGAAAAATAACAGAAAACTATAGTAAATTTTCTTAAAAAAGATCACTGAGCGCGTCAAGACATTGGCTTCTATAGCCCATTTTATTCCGGGGTCACGGTAGTTGCTTAGTACTGTGACCTAGGCAGTTTGATATAATAATAATAATAATATTCCACAACTATCACACAACGCCATCTAGTCCCAAGCTAACAGAGCTTGTGTTATGGGTACTAGACAACTGATAAACATACTTATATATTTCTAAATACATACATATAGATAAATTACACCCAGACACAGAAAAAATGATCATGCTCATCACACAAACATTGATCCTGGGTGGGAATCGAACCCACGACCTCCGGCATAGCAGTCAGGGTCACTAACCACTAGACCAACAGGCCAGTCAGATCCGCCATCTGCCAAATGTGCCGCGAATGTGCAGCTCGCGCGTCGTTTGCGAGCTGCACATTTCCGGCACATTACCCAGATGTGGACGCTCCTTTACCTTTATAAGTGGCACAGGCGCATTCCCCTGATGTCTGGCGGCCGAATGTTCCTCCAACACGATGTTGTCCGGGGAGTCCGGGACCGCGAACCGGTACAGAGACGCCGGGGGCAGCTTCAGAGGGTGCTTGCGTTCCAGGTCTAAGAGTATACTGGAAATAGAAGAGAGAATGTTACAATTTTATTTTTTATGTGTTGCTCAACAATGCACGGGCATGCGGGCGGCGAGGAATGGGCGACTCGCTGTCCGACCATGGACTATACCCGGGTCGACAGCGCGTTGCGTTCTACGCATGCCTCAAAGACCGTCAGCATAATGATGGGGCGCCCTTAGAGGGCTAAAGCCTGCCGGGGTCGCGGGACACCGAGAATTTTAGTCAGTACAAGTCTGACAGTCACTCCCGCCCTGCACTGGTTGAGAAAAATAGTAAAAAAAACCTACATCGCATCAAACGGATTTCTGTGTCGGCAGCGATCGGATTGCCGATGCCAGCTTCCCTTGGTTTTTTTTTTTTGTGATCGTACGTTCGGAAAGTGTTTGTAAGAAAGGATGAAAGCGATGCAAAAGTTGTTATTGCTTGTTTTTTAGCCGAAGAGGTATGCAAGAAAGAAAAAGAACAAATGATTCAGTAAGCGTGCGGGGCGCATCGGCATTCCGTATGACGTCATCGGTACGCATCTCATTAAGGCATTGCCGATGAGCCGTCCGTACGATGCGGATCAGTGGACGCAGTTGTATGAGTTTTAATACAAGGCAAACTAAAATCCTTTACGTACGATACGTCCGATACGAAGATATTCCTCACCTATCCAAAAACCGGTCCAGCATTGGCTTAGTGTTGAGCATCACCAGGTCACACATCCAGTTCCGTTTCTCAGCACAGGACGCGCACGAGAGCACCACTGCTGGACCCACTCGTGGACATAGCTCCACCATGTGTCTGCCCTCTGAGGATAAATACATTTAGAGAGATTTAGTGTCAAGTTGACATCTTACAAGAACTTTAACAATTTATAAGGATTTTTTGGACGCTCCAACGCGTGTCCCTCTGATCAGCAGAGGGCACAGCGGCGGAGCGGGCTTGCGGACGGTGAGTGATGGGTAGCTCGCCGTCCGACCAAGGACCAAGCCCGGGTCGGTGGCGCGTCGTGGGGATACCGTGGCCCCGGAACGTAAAGGGCATAGGAAGGAACACGGGTGGATTTTAGTCAGTAAGAGTCTGACAGTCCCTTCCGCCCCACCCAGGGCGGGAGGACTCATTTGATGATATTACCAACTAAAAAAAAAAAAAAGGGTAAGTTTGAAAGTGGCGCCTGTTACAGAAAAAATGAAAGGGAATCGTCTATCTTGGTATGGCCATCATCAAAAATCAGAAACATGGGAGTATTCGGTGCACATACATTTAAACAAAAATCCATGCATTGAAGAAAGGAATCTAAAATGGCGGCTTGTTCTTGCGTCGACAGATGATAGTACAGTCAGCATATAAGATTTCAAGTTAAAGTTTTTTTCAAATTAAAAATAATAAAAACAATATTGGATCACAATAATTTCTCAAACTTAACCTTACAATAAAACAAAATTCAACAACAATAATCAACAGGTAACAACGGAAAAATAACAGAAAACTATAGTAAATATTCTTAAAAAAGATCACTGAGCGCGTCAAGACATCAACACTAATAAATTTATTCTGCTTACGCTACGCGCGGGAGTGAGTATAGACGGCACTAGTGTGCGAGCGAGACAACACGATAAGCGTCGCCATTTAAGATTCCTTTTTTCAATGAACCGGGTTATACACAGTGGCGGCCTTAGGGGGGGGCGAACCGGGCAACCGCCCGGGGCCTCGCGCTTGCAGGGGGCCTCGCGCAACAGATCAAAAATAAATAAAATTATTAATTAAAAACTTTTGATTTTGATTAATAATTATGTTAAAGCCTTAATGAGTAGTTAGGCTACTCATTAAGGCTATAACATAACGGCAAAATTAAATTAGATTGCAGTTTTAGAAAAAATCAAAACATCATTTTTTAATTGTCATCTCAGAGTTGGTTAATTTTGTAAGTTTATTATTTAGTACAATAATTTTGTCGCCTGAACGTACGGCTACTTTAGGTTAAATCCGGTAGTTCAGACTTGTTTATGATGTTGGCCCAATCAGTGACGTAGCGAGACCGAATCTTAGAGAGGGCAAGACGCATCTGCGAGGCCCTTTTCTTTGATGGAGGATGAAAAATATTGCGCAGATTTGTGATTTTTTTTTGAGGCCGTCGTGTGGGTCGCTGCGTGCGATGCCTCCTTTTTTTGATGACTTGATGATAAGATCGCTTTGCGAGGCCTCTTTGCCTCTTTCTGGTCACAGTTCGAAAAAAAACGAGCTTTATTTTTATGCCACCGAAACAAAAGAATTTTCAAAAATTTGAATTTGGAATTAGTCTGAGATAAATTACAAACAAATCGGTGTATAAAAGATTCCAATGCGGCCAGTACTTTTCGAGTTATTTAATTGAGTATGAAATATCCCTAGACCGTGTTGATGTGTGTAGTATAAAGTAACAAAGTTATCATACAACTATGGAGCCTCGTTCGAGAAGCGGATTGCTAGACCTAAATATGATCGTCGGCACCATCAGCTTTGGCTCTAGCAGTTCTCAGTTAGAAACAGTAGTAGAAGTTAAATTATACTGCTTTACTGAGTGGTAACAAAGTTGAGATTGCCGTTATCAATTTTATTTTATTTATTAAATCTCTAAGCGCGAGGCCCCATCATGTGCGAGGCTAGCTAGGATCCGCTAAGCCCCCGCCGAGCTACACCACTGGGCCCAATGAATAATCAAAGTTTGAGACCTCAAACACCGAAAGCTACTTTAAACAAAACAAAAAAACTGATGAACTTTATTAAAAAGCCTCCAAAATTTCGATCTTTTTTGAAAATTTTGCGTTTATGACCGTAAAGGACTAGTGTTGTTGATAATAACTTCTCAGAACTGTTTCATATATGCCTTTTGCTACAATATGAGAACCGATTTATATCTGTAGACACAGTAGTTTCAGAGTTAAGCTTTTGAAAATTTATATTTTATTCGAGTTTTGCAATTTCTTGCAATATTTAGGACACCACTTGAGTAACTCTAGCGGTATCTCGAATCAAAAACAAGTATGGAAGAGGCAAAACAACAGAGTTGGGATGTATTAGAACTTTGTAACTTTTTTTGAAAAAATGTTGGCAGTGTTTATCTCGGAGACTATTAGGTCTACTGAGGTATTTATATTCACTCTTCATCTTCATCAGCTAATTTTTCCACTGCTGGGACACAGGCTTCCTTTCTGTAAGAGGGGTCCATAATCCACCACGCGGACCCCGTGCGGGTTGGTGATGTCACATGTCTTAAAATTTTTGGTTTGAGGACATGCCGGTTTCTTGACGATGGTTCCTTCATCGTTTTGAGAGCAATGGTGATAAAATAAATACACAAAGTAATCTGGGCTGGGTTCGATTCCGCGACCTACAACTCGTAAGTCGGTTCTCGTAATCGCTATCAACGCGAAACCGCTTGAGACGCACGCACCCGCAGTTTGAAAATGGATTTCAAGGAAGCAGTGCGTGTTGTTGCTCAGATAATAAGAAATAGAAAAGATGACGTCAACACAAATTTCGAAAATACCCACTTGCTGGGCGTAGATCTGAGAAAGGTTTCTTTCATAAGAATCAAATAAATTCGTACTCTGGTTCCTTTAAAACAAACTCTGACTCTGTGGAAGACATGGTTGAAATTGTGCGACAGCGCTCTGCTCTGCAAAACGGTCTACCGAAAAACCGCCCGCGGTTAACGCCAGTGCGTACGATTTCTATTGATCACAGTTTTGCCGCGGCTTTTACCCGCGAGCATTTTGTAGCACCACGGTAAAACCACGGTGATGCCGCTTGTATTAGTTTTTTAGGGGGCAAAAATTCACGCCATTAATAACCACAGCGGTTTAAACGTAGTGGCATAGGCCTAAACCCCTTCAAAGTTAATTTTCGAAAAAAGTTATAAAGTTGGAAAACATTCCAACAGAAGACATGATATCATTCACATTTTTTTTAAATAAACTTTGTTTTAAGATACTTTTGAAAAGCGCTAACTCAGAAGCTTTTGGGTCTACAGAAACCATTTTAGTCTCATATTGTAGTAAATTTTATTCTACTTTCAAAACGTCGTGCTTAAGTTTCATTAAAGTAGTAAACTAGTTCTTTATGGTAATGATCACCAAAAGGCAAACAAAGTCTGCAAAAATCAGGACTACTCCATTTTACGCAAACACGGATGTTCAAAGTTCCTGTATGAACTGCAAAATGTCTTAAAACTCAAATTACATTTATTTAATTGTATAACTTTAGCATTTGTCCTCAAACATAACAACCAAATCTACTTTCGCATCACATACTTTTTATGAAGGGCAAGGGGCCTCGCAAAGACTTGCCGCCCGGGGCCTCGCAATGGGTAAGGCCGCCTCTGGTTATACAATTCTTTTTCAATACCCTAGCTGAGAGACTAATTATACTTATTATTTATTGTTGCTGTTCTAAATTGCCTCTTACCTTCCGTGTCAGGTCTGTCAACCAGCTCCAGTTTCCTGATGTGTAGTTTCTCCTTAAGTTTGAGTTGTTGCGCGCCGCCCGACCCTGAGCCACTGCCGCTACTGTTTACCACCTGTTGGGATGAAGATATAAAAGTTAGTCATTATTTAGATAGATACATAGATAGAACACTTTATTGTACACCAAAATTGTAAAAAAAACGGTTTTATAGGTTACTAGCGGCCTGGTACGTGCTTCGCTACTTTGACATCAAAATCCCCATTAACAAAATGATCCGCCATTTATTGAATTCATTTGTTACAAAAAAAAATGATAAATGAAGAACCGCTCGACCGATTTTGTGCAAACTTCACATAAACCATCCACTAAATAGTCCGAACAAAGCCTAAACATTTGGTTTGGATAGGTGAGCCCGTTCTTGGGTTACAAAATTACAACGAAAAGTGGCGTTGATTCTTATTTATGTAGGTATAGATGTGAAATAGAAAGAGCAAGGGAGCTTACTAATGGCCCGATGCGACTTCTGCGGAGCGGTTCTTCATTTATCACATTTTTTGTAACAAATTAAATAAATGGCGGATCATTTTGCTAATGGAGATTTTGCTGTCAAATTGAATTTTTTTTCAGTGTTGACAGTACAAGCATTTTGTTATGTCATTCATGCGGTCATTTCATTTTGGACGTGGTTAGATAGGTGAGCGTCCACAGGTCAGCATCGTACGTATCGGACGCATCGCATCAAACGGATTTCTGTGTCGACAGCGATCGGATTGCCGACGAGAGTATCAGCAATCGGATTGCCGATGCCACCTTCATCGCGTCCACTGATCGGCATTCCGTATGACGTCATCGGTACGCATCGCATTAAGGCATTGCCGATGAGCCGTCCGTACGATGCGGATCAGTGGACGCAGTTGTATGAGTTTTCATACAAGGTAAACTAAAATCCGTTACGTACGATACTTGCAATGCCGACCTGTGGACGCTTACCATAAAAACAAACATTTTTTTTTATTATTTTGCTTTATATGTAGCGAAGCACGTACCGGGCCGCTAGTAGTATTATAAAAGTGAATAATTATAACTAAGGCTACTCACAATGCTAGTAATAGGTTTGCAGAGCAGTAGCAGTCCGTCGAACAGATACGCTCGTCGCTCCGCTATTCGCTTGCCCGGACCTATCTTAGACAACGTGTCCTCTGAAACAAAAAAATGATTTACATTACATAAAGAAAAAACCTTCTCTAAAATGTAATGAACACTTTCCTGAAAACCGCATTAAAATCGGTTCATCTAAACGCAAGATAATCGCGGACAAACATGCAATCATCTCTGAAAATCTATGATCCAAGTAAGCAAAAACGGGTCCACGCGGGCAACGTCACGGGATATATATTAGTGTTATATACTAAAACCTTCTCCAGAATATAATGAACACTTTCCTGAAAACCGCATCAAAATCCGTTCAGCCAAACGTGAGATAATCGCGGACAAACATACATATTATTAAATGGAAATCTGAATCATTACTGAATATACAATTTATTTAATAAAATATAATTATCATCTTGCAACTTGAATTTGCCGGTATTGTCAAATCACACCGCGCTGACATACGTCATCCTGACTTCTCTCTGCCCGCTCCTCTAGGGATGTACCACGCTGCGTAGGGTTGGGATTCCAGTTACGGATTTTCGTTTATCAATATATACATACAGGTCGAACTGAGAACATACTTTTTTATTGAAGTCGGTTAAAAAACCGGCCAAGTGCGAGTCGGACTCGCCCATAAATCCATAGCAGCAAGTAACATAATATTTAAAAGTTCTTGTAGTTGGTTGTAACTTTGCAAGGTAAATTGCGGTTTACGATTTATGACGTATTAAAAAAAAACTAATTACTCGATCTCGTTCAAACCAATTTTCAATTGAAGTTTGCATCATATTTTTTTTTGTTTTATTTTAGAAGTTATTAGAAGTTACCAGGGGGGGGGACCAACATTTTACCACTTTGGAAGTGTCTCTCGCGCAAACCGTTCAGTTTAGAAAAAAATGATGCTAGTAACATCAATATCATTTTGAGTTTCAATTCTAAGTATGGGGGGTACCCCCAAAATTTATGTGACTAAAATCCACGAAGTCCTTCAATAGACCTTTATGTTCCGGGGTCACGGCAATGAGATAAGTCCCGCGACCCCGGCAGGCTTTGGCCCTCTGAGGGGAACAGGTCATTTTTGCTGACACTCTTTGAGGCGCGCGAGGAACTCAACGCGCCGTCGACCCGGGCTGCGTCCACGATCTGACAGCGAGTTGCCCATAAGGGTGCTTTTACACGGCGCATGTAACCCGCGCAAGTGCCTCAACATGCTCAAGCTACATGCGCCGGGTACAAACACCCCGCGAGTAGCTTGATCAAGTAGCTTGCGCATGTTACTGCGCGGATAACTCGCGTCTTTACTTGCGCGGGTTATATGCGCCGTGTACAAGCACGCCGCCCTTATGCCCGCCGATAACATACCTCTAATAAATTCATTGCAGCACTGTCCAATATCCCGGATGTCCCAGTTGTCCACTATCCTTGCTAATTCGTTACATTTCTCTATTGCTAGTTGTCGACGTGCTCTGCTCGCCATTCGAAGAGTTGCGTCCCTGTAAGAACAAAAAAACATGTTTATAATTTTATTATACGTTGCCAACACCTGTATCGACTAGTAACTACATTATTTGAGGACAATTCTTGTAAAACAACGAGTTTAAAACTATCTGGGGGGGATTTACAACGTCTTAAAACCAGGCTTATTCCAGTGAGTGAACGAGATGGTGCTAGACGACTTGAATAGCTCTGTCACTTTTCCCCTCCCCGAGAATTCGAAACTCAAATTAGCCAAATCGGTCCAGCCGTTTTCGAGTTTTAGGGAGACCAAAGCGCATTTCACACAGAGAGCGGGCGCGGGTCGGGCGCGTTTCGGGGCGGGAGTACGGCGGGTCTAGGTCTTTCTAAATGGAAGACATCGGGGCGGGTTATACGCACGGTTTCAGTGTGAAATGCGTTTAAAGGTAAGATTCCCACCAACCGGCCGGGCCCGGCGGCATTTTACAATGCGGCAAAGAACATTGAAATCTATCAACAGTAAATACAGTTCATGTTTGCTTGCAAAGTTATCTCCGTCGGTATTCCGCGACACGTAGCGACGTGTCCCGTAAGTTGCATGCAAATATGAACTGTATTTACTGTTGATAGATTTCAATGTTCTTTACCGCATTGTAAAATGCCGCCGGCTGGTTGGTGTGAATCGTACCTAACGAACAGAAATTGATTTTTAGCGGCCCGGTACGTGCTTCGCTACTTTGACAGCAAAATCTTCATTAACAAAATGATCCGCCATTTATTGAATTTATTTTTTACAAAAAATCGATTTTATGCAAACTTCACATAAACCAACTACTAAATAGTCCGAACACAGCCTAAACATTTGGTTTGGATAGGTGAGCACGTTCTTGAGTTATAAAAGAGAACTGTTTAAGAAAATTAACATCCTGACGGTACCTTGTCAATATATCTATTAAAATATAATGTACGTTAGAAATTGTTACTCTGGACATTTTTAATCAAAAACTTGCTACATCGTTCTCACATAGTGTACCACCTCAAATGAATGATGTAACAAAGGTTCTGTAATTATTCTGGCGATCTAAAAAGAGTGTCCATGGAGTTTCTTGCACGTTCTTCTCCATAGAGATCTACTTCTTGGAACGGGCATCTACGGTACTTTCACAGTTTTTATGTCTTGTGACTGGGACTGTAGCACCATAACTTTTGTAGTGTTTAATAATATTCTTTTGATTGTCTATGACAATTCAAAAGTGCCTGTAACTGGTTTACTTGAAATAAATGCTTTGATTTTGATAACGAAAAGTGGCATTGATTTTTATACATATAAAAGAAAGATCACATAATTTCATATAATCATTAAAAATACTCACATTTTTGGTCCATTTCCTAGTGCCTTTATCAATAACTTTTTGATTGGATGTAGATTGCATTCCACCTGTAGACAAAAACATAATACATAACATAAATTATAATTAATTAAGAAGTAGAAGATAGCACTGGGCGGCTAAACCAAGAGACTGATTCAGAAATATTTCTTTATACAGATACGTGTGGCACTTGAGGACTGTCGCGGTGAAGCTATTGCAAAACAAAAAAAAATATATGGCCTACTGCGAATATTTAACTAGAGTATCATTTATTTAAAAGAAGGGACTGTCAGACCCATAGATATATTAAAGAAGGAGATATGGCGTGGAGTTCAAAATGTATAGAAAACCGGTGAAGCCGCAACAGCCCCACCATAACGATAATATTACGTATGTAGTTGTATCAAAACAATACTACGAACAAGTGCACACACGCGCCATCGATAACTCAGTCATTTAAATATACACCTAATTCTTTACACCACAACTTTCTTTTTCCGTATGATTTACTCACACTAAAACATTTATCATTGTGTGTTGTCGGGACACGGGGGCGGGCTCTTAAATACAACGGACGCACCACGCGACATTACGGCTTGATGCGGTATCGTTATGTCAGTTTTACATTGCTTGTCCAGTCACTCAGTGATAGAGTGAGGTGGTTGTAAAATAGCGATGTATTTAGTGAAAAACAATACAGTCGGAGTAATAAAGGAAACAAAACTAAAGTAGTCCAAGACAATAGCTGCCCAAAACGCTCAGCACCACGTGGTCAACGACACACCCCCTTGAAACTTCTCCTGTTTTTAATATTTCTGTGATCAGACCCGTACTGACTAACAATTGGAACAACATTGATTAATGTTGTTCCAGGGTCACGGTGACCTGTTCAGACAGTACCGCGACACCCAAATTATCCATAAATGAGCCAACTAACCTGTTTAAAACTCTCTCTATCTTCAGCTGCGGGTGTAATCTGTAATTAAGGAGTAAAATAATCAAACAAACAAAAAAAAAACAAATTAAAAAGGATAAGACGGCTGTGTGGCTAGTCAAAAAATAATCAAATAATATAGGGGTTGACAAATATAATAGAAATACAAAAGTGAAAAAGATTGTTACAGCTTTGCAAATTAGAGTAGAAAACCGAAAGTCGCCACCGTGCTCTCGCTACCAGCACTTTGAATGTTTTTTTTTTTTCAATTTTTGTAATAATCTAACAAACCTGCGTTCTTTGTTTACATCAAGTTCTCAGTAAACAAAAAGATTAGTTTCGTTTCAAGACGTTCTGGCCAAGCTGTATTTAAACCAATAAAATGGAAACTTCACAAAAGGGGTTGGGAGGTTTTGGTTCTTTCGGTCGGCGCCATACGTTCTTAACCGACTTCAAAAAAAGGAGGAGGTTCTCAATTCGTCGGAATCTTTTTTTTTTTTTTTTATGTATGTTCCCCGATTTCTCGAAGACGCCTGGACCGATTTGGAATTTTTTTCTTTTGTTTGAAAGGGTATACTTTCCAATTGGTCCCATGATCACCAGGTCAGGATCTGATGATGGGATCCTAGGGAAATCGAGGGCAACCTTCAAATTTTATAGGCACATAGTACCATTTTCATATATTTTCTAAAGCTGTTCAAGTATTTGCATCTGATAATCATCATCTCAGGTGGATGACCTGATGATGGAAGGTATAACTCCTTAATAGTAAGGAGTAGGCATCGATTGATTTACTTTGTGTTCGCATATCTCCGGAACTACAAGTCCGATTTAAGTAATTCTTTTTTTGTTGTACTAGGTATCATTTAACTTAGAGAATACTGCAAGTTTCATCAAAATCGGTTTAGTAATTTTTGAGATATGGAATTTTATTAGCTTAATGTGTACATGAGTGATGTAAGTACTGGTGCGAAGGATTACAAAATTATAGTGCACATGTAAGAGAATAATGTTCTTGACAAGAATTCGGGTTGAATATTTAAACTAAAAAGAGTAAAATAAAAACTTTTTCAAAAAAAATGTAACCGCCTTCAAAAACAACCACAAAAAAGTGTTAAATAATCTACAAAATAACTTTTTTTTCGGAAGTCGGTGGCTAAAAAGACAATGAAAAGAAAAAAAACAAAGGCACCGACTTCCGAAAGAAAAGTTATTTTGTAGATTATTTTTTTGTGGTTGTTTTTGAAGGCGGTTACATTTTTACTTTTTCAGTATCGCGGTTCACAACGAAATTATTTAATTAGAGGACACTTTAACAAACAAGGAAAGAATAATAATGTCCTAAAGAATCGTCTTTCTGATCGATTTGAACAGCACGAGTTTTCAGTATTTGAGACGTAAAGTAAACTCGAACTTTGGCAACTTAAAATTGACAATTTTCAAGGAAAAATTAGTTCCTTCTTCGCACACCAGAGACACTATTCCATTTTTACAAAAACGCTGCGGTACTGATCCTTCGAGAGACAATTGAACTTGCCATTTTTTTTAAACTCAATAACACTGTATATTGTAATTGTTAGGGGCTCTCTTTTCCACATTTGGACTCGTAGGTGGTCCGTTATGCGTGAGGTGGAACGGTTGACTATATGAGCCAACCCAGCTCCTTCCAGAAGCTCAGAAGTCTCCTGGGACGTTCACAGGCTTCTTGGAGCGACCTTGGAATGCAAAGGTTTTGTGCCCTTTGGTTAGCAACGCCCTCGTATTCCAGGATTACGTGGGTAGCCGTTTCATCCGCGTTCAGGCAGCCCCTGCACAGCGGGCTGTCTGTCGCGTTGATTGTAAACAGATGTTTGTTGAGTGGGCAGTGACCGGTGGGCATACCCACCACAACTCTTAAGGCCAGGTTCACACGGCGAACATTCGATTCGATTTTTTCACGTATACGGTTTTACCGTATACGATGCAGTCGTTCGGATGTCGGAGCCAGCAGCAGCTTGGGCAGGTAGTACTTCACGGTCAGACATGGTCAATAACTGTACCAACCTGCTTGAAGCTCTCCCTGTCCTCGCTGGCGGGTGCTATCTGCAGCAGCGCCAGCACGTAGTTGTGGTACAGGAACACGTGCGCCACCGGAGCCAGCAGCAGCTTGGGCAGGTAGTACTTCACGGCCAGACGGAACCCGTGGCCGGCCGTGTCCAGGCGCTCTGATAGCTGGGGGGAGAAGTAAAGGTTTAATCATCATCTATCTCATCATCATCATCAACTTCCTCATCATCATCAACTTCCTCATCATCATCATCTACCTCATCATCATCATCATCATCTACCTCATCATCATCTACCTCGTCATCATTATTATCTACCTCGTCATCATTATCATCTACCTCATCATCATCATCTACCTCATCATCATCATCTACCTCATCATCATCATCTACCTCATCTACCTCATCATCGACCTCATCATCATCTACCTCGTCATCATTATTATCTACCTCGTCATCATTATCATCTACCTCGTCATCATCATCTACCTCATCATCATCATCATCATCTACCTCATCATCATCTACCTCGTCATCATTATTATCTACCTCGTCATCATTATCATCTACCTCGTCATCATCATCTTCCTCATCATCATCATCATTATCGACCTCATCATCATCTACCTCGTCATCATTATCATCTACCTCTTCATCATCATCATCCTCATCATCATCATCTACCTCAACATCATCATCATCTTCCTCAACATCATCATCTACCTCATCATTGTCATCATCATCTACCTCATCATCATCATCTACCTAATCATCATCATCTATCTCATCATCATCATCTTCTACCTCATCATCAATGTTCCCACTACCGTGTCACAGGCTCTCTGTGAGAGGGAGTGGGCCATAATCCACCACGCGGGCCCAGTGCGGGTTGGTGGATGTCACATGTCTTCGAATTTTTGGTTCTAGGACCGTTCTAGGTGAGTTGCCCTATTGTATAAAAGCTGTTGATAACTCACCACAGGATCGTCGACGATGCTCTGCAAGGCTTCCCGCGACTCTTTCCTGGTCACAATGTTAGCGTAGCGGACGTAAGCGCGGAATTCTTCCACCTCTGCCAGTTCTGAAACAATACATTCTTATTAAGATAAGGTTCTCGAATGGAGACCATCTGTATTTCCCGACAGCTATAACCTTGTGGTCTTCAAGTCAAAAGTGAATATGTTAATTATAGTCAAGCGTGCTTCATCGTCGACTATATCTTCGCTTACTATCAGGCGAGATAAAGGTCAAACGCGGACCTATCTATAATAAAAAAATCCGGCCAAGTGCGAATCGGACTCGCCCATAAAGGGTTCCGTAGCAGCAAGTAACATAATAAAAAAGTTCTTGTAGTTGGTTGTAACTTTGCAATGTAAATAGCGGTTTTCGATTTATGACGTATTAAAAAAAAAACGAATAACTCGATCTCGTTCAAACCAACTTTCAATTGAAGTTTACATGGTGATGAACATCATAATATTTTTTTTTTTTAGTTTTATCATTTTCGTATTTTAAAAGTTACAGGGACACACACACATTTTACCACTTTGGGAAGTGTCTCTCGCGTAAACCGTTCAGTTTAGAAAAAAATAATGTTAGTTACCTCAATATCATTTTTCAAGACCTATTCACAGATACCCCACAAGCATGGGTCAGGCGAAAAAAAAAAAAATTCGAGTTTCAATTACTAAGTACTGGGGGTACCCCCGGTTTTTGTTTTATTTTTATGTGAAAATCCTAATGCGGTTCACATAATACATCTACTTGCTAAGTTTCAATAGGATAGCTCTTATACTTTCGTCAAAAAGTGGCTGTGACATACGGACAGACAGACATGACGAATCTATAAGGGTTCCGTTTTTTGCCATTTGACTACGGAACCCTAAAAAGATCACGCAACGGCACGCGCAGCGTCGAACCCAGGAACTACAACTCGTAAATCGGGACAGATATCTCGGGCCACCACTGTTCTAAAACCCGTGTTCACTGATTTAAAAAAACAAACATTTTCTTTGACAAAGTCTTACCTTCAAAACAGCTGCCGATGTAAGGTGTAGGCGAGTCTTGAGACATCTCCATGGCATCCTCCAGATTACCGAGCAGCGTCACCGTCAACTCATAAATGTCCACTATGTTGCCAAATATTAACGATATTGCCTGCGGACATAATAATAAAACTTTTAGCATTTTTTTACCGTTTTGAAATTTCTCCTGTATCGTGAGTGCATTTACAAACATATAAACTCACATACACAAACACCCAGACCCGGAACAACTACTTGTAGATCATACTAATATTTGTTCTCTTAAGAATATTCGAACAAATTCCAACTACAAGTGAAAATGAACCTTACCACTGTGACATAAGACTAAGACATAAAACACGATGGCCATAACAACGTCAAGTCAATCGAATTTCATATTTATTTCTTAGTGGCAAAGTTGACTTTCACTTGTAGTTGGAATCGGTCGAATTACAATCGCGTCCCACCATGAGTTAAGGGCGCTATGACATACTGAAAGAACACAATTCCTGTCAATTTGACATCGTGATGCCCCCTGCATAAAAACAAAACACTAACGAAACAGCTATGCCTCGTATACCAGAAAGCAAACAATAATGAGCTTTTGCCACTTTTTAGTCCGGTCAATTTAGACAAAAAAATGTGAGTGAAATTACATAAAGTCCCAGCAAGCTGATTTTTTGTGAAGTTGTTCAAAACATAATTATAAACAATGTCTAGAAGTTCCCTATCATTCCCCTGTAAGGAAAAAAAAATATTCAAGGTCAAAGGTAAAAAAATGAGTTTTTCGCGATTTTCAGCAAAACGGTAAGTTTTATCATACAAGTACCTCAGACAAAAATTGTAGATCATAAAATTATCTATAAAAATGTGTTAATACTTTTTTTCTTACGAGCCACCGTTTCAGAGATAAAACGATTCAAAAAGTTATAAAAGTTGTTATCGTCATATGCATCTAATGAGGTAGTGTACTTAGCGCGTTTTTTTTAACGTGGTTTCCCCAGTAGGCCTACTCCACGGGTCAGTTGTGATCCTGTTTATTGTAAAACTATTGCAATATAACGGAAATTTTCAAAGATTGGGAAAGATAAAAGCGATGTAAATGAAAAAAAAGTGTTGAAGTTTATTCGTCTCATTCGTAAGTTTCAAATTCTTGTTCTTCTTCTTGATCTTCTTCTCCTGCTTTTTCTTCATCTTCATTTTGGATGCAAGTAAATTGAACACAGGGACAGGCACGCTTTTATCTTTCCCAATCTTTGAAAATTTCCGTTATTTTGCAATAGTTTTACAATAAACAGGATCACAACTGACCCGTGGAGTAGGCCTACTGGGGAAACCACGTTAAAAAAAAACGCGCTAAGTACACTACCTCATTAGATGCATATGACGATAACAACTTTTATAACTTTTTGAATCGTTATATCTCTGAAACGGTGGCTCGTAAGAAAAAAAGTATTAACACATTTTTATAGATAATTTTATGATCTACAATTTTTGTCTAAGGTACTTGTATGATAAAACTTACCGTTTTGCTGAAAATCGCGAAAAACTCATTTTTTTTACCTTTGACCTTGAATATTTTTTTTTCCTTACAGGGGAATGATGGGGAACTTTTAGACATTGTTTATAATTATGTTTTGAACAACTTCACAGAAATTCAGCTTGCTGGGACTTTATGTAACCTCGAATGTCTAAATTGACCGGACTATTTGTTTCGAATAAACAAAGTAAGATCCCGGTCTTCTAGACACTACTTATTTTCATAAACGAATGGATAATATGATAAATATATACCTATCAAAATAAAATAAGTGCCACTCAATAAATAACACTTTAAACCGCACATTGTGTCACGAATTGGATATGTTTGTAATTTACAAAGTGTGCATTATAGAGATTATTCAATTTCATTCTTAACAAGATAATTTACTCGTATTATACGAGTAAATTATCTTGTTATGACATCTTTCAGGTGTTGATTTTGTTTCTAGTGACTAATTGGAATTCATAACTTTTTAATTAGATTTTTGAAATTATTTAGAATTTACGATTTGGTGTTTAAAATTTTTCAAACTTTTTCTTTGACTTTTACATCAAACAGTCATTTATGCCATCTAGAGACATAATTATGGACGCAAAACCAGCCATTGGGGTGATTAAGGTGACATAGATAAGGAGATATAACCAGAAATGGTCGGTTTAATGCTCGAATATTTCCAACCAGTGGTTCAAAATATTTGAAACTAGTGTCAATTAAGAGACGGGTAATATCACCAAACGCCGTGATCCAGGAAGAAAGTGAGGCAAGGCCAGAGAAGACGTTAAACCGCGCAAAGAGAACGATAATCTACTACGCAGATCATACAAAGTCCATTGCGACCAGCACCAAGCTCCATAGAATTGACAAGACAATTTCGAATCGACACTATGAAGATTAAAAATATTCGAGAAGATTCTTGGTTCCCCTGCAGTTAACTGTGAGCGGACGGTGCAACTCGTTAAACATTTACAAAGGAGAATATTTATTGAACTGTTTGACTGGGCTTCAGTGCTTCTTATACTGGGTTACAGCTGGGTTATTTTTTTAATAAGGACACATCTATTAGAGTGTAGAGAAGATCTAAACAACAGGGTTTCAGATCATTTAACTCTTGAAACAGAATGTTTCGGTGAGTTCTAAATTATAATCTCTATCTCGCAAAACTGAGCTTTTACTTCCTAACGAAGTTACGTAACTGCTCAAAATTGCGTAGAAAAGGTGGTTCAACTCCACATTATTCCATTCGCACAGCAAGTAGTACCTGAGTTCATCTTCGATCAATCGCGACTACCAGTGCATAGATTCGTTTATGCTCGAATTACGATGCTACAATTGGTCACTCAGGCTTTTTACCTAATTTCTATTGAAACGGTATAGAACATGTTCGTTATTTAATAGATAAAATTTCACCTTTAGTAAAATAACACAGGGTTTAAGAGAAAAAAGAACATTATTTTTCGATTTCATTATTTTACATGAAACTTGACACATTCCTGTAATTTCTCACTTTTCATTCAATTTCGCTTATTTTTACGATTTATTGGAATGCTAACTTATTTTTTTTGTATGTTCTATTCTGAGTAGTATCTCATCATCATCATCATCATTAGCCGGAGGACGTCCACTGCTGAACATAGGCCTCCCCCGTATACCGCCACGCCGAACGACAATTCGCCACTTGCATCCATCGGCTGCCCTCGACCTTCAATATGTCGTCGGTCCACCTGGTGGGAGGCCTGCCTACGCTGCGTTTTCCGGTCCGTGGTCGCCACTCGAGAACTTTTCTTCCCCAAATTTTATGAGCTGTGTCGGTGACTCTGGTTCTTTGCCGAATATCCATGTTCCGGATTTAATCCCGCAAAGATACTCCGAGCATAGCTCTTTTCATTGCTCGTTGAGTGACTCTTAGTCTCTCTAAAAGGCCAGCAGTCAATGACCACGTTTCGGAGCCATATATCATCACTGGCAACATACACTGGTCAAACACCCTGTCTTGAGACACTGTGGGATTCTCGATGAGAAAATATCACGTAGCTTCCCAAACGCTGCCCATCCGAGTTGGATTCTTCGGGCGACCTCTTTCTGGAAGTTGGACCTACCTAACTGAACAATCTGTCCAAGGTAAGTATAATGGTCTACAACTTCGAGAGTATCGCTCCCAACAACAACCGGTAAGGGTGCCACATGGACATTCGACATGACTTTCGTCCTGTCCATGTTCATTTTAAGGCCATCCCGTTGGGAAACGATACTGAGGTCGCTGAGCATAGCATTGAGGTGCTCCAACGATTCTGCCATGATGACTATATCATCGGCAAAATGAAGGTGAGTGATGTATTCACCATTGATGTTGATGCCGAATCCGTTCCATTCCAAGAGCTTGAAAATGTCCTCCAACGCGTTCGTGAACAGTTTCGGAGAAATAACGTCTCCCTGTCTCACGCCTTTTATTGGATTGGTTTCGTGCTCTCTTCCTGCACGCGTAGCATGGCGTTATTTCATCGTTATTTCTACACAAATCGACTGTTTTTTTTGCACAAATGTGACACCATTTGAACACTATTGAAGATAAACCTTTTTTTAAAAAAATCAAACCGACGAAACATCGAACTGAAAAGCAAAAAATAAATTTTGAGGCGGCGCCAAACAAACAAACATAATTATAAATTAACTATTTGAAGAGCAGAATAGCTCGATGTATAGCTTGTCGTGGTTGAATAGCTGGTCGTAGCTATTCGTCGATTGTTTCTTTGGCGCCGCCTCAAAATTTATTTTTTGCTTTTCAGTTCGATGTTTCGTCGGTTTGATTTTTTTTAAAAAAGGTTTAATTTTTTACTTTTGAGTTTCCTGTCTCGTGTTAATTTCTGTAACTAAAAAAATATAAGTTTTTCAATACATATGTTTTTTTTTAAACTTTTGACACCTGCTTTCTGTCTTCATTCTCAAACTCTCAACGACTGTCATACCCCAGCTAGGTCTGAAGTTCTCAACAAGCTGAGTGAAATGAGCCCAAACACGATACAGTTGTTAACTGTTAAGGAACTCTTGGGACTGACTTCACAAAATAACAGGGATCTGGAGTTGATCTGATGATGGCGACGCCATCAATTTATGTTCTCCACATCTCTGCTATATAATAATGTCCTCAGAACTACAATTGTTAACTTTATTTCAACAGAATCGGTTCAAAATTGAAAATTCTGTAGGAAGATTGACATTTAATTCCTTTTTTTCTACCCTTAGAGGCCGATTTTAGTTTTGAAATTTAAATGGGACCAACTTTGAAATATACTCTTTCCAACAAAAAAAGAATTTTTGAAATCGGACCACATTCGGAAAAGTTATGCGTGGTCATACATAAAAAAAAAAAAAAAAAATATACATGTCGAATTGAGAACCTCCTCCTTTTTTTTTCGTCGGTTAAAAAGGACGTTTATTTTCTATATTTTTCACATTACCATGCTTAAAACGATAAAAATATTTCTACGTTCTGTTATTTTGTCTATTCTTCCGTCGACAAAACCCCTTTCTACGGCGCCATGCTACGCCTGCTGAAATCGGATGGACATGGTGGCGTTTCTATACAAACACTTCGACACTTCGATATACCTATAGTCGTGACATCGTTGGAGGGACTGCAATACTGCCCAGGTTTCGATTGAATCGAAGGCTTTTTCATAGTCCACAAACGCTAAACACAATGGCCGATTATAGTCCTCTGTCTTCTGTATAATCTGGCAGAGCGTGTGTATGTGGTTTATAGTAAAAACCTTAAAACCTTTTCGGAAACCGGCTTGTTCGGGAGGCTGGAAGTCATCAAACCTGCGTTCGAGACGGTTCGTAATGACTCTTCAGAACAGCTTGTATACATGGCTCAGATTGGCCTGTAGTTCTTCAACAAGGTGTTGTCACCTTTTTGAAGAAAAGAACAACCACACTCCTGTGCCATGCTTCTGGCGTAGAACCTTAGAGTATGACGGAATTAAATAACTTCTGGAGGACTAGAGTAGTACCGGTTTTCCACCCGCTCTCAGAAGTTCTGTTGAGATTCCGTCCTCACCCGGCGACTTGTTATTCTTGAGCTGTTGAGCCATTCTAATCTCGTACAGGCTGGTGTCTGGGATATCCTCAGTGTAGTGTCAAGTCAGTTTAGCTCTTGCGTCTCAAGATGTACCGACACTGGGTTGTCGTATTGATGTATATAACTGTCCGTAAAACCTCTCAAGCTCCCTTAGGTTCTCTGGTTTAGTCGAAATGATGCTGCCGTCGTTAATCTTCAGCTTTGTCATTTGGCTCTGCCCAATAGACGAATTCTTTGCGAACACTTTTGAGCCCCGGTTCCGCTCGATTGCCTCTTTGATCCATGCCGCACTAAAGGAGCGCAGGTCACGTTGCATTCATTTAGAGATTCGTCTATTGAGTTTGCCATATTCCGACATATCAGCTGAAGATTGCAGCCTCATCTCGGTCCGGTCCTGCATCAACCGGATTTTTCCGTTCGAGAGCTTTTGAGGCTTATTGCGGCGCGGGGTCTTAAAAAACTTGGACCCCACAGCTTGGACAGTTTCCACTAACCCATTATTAATCTCGTCCACAGTTTCGCATTCGGTTAGGCACTGGAAGCGATTGTGCAGTTCAAGTTGAAAGTCTTCGGGGTTCCTGAGTAGTATCTGTTTTTTGTGAATTTTATTCATGAATAAAATTCACAAAATAATATCAGGCAAAAGAGCCATGGCCGGTTGAGTGCTTGAGCTTCAATGCTGATAAGACGTGAATTTTTCCGCAAAAAGGAGCCAATCCGACTCGGTTCTATCTTTCTGAGGTGTAACCGTAAAAATGACAGGCTATCTTGACCTTTTTGGGGTGCCGTTGACATCGACCCACAATATTAGTCCTCTTATTGAGTTGGCTGCAAAAAAGTTAGGTACATGAAGTGGTACAGGTTTGCCAAATCCCAACTCGATGCACTTGAGTCAATTTAATAGCGCCCGGCATTGATCGAGGCCACGATCTGCGGGGCAAGACGGAATAGGAAGTAGTCACCTCGAATCCTTATGCAAAGCAGTCATGCTAGCGAAGTAGGAGGTGGAACACGTGAGGGAGAACAGCCGCGTGACGTACGACGCCGAGAAGCGATTTCTATTTGAGAGTAGGAGCATGCCTTGGTCACTGGACTGTCCTATCAGGTAACGGTGGCCCTGGAACGTAAAGGGCTATTTAAGGATCACCATGGATATTAGTCAGTACTAGAGTCTGGTAATAAATCCCGTCCCGCTCGGGAGGACGCATTTGATGATTTTACCAAAAAAAAAAAATACAATGCAGCTGCCAAAACGGAATACCGCAATTGACTGGATGCCGAACCTGATACAAGACTTCAACTCTCTTCGATCAAACCTTATAAAAATACATTGATGAAAAAAAAAACTTTTTGAAAAAAGTACCGACATCAAAAACGAATACAAAAAGTTTAAAACAAAACTTTTCTCTGGTAAACCGCTACCTCAAAACGATCAGATCAATTTTTCACGGATTTTCGGGGCACACGTTAGAGAGCCAAATCCTGCCGGGCGTCGCGGAATTGTCTTATCGGGTATCCATAGCCTCGGATCGCAATGGGTTATTGAAGGACACCGTAGATTTTAGTCATTACAAGTTTGTATGTCTCTTGTCCTTCCCTGGGTGGAAGGGCTGATCTGATGATTTTACCACGTAATAAAAAGCCATACCACCAGGGGCATGACCGGTGGTATGGTGGGTCCCGCAGCGAGCTATATTATCCAAACGAACTGGAATGTTTGGGAAGTTAGCAAGTCTGAAATTACATATAATTACCAATTCAGAAAAAAAGGTATCAGAATTATTTAAATTGTTTTTTTTTTGTATTATTTACATTATTTTTTTTTACAATTATATCCACATTCGAATATAGTCGGAAAATTCAATCAAATTAATTCAAAATATTAGCTTGTATCAAGAAAGGTAGGTTAAACTGTATTCTTGGCGACTGGGAAAATTACTGGCCACCACTCATGACCTGCGGAAAATTCGAGGTACTACATTTCTCACATGGAATTTGATGTCATGACAAAGACACTGGCGCCGCGTGTAAAGGTCATGAATGGTGGCGTGTATTTTAAATTTTAATAATTACGCAACTAATGTCAAAATGGTTGCGAGCGATACGTCCTCCCTCAGAAGGCGCCCCGCGCCGTCTAAATCAAAGAAGAAACCGTTCTTGGTTTTATATTGAATTTTGTCATTGCATATTATAATTGTTTAATACTATTATTTTACTTTTAAATGAGCTAATTATTTTTTAATGCAAGCTAACATAGTAACCTTAGTTACTCAATACTTTTTGATTGAATATTCAGTAAATCTTGATAGATAAAAAATATAATTTCGGACGAAAAAATGTCAAATTCTTCCTGTTTTGAAAAATTATTTTTGGTTTATTTCTGAATGAAAAATAAAAAAGTGATTAATGCAGTCCAATTTTATTCTTTCAGATGTACCAAGGACATTCTCAAATATTATTTTACTACTATACCTTCTATGTAATTCGGTACCAAAGTATGACAAAAAGTAGAATTTTATGAAACATCCTTTACAGAGACAAGGTTTTTACATATGTATGTAAACAAATCTAAAAATGTGTTTAAAGCACTCCACGCAGAAAGAATCAAACTTTCTCGAGTATATGTACTTTTTTTATTTGTGGCAATGTCATACCCAGAATCAGGTTCCAAAAGTCGCACAAAATCAACGAACCGTGTGAAAGCCCTCTTAAATCCCTAGTAAAGAAATCTCTAACTCACCCAACGACGATATAATACTAGTCTCGCAATAACAGGCGACTGATGTCTGTCAACACATTAGGCAAAAAAGTCTTATATTCGTCTCATTTCGACCAATCCTGTGAGCCGTAAACATACGTTGAGACAGAACAGACCTTGAGTTAGCCAATCACAACGCAGTACCCCGTCCTCCTCGCTTACGTAGTACCTCAGCGAGTTGACAGAATAGTTTTTGTTCCTTAGATCGTGCATGCGGAGTCTAGTATTATATCGTCGTTGAACTCACCCGACTATCCCTATCCAAAATCTTCTCCAGCTCATCCTTGAACACCCTGATGATGAGGTTGAGGTCCCTGAGGAAGTGCTTCTCATCGGTCAGCAGGTCCCTCACCAGCTCCGCGTAGGAGAGGGAGCCGCGACGTCCACGACGCTCCGTGCCTCCGCTTGAGGACTCCGAAGAGGCCAGCTCTGACTCTTGGTAGAACATGTCCATTAGAACCTGCGGGGAGGGAAATGGTTGGGTTTTTTGATGACATACATATAAAAGAAGTCGGTGGACAATATATACAAGCGTGACCCAATCGGCACGGCACGTCTCGGACGCATCGCATGTTCTGAACGGATTTTGTATCTAAGCTTTCGGATTTCCGAAGCGAGTATCAGAAATCGGATTGTATGATGACACCTTCATCGCGTCCACTAGATCGGCATTCAGTATGACGTCACTGGTTACCGCATTTGAATGCATCTTAAAAATCCATGAAGCCAAACAGGAAGAAAATCACGGACAAACGTGCGAATACAACATTTTACACTGTTGAACTAGAGATTGAGATCCTACTTGTTTCATGCGGTAAGTCAGTTTAAAAAGGGGTACAGAGCTCAGAACTGTCGGTCACATTTTTCAACCTAATAGTCCAGCACATAAAGTTGAAGATCTATTAAATCTGTACATCACTTATTAATCGCTGAAACCCTATAGCAGCAATTTTCAACTCTTTTACAACATTTCCAGTAATTTACAGCGTTTACTTGTCGCTATGAAAAAATGGAACAGCGCCCTGTGTGCGAAGACAGCAACGACAATCGCTTTTCCTTGAAACATTGTCAATTAAAAAGTGTCAAAGTTCCAGTTTACTTTACGTTCAAATGCGTTTTCATTTTTTTTCGTGCTAAGGGTCAGACGTCTGAATGTTCAACTTTATCTTCTAAGGCATAAAGTCCGTCATCCGCTAGACCCTACCGCGGTTACGCGTTTGGCGACGGACAGCTCATTATCCGGCCACCGTAGGCAGCGGGCATCCCGGCACGAGTATCGTAGGGCAACTCGCTGCCCGACCTTCACATGCCCGGGTCGACGGCAGTATGTCCTGCTCGAATTCAAAGAGCCGTAGCATAATGACGGGGACCTCTCAGAGGGCCAAAGCCTCCGGGGTCGCGTGTTATAATCCCTACCATACCCCGTAACAAAAGGGCGATATCTGAAGGACACCGTGGATTTTAGTCAAAAAAGGCTTATATCCGTCCCATTTCCCCATGCCGGGGTGGCCGTACAACATTTGATGATTTTACCACCTTGGTAAAAAAGACTACAGTTCGTTACGTTGTCCCTTGCAGTTTGTGCGTAACCCCAGCTCACCTTATCAGCACACATAGCAGTCTTGATATCCCGACACGTGATCGTATCGTAGCCGGACTTCTGCGAGATCTTCTTCACGTAGTTGCCGGCGAGGCGCAGTATGTCGCTGCTCATGAATCATCTAAAGGAGCTGCCATTATGAATTGCGACACTGAAACGTTGACATTGTAGAGGAGCACTTCCCTGGGGAGATATTTATATTTTAATAATAATATTGTTGAGACAACTATCACAACGCCATCTAGTCCCAAGCTAAGCAGAGCTAGTGTTATGGGACTAGATAAACTGATAAACATAACTTAATTTTTGCTCAAAAACATAATTATTATAGCATAGATGTACACCCAGACACAACAATGATCGTGCTCAATGTACACAAACATTTGTACTGGGTACCTAATCGAACCCATGAATTCCGGCATAGCATCTTCAGGGTCAATCCGCTAGACCAACAGGCCTCTCAAAGATGGTTGACCATCTATCATAGTTTACTCCGTGCTTCGGAAAGCACGTAAACCCGTTAGTCTCGGCTGTCATTTGTAGATCTTCGACAGTCGTTACCATAGTCAGAAGCTCTAAAGTCTGACAACCAGTCTTACCATGGGGTATCGTATTACCCAGTTACTGGATTGTGGAGGTCCGATAGGCAGTCGCTCCATGTAAAATACTGATATTCAGCTGCATCTGGTTCGACTGGAAGCCTCGAATATAGATGGGAAAAGGTTAAGCAGATGAGTTTTTGAGACTAGCGCATTAAACCAAAACAAACTGTACAGCTTTATAATATAACTAGCTGTGCCCGCGACTTCGTTAGCGTGAATGTCCGAACTAAACAAATTTGACAAGGTTTTCATACAAACTTTCATCCTCTATTTATAGCTTTGGATGAAATTAATCCCTTAGCGGATGCCTACGTTAACATCTACCTGCATGCCAAATTTCAGCCCGATCCGTCCAGTGATTTGGGCTGTGCGTTGATAGATCACTATGTCAGTCAGTCACCTTTGAGTCATATATATTTAGAAGATATGAAATGTACTGCTTACCTTTTGCAACAAATGATGCAGCTTATCGCACGGTATCATGGGTTTGCGTCGCTTTATGGTGACCAAGTCTCGCGCCTCCGTGATGGCCCACTTGTCCAAAGGCGTCGGGAACGTGCGGGCCACGCGCTCCTCCACATCCTGAAAACAAGGGATACGGTAAGAAAAAGTTAGGTTGAACTACATCTGGCAGCACGGAACTGCCATTTGCTAGACCGAGACAGAAAGCAATATGCGATAGAACGCGGCGGAATTCTTGATGCGGCCGCGTACTATCGCATTGTCTCGGTCTAGCAAATGGCAGTTCTAAGCGACAGAAGGAGAAAGCGCGACGAAAAAGGCGATTCCGTGCTGCCAGATGTGGTTTACCCTTATAGCCCAGCAGGGCGTTTGGCTAACTTGATCGGCACTGACCAGTGGCTGTCTACTGAACTTGTATGGCTTGATACCTGTTATGAGGCTAAGTGGAGGAGTGGAGTGCCTCAAGAGCGTTAGAATAGTTGATTTTAGGGAACATTTACATTTATCAGTTTCATTGCAAATGCAAAAGCCAATACGAAATTTCCCTTCTGACAGCTATTTGACGATCACCACACAGACTGCGAGATACGCAATAGCCTGGCTGGCCAAACTTGAGTTTAAATAGGAGAGTCAATGGCAAATGTGCCTGTGACAAGATTGGTGTCTGTTGAAATGCAAAACTGATCCAAAAAAAACAAATATTTCCTATCCAGTAGTATCCTGGTAATTTTTTTCGTTCATACAATTAGTATGAAAAAATATTTTGCTTTTACCAACTTCCGCCGTCTCGATTTTTTCTTCCGATACTATGAAATGATCCTTACATTACATGAAACAGAGTCAAACGGCATTAAATAAAAATTTGGTTAATTTCACTCATTTTTGTGGACAACCCAAACTCGACCACGCCAAAATTGTTAACATCAAAAAAGAGCTAAAGGTTCCTAATAAAGTTTTCCCGTATCTCTTATGGATGCGGATTTCTCCCTTTTGGCCAATTTAAAAGAAAGACCTTGCATATTCGTATCCATGTAGTATAACACGGTTATTACAATATTAAAAACAGACACTCCATTACACTCCAATTTTATTTATTATGTAAAGATCTGTCGAAATGGAATAAAAATTACCTGTACAGTAAGTGGTGAGGGCACGGCGCATAGTAAGGCGAGGAGACGAAGACACAGGGACTCCACATATTGCAGGGCGCTCTCCTCTGCCGTGAGGGTCGGATGCTCGTGGTCCAGTACCTGCCAAGATGAGGTGGAATAAATCATCATCAGCCTATAATGTTCCCAGTGCTTGGACACAGGCCTCCTCTCGTTGAGAGGGAGTCGGCCATAATCCACCATGCAGGCCCAATGCGGGTTGGTAGATGTCACATGTCTTCGAATTTTTGGTTCTAGGACTTGCCAGTTTCCTCGCGAAACTACACAAAGTGATGCGCCTGGCAGGGTTTGAAGCCACTTCAGTGGCGGGGTGGAATAAGTAAAAGATGTCAATTAAAAAAGGTCCAATTGAATATCAACTTTAAACAGTCAGTCAACGACGATATAATACTAGACTCCGCATGCACGATCTAAAGAACACAAACTTTTCTGCCAAGTTGCTGAGGTACTACGTAAGCGAGGGGGACGGGGTACTGCGTTGTGATTGGCCAACTCAAGGTCTGTGCTGTCTCAACGTATGTTTACGGCTCACAGGATTGGTCGAAATGAGACGAATATAAGACTTTTTTTCCTAATGTGTTGGCAGACATCGGTGGCCTGTTATTACGAGTCTAGTATTATATATCGTCGTTGCAGTCAGTGTTCAAAGTTGAAAAAACAGGTTGAACAAGGTGAAGGTATTTTTTTGGCGTCATTCAAGCGTCCATGAGTGATCTCTTTCCCTTAATGACTCATTTATTTCCTTATCCTAATTATCCTTATTTTCCATATACTGTCCGACTGTTGGGCAAAGGCCTCCCCAAATTCCTTCCAGGAACTCTTTTCCTGGGCCACTTTGAACCAGCTCTCATTTTAAGCATTTAGGTCATCTTACTTTATACTAAGAACGAAAAAATATGGGTCAAAAATTTTTTGATTTAACTAACGGAATTATTACAATTTTTAAGTACATAATCCCAATACATTAACATTCCTTAAAAATGAGGTACCACAGGCAATAAAATTAATTTATTACTCAAAAAATGTTGACACTGTGAACATACTTTTGATGCAAGTTACTAAGTAGTTAAACAATGCACAAAAAAATTGAGCAACCACATCTCAGCTAGACTGAGTCTGTATTTCAGGTCACAGTTCATTTCCCAGACATTATGACTTAATAACAATTGTTCATCATAAATGGGGTTTTGTAAATTACGTTTTTACTTATTTTAACTTTAAGTACTAAAAGAGTTCACCGGCCACCGTAGGCGCGGGCATGCGGGCAGCGAGTAAAGGACAACTCGCTGCCCGACCATGGACCATGCCCGGGTCGACGGCGCGTTGTGTCCCACGCGCGCCTCAAAGAGCGTCAGCATAATGACGGGGCGCCTCTCAGAGGGCCAAAGCCTACCGGGGTCGCGGGATTATTTCCTTACCGTGACCCCGGAACATAACAGGCTACTGAAGGACACCGTGGATTTTAGTCAGTAGAAGTCTGACAGTCCCTCCCGCCCTGCCCAGGGCCGGAGGACTCATTTGATGATTTTACCATGTTAAAAAAAAAAAGTACTAAAAGAGTGCAAAGGCTTAAGTTATGTAGAGTCAAGTCAAGTCAGTCAAGAAATCATCAAGAAAACATCCATCCTTAAAAACTCTCTTATTTATAAATTAAGTAAAACTACTACATTTCCGCACGCAAAATACGCGCCCATACGACGTGGAGTTGCGGATACCAGCCCGATAAACAATACAAAACAAGTAAAACCAGCTTTTGCCAATGTGCATTTTCAGGAGTGAACCAATTAGCTCTCAATTATTAAAAGTCGAGTCATGGCATAAATGATTAGGTTTTTCTTTCTATTTATGTATTTTATTTGTTATAATATTGTTTAGTTTATTTTATTTGTATATAATATATGTAATAGTATTAATTGGCCTATTTAAAATAAATGATTTGACTTTGAATATAATAAATTAAAACAAACAACATTTTATAGGGTGGTAAGGCAGTTATGATCTTGTCTGTACATAGTTTCATCACCCCAAATTATTGAATGACTGTAAAAGTATGAGTAATCTGTGAATTATTTCATATGGTGCAATAATTTTTTTGGCTTTATTTATTTTGTAACTATTTTTTAATTTTTAGAAAAGTTCTCTTTTGACCACTATCTCAACAAAAATGTGGTTGACGGTGAAGCACGCTAGCAACCGTAGAAGTAACCCATTCGTTAGTTCGTAATGATGAAGTAACCAACCACCCAACCCGCACTGGGCCCTCATGGTGGATTATGGCCCATTCCCTCTCACAGAGAGGAGGCCTGTGTCCCAGCAATGGGTACATTATAGGCTAATGATGATGATGAAGTTGCAGGCAACGATTATTGTTCAGAAGAACAACCCTGGCTTTGATCTGAAGTTTTACCTGACGAGATGTTGCATCAAAGTACTCCAAATCTTTTTAAATTGATTGGCAAATTTAATTATAGCTTATGGTAAATGGTAAATGGGCTGCTGGTAAATGGAAAAAAAAAGGAATAAAAAAATGTATTGGTTGGATACCATTGTGTCTGGCCATCAACTTACAAAGAAGTCTGTATTTCCCACTGCTGTTACTTAGACAGAACATGTAAGTGGGAGTGGGAAGTGGACTGTCGTACATCATGCAGGCTCATATGAGTTGGTAGATGTCACATGTCTTTGGATATGGTTAGCCAATACAATATCTGAGCAGCACTAAAAGAAAAATGACGAATGCTGAGTAGCTTATGCTGACACAGCTGTCAAAATGCTTCACTCGCAACTGAACTCAACATGGTTTCAGCCAATAGTTTAGTCAGCATATGCTGAATGCTGTTCAGCACTTTCGATTTCTGCCCGGATTTTGTATCGGCTCGGATTTTCGCACATATTTTGGTTTACATATTATAATAATAGCCTGATAACAAAATCCACTTTTATTTTTAAATTGACATTGTTTTTGAATATTATTTGCCATTTTGATGGTAAATATCACAATTATGATGATTTTTGTCATTTTTTTTTATATCTGTGTAATTTTTTTTATCACTAATTAGAGTGTGGAGCGTTTGTTATAAGTAAATAGAATATTAATAAACTAAGACAAAAAGCAAGTGCATTATTAATAAACAGATTTGACATAATATTGTTTACATTGACTTTCTTGATTATTGTTTTTTTACACAAAACTAATAAGAAAATTATAGTTTCAAATATGTGTGAATTTTAAACAACTACTTAATAGAGTCACATTTTTAACAATACAAAAAATCAATGAAAAGACAAAAAAAAAAAACATTGATTTTCTTGGTTTACTAATAAACAAATTTTGAGCGATTCTGAGGAATTAAGATGCTACATTGACAATGCGATCATATACAATAACAATTATTACCGATTTTGTGTGATAAGTTATCAGAAACCTTGACAATAGCCAGTATGCGTGCTATCGCGAAAACACTCGTTTACCAACATCTGGACCTGACTCTCGCCTATAAAACTGCTGCAAACTATTTTCTTGGACATTTTAGCAATAACTAAGCACGTCACTTGAGAATTCCACCAATATTTCGCAAACATCAAGACATGATAGCCAACTTCGAGCGATCGTTGTGCTTACCTTTCGAAGGGGAGCTATAAACACACCACGCCACTTTTCCACATTCTCAGGGTCCTGGAAGTCGTACCCTCGCGTCTCTTCCACCGTCGGTAACATTTTACCAATATAATCCGCGCCGAAATCATGTAAACAGACTTGTTATTCCACTGACACAACACACAGCACCATTTCTGGTTTCACAAGCACTTAGCACCGTCCACGATTGTTAAAAAAGCGTAAAACACGCGTAAACTAGTAAAATTGTTTTGTTTTCAAAGTTTTTTTGTAAAATGTCGAATTGCTAAATTGAATTAATTGAAAAATATATTCTTTGATTCATTTGGTCGGCTAAACGACGCCATTTTCAATTTATTTATCATTGGTTGGTCCGTTCTCGTTGTTCGACAGCAACCATAGACAAGTTTTCCAATACATCTTGTCCTCTTTGAATTTTTTGTTGTGGTGGATTGTGGGCTGTTGGGCTGTTAGTTGTGGTCACAGGGGGTTATCTTCGAACATTATTTTTCGTCATTCGTCTCTATGGCACGATTATAGAAACTGACAGCCACCTGGCAGCTACCTCAGCCCCCCCGACTCATACTTTGCCCCTTTGTCATCTGTCAAAGTCAAATGAAATATAAATGTGGATCTTTATAAATATTTGTGTTGCGCAAATAACAAGTATAATTTTAAATATAAAAAATATCAAAAAAACTCGCTCCATTAGCTCTCACATAGAAAAGGTGCATCATGTTAAAATCTCCGAAATCTAACTACGATGCACCTTTTCTATGTAAAGAGCTGATGGAGCGAATTTTTTTGACATTTTTAGGATTAGAAATTATACTTGTTATTTGCGCAACGTACAAATATTTATAAAGTTACAACATGTCACTGGCCTGCAAATTGCAAAAAACGTAAAAAAAAATGAATTTCGCGGGCTACATCGAAGCAATCACCTTAAAGTGATTTTATTGTTTAAAATAGTCTCACAATATTTTAACTGTTAAATCCTTGTAATGTTTTAATGTCGCAAAGTCACAATTAAGTACAATAAGTGGATTGTGTAGTAGTTACAAGTGTGTACGAGTTGCAAGACCGGTAAAGATTTGAAGACGAGAAAGTGGTCGGAAACTTGCTAACAATTAAAAGAATCCATTACCCATTTCCAATGCAGGACAATCCCCAACAGCTCTGCTCTTGGTGACCATGGCTCTGCCTTCCAGTCCTCTCAAGGAGAATGCCACTAACAGTAAGTGACATTATTGTGCAATTTTAATAAATTATTGTTCTTAATGGAACAACAAAATTAACAAAACATTTTGTGTTTCAGGTCACGTCTGTGAAATCAATGATCATTACTTATTGAGCGTTATTAACATCCACCTCACCCAGTGGAGGGAATTCGAAAATAATTGTCTGACAAAAATATTTTGTGTGAATATAAATTTTCGAAATAGAGTGATAAAGTGGATGTCAACACTACAGACTGTGCTGCACCAAAATGTAGTCATTCCACAAATTAAATGATGAACATGACATCCCTGAAACTACCAGCCCGGTATACATACAATCCCGGAAATGAAGGCATGTATGCATTTATCTACTCCAGAAAAGAAAACAATACCTGAAACTTAATTCATAAGCAAGCTTTAGTCAATTACACAATTAAACATTATACATAATATATAAAATTTTCTCTGGACCACATCACATTCAACGCAATCAACTAATATGATTTCTCTGTAATAACTATTAGATTCTTTCATAAAACAACTTTATTCTTCTGATCTACACAACATAGTACTGTACTTATTAATTTCCTTTGGTTTTAGTCCTCATAACTAGACAAAAAGTCAAATAACAATATTAGAAAAGTTTCAGATATTATTCATGTCATAAATGTATGTTTTTCTTTTGCAGTTGATAATGCGGATGGTAAGCAGTTAGTCCAACACGAATAATAGTTGTGTTGACTTGACGTCAAAATACTGCAGAGCATGTATCAATAATGGATGATTTATTTGATTCTGTAAGTTGAGCAAGTACTTATAGTTCCAAAGCGAGGAAGAAAATGTTTTGTAGGCTTCGAATTGAAATTTTGACTTTTTGTGCTTTTTCTTCCACTTTAATATGTTACATTATGTGTATCAATTTATGTAGTTTCTGATTTATTAGCTATGTTAAGATATTCATTTTAAATATTTTTTCTTCATGTTCTCACAAACTTTTGTCTACATCTTTTTTTTTGTTCCCATTGGGAGAAAATTCTTTAGAAATAAGCAGTACCTTTGTACTACAGTTTTTAAGTGTTGTTTCCTGTTATGTTTTGTGTGCACACCTGTAAACCTACCATATTTTACGAATTTTCTTTGTCTTTGTACATAAATTGTTAAACAGATAATTGAATGCAAATGAAAATGTATTCGAGAAATAAAAACACAAATAATTACACGTCTTTTATTTGCCCAATAAATCCATTACAAAAAAAAATCTTTCATATCTAAGGTCAACAACAACTAAATAAAATGCTAAAAAGCCTAGTATTCAGATTTAAAATGACAAGATGTCTTAAAAGACTAGTGTTCATGTACATAGTTTAAAAGCGATCTTTATGAAAAAGTTACGTTTTCCACAGATAAACAAAATGTTAGTTTTTTTGTTCGGGAGTGCTCCGTCTGATGCGTAGTATAGTATCTCTATATAGTTTGTGTGTCTAACCAAGACCAATCTGAAGTTGTCTGTAGTGTCGACATATTAAGGGGGATGCTCCAACCAGCCCGCGAAATTCAATTTTTTTTACGTTTTTTGCAATTTGCAGGCCAGTGACATGTTGTAACTTTATAAATATTTGTGTTGCGCAAATAACAAGTATAATTTTAAATATAAAAAATATCAAAAAACTCGCTCCATCAGCTCTCACATAGAAAAGATGCATCATGTTAAAATCTCCGAAATCTAACTACGATGCACCTTTTCTATGTGAGAGCTGATGGAGCGAATTTTTTTGACAATTTTTATATTTAAAATTATACTTGTTATTTGCGCAACTCAAATATTTATAAAGTTACAACATGTCACTGGCCTGCAAATTGCAAAAAACGTAAAAAAATTGAATTTCGCGGGCTACATCGAAGCAATCACCTTAAATAACTTTTTCTTCTTTCACTGTTTTGTCATGTTAAGGGGGATGCTCCAACCAGCCCGCGAAATTCAAATTTTTTTACGTTTTTTGCAATTTGCAGGCCAGTGACATGTTGTAACTTTATAAATATTTGTGTTGCGCAAATAACAAGTATAATTTTAAATATAAAAAATATCAAAAAACTCGCTCCATCAGCTCTCACATAGAAAAGGTGCATCATGTTAAAATCTCCGAAATCTAACTACGATGCACCTTTTCTATGTGAGAGCTGATGGAGCGAATTTTTTGACAACTTTTATATTTAAAATTATACTTGTTATTTGCGCAACACAAATAATTATAAAGTTACAACATGTCACTGGCCTGCAAATTGCAAAAAACGTAAAAATATTTGAATTTCGCGGGCTACATCGACGCAATCACCTTAAATGTCAACTTCAGTGACTTGACTTCAGTCAACTTGTCATTATCGCTGTTTATGATCGTGATTATCTCGAACGTAAAATACAAATACTTAATTTATAAATATGTTAAGAATAATTGTGGGTGCTCTATTATACTCAACAGTACTTTGTGCAGCCCAGAACAACAGTGAAGCAAAAAAAAGAAACTTCATTTACGATACGTAAGTATTTTTCAACAAGAATATTTTTGTTTACGTTTTCATCGACATTTTTTTATAAAATATTATCTGTTTAATAACATGAACCTTGTTTTTTCTGGTAGCAAGTTTCTGTTTGTGTAGTTATTAAATTGCGTTGCCCCATAAACACCTCTATAAAAAAAGCTTTATCGGGGAATTCCCTAGACCTCATAATCGCTATCGCAGTAAAATTTCTAAGTTATCGTTTGTTCAGTCCCGAAAAATGACTAATAAGATAAAATTATCCATATCAGCATAGGTCGAAATTAGGTAGAGTAACTTAGGTACTGCATCGAAATGTTGATATTAATATGGATTTTCACGTGATTTCTAACAGTCTTGTGTGAAAAACAGTATTACAAATTACAAATAAATAATAATAAGAAAAACTTCAGAGATAGATTAGAGAAATAAATTGTTTGGTAGTAAATAACTTTTTAATGGGATTTTTGCTATTTAACATAAATTTCAGGATTTTGGGCATATCCACTTTATTCTTTCCCAAAATACAAGTACAGGAAAGTTATTTTTGTACCTACTTAATTCCGACCTTTACTTATCAGTCTTCACTTGGTTTATTAATATCCATTTCCTGTTATATTTTACCTATTATGAGCAGTATTTTGGCACCTCGTTTTTAGTATTTTATTGTATTGATATAAATCAAGGATGAGCAGTGGTGGCCCAGTGGTATCGGCCCCGACTTACGAGTTGTAGGTCGTGGGTTTGAATCCCAGCAGGAGTATTACTTTGTGTAATTTATTTCATCACCACTGCTCTCAAAACGGTGAAGGAAAACATCGTGAGGAAACCGGCATGTCCTAGAACCAAAAATTCGAAGACATGTGACATCCACCAATCCGCACTGGGCCCGCGTGGTGGATTATGGCCCACCCTCTCTCACAGAGAGGAGGCCTGTGTCCCAGCAGTGGGAACATTAATAGGCTGATGATGAAGGATATTTTGTTTTTAACCCGCAGGTTAGGTAAATTCTTTATTGCTTTTCAGGAAAACTCATAATTGCGTTTTTGACTTTGTGAATTGTAATTTTCATACTGTAATAATTTGGATGTAATTGTAATTAATTACTGTTTATGTTTTATCTTTACAATGTGTATAGTTTTGGTCTGTACAAACTTAATGCGGAGGGAGCTTGCACAATTCTGTCAATAAAATTATTTTATATGTGGTGGGAAACTAACCTCTACTGAATGGCAACCATTTTTGTTTCTTGAGTGCTTTTCATAAAGCATGTACCTAAACTAAAAGTACTAAGTAGTAAGTCATCACAGCCGCACAGGCCGATCTTCCGGGTTAAGCCATGTTCGCTGAGGTTGATCTGTGGATGGGTGACCATCTGTCATATCGAGTTCCGTGCCTCGGAAAGCACGTAAAGCCGTTGATCCCGGCCATTCATTTTTGGATCTTGTACAGTCGTTACTGTTAGTCAGAAGCTGTAAAGTCTGACAACCAGTCTTACCATGGGGTATTGTATTGCCTAGTTACTGGGTCGTGGAGGTCCAACAGGCAGTCGCTCCATGTAAAATACTGATATTCAGCTGCATCTGGTTCGACTGGAAGCTGACCCCAATATAGCTGGGAAAAGGCAGGTTACCGGTTGGAAGCGACCTGCATCCAGCGTTTTCCGGCAACATTTATAATAAATCATTTAACTAATGAGTCCTCCTAAACCCGGCCATGATCGGACGGCAAGTCATCAGTCACCCATTCCTCGCCATCTGCATGCCCAAATATGGCCCATAAGACTGAATACAATCATAAATACATACGAATCACCTCCAAATAGATTTATTGATGACGGTCACCCAAACAAACATTTGATAAGGTGTTATCAAATCAGTAAACAGATTATTTGTATTTTGTATACCTTTACTAGAATTTAGATAGATAGTTATTATCTGGTATGTTTTATTTTCAGAGAGAACATGCATTGTAGGGTTTCTTTCTGTCTTTAAAACTTTGTTCCTCAATGGTTCCTGTCCTCTTGTGTTATAACCCGGTTCATTGAAGAAAGGAATCTTAAGGTGATTGCTTCGATGTAGCCCGCGAAATTCAATTTTTTTTACGTTTTTTGCAATTTGCAGGGTAGTGAGATTTCGGAGATTTTAACAAGATGCTCCTTTTCTATGTGAGAGCTGATGGAGCGAGTTTTTTGATATTTTTTATATTTAAAATTATACTTGTTTTTACCGCAACTCATATATTTATAAAGCTACAACATGTCACTGGCCTGCAAATTGCAAAAAACGTAAAAAAAATGCGCCTATACTCCCGCGCGTATCTTAACCACTTCCCTGTCCGATGAATCACATGTGATTAGTGTCCGACCGAAACTGATTTTCCAGCCGAAACCGAAACCGAAACCGAACTTTCGGCCTTGCTCTCAGTTTCGGCCGAAACCGAAACCGAAACCGAAACTTTTTAACACATTTAAAATTTCGATTGTTTTCTAATTTTTTTTTAAAAATTTTTTAACACATAAGAAAAAGTCTATATACAGGATGACTGAAGACCGATTTTGACGAAAACTAAAACTGCATCATTAGATTTAAAAAAAAAACAAAAATCCTGGAAAGTATTCGAAACCGCAGATTTTGGAAAAAAAACCACAGCCTGTATTATTACACCATTCGATAGTGTTGCTAATAAGGATCAAATTCTGGAAAGTAATGATACTCGTAATACGGAAAACTTATGGACATTTCTTTTTTCGTGGTAAAATCATCAAATGAGTTCTCCCACATTGGGCAGGGCGGGAGAGACTGTCACGACTCGTACTGACTAAAATCCACGATGTCCTTCAATAGCCCTTTACGTTCCGGGGTCACGGTAACTCGTTAGTCCCGCTACCCCGGAAGGCTTTGGCCCCCATGAGTGGCCCCGTTATAATGCTGACACTCTTTGAGGCTCGCGTGGAACACAACGTGCCGTAAAAAAAAAACTTATGGTCATAGCTGATTTTTAAGAAATTGTTATTTTGCTATGTTCTTTAACTTCTACTGAGCCATATTCTAAATTATAAAAAATCATCGTTTTCAATTTTTCACTGGATTTGTAGTCTCAACAATCACTCTATTCAGAAATACGAAATTACTGAGTTAAAAAAATAGCATTATTTCAAAGAAGAAACCGTTAATTTATGTTTCAAATACAGTCACTGCCTTGACCTCGCACGAAAATGCACGAACACTTCAGTTTCGGCAGGGCCGAAAGTTTCGGCTATATTTTGGCCGAAACCGAAACTAAGGCCGAAACTAGATTTTTTGGCCGAAACCGGCCGAAACCGAAACCGAAACCGAAATTTCGGTCGGTCACTACATGTGATCCACGACTATTGTTTAGGTATTGTGTCTGCTGCGCGGACAGTGAAAGTGTTAAGCAGAAAAAAATATTAGTCTTGATGTCTTGACGCGCTTAGTGATCTTTTTTAAGAATATTTACTATAGTTTTCTGTTATTTTTCCTTTGTTACCTGTTGATTTATTATTGTTGAACTTTTCTTTATTGTTAGGTTAAGTTTGAGAAATGTTTGTAATCCAGTCTTATTTTTAATTTGAAAAAAACTTTGACTTGAAATCTTATATGCTGACTTTGTTATCTGTCAACGCAAGTACAAGCCGCCATTTTAGATTCCTTTCTTCAATGAACCGGGTTATAATCATGATCATAACTATACAACAACATATATTCTTCAGTCTTGACATTACTCAATCTGTGCTGTAAAGGCTGATTTACATTGAGTCAGTAACTGACGCCAGTCCACTGACGAGTCAGTACTGACCTGGCACTGCCATAGTTTAAATTGATTTCAAGCCAGTACAGTACCCACTGACGACATACTGACTCCGTATAAATAACACGAGTCAGTAACTGGCGCCAGCACTGACGTCAGTTACTGACTCAATGTAAATCAGCCATTATTCTTTTGTTACAGTTACCAATATGACACAAGAATCAAAGTTATTGTCAATGACACTACAGAACATTTCATGGACTTCTTGGAGGTAAACTTTGAACTTAAAGATATTTTTAAGGAAACGAAAAATTCAGCTGTTAGCAGGGTTCGAACCTGCGTCTTCTGGATAGGTACTCCAGACGCCTTAACCAATTAGGCCATCGCAACTACTTCTCTCGAAGGGTTTGACGCAGATTGTGCACTTCGCAAATTGTGCACTTGACGCAAAATGTTATTGTTACTGTCAGCCTGTATCATCCCACTGCTGGGCAAAGGCCTCTCCCCATGACGCAAAATGTGCACTTCGCAAATCGTGCACTTCGCAAGTTGTGCACTTCTCAAATTGAGCACTCTTCAAAATGAATCTCAAAATTATCATAATGGTTCAAATTAAAAGCCGATTACTTACAATTTAATTATTTTGCTCGATTATAGCACTATAACAATAGTTTCGTGTGAAAATAATCACGTTCTCGTGCAAAAAAAAATAATATGTAATTAAGCTGTTACACATTCATTTGTTAGTGAATTTGCGAATATCTTCTAGGGTAGAAGACCCTAGAAGATTTCCTACACAAATTCCTCAACTACTACTGCTTTTGTCACAGGATACCAAGATATGGGATGGATACCCAACACGCGTGCATGTATCCACCAATGAGACACTTTCTGTTGATAATCCCATTTTCGTGACCGCAACACAGCAGAAAGGTAAGGCCCTAGATAAAGTTATTTTATGGGAACTACGGATTTAGGAACAGGATTTTATTACCACTGCATCAATAACCAACATTTTGACCCCCGGTGGAATGAAAGTTCTCGGCTTCGTAAAGCATCATTTGACAGCTGTCTCGTATGGTTAGGACTTAACATCGAACCCTGAGTAACGCCTGCAATTTTTTCTAGACTATTCTTAAAAAATCTGCTTAAAAAAAACTGATTCTCAGAGTTGGTACTTACACACAAAATCTAGTACTTTCAAAAGCCTTGTCCTGGCATTTTGTAGTGATTCAAAATATTTTCTGTTAAGTTTATGAATGGTAGACAGAGTCAAAAGCCTTTAACAATATCGAGATTACTAAAAGCATTTTGGCGACGCTGCTGAACGTGCAAAAATCTTCGCCAAATGGTTTTCTTATAATTTAGATTGCCATCGACACGCTTAGATGGAGCCACGAATTTGACGCAACATGACGTAAATTCGACAATCCAGGCGTTAAGTTGTGTAATTTATTTCATCAGCACTGCTCTTAAAACCGTGAAGGAGACATAGAGTACTTTGAATGCATCTTAACAAGTATTGTAAATGCGAATTTTAGATTGTTTTTGTTACCTTTTCACGTTGAAATCATTGAACCGTTCATCTTGTGTTTACTCTGTACACTTGAAACAAGTTGTCAGGTGTACAAAGACGGATATAGAGTACCTTACATTCCGTAAGAAGTTCCCGAAGAAGATTACAAAAACGTTCTTGTAATAAGAAAGGCGCCACGTGTCTTGAAAAAGGGTTAAATTATTTTATTACAAGCAAAGTGTAATAAATAGATAACCGATGGGGAAGACGCAGCGTAGGCAGGCCTCCCACTAGGTGGACCGAGGATATTGTGAGAGTCACAGGCAACCGATGGATGCAAGTGGTAATTTGTCGTCCGGCTTGGTGGTCTAACGGTGATATGTTCACCGGTGGACGTCTTCCGTCTTATGAAGATGATAAGAGTACAACCTGAATCGATTGTCAAATTCTAAATCAACGCAAGCGAAGCCGTCCAAAAGCTAGTATAAAAATAAATTAAACGTTGAATGTCTGTCTTATCGCATCCGTTCATTGTTCTTGGCGGTTTTTCTTTAGAAATAATGCTATCATGTCCAGTAATAGTTCTATTATTATATCCCACTATAGGTTCACCGTTCTGTGGCATTGTTAATTCAATTTAAGTCCAATTCCTATGATGTCAGAGTCGTCTTGGTCTTGAATCATTGTGCCGTCGGCTGGGGGATCCCCAGAGTAAACACATTTAACCGAAACGATTGTTCCTTCAATCGTCAGAACAAATTAGCATCTTACTACTTTTTTTTCAACCTTTAGAAGGTGTGAAAAACCACCACAAATATGAGAAAAATAACTTTTCTTTTAAACAAAGTCACCGACTTCCGAAAGAAAAGTTATTTTTATGGAGGTAGTTAGTTTTTCTTATAAAAAGTTTTTATTTTACCTTTTTAGTTCAAATATTCAACCCAAATACTTTTCAAAATACCAAATTTTCTTACGCACGTGTAAGAAAATTAGGTAACTGTAACTACGTACCGGTATAAGCGTCGTCCAAGTAAACAATAGCGAAAACCGGTCACAATTTTTTATATAAAAAAGTACTGAACCAAACAAGTGGATCGAATTAAAGGTCTGCATCTAATAAAAAGTAAATCATTAAAATCGGTTAAAAGATATGAGGTCATAAACATTTTTAAAATCAGTCGAATTAAGAACCTCCTTCTCTTTTAAATCAGTTAATAAGGTTGCAGAGTCTGCATCTTCCGGCTGATGATGATGATAACATTGAAGCTACTTTGTGGTTTGTTATAGGTATATCCTCGTGGGAAATACCATTGGCCATTCAGACTCCGAGTGGAGCGCTGCTTTTCGCCGATATGGCGCGGACGCTGTGTCCTCACGATGCTGGACCAGGTTAGTATTTATTATATAGGTAGCTGGTTAAAATCCTATAGGACTTTTTCTTATACGTCCTACCAAATATCAAGAAAAACATAATCTTTCGAGCAGTTTCAAAGTATTTTTATTCAAAAATGCTTTTGCTAAACGTTATATGATATTTATTTTGTAAGTTGTTTATAAAAAACACTTTTACAAGTCTTTTACATAACACAAGGAGCTCAACGCCTGTTTTTCTTACAGACATAAAAACAGAGAATCGTCCTACGATACAAATTACGACGTCTAATCCAAAGAACGTCTCAGTTGACATAAAATTAAGGAGGGTGAAGGATTTCTACGTAGATGTCAATAAGGTAAGGCAATTTGAACTTTATATCTATAGAATTACTGCGAGAATCGCCCGGAGGACACGGTGCAGGACTGGCACGCTTGGGCAGAGCACAGCCGTGTCCTAGCACGGCGGCGATAGGCGGAGACCTCTCGCGCCCGGCATTGGTTGAGGTCATGCTGCGGGCGAGACAGAATGGGAAGCAGTCACCTCCTCCTGCGAAGCAGTCATGATAGTGTAGGAGGAGGCGGGATGCGTGAGAGAGAGGAACAGCGTCCACATCACTACCCAGCCGCCGCGGAAGACTCTTACAGCAACGGATGTCACGAGACAATTTCCGGCCACCGTAGGCGCGGGCATGCAGAACGGAAAGTAATAGGTGACTTGCCGTCGGATCATAGATCAAAGCCGGGTCGCCTCGAAGAGGTGTCATCATGCCTATTGTAATTTAAACCTAAAGATCATTACTTTAAAGTCGCTTATACAAAAGTGGTTACTTTTCAGGAGGTACATCTGAATGTAACACCAAGTACTCCGAAGTACTTTTTCTTCTCCTTCGACCAGCATCCGTGGAACATCAGCAGAAGTGGTCCTATTGAGATGAGGTCAAGGTGAGGTTAACTTGAATTTTAATTTTTGACTGGCCTGTTGGTCTAGTGGTTAGTGACCCTGACTGCTATGGCGCGGAGGTCGTGGGTTCGATTCACACCCAGGACAAATGTTTGTGTGATGAGCACGATCATTTTGTTCTGTGTCTGGGTGTAATTTTATCTATAATATGTACATAATGTATTTAGAAATATATAAGTATGTTTATCAGTTGTCTAGTACCCATAACACAAGCTCTGCTTAGCTTGGGACTAGATGGCGTTGTGTGATAGTTGTGGAATATTATTATATACATAAATTACACTTTACTTAAAAACTCATTCAAGAAGGAAATAATTAAGATAAATCTATTTTGTTACAGGTTCAACTACACGATACCAAAGAGTGTGATTCTAGTTATTGACTCAGACAACGATGTGTGTGCCACAGTGTCCATACAGAACAACTCGGTGTGTATCAGTTTTCATGGCGTTTGGCATGACTTACATTTTTTCGTAAATTCTCAGCAAAATAAAGTTTGGTTGAAAGCGCTAATCTAAGGAACTAATAGGGAAGGCTGATCATAGCATAATAATTGTAGATGGCGCCACCCTAGCTTAGTCCTAATCCGACCAATGAGGTAGTACTATTTTGGTCGCGGGACTTATCGAATTACTGTGACCCCTGAACGTAAAGGGCTATTGAAGGACACCGTGGATTTTAGTCAGTACGAGTCTGACAGTCCCTCCCGCGCCGCCCCGGGTGGAAGGATTCATTTCATGATTTTACCATGATAAAGTAATAGATGATAGTTGCTTTGCTTCACTGGGTAAGTAAAAGATTCTTGGGCGGGTATTAAAACGCCTTAAAACCAGGCTTGTTCCGGCGAGTGAAAGTGACAGAGCTATACAAGTCGTCTAGCGCCATCTCGTTCACTCACTGGAACAAGCCAGGTTTTAAAACGTTGAAATACCCCCCTGAGTGACATCTGGCAATAGGGAGGAGGGGGGGGGGAGGGTGAAACCACTGGCAAAAGCTAGTTACGTATAAAATATTGAAGAAACATGTTTGTTGCAGTGCCCTGTATTTGATACTGAGAAGGAGGTACCTTACAAAGGATACCATCTGACCATGATGAGTAAAGGAGGCATCACTTTGACGGTAAGTCTTTATTATAAAACAAATAAGTTATAATAATATTCCACAACTATCACACAATGCCATCTAGTCCCAAGCTAAGCAGAGCTTGTGTTATGGGTACTAGACAACTGATAAACATACTTATAGTATATTTTTAAATACATACATATTATAGATAAATTACACCCAGATACAGAATAAATGATTATGCTCATCACACAAACATTTGTCCTGGGTGAGAATCAAACCCACGACCCCCGGCATAGCAGTCAGGGTCACTAACCACTAGAACAACAGGCCTGTCAGTTAGTCATTTAAAAACTTTTAAAATAACTATCTTTAATTGTTAAAAAACTACTTACGATTTTCAACTTTATGCGATGGGGTATAAAGTTGAAAATGTATTAACGACTGCTGAACGTTAACGATTGTCGCTTGCCGTTTGGCTACAGCAACGACGATATAATACTAGACTCGTAATAACAGGCGACCGATGTCTGTCAACACATTAGGCAAAAAAGTCTTATATCCGTCTCATTTCGACCAATCCTGTGAGCCGTAAACATACGTTGAGACAGCACAGACCTTGAGTTAGCCAATCACAACGCAGTACCCCGTCCCCCTCGCTTACGTAGTACCTCAGCGAGTTGACAGAATACTTTTTGTTCCTTAGATCGTGCATGCGGAGTCTAGTATTATATCGTCGTTGCTAAACCGATTTCTTGACCGCTTGCATCTTCCGCTACTCCATTGTGATTCTTTCTTATTGTTTCAGCAAACAATGTTTCCGCACGGTTTCTACATCGTGTTTATAGTAAATGAGAATGATGATAGTTGTATTGGCGCCAGTGTCTCGAATCGAATACAAGCCTGGGACGATAATAGGATGAAGAATTTCAAGTAAGTACGGAACTAATTCAGCTATCGATAGCGTTTTCCAAGCATCTTTTTCATTGGTTCAAATAGTTAGCTGAGGTCCCAGACTCTGACAAAATAGTACATACCTCAAATGTGGGATTAGGACTAGTCTATGAGGCGCCATCTACAATTAGCTTTGACTTGCCTTCCTTATTGAAAAAATCTTTTTGTATTGGAAAGTCCATTTATCGATAACACCTAAAAGAGAGGATCAGCGGGTGAAACAGCTTGTGTGAAATATCCTACTTATATTATAAATTTTAATGCGAAAGTTTGTGAGGATGTATGTAGGTATGTTTGTTACTCTTTCACGCAAAAACCACTGAACGGATTTGGCTATTTGGTACATAGATAGTTTATAACCTGGATTAACACATAGGATAGTTTTATTCCGATTTTATGTTCCCGTGGCATAATTTTCGAGTTGTAGCGGGTGAAGCCGCTGACAGCTAGTAATATTATAATTTTATATTATTTATTAACATTTTATATTATTTATTATTGTATAGTGAGATGTAAACAAAATGCTATGCTTACCTTTAATTTAGATGCATGCAATTTTATTGGTTTCGTAAAATACGTGTACTGAAAATGTATTAGCGTGTATTTAGTTGGTTTGCATAATAAATAAATAAATAAATAAAATTGTATATGTTTTTGCTAGGTTCACAGTAATAGCAACGATCTCATACCGGGAGTACGTGGTGGGTGCCTTAGTGACGCTCGCACTAGTGTGCGTCGTGGCTGTGCTTGTGATTTTATCAGTAGCGGCTTGCAGTTGTCGGTGTACAGGTATGTAAAGAACCTATTTTATTAAACATACTTTTTAGGGTTCCGCACGTCCGAATACAAAAACAGCACACTTATAGGATCACTTGTGAGTCCGTCTGTCTGTCGCTTACAGTCAATTATCTCCGAATCTACTAGAACGATTAAGTTGAAATTTGGTACACATATCAATTTCAGTGACCCAAGCACAGAGGTATGACGTGAATAGATGTAGGAAGAGGAAAATTAAAAAAAAAAATCGATAACTGCATCGTGTGACATATCAAATGAAAAATCTTGTTGAGAAGATCTAAAAATGTATTTTTTTGAAAATTTAAAATAAATAGTTTCCAAGTTATTCAAGGAATTCCCCCCGCACCTTTCCTTTCCGAAACTACTGAACCTAAAATTTTGAAAAAAAATCAGAAATTAGTTTTCTACTTATAGATACATAATAGGAAAACCTATAAGAAGTCCCTGATATTAAAATAACATGGTAAATCACTCAATATGACTTACTGACTTTACGAATAATTGGAGATTATTTTAGAACAGTAACAGTTTTTTTTTTGTAAACATGTAGCTATCTCATAGTTTTAAATGTTTTATTCGCATGCGTCATATTATCAACTTCGACAATGGACCTAAAAAGTTATTTGTGCTGTAATATTCATCTCATTTCCCAATTGGGTAGGCAGAAACTACAGATATTTACTGGTTTTAATCCATAAAATACATTAATTATCTTTAAATTAAGCATATTTGTGACACAAATGGTACAGTTGTGACCAATATGGCACAAAGCTTGTCAACAATATATCAGGTGTTTCGACAATGTCACAGGTGTTTCGAAAATATCTTACTCATAAATGTCAAAGGTGTGACATAAATGTCACATATGTGCCAAAAATGTCACAAGTGTTTTTCAACTGCAATCTATAATGTGTATATTTTTATTAATAAATTCACAGAAACAGTAACAATAATAGAAACGGAGCCTCTAGCTGTCGCGTCTACTTCAGGAGAAGCCAGCAGTGCGGAGAACGCCAGGATACTGGATGATACTGATGATGAACTTGGAGGTACGGGTATTTTCTTGATGGAGACAATCCCTCGACTGGCCTGTTGGTCTAGTGGTTAGTGACCCTGACTGCTATGCCGGAGGCCGTGGGTTCGAATCTCACCCAGGACAAATGTTTGTCTGATGAGCACGATTTTTTTCTTTGCAGACGATCCAGATAAATGGACCCGTTCGAACCCGCTGACTGTCCAAAGGTTGACGAGAGCTCCACCTGAGACCTTCTCGAGGAGATCTAGCAGGTAATACAGCTAACTCCAACTCAAATCCTCATTTTATTATCTATAATATGTATGTATTTAGAAATATATAAGTATGTTTATCAGTTGTCTAGTACAGTCACGAGCAATAGTATGTATACGCTAAGCAGTATTCAAAAGCGATTTTCTGCTACCATATTGATTAAATTTTTGCCTTTTCATTAGACTTCTATTTTGGAAGCCATGCTGTTACGAAATAAGTCTTATTTCAAAGTGGAAATCAGTATTTCACGAGTAATTTGCGTTTGAATTTTCTTAAGTGTATACATGTTATTGCTCGTGACTGTACCCATAACACAAGCTCTGCTTAGCTTGGGACTAGATGGCGTTGTGCGATAGTTGTGGAATATTATTATTATTTTGGCTTACAATGTGAAATTGACTTTGATTGTTACGCTTTTACGCCTAAATCACTAAATTGACTTGTGTGAAATTTCTCATAGAAATAAATTGAAACCGGAAATGACGGTTTGAGAACCTAGGTGTAACCAACCACATGCGGTTAAACCTAGGTGTATCCTTCTTATCTTTGGTTAGAACTAGGTCTAACCTCGGGACTTGCTGGCAACCCGACTCGTTTCTTTTTAACCACGCAGAATTTGAAGCCCCGCAAAGCAGGGCTCCGTCGACTTGCTCCTGTGAAAGAAAGGATACACCTAGTTTCAACAGCATGTGGTCGGTTACACCTAGGTTCAGCTGGTTAAACTGGCGTTCAGCTGGTTTGTTTCGGATGTTTCTTCTCAGAGCAGTCAGGTACGAAACACCGGCCTCATCTAGCTATAAAAAAAAGTGTTTTGACTTGTAAAAGTGTTTGTGAAAACCTATTTGCTAAATCAAATCAAATCAAATCAAATAATTTATTTGCATAATACAGGTATAAAAGATGTTACAAACAGTTATAGAGTGCACTGTATCATTACCTAATTAGATGTGCAAATATTTATATAATCTTTAGGCAATCTGATGTTTCTAATAACATTACTTAATATTACAAAATTATAGAATTATCCTGCTCGAAAAGAAAAGCTAATTATAACATATTTAGTGTCAGAGCTATACACATGTCAAAGGATAAAAAAAAAAAAGAATATGTAGAATGTCAAGAGAGTTACAATTATTCATGTCGTGGTCAATAAATTAAATTAATCATTAAATACATTAAAAATATAACATTAGTTAACATAAAAATTAGGTACATAAAAGTTATTACTGCATGTCACACTACTTGTTAGTGTAAGTATCTATCTATATCTTTATCCTGTAAGTACTCCTTGACGCTATAATAACATTTATTTATTAGGAGTTTGTGTATCTTCGACTTGAATTGGTTAACGGGTAAAGTTTTGACAAAATCGGGCAGCTTGTTATAAATTAAAGATGCCATGCAGAGAATACTTTTATTAATTAGTGCTGTTTTCCCATAAGGTATTTCAATTTCTAGTCTTTTTTTGTCACGTAATTGTCTATAGTTGCTTTTAAACGCAGTCTTAAAATAGTTGGGATTTGATTTCACAAAAACGTTTAGTTCATAAATGTATAACGAAGGGAATGTCAGAATTTTTAATGTTTTAAAATATGGTTGACAGCTAGTAGTATTGTCCACATTACACATAGCTCTTATGCATTTCTTTTGAGCTTTAAATACATCTTCCTTATCGACTGAGCTACCCCAAGATATAATTCCATATCTTAGAATAGGTGCAACAAGTCCATGATATGCAGCTAATAGAGCTTCTTTATTGACAATTTTTGACAGTTTGTAAAGAGCAAATGAGGATTGATTAATTCTTTTGCATACATTTTCGACATGTGTTTTCCATGACAGTTTATTGTCTATTGTTATTCCCAGAAACTTTGTACCTGTCACGGGATGTACAGTTTTGCCTTGGTAACCAACGTGCGTGGTCACCAAGAGTATATTTAACGGTTGATTTCTTTGGTGAAAATGAATAATTTTAGTTTTTTCCATATTTATTTTTAGATTATTTTCGTTTAACCAATGTATAATCGTATTTAATGTTTGGTTAACTATATGCTCATAATCCTTCTCCTTTTCACCCTTTATTATAACCGTACTATCATCTGCAAACAAAACCATTGGTTGATTTATATGGTTAGGAAGATCATTGATATATATCAAGAATAATAAAGGCCCAAGAACACTTCCTTGTGGGACTCCAAATTTTATAGTTTTTGTGTCCGATTTATGCTTAATCTCGGTTCGTGTTTTCTGACAGATTTGTGTTATTTCTACTATTTGCTTTCTATTGTGCAGGTATGAAGAAATGAGATCTAACGCTTTGCCCCTTATGCCATACATGCTTAATTTTTGTAAAAGTATCTTATGATCGACTCGGTCGAATGCTTTACTCATGTCCATAAAGATGGCACATGTTGGTATTTTTTTGTCCATGGCTATCAAAATTGTTTTCAGTAGGTCATAAAGGGCCATATTTATTGATTTCCCTTTACAAAAGCCTTTCTGTTCGTCTACCAAAATATTAAATTTTTCTAAATAGCTATAGAGTCGACTATATATAATTTTTTCAAATATTTTTGAAAAAAATGGGAATCAATGCTATGGGCCTATAGTTTCCCATTTTCCGTTTATCTTCTTTTTTGTGTAGTGGAGTGACAATGGACGTTTTAAGTTTTTCGGGGTATATTCCGTTAGAAATGCATAGGTTAATTATGTGACATAAATGAGCAGAAATATCCGTGGCAACATATTTTATTACTTTGGTACAGACACCATCATGGCCGACGCTATGGGTATTTTTCAGTTGCATTATTTCTCTGCCTACTTCAAAAGGTGTTGTGGGAGTAAGATAAATTGAATTAGTATTAGTGTTGATTTTATGATTGCGTGGTTGGGTTTTTGTTTTGTTTTGTCTATCATTATAATAAATATATTTTAATTATTATAAATACCCTTTATACCTAGGTGTAACCGCACTTCGGGTATTTTTTTTTTTTACGTGGTAAAATCATCAAATGAGTCCTCCAACCCCGGGCAGGGCGGGAGGGACTGTCAGACTTGTACTGACTAAAATCCACGGTGTTCTTCGGTAGCCCTTTGTGTGCCGGAGTAGCGGTATACGTATGTCCCGCAACCCCGGCAGGACTGTGGCCCTCTATAGGGGGCCCCGTCACTATGCTGACGCTCCTTGAGGCGCGCGTGGGACACAACGCGCCGTCGACCCGGGACAGTTCGGGTATACATACCTACATAAAAAAAGACAAGGTAATACATGTTCATTTCACTTTTGCACTTGTTAAAGGTACTTCTGGGGCGCGCTCACAGTAGCAGTGGTATACGCACTGCCCGTTGTGCAACTACTGTTCACGTATCAAAGGGTGAGTTTTAAAAAAAAAGAATATACTAGGAAAAAGCTTTATCAAAAAAAAATGTGACCGCCTTCAAAAACAACCACAAAAAAGGGTAAAATAACCTACAAAACTTTTCTTTAGGAAGTTTGGTGACTTTATTTTTCATTGTCTCTTGCCACCGACTTTCGAAAGAAAAGTTTTGTAGATTATTTTACCCTTTTTGTGGTTGTTTTTGAAAGCGGTCACATTTTTTTTAGAAAACGATTTTTAAGGAAGGTTCCTTTTATGTTGTCTTCTGTAGAACTCTAATATCGCACTGACTTTTGCTGCAGTTGGCCTACCAACGTTAAAAACTCGCACTATGTTTTTTGAGCCCATCATTTGGCTTGACAGCGCGGTTCTTCCGGGCATTCAGTTATGAGTTCATATATAACCCGGTTCATTGAAGAAAGGAATCTTTAATGGCGGCGCTCATCGTGTTTACCCGCTCGCACACTAGTGCCGTCTATACTCACTCCCGCGCGTAGCGCAAGCAGAAAAAAATAGTCTTGATGTCTCAGTGATCTTTTTTAAGAATATTTCTTATAGTTTTATGTTATTTTTCCGTTGTTACCTGTGGATTATTGTTGTTGAATTTTGTTTTGTTGTAAGGTAAAGTTTTGAGAAACTATTGTGATCCAGTCTTGTTTTCATTATTTTTAATTTGACAAAAAACTTTAACTTTAAATCTTATATGCTGACTGCTATCTGTCAACGCAAGTACAAGCCGCCATTTTAGATTCCTTTCTTCAATGAACCGGCTTATACCTCTATGCCAATCTCTCCTCCAGATGGTGTTCCAAACCGGTAACCAAGACCTGTGCTACTACAACTTCTTGTGTGCCCACCCCTTGGGCTTCCTGTCTGACTTCAACCACGTGTACTCCAACGTGGGCTACGTGGTGCTGGGGCTGGTGTTCATCGCGCAGGTGCGGCGCCGGCAGTGCAAGAACAGAGCCAGGCCGCAGGTGAGATACCTATGGTACTGTCCACTTCAACTGAGTGTACTCCAACGTGGGCTACGTGGTGCTGGGGCTGGTGTTCATCGCGCAGGTGCGGCGCCGGCAGTGCAAGAACAGAGCCAGGCCGCAGGTGAGATACCTATGGTACTGTCCACTTCAACTGAGTGTACTCCAACGTGGGCTACGTGGTGCTGGGGCTGGTGTTCATCGCGCAGGTGCGGCGCCGGCAGTGCAAGAACAGAGCCAGGCCGCAGGTGAGATACCTATGGTACTGTCCACTTCAACTGAGTGTACTCCAACGTGGGCTACGTGGTGCTGGGGCTGGTGTTCATCGCGCAGGTGCGGCGCCGGCAGTGCAAGAACAGAGCCAGGCCGCAGGTGAGATACCTATGGTACTGTCCACTTCAACTGAGTGTACTCCAACGTGGGCTACGTGGTGCTGGGGCTGGTGTTCATCGCGCAGGTGCGGCGCCGGCAGTGCAAGAACAGAGCCAGGCCGCAGGTGAGATACCTATGGTACTGTCCACTTCAACTGAGTGTACTCCAACGTGGGCTACGTGGTGCTGGGGCTGGTGTTCATCGCGCAGGTGCGGCGCCGGCAGTGCAAGAACAGAGCCAGGCCGCAGGTGAGATACCTATGGTACTGTCCACTTCAACTGAGTGTACTCCAACGTGGGCTACGTGGTGCTGGGGCTGGTGTTCATCGCGCAGGTGCGGCGCCGGCAGTGCAAGAACAGAGCCAGGCCGCAGGTGAGATACCTATGGTACTGTCCACTTCAACTGAGTGTACTCCAACGTGGGCTACGTGGTGCTGGGGCTGGTGTTCATCGCGCAGGTGCGGCGCCGGCAGTGCAAGAACAGAGCCAGGCCGCAGGTGAGATACCTATGGTACTGTCCACTTCAACTGAGTGTACTCCAACGTGGGCTACGTGGTGCTGGGGCTGGTGTTCATCGCGCAGGTGCGGCGCCGGCAGTGCAAGAACAGAGCCAGGCCGCAGGTGAGATACCTATGGTACTGTCCACTTCAACTGAGTGTACTCCAACGTGGGCTACGTGGTGCTGGGGCTGGTGTTCATCGCGCAGGTGCGGCGCCGGCAGTGCAAGAACAGAGCCAGGCCGCAGGTGAGATACCTATGGTACTGTCCACTTCAACTGAGTGTACTCCAACGTGGGCTACGTGGTGCTGGGGCTGGTGTTCATCGCGCAGGTGCGGCGCCGGCAGTGCAAGAACAGAGCCAGGCCGCAGGTGAGATACCTATGGTACTGTCCACTTCAACTGAGTGTACTCCAACGTGGGCTACGTGGTGCTGGGGCTGGTGTTCATCGCGCAGGTGCGGCGCCGGCAGTGCAAGAACAGAGCCAGGCCGCAGGTGAGATACCTATGGTACTGTCCACTTCAACTGAGTGTACTCCAAAGTGGGCAAAAATATCTTGCACACTTTTTTTCGACATCTTTATTTCAAGTTGAGAACTGACAACTGTATTTTATTCTTGAATTCCGTCGGTGCGCAGGAGTTTCAGTACTTTCTGCATAAGCTCGATTCATCTTACGCTCAGTTCACATCGAGACGCGACGCGAAGCGACGTGACGCAACGATACTTCAAATTTGTATCTTTTCTTGTAGTAAACAAAGTCAGATTTTGGATCGATATTAAAAAGCAGCGCGGCGCCGCGCTACGTCGCGCTGCGTTGTATCTTTTCGTGTAGAAAATAGAGTTACATTTTGAATAACTCTATTGAAATGTGCGCGCAGCGTCACGTCTCGGTCTGAGCTGACCCTTAGGCTTTATTAAAACTTGTTTAAAATTACGTACGTAATTACGTACAATTGACATTCAACCTTAGTCTGATGAATATATGGTTTACTATACAATCATTGTTTCCCCAGGACATGGGCATTCCCCAGCACTACGGTCTCCTATACTCCATGGGTCTGGGGCTGGTGATGGAAGGTCTGCTCTCAGGCTGCTACCACCTCTGTCCCAACAAGATGAACTTCCAGTTTGGTACGTATATTTATGATGGCTTGCTTATTCCCGTAATTATCCCACGGTTACATAAAATCGGGATAAAAACTATCGCATATGCTAATCTAAGTTTTAAGGTATCTGTACGCCAAGTTACTCGTATATTACTTTGTAGTTGCATCTTTAGGGTATAAAGGGCACTAAAGTAATATTTTTATACGCCATATCGCCTGCGTTGCGTCTTCGCAAAGATATTTTTAAGGAACGAAAAATTCAGCTGAGAGCAGGGTGCGACGAACCTGCGATTTAATAAGTGTGTAATAAGGAGTAACTTAGGCTACTTTTATTTTAGAAAGAATCCTTTGTTAAAAAAATCATCATCATCGGCCTCTAATGTTCCCACTGCTGGGACACAGGCCTCCTCTCTGTAAGAGGGACTGGGCCATAATCCACCACGCAGGCCCAGTGCGGGTTGGCAGATGTCACATATCTTCGTATTTTTGGTTCTAGGACATGCTGTTTTCCTCACGATGTTTTTTTTCATCGTTTTGAGAGCAGTGGTGATGAAATAAATTATGCAAAGTAATGCAGCAGGCGGGGTTCGAAGATTCGAATCCACGACCTACAACTAGTAAGTCGGGACCGATACCACTGGGCCACCACTGCTCTAAACTGCACTGAACTGTTAAAAAAATGCATTGTTGAGGTCCGACATCGACGAACGAAGTCGCGGGCACAGCTAGTTTCAAATAAATTGACATAGAAGAGAAAAAAATATAGTGATTTGTTCCAGATTCGTCCTTCATGTACGTGATAGCAATGCTGGTGATGATCAAGTTGTATCAGAACAGACATTCTGACATCATCCCGAGCGCGCACACTACCTTCATGATCATAGCACTAATTATGACTTTGGGTGAGTTTTAAAATATGACTTACGCCTTTAGTTACAAAGTTTAAATTATATTGCGACCTGAGGCCATATTACACCGTCTTAAAACCAGGCTTGTTCCAGTGAGTGAACGAGATGGCGCTAGACGACTTGTATAGCTCTGTCACTTTCACTCGCCGGAACAAGCCTGGTTTTAAGACGTTGTAATACGGCTGCTGAATTTATTTAAGACGTTTCATAGCAGCGCGGGTTTTGAAACAATTTTCTTTTAATTATACACGGGTCATTAGTGACTTTCGTGACATAAATGTCACATTCTATACACAATTGTGACATTCATGATAGAACATTTTTGTCACATTTGTGTCAGTTTTGACACTTGTGACATTTATGCCACACTTGTGCCACTTGTGACACGATTGTGACATACTTGCTACACAGCGTAACAGTTACTAAAATTTCGGCACTTGCTAGTTGCTTCTGCTTCGACCAATATCAAAACTTCGGCCCGTTTTAGCACGAAATATAAAGTTAGGCCAATAGTAGTCGCAACTAAAGTTTCTTTGGGTCCTTTAAAACGTGTTTCAATTTTGTCATTATGTCACAGTTGTTTTACATAATTATGTACACACATGTACCACATTTGTCACAACTGTACCACATATGCCACTACTCCTCTTTTCAACAGGTCTATGTGGTAGCTTGTGACCAAACGTATCGTTTTTCATACTAGTCACGATATTGAAGACATTAGTGTCATACCTGTACCATATTATGTCACAACTGTACCACATATGTCACTAATCCTCTTTTCAACAGGTCTATTTGGTATCTTGCGGCCAAGCGTACTGTTTTTCATACTAGTCACGATGTTATAGACATAAGTGTCACACCTGTACCATATGTGTCACAATTTTAGGTACCATATATGTCACAACTGTGCCATAAATGTCACAACTGTACCACATATGTCACAACTGTACCATATATGTCGCAACTGTACCATATATGTCACAACTGTACCATATATGTCACAACTGTACCACATATGTCACTACTCCTCTTTTCAACAGGTCTATTCGGTATACTATGGCCAAGTGTACCGTTTTCAATACTGTTCACGATACTGCACATGCTCACGTGTTTTGTACTCACACTGAAGATATACTATGCTGGGAATTTTAATTTGGGTAAGTAGCTTATTGAGATACATATCATTAAAAATTAATATTATTATTGTATGGGCTGTTTTGTTGGACTATTGGTCACATGCGCATTTCTCAGTAGCATAAAAGGATTTGTGCTTGTTTGATCAATAGGGTGTACTGTCTGAAAGAATCAAATTGGTCCGTCATAGATCAATATTTTTTTTTTATTTTTTTCAAAAAATATATTATTATACATGTAATTTTTCTTTTTTTAAAGTCAACTAGTGAGTCTTGTTGTCACTGTTGGTACCAGAAGTTCTCGTATAAGTAGCTGGACATTTCTCTGCGTGCTTGTCACGCCAATTCACAAGGAAGACATTGATGAAGCCCTGAATGCTCCAAGAATGGAGCCCTGAGACAGCTAGGCGGGCTCGCGGAGGAGAAGATGTCGAGACGCTTTGAATGTATGTGTCCCAACGACGATATAATACTAGACTCGTAATAACAGGGGACCGATGTCTGTCAACACATTAGGCAAAAAAAAGTCTGATATCCGTCTCATTTCGACCACTCCTGTGAGCCGTAAACATACGTTGAGACAGAACAGACCTTGAGTTAGCCAATCACAACGCAGTACCCCGTCCCCCTCGCTTACGTAGTACCTCAGCGAGTTGACAGAATAGTTTTTGTTCCTTAGATCGTGTATGCGGAGTCTAGTATTATATCGTCGTTGATGTGTCCTCTTACCGTCTTCCAATTTTATTATCACAGAATGGTCAGCAGTCTCACGAGGGTATACAGCAGTGCGCACGAACAGTTGGCGCGCAGCGATACCCGAACATCGTGCGCGTGCGGCACTCGTAGCTGTGGCTAACATCGCCAACTGGACTTTCGCTATATACAGGTAAGGGGACCTCATCTCGCAGTACGGAATCGCTTTTTTCCGTCGCCCTTTCTCTTTCTGTCGCTCAGAACTGCCATTTGCTAGACCGAGACCGAAATTGCATTTTGTCCGTGATGCCGATCGCCACGAGGATTCCGCCGCGTGCTATCGAATTATGCTTTCTGTCTCGGTCTAGCAAATGGTAGTTCTAAGCGACAGAAAGAGAAAGGGCGACGGAAAAAGGCGATACCGTGCTGCCAGATGAGGCCCAACCCTAAATCGCCCTCCCTCGATTCTTTTCAAAGTTATTGTGTAATAACAACATATTGTAAATAACAGTCTCCTTCTGGGTAAGTTCGCTCTATCGCAATCTTTGTCACCTTGGATTTAGACTAGATTCAAGAGCAAATCCATCTTAATGAAGAAGGCAAGTCAAAGCTCACTGTAGATGGCGCCACCATAGCTAAGTCCTAATCCGACCAATGAGGTAGCACTATTTTGAAATTCCTTTAAGATTTGAACCAATGACGATGCTTGGAACAAGCTATACTAGCGCCATTAGTTCCCCAGTTGCCATCCCCATTAGTAGAACACATCGTCGTGAGAGTAGCGGGAAAACGATGGATGTAAGTGACGAATTGTCGTTTGGCGTGGCGGTCTTTCTTCAGTAAAGAGCTTTCCCGCTATGCATAGCTTCCCTCCCACTTCATACTCATCACTCTCTTAGCTACAGCAGTGACATCCATAATGAGAAGTTTTCTTGTTGGAGTTAAAAAAAAAGTAGTTTCCAAGAATTCTATAGATGGCGTTGAACTGACGGCGTTACTCTAGGAAATGCTGTATGCTTTCATTTTTGCACAAATCCACGAGGCACAGACTTCTCTTCTTTTTCTCTTGGGACATTTTCTTTCTGGCGTGGAAAACTCATAAATTAAAAAGACTGGTAAATGAATATTTTTTTAATTTTCCTTGTTGTTATTTATTTTCAAAATGCCATTTGTGTGATGTGATGTGACTGACAATGACATAAAATGTACTTTTTGTTTTACGACATCAAAATTACATCCAAGTGAAAAAAATCAAAAAATGACGTGACGTTCCGTTCATTGCAGTAACATATCAAGTTCAGCGCCATCTATCCATTGAGTAGGGAAAACATAAAAAGGAAATCCCTCATTATATTTATTTCAAAAGTCTTAGAACAAACATTGTTCAGTAACATAGGCTGAGTTACCCTACGAGAGGTTTTGCGCTTTTGGCGTTACACGTTGTATATTTTCTCTTCAATCAATTCATCTAGAATATGTATGTATTTAGAAACATATAAGTATGTTTATCAGTTGTCGAGTACCCATAACACAAGCTCTGCTTAGCTTGGGACTAGATGGTGTTGTGTGATAATTGTGGAATATTATTATTCTCTTTATTTATTTTTTCACTTATAAATTATTATTTCTTTATTTATTGTATCTTTTATAATTTACATTTTTAAATATTTTTATAAAAAAGCAATAAAAACATAAAAAATAGCAGTCCCCCGCGTCGTGAACAGGGTCCGGGTCGTCGGTGGTCAGGGCCCCTGAGAGAGGAACCTCCTTACAATACTCGCCGTGTCCAGAAGTATGGAGTACAGACGGTTAAGAAATAAAAATTCAAGTTTATAAGAAAAATCGGTGCTTTTATTTGGCCAACATCGAACCTATCCCACATATTTTTAATTATTATTATTATAATCCTTCCAGTGCCATAGCCCACAATAAGGATTTCGCCCGTCAACTGCTAGCCATCCTGATGGGCAACGCGATCCTGTACCTCATGTTCTACGTGATTATGAAGCTGATCAATTACGAGAGGATAGCTGCCTACACCTGGTTCTACTACATACTAGCACATGTGGCTTGGTTTTCAGCGCTGAAGCTGTTCTTGGACTCGAAGACTAAGTGGTCGGTGAGTGGAACTGATTTTTCAAAATTAAAATCTAGCATTTATTTTGAGTTCGCCAGATATAGGCATTTCCACTACTTTTAAAATTGATTTGAGCACAAAACATAAGCTATAATTAAATACTACAAAGTTATGGTGCTACAGTCTCAGTCACAAGACGTCATTATCATCATCAGCCTATTAATCTTCCCACTGCTGGGATACAGGCCTCTTCTCTGTGAGAGGGAGTTGGCCATAATTCACCACGCAGTCCCAGTGCGGGTTGGTAGATATCACATGTCTTCGAATTTTTGGTTCTAAGACATGCCGGTTTCCTCACGATGTTTTCCTTTACCGTTTTGAGAGCAGTGGTGATGAAATAAAATACACAAAGTAATGCGCCTGTATAGATTCGAACCCACGATCCACAACTTGTAAGTCGGGACCGATACCGCTGGTCTCTGAAGTAGAACTGATAATATGTCAAAATAAAAATCTGGCATTGATTTTGTGTAGATCAGTTTATAGGCACTTTTATTTTAGCTTGGCAAAATCATCAAATGAGTCCTTCCACCCCGGGCAGGGTGGGACAGACTTGTACTGACTAAAATCCACGGTGTCCTTCAATAGCCCTTATGTTTCGGGGTCACGGTAATGAGATAAGTCCCGCCTTCTAGAGACCCCGTCATCTTGCTGACGCTCATTGAGGCGCGCGTGAACACAACGCGCCGTTGACCCGGGCATGGTCCGTGGTTGGACAACGAACTACCCTTTACTCGCTGCCCCAAAGACGATATAATACTAGACTCCGCATACACGATCTAAGGAACAAAAACTATTCTGTCAACTCGCTGAGGTACTACGTAAGCGAGGTGGACGGGGTACTGCGTTGTGATTGGATAACTCAAGGTCTGTTCTGTCTCAACGTATGTTTACGGCTCACAGGATTGGTCGAAATGACACGAATATGTATTGACAGACATCGGTCGCCTGTTATTACGAGTCTAGTATTATATCGTCGTTGCGGGCGTGGAAAACAACGCGCCGTCGACCCGGGCATGGGCCATGGTCGGACAGCGAATTACCCTTTACTTGCTGCCCGCATGCCCGCGAAATTGTTACTATGGGGCAGTTTTTTTTTAACCATAAAAAAATGATTATTATAAAGATATTTTTCCTTCCATTTTCCAGGAAACACCAGCCCAATCCCGTCGTCACAACGCCGAATGTTCCATACTCCAACTATACGACACTCACGACGCCTGGCACATCATGTCGGCTGCTGCCATGTTTCTGTCGTTCAACATGTTGCTCACTGTCGACGACCTCGTGGCCGACAAGCAAAGACGTAGCTTGAATACCTTCTAGACACGTGGCGCCATCTGTACGACATGTCTTACAACTGTACGACAACTTTATGACATGCATTACAACTGTACGACAACTTTAAGACATGTCTTCCAACTGTACGACAAATTTATGACATGTCTTACAACTGTATGACAACTTTAAAACATGTCTTCCAACTGTACGACAACTTTATGACATGTCTTACAACTGTACGACAACATTATGACATGCCTTACAACTGTACGACAACTTTTTGACATGTTGTCTTACAACTGAATGACACTTACTACAACTGTACGACACCCACGACGCCTGGCACATCATGTCGGCTGCTGCAATGTTTCTGTCGTTCAACATGTTGCTCACTGTCGACGACCTCGTGGCCGACAAGCAAAGACGTAGCTTGAACACCTTCTAGACACGTGGCGACATCTGTACGACGTGTCTTACAACAGTACGACAACTGAATGACATGTCTTAGACCTGTACGACAACTTTATGACATGCCTTACAACTGTACGACAACTTTATGACTTGTCTTACAACTGCACGACATGTACTACGACATGTATTACAACTATACGACACCCACGACGCCTGGCACATCATGTCCGCCGCTGCAATGTTTCTGTCGTTCAACATGTTGCTCACTGTCGACGACCTCGTGGCCGACAAGCAAAGACGTAGCTTGAACACCTTTTAGACACCATGACTGTAGACAAGTGGCGCCATCTGTACGACATTTCTTACAACTGTTCGACACTCTTTCTCTAAACATGTGTCGCCATCTGAAAGACGTGTCTTACAACTGTACGACGTGTCTTACAACTGTACGTCCTGTCTTACAACTGTACGACGTGTCTTACAACTGCACGACATGTTTTACAACTGTACCTCATGGATAAAATTGTACGACGTACGACACCCACGACGCCTGGCACAACATGTCGGCCGCTGCCATGTTTCTGTCGTTCAACATGTTGCTCACTGTCGACGACCTCGTGGCCGACAAGCAAAGACGTAGCTTACACACGTTCTAGACACGTGGCGCCATCTGTACGACGTGTCTTACAACTGTACGACATGTCTTACAACTGTACGACAACTATATGACATGCCATACATCTGTACGACGACTTTATGACATGTCTTACAACTTTATGACATGTCTTACATCTGTGCTACATGTATCTACTACAACTATACGACACCCACGACGCCTGGCACATCATCTCGGCGGCTGCAATGTTTCTGTCGTTCAACATGTTGCTCACTGTCGACGACCTCGTGGCCGACAAGCAAAGACGTAGCTTGAACACCTTCTAGACATGTGGCGCCATCTGTACGACATGTCTTACAACTGTACGACATGTCTTACAACTGTACGACACTCATTCTCTAGAAGTGTGTCGCCATCTGTACGACATGTCTTACATCTGTACGACACTCATGACTCTAAAAACGTGGCGCCATCTGTACGATGTGTCTTACAACTTGGCTCCCAGTTAAGCCCAGTTTCCACTGCAAGCGGAGCGGACACATTAATGACCCAGCGGGTGAAAAGAGTAAAAATGAGTTCGCTCTGGGAACGCAAAAACTATTTGTTGGTGGAAATACAAGTATGCAGTTTGCGCCTGCAAGTTTAAAGGAGTCATTAATGTGTCCGGTGGTGACTGACCGTAAGTGCATGAAGGAAATTTCAAACAAACTTTCAATCCATTTTTCGAAATAACTGAACTGATTTTAATTAAACTTCATACGCAATAGGTCTAAAAAGCTATCTATTATTGCATTGCTGTCCTTGACAAACAAATTAAACTTCTTTCTAAGTTCTCCAAACTAGATTTAATAGTTAGGATAAAACGGATAGCTGTACTACCTGATACCGAATATACAGCGTACTAGCCGGATAGTCGAATAACCGGTCTACCCAGTGGCCGGATACTTCAATAACCGGTCTAACTAGTAGCCGGATAGTCGAAAAACCGGTCTACCTAGTGGCAGGATAGTCGAATAACAGGTCAAACTAGTGGCCGGATAGTTGAATAACCGGTCTACCAAGTGGCTGGATAATTGAATAATCGGTCTACCAAGTGGTTGGATGCTAGAATAACCGAACTAACTAGTGCCCGGATAGTCGAATAACCGGTCTACCAAGTGGCGAGATAGTTGAATAACCGGTCTAACTAGTAGCCGGATAGTCGAAAAACCGGTCTACCTAGAGGCCGGATTGTTGTATAACCGGTCTAACTAGTGGCTGGATAGCCAGCCGAACATATTTGACTTGCGCAGGACGCATACTAGATAGATTCCGGATATCCATTTCATTTCTAATTATTATGACGACAACAGAATGTTTTAGCATATTTTGACGAATGTATTTATTGACTTGTTATAATTATCGTAAAATTAGGTTCAATGTATCAAAGAAAGAACAAAGTAAAAACTATTTTAAGTAAAATATTAAAAAAAACAATTCCGTTTAGATTATATATTTTATTACACTAACGAGCAAAATTATGGAATCACTTAAAATTGATCCGAGATAGCTCCTTAAATAAACGCGTGATTTGAATGAATTTTGTATCAATTTAAAAACAGTAAAACCTTTAAAATGGTACCTTTTTTATTATTCTTAACTAGTTATTAAGTACTCAAAACGCAGTGAATCGGAGTAAGTGATTCCATAATTTTAGCTTGCGAGAGCATATCCTTGAAAAATATGTTTCTATAGCAAATAAAAAAATAGTGATAATAAAGAACAATGCATATTCCTTTTAGTTATAAAGTACGTACAGTCACGAGCAACATGTAAACACTTAACAAAATTCAAACGCAATTTACTCGTAAAATACTGTTTTCCACTTTGAAATAAGACCTATTTCGTAATAGTATGGCTTCCAAAATAGAAGTCTAATGAAAAGGCAAAAGTTTAATCAATATGGTAGCAGAACATCGCTTTTGAATACTGCTTAGTGTATACATACTATTGCTCGTGACTGTACAGGAAATGTATGTGCTTCGGCAATCCTCGTATATTTTCGGGAAAACTAAACAAGGTGATGATTATATGAAAACTATGAAAGTGAACCCTACGTAGCATGTTTTAGAACGGATTTTGGTTTAGAAGATTACTCGTACGTTCGTTTCGTACTTATTTCGAAATACGAAAGTTGTTCCTACTCCTCCACTATTCTTTTCTGATTAATTTCGTGCAGGATCCAAGACAGGGAAATTCATCATCCGGGACACGTCGAGCTTCATTGTCTCGGCGCTTTTCTGGTGGTTGCCACTGTTGATTCTGGCTTTCAGGAGTTGCAGTGGTTTGGGAATAGTGCGGTGGATTTGTCCCAAAAAAATATATATGAAAGTTCTCGAAGCGCATACCTTCTCTAGGTTAGTTGTAGTTTATAATTTTATAGCAACAAATATAGATTTTTAATTGTAATTTTGTAAAGATAACAAAATATATTTAAAAGTTAGTCTTACTTGTAGTTACCGACAATTAATATGGCTATGAGCGAAGTAGTATTATTAGGTGCTATGGCTATATCATTATTATTTATTTCTCAGATCAAAGAAATAGGCAGATAGAACGCTGAGAACACGCGAGTGTCTCCACCAAAGTTAATACAAAATCAAATTGAATTACATTCCATAATGTTTTCTTTGTTTTTGAGAACAACTTTTACGATGGTTAAAGACACGAGATATTTTGGCAAAAAACAACAACAACGCGCCGCTTGGTACGACGCGTAGCTTGGTACTGTCGCGACTTTGTATTCGATTTTGACTATTTCTTAGATCTGAGGGTAGACACTTCAAACTTCCTTGACATGCGTCTCGTTTAAAAAATGACACATAATTTAATTCATAAGCTTAAAAAAATATTAAAATATAAATATAAGAAGAGGCTGTGATTTCCAAATTGTATTCTCTCTTCTGTTAAAATAATTAATTTTATTATCTAATTAACATCTACCATCTCATTTTATAACGTCACAAAAAACCTTCTCGCAATGAGCAGTGTTTTATCGCGGGGATACGATAAAATCAGGTGTTTGAAACACTCCACGAAGTTCTACCAGTAGCGAATCCACATAATACTTATAAGCCGGAGCATTGAAGAAATGGTTCTAAAATGGCGGCTTGTACTTGCGTTTACAGATAGTACAGTCAGCATAAAAGATTTCATGTTAAAGTTTTTTTCAAATATAACAAAAACTGGATCACAATAATTTTTCAAACATAACCTAACAATAAAACATCAATAATCAACGGGTAACAACGGAAAAATAACAGAAAACTATAGTAAAATATTCTTGAAAAAGATCACTGAGCGCGTCAAGACATCAAGACTAATTTTTTTCTGCTTACTCTACGCGCGGGAGTGAGTATAGACGGCACTAGTGTACAAGCGAGAGAACACGATAAGCGCCGCCATTTATGAATCCTTTCTTCAATGAACCGGGTAATACAAAGTAATAAATTCGCGCCACCCGCCACACTGCTCACCGCTTAGACTAATTTCATGAACGAGCTGTAATAATAGGCTAGTGTTTTAGCATCAATAAACTGAAAACAGTCAGTTAGGAATTTAAAAAAAAATTATCACTTTTTTTTTGTTATTCAATATTGACGATGTTAAAAACACTTCAAAACTCGAGAGTGGGGGGTCAAAAAGCATTTAGCATATTACCACGATATATGGGGTGGTCCAGGCCAAATGGATAAAAAAAATGTTATTTTAACCAGGCCTGGCGCACTCCGTGGTGTAGCCACGTCAACGGGGCTCCCGCGTGTGCTTGTAATATGAAACTGCTTAACACCGCGGACGGGTTTCACAGTCGGTTGCCTCCCGCCGCCCGTTTTTCACGCTTTCCGTACATACCTATTTTTACTTTATTCTCACGAGCAAAGATTTTACATTTGCTTGTTTTTGGGAAGTTACACTTCTGTACGTAGTACTTTTAAGTATTCTGTGTTTTAACACACTAATTAGATTTTTTCATTAAGGTGGCGCTAGTCGCGAGCTCGAACTCACTGGCAGGCATGGTCAAAAACCATGATATTTCACCGGAAATCGAGCCATATTGTTCATGTGTGCGCGAGTGCCATCCCCCCGTGGAGAAAACAGGGGAAAACTTATTCAGTGAGATGCACGATCATTCAGAGTAAAAAGCGCGCGTAAAAAAATACGAAAAAGCCTTTGGCTGTTGGGGTTTTATGAAAAAACCACTGCACCAATTAATTTCAAATAAAATTTATTAAATTCTTCGATAAATTTGCTGTGTCGGTACGGACTTTGTTTTGGAAATTTGATGCTTCTTTAGCTTCTAATTTACACCTAAAGTTGTGTTAATATTAGCAAAAAAATGAATCTTGAGAAGCTCGTAACTTTTTAATAGCTTCATATTTTACAATTCTGCTTCCGTACAAACAAAATTAATAATGAGACAAAACGATACCATGTTTAATTTTGGATGTACTTTGTCAATATATGGAGTAAAACCCCAAAGAAGTTTCTATGGAAAAAATGTTGACTTGTTTGCTCTTAAACTAGCCTATTATAATTATTACCAAATACCTTCATAATTACACTATGTGCTCTCAAAACCACCATGAACTGATTTTCCTGCTTATTGTTATATCGACTAAGTACATTATATTATGTTTCGTTTATTAAGAGTATGTAAAAATGTGCTACTGTATAAATTTTATTAAAAAAAGATTCTAAACCAATGTTTTTTTTATTACACCTGTACCCTTATCACTATTTTACTTCAGCGTCTTTCTAGTATTTATGGAAAAATGGAACAGCGCCTCTGGTGTGCGAAGAAGGAATTAATTTTTTTCTTGTTTGAAAATTTCAAAGTTCCAGTTTACGTCAGAATGACTGAAAACTTATAATAAAGCCTCTGCCTGTACCAGCCTGTACCTTACCCAGTACTTGCATCGAAATGTTGATTTAAGGTGAACGCACATTGAGCCGCACGCAGTCTCCGCAGTACCCGCACTCATCGCATTTTGTTAATGGCCTCGCACACTGAGCCGCACCGCAGTCTCCGCAGTCGCCGCACGCATTTTGTAGTGTTGCCAACTAAGTGGATTTTTCACTAATTAAAATTGTTGGTTTTGACTCCTCTTTTAGTAGCGTAATATTGCTTTTAGTGGCTGGGGCTTTTTTCTAGTTGTTTAGTAGAATTTACTTACAGTTATTAAAATGCTATCACTTAAACAAAGCTATTGAAACGTTACGAAGTATATTATTTTTACTTCATTTAATTGTCAGGAGAACTTTTATTGATACTTAAGCTGTAGTTTTTAAGAATTGAAGAAAAATACTGCAAAGATTATGAAATTCCAATAAAAGTTACAGACGTCGAGGCAGACAAAAAATGCGGATAACGTCATCCGCACCGCGCTAGCCGCAGCGTCCGCTGCGTGCGGGCCGACGTTGGTGACGTCATCAGCTGCGGCTGGGGAATTCGGTCGTCTCAAATGCGTGCGGCGACTGCGGAGACTGCGGTGCGGCTCAGTGTGCGAGGTTTCATAGAAGTTCATACAAAGAATTCGAAATGCGGGGACTGCGGAGACTGCGGTGCGGCTCAATGTGCGTTCACCATTATAATATGGATCTTGTCGGGATTTCTAATAGACACTCGTGTAGAAAACAGTATTACAAATAAACAGTAATAATAAAACATCAGAGAAAGATAAGACTAATCAAGTATTTTGTAAAATTAAATTACTTTTCGTTTAATAAATCACAGGATTTTTCTTCTCTATGTTTTCTTCACAGATTACAGCTTGGCAAAAAACAGAAAACCGGAAGTCGCCACTGTGTTCTCACTAACAGCACTTTGAATGATTTTATTTTATTTATCTTCACATAGTACGTTAGTTTTATGACACAATAAGAAATCTAACAAACCTGCGTGTTTGTTTACGTCAAATATCAAAAAATTTAAAACGTTGTCAGCAAACAAAAAGTTCTGTTTCAAGACGTTCTGGTCAAGCTGTACAAGGTTTTCTTGCGCCATCTCCCTAAGGGCTCATGTACACGACGCCGCCGCCGCGCCGCCGCCGCCGCGCCGCTACCGCGCCTCTAGGCTGTGTACACGGTCGCTACCGCGCCGCCTCCGCGCCGCCGCCGCGCCGCCACCGCGCCGCCGCCGCGCTGGCACCGCGAATCCAATTCGATAGTGTTTTATTTATCTGAAAAAGGAGGTTTCTCATTTCGGCCATAATGTTTTTTTTAATGTTTATTCGCGGATTACTTCTTTGTTCATGAACCGGTTTTGATGATTCTTTTTTTGTTGGAAAGCAGATATTTCTTACTATTTAGCTCCACTCGATTTCTCTGGTCTTCCATCATCAAACCCTAATCTCTATATCATGGAACCGCCTTTGAAATACCTTCTTTCCAACAAAAAAAGAATCATCAAAACCGATTCATAAACGAAGAAGTTATCCTTGAATTATCAAAAAAAAAAAAACATTATATGGCCGCAATGAGACATCTCCTTTGTTAGATAAATAAAACACTAGCGAATGGCATCGCGGCGGCGGCGCGGTGGCGGCGCGGCGGCGGCGGCGCGGCGGCGGCGCGGTAGCGACCGTGTACACAGCCTAGAGGCGCGGTAGCGGCGCGGCGGCGGCGTCGTGTACATGAGCGCTAAGACGTGATCGGGTTGTTTGAAACATTAGTTTTTGTCAATACGTGAAATTACTGCCCGTTGTCCCCGGTTGCCGTTGCCCATATGTACGAAACAGGGACAACGGTAAGGGATTCATTATGACGTGTCTTTGTCCCCGTTAACAGGGACAACGGGCATAGGACACCAATAGGGAAGGCAAGTCAATTCAATTGTAGATGGCGCCACCATAACTTAGGCGCATTTCACACTGAAAGCGTGTGTGTGCACGACCCGGCCCGCGCCCGACCCGCGCATTTAAATACAAAGAACTAGACCCGCCGTACTCCCGCCCCGAAACGCGCCCGACCCGCGCCCGCTCTCTGTGTGAAATGCGCTTTAGTCCTAATCCGACCAATGACGTAGTACTATTTTGAAGTACCTTTAAGATTTTGAACCAATGACGATGCTTGGAACTAGCTATACTAGCGCCATTAGTTCCCCAGTTGCCATCCACATTTGACGACTCATCTATAACCATGATGACTGTCAGTCGCTATAAGTTACAAATCATTATCTCAACGTCACAAGGAACTACATAAAACTTGCGAAATGATAACTACTTATCATACTTTTATCTAAATAGGCACGTTACGTACATATTATGACATCATTGTGGATCAAGAAACTGAGCATTATATGGCAGAAAATGGTGTCAAATGTGCGTTATAAGCAAGGTGACAATACGCATTTTTTTTTTTTAGGTAGTAAAATCATCAAATGAGTATTCCCACCCCGGGCAGGGCAGGAGGGACTGTCAGTCTTGTACTGACTAAAATCCACGGTTTCCTTCAGTAGCCCTTTATGTTCCGGTGTCACGGTAAGGAAATAAATCCCGCGACCCCGGCAGGCTTTGGCTCTCTGAGAGGGGGCCCCGTCATTAAAATGTAGGTACCTACTAATACTAGCTCCATTTATGACGGCACGGCTGGATCAGTGTCGCGGGACTATCTCATCAGGCAACTGTGACCCTGGAACGTAAAGGGCTATTGGAGGATCACCGTGGATTTTTGTCGCTTCGCTGGGCTTAAAATCGTAAACAAAAACTTGTCAAATGATTTACTAAAAACCTTACTCAATAAACACTATCCATTGGCGAAAACAGCATTAAAATCTGTGTAGTCGTTTTTGAATTTATCGTGAACAGACCGACATCAGACGCGGAGGGATACTTTATTGAAGTCGATGTTTTTTTTTATCATGGTAAAATCATCAAACGGAAGGAACTCTCAGACTAGTACTAACTAAAATCCACTCTCCACAGTGATCCTTCAATTTTAGTCCTTTACGTTCCATGGTCACGGTTACCTCCCGCGACCGTAGCAAGCTATGCTTCATTCAGGGAACCCCGTCAGATAACTGAGGCTCTTGGAGGCACGCGTAAAACACGACGTGATCCATGTTCGGAGGCGAGTCACCCATAACTCGCCGTCCGATGATGATCTTGTAGCTATAATCACCAACCTGTATGAATGTATGCTACTTTCCCGCTTAAAAATTCCGTCGTGATGTACGAGTGTTGTCGTGTCAAACTCTGTATTGATTGGTGTTGCACCGTATATTATGATATGACCTAAATAGGGCCGGTCAGTGACCTGACCTAGGTTATACAGGGTGGAATTTTGTAATGCCACCTGGAGGGAAAGTACCCTTAATACTGCAGATAGAAAATTTTACTCAAAGGAAACATTCCTTTATTTTTGAATAGAAAGCAAACTGCATTCAAAGATTTTCGAAAATTCTCTTCTCCCACCCAGGAATCGAACCGGCTAAAATCTGAAAAAATTGTACCCGTACTTTTATTGCACCGATCGTTAGGGTCAATTATAACGATGATATCTCTATACCAAACATGATAAATTAAATGAAAGGAAAACCAGGAAACCTTAAATTAAAGCTCTCGTAACATGTAATATGGTTTCTTGGTTCAATATAAAAAGGGTGTGGGAGAAGAGAATTTTCGAAAATCTTTGAATGCAGTTTGCTTTCTTATCAAAAATAAAGGAATGTTTTCTTTGAGTAAAATTTTCTATCTGCAGTATTAAGAGTACTTTCCCTCCAGGTGGCATTACAAAATTCCACCCTGTATATACATCCGTAGGTCAGTTCTGCGAAGCGCCACCCTGCACTTAATTACCCGTGGTACTGAAGGATTGTTAAGACTTTGTCTATTTAAAAAAGGAGGTTCGAAATTCTTCGCAACCTCTTTTTTTTGTAATGTTCCCCGATTACTTAAAAATTCCCGTAAAAATGGCAATTTCTTTCCAAAGTGGGCGGTAAAAAAGTCAATTTAAAAAAAAAGTTGTTTAAAAAAGACATATTTTTTTAACATTCGAATTCTAATTATTTTATTTTTTAGAAGTAATTTTTATTTTGTCTTTAGGCTTTGATTTTTCTTTTGGATTGCGATTACCATTTATAGCTATTTAGCCTCTTATATCCCTATTGTATTGATGCGCTATATGTCCTATTCACGAATACGTCACCTCACCTTGTGCATGTTTTATTTCGTCTTATTCCCAACTTGTTCTTGTCATCACCATCTGCTCTCAAAACGGTGAAGGAAAGCATCGTCGGGAAACCAGCATGACCTAGAACCAAAAATTCGAAGACTTGTTAAATCTACCAACTCGCACTGGGCCCGCGTGATGGATAAAGGTGGATTACAGTGCAACTCCTCTCAAAGAGGGGAGACCTGTGTCCCAGATAGCAGTGGAAACATTATAAACTGATTATTTCAACAATGGTAATAAGTTTGTGCAGTGGCTGAGTGTCTTGGGCTGCTGCCCAGTTTGTCACAGGTTCGATCTCACGATCACACGCAACATAATTATATTTATGTTTGTAGACGCACCTACAACACAAGATAAATTCTTAATGTGGGCCAACGCTATTTTTTTTTTTTAATGTAAAAAGAAAATTATTTTTAGCGTACGCGCCACTACTCATTACCTACGAAAAAATCAAGGGAGGTACCTACAGCTTGGCAAAAGTGTAGAAAATCGGAAGTCGCCCCTGTGCTCTCGCTACCAGCACTTTGAATTATTTTATTTTATTTTTTTACACTTATTACTTTAGTTATAAGGCACAATAATAAATCTAACAAACATGCGTTCTTTGTTAACATCAAATATCAAAGATTTTAAAACGTTGTCAGCTCACAAAAATATTAGTTCCGTTTCAAGACGTTCTGGCCAAGCTGTACCTTTTATAATTATTTTAATGCATTTTGATCTAAGGACAATAGACAATAGCGAAGCGGCAAAAGGACTTGTGTGACGTGGCTAATGGTGAGGACTGTAATTAAGCTATTTTCGCTAAGGTCAATTAATGACAGACGTATCATTAAGGACCATGACAAAGTAGGTTAGCCATGGGGTGTAGCATGTAATCTGAATAGTGTGTTATCACTATCAGAATGTAAACATGATCTGATATCGCACAATAACGTCAATAAGCTATTTCAGTCTCTTTGATAACTCTGTAGAGCAGCGTTTCCCAACCTTTTTCAGCCACGGACCCCTAGGAAATCAAGCCATGTTTTCACGGACCCCCTTAATAAAATAATTATTATACTATATAAAGCTCGATTACCACTGACTGATTGACATAATTGTTCTCCCAGATGGTGAAGGGGGAGGTGGGTATATTTTGACAGATTCGTATACAAGTCACTCTCGTGAGTATGGGAAAAATCCCAAACCTCCCCTTTTCGCCCCCCCTCTCCCCCCTCCCCATCGTATCTCGGTAACTAAGAGACCCGTGTTTTGTTTTTTTACAAATTCGTATAGAGGAGGCTCGGAAAAGTAAAAATCATGTTTTAGAGTCCCCCCTCCCCTTTTCCCCTTCTCCCCCCTTTAGGAGGATCTCGGAAGTTAACAGACTTGCAACAGTTTTTTTTTCAGATTCATGTCAAGGGCCCCATAGTTGGTCAAGATCATTTTTCAAAACTCTCCCCTCTTCCCCCCTTCACCCCTCCCCCGTCGTATCTCGGAAACTAAGAGACCCGTGTTTTGTTTGTTTACGGATTCGTATAGAGGAGGCTCGAAATAGTAAAAATCATTTTCAAAGTTCCCCCTTGCCCCCCTCCCCCCCCCCCTTTTAGGCGGATCTCAAAAGAGACTTGGAATTTTTTTTTCAGACTCGTGTCTTAGGTCCAGAGTATGTCAAAATCATTTTTTGGAAACTTACCCCTCCCCCCCTCTTCACCCCTCACCCCATAGCGGTAAAGCGAAGCGTAGCGTAGCGTAGGCATGTGGTCACGATAGCTTTCCGGTGGTAGGTAGGTCCTGAGTGGAGCGAACCTGCGAGACCGAGTGGAGCGAAGGGGGGAGGTGGCGAGCGAAGCGAGCCGGCGACCTCCGTAGCGTAACGAAGGTTGAGTGGGTGAAGCGTAACTCAGCGGCGACGACAAGCAAACTTACAAGTAACTCTCATTAGTAGGGCAAAAGTACCAAGCCTCCCTTTTTGCTCCCCCCCCCCTCCCAATCGTATCTCAGAAACTATGAGACCCGTGTTTTGTTTTTTTATGGATGGTAAAAGATTTGTTGAAAAGATATTTTTTTCAAAGTTCCCCCCCTTGACCCCCTTCTCCCCCCTTTAGGCGGATATCGGAAGTTAACAGACTTGCTACATTTTTTTTTTCAGATTCATATCAAGGAGCCCAGAGTTTGTCAAAATTATTTTTCAAAATTCACCCTATTCCCCCCCTTCACCCCTCCCTCCATCGTATCTCGCAAACTAGGTAGCGTAGGGAAAAGGTCACGATACCTTTCCGGTGGTAGGTAGGTTGATGCGTAACTCAGGGGTGACGACAAGCAAACTTACAAGTAACTCTCATGAGTAGGGCAAAATTACCAAGCTTCCCCTTTTTGGCGTCTCCCCCTCCCCTCCCAATCGTATCTCAGAAACTAAGAAACCCAGGTTTTATTTTTTTACGGATTTTTATAGAGAAGGCTCGGAAAAGAAAAACCCATTTTTTCAAAGTTGCCCCTCTTGACCCATTCCCCCCCCTTAAGGCGGATCTCAGAAGAGACTTGGAACTTTTTTTTTTCAGATTTACATCAAGGTACCCGGAATTGGTCAAAATGATTTTTCTAAACTCCCCCATTTCCGCCTCTTCACCCATCCCCCCATCGTATATCGGAGAAACTGTAGCGGTAAAGCGAAGCGTAGGAATGAGGTCACGATAGCTTTCCGGTGGTAGGTAGGTCCTGAGTGGAGCGAACCTGCGAGACCGAGTTGAGCGAAGGGGGGAGGTGGCGAGCGAAGCGAGCCGGCGACCTCCGTAGCGTAACGAAGGTTGAGCGGGTGAAGCGTAACTCGCGGGTGACGACAAGCAAACTTACAAATAACTCTCATAAGTAGTGCAAAAGTACCAAGCCTCCGCTTTTTGGCCTCCCCCCCCCCCTCCCTATCATATCTCAGAAACTAGGAGACCCGTGTTTGGTGTTTTTTTACGGATTCGTATCTAGAGGAGGATCGGAAAAGAAAAAAACATTTTTTTCAAAATCTCCCCTCTTCACCCCCTTCTCCCCCCTTTAAGTGGATCTCAGAAGAAACTTGGAACATTTTCACTTGGGGCCCAGAGTATGTCAAAATCATTTTTTAAAATCAAAATGAGAATCCAAGATGGCGGCTGCTATAAATTTCGAATTGTTCATCAATTTTATCATGGGAGTCGTTTTCATGGTTTTCGAGGATGCTAAAGTCGATAGTAACGTTAAAATCCAAATCCAGGATGGCGGCTGCGACAATTTTCGAATTTTTCATCATGGATGTCGTTTTCATGGTTTTCGGGTATGGTAAAGCCGATGGTGGGGTCAAAATCAAAATCTAAGATGGCGGATGCGATCATTTTCAAAATGTTCATCATGGAAGTCGTTTTCATGGTTTACGAGGATGCTTAAGCCGATAGCGTGGTCAAAATCAGAATCCAAGATGGCGGCTGCGATAATTTTCGAAATGTTCATCATGGGAGTCGTTTTCATGGTTTTCGAGGATGCTAAAGCCGATAGTAAGGTCAAAATCAAAATCAAAGATGGCGACAACAAAAAATTCAAAGATATCATCATGGATGTCGTTTTCATGATTTTCGAGGGTAATAAAGATGATAGTGAAGTCAAAATCAAAATCCAAGATGGCGGCTGCGATCATTTTCGAATTGTTCATCATGGGAGTCATTTTCATGGTTTTCGAGGATGTTAAAGCCGATGGTGAGGTCAAAATCAAAATCCAAGATGGCGACAGCAAAAAATTCAAACATATCATCATGGATGTCGTTTTCATGGTTTTCGAGGGTAATAAAGCTGATAGTGAAGTCAAAATCCAAGATGGCGACTGCGATCATTTTCGAATTGTTCATCATGGGAGTCGTTTTCATGGTTTTCGAGGATGCTAAAGCCGATGGTGAGGTCAAAATCAAAATCCAAGATGGCGACAGCAAAAAATTCAAAGATATCATCACGGATGTCGTTTTCATGGTTTTCGAGGGTAATAAAGCTGATAGTGAAGTCAAAATCAAAATGCAAGATGGTGATTGCGATAATTTTCGAATTGTTCATCATGGGAGTCGTTTTCATGGTTTTCGAGGATGCTAAAGCCGATAGTGAGGTTTAAAATCCAGGAGGGCATAAACGACGTCACTGAAGGCCAGCTGCGTGTTGTCTGCGAGGTGGGCTGTAAACTTTTTCGACCGATCAGGAATAGACGTAAGTCGGAACTTAATTACCAGCGAGATTCTGGCACTGATGAGGAAACGACGAGAACTCACAAAGCCACACAGGCTGAGAGTCAGGTTCTTAACGGGGAGGTCAAAAAGCAGTTCGTACGCGATACTCGGAGTGCAAATAACCGAATTATAGAGCAAGCTTTAGCTCGGAATAAAGGCTCGAAGGTATTTGCCAAGCCCAATACCTCCCGCTGTTGCCTGACAAAGCTCAGAACGTCACAAGGCACCACCGTCACCTCAAAGCCAGAGATTCTAGCTGAAGTCGAAAAGTTCTACGGAGACTTATATGCTCAAAAACCTTGCCCACCTCAGGCCCACGGCGCGGATGACCAACGGGCCAAACTGACACGCCATCTCACAGACGAGCTTCCCGACATTGACATGAGTGAGATTGGAATGGCACTCAGGCAGCTTCACCACAACAAAGCCCCAGGGGATGACAGAATAACCATTGAGCTGCTCAAGACATGAGGAATACCTATCTTGACAAAGCTTGTAAACTCTTCAATTCCGTCATCCACACTTGCATAACACCGGAGGCATGGCATGGGAGTGTGGTAGTATTATTCTTCAAATAGTGCCATAAAGCGCTCCTTAAAAACTACCGCCCATCTCACTTCTGAGCCATATCTATAAGCTGTTCTCGAGGGTTATTCTAAATCATCTCGCCCAAAAGTTCGATGATTTTCAGCCACCGGAGCAGGCCGGGTTTCAAAAAGGTTACCGCACCATAGACCACATACACACCCTTAGGCAAGTGATTCAAAAGACCGATGAGTATAACCAGCCTCTATGCCTAGCGTATGTGGACTACGAGAAGACTTTCGATACTGTCGAGAACTGGGCTGTTCTAGAGTCCATGCAGAGATGCCTTATCGACTGTCGCTACGTTGAGGTGATGAGATGTCTGTATAAGGCCGCAACAGTGACCGTCTAAGTATAAGAACAGAGCACAAAACCAATCCAGCTGTTTACAAACGCGTTGGAGGACGTTTTCAAGACGATTGATTGGAAAGGACGGGGTGTTAATATCAACGGTCAGTACATCTCACACCTCCAATTTGCGGATGATATTGTCATCATAGCAGAGTCTCTGCAGGAGATGGAAAAAATGCTGAACAGCTTGAGCGTTTCTTCAAGGCGTGTGGGTCTCGGAATGAATCTGGCTAAACAAAACCAAAGTCATGTTTAATGGTCACGTCACCCCGAGACCTGTAATCATGAATGATGCTGCCCTCGAGGTTGTGCAAGAATACATTTATTTAGGCCAAAGTGTACAGTCACGAGCAATAGTATGTATACACCAAGCAGTATTCAAAAGCGAATTTCTGCTACCATATTGATTTAACTTTTGCCTTTTTAATAGATTTATTTTTTGGAAGCCATACTATTACGAAATAGGTCTTATTTCAAAGTGGAAACCAGTATTTCTCGAGTAAATTACATTTGAATGTTGTTAAGTGTATACATGTTATTGCTCGTGACTGTACAACTGGGCAGGCACGACTTTGAGAAGAAGGCAGCTAGAAGAATACGCTTAAGCTGGGCGGTATTCGGGAAGCTGCGTCATATCTTTGAATCATCGATCCCACAATCCCTTAAAACCAGGGTTTACAACCAGCGTGTCCTACCCGTAATGACTTACGGAGCCGAAACGTGAAGACTTACCATCGGCCTGGTCCACAAATTTAAGGTTGCTCAGCGTGCAATGGAGAGAGCAATGCTCGGGGTTTCTCTGGTGGATAGAATTTGTAATGAAGTCATTCGCCAGAGAACCAAATGTAGAACCAAATGGCACGTCTGTAGACGGACAAACGGCAGATGGAGCAAACATGTGCTTGAGTGGAGGACGCCGTGCTGAAAGATGGGTCGATGATTTATGGAAGGTGGCTGGCAGTGGATGGATGCGGCCTGCCCAAAACCGGGATGGTTGGCGCTCTTTGGGGGAGGCTTACGTCCAGTAGTGGACGGCAATAGGCTGATAATGATATAAAGCTGATAGCGAGGTCAAAATCAAAATCCAAGATGGTGGCTGCGATATTTTCGAAATAATCATCCTGGGATCGTTTTAATGGTTTTCGAGGATGTTAAAGCCGGTTAAAATGAAAATCCAAGATGGCGGCTGCGATAATTTTTGAATTGTTCATCATCATCCTGGGGGTCGTTATCATGGTTTTCGAGGATGCTAAAGCCGGTTAAAATCAAAATCCAAGATGGCGGCTGCGATAATTTTTTAATTGTTCATCATGGGAGTCGTTTTCATGGTTTTCGAGGATGCTAAAACCGGTAGTGAGGTCAAAATCAAAATCCAAGATGGCGACTGAAAAAAATCATTTTTTTTTATATTGGATGCCGTTTTCATGGTTTTCGAGGGTGTTAAAGCCGATAGTGAAGTCTAAGTCAGAATCTAAGATGGCGACTGCGATCATTTTTGAATTGTTCATCATGGGAGTCGTTTTAATAGTTTTCGAGGATGCTAAAGCCGATAGTAAGGTCAAAATCAAAATCTAAAATGGCGACTACAAAAAATTCTAAGTAAGAAATACTTTTCAACACACGACCCCGCGAGCTGCTTGCAGCTCGCGCAACGCGCAAATACTAGTTATATTATATAAAGCTCGATTACCACTCACTCACTGACTGACAGAATTGTTCTCCCAGATGGTGAAGGGGGAGGTGGGTATATTTTGACAGATTCGTATACAAGTCACTCTCGTGAGTATGGGAAAAATCCCAAACCTCCCCTTTTCGCCCCCCCTCTCCCCCTCCCCATCGTATCTCGGAAACTAAGAGACCCGTGTTTTGTTTTTTTACGGATTCGTATAGAGGAGGCTCGGAAACGTAAAAATCATTGTTTAGAGTCCCCCCTCCCCTTTTCCCCTTCTCCCCCCTTTAGGAGGATCTCGGAAGTTAACAGACTTGCAACAGTTTTTTTTTCAGATTCATGTCAAGGGGCCCAGAGTTGGTCAAAATCATTTTTCAAAACTCTCCCCTCTCCCCCCCTTCACCCCTCCCCCCGTCGTATCTCGGAAACTAAGAGACCCATGTTTTGTTTGTTTACGGATTCGTATAGAAGAGGCTTGGAAAAGAAAAACCCATTTTTCAAAGTTCCCCCCCCTTGCCCCCCTTCCTCCCCCTTTCGGCGGATATCGGAAGTTCACAGATTTTCAACATTTTTTTTTTCAGGTTCATGTCAAGGAACGCAGATTTGGTCAAAATCATTTTTCAAAACTCCCCCCTCTCCCCCTCTCCACCCCTCCCCCCATAGCGGTAAAGCGAAGCGCAGCGTAGCGTAGGGATAAGGTCACGATAGCTTTCCGGTGGTAGGTAGCGTAACGAAGGTTGAGTGGGTGAAGCGTAACTCAGCGGTGACGACAAGCAAACTTACAAGTAACTCTCATTAGTAGGGCAAAAGTACCAAGCCTCCCCTTTTTGCTCCCCCCCCCTCCCAATCGTATCTCAGAAACTATGAGACCCGTGTTTTGTTTTTTATGGATTGGTATAGAGGAGGCTCGGAAAAGTAAAAACCATTTTTCAAAGTCTCCCCCTCTTGACCCCGTTCTCTCCCCTTTAGGCGGATCTCAGAAGAGAGTTGGAACATATTTTTTTTCATATTCATATCAAGGGGCCCAGAGTATTTCAAAATAATTTTACAAAACTCCCCCCTCTCCCCCTTCACCCCTCCCTCCATCGTATCTCGGAAACTAGGTAGCGTAGGGATAAGGTCACGATACCTTTCCGGTGGTAGGCAGGTTCTGAGTGGAGCGAACCTGCGAGACCGAGTGGAACGAAGGGGGGAGGTGGCGAGCGAAGCGAGCCGGCGACCTCCGCAGCGTAAAGAGGGTTGAGTGGGTGAAGCGTAACTCAGGGGTGACGACAAGCAAACTTACAAGTAACTCTCATGAGTAGGGCAAAAGTACCAAGCTTCCCCTTTTTGGCATCTCCCCCCCCCTCCTAATCGTATCTCAGAAACTAAGAAACCCAGGTTTTAGTTTTTTACGGATTCTTATAGAGAAGGCTCGGAAAAGAAAAACCCATTTTTTCAAAGTTGCCCCTCTTGACCCTTTCCCCCCCCCTTAAGGCGGATCTCAGAAGAGACTTGGAACATTTATTTTTTCAGATTCTCATCAAGGTACCCGGAATTGGTCAAAATGATTTTTCTAAACTCCCCCATTTCCGTCTCTTCACCCATCCCCCCATCGTATATCGCAAAAACTATGTAGCGGTAAAGCGAAGCGTAGGAATGAGGTCACGATTTCCGGTGGTAGGTAGGTCCTGAGTGGAGCGAACCTGCGAGACCGAGTTGAGCGAAGGGGGTAGGTGGCGAGCGAAGCGATCCGGCGACCTCCGTAGCGTAACAAAGGTTGAGCGGGTGAAGCGTAACTCGCGGGTGACGACAAGCAAACTTACAAATAACTCTCATAAGTAGGGCAAAAGTACCAAGCCTCCGCTTTTTGGCCTCCCCCCCCCCCTTTCCCTATCGTATCTCAGAAACTAGGAGGTGTGTTTGGTGTTTTTTTACGGATTCGTATAGAGGAGGATCGGAAAAGGAAAAACCATTTTTTTCAAAATCTCCCCTCTTCACCCCTTTCTCCCCCCTTTAAGTGGATCTATTTCCTTTATTTTCTCTTGGGGCCCAGAGTATGTCAAAATCATTTTTCAAAATCAAAATGAGAATCCAAGATGACGACTGCTATTATTTTCGAACTGTTCATCAATTTTATCATGGGAGTCGTTTTCATGGTTTTCGAGGATGCTAAAGCCGATAGTAAGGTAAAAATCCAAATCCAAGATGGCGGCTGCGACAATTTTCGATTTTTTCATCATGGATGTCGTTTTCATGGTTTTCGGGTATGCTAAAGCCGATGGTGGGATCAAAATCAAAATCTAAGATGGCGGATGCAATCATTTTCAAAATGTTCATCATGGGAGTCGTTTTCATGGTTTTCGAGGATGCTAAAGCCGATAGTGAGGTCAAAATCAAAATCAAAGATGGCGACAGCAAAAAATTCAAAGATATCATCATGGATGTCGTTTTCATGGTTTTCGAGGGTAATAAAGATGATAGTGAAGTGAAAATCCAAGATGGCGGCTGCGATCATTTTCGAATGTTCATCATGGCAGTCATTGTCAAGTCCCGACATTGACATGGATGAGATTGGAATGGCACTCAGGCAGCTTCACCACAACAAAGCCCCAGGGGATGACAGAATAACCATTGAGCTGCTCAAGGCAAGAGGAATTCCTATCTTGACAGAGCTTGTAAACTCTTCAATTCCGTCATCCACACTTGCATAACACCGGAGGCATGGCATGGGAGTGTGGTAGTATTATTCTTCAAAAAGGGCGATAAAGCGCTCCTTAAAAACTACCGCCCCATCTCACTTCTGGGCCATATCTATAAGCTGTTCTCGAGGGTTATTCTAAATCGTCTCGCCCAAAAGTTCAATGATTTTCAGCCACCGGAGCAGGCCGCAGGGAGCAGTGGTGGCCCAGTGGTATTGGCCCCGACTTACGAGTTGTAGGTCGTGGGTTCGAATCCCGGCAGGCGCATTACTTTGTGTAATTTATTTCATCACCACTGCTCTCAAAACGGTGAAGGAAAACATCGTGAGGAAACCGGCATGTCCTAGAACCAAAAATTCGAAGACATGTGACATCCACCAATCCGCACTGGGCCCGCGTGGTGGATTATGGCCCACCCCCTCTCACAGAAAGAAGGCCTGTTTCCCAGCAGTGGGAACATTAATAGGCTGATGATGATGATGAGCAGGCCGGGTTTCAAAAAGGTTACCGCACCATAGACCACATACGCACCCTTAGGCAAGTGATTCAAAAGACCGAGGAGTATAACCAGCCTCTGTGCCTAGCGTATGTGGACTACGAGAAGGCTTTCGATACCGTCGAGACCTGGGCTGTTCTGGAGTCCATGCAGAGATGCCTCATCGACTGTCGCTACGTTGAGGTGATGAGATGTCTGTATAAGGCCGCAACAGTGACCGTCTGAGTACAAGAACAGAGCACAAAACCAATCCAACTTTTTACAAACATGTTGGACGACGTTTTCAAGACGATTGATTGGAAAGGACGGGGTGTTAATATCAACGGTCAGTACATCTCACAGCTCCGATTTGCGGATGACATTGTCATCATAGCAGAGTCTCTGCAGGAGCTGGAAAAAATGCTGAACAGCTTGAGCGATTCTTCAAGGCGTGTGGGTCTCGGAATGAATCTGGCTGAACAAAACCAAAGTCATGTTTAATTGTCACGTCACCCCGAGACCTGTAATCGTGAATGATGCTGCCCTCGAGGTTGTGCAAGAATACATTTATCTAGGCCAAAGTGTACAACTGGGCAGGCACGACTTTGAGGAGGAGGCAGCTAGAAGAATACGCTTGGGCTGGGCGGTATTCGGGAAGCTGCGTCATATCTTTGAATCATCGATCCCACAATCCCTTAAAACCAGGGTTTACAACCAGCGTGTCCTACCCGTAATGACTTACGGAGCCGAAACGTGAACACTTACCATCGGCCGGGTCCGCAAATTTAAGGTTGCTCAGCGTGCAATGGAGAGAGCAATGCTCGGGGTTTCTCTGGTGGATAGAATTCGTAATGAAGTCATTCGCCAGAGAACCAAATGTAGAACCAAATGTAGAACCAAATGGCACGTCTGTAGACGGACAAACGGCAGATGGAGCAAACATGTGCTTGAGTGGAGACCGCGAATGGGCAAACGTAGTGTAGGACGCCCTGCTGCAAGATGGGTCGATGATTTAAGGAAGGTGGCTGGCAGTGGATGGATGCGGCCTGCCCAAAACCGGGATGGTTGGCGCTCTTTGGGGGAGGCTTACGTCCAGTAGTGGACGGCAATAGGCTGATGATGATATAAAGCTGATAGCGAGGTTAAAATCAAAATCCAAGATATTTCTGCGATATTTTCGAAATAATCATCCTGGGAGTCGTTTTCATGGTTTTCGAGGATGCTAAAGCCGGTTAAAATCAAAATCCAAAATGGCCACTGAAAAAAAACATTTTTTTTTATATTGGATGCCGTTTTCATGGTTTTCGAGGGTGCTTAAGCCGATAGTGAAGTCTAAATCAGAATCTAAGATGGCGGCTGCGATCATTTTTGAATTGTTCATCATGGGAGTCGTTTTAATAGTTTTCGAGGATGCTAAAGCCGATAGTAAGTTGAAAATCAAAATCTAAAATGGCGACTGCAAAAAATTCTAAGTAAGAAATACTTTTCAAAACACGACCCCGCGAGCTGCTTGCAGCTCGCGCAACGCGCAAATACTAGTTTATTTATAATCTCAAATCAGATTCGACTTGTAATTGTTGTTGTTTCTATATTTGTTTTTGTATACAGGCACGCACTTGGCGCATGTTCGCCGTGCTAACTAAGAGGAGCGATTACGAGACATTAGCATTTATGTATGGTCCAGAGATGACACCGCGGACCCCCATACATATACTCGCGGACCCCCAGGGGTCCGCGGACCACAGGTTGGGAAACACTGCTGTAGAGCCTTTGGTCAACAACTGATTACATCACGGCTTGAAGCTTTTCTTGCTATATCATCATCTGGGTGACTCCCCGTCCGATCATGAACCGTCCCCGGGCAGACGATGTGTTGTGTTCCACGCACGTATTCAGGAGCTGTCGGGAATGTGACGGAGCTCTTTAAGAGGGCCAAAGGATGCCGGGATCGCGGGACTGTCCTAACAGGTTACCGTGATGATGGAACGTAAAGGGCTATTGAAGGACGTCGTGGATTTTAGTCAGTACGAGTCTGATAGTCCCTCCGTCCAACTCCAGCCTTGGGTAGGGGGACTCGTCATTTCATGATTTTTACCACATGAAAAAACATCTTATCATCATCAACAGCCTATAATGTTCCCACTGCTGGGACACAGGCCTCCTCTCTGTGAGAGGGAGTGGGCCATATCCACCACGCGGACCCAGTGGGGATTGGTGGATGTCACGATGTATTCGAATTTTTGTTTCTAAGACATGTCGGTTACCTCACGATGTTTCCTACACCGTTTTGAGAGCAGTGGTGATGAAATAAATTACACAAAGTAATGCGCCTGGCGGGGTTCGAACCCACGACCTATAACTCTTTAGTCGGGACTGATACCACTGGGCCGCCACTGCTCTCAAAACACTAAATAACATCTGCTTAGGTTTTTTTCTCAGCCAAAAATTTGAGGAACTCTGGATAAAAAAGCATTTTCTCAACACTAGGATTTAAGTCCGTGGCGAGTAAATTGCAAACATTCAACCTCACAAACTACACAAAGCCTTTTGCCGGTAAAAATATTACGTTTGGATATTTTTTTTCTTGTGGGAGTTGAACCCGAGACACGCAGAGTACCGCAGCAGTCGATTGCTTATTCCACTGCACCAATGATGCCGTTAAATTGAGCTTATTTGATTTGGATTTAAAAATCAACTTTATTTCTGTTGGCTTTTTTAGACACATATTTTTTGGACTGGGATATCTTCAATTGAGTCGTCCCACTAAAAGTGGAGTAAAAGGGACTGTTATACTCGTACTGACTAATACCTAACTTTGTTCCTTCAATTGCTTTTGTGTTCTAGGCTTGCGGTATCCTCTTAAGACATTACTGAAACAACAAAAAGATTTTTTCTTCATAGTCTTATATGTCACTACAGTTATTTGTACAGATTACGTTTTCTTTTTTAGGGGTGTAAAGTCTCGGGACTACGAATTAGCCTGACCCCGGAACGTATTGAGGGTCACCGTAGATTTCAGACAGTACAAGTATGACAGTCCCTCCTGCCCTGCCCTGGTTGTTTTTCTTTAAAGGGGTGAAAAAAAGCTACTGCCTTCAAACCGGTTTTAAGCGACTCAAGCTGCTTTGAGAACAAAAGCTCAATGAAAAGCCCAATTGACTAATTGAGCTATCAAAGTAAGGTAAACGAACCTTACAGTCATACATCAAGCCCTCATAGCTAGAATGCTACGTACAAAGAGGGGCATTGAATGTTAGTAAGAAGTGGGTGTGAGCCACCCACTGTTCCTCGTCAAAATGACCTCACACAACGAGGGAGACATTGAATAAAATATTGCAAGTCTGCATGATGAGTAACACGTTGCTAAGATACTGAATAAAGACACAATAACACTCATCGTGTCTTACTACTTTTCGTGATACATTGATGCTAATTTTACGTCTTGTGACTTCATTAACAAGTCAAGATTACGTTTTTAATGTGTTTTACTGAATTTAGTTAAAAGCCCTCGCGACCTAGATAGTAGATAAGTACGAGTATGTACGTTGTATGTTTTGACCTAGGAGCGCGCTTGTAGGGACAGTCGATGCCCTAGTGGCCTACATCTTGCCTGGGCCTTACACCGCGCATGTGCATAACACCGCTGAATGGAAAACCAGACTACGCTCCGTGACAATGGCTCAACTTGAATAATATTAGAATACTGCTCGATTTTGTGGTAAACATTCGCGTACTTACAAAACAAATTGCAAATGTGTAGATGTTGCAACCGAATGAGGTTTAATCAGTTTGAATAGCAGTTGTGAGTTGGGGAAAAAAGATGTCTTTGTTTCTATAATTTTGACTCATTTCATGATCAGTTCAAAGCGCAAATTCATGGTCATTGAAGTTAATGACAAAGTGTGTATTAATAACAAACCTTTATCTGATGACTAATGTGGGAAGGGAGATTTGACTCTTTATACTGGCAACACTCCCCGCTTTTGTTGTCCCCAGAAAGAAAAATGGCCGACTCACGTAATGTCAAAACTCTTAGGGCGAGAGATTATTGTGAAAACGTGTAAAATACCATTCAAATAGTGAAAAAAGTGCGTTTTAGTGTCTGTGACGTGTTAAAGTGCTTAAAATACAGTGTTCTACCGTGAATTTACAGTTTCTAATATCCTATGGTGACGGATTTTACTGTATAGTTACTGCCTGCTGAATAGATGCACAGTAAGTATTTTGATGTTATGTTTAGCATTCTAAAGCCTTATTTACGCTCAAAAAGGCATTACAACACGTTATTGATCGTCATCTTGCAGTAGTTACGTTAATTTCTATAAAAACTCCATCCATTGAATCATTACTTCGAAGATTTTCTCGATGTATATTTTGAAGGATTTGATGTCCGGAAACGATGTGTTTCGTGGTATAAACTGTGCCCCAGCCTTGATAGTACGTATAAAACGAGGTGAGAATGCAAAAACAGCGATAAAATACTGTACTCTTGCATATATCGAGTTATTTTTTTCATTGGTACAAACTATAATCACATCACAACCGTAAATAGAAATATGATTATATTTTGCATGTATGTCTTTAGCTGTCACTGTCGTAGCGTTTAGAGCTCAAAATATATAGTAAAAAGGTTTATTGTCCATTGATATTAACAAGATAGTATTTTCTGTATTAATTATATTGATAATCTTTGGAAAGAAAGTGAAATTGACATGTAACCAGCTGATATTGAGTGCATAATAGGTACTTTAAATGACTTTGATTTCAGACTGCATTTGCAGTGGTAGTTGTAGTTCTTCTTCTTCTTCTGTAATGATGGACATGTAATAGAGAAAAAAATAATATCTAAAACAATTACAAAACCAGTATATATACATACATTTATTTATTTTAAAACTTTGGGTATAAAGCCAAAAAAATACCCCAAAAACAGAATTAAATTAACTTTATAAAAAATTAGGCGTTTTTTCTTGGATACTATTACAAAGGCGTGTCTTGCTCCACTTATTTACTTATTGCACGAAACTTGTTGCGTGTACGTAAGTGTAGCCTGGAGCATGAATAATGGAGTAACTACACTTGCCAATGCGGTACACCAAAGATGACAACAAAGCAATATCCATTATTACACCGGCTTCCTAAGTAACAGTTTCGGGGATTATTTAAGTAACCGTATAATTCAACCATATCTCACAGTATACATAACACAATGAAAAATCGGAAACTCTATCATTTCGCCGCTGCAAAATGCCATCTTTTGCTATTTACAAGGTTTTCGTGGGATTTTTTTTACAATGTTGAGCACGTTTTTTTTACCTCCTGAAAAGTTGGCCGAATTCACTTACCGCTTTCTTATAGGAATGGTGCGATTTGAGAGAAAATATATAAAACATTTAAAAAACCAGTTTTGAGACAAAAAATGTAATAAAATCAGAAAATTACATATAATTTACATTAATATTATGAGTCTGTGCTACTAAACTTTGCGAACTCATCTAATAAAAATCATCGGAAACAAATATGTGCAAATTTTGACACAGTTAAGTTTAAAATAAGCTCTTTAAAAAAATAAAACTGCTGTTTTTTTTTCATGTAGTGTAATGTAAGGCATGTCAAACAAACACTCTTTCTTTCAATGCATAAAACCAAATACTAATTCATCATTTTCCTCCCATTTTACTCATGGTCATTCGCAACACGTTTTCTTCTTCCATTCTCCCCTATCAGACGTCATAGTATCATTTACTCTTCTTTCATATCATTTCTTAGACAATCCATCCATTTTTTCTTTGTCCTTCCTCTTCCTCTCCTTCCATCAACATTCATTCATACTCATCACTCTCTTAGTCACATGAGTGTTTTCCCTCCTCATCACATGTCCATACTCAGATAGACGTCCCCTTTGATTAAAACGCTGAATCTAATAATCTTGCTTCATGATTTTATTGGCATCAGTCGTGAAATGTCATTTACTTTAAAACATGTCATGAAAACCTATGAGCAATACTCCAGATTTTCCAACGATGAGTTTTCCTGTAGGTAATGACAAGTCCCATTTAGATCCCTCACTACACAATTTTCTCAAGAAAAATTACTGAGTCAGATTTTCTTTATAAAAAGTGGGTTTTTCATATAAAGACGCTCCCTCACCGTGATCATTCACCTGTAATGTAACGTTACGGATTCGAACATTCGAAGACAATAGAGCATCAAATTGCGCACTTTTAAGTGGTGAATGACAAGAAGTTACAAGTACTCATGGTGAGGGAGCGCCTTTAAGTGTGAAGAAATTATTTTTATTAAAGCTTTTTATTTATTCATTCATTGTAAAGAAATTTTAAAATTTGAAATAAAATGAATAAAAACAGAATCACGCAGGAATTATTAAAAGCTGAATCATTTTTTTCTGTAACAAAACTCTCTTGTTTTAATCCCGTTTCAAGTAGAGTCAGCACAGCATTTTTCTTCCACACTTCTCTATAACTATTTTTAACGCAATAACGCATGCTACGTGCATCATAAAGATGATTTTTTAGTTACTGAAAAACATTCAAAACAGGAATAGAAAATGTCAGCTTGCAAGTGTGAGTTGCAATGCAACTGAATTTGAGACTCAACCAGTTCTAGTTACTAATATTTGTAAAAATTACTGCATATTTATAAATGTCTATTTATTTCCTTTTTATCTAGTTTTACAAATGAGGATAGCATATTATCTTGTTATCTAATAATAGCCTATTTATCTATTCTGCTTTAGTTAATTTGTAAATGATCTAAAAACAATTGATATAAGGTTGTTTACATTGTGTTTTAATGGCATTTCTATCTTGAACTTCTTATAAGACATACAATACCAAGTAAATATTATATAGACCAGTGTTCCTTGTGGTTTCACGCCCACTGCTTGATTCCTATTAGTCTTAGCGTGATTGTTATTACCCTCCCCGATAAATAGACTTCTTTTTGTTTTGGATAACAAAAAGAAATTTTCAATTCTTGTGTGTGAGTGTGTCCAAGAACTTCACAACCTCATCCCACCAGCCGACTTCTATCATCGCACATCTAGACGAACGGCAAATTACCATCCTCACCTTATTGCTATACCACCAATTCGCAGTAAGAATTTCCAAACATCTTCTGTAATGTGGACAACGAAGGAGTGGAACTATCTGCCTGCGTCTGTGTTTCCGAACACATACAACCCTAATTTCTTCAAAGTTAGAGTGAACAGGCTTCTTCTGGGTAAGCTCGCTCCATCGTCGACCTTTTCTTAGTCACTCCTGACCTAGGCTGAGGTCAAGAGCAAACCCATGGCAGATAAAATAATAAAGGAAAAAAACCAACCAGTATATCCTGAGACGAGTGTTAAAAAACAAAAATAATAATAATAAAAATTGCTACTTTTAGTGCAATATCAATGATAATGTACTGTGTATTGACCAATTATTAGGCAATACAATATACATGATAAAGGACTCATTTATTTCATAATGGTACATGTTGAGACAGGATTACAAATTCTTTGTCACTTTTTTATTGTCAGATTCATCATCGACTTAGTCTTAATCCAACTAAGTTGTAGTTGGCTCCTGTTTGAACTGGTTGCAGCTGAATATCAGTATTTAAGTCTAGAATGGATATGTTACTTCTAGTCAAGCTTGCTTCACTGTCAACCATATCATCGCAAGTCTCAATATCGAAATAAACAAAAACATATTTTTTTAATAAAGCTACCTCAGTAAATGAAAGAAAGTGTCTCAATAATATTAGTGTAAATTAATCCTTTGTTAGTGATTTTTTATCCAGTGTTGCAGTTTTAAGTGTTGGATTGCATTCAATATTTTGATTCAGTTTTTAAGGTAATTTGAACTCTAATGACTTTAATAATATACTTCTTTTTGATGGATTATAGCTACACATTTTTGTCAGTACCGCATTCTTCACAGTTCAGAATTTGTTTTATGAAATCAGAAAATGCTTTCACTATTCGAATAGGTAAAATTCTAAAGTCATAATGACGTCAAATCGGCCCCGTTTATGACTTAAATCTAAGCGTACAATTAAAGAGGCGCGGGCGGGCAGCGGAAGCGGGTGGCGGGTCACGAAATAGACTAGGTTTCCGCTCAAACCGCCCTGCCTGCACTTGGTGACTTATAACCTAAAATATCTAAGTTTGCAATAACAGTGGCGTGGGGCGGGCAGCGGAAGCGGGTAGCAGGTCACGAAACAAACTAGTTTTCCGCTCGAACCGCCCCGCCTGCACTTGGTGGTGCACCTTAGTCGAAAACTATGTGTTTGTGTTACCCGCCAGCGGATTCCGCTACCCGCCACTTTGCACACTAAGCGAGAAGCGGCGCTAATAAGACATTTAGTTACTTTGTAAGTACGCGAATTTGCCACTGGCGTCACATCGTGGTATGTTTCAAACACTTCCACATTTATAGGAGAATCTGAATCGAGTATTTGAACTAGGGTAAAATACCCCTTTGAACTTAGGCGCGGGCCAAATAGAAAAGACGTAAGACGAGGACGCGTCGCGGGCCGGCGAAAATGTATGAGAGTCGCGCCCGCGAGGCCGCTACGCGTCTTTTCTGTATGTTTTACGTTACGACGAGACATATGATAAAGAGACGCCGAAGTGACACATGTCTCCGCCCCGTCTGGGTAGTAGGCAAGGTCGAAAACAGGCAGTTATAGTGATCAAAATAGTTTTTGACTTGCAATAAGCGACTGGTTTGTTGTCAGTAATAGTGCATTGTGCCAAACTGAGCAATCACATCATTAGCATATACGACCATAAACGCAGTGGCGTAGCTAGGCAGGGGCGAAGCGGACCCTAGCTCCCGGCCCCCCATCGGGAAGGGCGTCACGCTCACAGAAAACAAAATCTTGGCAACGGCGATGACAAGTTTATAACCAGCCAGTAAAGCAGTTACTTACAAATTCTACTAAGAAATAGAGGCCTCGCAATGCTGATATGGCGACGATCTCGTTTACATACTGTCGCCGCACACGAGACACTCGCGACAGCCACAAACGCCGCCACGAGAAGCTGGACGCGGCTACAGAGGTAGCTGAAGCGCGCGACAGACATTTGTGGCCGGTGGTCGACACTTGTGGTCGTTGGCTGCTACTTTTTTAACCAATGCCTTACTGAGGCAAGAGAGAGAGGGGTGCGGAATCGCGCGAGTGGCGTGTGGCGGCGTACAAAACTCCCTTCTGCGGGGAGCCCTTTGTTCTAGCACCTCCACAGCTCAAGCGAGGCCCCTCGTTACAAGATAACAATAAAACATCTGACAATCACATTTGTTGTACAGCTGGATGACTTGAGAGCACCAAGTCATCTTTCAAGAGGTCACGCGATTTTCGTCCTGAAACTGAAATAAAAGGGCCTTAAAAATGCCTCTTGCCCCTTCCTAGATTCGGTCTTCTACTCCACTGCATACACGGAACGCATGAAGCAGTTAGAATCGACTGTTTGCGCAGTACATAGTTTGCTTCATCTGAGAAATGGGCATGTTGTTTTTTATAGCCTCTACACAATATTTTCAATATCTTCATGAGAATTAAAAGTCATATCACGTCTCTCTGAGTCTATAAGTTATTAATTTTATCAATCATCTCTTTTGTTGATAGCATAACATTTTACCGTACTTTTAGGATGGCTCAGCTAAATACCAACTTGTTGCACTTGATTCGGTGGAACGCAGAGCTTAGAGGTTCGTTGGCGACGTCAAATTGGTGAATGCCAAGCTTCATAACTTGACTCATCGCCGCAAGGTTGCTTCTCTGTCGGTCTTCTAGAGATTGTACTTTGGTGAATGTGCCCAAGAACTCCACGACAACACGTTTTCTTCTTCCATTCTCCCTTATCACACGTCCCAGTATCTTTTGCTCCTTTTTCTTTCATATCATTCCTTAGACAGTCCATCCATCTTTCCTTTGGCCTTCCTCTTCCCCTCCATCCATCAACATTCATACTCATTACTCTCTTCGTCACATGGGTGTCATCCCTTATCATCACATGTCCATACCAAGACAGACGATTCCCTTTCATTTTTTCTGTAACAGGCGTCACTTTCAAACTTCCCCGTATAAACTCATTCCTTTCTTTATCCATTCTTGTCACTCCACACATCCATCTTAACATCCTCATCTCCGCTACATGCAATCGTTTCTCATCTATCTTTTTCACAGCCCAGCATTCCGATCCATACAATACGACAGGTCTAATGACAGATTTGACTTGTGTGGCAATAAAAATATTCCTGCAACTTGCATCACGACCTTAGCTTGAATATTGATTTGAGTTTTAAATAGCCCAGCCATGCAGTCTATTCTAAATCTATCTATAGACCTAATTCACCCCTTTCATTCAGATGTGTATAATTAGCTACACCTTTGTGGGTTAATTATTTACAAGTGGGTAACTCTTTAAGGGCGCGTAGTACGCGTGAAAATGACATGTTTTATGCTTTTACGACAGGGCAGTTGTTAAATCAAAAGTGAGATGAAAGTTTGATAATATCCCATTGTAGCGAGTTTCCTCCGTGCCTCGAAAAGCAACATTATTTTATTATTACATTCCCTAAACATTTTTTTAGTGCACTACAGAGCCATATTTCTTATTTTCATACAGCTATGTAAAACTAATAAAAACTGGTTAATATTTGACAACTATTTGCGACGTTGCCAACTTTCAGAATAAGCGCTCTTAACAGAAAAAATATTCCTTTGTTTCTTAAGAGGGATGCAACAGGGTGACTATATATTGCAATAAGCGCAATGACTCACGCTATATTTCCCTACACAGGGTGGGCAGTGAGTCAGCACTATACATATGTGTCACTATCTCATGTTTATATCTACGTAAATAATGCTCATTCATTCAATGACATTCCAACTGTGATAGGGAATACATGTCTGAATTATTGTTAGTATTTATTTGTAAATAAAAATAAATATTTTAAATATTTAAAATTTATTGCTCAAAATGGAATCTCAGCTACAGTTATTATTAATAAGACAGTGTTGTGTGTGAGTATTAATTGTTTATTTGTGTTTAATAAACGAATATCTGCCCCCCTAGACAAGTCGCAAACGATAATCGTTAACGCTCGGTTCTCCCCAATAGATTTTCAACCTTATTCCTTCGAGTCTTTAGTTGAAAATCTATTGAAGATTTCATGGCGTTGTCGTTAGTTCCAGTCGCTAACGCTTAGAAATCCTAAATAGATTTTCAATTAAAGACTCGAAGGAATAAGGTTGAAAATCTATTGGGGAGATTATCGTTTGCGACTTGTCTAGGGGGGCTGGTTGACCGAGCTTCGCTCGGTTTTTTGTTTTTGGCCCTCATCGGTCATGGCGTTATAGATGTGGCGGTTCTTAAAACGCGGTTTCTAAAACGTCCATATCTTGGGAACCGAGTCGATTCATTGAGCCGAAAACCCCCTAATCTGTAACTTTCATGAAAATCCTTGGAGCCGTTTCCGAGATCCTGATTAATATAAATAAATATACAAGAATTGCTCGTTTAAATATATTAGATTAGATAGATAAGATAGATGTCCGGTTTCGTTCCGTACAAAGTTTAAAGGGGTTATTTTATTAAAGCAATGAATATTTGCAAAGTTAAAAATTTGAGAGTGGGGTCTCATGACGTCACAAGAAATTAAACATATTTCTTCTTTGTGACGTATTGCTAATTTAAAAGTGCCGTATCTTCTTCAATTTTGGTATATGTACCAACCAAAAAAAAGTACGAGTCAATTTTGTTTTTGTAAATCTGATCTACGGTCTAATTACTTAGAATTATTTAGTCAAATAGCCAATTCTGTCAATAAAAATAATTCAGCACGTGGGTTCAGAAACCAGTCCTTACTGAATGGTAGCGTAGCAAACGGACAACAGTCAGTAAAGCATAGTTTATAATTATGTCTCATCCTCAATGATATTATAAAGAAAGATACGCCATGTTCATACTGAATGGCGTTGAGAAACGTTGCGTTGTTATTATAATAATTTAAAACTACAACTGCGATAGATAAATATAGATAGGGATAGAAAAGAGCAACAATTGTCTTACTTTGTCCTCAACAATTTGTGCGTTCTAGTGCGATATCTAGCTCTTTTTATTTATAATAATTATCATTGCTCATCCAACAGTCTTGAACAGAATCTCATGTTAATTTCCAGATGTGAGCGGGACATGTGGGGCGCGCAGGCGGGCTGGTGGTGCGGCGCGCTGGCGGCGGCCGCGCTGCTGCTGCTGCTGCTCGCCGCGCGCTGCCGCCGCAACACACGCAAGCGTGTCTCCAGCACGCATCACGTGAGTACACAACTTGAGCGGGACATTTTACAGGAGTCAGCGGGACATTGCTGGTGTGTCTCATCATTATCATCAGCCGGAAGTCGTCCACTCTCTCCTCGCCTCCTTCTTAGACCGCCACGCCAAACGACACTTCGCCTCTTGAATCCATCGGTTGCCCGCGACTCTCACGATGTCGTCGGTCCACCTAGTGGGAGGTCTGCCTACGCTGCGTCTTCCGTTCTGTCATCTATCATGATCAACAGCCTATAATGTTCCCACTGTTGGGACACAAGCCTCCTCTCTGTGAGAGGGAGTGGGCCATAATTTACCACGCGGGCCCAGTGCGGGTTGGTAGATCTCACATGTCTTCGAAGTTTTGGTTCTAGGATATGCCGGTTTTCTCACGATACTTCGCGATGTTTTCCTTGACTGTTTTGAGAGCAGTGGCTTTATCCGGTCTGTGATCGCTACTCGAGAACTTTTCCTCCCATCGGTTATCAGTTCTACGAGCGATATAGTCGGATGTGGAAACTATGAAGAATATCGATAAACATTGAAAGGACTCTCGAGGCCGATTTTGACGAAAACTGAAACTGCATGATTGTATTACCAAAAAATCAATAATCCTAGTCAGGAATCTTAACACGCTTTGTTTGGAAAAAAGATACACCCTGAATTATTACACCATTTAATAGTGTTGCTAATAAGAATGAAATTCTGGGAAGTAATCATGTATATACGGCAAACTTAAAGAAAACATCTAATTTCAAAAAAACTAATCTTACTTAAAGATGTTTTTTATGCTAGTTTCAGCTCTTAATTATCCTGTTCTGTGTTCCAGGTGCACATAGTCCGTGGCTCAGTGCCGCGGCTGGTGGTGCCGCGGCGCGTGTCCCTGTGCGGGCGCGCGGTCCCCGCCCCGCGCCGCGCCCGCGCCGCCCTGTCCGGCGCCCCCGCCGACGACCCCCAAAACATACCCCCACAGATCATAATCGTTAACAACCCCGCCCCAACTCCTCCGCAACCCCCCGATCCCCCCGGACCTTCCGAATACATCCCCAAACTGCCTCTACCTGAACAGTGGTTACATAAAAGACTAGATTACAAATACACAAACATACCTCGCCCTCTAGCGCAACTCTCCGCAGATCTAGGCGCGGATTTGACGCAAGAATCTCGCGCCAAAAAGTACAGTGCAACCCGTTCGCCTTCGTTAGAGAAAGACGATAAGTCCCCGTTCCCCGCGAGCGCTACCCCCAAGACGGATAAAGAGGTGTTCGGTTTTGATTCGGAAGCTGTCGAAAAACTTAGCGAGAATATGAGCGAGAGGTCCCCGGAGAGCGAGGAGGCGTCTCCGAGCAATCTAAGGAGGTTCCGCTCAGTCAGTACTAGGCTTAACATGTGTAGTGTGAATGAGAGTCCTCATTTAGAAGGACAACAGGAGAGATTAGAGATGCAGAACTCTCCGAGAGTGCTAGAATGTAGTTCAGCGAAAGAAAAGTCTTCAGCACCTAAATTCGACTTTTCCCCAAAACTTCTGGCAGAAACTATGGCTTCTCCAAGGTTTTTTACGCCTCCTGAAACAGTTTCTCCAATGTTTTTCGCTGAACCATCACCAAGATCGGTCTACTACGACACAGTAAGGTCTCCTAAATTCTTCCCTGAAACTCCTCGCGACGCAGAAGTACCAGTGCCACAATCACCGCGAGCATTAGGAGATCACTTAAACAGAAATGGGGTCACAGAGAAACCTTGTTCCCCAAGATTGTTGAACAGACCCAGTCCTAAAGTCCACAGTTACAATAAGGAGAACTATTTTACATTTGAACAATCGTGTTTAGAAGATAGAGCAAGGCCGAAGAGGTATGGTGGGAGAAATTCTATTGAAAAAGAACGGTTCACTCCACCCGCTGATAAAGAAGTGAGGAAATACAGACGGCATCATAGCTGTGAGACTAATTTTAAAACTATAGAACTTAACATAAGTAAATGTGAAGATAATAAAGACGCAGACACCAAAATAGGTGAAGATGTCACTGACTGCTGCCTTAAAATGGATACTTTGGAAATCGAACCGAAAGTTATAGAGGAACCTGACACAGCTCCTAGTCCTTCTAACTCGGCTCAAGCAAGACGACAGAGACTTAAATCGATATCCTTAGATTCTGATAACGCGAAAATTATTGAACAAAACTTAGGTCTGCCCATAGCCAAGCAGATGAAAGATCAAATGAATGAGGCCTACAAGAATCAAGAGACCAGTACCTCGTGTGAAAGTATGGAAAGGCACCACGCTCAGAAAACACCGCCAACCGAAAGGCCTATGTTCAAATTCGAAGGCGAAGTGAAAGAAAAAATCCCGGAGACCGAAGATCCGAAATCTCCCGATGTTAAACTAAAAAAGACTCTTCGGCAGAGTTCAGACACACAATCATTCTTGGACATGCCAAGGTTTTCGCCGAAAGAGTTCGAAATAACTGTCACGACCGAAGAGGGCGCTACTATACCGGCCGAAACGCAAACAAAGAAAAAAGGAAAGAATCTGCGCAATTTAAGAATAGATCTTACCAAAAGAGACAGTGAATTAGAGAAGGAACTTCTTGAATTCGAAAAACTATACACAGATGCTGAAGAGAAGAAAGTCAAAACCCCGACTTTGAAAGTCAAAGCGACTTCTCTAGACTCTTCAGAGACCGTCAATCTCTCTCTTCCGCAGAAAAAGACTTTGGAAATCCCTCAGAATTCGGTCTCTATGCCAAATACTCCTAAAAGACAGCTGAAAAGGATACTAGCACAAAAGAATATTAATAAACATGACTTTGCCGGCGCGAAACTTGGCTACAACTCCCTCCAATCAAATGCTGAACAGCGTCGTCTATACATGAAAGGGCAAGACAGTGGGATATACCTCAGAGAAAACCATGCTACCCTCATGTTATACCAACCTGGTACATCCCGCATGGGTTCTCGAACCATGGGATCATTCGATGAGAACATGGCCGATTTCGAAAATACCCCAGAAATTAACATATCTGGGGCAGACAACAGGAGTTACCATCTAGATACGGGACAGAATTTAGGCTCGAATTTGTTAAACTATAAGCAAAATCTTAGCGTATCTAGTACTAATTTGAAGACGTTACCCGAAGGTGTGCCGTCAGACGATTTTGAACCCAGTGCGGAAGATGAGAAAATGACGAAAAAATTGCATAGAAGGAATTCTAACCAGAGTCTTATGCTCAGCACACATAGTTTGCAAAGTTCCAACTGCTCTTTGAACAGTGCTGGGGCTTCCTGCCACAATCTATCGACAGTTAGAACCAGCATTTCAAACTTCAGTCTAAACTCGGACAGTCGACAAAAGAAATTGTCGATAGATCGTCGCGATTCCAACACGTCTTTGGCTAACACTGAGCATTTGACGCCATCAAGACGGGTCATTTGCACATCAAATTCGAACGTTTCGGGAGAGGTGTCGAAAAACTGTTTATTACAGCGTCGGGGGTCGAACAACAGCCTTACATTAAACATACTATCTTCCAACAACTTGAGCAGGCACTCAAGTAATAGCTCCCTGAATAAAGACGCCAAACCGGGACAGAAAAAAGGTTTACTCGAACGCAGAAGTTCAAACACCTCTTTAACTTTGAATATAAACCAGTCGAACCCACAGCTCTCAGTCAACAGAGGTTTGAGCGTATCTAACTATAACTTAGACGGCTCAACATGCAACTTAAGTAGGTATAACAGCAACATTAGCATAGATAACCCCCCAACGGAACCGCGGAAAGGTATTCTAGAAAGACGCAGCTCAAATACATCTCTAACTCTAAACATTCAACCAGCGGAAGAGCCGAGGGACTTAGAAATTGATGAAACGCTAATAGACAGTAATCTGAAAGATTTGCCACATCGAGATAAACATAGAAAATCTTTAAGCACAGAGAATTTGATTCCGAAGTCATATAAAACCCGCACAAGGTTACGCTCAAATGATAAGGGTGTTGGATTTGGATCCCATGACAATCTCTGGTCTACATGCTATGCTACGGAGCAAGATTACCCTCAAAACTTAACCTATGTTTGCGGAGATCAAGAAAACGAAATTATATACGCGTTCGGAAGGCAAGACGACCCGAATTTCCAAGCGGGTTTTACCAGAAATATAACGACAAAACCTCTAAGCCCTCAGAGCACTTCTGAAGATTTTCGACTGTATCTAGCGAATATGCAGCACCTACAGAACGCTTCTAGCGTACTTTCTCGACAAAACCTCCGAGATTTGAACGACGTATTTCAAAATGGTTACTCCAAAGTCAAATGCCATATTTTGGGAGAAGGTCAACATTGCTGTACTGGTCGCGTTGAGGATATAGCCCAAGAGAATCCTCAAATGGTTATCCCAGATCCGGTGATCTCCCAACCTTGCTCGGAATACCAGAAAATGTTACTAAGGAATTTACATCAGGAATTCTGGGATATGCCGACGAATTTTCAGGAGAAACCGATAGTTTCCGGGTCTCACCCTAAGAATAGGTATAAGACAATCCTACCTAATGAGCATTCTAGATTCATCTTGAGGGCTGATGTCGGGACTTGCGAAGGGTATATTAATGCCAATTATATTAAGGTAAGGTTACTTTTATTTCTTGCATAAAATAGTGTTAAATGTTCAGGAAGACCTTATTTAGTTTAGCTCTCGTATTTATAAACGTTTCGATTATTAATACATTATATAAATGTTGAATTATTTTTCTTACACTTCCGCAATAATTTTCCAGTATATTTATTATTAATCCATCATCATCATCTGCCTAGCCTTTTCCCAACTACATTGGGGTCGGCTTCCAGTCAAATCAGATTCAGCTGGATATATTTATTATTAATCCAAGATAATTAAATCTCCGAGACTTCGTTGAGTTTCATTGCTTCTTCACTTTTCTGATGGTTGCCACTGTTGATTCACGTTTTCAAATCTTATAACAAGTTTTTGAGTTACAAAAAAGGAAAGCAACCATATCTTTGATTTAGTTCTAACAATAACTAAAGCAATGTAAGATCTGTGGTTGGATTCCCGGGATCCGATATCTTTTACCAAAAATTCGATTCATTTCCATAATTGCAATCTTTTTCTTCCCTAATATCTGAATTAAACTTATATACTTCTTTAAAGTTCTTAATAATTATGTTTATTTTACCATGTTCCAGGGGCATGAATACACCAGAAACACGTACATCGCAACCCAGGTCCTCTACAGAACACCATCCACGATTTCTGGATGATGGTCTACCAGAACATGTTAGACCACTCCGGTCTATCAGACCTCGCTGCAGACGGATCAGAACCCGGCCTCATACAAAAAATAGTAATGCTTACAAACTTCATAGAAAACAACAAGCAAAAATGCGAGAAATACTTCCCTCTAGAACTAAACGAAGAAATCACAATACAAAATCTGGAAGAAATAGCCGATGAAACGGACATTTTTGTGATCAAAAACTGCGGAATGATCAGGAAACCCGGTTACACAATCCGTAAACTAACAGTGATATACAAAAAGTGTGAAAGTGATAGTGAAGTGACTGTGTACCATTATTGGTTCCACAACTGGGCTGATCATAAGTGTCCAAAGGACGTGAACGCATTACTGAATCTAAGTTTGGATGTTTTGAAAGACAGTGTTTACGATTTCAGTGGTGCGATGGACGATGACAATGATATGTGCAAGTGTGAGACTCCGAAGCAGGATTCAAAGTTCGTGTTTCCACCTTTAGAACAGCCTACAGCGTGTGAAGTAACGGTGAATATGTCTAGTCCTTTCGATTTCTCGAGTGAGATGGTCACTCCACCTACTATAGTGCATTGTTCCGCTGGTATTGGCCGGACGGGATGCTTGATAGCCATTCTGAATGGCATTAAACAATTGACAATAGAGCAGAAAGTTGATGTGTTGGGAATTGTGTGTAATATGAGGTTGAACCGAGGGGGGATGGTTCAAAATTCTGAGCAGTATGAATTGATTCATAAAGTTTTATGTTTGTATGAGCAGGCTTGCTTACCTTTATAGCTGTGTTAGGGTTTTCTTTTAATTGCCTGTGTTTGTTTTTATTTTACGGTGGTACATATTTAAAAGTTCTGTCAAAAAAATGGTAAAAACTATACCCAACTGTACGATTTTTGTCCATCTATAACGACTACGTAAAAAAAAATAAGGTCTAAAAATGTCGAAACAAAGAAAATATTACGAATAAAACGGCCAAGTGCGAATTGCGTACCAGCTTCTTTAATATCTATCTACCTATCTTTTTTCTTTCTTTCTTTTTTTTCAATATAAAAATGGATCGCTAAATGTGTTGCTAAGCCCATAACTTGCAAACGGCTGGACCGATTCGGCTATTCTTTTTTTGTTGTGTTTGTAACCATCAGGACCAGGTTATAGAGGAAGAAAATTGACATGTCCACCCGTGTAAAGCCGGGACGGGCCGCTAGTTATCTATAAAACTACAAAGAAATGTCGTTTGAATGTGACCCCCTGAAATCCAGAAATACATAGGTACAAAAATCTTCAAGGTAGACCCGTGGTCTCAGAAAATTTGAATAAATACATCATATTAATTTATTGTTGATATGTTAAGTGTATACTCAAATAAGGTAAACACAAAATATAAAAGTGTGTAATTAAATAAACATAATTCTGTTTGAATAAACACTTGATATGCAACCTTGACAAAGATTTAAGATGGCTACACTTATTGATGACTGTCGGCTTCTGAATAAATAAACAACTATTGTTAATTTTCTGTAGGTTTTTTTCCAAAATCGTCAAAATGCCCAAGAAAATATTATGCTAAGTTGTGACGTATTTCACCTATCTTAAAACCTTTATACGACCTTTTTAAGACCCTATGCACGGCACGTTTTTTAAACGCGTCGATGCAGCGTGTTTGACGTGGTACGCACGCAAGTCAGACGCAGCCTAAAACAAACGACAACAAACTACTCTGATGAAAATGCGCCGTCGACGCGCGTTTCTAAAACGCGCTGCACCGGCGCGTCTAAAAAACGTATTATGCATAAGCTCTTACGCTGGATCCACACGTTGGCCCTGTTGGCCGAACAGAAGGACACGGCGCTATACCAGAAAGCAACACGCATCAAGTCTGACAGTCCCTCTCGCCCTGCCCTGGGTGGGAAGACCCATTTGATAATTTTACCACGGTAAAAAAGAAAGTTCAGACATTTTATTGATCAAGTCTCAACTGACAGACTTTATTAAAGTTTTAATAGCATATTACATAAAAATACAAAGTTAGAAACCGTAAAAATAATAACAAACACAGTTTTTAAAGCACAAGTGATGAACGAGCTGGAATTTATGTAATTTAATTGTTTTCACGCACCGTGTTTTTCTATTAGAACATTGTTGCCGATAGACGGACATACTAATGAATAATTGTCGGCCATTACTTCGAATTAAATCCTCTGCCATAAATAATACACATCGATCTTTAGAAAGAGAGAATCGGTTAGTTTCGGCTTTGTATAGCGTTATCTCTCTCGTACATTACCTATGTGACGTTCGTCCTACGAGGCGGATCCGAGCCTATCTCTTTTTAATAGGCGATGAGCATTCTTTTAAGGGCGTATAACCAGAAAGTTGGCAACGTCGCAAATAGCTGTCAAATATTAACAAGTTTTAATTACTTCGGTAAATTTACTGCATGAAAATAAGAAATATGGCTCTGTAGTGCACCAAACAATTGATATAGGAAAGCAATTAAAACACTGAATTTGATGTTGTTACCGTTTCAGGTGTAAAAAAATGATTTGGAAAGTTCCCAAATACTTTTTTTGACTTCTGAAACTATATTCGATGTTGCTATATTAATTATTGCATTACCTTATAATTTTTTAGTGCACTACAAAGCCATAATTCTTATTTCTATACAGTAACATTGGTAAATTAATTAAAACTTGTTGATAATTGACTTTTTTTTGCGACGTTGGCAACTTTCAGAATATTTTTTTATGAGAAATGACCGTGTCATGGTTAAAATATAAGTTTAGTAATCATGGTGGTACCAAGATTTTGTAAATGAATTATTATTTTTAAAAAAGGCAACAAATTACGAGTTTCTCTTTCAAATATTTGAAAAAATCGCCCAATAATGAATATTGTTGAGTTGAACAAAAATAAAAGCATTACCTTTAGAAAAGTTTTACGCAATCATTTTTAAATGACACTGTTTAAAACTGAGAATGAGAAAATTAATATACAGGGTGTTAATTAAAAAGAAATCAGCCTCGCGATACAAACTGTCGAGTTTATAATTTCTATGGTGAGGCTGATTATTTTTAATCCTGAAAAAAAAAAAAATTGTGGAATATTGTTCAGTTTCGTCTACTGAGTATGCCCTGAAAGTTTGTGGAGGGCTGTCCCTTACACCCTGTATGTATAAACTTGGTTTTCTAAACCCGATCAACAAATTAAAATATTCTAACATATTCTTATGAAATGATCTAACATCAGTTAAATTATCACAAAGAGGAAACTAACTTAGAATTCAAATTAAATAATTCATATTATTCTATTGATAATAAATTTTATTTCTGGTAAGAATATTAATTAACTTCCGAGGTGTGGTCGACAATAGTTCGTTAAGCCCTAGTTTTAAGTTTTTTAGCGACTTTTCTGATCATCGCGATGTGACGCAATCCGACAAAATTCAACTACAAGTGAAAATCATCCATAACACAACGACATAAGACATAAAACGTGCGGTTTTCTAGTAGATAAAAAAAAACAAAACACGCTCGCCACGACGACGTAAGTCAGTCGAATTGCATCGTTATATCGTAGTATCAAGGACGATTTTCATTTTTAGTTAGTAGAAGTTGTACGAATCGCGCCATTAGCAAACTCGCTTAGTCAACTTGTGTGAAAGACGAAATATATAATTATTATGAGAGCTGGCAACACTGGTTTTGTAGTGTTGTTTTTTTTTGTACTGGCAATTCTTGATTCTACAGTTTTTTGTGTTATCTATCAAAACTTTGTACTTTTGTTAAGCCATAATGAACATTGTGTCTTTAAAAAAAATAGATTATTATGTAAAATCAACATTTACTTTTAATCTATTTTGTTTGAAATACATTTAAAAACTGGCAAAACATTTATCTTGTAATTTTTTTTACCAATTTCGAGGAGATGATTGCCATTAAAATCAAGTATTAGAGTTGCCAGTAACAAGAAAGTATTTTGCCAAAAAAACAAGCAGTATTGCCAGCATCAATAATAAATAAATAATTGTGTGTAGAATAATTTTTAGTCCTTTTTCTTGAATCGCACAATTTTTTTTTTCTTTATAAAGCGAATTCGTTGTGTATTTTATAGTTTTAAATTAATATTTTATTAGATTTTAAATAGTTATATAGGAGTAATAATTTATTGTCTGTAAGTAGATAGATTTTTTATTTTTTATTTATTTGGTTCTTTGTAAAAATAGGCTACGAAGTTTTTAGACGGCATTTAAAAGTAAATAAATAAAATATTAATGTATAATATATCATACTATGTGTGTATGTGTAATTTTTTTTAAATTAATTCTGTGAAATATATTGTAGTACAAAATTATTTTCTTTTTGTTTTTATTTTCGTTTTATTTTCTTTTTTTTTATTACTTAGGGTCAATTTATTCTAGCGCAGAGTCGAAGCGCATTGAAGCGTTTTTCTAAAACTGAACATAACAATTTCAACCTTAACTCCACAGCGTAACGCACACATTACCTATTTCTAAGATTTAAAAAGCCGCGCGCACTCAGAAATCGCGCGTCTGCGCGTGAACAACGTGCGGCTTCGATTTAGTTGTAAAGAATTTGACGCTTCGATGCGCTTCGACTCTGCGCTAGTATAATTTGACCCTTATTAGTTGGTTTTATTTAAGGACAGGCGCGCAATGACGATTTTAATGCATTAAACTGCGTTTACACTTTTTTTTAAACAATTCAATGGCTTTGCTCTCTACCTTAATGAAATAGGAAACTAGAACGCGGTATCCATTCTAGAACTTTCCTACTCCACTACTTACTCGGTGTGGACAGCTAGGACCCCGGATTTAATCCAGTCTGCCAGGTTCGTTGTCCGTTTAGAAAAAAAGACTACTTACGTTCCGTAATTACATCACTAATGTATTTTTTTACATAAGCAAGAAAAAAAAATCGCATAATTAGATTCAGTTTTACGACGTTTCATGCTTTTTGTTTTCATTGTTATCAAAGCTACGCATCAATTTTTTCGTGCGGTTTTGTTTTTTTTTTCCGCAAAAATCAAATTTTAGTTTTGGAACAAAATGGTACAAAAATAAAAAAAAGCCTTAAGTGTGAGTGGAGCTTTAGTTTATAAGGTTCCCTACGTAAAATGATACAAGTTGATGTTTTAAAGTTTGGCTAGGGAGGAAACATGGGCGTAGCCACGGTGGGGCAGGGTGGGGTGCTTGCCCCACCCTGACACCTATTTGTTAGGTGTCTTTTAACCAAAATTAAATTATCTAGGTACTTACCTAATACAATACCTAGAGCCAAAATCTGAGCGGGTTACATGCGCCGTGTACAAGCACCCTAATATCCGTAAGAAACCTCGTCAGAAGAAACAAAAAAAATCTTGCTCCACCCTGAGCACATATCTAGAATTTTGTCCACCCCTGAGCACATGGCTGGCTACGCCCATGTGAGGAAATCACCCCGGGTCGACGGCGCGTTGTTCCACGCGCTCCTCTAATAGCTGTCAGCACAAAGACAGGCCATTAGAGGGCCAAATCCTGCCGGGGTTGCGGGACTAACGAACTACCGTGACCCCGGAACGGGCTACTGAAGGACACAATGGATTTTAGTCGCTGTTCATGAGATACAGCCTGGGGACAGACGGACAGACAAATGGATGGACAGCGGAGTTTTAGTAAAAAAATGTTTCAAATTATTTATCTATACAATCATAATATTAAAATCAGCCAACCGAATAACATGTTATTTTATTATAAACTTAATGAATATTAATTAAGTACTAAAACAGGAGTTTACAAAATAAAACAATGATTTGTTTCACATTTACATGTGATAATGAACGGAAGCTAGAAGAATCTACTCGAGTATGTTTTGTGTCTTGTACAAACATAGTTTTGCTTAGCACTTCGCAAGGTGACCGCGTGAAAATTAATTAAGCATACAATCTACTAGATTGTCAACATATTGGTGGTTTAGGGTTGCTACACACGGTAGTATTTTGCCGTGCGGCCTAGCCGAACTTTGAAATATATTCTGTTTTAACGTTGCCCCACACTAGGATATTTTTTCTTTATTGTGGGTGCATTTGCAAACATAGAAACTCAAACAGAAACACACAGACTCAGAACAACTACTTGAAGATCTTAGAAATATTTGTTCGGAGATCGAACCCGCAACACACTGAGGAGCAGTCAATCGCTCAGCCACTGCGCCAACCGTGTCGTGTGTGTATAAATGGCAATGCGATTAGGCTGCAAGTTACACTAATGGTCTCAATGGACACCTATGAAACGTCAAAAAATTGGCACGTTTCCATGGAGAATAACCGGTAAGAAACTACAAACTCCAATCCAGATGTTGGATATCTTCGATATATTTTCGCCGTGGGGTGAAGAGTCGCATGCCTCGGGTGACTAAAACCAATTATGATCAATGAATGATACCAACCAATAAATGATCAATTGCAATCGATTTCCCGACGCATGAGGATTCGTCCTAAGTTTTTAACAGGCCGCATGCGATTTTTGTCGACTGGTGACTGTCAGTTCGGCATTCAGTATCTGTAGGTAAAAAAAAAAACCGGCTAAGTGCGTGTCGGGCCACGCACAGTGTAGGGTTCCGTAGTTGCCCATCAAAATACTAATGCGAACTAACTAAACTGATTCGCTGAATTTAATTATAAAAAGAAGAATTTTCAAAATCGGTCCAGGAGTCTTTGACAAAGAAAAAAGATTACGACGAATTTAAAACCTCCTCCTTCTTTTGAAGTTAGTTAAAAATAGTTGACGATAAAAACCTACCTATCCCCAAAAAACATACCTATAAAAGCTGTAAAAATAAAGTTGACAAACTTATATTTGCAGTTGTCTCCGATACATTTTGTTTAAGAAAATATGATATCAAGTACATTTTATAAGTTGGTCGACTATTACTCGTAAAGTTGTAAAGCCTACTTAGTCATGACAATTTTCTTTTAAACTTCGTTATATATACTACTATTGTGAATTTTTTCACACCCCCAAACATAACCGTTTAGCTGGTAGAGGGGGGGGACACTCGAATCGAGCAAAATTTAACACTTTAAAGCTTAATATTTCACAAACGAATTTTTTAATCAAAAAACTGTAAATGGAAACTATCATTATTTTTTAAAGTCCTATTTAATGATACCCCACAGTAAGGGGTACGCGCGAAAAAAAACATCCTCACTTTACGTGTAAGTTCAGGAGGACCCTAAAAAAAAATGATTTTACGAGTTTATTTTCGATTTTCTGCACAACAAATGCACATTTACACCAAATTGCTCTCTAGCACTGTGCGTCTCTGAGCTAAACTGCGGACAAACGGACGGACGGACGGACGGACGGTCGGACGGACGGACGGACATCGGCATATAATCTGTCGGTAAAAAAATCCGACCCGGAGCTATAACTGCACTTGATCGATTGCAAGTTAGACAGACGATTCAATTCGGCAGTATTTCTGAACCTAAAATTATCTCTAAAAGCCGATCCGCTTAGGTATACAGTAGCCAAGCCGAGTGATAGACGAGTGGTTTGTCATTCCCGAACATTCATCTGCATACATTCGGTTTTACCGCACGGCTGTGCCGACCCGATCATGTGTATAGCGACCCTAATATAGGCTGCCACAAAATAATTACGCAGTAAAAAAATATTTTAAAATGGTCGGAATATTTAGAAGCCGCTAATATGTGGCAATAGTCATTCACAAATAAAAATGACGCACACGCAATGACGTCACCCGAAATTCCTCATCGTGGTTACAGAAATAAACTCAAAATTAAATTCTGAATAGAAAATGTCAATACTAACATCGATATAATGGTGGACATCCCTCCGTTACGTACAAAGTGTTTTGCCAATACCTTTATTGTACGCACAGCTAAGGAGTGGAATTCCCTGTCGCCATCTGTATTTCCCGACAGCTATAACCTTGTGGTTTTCAAGTCAAGAGTGAACAGGTTACTTCTAGGCAAGCGTGCTTCATCGTCGACCACATCTTCGCTTACCAACAGTCGAGATAGTGTTCAAACGTGAACCTCATCATCATCTTCCTGTCCTTATTCCATTCTACTTGTGGTCGTCGCAACATGTTTTCTTCTTCCATTGTCCCCTATCAGACGTCACAGTATCATTTACTACTTTTTCATTCATATCATTCCTTAGACAGCAGCTATCTTTTCTTTGGCCTTCCTCTTCCTCTCCATTCAAACACTCGACCAAATTCAGGGCTATCGCTCCCAAAAAGTACTCCTGAAAGGAGAACTTTGGGCATTTACCATGATGAAAATAAAGTGGAGTGGAGGACAGTGTTTTTCTTAAGCGACTTTTAAGAAAAAGGGAGGTCGTCAATTCGTCGTAATATTTTTTTTATGTATTTTTGTCAAAGACGTCTTGACCAATTTGGTAAATAATTTGTTTTTGTTTGAAAGGAGATACTTTCCAGGTGGTCTCAAGATTTAAGATCTTCCGGTCAGGATTTGATAATGGGATACTTCAAAATCGAAGGAACTTTGTAATAAATGATAGCAAAATAACCACAGAGCAGTGGTATCGGTCCCGACTTACGAGTTGGAGGTGAACGGTGAAGGAAAACATTGTGAGGAAACCGGCATGTCCTAGAACCAAAAAATCGAAGACATGTGACATCCACCAACCCGCACTGCCTACGTGGTGGATTATGGCCTACGACCTCTCACAGAGAGGAGGCCTGTGTCCCAACAGTGGGAACATTATAGGCTGCTGATGATGAAATTAACCACGATTACTGCTATTACTCATGAATTGTTTATTCAATCATTCCTTTACTTAGGTACTAAAAAGAATAAAAAAATAAAAATATGTTTATGAGTAAGTAAAATGGATGATTTTCACATTTAGGTATTAGGTCGGCATCGCAAATCAGTCTAAGGCAAGGTTGCTAATAGGCGCTAAAAACCTGATCTCCAGAATATTATGATTTCCTGAGGTAAATAATGATCAAACATAGGCATTTTAAAGTCACAAAGCATAAACCGACCTTCCAAGAAATCTATCTAATATCTTTAAACGAGTAATTCGAAAACGGCTCCAAGGATTTTCATGAAAGTTACAGATTAGGGGTTTTTCGATCCCAGGTTCGAGAAAACCTCGGTTCTTAGGATTATAGACATTTTAAAAATTATTACCTTATCAAGCAAAATATGTTGAAACAAAAATAGTCCTCGTGCTCTGGGGGAAGCGAAAGGGACTGTCAGACTGACTGACTGACAGAAAAGTCGACTCTGTAGCGCGACCCCGTCAGTCGTCAGTTTACTGGCAGCTTTCTTCCACATTTTTTTTCACATTACACTTATTTTTTACATACATTTTTTTTTCATGTCAATCAATATACAGTGTGTCCGGGCACGAGTTAGCGATATTTGAAGGGGATATTCTAGGCTCATTTTCATCGACAAAAATGCTTTAAAAAAAATTCTTACTTGTAAACTTGGCGAATGGCAGCCATTTTAATTTTTTGATCTGTGTGTACAATAAAATGCAAATATCTTTGAATCCAAGAGACCTACATTCATGCAAATGACTTTATTACAAAGTTAAATGTTGAGGCTTATCAAAAACTTACGAAAGTTTTCTAAATAATATGTAAAAATAACCAAAAAACATGGGCAAACACGAAATTGTACACAAAAATTACTGGATAATTTCACATTTTTAACTCTAGCTCGATAAGTACCCCTGACTTTTGCTATGGTTTTTGCATTAATTTAAAAGTATTTGAGTCAGGCTATAAAATGATATCAAAATTATCACTCTACATTAAGTATCTTAGGAGTTATTCTCACTTGAACATCACACTTTCTTAGCGCATGTACCCCAATATTACAGGTGTTGCATTCTTTGGGTGAGCTAAATCGTTCCAACGAATATTATGAGCTGGCATTATTGACCACCGCGTAAATGATCCCCAAGTAACCATCCTTAAACTAAAATAGTACAGTTTCTTGGAATTATTGCTGCGGGACGAGACGGAAGGGTGATGTTCAATTGAGAATAACTCCTAAGATACTTAATGTAGAGTGATAATTTTGATATAATTTTATAGCCTGACTCAAATACTTTTAAATTAATGCAAAAACCCTAGCAAAATTCAGGGGTACTCATCGAGCTAGAGTTAAAAATGTGAAATTATTCAGTAATTTTTGTGTACAATTTCATGTTTGGCCATGTTTTTTGGCTATTTTTACATATTATTTAGAAAACTTTCGTAATTTTTTGATAAGCCTCAACATTTAACTTTACAGTAAAGTCATTTGCATGAATCTAGGTCTCGTGGATTCAAAGATATTTGCATTTTATTGTACACACCCCAGTTCGACAGATCAAAAATTTGAAATGGCTGCCATTCGCGAAGTTTTGGAGTAAGAATTTTTTTAAAGCATTTTTGTCGATGAAAATGAGCCTAGAATATCCCCTTCAAATATCGCTAACTCGTGCCCGGACACACTGTATATAATTGACAAAGATAAAACGTTTCAAAATTCGGGAGTGGGGATTTGTGATGTCTTTAAGCTAGTAAAAAATTGTGTTTTACAAAGCATTGTATCTTTGACAATTTTGGTTTGATAACGAAAGAAAAAATACGGAACACATATTTATTGTTAATCTGTCTTTCGGATTTATTACATTTCGTTGAGTAAAATATCCTATTTTGTAAATATATTAGACAGAGGAAGCTCAAAAATACCTCCTTGTGATACGCCACTGTAAAAACATGAAGTCATTTATTTGCACAGCTCAATTTTACTGATTACAATAAAAATATTCAATTCACTGATTGACATTCGACGACCTTCAGAGATAGAATCGATTATGTATTTGTTCCATATGTGAACACGACGTTAGTTGCACTCGAAGGCTACAGACTGATTCGAAATGTCAATAGGAATACAATTGATGAGGAAAACTGCTTACGATCGGAGCATCGTTCGTGATAGAAAAAGGTGAAGGTTTTAAAACTGGCATGACCGGGCCTAGTAATTTGAATACTTAGGCTATTATACTAAAAAAAAAGATGTGACACTTGGAGTCTGTCGCGGTGAAGCTATTGCATAACAATTTTTTTTTTTTTTTTAAGAAAATAATCGCCTACCGCGTATATTTAACGACAATATAATTTATTTAAAATGTTTGTGGTGCACTACTGTAATAAAGAACTTCTTTGTTGTAGGAGAATTTTATAAGTAGGTTTCATTGTGAAAACTCCTTTTGTAGCCGGCCGTTTAGAATCAGTGGGAAAAAGTAAATTGTCTTGAGGTATATTTTATGTTTTATGGTTGCCGAAGTCTCCCGAACTGAAACGACGTCAGACGATGCGTGGTGTTAGGTTTTTTCGTTAGGTTTTTGGGATTTTGATTCGGCCGCCACGCCACGCCGCGCCGCGCTCAGAGCCCGCGATAAAAACTATAAATAGCAAAAAATTTCTTCGCAGTTGTACAACTGGGTTACCAGCCCAAAAATATCTCATAATTTTACTTTAGTTTTTTTACTAAGTAAATAAAAGTTGTCGTGTCTGTCCTTCTGAATTTATTAATGTCATTGGTCTGTTTTTTTTTTATTTATTTTTAATAGGCAAATGGATACAAGTCGATTTTGTAATAAGATAATTTAGATAATTATTTCGCCTTAGAAATAAATAAACGCTGTTTAGACGTAGTTAGTTACCTAGTTTAAGCTAATTAATAATAATAAGTACTGAAAAATATAACTTACGTTAGTAATCTCTACTTTTTTTTAGTTAAAAAGCTTCTCAGACACTTTTTTATAAGTTATAAGTAGATACCAATATAGTGGGTAATTTCGAAGTCTTGATATCGATACACAAATACAAAAAAAAATGTATAAACATATACTTGCCCATCGTATTTGTGGAGTTTTGCTAACAAATTTTATGTAACCTTGTATACTTATCTAGTCAAATACATATATTTAATTTATTCAATCTTTTAGTACAGTCAATCATTGGGCGTTTTTCCATTAGCCGGCACGGCACCAGCACCGGCGCCGGCGTAGTGCCGGTGCGGGGAAGCAAAAATGTATGAACGCCGAAGGGCCTGGGCCGGCGGCGCGGCGGCGGGGCGGTGCAAAAGCGAGTCGTACAATTTCATACATTTTTGCTTCCCGTGCCGGCTAGTGGAAAAACGGCCATTAAGGCTTACTATGCGAAAATATGACATAATTTCAGAAATTTATATTTCAATAAAGTATTTTTTACGTCATTTTCAAGTGACTGGTGGCCTACTATGACGTTTCCAGTGGGGGAAAGAGACAGGGCTATATAAGTCGTCTTGCGCTATCTCTTTCAAGACACAAGACATAATAACTGTGAAAGTACTGTAGTTGCCCAATCCAAAGCATAGATATCTATAGAGAAGAACGGGAAAAAACTCCACGGACATTCTTTTTCAAGTCACAACACATAACTGTAAAAGTTGCCCAATCTGAAGCATAGATCTATTATGGATAAGAACGGGCAAGAAACTCCATGGGCCCTCTTTTTCAATCAGAAAACCTTTGTCACCCTACATCATTGCTTGAAATAACATACTATTAAATAACCTAATTTAAAAAGCGTTTATTTATTTCAATAGGTTAAAAACTTATTGATACGTCTAGTTATAATGCAAACAAGAACACCAAAATTTTAGATAGATTTAATTATATTAAGTAAATAAATTAATAATTGTAATTATTTGATGGACAGTGTTAGAAATTATACTATTACGAGTTTATTGTACAACGTTTCCACGCCGGGCAAAACCTGATTTTGCCCGGGCAAAGCACAAAATAAACTATCAACATTACTAAATCGCCAGTGCTAACATTTTTTTATCTAAATAGGCGTTATACTTAGAATATTAAATGTGTGTGTTAAATGCTAATGGTCGTGTTGAATGATAACTTTATCCGGTCAATATTGATAATATTAGCAACTGTGGCTAATAAAATAATCTATATCATGTCTGTCATTAGAGTAAGAAATAGTGTAAACTAGCTTAATGTAACCATTTAGTAATTATCAACATTGACCGGGTAATATACCAATAATACCTTGAGGAATTCTGTAGGTTAAACCCTGAACTTATATCGTCGTCAATCGTCATAGTAATTAAAAGTTGACTATAATATAGAACAGTGTCAACTTTGCCCGATTCGAGCACCATAATTGACCGGGCAAAGTTGATATTGTCTGCCTTTTACAGTATTTTATGAGATGTTGCTAAAGTTTATACAATACTATGATTGTTTGTAGTTTATGGTAACAATAATATTTGATGCTTATCTGTTGCTTTTTTAAATATGAAAAGTAAATAAAAAAGTACTTATAAATAAGTAATCAAACATTGTTTGGGGCACAAGTCTTGTTTCGTTTCAACAATCTATACTAATATTATAAAGAGGTAAAATTTGTTTGTAAGTTTGTATGTAGGGGGTAATCTCCGGAAGTAATGATCCGATTTTAATAAATGTTTCACTGGTCGAAAGCTACATTATTCGTGAGTGCTATAGGTAGGCTATAAATTATAAAGATATCATGTATATTTTACCGCCCAGCGAAGTGGGCACGGGTCAGCTAGTAAGTAATAATTACACAAATATTATTTTATAATTTTCCCGCAAGTATCGTATTTTTTTGCCCGCAAGGTAACGTCCTTTCCGAATTTTGTTTGTTATTCTTTCGACTGTAGTGTCAAAATGAAAGAGGATAATAATTATTGATTTTAATCAATGTCAAAAAAAAGCTATCCTTTTTCTGTGAAGGTTGCAGTGAAGAGCAGTGGCGGCCTTAGGGGGGGGCGAAGCGGGCAACCGCCCGGGGCCTCGCGCTTGCAGGGGGCCTCGCGCAACCACCAAGCAAAAGAAAAAAGTTATAAAGTTGGGAAACATTCCATGATATCAGATGCCTCTTCCACATTTGGTGTAAAACAACGGAAGCTTTTTGGGTCTACAGAAACCATTTTAGTCTCATATTGTAGTTTTATTCTACTTTCAAAACGTTGTAGTTAAGTTTCATCAAAGTAGTAAACTAGTTCGTTATGGTAATAATCGCCAGAAAAGGCAAACAAAGTCTGCTTGTAAACTTGTTGTATAACTTTAGCATTTGTCCTCAAACATGAGAACCAAACCTACTTTTGCATCACATACTTTTTATAAAGGGCAAGGGGCCTCGCAATCGGATGGGCCCGAACCTGTCGGAGAGCCAGTTTGGCTTCCGCAGGGGGCGCTCGACGGTGGACGCCATCATGCGCGTGAGAACCCTCACGACGGGGGATGCAGTGGCCCGGGGCAGGGTCGTCTTGGCGGTGTCTTTGGACATCACCAATGCCTTCAACACCCTGCTCTGGAGTTGCATCAAGGAGGCACTCCGGTATGACCGGGTGCCGACCTACCTCCGTCGCATAGTCGAGGACTACCTGACGGACAGAGCCGTCATCTACCCCAGTCACCGGGGAGAGTGGAACCGGCGAGAGATGTCGTGCGGTGTTCCACAGGGTTCGGTCCTGGGACCGCCCCTATGGAACATCGGATACGACTGGGTGCTGCGCAGCGACCTCCCTGACGGCGTCAGCGTAATATGTTACGCTGACGACATGCTTGTCCTGGCACAGGGAGAGTCGCACCAGGCAGCGGCCGACTTGGCGACGGAAGCGGTCGCGACAGTCGTCGACAGGATCGCCCGGTTGGGACTCGACGTGGCGCTGCACAAGACGGAGGCCATGTGTTTTTATGGCCGCGTCAACGCGCCACAGTCGAGTTACAGCATTGCGGTGGAAGGAGTTCGCATCGGCGTCAAGGGGACGATCAAGTACCTGGGACTCGTCCTTGACAGCCGGTGGAACTTCAGGAAGCATTTCCTGAGTTTGGCCCCAAAGCTGAACCGTGCAGCAGGCGCCCTCAGGCGACTCCTGCCTAATCTCAGCGGGCCAAAGGCTTCCAGCCGTGGGCTGTACGCCTGCGTCGTGCGGTCAATGGCCCTCTACGGGGCCCCTGTGTGGGCCCTGAGCATCCGGACGCGACCACAGAAGTTGGTCGCATGCCAGAGAGTCATGGCTATCCAGATGATCCGGGGATACCGCACGATTGCCGGCGAATCGACCAACCTCCTTGCCGGATTGCTGCCCTGGGATCTGGAGACGACTGCCCTCCAGCGCGTCTATGAGTGGCGCGTGGAGGCGCAGCGCCGGGGCGTGACCCCGCTGCCTCGAGAAGTCCAGGCGCGGCGGGAAGAGCTCCGGCGCGATCTCAGGGCAGTACCGGGCACGCCGCAATTGCGGCGGTAAGACCCCTCTTTGAGGAGTGGCTGGAGAGAAGTCATGGCGTCCTGACCTACCGCTTGACGCAGGTCCTCACCGGACACGGAAGTTTCGAGAGGTACCTGTGTCTGATGCGAAAGGAGGAAACGCCCGGGTGTCACCACTGCGAAGATCGCCCGGAGGACACGGTGGAGCATACGGTGCAAGACTGCCCAACTTGGGCAGAGCACCCGGCGTGTCCTCACGGCTGCAATAGGCGGAAACCTCTCGCGCCCAGCATTGGTCGCGGCCATGCTGCGGGGCGAGACGGAGTGGGAAGCGGTCGCCTCCTTCTGCGAAGCAGTAATGCTCGCGAAGGAGGAGGCGGGCCGTGAGCGAGAGAGGACAGTGTCCTCCCTCCGCCCCACCCGCGGTGGTGGACGCCCACGGCGACGGACGTCGATAGATGATCTCCAGCCACCGTAGGCGCGGGCATGCGGGCAGCGAGTAAAGGGCAACTCGCTGCCCGACCATGGACCATGCCCGGGTCGACGGCGCGTTGTGTCCCACGCGCGCCTCAAAGAGCGTCAGCATTATGACTGGGACCTGACTGGGACTGGACCCCCCTCTCAGAGGGCCAAAGCCTGCCGGGGTCGCGGGATTATTTCCATATCGTGACCCCGGAACAGAAAAGGCTATTGAAGGACACCGTGGATTTTAGTTAGTAGAAGTCTGACAGTCCCTCCCGCCCTGCCCGGGGTGGGAGAACTCATTTGATTTTACCACGATTTTACCACGCTAAAAAAAAAAGGGGCCTCGCAAACACTTGCCGCCCGGGGCCTCGCAATGGGTAAGGCCGCCTCTGGTGAAGAGTTTCTCATTTACATTTATTAATTTTTACAAACAGACTTTGCCCCCGACCCATAACGAATTCTTTTGTAGGTATCGTGAATACGATTAGAAACTCACGTGCACACATTCTAGACTTGGAACAACTACTTGTAGATCAAATAAGCATTTGTTTCGTGAGGGAATCGAACATGCAACGCAACAAATAGGTAAACCACTACCCCAACCGTACCACCAAAACCATGTTACTGCTAAATAGTTGAGTGAAATGTGACTAACGAAAGGAATTTATAAAGCAGATATGAGTGGACATACCGGGAGGGGACGCCAAAGAAAAACCTACACTGACCTTGTGGCCTACCACGAGCTGATAACACGATTCAGTTTACGCTCAGGGAACGAGATGACGCTAGACGAGCTGTATAGCCCTGTCCCTTTCCCACAGCCTAAACTGGATCGCGTTAAGAGCTCGTGGTAAGGCCCGGTGTGTAGTACTAGCAATCGACGTACTTGTATGACCAGATGTATGAATGTGGATGAGGCGAAAGGAGTATGTAAGGATCGTAGCAGGTGACGCACTATAGTTTCTGCCTACCACCATGGGAAGAATACATATTGTATATTAGGAATAGTTTTTTTTAACTGAAGCCTGCTCTACCCTACTCGCGAAGAAGCCTCGACGAAGTACTCGTCGAAGTTGATCGAAGTCCCGAAGTATGTGGCTACACACTCGTGCAACTTCGCGAGGAGCTCATTGTGCCCTTTGACTCGGTCGTAAAAACCGACAACAAATGGAAGTTGCCCGAAGCGAGCCGAAGTTGGACGAAGCGAAGCGAAGTGCGAAGGGCACTTCGCTTTGCTTCGTTCAACTTATCGTATTCGATCAACTTCGACCAACTTCGCGAGTAGTGTAGAGCAGGCTTTTGACTCGGACGCAAAAACCGACAACTAATGGAAGTCACCCGAAGCGAGCCGAAGTTGCTCGAAGCGAAGCGAAGTACTCTTCTACACTATCGTATTCGGTCAACTTCGACCAACTTCGCGAGTAGTGTAGAGCAGGCTTTACGTAGTTGGAAATTTTAAGCTGTTTTTATAACTTTTGAGTTACCATAGACTACAGATAATTGCAATAATACTGCCTGTAATTGGTGTGTTTTATATAAATTAAACTAACGTTAAAACTGGTGTTTAAATCCTGAAGTCGCGGTTATGAATGGCAATCGGACATTTGATAAAATTGATTGTACTTATTGCACTCCTGTAAGAATTGTCGTAACTAAAAAACTACCGTGTTCTCTCGGATGCCCTTTGGGTTCCCGGGCCAGATAGTTTCGCGATGTGTAATAGCAACGTACTCGTAAATGTCACATAATACCTAATGACACATACATTCACAGCAGTTAAAAATCTGTGACCTTTTTTGAGTATCAGCATTTTTTTAGACCGACCTATGTTAGTGTTTTAACAAAATGTCCGATTTCCATGCATACCGGCGACATAATATCTTAAATAATAAATAATGTGTACGGATGCGAGTCTCTACAAATATCTGATATTGATAATATATTGTGATTTATATTACTTTGTAAACCTGTATGTGCTGATATGAATATATTAAATATTGGAAATTAAAAAAAAGAATTTTCATTTAATCTTAACATACTTATAAGACAATACCTGCAAAAAAAAAAGAGATTTGAAAAAAGATTAGAAAAAACCTTTATAGATATAAATATTTTTCACTTTTGAATTACGTCCAGTGAAAAATATCTATCTTTTTATAATGATAAAATCATCAAAATAATGAGTCCTCCTACCCAGGTTGGGGCGGGATAGACTGTCAAATTTGTACCTACTGACTTAAATCATTCAGTAGCCCTTTACCTTCCAGGGTCACGCCGGTTACCTGATGACGCAGTCCCGCGACTCCGGCAGGCTTTGGCCCTCTACAGGGGCCCCCGCCCCCGTCAGATTGCTGTCAGTTCTTTGCTCGGATGGCAGTCGCCCATTACTTACAGTCCTCCTGCCCTGTTGGGAATCCCCCAACACTACTCGCGAAGTTGACCGAATACGAGGGCACTTCGCTTCGCTTCGTGCAACTTCGGCTCGCTTCGGGCGACTTCCATTTGTTGTCGGTTTTGAGACCGAGTCAAAGGGCACAATGATGACACAGGCAACTTCGCGAGTAGTGTAGAGCACGCTTTAGTATTTCAAATAGAAACTCCTTAAGTAAATAATTGCACATAAAAACAATTCTTAAGAACGCAAGTAAATAGGTAGCCATTGATGAAGATGAACAACAACATATACTTTACAGTAATTCAGACTCGAGCTAAAATGATCAGCGCTTTTAGAAAAACACATGACGAATTAGAATGTCATTGCACTTGCTGCTAATTACCTAACTGTGCCTTTATTGTTTAATTTAGTGATTACCCGCTATATTGACAGATAGAGCTAAATCCCCGTTGAATTCCTTGAGGTACCTATAAGTCGAGCTCCACGATAACTGATACATGCTTGAGCCTGCTCTACACTACTCCCTATGTTGGCTCGACGAAGTACTCGTCGAAGTTGATCAAAGTCCCGAAGTATGTGACTACACTACTCGCGAAGTTGCCTGTGTCATCATTGTGCCCTTTGACTCGGTCGCAAAAACGGACTACAAATTAATGGAAGTCGCCCGAAGCGAGCCGAAGTTGCACGAAACGAAACGAAGTGTCCTTCTACACTATCGTATTCGGTCAACTTCGACCAACTTCGCGAGTAGTGTAGAGCAGGCTTTGCACTGACTGGACAGGTCCACAAAGTATGGTTCTTTCTTCAAAAGACCAGAGCCTCCCCGTTAGATTTTTGACGCGCCTGGTAATATGGCATGGTATGGGCATGGTTACCAACCCGCATTGAGCCCGCGAGGTGGATTATGGCCCGACCTCTCACAGAGAGAAGGGCTGTGTCCCAGCGGTGGGAACATTTTAGGCTGATGGTAATGATGGGCATGGTCCATGATCGGACGGCGAGTCACCCATTACTCAACGTCCATATGCCCGCGCGTACGGTGGCCGGAAATCAGTTCGCTACGTCCATGGTCGTGGGCATCTTGTGAGGTGGACGCTGCCGTCTCCCACAGGTGTCCCGCCTCCTCCTTCACTAGCATGACTGCTTGGCAGAAGGAGGTAGTTAGAATAGTACGGAACCTTTTGTGCTGGATTCAGACTTGCATAAAGCAAGTTTTTTAGATTCCCAGATTGCAGCTTTTGACCAAACGATCACGTGTTTCTTCAAGTGTGGGTAAACATATTTGTTCAACAAACACTAGGTAAGTACTAGTTCTTACGAGTACTAATTTGTATGTTTATTTAGTTCTACGTAAGACTAAGGAGACTATTTTTAGAGAAACTAATGTTGTTATTTTCAGCTGTATCCGTATTGATGGTAAACTGAATTTAATCTGTTAATATCTCGTGATATAATAGTTGAGATCAATAAATTGAAATACTTTCAATAGTAGTTCGTCAGGTAAAGTATTTTTTTTTTCAGTGTGGTAAAATAAAATCATCAAATGAGTCCTGCCACCGCAGGTCAGGGCAGGAGGGACTGTCAAACTAGTGTACTAAAATCCACGGTGTCCTTCAATAGCCCTTTATGTTCCGGGATCACGGTACTGGAATAAATCCCGCGACCCCGGCAGGCTTCAGCCTTCTAGAGAGCCCGTCAACATGCTGACACTCTTTGAGGCGCGCGTGGAAGTTGGATGGAACACAACGCGCCGTCGACCCGGGCATGGTCCATGGTCGGACAGCGAGTCGCCAGCACAGCTTCTTGCAGTAAAATTTTTCATGCCGCAAAAATATTGACTTTTAAAATATTAGTATGGAACAGTTACATTGCTTATCTGTAAGTAGGTCTGTGTTTTATTAATTTTCACGTTTGCATGTTATATTTGCTTCAATCGGCAGAGACAATAAACTTTTAAAGTTCTTTCACCCTTACATATTTACTGTTGGTCATAAAAAATATTTCATAATACATAAGACCACGAATACACCGGTATTTCCCCAGGAAAATTGCTAATAGTCGCTGTTATACGCTGGAACTTTGTCGCGGGACTATCTCAACCGACAACCGGCATGACCTTGGAACGTAAAGGGCTATTGAAGGACAACGTGGATTTTAGTCAGTACAAGCCTGATAGTCTCTCCCGTCCTGCCCTGTGTAGGAGGACTCGTTTGATGATTTTAACATAAACAAAAAACCGGCCAAGTGCGTGTCGGGCCATGCAGTGTAGGGTTCCGTAGTTGCCCATCAAAATACTTATGCGACCTAACTAAACTGATTCGCTGAATTTAATTTTAAAAAGAAGAATTTTCAAAATCGGTCCAGGAGTCTTTGAGAAATCAGGGAAAATACGTAAGAAAAAAGATTACGACGAATTTAGAACCTCCTCCTTTTTTTGAAGTTAGTTAAAAATAGTTGACGATAAAAACCTACCTATCCCCAAAACATACTTATTAAAGCTGTAAAAATAAAGTTGACAAACTTACATTTGCAGTTGAAGAGCATTTTCTCCGATACATTTTGTTTAAGAAAACATATTATTCAAGTACATTTTATAAGTTGGTCGACTACTACTCGTAAAGTTGTAAAGCCTACTTAGTCGTGATAATTTTCTTTTAAACTTTGTTATATATACTACTATTGTGAATTTTTTCACACCCCCAAACATAACCGTTTAGCTGGTAGAGGGGGGGGGACACTCGAATCGAGCAAAATTTAGCACTTTAAAGCTTAATATTTCACAAACGAATTTTTTATCAAAAAACTGTCAATGGAAACTATCATTATTTTTGAAGGCCTATTTAATGATACCCCACACTAAGGGGTACGCGAGAAAAAAAAAATCCTCACTTTACGTGTAAGTACAGGAGGTACCCTAAAAAAAAATATTTTACGAGATTTTATTTTACCACTTTTTCGGCACAACAAATCCGTATATTTGTGCCAAATTACAGCTCTCTAGTACTGTGCGTCTCTGAGCTAAACTGCGGACAGACGGACGGACGGACGGACGGACGGACGGACGGACGGACATGGCGAAACTATAAGGGTTCCTTGTTGACTACGGAACCCTAAAAATGTTTTATGTTGTGTGGTACCTAATAAGTATACTGATTAGGTATTACCAGGAAATAGGCAAGCACTCAATAACTTGAACATGGTGAAGTCGACTAGACACCTGACCTGACCCAACATCTTTAAAAAACTTGATAATTACTTAGTTATTTATTTATCCCTCTGCAACTGACGTGGCTCAAGTTTTACAATTCAACTGACGTGGTAGTACACGAGACACCATTTCAACAGCAAATATTTTTGTAGATTTAAGGTATTCAGATAAATTATTCATATTTATTAAATTTTTAGCCTATAAATGTGTCAAATTAACTTGAAATAATAAAGAACAATTAGTATTTTCAAAATTACATAACGTTTACTTACTTAACATAAATCAGTCTATAAATTTCTACTTTGACAATTTATGACGTAAAAAAACATCATTTTAACGTTTTTCAAATTTAAAATGATACATTTTGAAAGTTCACAATTCTTTTAATCAGTTTAGGAAAAATGAAAAACATTCGTTGGTCAATTTTGAAACAAGAGACTTTCAAAGTCACACCTTTTTTTGAAAAATTATCACACAGTGGCTCGGAGCACTGAAGGCAAATTGCCTTCGAACATTCACAGCAACGGTATTTATTTGTTTTTTTGGACAAATATATATTTTTTGATAATAAGTAGAACTGACCAAACTAGTGGTGGTGGAGGGGGGGTATCCATGCCTAAAACTCTAGTGATAATCATTCGCGGGTTCCTTGGCAATCTTTCACTATACACTCGGTTTTTCTGATCCAGCACTATGTAACTAACAAAAAAAACTCCTTTCCTCATTTCCAAAAGAAATACTGGATAACCATGGACTCTAACATTGTGGGGTCAATCAGCTAAGTCTAAAAGTTTCAGCTGATGTTCTACTCTTATGAGCAGAAGTCCTTTGTTTAGGGTTGTTACTTGTGATATCCATCTCCTTCCTAGCATCCTCCGAGACTACACCCTCGTGTGCTATAATATAGCTTAGGTATATATATTATGTACGAGTATATTGTTTTCCATCCTGTTTTACTCAGTAATAATATGTGTATATAATTCTTTTAGGTTTTAATCGTTAATTGATAACATAAAAAGTACAAATCTATCCTAATTGTAGTTAGATACAATGTATTTTATGTAAATAGTTTATTTTATGAATATTGGAAAATAACGCGACATAATTCCTTCATTTTAAATTATTGGCTGACGTGGTAGTTTAGGAGACACTATACAGATATAACCATTTGACTGAGGTGGTAGTCTCGTGGAAACTTACTTTAATACTGACGTGGTAGTTTCGTGGACACTTTCCTTCCGCTACGCAAGCCTGCGCTGAATGCGACAGCCCGCTGCACACTGACCGACGTCTGAGCCCACTACAGTAAGGTACTCGAAGCGGCGGTGCTCAAATTTGAAAATTGCCGGTAAAAAACGGGATTTTGAATTTCGCGGTGTCTGTTGGACTACCGCATCAGCCGCAGAGGGTTATAGTTTGCAAATTATACTAAATCTATGTAAATTAAACACAAAAAACTATAAATAAACTGTTTCAATCATGATAACTACAAATACCTATTTATTAAGTATGTATTTTGCTTAACTGCCGCGGTAGATAACCAAACCATTTGAATAATTACAAATACATATTTATTCATAATAAACCGTCGGTGATCTTGAAACCTGTACCGTTCTTTTTTTACGTGGTAAAATCATAAAATGAGTCCTCCCTCCCCAAGTAGGGCGGAAGGGACGGGAAAGGAAGGGGTCACGGTGATGGAATAAGTCCCGCGACTCCGGTTTTGGTCCATGGTTGGACAGCGAGTTGCCCTTTACTCGCTGCCCGCATGCCCGCGCCTATGGCCGGAGATCGTCAAATATCTTATGATAAGTGAACCAATAGTTCACGAGCTAAGCGCATTGACAACAAACAAACTCTTCAGCTTTACCTACAGATTAAGTTAGCTAAATCATCATCACCCTAATAATGTTCCCACTGCTGGGACACAGGCCTCTTCAATGTGAGAGGGAGTGGAACGTTATCCACCACGCGGGCCCAGTGCGGGTTGGTGGATGCCACATGTCTTCGAATTTTTGGTTCTAGGACATGCCGGTTTCCTCACGATGTTTTCCTATAACGTTTTGAGAGCAGTGATGATGAAATAAATCACACAAAGTAATGCGCCTGGCGGGGTTCGAACCCACGACCTGCTACTCCTAAGTCGGTTCCGATACCAGCTGGGCCACCACCTCTGTATTCATGTAGTTTATTCCACAAAATTATATCGCCACAAAAAAGTGTGTCTAAACATTAGCCAAAGTTTTTTTTTTTTTTTTTTTTTTGTTTGTTGTAAATTCGCAATATTTTTTTCCGCACGGATAGCATAAAAATTAAAATTAAAATCCAGCACAAAAGTAACGAAAAAGGAGGACACAATGTGGAATCTGAACCGAAAATAGGTACTAGGAGAACAGGATTAAAACTTTTTTTCGTGGGGAAATCCCTGGGGAATTAACTATGTGGATCTTTACAACAAGCCGCATTTGCTAGCGTCTGTACCTACCAATTTTTTTTAACACATCTTGAACAAATCACAGGGGCGTAGCTACCGACGTATCTAACGTCTCAATTATACGGGGCCCCGGGCCAACGTGAGTAAAAATTAATTTTAAAAATGATTTATTAAATAATAGTTCTTTAATTTTAGACAATTTATTTGTATAATCTATTTCTGGTGTTATTATTATTATTTATAATAATGTAACACTGCTTAAAAATCCCGGGAAGATATCAACATTTCGATGAAAAATCCTTAAAAAAACTCTGCCTAATTCTGACCTCTCTGGACTGATCATTTTTTTGTTCATATTTCGGCGTAGATACAGAGAAATGCTTTTTTTTTCTTGAATTATAAATCTTCACCCTACCTAAGAGCCCCCAAACAAATTTTTATACGGCATGCTACGCCTCTGACAAATCACTAAACACACAACGACATTTTAGGTACCATTCTCAGTAACCAATAACAACTAAAACAATTACGTTACAAACTTAAATTAGCTACTCAAACATTGGTCCGTGATTCAATCATCATCTGGCCCTATAGCCAAACGGCAATCGACAATCGCTAACGTTCAGCAGTCGCTAACACATTTTTAACTTTATACCCTATTGCATAAAGTTGACAGTCTATCAAAGATTACAGATCGTTTTCGTTTGTTTCGTTCGCTATCGCTCAGCAGTCTTTACTAGATTTTCAAGTTTATGCGATAGGGTATAAAGTTGAAAATGTATACGCGATTGCTGAACGTTAATTATTGTCGCTTGTCGTTTGGCTACAGGCTCTTGAGCATATTCATCAATGGCGTCTTCCTTTGCGCGGCCTTTCCTTATGTCAGTTAAACTTTAGCGCGCAATCTCATCGGACATTTAAACGTAAACTCTGACAGAAAAGTTGAGCGATTCCGGTGCCGAAATTAAAGAAAAAAAAATTGTAACCATTGTATTTTTCGAGAAATAAATTGGGGATAGAATAAAATAATTATTGATTAAAGTAAAAGCTTTTTAAAAATTAAAAGTTGTTGTAATATTGTGTTGTCGGATTTTAAGAAGTGTTTTTGTTGATTTTTGCTGCTTTCTTTTAGTCGGTGAGTTTTTTTTATTTAATTTTTTTTATTGATTAGCTAGCGTTCAGAATTTAATTATAACTTTTTAATATTTTTTCAGACATTCACTTGCTTAATTTATTGTCTTATATACTTCTTAAATATATATTTATGAAAACAAACTTAAAACAAACTTCTTGAATATTAAGTATTTATGAGAAAAAAAAAACGATAAATGCACGATCTTATTTAAGGCGATCATAAAATACTGACCTTTGATAACATGGAACTATAAAATTACAATTTTGGGTGTTACCTAAAAATAATAATAGTAGCGCATGAGATCATTATTATGCATCTATAAACTTTGAAGGTATAGTTTATTATCATCATCATCATCATCATCAGCCAAAAGACGTCCACTGCTGAACATAGGCTTCCCCCTTAGACCGCCACGCCGAACGACAATTCGCCACTTGCATCCATCGGTTGCCCGCGACCCTCACGATGTCGTCGGTCCACCTAGTATATTATAGAACTTTTAAAAATAAAAATGCCTTTTTGACAATTTTACCACCGTAAAATTGTCAAAAAGGATTTCTATTTTCTCCTGTATCGTGATTTTTCCGTGCGAGACTCGAACCCGCGACATACAGCGCAGTAGCGGGTATCGTAATCTCAATGAGTTTTTTTTAGTTAAGCAACGTGTAACGTTAATAGCGCAAAACCTCCCGTGGGGTAACTCAGCCCATGTTACTGAACAATGTTTGTTCTAACACTTTCGGAAATTCTCAAAAAAAAAAAATGCTTTTTCATACAAAATGAGAAATTGATCGGGCTCGTATAAAAATCACATTTTTTTTAATCACAATCACAAGTTATCTGACTATTGAAAAATCAGCCCTAAATAAAGACACATAAAGATGTATTTTTACAATCTTCCTTACTGATATTGTAAATGTGAAAGTTTGTTTCCAGATAGATGTTTGTTACTCTTTGACGCAAAAACTACTGAATGGATTTAGATGAGATAAATGGTACACTGATAGTTTTTAACCTGGATTAACATAAAGGATAGATTTTATCTCGATATTATGTTCCCACGGGAACTCGAACTCGTGGCTAAATAACCACAGCTGCACAGGCCGATCTTCTGGGTTAAGCCGCGCTTGCCGGGGTTCGTCAGTGGATGGGTGACCATCTGTCATAGCGAGTTTCCTCCGTGCCCCGTCAAGCACGCAAAGCCGTTGGTCCCGGCTGCCATGTCACTTGTAGATCTTTGACAGTCGTTACTGTTAGTCAGAAGCTCTAAAGTCTGTCAACCATTCTTACCATGAGGTATCGTATTACCCAGTTACTGGGTCGAGAGGTCCGATAGGCAGTAGCTCCACGTAAAATACTGACATCCAGCTGAATCTGGTTTGACTGGAAGCCGACCCCGATATAGTTGAGAAAAGGCAGGCAGATGATGATGGTTATGTACCCACGGGAGAATTTTCGAGTTGTAGCAAGTAAAACCGCTGCCAATAAGCTAGTATTAGTATAGATGTAATACTACATAAGCGCTAACCTCAGTGCAACACGGTCACGTACTACGCAAGCACACGCGTGCCATTGACACACACCCGGCGATGCCTTGATTGATTTGACAAGTACGATCGTTGCTCATCGGGTTGTATACGAAAATCGACCTTATTGACATGTGTCAAAAGAATAAAATTTGTTTAAGAGCGTGTACGTTGTATGCACTATGACATTTCATACAAACTGTCAATTAATAAGCCCAGTTAAATTATCAAAAAATATTTGACACGTGTTTTTTCTTTTGTTACGTTACGTAAACCAAAATTGACGAATATACGACACCTTAAAAAACTGTAAACACATAAAGTGTAAAACAACTTTTCTTTCGGAAGTCGGTGACTTTCTTTCTGATTTTGCCGAGTTGTAATATTCATGGTTTTTTTTTTTATCGTGGTAAAATCACCGAATGAGTTCTCCCACCCAGGGCAGGGCGGGAGGGTCTGTCAGACTTGTACTGACTAAAATCCACGGTGTCTTTCAATAGCCCTTTACGTACGGTAGCTCGTTACTCCCGCAAACCCGGCAGGCTTTTGCCCTCTAGCTCTAAGTGGCTTGCTGAGGCGCGCCTGAACGGTCGCTGTCAACCCGGCGATATTTTATTTCTGGCCGAGTTAGTAATTTTGTGGCTCATTTTATTAAGGCCCAAAAAAATTGTGACTGAATTGAGAACCTCCTCCTTTATGACGTCGGTAAAAATAAGACCTACTTATAAGTTTGTATGAAATCTCTTTTGGCAAATCCATTCTTCAAATTGCCAATACATTTGCAATATTATCGATGATTCACTTATATTTGCTGTCGAATTTAATTACAGGCACGTTTTTAATTGTTATTTGTTCTTTAAAGTAATGGATAGTGACTGCTTTGTTTGATCTTCATTCTCAGGGTCACGAGTTCGATACCCGATGCTGTGACGCGCTCTAATTACATAATTATGTGCATAAAATATCAGTGTCATTTTTTAACTAATTTTTTTATAATGATGCTGAAGTTTATTGACCGTTTATTAGTTCCGCTGTATTTTGACATGTTTAAGTATTGACTACTTATGTGTTAGTTTCATCGTATTTGACATGCATTAGTAACATTAGTAATAGTATTGACCATAATATTGCGCCATGTGGCGCGTATGTCGGAGCAGAGAGTGGCGAAGCGCATCCTTTATTCAGAACTTCAGGAGGGCAAGCGAAAGCATGGCGGACAGCTCTTGAGATTTAAGGATGTGCTTAAGAGACACATGAAAGGATGTGACGTAGATCCATCTCAGTGGGAAAACCTTGCGTCTAACCGCAGAGAGTGGAGGTCACTGGTACATCAAAAAGTTTCTGACTTTGAGACTCGTCGGCTTTCAAAATTAGATAGTAAGCGTGACGAACTAAAAGCCCGACCACCAGCGGCAATCAATTACAATTATGTTAATGGTGCTCTCACGTGTCCAATATGTGCAAGAATGTTTGCAAACAAAGGCGGTTTTTCTAGTCATATGAGAGCCCATGATAGACGCCAGTAGGATAGAGATGAAACGGTCGCCGTAGCCGAAAACGGCATGGAAGGATATATATAATATGTTGTTTCACTATACTTTTAGTGGCGGCTCCACATTAGTGCCATGACTTCGCGCCGCGAATTCTCGCCGTGAATTCTCGGCACAATACCGCCACTGATCGGGGACTTTGTTGAGTTCAACTTTGACTTTGTGATGATGGTTCAAAAGATGTTTGTCACTCTGTCACGAAAAATTACTGAACGGATTTAGATGAAATTTTGTACAAATAGTTTATAACCTGGATATGTGTCTTCCAATTTTTTGCCAAATCTGTTCAGTGTTTTTTTCGTGAAAGAGTAACAAAAATACCTACTTACACATACACATATTATTATGTACATACATCATCTGATACATCCTCACAGTCACAAACTTTCGCATTTAAAATATTAGTAGGATATTGTTTTTTTCTTTTGTAGGTATAATTTTATGGGCGTTATGACGATGACGTTACAAGCGACTCATGAATATCGATTTTTTTTGTCAATGATATTCATTGATTCAGAAAAAACAAGAAATACGTGTTCATCATTTTTCAATATTCTAACTTAGGGAGTAAACATATTTTATATTTATTTATGCAGTAAACTCAAAGTAGGTGACAACAGTTAATCCTACTAATAATATAAATGCAAAAGTTTGTGAGGATGTACGTATGTGTTTGTTACTCTTTCACGCAAAAACCACTGAACGGATTTGGCTAAAATTTGGTACACAGATAGTTTATAACCTGGATTAATTAACACATGTAACATAAGATAGTTTTTATCCCGATTTAGCGGGTGAAGCCGCTCTGGCAACAGCTTACTCGACTATAACTAGTTTTGGTTTGTCTATGGAATGGTCTCGGGACTGACGAATTACCGTGACCCCGGAATGTAAAGGCCTATTTAAGGACATCGTGGATTTCAGTCAGTACAAGTTCGACAGTCCCTCCTGACCTGCCCTGGGTGGGAGGACTCATTCGATGGTAACACCACGATAAAAAAGTGTGGACGAGCACTTGTTCAGTATTTTTTTTAAGAAATATTTCTCTCAAAACTTGCTTGTGCGTGTAGTGCAGCAACTCGTTTCGGAATATAATTATGTATGTATGTACTTGAAAGTTTGTATGAAATGCCATTTTTTACAAAATATTTTGCACACGCTCTTAAATTAAAAAAAATAAACATTGACTTAGCAATTAAAAATATCTTTCTTAGCAGAAATTCCAGTAGCTGAATTTACATTTCTAAAAGTAAAAAACCTAATTAAAAAGTCAAGTTATGAATCAATATTGATAACAAATAGACAGAGATCATAATTATAATTGCATTAAAACAAAGTAAATACAATCAAAAGCTAAATAAATACCTAAAAGCAATTAACGAGTTCTTATAAAATCTAAATTTTCTTTAAATAGCGATCACACGATATTTTAAAGTGATTTTTGATTCCGTTTGGAAATGAGTGACAATTGAAATTATTACTTATTTCTTTTAGTATTCTTGCAGTTTTTAACACAACAACTTTACTGCTATGACCTATTTTTTTTCGGAATGATACGGTTAAGGGCTGATTTCTCAATAGTCAGAAGACTGAAAAATAAAAATGGCGGTTTGACAGCTTATCTGTAGAAAATATGTCAAACCGCTATTTTTACTGCTCAGATAAAAGTTATGTGACTTTTAAAAATCAGCCCTAAGCATAAAAAAAATACTTTGACTCTCCTCTGACTGACCTCACATTGACAGATGACAGAGCTAAATGTACTCTGAGACAGAGTCGTCATTATTAATTTCTACTTTTTGCCACCATGATTCAATCGATTCTGATACCCTTACCTAGTATTTCACACCTAGCGAATACCTACATAGCCCTCAAAATAATATTATCGAACTCCTAACACAGCTCAATTTTCAAAAAGACGTAGTTGACGTACGTAGTTACGTAGACGTAGTTGTGTTAAGTGATCTAAAAATCCTACAATCAGTCGATCAGCATTCTCAATTTTCTAACTATAATTTATTACTTACTTTACTTACTTACACACTTACCTACATCAGTTTTCCTGACTCGTTTTCTATCCGAACACAAGTGTGTCTGCATGTTTTGTGTGTGTTGTTCACATTTCATACATCATTTCGAATTCCGAACGGAAAAAAACTGATATAATAATATGGCCGCCCTTTTAAAAGAAGGGCTCCCAACAAGTTTTGATACTAAGCCCTTTCTGGCCTAGCTACGCCACTGGTAACATCTATACATAATAATAAAATAGTAGGAAAGTCAAAACTGTACATTGAATTTTTTTTTTAAATAATACTTGGGGTGTGATCTACAATCGATACCGAAGCCAAAAATATAGTTTTTAGAATTTTTGTCTGTTTGTCTGTTTGTCTGTTTGTCTGTTTGTCTGTTTGTCTGTTTATCTGTTTATCTGTTTGTCTGTATGTATGTCCGGGATAAACTCAAAAAGCACTGGACGGATTTGAACGATTTTTTTTTTGTTGTATAGGTATTAAGTCTGGCCAACACATAGGCTATAATTTATCTTGGAAACTTGAACACCTGGTGCAGAACCGCAATGGACCAGCTAAACTTTAAGAGATACAAAAATGGTGTGATAGCAAATATTGTTCCACGTGATGAGCATTTTCAGCTGAGAGAATAAATTTGAAGATCTGGAACACCTGATGTGGAACTCCAAGAGCCCAGCTACACTATAACATATACAGGAATGACGTCTCAGCAAAGTTGTTCACCCAGATGAGCACTTTCTGTTGACATATAAAAATTGAAGATCTGGAACACCTGATGTGGAACACCAAGAGCCCAGCTACACTATAACATTTACAGGAATCACGTCTTAGCAAAGTTGTTCAGCCTGATGAGCAGTCTCTGTTGACATATAAAAATTGAAGATCTTGAACACCTGATGTGGAACACCAAGTGCCCAGCTACACTATAACATCTACAGGAATGACGTCTTAGCAAAGTTGTTCAGCCTGATGAGCAGTCTCTGTTGACGTTTAAAAATTCAAGATCTTGAATACCTGATGTAGAACTCCAAGAGCCCCGCATGAGCATGAGTTGTTCAGCCTAATGACCACTCTCTGGTTACGTATGAAAATTGAGATCCGGAACACCTGATGTCGAACTCCAAGAGCCTAGCTACGCTATAACATAAATATAGGAATCACGTCTTAGCAAGAGCTGTTTAGTCTGATGAGCATTTCCTGTTGACTTACAAAAATGAAAGATCTGGAACGTCTGGAATCGTCACACTCGTCCCGTTGCTTTCCCGTCCCCAGGCTCTAAGAATTTCACATCAGACGTTTTAGATCTTCGTCTTTGTCGACCCCGTTATCGCTGGCATAAGCAACAGGATCCGCGTACGAAGTCGCGGGCAGAAGCTAGTACCTACAAAATAAAAAATTCGTCACATATTGTCACGTTTTAGGCAATGAACTTGTACTCGCAATGACTTGTGACGTCTGAAAATAGACAAATATTTACTTTTCTCTGTTATTTGCTTGCGAATGACCAAGCCATGTCAACTTTAATTGAATGTGTCAATTCAAAAGTTGAGATTTCCGAAATATAGTAGATTAATAAATAGTTTGCTTACATGGTTTTTACCCGGATGTAGGAAGAAGAATTTTAACTAGGTACACAGGATAATAGAAATTCAAAAAACTGACTGCTAAAACAAACAAAAAGTCTAATATAGCTGTTTTTTTGGAAGTCGGTGACATACTTTTTTATTTCGCTGACTTTTTACCGCCGACTTCCGATAGCAAAGTTATTTTTCACCTCACACCCTCAGAAAGATTCTATTTCTCGTTCAAAATCTGAGCGCAAAACTCCATTTTGTGCTCTAGAGCACAAGAGTCTGAGCCAACGACGATATAATACTAGACTCCGCATACACGATCTAAGGAACAAACATTATTCTGTCAACTCGCTGAGGTACGTCAGCGAGGGGGACGGAGTACTGCGTTGTGATTGGCTAACTCAAGGTCTGTTCTGTCTCAACGTATGTTTTCGGCTCACAGGATTGGTCGAAATGAGACGAATATAAGACTTTTTTGCCTAATGTGTTGACAGACATCGGTTGCCTGTTATTAGGAGTCTAGTATTATATCGTCGTTGGTCTGAGCTGTTCAGACTACTGAAAGTCTGGTTTTTTTTTTCACAAAATTACCTACATGTTTTTTCATTTTGAACCTAAAAAATTTCAAGAACGCCGACGTGGTTTTTTTTCATGTTGCCTACATACTGTTATCTTAAAAAGGATTTTGATTTAAATCGTGCTGAATTTAAAGTGTTTTATGACATAAAATTTATGATATATTAACGAAAATTAATAATAATTATGAAAACACGTATTTCTTGTTTTTCGAACGTCATAGACAACTTTAGGAACTGGTTGCCCTATATGAAAAAGGAGAGACTGCTTTTTTTAAAAAAAAAAACAATATAGTTGCGAAATCGGGTTTTTTGATTTTGAAATTTAGGGCTTAATTAATCATTTAATAGGCCAACCAGTTCCTAAAGTTGTTTATGACGTTCGAAGAACAAGAAATACGTGTTACATATTAATTTTCGTTAATTTATCATAAATCATAAAACACTTTTAAAAACAAACATATACTTTAACAAGTTTTATTTATTTTATCCTTATTAGATATTCTACAAAATCTTCGTTTATTGAGCGTCTTTGAAATTGAATGTAAGGTACACCGTGACTTTTTCGTCGTCTTACAATGCTTACCATGCGTAAATGTTTTATTTAGCGGGTTAAATGTAAAATCATCAAATGAGTTCCCAGAGCAGAGCAGGAGGGACTGTCAGACTCGTACTGACTAAAATCCACGGTGTCCGTCAATAGCCCTATACGTTCCGGGGTCACGGTACGTTAGTCCCGCGACCCCGAGAGACCGTTAGCACTCCCCTTGACAAGGATGGAACACGCAAAATTGGTTGAGGCACAACTTGTCGGGAGGCACATTTCCATTTTAACCACGGAACATAAACACACCGTGGATTTTAGTCAGTATAAGTCTGACAGTCCCTCCCGCCCTGCCCGGGGTAGGAGGACTCATTTGATAATTTTACCACACTAAAAAAAGCTTGGAAGGTGGGGTGAAATAAAACTGCCGCTTAGAAAGACAAATAAAATATTATTTTTATTAAAGAATCCATTTAATATTCGTATCAATTATGTACTAAATTGTTGGTAATTTTAAAAATTAATAGTTGATTCTTTAAATATTCATTTTATTACCTAAAATTTACAAAAAGAATCATTAATTTTATCTTAATTACTAGATACCTATGGTATTTTCAATTTATTTGTCAAGGTTATACAACAAATTCATAATTATTTCGCATCTTTTAAAATTGTCAAAGCTTGTAAAAGGTTAATTTGTGATAAAATTTTTATCACCTAGCCATAATCATAACTTTACTTCAAAAAAATAATTGTAAGTATGTATTTCGAAAAAGGGTATATTATTAGTTAAAAAAAAATACTTCAAATCCTTACTTTTCTAAATGACCGTTTCGTAATTAGGATGAATTGTTTAGAAAGTTATCAGCAAAGTTTTTCGAAATATTAAAACAAATAAAAAGGTATTTATGAAAATGATCTTGGCAATGGTTGAATTTTTGGTTTTTTGATAAGTACCTACCTATAAAATAATCTTCTTAATTTTATAAATGATTTTAAAATCATTTAATAATAATCATTTATTTTACAGTCGGGACATGTATAATTCTTTATTGATTTTAGCGTCGATCGTCCTGCGACGTCCATTGCCGTCTCCTGAGGTGGCTGCGGCGTGAGATGCACGCTGGCCTCTTTTCGTGTCCCGCCTCCTCCTTCGCTAGCATGACTGCTTCGCAGAAGGAGGCGACCGCTTTCCAACATTCCGTATTTAGATTATAGGATGTCCACTGAGAATTGAAACCAAAAACACGAAAAAAAATTACCTCTGTCGTTCGATGCCTACGTCTGAATGCGTCACTAAAAACGTTACCTATGCTTATTGTTTCGAACACAAAATCTAGGCATTTTAAAATTTAATATTTCGTATTTGCATATTTTAAAAATCACAAAATATTGTGTCAGTATTTCCAATGTGCGTCATTCGATTTTATATTTGCTTACAAAATTTTAGAATTCATAGAATTTTTGACTTATCCTAACCTCCCTTCATTTTATGCGTACATAAACATTGTCAGCCCATTTCAATATTTATTTTGACGTAGCTTTGACATGATGTATTCTTAGGCTGACCGCAGACTTGATTATAAACAGTTTTAAGACAGACTAGGTATTGCTTTACAAAAACCATGAAGATGCGCACACTTAAAACAAAACGTCTCATAGACAATATTGTCTAGTCTAATAGACACAAGAACTGCACAGCGACAAGTCTGAGGGCCTGCGCAGACTTGAGTCACAACTGTTTTTAGACAGTTTTGTCTCACACAGACAAGTCTGCCTTAAAACATAAACAAAACTGTTTTGTCTACGACACGCCGCTCACCTAAAACAAAACTGTTTTGTCTACTACGACGACGCGGCACACATCGTTCAATTCTTTCTCAGTATCAAAATGGACTATTACTATCGGATCTTAAATTCGCTCCATCAGCTGTCACATCGTAGTTAGATTTCGGAGATTTTAACATGATGCATCTTTTCTTTGTCAGAGCTGATGGAGCGAAATTTTTTGATAATTTTTATATTTAAAATTATACTTGTTATTTCCGCAATTCATATTTTGATAAAGTTACAACATGTCACTGGCCTGCAAATTGCAAAAAACGTAAAAAAATATGAATTTCGCGGGCTGGTTGGAGCATTTAATTTTTACTAAGGGTCGGTGTTGTCATAGAAATTTTTATAAAATATTGTCATCATTTTGATTTTCTTTTTAACAAATTTTAATAGTTAACATTTTATAGATCTTCGAACAATATTTCTTTAATTTTTTATTTATATTTCAGTATATATGAATATGAAATTGAGACAGTCATGCCATCAAGTCTGGATACGGAACTATAGCTCAGAACAAAATGCAAACTTATTGAACGAGAGGACCCTGGACGAGACTATAGAGAGGAGTTACGTCGTTAGACTGTTTTGTCGTTGATGTGCGCGCCCGCGTACATGCAAAAGGGAAGCTGACAATCGTTAGTCAGACTTGTCGCTGTGCAGTTCTTGTGTCTGTTAGACAATATTGTCTATGAGACGTTTTGTTTTAAGTGTGCGCATCTTCATGGTTTTAGTAAAGCGCTAATCTGTCTTAAAACTGTTTTGACTCAAGTCTGCGGTCAGCCTGACACTGATCAGTTTTGTTTCAGGTGAGCGTCGTGTCGTAGACAAAACAGTTTTGTTTATGTTTTAAGACAGACTTGTCTATGTGAGACAAGACTGTCTTAAAACAGTTGTGACTCAAGTCTGCGGTCAGCCTTAGTGGGAATAGTCACATTATTTCCATATATACGGAATGCTGTGTGCCATAAATACATGGTCATGTTTACATGTAGCAGTTTACTTTGGTATTGTATGTGCAGCCTTGCGAGAAGAGCCAAGGATTTTCATTTTCAAGTGTTTTAGAGAATAACGTAAGTAGCTGGACGTTCCCTGACAAATAATAAGCGACAAAAGGGCTTTGAAGGTTTTGGCTCTATCTAACAAAAAATCAATTTTTTATCTCAAGTAGGCCAGTTATTTTTGTTTATATTTTCGTCATAGTTTTTTAATTTAGTAGAAATGCTTATTAAACTTATAATCGTTTTTAAAATTAATTAAACTATATAAATTAATATAATAATACTAAATTAAAATAAATTTTCATTATTCGATGCTCTTTAATAGTTTAGTTTTATTTTAATTTAGTATTATTATATTAATTTATGCTTATTATCACATTAATTTATGTCTTTTTTTTAATTGGGATGATTTTTAATTTAATTTTACAGTTAAATAAAGCTAGACATAAAAATAAATAAAACTATAATTATATTTATTTACAACTAAACTAAAACAAAATAGGCCAGTTACATGCACTTTTGAATTGTCGAAAGTCAAAATTCTATTCGTAAAGGAGGAGGCAGGCCGCGAGCGAGAGAGGACAGCGTCCTCCCTCCGCCCCAGCCGCAGTGGTAGGCGCCCACGGCGACGGACGTCGCTAGATGATCTCCGGCCACCGTAGGCGCGGGCATGCGGGCAGCGAGTAAAGGGCAACTCGCTGCCCGACCAAGGACCATGCCCGGGTCGACGGCGCGTTGTGTCCCACGCGCGCCTCAAAGAGCGTCAGCATAATGACGGGGCCCCCCTCTCAGAGGGCCAAAGCCTGCCGGGGTCGCGGGATTATTCCCTAACCGTAACCCCGGAACGTAACAGGCTATGAAGGACACCGTGGATTTTAGTCAGTAGAAGTCTGACAGTCCCTCCCGCCCTGCCCGGGGTTGGAGGACTCATTTGATGATTTTACCACGCTAAAAAAAAAAAAAAAATTAAAATTCTATAGGGACAACGTATATACATAACGATAATAGCGCAAAACCTCTCGTGGGATAAAATAAATGATTTTTCATACTGATGGGCTCGATCAATTTCTCATTTTGTATGAAAAATCATTTTTGTTTTTTTTCCAAAAGTTTTAGAACAAACATTGTTCAGTGACATCGGGTGAGTTACCCCACGAGAGGTTTTGCGCTATTAACAAGGTAATAATATCTATACTGTGCTATTAACGTTAAACGTTGTATAATTAAATTGATTCCAACACATTTTGCAGACTTTGGACTGGCAATTCATCGAAATACTTACAAATAACTTATTTTATGGGCCATGTTATATTTACATTAAAAAAGAAATGTTTTCCCGCGTACACGAAATTCTTGCAGTTAATTTTTTAACACCCTTTAAAGCGGTCGCGTGTTAGAAAAACTTTTAGGCAGTAGGTAGGTATTGCAAAATCTCACGCTTTTATCAACTTAAAAAAAGGAGTTTATCTGCCATTTTGTCCCACACAAAATTCTTCCGGTTTGGTTCAGTAATTTTTATTTATAATAATTTTTCATGCATAGAAAAACTAAGAGTCAAATATTTTTTTATACAGGGTGTTTGAATATAGTTTTATATGGTTATTGGTAATTAGTGTACGATACCTAAACACGTGATTGTGCTCATGATAACCAACAACTTTTACTATGGGAACAAATATGAAAAGTCGAAAAAAAATCAGCTGTTCAATACATATGTTTGCTTAATGTACTGAACAGCTGATATTTTTTTTACGATTTCGGCTTTGCTCCCATAGTAAAAATTTGTTTGTTATCATGAGCACAATCACGTGTTTAAGTATGGTACACTAATTACCAGTCACCCCGTATATCTTTCGAACACATTTTTATAGTAAAAATAGCTGTTGCCAGCGGCTTCACCCGCTACAACTCGAAAATTATCCCACGGGAACATAAAATCGGGATAAAAGCTATCTTATGTGTTAATCCAGGTTATAAACTATCTGTGTACCAAATTTTAGCCAAATCCGTTCAGTGGTTTTTGCGTGAAAGAGTAACAAACATCCATACTTACAAACTTTCGCCTTTATAATAGTAGTAGGATTACAAACTTTCGCCTTTATAATAGTAGTAGGATAGCCTTTTAAAAATAATTATTTGCACAAGTATTTTATTTCTAAACGTAATTTGCAAATGACAGTTGGAAGAGAAGGTCATTGCCGGGTTCCATAGAAGTTGTGTAGCATAGTACTTAAGTAGGCACTCGAAACTTAAGTGACGAAGGCTTTTGGATCTACTTGCAATGTCTTGAAGTAGTTGCTCATAGAATAAACATTTTGAACTCGAGTTAAAAATAAGTAAATATTTAGTTGTAAGTAGGGTTGCCATACCTACGTCCAGAATTTTCTGGACATGTCCGGTAATATAGTGCTTTGTCCGGAATGCGGGCGGAATCCTAAGCGGCAAGGAATTTTTACAATTTAAGGAAAAACCAAAATAAAAACCTTAACAAATCAAATATTTTTATTTCTCATATTTAGTGCTCTCTTTTATATTATTTAATATTTCTGAATTGTTTAGATACAAATGAAAGGTAATTCTTTTTTATGCGAGGAGCCCCTCGCATTAATTCGTGAAAAAAAAATTGCACGATTTGTAAAAAAAGCATTTTTTTTTTTGGATGGGCCCGAACAATTTCACGTTTTGTATGAAAAAGCAATTTTTTTTGCGAATTTCCGAAAGTCTTAGAACAAACATTGTTCAGTAACATGGGCTGAGTAACCCTACGAGACATTTTGCGCTATTAACTTTACATGTATAATATGTATATGTATTTAGACCGTTAATATAAGTATATTACGTTATTAAGTTTACTTTATTAAGTATATTAAGTTTACTTTACTAAACTTATAATAAATGGTACAAGTTGGTAGCTGACTACATGAAGCTGCAGCAAACGACGTGTCGCAGTGACACGACTGGTTTCTACGTATTTCTATGAAATTCCCTCCGTAGCGACGAAATGTCGTCTACCTGCTGCGTGCAGTCGTCACGAAATAAAATAAGCATTAATTTATGAAGAATTTACTATTTAAAGTTGAATCCGTTTATTATAACATCGAAGGGAAATAATATACACGTCACTCTAAACGGACGTCAATAAAACATTTTGTACAAACCTCTTGTTTTTGTCAGTGTTTAAAAAGTATTTATTTTAATCAAATCAAATTTCTTTTATTTATAATAAGGAACACATTTACAACAAAATAGAGTGAGAGAGAGACAAAATAGTTCAACTAAGTCAATTTTATCTAATAATTCAACTATTTATTACCCACTGAGACTCAAAAAAACCATGAATGTACCGATGGTCGGTACATTCATGGTCGTCGTCGTTGGGTATCACGTGACGCTCTTGAAAACTGTCGAAGGTGTTATGAATCACGTCGGTAAATGCATCAACTGGACACAATTTATTAAAAATGGGTCATAATAAGCGGCATGTCACTAAATGCAACCTCATTCTATCCGACTTTCTTTAAAGAATTTTGTATGAAAACCAAACTTCTCTGTGTAAAACGTCATAATAAGCGGTTGGTCATTATAAGCGGAGTCATTATAAACGGGTTCGGCCATTCTCCGGTTGCAAGTTTTTATTTGTCCGCGCTTACTTAATCCGTAATATGATCATATTCAAGCGTGGTTTTTTTTTATATGTTAGATTACGACCGTATCTAGCTGTATACAAAATATTGGGTTCTGTTTTAAACTAGTAAGCCCAAATTAATTGAATCTCTGTTCGAAAAAGCACTATTTTCTAATTACCGAGGCCTGTCCGCACTCCAACTTAATGTTAAAACTTGCTTGTAATTTCTCAAACCTGCAGATTTACTTTGATCCATTCAACGTTTTAAACAATACGAAACAACGTGTATCACCTACCAAAATATGGACTCAATAGAACCAGTCTATAAATAATTATAATTGAATAACCGCGTGTCCGATAGAAAGTTATAATTACCGTAACAGTATCTGTTCTTGGGTGCACATTCCTAAATAACGGTATTTGGCACATCAGTACCGCACGCGTCGAATGTCCTCAGGGTGTGCTGCAGCCCATTAGCAGTCGTACGTCTCAAACGTTACTGTAGCGCCAACAAAACACTTGAATATATAATTACCGTAGCCCTTGGTTCAAAACTTTTCTAATTACCGTTATACTTATTTAAATACTCAATTTTTTAAGTTAGACCCTAGTTGATAATGTAAATGAAACAGTACTATGGCTTACGTATGTTATGATAAGCCTGTATTTGCAGGCTGTGATGGTTTTCGAAATTTTGAAGAAAGTCTATAGTTTTCTAACTACCGTATACTAATTACCATGTGTTAATAATTACCGTTGTATGAAAAACTTATACAGAAAAATCAGAGTAGAGAGTAATAAAAGACAAAAGGAAAAGGGAAACTTGGAAACAATCAAGGAAGAAGTAGTCATAGATCTAGACGTGCTTGATAACAGCATATCAGATCCTCTTGAAACTCTAACACCATTTATCATCTCAGCCTATAGCAGTCCACAGCACACGATCTCCTGCTTTTTTCATCCAGCTACTTGCCGGGGGGCGTCCCACACTACGCTTACCTACACGCGGTCTCCATTCAAGAACCATATCCTACTCCACCTGTCAAGGCAGACGTGACCAGCCCACTGCCACTGCAAGTTGCTGCAGATTTGGAAAATATATGTAACTTTGGTCTTTTGCCGTACCTCATTCCAGATTTTATCCCCTAGTGAGACCCCAAGCACAGACCTTTTCATAGCTGCGTGACATGAAGTCGGTGGGCCAGCTTGACTGACAGTTCCACGTTTATGCTCCTATACCTGCCTGAGGTAGATGTATTCTTGGACAACTTCGAGTGTTATACCTTCAACAGAAATTGGTTCTGAGACGACATGGTCATTCCTTGGTCTTGTCCAGGTTCATCCCGAAACCACACGTCTCGAGGCAGCATTGAGACTGATCAGCAGGTCTTGCAGCGATTTCGCCATAATAAATAAATATATCGTCGGCAAAACGAAGGTGCATTAGGTATACACCGTGGACTTGATGCCCAGTCCATTCCAGTCCAGCTTCTTGAACAAATCCTCCAGCGCGTTGGTAAACAGTTTAGTTAGGGGATATTACAACTCCCTGTCTCACACCTCTTAGCAGCTGGATGGTGGTTTTGTACTTGGACCGACATCGACGCTATGCTATAATATAGGTTCCTTAGTACCTTTATGTACCGCCAATTGACTTGGCATCGCTTCAAGGATTCCAGAACAGCCCAGGTTTCGATGGAATCGAAGGCTTTTTTGTAGTCTACAAAGGCTATATAGACACAGCGGCCGGTTATACTCCCCTGTCCTGTCTTCTGTAAAACCTGCCGCACTGTATGTTTGTGGTCTAAGGTGCTACATAGCCTTTGTAAAACCCAGCCTGCTCCGGTGGCTGGAAAACGTCAAATCTAGCGGAAAGCCGATCTGTGACGACGCTCGAAAACAGCTTGTAGACGTGACACAGGAACGGGATTGGTCTATATAGTTTTTGAGGAGATTTTTGTCTCCTTTCTTGAAAAAAAATGTCACCACGGTCCTGCTCCACGCCTCCGGGGTAATCCCACTGGCTTTAACGAAGTTGAACAGCCTCTTAAGCTCGCCGAGCACAGGTTGGCCCGTAGTTTTTAAGAGTTTCGGAGGTGATGCCAACACTTCCTTACTTACCATAATAACATCAACTCCGCGTCCAACTAGTGCTCTCTCATCTTCTTCTACTGGTACTTTGTCATTATTAAGCAATATTGAGCAAATGGAAGAAATTATGGATACAAACATGGAGATACAAAATATTTTCTAATTACCGTAGCATCAAATATTCAACTTGTCTAATTACCATACCCAACTTTTTTTTAAATCTCAATATCTAGAAAACCATCAGTAATAGTAGAATGCCAAAATAACTATTGTATTCCTATCTTTAATGTGTTTCATATTCTAATGTGTTTAAGTTCATATCAGTGAAATTCAAAAACGGCACGGTAATTAGGCAAATAACACCTATTTGGAGAATGGCCGGGTTCTACTGTATTCAATATTACAAAGTTCTAAAAATCATAGATCTCATTCTTGATAGGTATAGATAAACGTCTTAAAACTCTTGACGTCAGAAATATGTAAAAATTATACCTTGAATAATATTATGTAGTCATTTCGTAGCAATACCATATTTGGCTGGTCTAAATGTTTTGATATTCAACGATAAAAAATGAAATGTGACGTATTCTGAATGTAAGAGGCGTGGTTGTCTTTTTTTTTCTTGTAATTTATTAGTTGAGTGCATATTTTTTCCCAGCGACTATTTTGCATGCGAATGACGTTACCCGTCCAATCCCATTTGACCCTGGCAGCCTTTTTACCTACGTCAACTATTCCAGTTTTAGAGCGCAGCGTGGTGTTACGATTCGGGTGGGTGAGAAATTGAGAATGCACGCGGCCGCTAAAAAGAGGTGGCAGGACGATCTAGATGCGTACCTCGGTGGCTGGTCCGAAGTGGCATTAGAAAAGAGCACTTGGAAGGATATGGGGGAGGCCTTTGACCAGCTAGGGACATCAATGGCTAATGAAAAAAAAAATAGTTGCTTATTGCAGATGCATAACTAAGTATTACATAAAATAAAAATTCGTGCTGCACCGTCGCGTGTCGGTCCGTCGAACACTTTTTTTTTTTTTTTTTTTTTTTTTTAGCGTGGTAAAATCATCAAATGAGTCCTCCCACCCCGGGCAGGGCGGGAGGGACTGTCAGACTTGTACTGACTAAAATCCACGGTGTCCTTCAGTAGCCCTTTATGTACCGGGGTCACGGTGAGGAAATAATCCCGCAACCCCGGCAGGCTTTGGCCCTCTGAGAGGGGGGCCCCGTCATTATGCTGACGCTCTTTGAGGCGCGCGTGGGACACAACGCGCCGTCGACCCGGGCATGGTCCTTGGTCGGGCAGCGAGTTGCCCTTTACTCGCTGCCCGCATGCCCGCGCCTACGGTGGCCGGAGATCATCAAGCGACGTCCGTCGCCGTGGGCGCCTACCACTGCGGCTGGGGCGGAGGGAGGACGCTGTCCTCTCTCGCTCGCGGCCTGCCTCCTCCTTGACGAGCATTACTGCCTCGCAGAAGGAGCTGACCGCTTCCCACTCCGTCTCGCCCCGCAGCATGGCCGCAACCAATGCCGGGCGCGAGAGGTCTCCGCCTATCGCAGCCGTGAGGACACGTCGGTGCTCCGCCCAAGCCGGGCAGTCTTGCACCGTATGCTCCACCGTGTCCTCCGGGCGATCTTCGCAGTGATGACACCCAGGCGTCTCCTCCTTTCGCATCAGCCACAGGTACCTCCCGAAACTTCCGTGTCCGGTGAGGACCTGCGTCATGCGGTAGGTCAGGACGCCATGACTTCTCTCCAGCCACTCCTCAAAGAGGGGTCTTACCGCCGCAATTGCGGCGTGCCCGGCCTTCGGTCGCGACAGTCGTCCCCTCCATACTGCCCTGAGATCGCGCCGGAGCTCTTCCCGCCGCGCCTCGACTTCTCGAGGCAGCGGGGTTATGCCCCGGCGCTGCGCCTCCACGCGCCACTCATAGACGCGCTGGAGGGCAGTCGCCTCCAGATCCCAGGGCAGCAATCCGGCAAGAAGGTTGGCCGATTCGCCGGCAATCGTGCGGTATCCCCGGATCATCCGGATAGCCATGACCCTCTGGCATGCGACCAACTTTAGTGGTCGCGTCCGGATGCTCGGGGCCCACACGGGGGCCCCGTAGAGGGCCATGGACCGCACGACGCCGGCGTACAGCCTACGGCAGGAGGCGTTTGGCCCGCTGAGATTGGGCAGGAGTCGCCTGAGGGCGCCTGCTGCCCGGTTCAGCTTTGGGGCCAAACTCAGGAAATGCTCCCTGAAGTTCCACCGGCTGTCGAGGACGAGTCCCAGGTACTTCATCGTCCTCAAGACGCCGATGCGAACTCCTCCCACCGTTATGCTGTAACCCGACTGTGGCGCGTTGACGCGGCCATGAAAACACATGGCCGCCGTCTTGTGCAGCGCCACGTCGAGTCCCAACCGCCGGATCCTATCGACGACTGTCGCGACCGCTTCCGTCGCCACGTCGGCCGCCGCCTCGTGCGACTCTCCCTGCGCCAAGATGAGCGTATCGTCAGCGTAGCATACTACGCTGACGCCTTCAGGGAGGTCGCCGCGCAGCACCCAGTCGTACCCGATGTTCCACAGGTGCGGTCCCAGGACCGAACCCTGTGGAACACCGCACGACATCTCTCGCCGGTTCCACTCTCCCCGGTGACCGGGGTAGATGACGGCTCTGTCCGTCAGGTAGTCCTCGACTATGCGACGGAGGTAGGTCGGCACCCGGTGATACCGGAGTGCCTCCCTGATGCAACTCCAGGGCAGGGTGTTAAAGGCATTGGTGATGTCTAATGACACCGCCAAGACGACCCTGCCCCGGGCTACTGCATCCCCCGTCGTGAGGGCTCTCACGCGCGTGATGGCGTCCACCGTCGAGCGCCCCCTGCGGAAGCCAAACTGGCTCTCCGACAGGTTCGGGCCCACCCGGTTCAGGTGCCCGACGAGGCGGTCTGCAATTACTCTCTCAAAGAGCTTGCCCACCTCGTCGAGCAGCACGATGGGCCGGAATGCGGACGGAGAGTTCGCAGGGCGCCCGGACTTCTGGATGAGGACCAGTTTCCCCGTCTTCCAGCGAAGCGGGAACTGGCCCCTCTCCAAGCACGCGCTAAAAAGCCCCCCCAGTCGAGGACCGAGAGTCCCGAAGGCCAGGACCCAGGCTTTCCCCGGCAGGCCGTCGGGTCCTGGGGCGGTATTTTTGGCCTTGAGCCGCTGTACCGCCACTCTCAGATCTACCTCGGTCACCTCTGGAGCGTCGTAGACGTCGTCGAACACTTGAACATTGATTGAAAGAGTGATCAACGGATTTGAACTCTATCTTGAATTAATAAGCTGAGTGTAATTAATCGCCCGATCCCCAATACTGGCACAATTTTGAGCCACCAAACCCCAACCGATTTTAAACTGTATTTTTGGAAAAATAAGTCTTAAAATCGGTCTGGTGGCAAAAATTTTTTGTCTGTATTTTTATTGTGTTGTCTTTTTGCCGCCAACATCCGAAAGAAAAGTTAATTTGTAGGTTATTTTTCCTTTTTTTGTGGTTGTTTGTGAAGGCAGTAACATTTTTCTTTTAAGTTTTTCATTTTACTCTTTTTAGTTTTGAATATTCAACCCAAATTCTCGTCAAATTACATAATTTCCTTACATGTACACTAGAATTTTGTAATACGTAGCACCGGTATTAACATCGCCCATTTAAACAGTAAGCTAAAAATACTCGTAAATTAAAAAACTACTGAAACAAACTAAATAAAAATTGTATGGAACCAAATGGAAGGTTTATAGCCTCAAACCAAAAAAAAAAACATCAAAATCGGACCAGAAACCTTGGAGTAATCGGTAATGTTGATATTTTTTTTAGGTTTTTTGTTAATTTTTCAAAAACGGCTATTTCGATTAAACTAAATGGGACTATTCCGGAAGAGATACCCTTTCTAGCAAAAAAAGATATTTTCAAATCGTTTGGTAAGCGAAGTAAGTAGTTATGCGCGAACAAACATAAAAAATATATAAACATCCGAATTGATAACCTGCTCCTTTTTGAAGTCGGTTACTGTCCGATTTATTTGATAGATCTTCAACCTTATCACAATAATGGAAGGTTAATATTCAATTGGTAAAGTTTGTCAGATTCGGGTAGGTTTACCTGCTCGCGTCTGTACATTAAGAAAAAACAAAAAGAAGACCTATTTCAATGCAGTAATTCTTAATTAATTACAACTTAATTAGCTTAAAAAATATAGGTACACCGAAGGTACACTTTACTACATTTAAAAACTATAAGGGTTCCTTGTTGACTACGGAACCCTAAAAACTAAAATATTTACAAAAATGACAAAATTAAAACTACATAATTAAAATTTATAGAGCGGCAAAAAAAATGCAAATAAGACAAAAATGCTTCGATAAAAAAAAAGTACTTAATTCTTTTATATGCAATAAATTATTGCATGTTCTAATAACTTTTTTATTTTGATAAATATTTATTCATAATTCTAGTGACCTTTGCTGTTTTCAATTAATTTAATTACTTACTTTATTTTAAGCTGACATTATAATCGACATTTGAACTATTAATAGATCCATCAGAATAGCCTATATTAACCTAAACTTCAACGAACAGGAATGCAGTTGTAGCAATCATCATCTGCCTGCCTTTTCTCAACTACATAATATTGTGGTAGGCTTCTAGTCGAACCTGATGCAGCTGAGTATCAGTATTTTACATGGAGCGACTGCCTATCGGACCTCCACAACACAGTAACTAGGTAATACGATACTCCATGGTAAGACTGGTTGTCAGACTTTAGAGCTTCTGACTAACAGTAACTACTGTCAAAGATTACAAATGACAGCCGGGACCAACGGCTTTACGTGCTTTCTGAGGCACGGAGGAAAAGCGCTATGACAGAAATGGTCACACATCCACAAAACAAATACTGAAAAACAGAATAAAATAAAAGTTCAAGGGGTTTCCAGACAACCGACATGATTTTGTTACCGTTTTTGTAGTCCAGTTCGACACTTGACCGGTTTTTACTTTTATTTGATTTCTCTCTTTCTGGGTTTTATTTAACATTGGATCTGAGCATTCCCAGTTCCGTATAACACAAAAAATAACCATCAGGTTTACAATCTCTTTAAAATAAACTTCCCTACTTGTCATAAAACATTTGGTCACCCTATTAGAAAGAGACAATAGCCTCCATTGCAGCTATCTCTGTCGACACGTCTTTTTGCAAAAGTGTTCTAATGAGTTATTTCTTGATCTCTTTTAACCGCCATTTTTTTATTTTCAGTGAGTCATGGTGCCCCGTCCTATGCCCCCGAGTCCCGCGGAGCCCCTGCTGCCTCGCTTCTATGCTGGCAGGTCCATACTCATCACTGGAGCCACTGGATTTATGGGAAAGGTACATCATCATTGTGTCTATGACGGCAGTTCTTCAAAGAGATTCAGCATTATTTTAGGGCCCCTATAGAGGCCAAAGCCTGCCGGTGTCGCGGGATTCACGAATTACCGTGACCCTCGTAAAGGGCTATTTAAAGGACCGTGGATTTTAGTCAGTACAAGTCTGACAGTTTCTCCCGCCCTGCCCGGGTGGGAGGACTCATTGATGATTTTACCACAATAAAAAAAAAAAAAATTGTGGAAAATTGTTTAGTTTCGTCTACTGAGCAAACCCTGTACCCTTAGCACGAATTTTCACTCTTTTACTTTACAGCGTCTTTCCAGTATTTACAGCGTTTTTGTATGAAAAAATATAACAGCGCTTCTGGTGTGCGGAGAAAGAACTAATTTTTTCCTTAAAAATTGTCAATTTGAAATTGTCAAAATTCGAGTTTACTTTACGTCTCAAATACTGAAAATTCGTGCCAAGGGTACTGAAAGTTTGTGGAGCGCTGTCCCTTACACCCTGTATATAAGACATGTCAAATATGGAGTTTCAGTCCTAATATCATATATTTTTGTGTCAGGTGCTGATAGAACGTATCCTATCGACATGTCCTGACGTGGGGGGGCTCCACCTTCTCATGAGGGACAAGAAGGGGCACTCACCACAGAAGAGGCTGGCACAACTCAAGCAGTCACAGGTATGGTTCAGTACAAAATCAAAGCAAATATAGGGTGACTGGTAATTAGTGTACGATACTTAAACACGTGAGGGTGCTAATGATAAAAAACAATTTTTGTTATGGGAGCAAAGCCGAAATCGTAAAAAAAATATCGGCTGTTCAGTACATTAAGCAAACATAAATGTACCGAACAGCTCATTTTTTTTTCGAGTTTTCAGGTTTGTTGCCATAGTTGGTGAAATATCATGAGCACAATCACGTGTTTCAGTATCGTACACTATTTACCAGTCACCCTATATATTCCTTAGTAGTACTTACTACATCATCCTCATCATGATGTGGGCCATAATCCACCACGCAGCCCCAGTGTGGGTTGATGGATGTTACATATCTTCGAATTTTTGGTTCTAGGACATGCTGGTTTCCTCACGATGTTTTCCATTGAGAAAAAATGTCCATGGAGTTTCTTGCCCGTCAATCAATTTAAATTAAAATTGAAATATTTGCATAAAATTAAATTGAAAATATTTCAATTTTATGATAATATTCCACTTTATTATTTCAAAAAATATTAACAGATTTATTTCAACTTGTCATCAATGCGGATACAGCTGAAAATAATAATATTATTTTCCTTAGATGCGTAGAACTAAATAAACATACAAATTGATACTCGCAAGAACTAGTAAGTTGTTAATCAAATATTGTGTTTGTAAACTCGTTTGACGTGAAGAAACACGTGATCGTTTGATCAAGAGATGCAGTTTGGCAGTTTGGAAGTTGTATGAGTTTTTTAACCGACTTCAAAAAAAAAGTAGGTTCTCAGTTCGACCTATATGTATGTATGTATGTATGTATGTTTGTCCGCGATTATCTCGCGTTTGGCTCAACCGATTTTGATGCGGATTTCAGAAAACTGTTCGTTACATTCTGGAGAAAGTTTTAGTATATAACAATAATGGATATCTCGAGAAGTTGCTCGCATAGATCTGTTTTTATTGCTTACAAGGGTTGTAGATTTTCAAAGACGCCGATTATATGAAATTTTTTGTTGAATATGTAAACTAAAAAGGGTAAAATAAAAAACTTTTTTAAAAAAGAGAACCGACTTCAAAACCAAACACAAAAAAAATTGTAAAATAACTTTTCTTTCGGAGGTCGGTGGCCACAGTCAATGTAGTCGGTTCTCTTTTTTACAAAAGTTTTTTTTTTTTAAATATTTGACAGCTAAGTATTTGCGAAGTTGCCAACTTTCTGGTTATACGCCCTTAAAAGCTCAGCCTTATTCTAAAACGTGTCACATTTGCAGGTGTTCGACAACGTCCGCGCCCGCAATCATCGCCAGCTGGACAAGTTGTTCGTGATCAGCGGGGATGTGTCCAAGCCTCGTCTCGGCATGGATTCTGAAGCCATCTCCCAGCTCAAAGAGGTAAGTACTTTTTTAGGGGCGTAGATACCGCGTATCATCCGTAGCTCAAGCTATTTTTTTTTTGGGACAAACCCACCACACTGTTCCCAAACCACTGCAACACCTGAAAGCCAGAATCAACAGTGGCAATCACCAGAAAAGCGCCGAGACAATGAAGCTCGACGTGTCCCGGAGAATTAATTTACCTGTCTTGGATCCTGCAACGAAATTAATCACAAAATAATAGTGGCGGAGTGGGAAAAATAATTATGTTCAATGCTCAAGCTACTAACATTTTTTTTTTTTGTTTTTATCACCTTTTCTCCTTAATTATCAATCACAGGATTTTTTAATTGCCAGCAAAATATAATATTATAATTAAGTAATGCAGATGGGATCTTGGATTTATTTTTCCCAATAACTTTCTTGATGATTTTTTACGAATTATTTTAGCCGTACTGCCGTAGTTGCTACTCGCAAATGGCGTAGCCACCCTTCCGGCACCCAACATTTAGTGCGTCAAGTTCAATGACGTCCTGCCCGCTTTTAATAATAATCGGTCATATGTTAATTGCATCATTGCTTGACCTTAGAATCCTTGACTTTTCCTAGATCAACAACCTCTCTGCAAAAAAAAAACCGTATTTGAATAATTTCATCATTCACGATTATGGTATTCAAAAAAAAACTAGACAGGAAAACATTGAAAATCAAAAAACCGGTGCATTAGTCAAAAAATAATGCTGCAATAAATAATAAGTTGAAGTCGTTCGAGCCAAAAATTGCATTTTTTGAACATAAATTTAAGGAAAAAAAACATTTACCTATTGCTTTTATTATACCTACATGTTTCTTAATATTGTTTAGTAATATATCGATTTAAAGCTACTCGGAAAAAACAAGTTGTAAAAAAACATGCAGTGAAGCAACTTTTCACAGTTTTTTTTTATTATTAAAAAAATACCTACGTCTACACAACCCTGAGAAAAAAGGACATAACAGACGAACAAAGTTAAATACCTAAAGATTTTTTCTTTTGAAAAACGGAACCCTAAAAATATTAAAAGTAACAATTTTTATAACGATAAAAATTCATAAATTAAAATAGAATATCTGGTTGACCGAGCTTCGCTCGGTTTTTAAAATGTCTATAACTTGGGAAACGCGCTTTTCTCGAACCTGGGACTTTGATAAATCGATTCCTTGAGCCGAAAAACTCCTAATCTCTAACTTTCATAAAAATCCTTGGAGCCGTTTTCGAGATCCTGATTACATATAAATATATATATTCCACGACTATCACACAACGCCATCTAATCCCAAGCTAAATAAATATACAAGAATTGCTCGTTTAAAGATATTAGATAAATATGCATTATTAGGTACCTATTACTCGTTTTTACGTTTTTAATATCATCATCATCAGCCTATTAATATTCCCACTGCTGGGACACAGGCCTCCTCTCAGTGAGAGGGAATGGGCCATAACCAACCACGCGGGCCCAGTACGGGTTGGTGGATGTCACGTGTATGTCTTCAAAATTTTTGGTTCTGGGACATGCCGGTTTCCTTCACCGTTTTGAGAGCAGTGATGATGAAATAAATTACACAAAGTAATGCACCTGCCTGGATACGAACCCACGACCTACAATTCGTAAGTCGGGGCCGATACCACTGGGTCACCACTGCTCTTAAATTTATCCATCTATCGGATTTTTAAACAGACATTATATGCATACACCAAAATGTTTCTATTTTTTAATTTATGTTCAAAAAATGCAATATTCCTCTCAAATTATTGACTTCCTAAATGATTATTTTTTGCACCATTATTTTTTGACTAATGCATGCATCGGTTTTTTGATTTTCAATGTTTTCCTGTTTAGCTTTTTTTGAATACCATAATCGTAATAATTAAATTATTCATATATGTTTTTTTTGCAGATAGGTTATTGATCTAGGAAAAGTCAAGGATTCCAAGGTATTAACATAATTATACGGAATAATAGATCACCAGATGGACGAAATACCTCAACACAGGTGCACGCGGGTCAATCTTCAATTTTTGGACTTCCGTTTAGGATAATGACGCCCGATACTTTTACTGTTAGTGCAACCATCCATTGACTAAAAACAAAAATATAAATTATTTTAATTACGTTTAACTAAAATGAAATTAAAATAATTTATATTTTTGTTTTTTGTCAATGGATGGTTGCACCAGCAGTAAAAGTATCGTCATTATCCTAAACGGAAGTCCAAAAATTGAAGATTGGCCCACGCACATCTTCCCCTAATCAAAAACGAAATTTCAGTTTGAGCAGTACTATTATATGGGGTGACTGGCAATTAGTGTACGAACCTCAATCACGTGATTGTGCTCATGATAACAAACAATTTTTATTATGGGAATAAACCCGAAATCGTGAAAAAAATATTGAATCAGCTGTTCAGTACATTATGTTTGCCTATTGTACTGAACAGCTGATATTTTTTTTTATCATGAGCACAATCACGTGTTTAAATATCGTACACTAATTGCCAGTCACCCTATAAATTCTATGGTTTGAGTTCATAAACTGCATCTCTGAAATTCATACCCTGACGTCAATCAGCGATATTTGGATTGTTGAATGAACTGAAACGTTTTTAGTGAGAAAGAGACAACGCTATTAATAAAAAGCGTTGTCTCTTTGTCATTAAAAACGCTATTATTAAATAGCGTTGTTTTCACCAAAAACGTTTCAAATGACTTTGACAGACTTTGTTTCTTTGGATAGACTAGTTTAACGCCTAATGAATTCGGCATCAACGTTATTGAAGGGGTCAACTGACCGCGAAACTACAGCCGCTAACGTTCAATCTATACATATAATAAAATAGTAGGAAAGTCAAAACTGTACATTGAATATTTTTTTAAAAGAATACTTGGGGTGTGATCTACAATCGATACCGAAGCCAAAAATATAGTTTTTAGAATTTTTGTCTGTTTGTCTGTTTGTCTGTTTATCTGTTTGTCTGTATGTATGTCCGGGATAAACTCGAAAAGTACTGGACGGATTTGAATGATTTTTTTTTTGTTGTATAGGTATTAAGTCTGGCCAACACATAGGCTATAATTTATCTCGGAAACTTGAACACCTGGTGCTGAACCGCAACGGACCAGCTAAACTATAAGAGATACAAAAATAGAGCAATAGCAAAAATTGTTACACGTCATGAGCATTTTCTGCTGAGAGAATAAATTTGAAGATTTGGAACACCTGATATGGAACTCCAAGAGCCCAGCTACACTATAACATATACAGGAATGACGTCTCAGCAAAGTTGTTTACCCATGATGAGCACTTTCTGTTGACATATAAAAATTGAAGATCTGGAACACCTGATGTGGAATACCAAGAGCCCAGCTACACTATAACATATACAGGAATGACGTCTTTGCAAAGTTGTTCAGCTTGACGAGCACTCTCTGGTGACTTCTAAAATTTGAAGATCTCTAACACCTGATGTGGCACACCAAAAGCCCAGCTAAACTATAACTAACATACCTATATAGGAATGAAGTCTTAGCAAGAGATGCTCAGCCTAATAAGCACTCTCTGTTGACGTACAAAAATTGAAGATCTGGAACATCTGTGGTGGAACTCCGAGAGCCCAGCTACACTATAACGTATATGGGAAAGAAGTCTTAACAAAGTTGTTCAGCCTGATGAGCAGCCTCTGTTGACGTATGAAAATGAAAATTGAAGATCTTGAAAACCTGATGTGGGACACCAAAAGCCCAGCAACAGTATAACATATACCGGAATGACGTCTTAGCAAGAGTTGTTCAGCCTGATGAGCAGTCTCTGTTGACGTATAAAAATTGAAGATCTGGAACACCTGTTGTGGGTCTCTAAGAGCCCAGCTACACTATAAGATAATATAAAAGAATGACGTCTTTGCAAAGTTGTTCAGCCTGATGAGCACTCTCTGTTGACATATAAAAATTGAAGACCTGGAACACCTGATGTGGAACTCCAAGTGCCCAGCTACACTATAACATTTACCGGAATGACGTCTTAGCAAGAGTTGTTCAATCTGATGAGCATTATCACTATTGATGTATAAAAATTGAAGATCTGGAACACCTGCTGTGGAAATCAAAGCTATCACTCATTTCACTGTATAATTATTAAATAACATAAACTTAGAATCTCCACGCAGTAAAGGCGGTAACAGTTCAGAACTAATTTTCGATGACGATGAATAAATGGGTTATGGGACATCTCGCCCGCGAAAAAACTGGCCCACAGGCCAGATGTCACCTTTTTAAAATGTGTATGGGTATATTCGCCCGGACCAATTTAGTAGAACGTCTTCTATCAAATAGTAAAGGGATATTTCGGCAAAATCGTATATTTTTAATTCAATATCTGTTCAATAATAATATAATCACCAAAAGTACTAGGCAAGCATAAGTTCAAAGTAATAAATATAATTATTTATGTACTTAAATAATAATTCTAGGCAGGAGGATTATTTATGTACATATACCACTTTGAACTTATGCTTGCCTGGTACTTTTGCTGATTATATTATTATTGAACAGATATTGAATTAAAAATATACGATTTTGCCGAAATATCCCTTTACTATTTGATAGAAGACGTTCTACTAAATTGGTCCGGGCGAATATACCCATACACATTTTAAAAAGGTGACATCTGGCCTGTGGGCCAGTTTTTTCGTGGGCGAGATGTCCCATAACCCGAATAAATGAGTAAAAATTTTACTCTTCTGGCCAAACTTCCATTAATATTTTTACCCGGGCTTTTGAAATTGGGTATCAGACTTTTCAGATCTTTGATTTTGACGACCCCGTAGTCGCTGGCATAAACAACAGGATCCGCGTACGAAGTCGCGGGCAGAAGCTAGTAACTCAATAAAGAATAAATCATTTGACTACCTTTGTCTCGTATCTCTATGTTTTTGTGGGATATACCTACTTGAAATAAAATATTGCATTTTTACCAAAGAAGAATTAGAAAACCAAATGAGGTTTAAAAAAAATGTATGAAAGATTAAAGTAGATTATGCTTACGTTGGTTTTTGTAAAAAATCGTCTAAAAATTGGTGAATTGATATTAATTAATAATTCACTAAACAACTCAGTTGTAGGTATGTTATTGCATTGCTTATTTTGACAGTTTGAACTTTTTTCCGGATGTTGTCATAATAGTCGTCTTTAAAGATGCCATAAGTCGCTCAAGGTGATTGCATCGATGTAGCCCGCGAAATTCATTTTTTTTTTAAGTTTTTTGCAATTTGCAGGCCAGTGACATGTTATAACTTTATCAAAATATGAATTGCGGTAATAATAAGTATCATTTTCAAAGAAATTTAAAAGAACCTATAGAGCGGGCATTGGGAAAATTGTCATACAAAATTGTAGATGTCGTGCGTCAGTAGCACTATCTAAGCGTTGCATAGCAACGCGACTACTAGACGGAGCGACTTTTTACCTATTGGTTAAAAGTTTTGGATCACAACTTTCTTCGTTATGTCCCGTCTATTGCTCGTATATAGTTTAATGTCTTTGGCAACAACTAAAGGTGCCATAAGTCGCTTAACTCTCGAACACTCGATAATTAGAGAGAATGTGTTTTCCTAACCCATGTCGGCCGTGGCCTCGATAGATCCCTTTTTAAATAGATACCTGTCAAGCATGCCCTTAGCACAGAAAGGGCCTTTCAATTAATTTTAACTACGAAAGTAACAGGTAGTTTGATTGACATAGTGGCGAAACTATATCGAAATATTTTTCTGATTATCTGGATTTCGAAATTCTGTCTTGGTATGGACATGTGATGAGGAGGGATGACACTCATGTGAATAAGAGAGTGATGAGTATGAATGTTGATGGATGGAGAGGAAGAGGAAGGCCAAAGAAAAGATGGAAGGATTGTGTAAGGAATGATTTGAATGAAAAAGTAGTAAATGATACTGTGACGTCTGAGAATGGAAGATTTTTTTCGAAATAACGTGTGTCGCAATAGCGTCATTCGAATCTTCATATCACTCCCCACTGACACTGTGTTTGCCCGGGTTTGAACTCACAACCTATTATGCATAAAATGCAAGATGTGGAATTCAAATTGCATTGTATCAAGTGCAATTACTCGCCTGATGATTTACGTGCTATAATCCAATACCTTTTAGAAAGGTAACACACTGCGTAAAATTCGAATCCGTGAAAAACTCGCACGACAACACAATTTTTTTTTAAAGTGTATAATCATTAAATGACTCCTCCGGCCCAAGACAGAGCGGAACAGACTCTCAAACTCGTACTGACTAAAATCCACGGTGTTCCTTCAATAGCCCTTTACGTTCCGGGCTTATGATACCCGGACAGGGGTCCTATGACAGGACAACTTCACGTGCGCCCGTGGACTGGAGTTCCCTCTCGCATACGTCCGGGGGGAAGACCTGCAGATTTTCGGGCCGGTGCACCCTGGGATGCGGGCAAAACTCTTCCTTAGGCACTGTGTGCCTAAGAGGTCTCTTTGCCCGTATGCGAATAGCCTGTCGTGTGGACGCTCCAACGCGTGTCCCTCTGATTAGCAGAGGGCACAGCGGCGGAGCGGGCTTGCGGACGGTGAGTGATGTGTAGCTCGCCGTCCGACCAAGGACCAAGCCCGGGTCGTTGGCGAGTCGTGTTTCGCGCCAAAAGCCTGCTGGGGTCGCGGGTTTTTTCTGAACCCAGGATACCGTGGCCCCGGAACGTAAAGGGTATAGGAAGGAACACGGGTGGATTTTAGTCAGTAAGAGTCTGACAGTCCCTTCCGCCCCACCCAGGGCGGGAGGACACATTTGATGATTTTATCACCTAAAAAAAAAATGGTACGTGGACAAGACAGTACCGCGACCACGGCAGGCGTTTGACCTCCGTCAGAATGCTACTAGACTCTGTTTTAAATTGGAGTCTCACCGATGACGGATATAAACTACCGTTCAAAATGTTCTATGGCTAATTCGGATCTTAATTTTCACGGATGCGGATCAGACAGTGTGTAACCGCTCTAATGGCACCTAAATATTTTGTAATGCCCGTATGATATCTGATCTATGCAATTATATTAAAATTGCGGAGATTGGCAGCCGAGTTGGAGATTTGAAGTCTTACAACGTTACAAAATAAATTATAAGTTTGGTTGTGAAACGTAAACGGCAAATTCCGCGCGAAGTCGCGGGCGGAAACTAGTTATTTATTATACGCATTGCGTGCTGTCATTTAATATCATGTCATGTTTGTTTTTTTATTATAATCTTGTTCTTTTTCTTTCGGTGAAGCAATTTTTTTTGTAGGCACCTTTCACTAATTGCGCACGAAAATAATGCAATCTATGTAGTACTTGTACTTAGGTACTTATCAATTTAGGTAAGAACTTCGTCGCTGTTTAGTTTCTTTTGTACTCAGTGTAAAAGTTGTTGGTGGGTACTTAATTTTGCACGAATATGCTGATTTGAAAAACTGATGAATCGCGAAAAAAGAAACCATTTTCAGCCCTTTAAAAATTAGTTTAAATGTGTGTGGATAGGTGGCGTTATTTGAATTTATGACAGCGCCATCTATCTACAACAAAGCAAATGAAAGCAAACGTTCTTTAAAACACAGATAACTTAAAACCTGAATATATAAATGTACATAAGATACTTTTTATCCCGGTATCACTGGCCTGTTGGTCTAGTGGTTAGGGACCCTGACTACTATGCCGGAGATCGTGGGTTCGATTCCCACCCAGGACAAATGTTTGTGTGATGAGCACGATCATTTGTTCTGTGTCTGGGTGTAATTTATCTATAATATGTATGTATTTAGAAATAATTAGTTAGTTTATCAGTTGTCTAGTAGCCATAACACGACCTCTGCTGAGCTTGGGACTAGATGGCGTTGTGTGATAGTTGTGGAATATTATTATTATTATATCACTACTACAAATTCGTTCTTTTGTTACAGGTGTCCATTGTCTTCCATTCAGCAGCTACCTTGAAGTTTGATGAGCCTCTGAGGGTCGCTATTGATCAGAATGTTCGATCTGTACAACGACTGCTGGACATATGTGATGAGCTGCCGAATATTGAGGTATGAAAAACAACTGTTACTTATTATATTTTCTCTTTCATTTTTCCTTGTTTATTTGGGGGAGACTCTCTTTTCTTTTGCCACGGAGTTCACTCGAGCAATCACTTGCTCCTCGGCAGGCCTTGACTTGGTTCGATTACATCGCCACCGGGGCTATTGCGTAGGTATGTCTGTTGACAGTTAAAATGATGATCACTTCCTCTGGTGACCATCAAATAGCCAAAAGCTAAATTTCGTGTTGGCTTTTGCATTTGCAATGAAACTGATAAATGTAAATGTTCCCAAAAATCAACTATTCTAACATTTTTGAAGCACTCCTCAACTGAGCCTCATAACAGTCGATAAACTATAAAGGTGTCAAGCCATTCAAGTTCAGTTGTTGACAACTGTTGGTTGATGACTGAATTACCCTGCAGGTCGACGTCCGCGGTGCGTTTGTTGCGAAAGCTGAGAGTGGTCACGAGCTCTCTCACTCACATCTATAATAACCATCATAAAATTGCTCTCTTCTACCTTAGTCTATTTCTACTCTGGTTTCTTTTCTTGGTATATTGATACAAATTTACTGATTTTTGAAAGGGCTAAGAAGTAATAAGTATTTTTAACATATAATCGTAAATAAGGTCTTTAACTTCTATGGTCGTTTCTTATCTTGCTGAATTGATACATTTATTGATTTTTGAAACGACTAAGAAGTAATTTAAAGTACTTTAAACATATCGTTAATAAGTTTTATGAAGCCCGTAAAAAAACTATGAACCAATCAAACAATAGTTCCTGAATTTCGAAATTTATTTTACACTCATGATTACATTTTGATATATTTCATGCATCCATGGTTTTAGGTATTTCATTTTTCACTAGCAACCTCTACTATTATTATTATGTGTGCAATATAATATATAAATGTATTATGTAAGTGCAATCTCTACTATAATATTACGTAGTACTATGTAGTGATTTAATCTAAATTCTATTTCTGTAGTAATTCAACATAAATTGGAATTTCTGACTTTCCAACAGGCGTTCATCCACGTGTCGACGGCATACAGTAATGCTGAGCTGACCTACGTCGAGGAGCGTGTCTACCCGCCACCCGTCCCACTGGAACAGGCTTTCACCATCGCTGACTCCGTGCCTGAAGAACTGCTCGTTAAGATCAACGCAGAGTGAGTTAACTACGTTGTAAGCTTCGTAGAAGAGGTTCTACTTGTAATCAAGAATGGCTCCAAATGGTTCGTGTAGGCAGGCCTGGCGCACTCCGCGGTGTAGCCACGTCAACGAGGCCCCCGCGTGTGCTTGTAGTATGAAACTGCGTAACACGCAACGAGTAAAGATTTTACATTTCCTTGTTTTTGGGAAGTGACACTTCTGTACGTAGTACTTTTAAGTATTCTGTGGTGTAGGTTACACACTGTGAGCATGCTTGATGTTGGTTTGACACGCTCCCGCCTGTCTAGATTTTTTCTAGCTTTTCCGTGTCTGGATTTTAATGGGAGTTTATATGTTTAAACGCACCCGCGAAACAAGAGAAATTCCTAGTGTGGGACAACTTTTTTAAAAAGAAAAAATAAGAGCAAAAATTAAGATTATTCACTATTTCATCAGGCATTTCAAACAATCCTATAGCCTTTCATGCCGAAGGTCATACAAACTGTGATCCTAAAACTGTGCTGAAACGGCTACTTTAAGTATTCCTAATGATTAACTTTGTGCATTTCCAGGAACATCACAGGCTATTCATTCACGAAGTGAATCATTCTGAATATTGCAAAGTGGGTGTTTTAGAACCGTTGTAGTAATTGGTAAAGAACAATGGAGATAATGTCGACTGCGTGTCTAAGTTAAGTTATTTGATTTACAAATGTGAATACTTTCAGATACATTTCACCAAAACCCAATACTTACACTTTCACGAAGGCGCTGGCAGAGAATGTGGTGCAGGAACATGGAAATAAAGGATATCCTGTCGCCATCTTTAGGCCAACTATCGGTGAGTTTTCAGCTGACTAAAAACTTACTGACTTTTAGAGTTGGAAAGAAGACCTACTTAATGACTTATTCAACATGTATTCTTTATCTTCAAATTTGCCTATCGTATATCCACTACTGGGATGCAATGCAGGCTATTTTAAAGCTAGAAGTCACTTGTTTTACGTAGGAATCGAACGTCAGTGGTAATTTTTCTACCGTGTTTTTGGCTTCAATTCTCAATGGCCTACTACTGGGAATCTGAACATTCTAAAATCCAAGATTTTATTATTTAACACATTGATTTTTGGCCCGTTTCCGAACCGAATTGTTATAGTCAAGTCACACCGAGACGCGATGTTGTGCGCACATTTCAAGTAAATAGAGTTAGATTTTGAGTAGCTCTAGCTACTCAAAATCTAACTCTATTTACTACACGAAAATCGTCACGCCGTGTCGCATCTCTGTTTGAACTGACCGATTATTGGAATCCAACATGCCAGTAACCTTAGCACGAATTTTCAGTATTTGAAACGAAAAGTAAATTGGAACTTTGACAATTTCAAACTGTCAATGTTTAAGTAAAAAATTAGTTCCTGCTTCGCCCACCAGAGGCGCTGTTCCATTTTTCCATACAAGAGACGCTGTAAATACTGTAAAGTAAAAGAGGATTTTCAAAATCAAATTTGACAACGTAGTTCATAACTATCAAGAGAGATGGCGCTGTAACCAATATCTATAATTTCTTGACATCTTTTCTAGTGATATCTTCCCTTCGCCACCCATACCCTGGCTGGATAGAAAATCTCAACGGCCCCAGCGGCGTGGTGGTGGGCGCTGGCAAGGGTCTACTGCATGTCTTCTGTTGTAAGGACACCGCGAAAGCAGACATGTTGCCAGTTGATATAGCCATTGATACCCTGTTGGCTGTGGCCTGGGAGACTGCTATTGATCGGTATGGATAATATTTTTCATTAATAGTACTCTGAAAGTAGGTCATTAGGCAGTGGTCCGACCGGCGGCGGCGGCGGCGGCTAGAAAACGAGTAACTATCAGCGATTTTCTCTCTCAAGAAACGCACAATAAATGTACATTCCGTGTAAACGAAAGAGATGCAGGGCCCCCGCTACCATATGTGCAATGTGTGCAATGCACACGGGCGCCACCCTTTAGGGGCGCCAAAGCCATCCTTTAGGGGCGCCAAAGCCAGAACAGAAAAATAAAAACAAAAATATTTTTTAAACTAGCTGACCCGTGCCCACTTCGTTGGGCATTAATATTTTAACTTGTGATGAAATTATGAGTGTGGTTCGTTAATACTTAGAGCTTTTTTTATGTGGTAAAGTTATCAAATGAGTCCTCCCGCCCTGGGTGGGGCGGAAGGGACTGTCAGACTCTTACTGACTAAAATCTACCCGTGTTCCTTCCTATACCCTTTACGTTCCGGGGCCACGGTATCCTGGGTTAAGAAAAAACCCGCGACCCCAGCAGGCATTTGGCGCGAAACACGACGCGCCACCGACCCGGGCTTGGTCCTTGGTCGGACGGCGAGCTACCCATTACTCACCGTCCGTAAGCCCGCTCCGCCGCTGTGCCCTCTGCTAATCAGAGGGACACGCGTTGGAGTGTCCACACGACAGGCTATTCGCATACGGGCAAAGAGACCCCTTAGGCACACAGTGCTTAAGGTGATTGCTTCGATGTAGCCCGCGAAATTCAATTTTGCGAAATTCAAAGGTGCATCGAAGTTAGATTTCGGAGAATTTAACATGATGCAGCTTTTCTATGTGAGAGCTGATGGAGCGATTTTTTTTGATAATTTTTATATTTAAAATTATACTTGTTATTACCGCAACTCATCTATACTAATATTATAAAGAGGTAAAATTTGTTTGTAAGTTTGTAGGTTTGTAAGTTTGTATGTAGGGGGTAATCTCCGGAAGTAATGAACCGATTTTAAAAATTGTTTCACTGGTAGAAAGCTACATTATCCGTGAGTGCTATAGGCTATAAATTATTAAGATACCATGGAAATTAGCCGAAATATGTCATTTTTTGTCAAGCCGGGCGGAAAAAAATTACTCTTCCAACACAGTTATTAGCATGCGCTGCCTTAACAGTTGTATATAATTGAAAACAATGTATGGCAAAAATGTCCGCTTTGAATAGTTCTACAATAAAGTCCGCGACACTATATTTTTACCTTTTATATTTTAGCAGATATTGCAGCTTTTATGAGTTAAAAAAAGTTATTTTCGATGTACTTGCCTTTGGACGATTTTTTACACAACAAAACATTAAACCTTATCGAAAAAAATATTATTATGATCACAATAACATCATAGAGATACGATTTTCCTAAAATAGTATGTCAATTGGTTAAATAGTTTCGAAGATAACATAAAATTATTAAATCGCAAAATGCCGCCGTCCATTCACGAACCGCATTAGAACACGCTTTGTACGAACGTTTTATCTATTTACTTAAAGATGGCTTTGTGCAATTACGTGTTGGTCTATTTTTTTTTCTTTTTTTTGTGGTAAAAACATCAAATGAGTCCTCCCGCCCTGGGTGGGCCGGAAGAAAAAACCCGCGACCCCAGCAGGCATTTGGCGCGAAACACGACTCGCCACCGACCCGGGCTTGGTCCTTGGTCGGATGGCGAGCTACCCATCACTCACCATCCATACGACAGGCTATTCGCATACGGGCAAGAAACCTCCACGTGCGCCCATGGACTGGAGTACTCTCGGATACGTCCGGGGGGAATACCAATTTTTCGGCCCGGTACACCCTGGGATGCGGGCAAAACTCTTCCTTAGGCACTGTGTGCCTCCCTACGGGATCTTTGCCCGTATGCGAATAGCCTGTCGTGTGGACGCTCCAACGCGTGTCCCTCTAATCAACGGAGGGCACAGCGGCGGAGCGGGCTTGCGGACGGTAAGTGATGGGTAACTCGCTGTCCGACCAGGGACCAAGCCCGGGTCGGTGGCGCGTCGTGTTTCGCGCCAAATGCCTGCTGGGGTCCCGGGTTTTTTCTTAACCCAGGATACCGTGGCCCCAGAACCTAAAGGGCATCCGAAGGAACACGGGTGGATTTTAGTGAGTAAGAGTCTGACAGTCCCTTCCGCCCCACCCAGGGATGATTTTAACAACTTAAAAAAAAAGTACTAACCGAACCACAGTCATCATTTCATCACAAGATAGAAAATTAATGCCCAACGAAGTGGGCACGGGTCAGCTAGTATATTTATAAAGTTACAACATGTCACTGGCCTACAAATTGCAAAAAACGTAAAAAAAAATGAATTTCGCGGGCTAGTTGGAGCATCCCCCTTAAGGAAGAGTTTTTGCCCGCATCCCAGGGTGCACCGGCCCGAAAAACTGGTCTTCTCCCCGGACGTATCCGAGAGGGAACTCCAGTTCACGGGCGCACGTGGAGGTTTCCCGACATAGCACCCCAGTACTTAGTGCTATGATTTTTTTTCCTGTCTGCCAAAAGGAGGGTTTTGTTCATACGTAATTGCCCAACGCCATCTATAGGTAAATAGATAAAACGTCCGTACAAAGCGTGTTCTAACGCTGTTCGTGAATGGACGGCGGCATTTTGCGATTTAGTAATTTCATGTTATCTTCGAAACTATTTAACCAATTGACATACTTTTTTGTGAAAATCATATCTCTATGATGTTATTGTGATCATAATAATATTTTTTTCGATAAGGTTTAGTGTTTTGTTGTGTAAAAAATCGTCCAAATGCAAGTACATAGAATATAACTTTTTTTAACTCATAAAGGCTGCTATATCTGCTAAAATATAAAAGACTAGCTGACCCGTGCCCACTTCGTTGGGCATTAATGTTTTAACTTGTGATGAAATTATGAGTGTGGTTCGGTTAATACTTAGGTAGTGCTTTTTTTTATGTGGTAAAGTCATCAAATGAGTCCTCCCGCCCTCGGTGGGGCGGAAGGTATTGTCAGACTCTTACTGACTAAAATCCCACCCGTGTTCCTTCCTATGCCCTTTACGTTCCGGGGCCACGGTATCCTGGGTTAAGAAAAACCCGGGACCCCAGCAGGCATTTGGCGCGAAACACGACGCGCCACCGACCCGGGCTTGGTCCTTGGTCGGACGGCGAGCTACCCATTACTCACCGTCCGCAAGCCCGCTCAGCCGCTGTGCCCTCTGCTAATCAAAGGGACACGCGTTGGAGCGTCCACACGACAGGCTATTCGCATACGGGCAAAGAGACCCCTTAGGCACACAGTGCCTAAGGAAGAGTTTTTGCCCGTGTCCCAGGGTGTACCGCTACCGGCCCGAAAAACTGGTCTTCTCCCCGGACGTATCCGAGAGGGAACTCCAGTCCACGGGCGCACGTGGAGGTTTCCTGACATAGCACCCCAGTACTTAGTGCTATGATTTTTTTTTTCTGTCTGCCAAAAGGTGGGTTTAATTTTGTTCATACGTACTTGCACAACGCCATCTGTAGGCAAATAGACCAAACGTGCGTACAAAGCGTGTTCTAACGCGGTTCGTGAATGGACGGCGGCATTTTGCGATTTAGTAATTTTATGTTATCTTCGAAACTATTTTACCAATTGACATACTTTTTTGTGAAAATCATATCTCTATGATGTTATTGTGATCATAATAATATTTTTTTCGATAAGGTTTAGTGTTTTGTTGTGTAAAAAATCATCCAAAGGCAAGTACATCGAAAAAAACTTTTTTTAACTCATAAAAGCTGCTATATCTGCTAAAATATAAAAGATAAAAATATGGTGTCGCGGACTTTATTGTAGAACTATTCAAAGCGGACATTTTTGCCATACATTGTTTTCAATTATATACAACTGTTAAGGCAGCGCATGCTAATAACTGTGTTGGAAGAGCAATTTTTTTCCGCCCGGCTTGACTAAAATTGAGATATTTCGGTTAATATACATGATTTCTTTATAATTTATAGCCTATAGCACTCACGGATAATGTAGCTTTCTACCAATGCAACAATTTTTAAAATCGGTTCATTACTTCCGGAGATTACCCCCTACATACAAACTTACAAACTTACAAACAAATGTTACCTCTTTGTAATATTAGTATAGATAAAAATATGGTCTCGCGGACTTTATTGTAGAACTATTCAAAGCGGACATTTTTGCAATACATTGTTTTCAATTATATACAACTGTTAAGGCAGCGCATGCTAATAACTGTGTTTGGAAGAGCAATTTTTTACCGCCCGGCTAAACAAAAATTGAGATATTTCGGCTAATATGCGTGACATCTTTATAATTTATAGCCTATAGCACTCACAGATAATGTAGCTATCTACCAGTGAAACAATTTTTAAAATCGGTTCATTACTTCCAGAGATTACCCCCTACATACAAACTTACAAACTTACAAACAATTTTACCTCTTTATAATATTAGTTTTAAATAAAAGTTGAGAACTTAATTAAATAGGATTTAGTTTAAATACCTACTAAAGACTTCAAATATTTAAACTTACTTTTAGATTAAAACTTAAAGTATGGAAACGAAAAATTTTAGAGCTCACTGCGTTCTTCTATGAAAAATTGCCTTGTTCTATTCCAAAATGCTAAAAAATTTCGCGCTCGCTTCGCTCGCGCTTCAAGTAAGGTTGATGTTCGCTTTTCTTGCCCTCTCTTTTGAAATTCATTCTCATTTTTCAATAGCAAATGCTTCTTATGTTAGTTACATTTTTATTATTGGTATACAAAAATTCTTAGATGGTATGGAACTCTGGGTGTGAAGTTTGAGTAGCACTTGATGATTTTTTTTTGTGTTTAAGTTCCGAAGCGGCAAGCTTTACATCCCCAGGGCGCCACTGACCGACCTACCATAAAAAAAAGATAATTCAAAATTCCATAAGGGGCGCCAAAATCTTTTTTTGCACACGGGCGCCACTAGACCTTACGGGGGCCCTGAAGAGATGCATATAATAATAGTTGCTCTCTGACTGATCATATAGCTGGCGACGACTCGTTTTACTAGTTTTGTCGCTGAGCGAAGAGCTTTCAAAAATAAACTCGCTCAGCGATGCTCCCTCGGCTCGCTTGATCATTTCTTTACAGAGGACTGAGAGACCGCGGACGAGTGGCGCGAGTAATCGCTCGTCGCACTTGAACACTCGCTTATAGCCCGGTGACAAAACTATCGAAACTACACTCGCTCGATCGCCAACTCTTTTATAGTTTCGAGTTCTACTCGTAACTCGTTCATCGTCGGCGGTCGGACCACTGCCTTGCATGCCTGAAGAGCGATTAGAAATTTATGCATTGCAGCCCTAGGGAGAATCGCTTTTAACTGCCAGCTGCTAAATTAAATAAAAACTTGTTCTATTTTGACATTTCTATTGTATGTACTATTTTATACGGTCTTCAATTACATCAAAGATTTTAAAACGTTGTCAGAAACAAAAAGATTAGTTCCGTTTCAATCCGTTCTGGCCAAGCTGTACCTAAAGTAATTTAGTTCGAACTATTTTTTTTAAATAACTTAGATTTCGGCAAAATAATTGCCATTGTTAGTTTTTAGAACCATATCGGAGAATTAATAACATAATTTTTCTTTTCTTCTTTGATAAAAACGATTGGAAAAACTTTCCATATCTTTCCTTCCTAAAGCAAAGCACAAGTAATCACGATTACTCATCGTTTTCTCACGGTTGAAGGTCAAAATAACAATTAAAACACCCGGAAAATGGTAACGAAATGGACACCTTGTTATTAAATGGACACGTCGTTTAGTATACAATTAATATTAATCATTTTATGGAGTGACAATATTGTCTGAGAACAATGTGTCGTCGTGGGTGACCTTATTACTCATGTTCCGTATGTAAAGGTTCCGGTTTTCCCTGAGTGACAAAGTTGACTGGAAGTTCTTTCATCTGGTTTTCAGTCTAAATTGACTCTAGACCAATTATTAGACTTGACTAGAGCATATAGTTTGGCGCTGATTTTGAAGGCGGTAGAGGTTCCAAATGCTAATGGAGGGCTATTGGAAATACGGGAAATACCGTTACCTAATTTAATGAAATAATATTTTCTAAAATAAAACTTTTAAGGCTAATTTAGTGGAATTGGACGGCCTAGGCGCATATTGTGAGGTCAATTTACGTTTACAAAAATACTTTGGGAAAATTATTTTTCGGCTACAATTTAAATGCTCATCAATAATTCTTTTTTTATACCAAAATGGATAAATGTTAACTAATATTATGTGTTCTATGACCAAATATAAAACTCGCTTTAGCAAGATTTCATGGACACCCCGAAGTTCGGTTTGGTTAGGTTTGGCAGAAATAGAAGCCCCGCAAAACGGGGCTTCGTCGTCCCTGTCGATTTTTTTTTTATTATTACAGAAAATAGGTTAATTTCTACAAATCTTAAAGATGATGAATTTGATGAGCATTTGTCCATTCTGTCAGATAATTATTTCGATTTTATGGTTTCAAAATAGGTACTTTTCTGTTATAAAGCGTTTAAACCAATATAGTTTAATGTCTTTGGTTTAAACACAAGCCTTATTTTTCAATCATATTATCTTTCTTTCCTTCTTTATTTTTTTCTTTCTTTCGTTCTTTCTTTCCTTCCTACCTTCTTTCACCGTTGTCAAACCTCTGAAATATTTTACCATTTTCACCGTATCTTCTAAACAGGCCAGAACAAGTGAGAGTCTACAACTGCAGCACATACGAAAACCCGACGACTTGGGGAGAGTTCGAGGGAGCTCTGCGGCAATACCTGAGAGGACATCCTCTGGACAATGCCTACTGGTACCCTAGTGGACTTGCAGTGGAGAACAAGTTAGTATACGGAGAGCCGTTGGTCTCGGCTGTCATTTGTAGATCTTTGACAGTCGTTACTGTTAGGGACTTTACTCATATAAATAATGGTTGGCATTCGCTTTTCTTGACCTCTCTTTTGATAGATCTCATTTTTCAATAACAAATGTTTCTTTGTTTAAGCAAGTTAATCTTGCTGGGGTCTACAAAATTAAAAAAAAAAGTTTGTCTTCTCCAAGATGCTATGGCACTCTGGTGATTGCATTCTATGAAATAGGATGGTCCCTTGAGAAATCTCTTTGCAACGCTAGAAGTATTCTTTTGAACTGAAAAATGATAATGTATTTTTTCGCAGAATCGCACACAAAAGTTTGGAGACATTACTGCAAACTGCACCTCTTCACATCGCCGAGTATTTAACCAAAATACTTGGAATAAAAACAAGGTAAACTAAATCCTATGTGAATTTCGTTTTCAATTCTGCGTCAAAAGTAACGCAAATAATAATGTTGCCAGAGTAAACATTTTCTACCAATGTGGTAGCTTTTTGCTGGATAAATAATTTTATTCGTTTTTACCATGGAAATATTCTCTTTTGACCAACTTTTGTCTATTGTCATAAGACTGGGCTAAGGTCTCACCCAAAACCTTCAATTTTTTCCTCTGTGTTGTTTTTCTTCGGTCAACCTACCGTAATCACGTCTAAAATTTGGTACACTAACTGCATTTTCCATTTATTTTCGCCAAATAGTCTCTACAAATTCGTATAAATGTCGATCAAGTGATAATATCCCGTTAGTGTGGTCCAAGTGTAAGTCATCACGCTAGCGTTAAGCCACCCTCGGCAAACGCTCATCTTCTAGGCGATGACTCTGGTCCATCGAGCGTTTTATGAAAAACTAGCAGCCAGTCCCGACTTTGCACTGGTGGAATGATGAATGTAGCTTTCCTATGGTGTTTTTTTTTAAATACCATAACATTTTTTGTGGTGTTTTTTACATACACACAAAAAAAAATCACTCTCCGGGACACGTCGAGCTTCATTGTCTCGGCGCTTTTCTGGTGGTTGCCACTGTTGATTCTGGCTTTCAGGAGTTGCAGTGGTTTGGGAATAGTTTGGTGGGTTTGTGTCAATAAAAAATACACACAAAACTACAAATCATTCCTCTTTCATCATCATCATCATATCAGCCGTAAGACGTCCACTGCTGAACATAGGCCTCCCCTTTGGACTTCCAGTAGGACCGGTTGTAAGCGGCCTGCATCCAGCGTGGTCCTGTGGCCTTCATAAGATCGTCTGCCCACCTAGTGGGTGGACGTCCTACGCTGCGCTTGCCGGTGCGTGGTCTCCATTCGAGAACCTTACGGCCCCATCGGCCATCAGTTCTGCGAGCTATATGGCCTGCCCACTGCCATTTCAACTTGCTGATTCGTTGGGCTATGTCGGTTACTTTGGTTCGTCTACGAATCTCCTCATTTCTGAGTCGATCGCGCAGAGAGACTCCGAGCATAGCCCTCTCCATAGCTCGTTGGACTATACTGAGCTTACTAATGAGGCCCATAGTAAAGGACCACGTTTCGGCGCCATAGGTCATCACTGGTAACACACATTGATCGAAAACTTTCGACTTGAGGCACTGAGGTATTTTGGACGAGAAAACGTTACGCAATTTCCCGAACGCTGCCCAGCCGAGTTGGATTCGGCGGTTGACCTCTTTCTTGAAATTGGACCTACCTAGCGCGATGGCTTGTCCCAGGTAGACATACGAGTCAACAACTTCTAGAATAGAGTTCCCAACTGACAATGGGGTGGGCACAACATGGCCATTACACATTACTTTTGTCTTGTCCATATTCATTTTAAGACCCACCTGTTGGGAAACTCTATTGAGGTCGCCGAGCATCGTGCTGAGATCTTCCATCGATTTTGCCATGACAACAATATCGTCGGCAAATCGAAGGTGGGTGATGTACTCGCCATTAATATTGATGCCGAGTCCTTGCCATTCTAGGAGCTTGAAGGCGTTTTCCAAAGTGGTAGTAAACAGTTTCGGAGATATCACATCTCCCTGTCTTACGCCTCTTTTTAAAGGAATCGCCTTCGAACTCTGCTCCTGTACTCGGACCGACATAGTGGCATTATTGTACAAGCACCTAAGCACTTCGATGTACCGATAGTCAATACGGCATCGTTGGAGAGATTCAAGCACTGCCCATGTCTCCACCGAATCGAAGGCTTTTTCATAGTCCACAAACGCTAAACACAAGGGCAAGTTATACTCTTCGGTCTTCTGTATAACTTGACGCAGCGTATGTATGTGGTCTATGGTACTGTAGCCTTTTCGGAAACCGGCTTGTTCGGGAGGCTGGAAGTCATCAAACCTGCGGTCGAGACGGTTCGTGATGACCCTCGAAAACAACTTATAAACGTGGCTCAAGAGCGAGATGGGTCTGTAATTCTTCAATAAGGTGTTGTCACCCTTCTTGAAGAATAGAACCACCACGCTCTTGTTCCATGCTTCTGGCGTTGTACCCTCGAGCAAGACGGAGTTGAAGAGCTTCTGAAGGACTTTAAGTACTGGTGTTCCACCCGCTTTCAGAAGCTCTGAAGTGATTCCGTCTTCACCCGGCGCCTTATTGTTTTTTAGCTGATTCAGGGCCATCCTAATCTCGTACAGGCTGATGTCCGGGATGTCTTCGGTATAGTGTCGGGTCAATTTGGCTCTTGGGTCTTTGGCCGCGCTGCTAACAGGTTTTGTGACCGAAGCGTATAGCTGTCCATAGAACCTTTCGACCTCCTCCAATACCTCAGCTTTGGTCGACGCTGTACTACCGTCTTCTCGTTTCAACGTTGTCAGCTGGCTTTGCCCAATAGACATATCCCTTGCGAACACTTTGGAGCCCTTGTTACGCTCAATCGTCTCCTTAATGTGGTTAGCATTAAAGAGGCGTACATCGTGCCGCAAGGATTTAGAAATTTGTCTATTGAGCTGCCTGTATGACTCGGCGTCACCGGAAGTCTGCAGTCTTAAAGAGCGTCGTTCAGCCATGAGGTTTAGAGTATGGTCGGAGAGTTTTTGAGGTCTATTTGCACGACGGGGTCTAAAGTACTTAGAGCCCACCGTTTGGACAGTTTCTACGAACCTATTATTGATCTCGTCCACTGACGCTGAATTTTCCAGGCAGTCGAAGCGATTAAACAACTCGAGTTGAAAGCTTTCGGGGTTTTGGATAGAGGCGCGAGTAGGTCGGAGCGTGGACTTTATCAGATTGGACCTTTCAAGTTTTACGTTAATATTCAACGTGCCTCTGACCATTCGGTGATCGCTTCCGGTTTTTATCCTGTGAATCTCTGAGACATCATTGAATATTCGTTTCTTGTTGGTCATGATAAAGTCTATCTCATTTCTCGTGGAACCATCGGGACTTATCCAGGTCCATTTCCTGTGAGGCGGCTTCTGAAAGAAAGAGTTCATCATAAAGAGTCCCTCTTTCTCCAGGAAATCAGCCAGTCTCTGTCCCCGGGGGTTCCGTTGCCCATATCCAAATGGCCCCACCTTCAGCTCATCATCGCTTTTACTGCCCAGCTTTGCGTTGAAGTCCCCCATTACAACAGTGAAGTGGGTTTCGGGCGTATGTATGGCTCTACTGACGTCCTCATACATAGTCTCCACTTCATCATCTGGGTGTGACGAGGTCGGTGCGTACACCTGAATGACCTTCAGCGAGTATCTCTTGGATACTCTGAGTATTAGGTATACGACCCTGCTCGAAACACTTTCGATGGTAATTATGTTGTTAACGAGGGACTTGTGAACGAGAAAGCCGACACCACCTTGAGACAGATGGTCGCCCTCCCGGTAGTAGAGTAGGTTACCTGATTTTAGGATTATCGTGTCCTCGCCCTCTCTACGGACTTCAGCTAACCCTACTATATCCCAGAGTAACCTACTCAGTTCCTCTTCCAGCTCAACAATTTTCTCGTCTACCCTCAAAGTGCGTATATTGTGTGTTACCAGGGCCAATTTTCGTTTGGGGTGGTAGCCGGGCGTCTGCCGGTGATTCTTCGCACCCCCTGCTCCGCCGTTACCGTGGTCGCTACCGTAACCAGGAATAGCGGAGCTGCCGGGAACTGGGGGCTTGGTCTTTCTGCTGTCACTCATTTTGAAAGGGGGGGTTTGCCCATAATCGCCACGCTGGGCAGGCGTGGTGGCGATCGCAGAGACGTAGCTTCGCGCCGAGGATGCTGCTGCCCATCCTCGTCCTGTGCCATTTTAGCTACGTCAGTTAGAATGGTTATACCGCCATTACTCGGTTCTGGTACCTTAGTCGGCTCTTACGACACCTGGTACAAAGGGGGATACTATTCTACTCTGCCGGTATCCCACGGCTAATTTCCTCTTTATAATATTAATATAAAAGATTTATTAGAAATAATATATTTTTTTCAGAATGAGCCTAATAACTGTTAGCCAGCGTCTCGTAGCCATGGGTGACGTGTTGAAATTCTTCTCCATACGTGAATGGCACTTTGCAACAGACAATGTGAAGAAGTTACATGCCCGACTCTCGCCTCAAGATGCAGCCATCTATAATTTGGATCCTCACACTATCAAGTGAGTTACGCGATGACAGCGCCACCTAATGACCACTATTGGGGACAGTAATTAAAGCAACAATTTAAATGCTCATCTAAACAAAACTCCCTTTGGCTAAATTTTAGGGAAACCCCGAAGTTCGGTTTACTTGGGTACTTTAAACCCTCTAATCTAACAAAATAGAAGCCTATTTGGACCCTGCTTAGGTCAATGTTTTTAATATTTCAGAAAATAGGTTCCGCAATACAAAAAATTTGAAGATTCCTATTTTTTTGTTTTCAAAATAGATACTTTTCTAGTAGGCGTTTAAAAGCCATTAATTATGATTGATAGTTATTGACATCTTACATTATGCTTTAAAAATCTTCACACCTGCGATTCCTGCAATATTCAATTCCTGTATTTGCCTGAAGGTTCGAATGGATGTTTGATTTCTTTTTTATTTATTGACCATATTTTTTTGCAGCTGGAGTGACCACTACGAAAACTTTATTAAAGGAACAAGAAAGTATTTGTTGCAAGAAAAAGATCAAGATATTGATGTAGCAAAGAAGCATTTGCGCAAGTGAGTTATTTAATATTCGTGTAGTTAATATTGCTGAGAGAAGCTCGTGGCAAAATAATTACAGCCGCACAGGCCGATCAATTAGGTTCAGCCGCGCTTACCAAGGTTGGCGTGTGGATGGGTGACCATCTATCATAATGAGTTTCCTCCGTACCTCGGAAAGCACGTAAAGCTGTTGATCCCGGCTCTTGTTCTCCCTCTCTCATGCATATGCTATGTCTAACTATGTATTATCCAGTGTTACTAGAAACCTTTTAAGCCTCCTCTTCACAATCGGCCATGATGACCGTGTTTGCCGAACAGAAGGATACGGCGCTATACCAGAAAGCAAGATGCAAATAATTCTATCTCGATTCTTAGTATAGCGCCGTTTCCTTCTGTTCGGCAAATACGGCCATCATGGCCGATTGTGAAGAGGAGGCTTAACATTTTGACTTAAACGTATTTTTACTAAACTAACGTATACTTTTGTTGTGTCATTACAGAATGTATTATGTACATCAAGCCCTGTTATTCTTCGTGGTGGCCCTCGTCTGCCGTTTTGCGCTCCACAACCCATACATAAGAACGTTTGTCTACCGTACGTTCAGGATGTTCATGACGATTCTGACTGCGGCCTATATACGTATACAACAGAGCTGATGGTATACAATAAGAGTAACTTAATGTTTTTTTTAAATAAATCAGTGTTTTTTTTGTGTATTTGCCCACAAGGTGTTATGACATTATCAACTTTACATATTCAGTAATAAAAAAATGACTTTGTACAACATCAGCTTCGATATTCTTATCAAGACTATGCCTTGAAGTTGGCGGCGAGCTTGTAATAGATTTTCAAGTTTATGCTTTTAGAACATAAAGTTGAAAATCAACTTAATTGAACCGTAGCTTGAGAGCTGCCGCGACGACTCTTCAGATAATCTACAGCTTATACTAATAACGAAAAGTTTGATTGGATGTGGTGCGGTCAACAGCACTTCAAAGCTACCATTTTAATCTGTGTAGTTCTTACTTCAAGTGTTACTGTCATCGTGTTGTTAACTGTACAAGTTAAATTTCAGAATAGTTATGTAATCGATACTTCGTATTATGTATGAATATAACTCGCTTATCATACTGAAAATCATAGCGCTAATTAGTTTTAATTTTCATGTTTATAATTAGGTATTTAATTGATGAAGAGTATTGACAAATCATGGAATGCCATTAAAAAAAGAGTTAAATAGTACAGTTACCAGAGTTTTAACCAACGCCAATTTGTTCTTTTTTTTTCAATTCAAAATGTATGTGTTGCTTTTCTGATAAAGTCGAATATCTATTAATTAGGTTGGTCTAATAGCTGGCTTCTGTACACAATTATGATAATGAATAAATAGTTCGTAATGATGTGATAGTGAATTATATGATAGACAATATTTTTTTTACTAATTTATTAGTTTGTAAGAAATGTTGCTCAAGAAACGAATAGATATTTAAGTACTTTTTGTAATTAAGGGGGTGTGTCGTTAGATGTTCTTGTATGAAGTACATAACGTAGCGACGTTTAATGGTAATAATGGGTAAACTTAAAATGGACTTTTGTCAAATATTCTACAATTTCAAACTTCAAACTGAAATTTACTGAACATTTTGATTGTTGTCGCTTAAATCAACATCACCTTTTTTTGTTTTCTGCTTAATGTCTTATATGTAACAAGAAAACTTTTGCATTACAAATATCACAATAACATTTTTTTTAAATCTTGAGATAACAATGCATATGTATTTATGGGTAATAGTTAATACCTAAGTTCAATTTATAAACGTAAAACTGAGTGTGTGTTAAATCGTGACGTAGATTTAAAGGTTCAACGTTAAGTTATGCTTGTGATAGTAATAGGTTATAAGCAAAAATCTAATGTACTTAATGAAAAAGTATTAAATATTTAAAAGTATGTTGCTGTTTTTATGTATACCTTCTTGATCCCAGATTCCATTCTCGCCTGCCAATCTCAGATAGCTTGGCTGCTTAATTAATAACGAATGTTTGCAAAGCTTGTAAATGCACAATTTATCTACAACAACTTTACTTTTACTTAAACCAATGGAGGTCGTTTAACAATTTCACTGTCCGCGCAGCAGACACAATACTTAAATAATAGTCTTGAATTACATGTGGTTCTAGGCGTTAAGATAACTGATCATATTCGTATCACCACACTGCGTTCCAAAACACAGATCGCCGACGTTGTTAAAATGGCCGCTAAGCTGAAGTGGGACTGGGCTGGCCACGCCACGTGTACCGGATGCCCAATGATCTGTGGGCCAAAATTACCACCATGTGGAGCCCTGACACAGCCAGAAGGCGTCGCGGCAGACCTCGCAGAAGGTGGCGGGATGAGCTGGACAAAACTAACAACCAGTGGCTCACACTAGTCTTAGATCGATATAGCTGGAAGTCATGGGGAGAGGCCTTTGCCCAGCAGTGAGATGATACAGGCTGACAGTAACAGTACATGTGGTTCATCGGACAGGGAATGGGTTAAGTAGCAGATTGGAAGATGCAACAGATTTGGGTAGGTGGATGAGCTGGCGTCTATACATTTAGGAACCACCAAAAGGATCCACCATCTTACTTAGAACCAATTTGTCAACTTACCAATCTGTAAAACTTTACAAATAGAACAACTAACTTGTCCCAGCAATGACTACATTATGCGCTTATTATACTTTTCAAAAGGCGACAGATTTTTGACAAAATGGTAGTTTTTATTTTTATTATGCTGCCACACTGTAATATCTTCAAACGTCACCATCACCATTAAGGCACAAAGGCCCAGATGCCACACCACATAAATTTAAAAAACGTCATTGTCATATTGTTAATCTGTCAATGTCAAAATTGACATAATCAAAACTTGCGTGATTCTGTGACGATGGAATTCCAATGTGAAAAACAATAAAAATGTTTAATAAAGTGCTGCAGCGCGCCCTCAAGTTCAGATTGAAGAAAAGTTATCCTACGAATATATATGATTTATCTCGTGGGTCTGCCATAGCTGTAAGGAGGCCGTATAGCGATGAAGTGCGCCGCGCACAAGCGCAGAGCGTCGCTGCGCCGGGACCGACGATTTTCGACAAGATAATTTCGAAAGAGATAAAAGCTGACATTATTTACGAAGACGATCTGTGTTTGGCCTTCAACGACATTTCTCCGCAAGCTCCCGTGCATTTTCTAGTGATACCAAAGCGAAGAATTCCAAGGTTACAGGATGCGGAACAAACTGATATGGAAGTAAGTAAATCCTGCTGGCTGTATAATTAATGTCTTGTGCTCGAAAAAAAAAGGCGGCAATTTTCAAAAATGGAGACTCGAGTCTTAATTTCTAAAATTCCTTTCACACTAATTTATTAGTTGAATTTTATTTCACACTAGCTGACCCGGCGAACTCCGTACCGCCTGAGAAACGATTTAAAAAAAAACCTTTTAAACCTTCCCTGGACTTTCCAAAATAATTCAAAACTAAAATCAGCCAAATCAGCCCAGCCGTTCTCGAGTTTTAATCAGACTAACGAACAACAATTCATTTTTATTTAAATAGATAGATTGTTCGTTTTAGGGTTTTCAACATTATTCTTAGTTCTACAATATATGTACAAAATGTAGATAACAAGTAGCTTACGAAATAGTGCTAACCATATCCCCTAAGATGACCCACTGACCAAAAATATTCCTCTTTTGTTAATTATAGAATTTTAAGTCTTCATAAAAAATTTTTTCTTACATAAATTGCCTACCTGTTGTGAAATAGGTGCAAGACTATTGCCATCAAACAGTTTCATTCTAGCCCCTACTCTACTACTTATCAATTCTTAATGGGAGGTTTTATTTTTGGAGTTTAAAAAAAAAAAGTAGTTTCCAAGAACTCGATAGATGGCGTTGAACTGACGGTGTGACTCTAGGAAAAAGATGTATGCCTTCATTTTTGCACAAATCCACTAGGCAAAGACTTCGCTTCTTTTTCTCTTGGGACATTTTCTTTTTGGCGTGGAAAACTCATTAATTAAAAAGTCTGGTAAATTAATATTTTTTTCTTTTTCCTTGTTGTTATTTATTTTCAAAATGCCATTTGTGTGATGTCATGTGCCGTTGGTCCCGGCTGTCATTTGTAGATCTTTGACAGTCGTTACTGTTAGTCAGAAGCTCTAAAGTCTGACAACCAGTCTTACCGTGGGGTATCGTATTACCCAGTTACTGGGTTGTGGAGGTGTCCGACAGGCAGTCGCTCCATGTAAAATACTGATATCCAGCTGAATCTGGTTTGACTGGAAGCCGACCCCAATATAGTTGGGAAAAGGCTAGGCAGATGATGATGTGACTACAGATGTGACTGACAATGACATGACATGTACTTTTTGTTTTTCGATCTCAAAATTACATACAAGTGAAAAAAACAAAAAATGACGTGACGTTCCGTTCATTGCAGTCACATATCAAGTTCAGCGCCATCTATCCATTGACAGGGAAAACATAAAAAGAAAATCCCTCATTGAAAAATATTATACAGAGAGAAAGAAAGAAAATGTTTATAGGCTTGGCACATACCAAGGTGAATTTTTCAACTTTGGTGTGAATAGCAATATCCAAAACTATAAAACGTTGAAAAGAGCCTCGAGGCTGATTTTGACGAAAATTAAAACTCAACAATCCTGCCCAGCAATCCAAACCGCAGTTTTTTGAGAAAATTTCACATTCGATATTACTACACCATTCAAAATTATTGTTAACTAGCTGTTGCCAGCGGCTTCACCCGCTACAACTCGAAAACTATCCCACGGGAACATAAAATCGGGATAAAAACTATCCTATGTGTTAATCCAGGTTATAAACTATCTGTGTACCAAATTTTAGCCGAATCGGTTTAGTGGTTTTTGCGTGAAAGAGTAACAAACATCCATACATCCATACTTACAAACTTTCGCCTTTATAATAGTAGTAGAATTAAAAAGGATCAAATTCAGAGGAATCATATACGATAAAACAATCCCGCTAAAATCTATCCATTCATTTATATTTGGTCAAGCAGTTTCAAAGGAGTGTAATCATTAAGTCAGAAGGGATTTTTTTTTTTTAATTTCTCTGCACTAGGAATTTCTCCTTTAGTGTGAGAGTGTTAATAAACCTTTAACCACAAATAGACAAACACTCCCAGCCCTGCAGGTGTAGCATGGCGCCATAGAAAAGGGGTTTCATCGACGGAAGAATAGACAAAATGACAGAACGTAGAAATATTTTTATCGTTTTATGCACGGTAATGTAAAAAATATGAAAAATAAACATTCTTTTCTTCAACAGTGTACAAATGGTGTCATATTTGTGCAAAAATACAGTTGATTTTTGTAGAAATAACAATAAATAACTTTGTCTTTTCTTTGTAGAATAGAGATAGAATCGCCATGCTACGCGTGCTGGAGCAACCGAATCAAAATCTGTAGGGTATTCAACTGAAAAAATCAAATTAGTCTGTCAGCATCATTTTTAAGACTCTCATTCTTAATAACTCATTCAGAGACTATCGTATATCGCTAAGTCTTACGTTTTCTTTGATCGCGCGTGACTAACGTACGAGGCATGCCACTGATAACGCAATCACTGATAAGGAAAGAATTTAGCGCGCGACTGTACTCAGTATCGTCATATCTACCCGCTAATATAATGAATTGAAGTTTTGGTAAACTAGCTTTTTGCCTCCGGCTTCACTTGCAATAGCAATAATACTTAAAACATGTCATAATCAATGGAAAAAAGGGGTCGCGGGTCTCATCAGAGCCTGTAGCCAAACGGCAAGCGACAATCGCTAACGTTCAGCAGTCGCTAATACATTTTCAATTTTATACTCCATCGCATAAACTTGAAAATTTTGTGAAGACTGCTGAGCGATAGCGAACGAAACAAACGAAAACGATCTGTAATATTTGATAGATTTTCAACTTTATGCAATGGGGTATCAAGTTGAAAATGTATTAGCGACTGCTGAACGTTAGCCATTGTCGCTTGCCGTTTGGCTATAGGCTCTGGTAACCGAGACCTTGAAACGTAAAGGGCTGTTGAAGGAGTACCGTCGATTTTAGTCAGTAAGAATCCTACAGTCCATCCCGTCCTGACCTGGGCGGGAGGACTCATTTGGTAATTTTACCACGACAAAAAATTATAGATTTAAAAACATCAAAAAACCAACGTTTTTAAATGTCCTCAAAATAATAAAATAACCCTACGGGGCTGAGAGATGGGCCACTCAAAACGTGGGGGCGTATATTATTTACGGGATATATTTACGTGACGTGTATAGATTGTGGGTGTAGCTTGCAAAGATACGCCCCCACGTTTTGAGTGCAAAAACTAATAAAACATAAAAATGATTGAATACTATTCTTTCCATTATTGTTTGTTTTTGTTTCTAAATTCTAGATAAAAAACTATATTGTTATATTAAACTTAGTACATTGCTCGGCGGTGTTATCGTTATCAGTAAAATTCCTTAGACAACCTTTCGTAAAATGTTTACACACCTCTTTTGCGCAACAGATAACGTGATTTTACGTGATTACTAATTGTTTCATACAACTTTGTAATAGAAAATTAGTGACACGCGATCTTATGATTAGTACTCAGAATACTCTCACGATGAGAGCAGCTATAATGTAAAGATGTACATTATAGCACGAAACATCTCATTACATCTTTCCATAGAGATTCGAAGATGTAAAAATAAACATTATAGCTGCAGTGTGTGGTCTCCTGACGATTTCTATGGAAAGATCAAAGATGTAATGAGATGTATCGTGCTATAATGTACATTTTTACATTATAGCTGCTGTGTGTGAAGCCCTTTAATAGCAAGTTAAGTAAACATCATCATCTGTCATAGCGAGTTTTCTCTGTGCCTCGGAAAGCACGTAAAGCCGTTGGTCCCGGCTGTAATTTGTAGAACTTTGACAGTCGTTACTGTTAGTCAGAAGCTCTAAAAGTCTGACAACCAGTCCTACCAGGGTGTATCGTATTACCCAGTTGGGTACTGTGTTGTGGAGTTTCGATACTCAGTCGCTTGTAAAATACTGATATTCAGTTGCATCTGGTTCGACTGGAAGCCCACAATATAGTTGGGAAAAGGCAGCCCGGACCAACGGCTTTACGTGCTTTCCGAGGTACGGAGGAAACTCGCTATGACAGATAGTCACAGACCAACCTCGACAAGCGCAGCTTAACTTGGAAGATCGGCCTGTGCAGCTGTAATTATTTAGCCACGAGCTACGAGTTAGATTTTTCAAAAATAATGGACATAGTTTGTGACGGGAACAATTACCACATTGGCAATACAAATAAAACAATGTAAAACTTAAAAGAGTATTTAAAAAAAAAACTGGATTTTCTCGTTCGTTTATTGCTCCATAGATGTCGCTGTTTTTTTATGTTGACAACTTAAAAAAAAATATTTTATCTACTAAAAAAATACTATCCATTTTTTCCAGCTACTCGGCCATCTAATGCTAGTCGCCCGCTCACTCGGGGCCGCTCGGGCACCTTCGGGTTGGCGCTTAGTGGTCAACAATGGGCGAGATGGCGCCCAATCCGTCTACCATCTACATTTACATGTCCTCGGAGGCAGGCAGATGGGATGGCCACCAGGATAAGGAAGATGAGAAAAGTAAAAGTAAAAGCAGGTGATAAATAATGCACATCGGTTTTTAGAAAGAGATAGTCTACTTCGGTAGAATGTTGTCTCTGTCAGTGACATAAACTGCCAAATAAAATTACATTACTTTCTCGAAAGAGAGAAAAAAACAATAACGTTAACGTAAGTCGTTATGTAAGCCTTATAAGAAAGAGATAGATGTATGCAAACCACAGATGAGTATGGCAATAATGCTGTCTATGGTCACATACGTGACGTTTGTCGCTGGTTTATGGTATATTGAGAGTTTGAGATAGAGATAGCTCTATACAAAGCCTATTCTAGATTATCTCTCTCTATATGACGATGTGCAATATTTCTTGCCGATCTCAATAAGCAGTTAGGGATACATTTGAGACACCCCACGCTGATTGTCTTTGGTGTAGCGTGTTGTAAGTCTGTTCCTAGCTTCTGTGTTTGAATTCTTTTTTCAAAATGTCAGTTGTGTTCTTTTTGCGTTTTTTACAAGAATCATAATTGTTTTTTTATCGTAAAATACCCAATGCTGGGTAATTTAATGACCGGTGATTCTGGGATATTTTATATAACCGGTTACTGGGATATTTTTTATAACCAGTAACTGGGATGTTTGTTATTTGTTAAAGTATACAACTGACGTTTTTCTTCTGAAGTCTAAAAAGTAATTTTTCAATGCTAATGATTTTTTAATTAGAAAAGTCACTTCAAAAGTGATGTGAATAAATAAACCCAGTGATGTTTCAATTTAAATTATTATTTATTAATTTTAATTCAATAGTAATCAAAATATTCTATAAAAAATCAGTAATAGCCAATAGGCATGATAACTTATAATGACCCGAAGTATCTACTACAGTAGAATCCGTTTATTATGACTCCGTTTATAATGACCAACCGGTTATTATGACGTATTACACAGAGTTTGGTTTTCATACAAAATTCTTTACACAATGTCGGACATAATGACTCCGCATTAAGAAACATACCGCTTATTATGACCCATTTTTAATAAATTCTGTCTAGTTGATTTAAAATAAAAACTTACATACTGACAAACACAGGAGGTTGTTTATTTTGTACAAAATGCTTTGTATGTCGTCCGCTTATTATGACGTGTTTATTATTTCCCTTCAATGTCATAAACGGATTCAACTGTACTTCCAAAAAATAAACCCATTGAAAATAAAAGATTTCTTAAAATATATAATCAAAGTTTTATTTCAAATCAAAAATTCGCGCCAAAATACTTGTTAGTGTACAAAAGACGATACATATACTATATCGTGATTTAAGACTATTTACTGTCAAAATCAAAGCATTTAAAGTATGTACGACGTTTATTATTATAAAAAAGTTTATAAGCATTGATTAATTGATTGAAACTTATCACTTGAAAAGTGGCGACAGTGCAATTGTCATAGTTTTATTGCATCAGTCCGATATAATATTTTGATGTCACAAGCAATATTAGTGCAAAGCAAATCATTTATAAGCATTATTTGTTTATAACGTACGTAAAGACGTAATTGGTTTTTCAAACTTTAAATTGAAATATCCATCTTGAAGAAAAAATAAAATGTTTTCCACAAAATGTATAATTTTGTCGTCACTTTTCGTTGAAAAATCAATAAAATAATTGCATCACTTCAAAATAATGTTATAATATCTTCAAAATATCATTTGAATTCAAATAAAGTTTCTACTTAATATGAAATGTGTATTTTTACTCAACATATAATTTAAAATATTTAAAAATTTTGAAAATTTTAAATTAATTGCAAATTTTAAAATCGAAGTTTTAGGTAGTTGCCTTGTAGTTGCAAATTCTAGAGCTGAGTTTGAATCTAGGAAGATTCGATCCTCAATTAGTCAAAGAGATATTAAATTTTCCAATAAGTATTTTTGAATGATAGTGACGAACACGAAATACGAAATGAACGTATCGGCTTACATCTTTAGAAGTGGTGCAATATTATTTATGATTATTTTTTTCTTCAATAAAATGATTTTTTTCTTAAAAATGTTAATTATTTCATCGTGTTTTTAAATTTAATGATTTTATGGGGAAGGGAATTCTTTAAATTAAGCAATAATTTGTGAAAATATCTCATTGAATTTACCTTGTAATATGTGGAATGTAGGAAACATATTTTATATAGCCATTCTTGATAATTTATTTAACAGTCTTTTCGCAGATATTTAATATTTTACCTCTGACAGTAGTAACCATAATGCAGTGAGAAAAAAAAAACGTTAATATCATTTCAAAAGTATGATTCTGCGTGACTGACTTTGACAGTACCTATATGTAAAATCATAGATAAATTATTTGTGAAAAGACTGTACATAAACTATTACAAAATTACTAATTCAAAAAAGTATTTATTTTTAGTAATTTCTTTTTGTTTCGACCAAAAAGATTGGTTACTTTATTTTTTATTCAATAATTAATTTTATTAATTTATAATGCCCGTATTCGCGAACTCTTGGACACAGTTGAAATACGTACTGTTAGAAATTATAATTTTGAATTTCGAATAGTACAGTAATTTAAGCATTGTTTTGTGTCATTTAGGGTTCGTGAAAATAGGCTGAAGCCTATATAAACTAAGATAAACTTAGTTTAATTTTAGGTAAAAAAATATTAGTTATATTTATGAAATACCGGGATTTCCTGCATTCTACATATTTTGACACTCAGCAAACACGATATTATGTAAAGTGCCTTAAAACGGCAATATTGTGCCAAAACAAGACTTCTCGAGAATGGTTTCAATTTTTATTTAAATCTGTAAATTTTTCGAAATAATTTAAAAATGTTAAATTATTTTGTTTTTAGTAAAATACGAAAAAAAAACTTTATTTGAATGAATTATAATTATCCTTTGAAAGGATCTAAATTTTGTTAATTTATAAAAAGCCAAATCCAAGTCCATGCCTCAAGAAGCGTCGCTTAACCTAAGAGTGTCAACGCGTACAAAATCGTGTCATATTGGAGCCAATGTTAATTATAATTTAGATCTTAGTGCAATATAGTTGCCAAATTAGTTCTTTAAGTTTTTTTTCTATGCGTTTACACGATGGCCCACCATTGTAGGTCGTTGCCAGTTGAAAAGCAACCTTATCTTGTTGGTTTAAGTTTTATTCTTGTTCGTAAGGGTTTTAAATCAAAATTACGCAAACTTTAAATTTAATTCTATCTAAAAACTTCAACCGATTATCAACCGTATTCCTATGTCTTTAATCTGCATATTCATTTGCGACTGATAGTCTCATACGAAAATCACCCTTACTGCTATTGGAGTAAGATTTGTTTTCGTACAACACTTTTGTGTTCAGTTTCAGTGAAGTCTTCGGTCGCTCATAATTAAAGTACATTTATCTCAATTTTTTTTTTAATTATGCCCTCAACTAATAGTAACAAATCAAAAGATTGGGTATTTCTTTTATTTAAAAACTTACATGAGTTTGAAAATCTACTTTCAAATAAAAAAAAAAAGTATGAAGTTTTCTTAAAATTTGTTACTGGCCCACCATGATGGGCCATCGTGTAAACGCAGTATATTTCAGTCTCAAAAAAAGCGACGCCACAGTTTGATGCCTTCTGCTTGTTCCGACAGGGGGCGGTTGTGTGCTCAAAGTAAAATATCGCGATTTTGAGCTGGTAACACTGGATACATTATTTTTTTGCAACCCAGTGATATTTAAGGCCATACAACTGTATACATTTCTTTTTAAAATACAGTATTTCACAAAATAGTTTATAGATTTTTACAATTTGACTGATTTTTTCTTTGTAAATTTAAGTAGAATTTTCAAATTTTCGTCTACTTTTAGTGTTAAAATTTAAATTATTACTCAAATTTAAGCTGTTTTCGAGATTTATTCCGTTAAAAGAGTCACAAAATCGCTCCCTTGTCTGTTTAAAACGTGCTCAGATCAATATAAAATTTTCTCGTCATTCAAATTTTTTCACCTGAAAAAATATCAAACCCCTTTTTCTTCCAATAATTCTTATAGTAAATACAAATTTTTTAATCCCTTTTTAAGTTTAAAAAATTAAGGGTTTTCTTTGCCATTTGGCTACGGAACCCAATTATTACCTCAATAATTATAATTATTTACAGTAGAAAGAATGTTGTAACAGCCATTGAGTTTGTCATTGAATTTTCAACTTTTAGCATCTAAATCTAAGGTCTCAAATCCAATGGCAAACTCAATGTCGCTTATGCCATTTGTTCACTGTCATTATTTCACTTAAATGATCTGAGTAAATTTGGAATCTCGTGCAAATATAATTAGAGTTCATTATTGGTTAACAATCTAGTCAGAACAGCGGTCTTAGACTGCTGAGCGTTTCAAACTGTGGTATTTTTGGTGGGGACAATTTGAGGTGTAAGTATATAAAATACCCTGGATTTTTTCTATGGCAATTATTTTTTTTGCTCTTTGTAACATTCATGTTTTGTCTTGAAGGTATAAGAATCAGGATTTTTATAATATCCTGCCTATGAGACACATCAAAGTGTGATTGAAATAGCAAAAGACTCGTGTTGTAAAAAAATATTTTATTATTTATTTTTGGTCACATAAGTCGCTTGAGAAATTTATTTTATATTTTCAAAAGTTGTTCAATATGAGGAATACAAATTACTCCAAAAATATTTTTTGCTGTTATTTTAATTATAACTGATATGCTATGATGAAACAGAAATGTTATAGAGATCAAATAGAATCTATTATCTATCTACGTAAGGCAGCCATTTTATAATAATCTCAAAATGTCCCCGCCAATCGACTTTTGTCGCTTAGTTAATGCATATCTTAGAATTTAGTTCGTTTTATTTGATTTTTTTCATTTTTATTACTCCCCCGACTATTGTGTTGTATGTTTTTCTTTTTAATATTTTTTTTATATTCAGAAAAGTAGAGTTAATAATTTATATTGTAGTTTAGCAGATTGTTTATTCAATTATGTCGTATGTGATTTGAAATACGAACATATTGCGTTGGTAGCCAATTTGCTAAATTATTTGTTTTTCTAGAAGTTTAAAACGCTAATTTAGCAAAAAAAGGACGTAAAATTGTCTATTCTATATTTTCAAAAGAATAGACCATTTTAGATTCTTATCGTAATTCATTTAATGATTACTTCTAAATTGGCGTTTTTAGACGCCCTGCCACGTTTATATTTTAGTTATACTTGTCATAATGTAAAAATATGATAAAATTGTAAAATTAAATTATTTTTACTAACCTTAGTAAGAGCTAAAAGCGACAATAGTTCAACGGTAAAGGAATTGACTTCAGGATAAATGGTCCTAAGTTGAAATCATGTCCGTTGTATTATTGATTTTCTAAGTTCAAGTACAAAATGTAAATAAATAATTTAAAATAAAATGTGACATACTAGAAACACCAAATGTTAGCTTTAAAATTAAGTACATTAAAAATGTAATAAAATACTGTAGAAAACATCGGACAAGTATAACTAAATTAAATTGTCAGAATGGTTTAGGCGCAAAAGCCTAATTCTCAAAATGACAACTGAGGCGCAAAAGGACAAGTTTTCAAAATGGAGAATGATCAAATTAGATGTTTGGGAAAATATTTCTTGTACATGAAACAACTTAGTTAAATCTAAGAGTAATCTTTATTAGGATACCATTACTTTCAATTGTAAAAAAAAAAAAACATTTTGTTGGTTTGCCATTTTGAAATTTAGGCTTTTTGAGAATTTATCCTTTTGCGAGTCGGTTGCCATTTTGAGAATTAAGATTTTTGCGTCAGAATCAGTAGTAAAAATGTTTTCACAAACCGTCGGGGGCTCAATTTATTTCGTTGTATGTTGGTTGTGGGTCCGGTTTGGCGCGCATTCCGCCATTTTGTCTGCGTCACAAAAAGCGCGCGAATAAGCGCCGACCGATCAGCATTGTTTAGAATTTAGCGCCCTGTTTAAATTCTTTAACCAAAGTTTATTAAATTATTTTATTAATTTATGTTGCGTTAGTTTTTATTTGGATTAACAACTTTGTAGACTTTTCCTATGTGTTCTAGTTGAATAGCACGGTACAATCGAAGCATTTGAGGACAATAATATAATTGTTCCAGAAAGTTCCTGTGTCGTATTTGGTGGCAGCTTCAATGTTTTTTGATACCTATAAAACCAATATACCTAATTAAAAACTTTGTAGAAATTATTGAACCGACTTATATGAAATATAGTTTCTATAAATAATAATTTTTACAAAGTTTTTAGGTATAAAATCCGCAAGGCGTCAACGCTCTTAAATAACAGTTCTAACTAACAAATAATCTTCTGGGATTACTTATACTAATTTTACAAGGTATAATACTAATCAAATCATTATAAGTATTTCTTACAACATCAACACACAAAAAAACAAAAACACAAAATTTAGAACAAAATCAATTTATTAAAACTTCACTGACAACCCCTTAAAGGCAGTAGCAAGTGGGGGCACACCCGCAAGATGGGGCAGCGTACATTGGGGGAGGAGCTAATGGGGCCGCGAACGACACAGTCGGGGCACACGGAGCGGGCAGGGCGTACGGAGCGGGCAGGGCACACGGAGCTGGAGCGGGTAGGGCATACGGAGCGGGCAGGGCAAGAGGAGCGGGCAAAGCGTAAGGCGCGCCACAGGCACCGCAACCCGGTGGCAGAGCGGCTTCCAACAAAGGACCAGCGGCAGACAACACAGAAGTCAAGACTGTTGGTAAAGCAGCATCAAGAAGTGGAGGCAAAGATGCAGCGATTGAAGCGGAAATGGTGTTCGCTAAGGCGGGTGCTATAGTTGGTAGGGCAGGTGCCAAAGCGGCTAGGACGGGAGGAACGGCGCAGGGATTCGCGGGCGCTAGGGCACCTGGAGCGGGTAGGATTAGAGGTGCTGGCGCGGCTCCTGGACAAGCGTAGGCATACTGAGAGTATGCTACCTGGAGTAAGAAGAGAGAGATATTAGTGTGGGTAAAATTCTTTGTCAAATATAGTAATTTTCTTATTATCTACCTAGCCTTTTTCCAACTATATTGGGGGTCGGCTTCCCGTCGAACCAGACGCAGCTGAATATTTTTTTAAATAAGTGATTTTTTCAATTCGGCGTTGATGGCTATATCCGAAACTATGAGAAATATCGAAAAATATGGAAAAGAGTCTCGAGTTTGATGAAAACTAAAACTGAAAATTATTTTTTTTGAAGAATCATTATCCTGGTCAGGATTCAAACTTGTTGAATTTGAAAAAAAAAACACTGTAATCATCTGTCATAGCGAGTTTCCTCCGTGCCCCGGAAAGCACGTAAAGCCGTTGGTCCCGACTGTCATTTGTAGATCTTTGTCAGTCGCTCTTTGTAAAATACTGATATTCAGCTGCATCTAGTTCGACTGGAAGCCGACCACAATATAGTTGGGAAAAGGCTACGAAGATGTGTTTAGCAGGAATTAAAAAAAATGGAAAAAAAGAAAAGAAAATAATAAATAAAACCTTACCTCCACAGCAGCGACGAAGCAGAACAAAGCGATGAAAGCCTTCATTGTAATGTTGGTTGTACTGAACAGTTGAGTTCGATATGTCAGTGGTCCTCACCGGAGCCCTATATTGTACCCCTTATCGCAGGGCGCCAAGAGTTGCGCAGTTATTTTTTACCAATAGCAACACTTTTGTAATTCGTTGCGAAGGAATTTTATCGAAGGGAATTTCGTTGTTTTAGTTTTGTAATGTATTTGTTTGTGAAAGTTTTGATAGGGTTAGTGAGACAGTGTCTTAACCTGTATTATGTCTATTTATATTAAACGTTTGCCCTCGCTAGGAATTTCTTCTATATCGTGGGGTGGATGCGCATACAAATATATAAACTAAAAGACATACACCCAGATTCGGAACAACTACATATAACTCTACTCGTATTTTTTCCGTGCGGGAATCGAACCAGCCACAAGCAGTGGCAGTGGGCTGGTCATATCTGGCGCAGAACCGACTAAAGATGGCGTACGAAGGTTCTCGACTGGAGAACGCGTGAAGTTAAACGTGAAACGTATAATGGTGTATTTTAACCGACAAGACGCCAGTCTATTTCGCTTCACCCAGGTCTGGAGCACTCATTTGCAGAGGCGTCTTTACCTATAGTGCAGGGTGTGCGGTGCACGCGGGCGCCGGGCCTAAGGGGGCGCCGAGCGCCCACTAACACGACACCTCCAAAGATGCGTCGATGCCGGGCGCTCGTGTTAAGGCCGAGGCCGGGCGCGCGGAAGCAAAGCAAGGCTACTTACTCCTTTTCCTACTCTATTTAAAACACAATAACTTTTGCTTCAACGTGAATTCAGCCCTAAAATAGAAGGTTAAAGATTAAATTGGCGTAATGTCGCATCGCTACCAAAGGCGCATGCATCGGCACCATGATTTTGATTTGATTCGTTTGACAACACGCCGACGATCATTGCTAACTCGGCTGTATTAGAATGCTACAAAGTTCAAATTAAAATTCCCAGGGACGCAAAACAAAGTCCTGTTTTTTTTTATTATACCTACCTTTCTTCCTTAAATGACTTATTGGCTTCCCGCATCATTTAAAATTGCACCATTTGCATCAGAATTTCCGTTTGAAAATATAACTGTTAGGGACTTTACTCATGGTGCGACGAGATATCGGATTCCATTGATTGACGATGTGGGCGTTTTTTCATTAGCCGGCACGGTACCGGCACCGACGACGGCGACGGCACCGTGAAGGTGCCGAGGAAGCAAAAATGTATGAAAACGTATGGCTCGCTTTTGCAATTAGCGGGGCGTCGGCGCCGGCCCGGCGTTGAGTGCTGCAAATCTGCATGTGTATTGTATATGAATTGTAGCAGAGTACATGTGAATACGCGTGTGGGTAGGAGGACGCGGGACGGGGTAGGAGGATGCGAAACAGAGGGAGACTCGATGAATTTTGTTTGTGGTTCGTTTGGATGAATCCAAATTTCGTTGTCTCTGCGTTGGTATTTGCATCGTAAATGTAAAAGACGAGAGATAATAACATTATTGTTACATCTACACGTTGTACTCTACTTGTGGTCATGCTGAAGTCCATGTGACTACGGCTGTATCACTCACCGGGCGACCGGCGTGGAACCGGCGCAGTGGAAAAACGAAGCCCCGGTGGCGACGGTGCCGGAGCACGGCCATGCTGGTCCGGCTAATGGAAAAACGCCCTATCGATCAGATATCATGTATAGACAATCGCTAGTGTTTCCTAATGGGCGTTGTTCCGTTAGACGGCACGGCACATGAGTAAAGACACTTAGTATTCCATTTTGGCCCCGCTCCTACTAGACTAGAGGGCGCCAGGGTACTGGTTGCACACGGGCGCCACAAGGGCTAGAGACGCCTCTGCTCATTTGAGAATTTCACCACACCTAAAACAAATGTAACATCTACTAACCCACACTGGGAATGCGTGGGGAGTAAAATCCCGCTCCTCACAGAGAGATGGCCTGTGTCCATGGGCGTAGCCAGCCATGTGCACAGGGTGGGGCAAAATTCTTGATATGTGGTCAGCGTGGGGCAAAATTCTGGATTTTTCGTGTCGTCTGATGATTGCCGAGTGTGAGGTTTCTAACGGATATTAAGTAGGTATTGTATTAGGTAAGTAGGTACCTACATTATTTAATTTTGGTTAGAAGACACCTAAAATTCGGAGTCAGGGTGGGGCAAGCTCCCCACCCTGCCCCACCGTGGCTACGCCCATGCCTGTGTCCCATCAGCAGTGAGAACATTATAGGCTAATAATAAATTATACCACAGGATCACGCTGGATGCAGGCCGCTTACAACCGGTCCTACTGGAATTCTAAAGGGGAGGCCGATGTTCAGCAGTGGACGTCTTACGACTGATATTATGATGATGATAAAAAATGATGCTAGGGTGGGGTGGTGCGGTCCCGGGACTTACGAATTACCGTGACCCCGGAACGTAAAGGGCTATTGAAGGACACCGTGGATTTTAGTCAGTACAAGTCTGACAGTCCCTCCTGCCCTGCCCTGGGTGGGAGGACTCGTTTGATGATTTTACCACAATAAAAATAAAGGGTGAGGTGGCGCAGTGGCTGAGCGATCGGACTGCTATGTTGCAGGTTCGATTTCTACACGGAGTTATAATTAGTATGATCTGCAAGCAGTTGCTCCGGGTCTGGGTGTTTGTGTACCTATTTGAGCTTATGTTTGTAAAAGTTCCTATTTTACGGGACATTTTTTTTACAAAAAAAAGGCAAAAGAAATTCTCAAGCAAATCATTCATGTCTAACAACAGGTGCTTGTACAATCGACACAGTGGAATTATGACCCACCATAAGGTTATTTTCCTACAGACATTCAAATACAATTAGGTCCACATTCGCGTAAACATACATATCCATGGTAACGACTTTGATCTTTGTCAATTTGACAGATTCCATCGATTTATTGTTAAAATGGGTCATGATTCCACTTTGTCGATTGTACCTCAATTTTCTATTTCGTTCGTTATCACGTACGCCTTTAACCCATTGCAGTATTGCTACCAACTTGCAACCTAGTAATACATAGAAATATTTACTACATACATATTTCTTACTTGACTCTTATCTAAATACGTGACCTTTCTTCAAGTTATTTTCTTTTTTTCTATATTATTTGACAAATATTTACAGCCGCAAAGGCCAATCATCCGGGTTAAGCCGCGCTTGCCAAGGCCAGTCTTTGGATGGGTGACCATCTGTCATAACGAGTTTCCTCCGTGCGAGGAAAGCACGTAAAGCCGTTGGTCCCGGTTGTCATTTGTAGATCTTTGGCAGTCGTTACTGTTAGTCAGAAGCTATAAAGTGTGACAACCAGTCTTACCATGGTGTATCGTATTACCTAGTTACTGGATAGTGGAGTTCCGATATGCAGCCGCTCCATGTAAAATACTGATATTCAGCTGCATCTGGTTCGACTGGAAGCCGACCACAATATAGTTGGGAAAAATAAAATAAAAACAAGTGAATATTTTTTCAACGAATATTGAAAAACTTCATAATTTTATTTAAAAAGTACAATACAATACATTATGTAACCAATTTGTCTTATTTTTTAGCCCAAAAAAAAAGAAAAACCTTACAAAATGTTCACTGGGATTTTCTCCTACTTTTCAAGGCTAAACCTACAGAGCGAACTGCGAAAATCAACCATATCTGTGTGAAATTAATGTGCTTATTCCTATAAGCGACTATGAGCAGACGTGTCATACGAATATCAACGTTAAATATGCTACGAATAAGGTCTATTTTAGTATAAGTTCGCACAAAACCGATCAGAGATTTAAAACAATAACAAATAACTATTATTATTCTAATACAGACATAATTTTAACACAACGACGATATAATCCTAGACTCCGCATGCACGATCTAAGGAACAAAAACTATTCTGTCAACTCGCTGAGGTACTACGTAAGCGAGGGGGACGGGGTACTGCGTTGTGATTGGCTAACTCAAGGTCTGTTCTGTCTCAACGTATGTTTACGGCTCACAGGATTGGTCGAAATGAGACGAATATAAGACTTTTTGCTTAATGTGTTGACAGACATCGGTCGCCTGTTATTACGAGTCTAGTATTATATCGTCGTTGTTTTAACACATTCTTCTAATATATATTTTGACGAGTACAACTGCAAAATTCAACCTTAAAACTTCGTAATAAGAGTTATTATGAAAACTAGCTTTTCTATACGCATCAAACTCTAATGGAGTAAACAGTGTTCTTATTATGCGAAATAAATCAACAACGAAATACATTTTCAATTTATTTATCTAATTTCATCTATGAGCCTGTTTCAATGTACTATTTTAATAATTTATCGTCAAATAAATTAAAAGTTACAATAGGCATGATGACTGCATCATCAATGATCCCACTGCTGGGACACAGGCCTCCTCTCTGTGAGAGGAAGTGGGTCAAAATCCACCACGCGAGCCCAGTGCGGGTTGGTAGATGTCACATGTCTTCGAATTTTTGGTTCTAGGACATGCCGGTTTTCTCACGATGTTTTCCTTCACCGTTTTGAGAGCAGTGGTGATGTACACGATTTTTTGATAAAGATTTTAAAACTCGTGACGTCAGTACTGAAAAATAATATAACCCGGTTCATTGAAGAAAGGAATCTTAAATGGCGACGCTTATCGTGTTCTCTCGCTCGCACACTAGTGCCGTCTATACTCACTCCCGCGCGTAGCGTAAGCAGAAAAAAAATTGTCTTGATGTCTTGACGCGCTCTGTGATCTTTTTTGAGAATATTTACTATAGTTTTCTGTTATTTTTCCGTTGTTACCTGTTGATTATTGTTGTTGAATTTTGGTTAAGTTTGAGAAATAATTGTGATCCAGTCTTGTTTTTATTATTTTTAATTTGAAAAAAACTTTTACTTGGAATCTTATGTGCTGACTGTGTTATCTGTCAACGCAAGTACATGCCGCCATTTTAGATTCCTTTCTTCAATGAACCGGGTTATACATAGAAATGTCGGATTGGCAATTTTAAAAGTAGTATCGTTTGTCCGTCAATGTTGGTATAAGGCAGAACGAAGTTCCTTATCGCGCGTTGTGAAAGTGGGCTGGACGGAAAAAATTCTTACGAAAAGTTGTCACGGCACTTTTATCCGACTGCGCGACGCAAAGGAGGGTAATGTGTTTATTACCATGGAATGGAATGGACTGGACTGGAGTGGAGTGGAGTGGAATCGCAACGGTTATTTTTGTTGAGTGTATACAGTAACTTCGTTCCATCCGGGTGTCCCTTGACACCTCTCAAGTTTTTTTAATAATCTGACGGACTTATTATATTAATACAGTCATCTTTACCATTGTTTGTAATGGGGAAGGCCGGTCAAAGCTAATTGTAGATGGCGCCACCATAGCTAAGTCCTAATCCGACCAATGAGGTAGTACTATTTTGAAGTACCTTTATGATTTGATCCAATGACGATGCTTCATCATCAGCCTATAATGTTCCCACTGCTGGGACACAGGCCTCCTCTCTGTGAGAGGGAGTGGGCGATAATCCACCACGCGGGCCCAGTGCGGGTAGATGACGATGCTTGGAACAAGCTATACTAGCGCCATTCGTTTCCCAGTTGCCATCCACATATTGTATTTATATCTCTAAGCTCAGATAAAAGAAATAAGCATATAGAGCGCTCAGAACACGCGAGTGGGTCCACCAAAGTTAATACAAAATCAAATCGAATACAAAGTCGCGACAGTACCAAGCTACGCGTCGTACCAAGCTGCGCGTCGTTGTTGTTGTTTGTCAAAATATGCCGTCACGTGTCTTTAACCATTGTAAAAGTTGTTCTCAAAAACAAAGAAAACATTATGGAATGTAATTCGATTTGATTTTGTATTAACTTTGGTGGACCCACTCGCGTGTTCTGAGCGTTCTATCTGTCTATTTCTTTGATCTGAGAATCTAAGTCGAAAATTTAATATTTTAGTCTCAATTTCTTCTTAAAAAATGGATTAATAGGTGACGGTGTCGAAGGTTTTAAATTCGTCTTTGAAGGCTTTTTAGCGCTGTCGAAAGGAATGCTAGGGCTTTGTCTAACACTCTTATAATAATCTACAGGTTGTTGCATTGAGTTATTTTTCAACACAAATTTCACTTTTTCGGCGTATCCGAATTGTTTTCAGAATTCATTTTATCTATTTTTGCCATTTGCTTCTGTAATTCGGTTTTTTTCTGTATTTCAGTTTTTTTCTGAAATTGTTTTACTTTGTTCACTAGTAATGTTGGATTTTTTGTAGGTTTTTTCTTCAATTTCGAGTTTTCATTTTCACTTTTCGGCAAACTTTTTTTTTCTTTCTTATTTTTGCCATTCATTACAACTTTATCTATATTTTTCAGTGTTTTCTTATCATTCTTGTCTGCTACGCTATTCTGTGTCTTATTATCTAGTACTTTAACACTAATTTTACTTGCAACTTTTTCATTACTTCTCAAACTTCCCTTATCTTTAATCTTTTGTCTTATTTTATCTTTTTTTTGTCCATTCTCTATCTTAGTATCTATAGTGTTGCCGTCCTTGGCAACTTTTTGTTTCTTGGCAACATTTTGTTGCTTATGTGTGGCGTCAACGTTGACTTTACGTTTTTTACTGTCATTAGTATCATTTATACTGTTCTTACGTTTCTTGTTTTCTTTATTAGTTGTGTTTTGTTTTGTTTTCTTTGCTTCAGGCTCTGTTGTTTCCACTTGCCAGCCGCCATTCTGTTGAAATTAAGTCTGATATTAGCAGTACCTAGATAGAATGGATAGATTATGAGCTTTCATCATGTAAAAGTGTAAAATTCATGATTCGAGACGGAAAAAAAACAACACTGCAAGCGAGTGTGCAAGTGCGACGAGCGATTACTCGCGCCACTCGCCCGCTGTCGCTCAGTCCTGTGCAAACCTGATCAAGCGAGCCGAGCGAGCATCGCTGAACGAGTATCGCTGAGCTAGTTTGTTTTTGAAAAATCGTCGCTCAGCGAAAAAGCTTGTCAAGCGAGTCGCCGGCAGTTTGAACAGTCGGAGAGAAACTATTAATATATGCATCTCTTTCTTTTACACGGAATGTACATTTACTGTGCGTTTCTTGAGAGAGAATATCGCCGAGAGTTACTCGTTCTCTCGCCGCCGGCCGGACCACTGCCTTACGAACATTCAAAAGTCCAAACTCAAGATCTACCAACATGCAAACGTGTTTTATTCACTTACATCTTAATTTTTGTCTTTATTAAGTACGGTCGTAATAAAAAGTACTCACAGTAACATTAGTGCTAAGTTTCTGCCTCACTGCCTCTACTTCCTCAACGATGGAGGTTCCAGAGCGACTCTTAGCCAGCAGACGCTTCCTGTGCTTCCGACTTAGACCTGCAATGCAATAAGTTATATACAACATTATTTTTAGTATATTCGAAACCTGAATATAGTTTGTTCAGAAACAGTAACTGATTCGATTCCAATAATTTTTACACCATGTTACATTATTTTTATTTAAATTTTATTACCAATTAATTAAAATACAATCACCGTGCGGTTAGGTACCTATTGCCAAACTATTATCGCGAGTGTCTATCACAGGAAACGCGGTTTACGCGAGTGGACCGCGAAATGAGCATGTTTTTGAACGGAGAACCAGGTAATATCAAGCGTAATATAACTTTGTGTTTTTTTTTTATACGGTTTTAACATTTTGTACATAGATTCTTTACACAAAAATATTGGACAAAATTATGTTGTATAGATTAATTCTGAGGGGCAACATTATACAATGCGATAGCACGCGGCCGTCTCGAGGATTCCGCCGCGTGCTATCGCATTATGCTTTCTGTCTCGGTCTAGCAAATGGCAGTTCTAAGCGACAGAAAGAGAAAGGGCGACGGAAAAAGCCGATTCCGCGTCGATAGATGTGGGAGCACCCTAATCCTATACATAACAAGATGGAAAATACCCTATTACCTCGTAAAGCCAGTTCATCACTGGCCGCGACGAGTTTCTTCTCGAGCTGGTGGAGGCTTTGAGCTGACTTCTTCTGTTTGATGGTCGGTGCTGGGCTGTCCTCCGAGGGAGGACTGACGCGGAGAGGGTACTCTGAACGAGAAAGTTGCTCGAAGCTGGAATAGAAATGATTAATTAAATATTATTTAACTAACTTCTAATCTTGGGACGGCCGCCATGTTGGATTTAGGTCACGTCATATTTTTTTCGTATCCCATTCAGCAAACCCTTTCGGTTGATACCCATATCATGGACTGCATTTCAAATATGATATCCGCCATCTTAGATGTCCGCCATTTTGGATTTAAGTCACGTGACTATTGTTTCGTATTTCTGACAGCAAAAACTTTAATTTGATACCCATATCACGGGGGTGGATTTCAATCAGCCAGTCCGCCATCTTGGGGAGGCCGCCATATTGGATTTGTAATGACGTTTCTTAACATGTCATGTATTGTCATCAGAACTCAGAGCGTGTGCAAAATTTCATCCTAATCGAAGACCGGGAAGTGGGTCAAATTAAGATTCCAAGATTTTCTTCATACAAGGGAAGCTATATAAGCGTGTTAACAAACAAAACTTTTCTTTCGGAAGTCTGTGCCTTTTTTAATTTTATTTTGCCACCGTCTTCCGAAAGAAAAGTTTTGTAGGTTATTTAAACATTTTTTTGTGCTTGTTTTTGAAGGTTGTCACATTTTTTTTGAAAAAGTTTTTATTTTACTCTTTTTAGTTTAAATATTCAACCACAATTCTTGTGAAATACATCATTTTCTTACATGTTCTTACACATACAAAGAATCATGAAAATCGGTTCACCCAGTTGCAAGTTATGAGGTAACAAACATTTAAAAAAAAACTGTCGAATTGATAACCTCCTCCTATTTTTTGAAGTCGGTTAAAAATAGTAGTTCAAAGTTTTTTCTAAAACTCACCGTTCCAAACAGATTTTGACTCTCTTATGTCTTCCGGAGGACGCTGTAGCGAGCATGTCGCGCAACATGTCGGCCAACATCGCGGAGGGGACCGGCAGACATGGTAGTTCCACGTTCACGCGACCCGCTCGAGGATCCAGAGGTTTTTCTGAACTAGAATACGAAAAAAAGATTTTTTAAAAATGGTTTTATAACAATTAGGTTTTTTTTTTGTGGTAAAATCATCAAATGAGTCCTCCCACCCAGGGCAGAGCTGTCAGACTTGTACTGACTAAAGTCCACAGTGTCTTTCAATAGCCCTTTATGTTCCGGGGTCACGGTAATGAGATAAGTCCCGCGACCCCGGCAGGCTTTGAACCTCTAAAGGGGGCCCCGTCATCATGCTGACACTCTTTGAGGCGCGCGTCGAACACAACGCGCCGTCGACCCGGACATGGTCCATGGTCTGACAGCGAGTCGCCCATTACTCGCCGCCCATAACAGTTAGGCTAGGCTAATAGTTAGGCTTAGTTTAGGTTAGCACGACTTTTCGCTGAATATGTTGCTAGGATGGTTCTTACGGAGAGAAATAGTTATGAAAAATGCCTGAAAAACTTGAGAGGTGTCAAGGGACACCCGGATGGAACGAAGTTACTGTATACACTCAACAAAAATAATCGTCGCGACTCCACTCCACTCTGCTCCGCTCTTTGAGCTCTAGCACCCTTTCGCAACACGCGATAAGGAACTTCGTTCCAAAAAGTGTCGTGACAACTTTTCGTAAGAATTTTTTCCGTCTAGCCCCCTTTCACAACGCGCGATAAGGAACTTCGTTCCAAAAGTAAAAAAAAAAAACACTTTTCTATATGAAAAAATCGTAATAATACTTTAAAGGAAATTTGAACTATACCATACCATAAAGTTTTTATTGAAGAGGGTTCCGGGAAGGCAAAACAATCGAGTGACGCTAGTTATAGGCGGTACGTTTGCCGGGACAGCTAGTTAAAGAAAAAATACATGTTTAATCACAAACTCAAGTACTAAATACATACCTTTCATCTTCATTATCACTGCCAGCCTCATTTTCATCACCATCATCATCATCTGAATCTGATACCAGTTCTAGCGCCTCTGGACCACCCTCAGGACATCCCATCTGAAATAAAAACACAATTAATAGTCCAAACTTAATTATTGGAGGAGCTCGTGGCTAAATAATCACAGCCGCACAGGCTGATCTTCCGGGTTAAGCCGCGTTTGCCGAGGTTGGTCTGTGGATGGGTGACCATCTGTCATAGCGAGTTTCCTCCGTGCGAGGAAAGCACGTAACGTCGTTGGTCCCGGCTGACATTTGTAGATCTTTGATAGTCGTTACTGTTAGTCAGAAGCAGTTTTGACAACCAGTCTTACCATGAGGTATCGTATTGCCATTGATAGGCAGTCGCTCCATGTAAAATACTGATATTCAGCTGCATCTGGTTCGACTGGAAGCCGACCACAATATAGTTAGAAAAAGGCAGGCTTAATGATAATTTTTGTTTTTACAGTAAAATGTTAGTGACCGACCCCTGCATTATCGTTGGTCATACACGCAAGCCGATAGCGAGTTTTTTGAACTAACTGAATAACCGTGACCTTGGAACGTAAAGGGCAACTGAAGGACACCGACAGTCCCCCCCCGCCCTGCCCTGGGTGGGAGAGTCCTCCCAACCAGGGCATTGATTTGATGATTTTACCACGATAAAAAAAGTGCTCAAAAAGTGTGTGACCGGAAGACGCAGCGTAGGGAGGCCTCCCACTAGGTGGACCACAGACAGAGAGAGGGTCGCGGGCAACCGATGGATGCAAGTGGAGGATTGTCGTTCGGCGTGGTGGTCTAAGGGGGAGGCCTATGTTCAGCTGTGGACGTCTTCCGGCTGATGATGATTATGATGAAAAAAAGTGAAATAGCCTATTGAATTTTTTTTTAAATTAGTTTCAACAAGTATCATTTTTTCTGCTCACCTTCTGCCAAGCCCTAGTAGCGTCCTGATACCGCAGTCCCTGGTCGCTCTGCCTCACCAGCGCCGTCAGGAGCCTCCGCCCCGCCGCACACAAGACGGGCGCCTCGCCGGCACACATGTACGTACATATAGGACGGAGGAGCTCCACCAGGCTGGCGTCCGGGATGTCGCCGTTTGACACCTGGGTGAGGATTACTTTAAGATCTAACTATTCAAATTCGCGGCGTTATTAGATGGTGTCGATGCTATAAGTGATAACTCATTCGAGGCGTCGATAGTGAACAGCATAGACAATTGGATAGCGACGTGGACTTGTACTCAAAATCGTAGTTTAGTCCATATTAATATTCGTTCTTTAAAAAAACATTTCAGTGAGCTTTTAATTACTTTAATTAAACAGCCACCTAGTTAACTAGCTGTGCCCGCGACTTCGTTCGCGTGGATGTCCAAACACATAACGAAGGATTTTTTCTGAAATAAGTAGCCTAGGTTACTCCTTATTACATCAGCTACCTGCCAATAGAAGTCCCGTCAAAATCGGCAAAGCCATTTTACAGAGATTAGCCATTACAAACGGACAGTCAAAAATTGCAAAAAATGTTTTATTGGTGTACCGTGTATATAATTCGTATGCATGTAGTAAAAACTGTTTTATGGGTACTAGACAACTGGTAAACATACTTGTATATTTCTAAATACATACATTTATAGATAAATTACACCCAGACACAGAACAAATGATCGTGCTCATCACACAAACATTTGTGCTAGATGGGAATCAAAGCCACAACCTCCAGCATAGCAGTCAGGATCACTAACCACTAGACCAACAGGCCTGTCATACACTAAATAGTTAACATACCTTAGCAATTTCTTCTAAATAACAGTCAACAACATGTAATAACATTGAAGTCGCGTTGCGAGCGTAATGTGGTGTCTTCAAAGCAAATATACCTGAAATAGACAACATTGTGAGGAGGGCTGTAATATTTATTTTATCAAGTTTTTCTTTTAGCTAGAGCGAACCACTAGTGTAATATAATGGGGTAGGCCCAATGATATTTTAAAGAAAGATACGCCATGTTCATACTGAATGGTGTTCAGAATTGTTGCGTTGTTATTATAGTAATTTAAAACTACGACAGCGATAGATAATGCGGAACGGATTAAGATAGAAAGAGATAGCAGATAGCAAAGGGCAACAATTGTCTTACTTTGTCCACAATTTGTGCGTGCTAGTGCGATATCTACCTCTTTTTATTTATAATATCATTGGCTAGGCTAGTCAAAGCTAATTGTAGATGGCGCCACCATAGCTAAGTCCTAATCCGACCAATGAGGTAGTACTATTTTGAACAACCTTTAAGATTTGAACCAATGACGATGCTTGGAACAAGCTATACTAGCGCCATTAGTTGGGGTGCTATGACAGGAAACCTCCACGTGCGCCCGTGTACTAGAGTTCCCTCTCGGATACGTCCGGGGGGAAGACCAGTTTTTCGGGCCGGTGCACCCTGGGATGCGGGCAAAAACTCTTCATTAGGCACACGGTGCCTAAGTGGTCTCTTTGCCCGTATGCGAATAGCCTGTTGTGTGGATGCTCCAACGCGTGTCCCTCTGATCAGCAGAGGGCACAGCGGCGGAGCGGGCTTGCGGACGGTGAGTGATGGGTAGCTCGCCGTTCGACCAAGGACCAAGCCCGGGTCGGTGGCGCGTCGTGTTTCGCGCCAAAAGCCTGCTGGGGTCGCGGGTTTTTCCTTAACCCAGGATACCGTGGCCCCGGAACGTAAAGGGCATAGGAAGGAACACGGGTGATTTTAGTCAGTAATTTAGCGCCATTAGTTCCCCAGTTGCCCCCATCCCCCATCCCCATCGTGTATTAGTGAGCTGTCGTTACTACAGGTGCAGAATGAAACCACCGACCATTGCGTTTGGATGCTAGTTTATTACTGACTCGGCGGGCGTTGTGGTGCAGGCACGCACACACACATGCATATCCATAGACAACAACACACAGACAATATCCATAGACACATCACTCCTCCAGCGCTATTTTCAAAATTACAATATATTATAATTAGGTGCATAGGGCTACAACAATAAACATTCTTGCTCGGTTGCACACAACACGTAGTAATAATTATAAATCAAGACATTACAATCAATCAAGGAATACCAGCAATTCAAATGCGTGGTGAGCAAAACCAAATACAAATTCAAACCTTATAATTAATCTTACGTCTACAACTACGAGACGGTCTTGTAGACTGGGGCTCAAGGGAACGGTCACCATGAACCTCAGCAACTTCCTGATCAGTCCCAGGATTACTTATATCGTTACCGTCGACTTCGCTTTGAGCCTCAGTCCACTCATTCCCCTCCACAATCTCATTTTCCTCGCCTTCTATGACATCGGATTCTATATTAGATGGTAATAATTGTGCCGGCTGCGCATCCGCCGCCGTAGTCGGGGAGCGCGGGCGCGGCGATGGAGACTGCGTGGGGCTCACGTCAGCGCCGTTCGTCTCGCTCCCAGAAACGGTTGCACCTGTATATTTCCGCATTTGGTCAATATGCCTTTGACAGGTTATATTAAAGTCTGTTACGAGTATTTCGAACATACGGTTTCCTAACCTTTTAATGATTTTACCCAGGACCCATATCTCTTTCTTAGCTGTAAACCATTTTACCCACACCCTATCGCCGATAAAAAATATTCTATTTGTTTTTAAATTATCAGTTTTTGTTTCATGGTTATGACTGTCTTCTAGTAATAGGTCTAGTCTAGAGTTTATATTTCGGCCAAACATAAGTTTAGCTGGGCATTCGCCCGTTGCACAATGTGGAGTGGTGCGATAATCAAATAAAAACCCTAACAGTTTCTCGTTAATCACATTTTGCTGACTGTTATCGCTAATAATGCATTTTATCATTTTCTTGCATGTTTTTACAGAATTTTCGGCCTGACCGTTACTTGGAGGATGATAAATTGGGGTCGTTATATAACGAATACCATTCATTTCACAAAAATGTTTAAACTCATTGGACTTAATTTTTACATCATTATCGGAAACTATGGCACCCGGTATACCGAACCTAGAAAATAATTCCTTTAATTTCATTATAAGCGCCCGACTTGAAGTACCGCAACTCATATGTAAACACTCCAACCATTTGCTATATGAATCAACGACAATTAAATATACTTGTTGATTTATCGTCATGTAATCAATGTGCAAGCGTCGCCACGGAGCCGAGTCGCGCGGCCAGGGCGCAGGGGGCGCTCGCGGCGGAGCGGCGCGAGTGCCGGCACACGTGTTACACGCACCGACCCATTCCTCTATGTCCTTATCTATCGATGGCCACCAGAATCTACTGCGAGCCGCACTCTTTGTTTTTACCACGCCGAAATGGCCGGAATGTAATTCTTGTAACAACCTATTTCGGTACACCGCTGGTATCACCACTCTGTGACCTCGAAAGATGCAACCGTTGTTTACCTCTAAATCTGTTTTGCAGTTAAAATAGGGTATAATTAATTTACAATTAATTTTACGCGGCCAGCCGATTTGCACGTATTTAATAACTGTTTGCAAAATTTTGTCCCTACTGGTTTCTGTTTTTATATCACTGAACTTTAACGGGGCTACGTTCGCATCAAGGAAATTAAGGAATGATAGATCATTATTTTGTCCTTCCAATTTACAGTCAGATTCAGGCAGTGGCGAGCGCGATAAATAGTCCGCCGCGGCATTATTTTCACTTTTAATATATTGCACATTATAGTTGTATGCAGACAATATTATTGCATATCGCTGTAACCTTGATGCTGCCATAACCGAGATACCTGTTTTCTTTCCGAATATCGAAAGTAAAGGACGATGGTCGGTCTTAAGGACGAACGGCTCCTGACGTCCATACAGGTATTGGTGAAAATATTTGACAGCAAAAATAATGGCTGTAGCCTCCTTTTGAATCTGACTGTAGTTTTTTTCACTTGTGGATAATGACCTTGACGCGAACGCTAGCGGTCGCTCGAGATGCGGGCGCTCACTGTCGCGCTGCGCAAGTACCGCTCCCAGGCCGGCTGGGCTCGCGTCCACTGTTAACACTAACTGTGCTGCGGGGTCAAAATGAGCCAGCACCCTTTCTGATGATAGCTCGACCTTTACACTATTGAATGCGCGTTCATGATGTTCGCCCCACTCCCATTTTGCTCCTTTACGTAATAATTCATGCAGTGGGTGCAGCTTTGCTGACGCATTCGGAATAAAATTACGATAATAGTTAATTAAGCCTATGAATCGCTTAACTTCTGTGACATTAGTAGGCCGCGAGGATTTTATGATGGCTTCCGTTTTTTTAGAGCAAGTTCGTAATCCGTGTCTATCTATAATGTAGCCTAGGTAGGTGACACTATCCTGCAGAAAACAACACTTTTCTTTATGTAATTTTAAGCCCGCTTCTTTTAATCTTTTTAGTACTTCATTTAATCTGATAAAATGTAATTGCCTAGTTGGTGCAGTAACACAAACGTCATCCAACCAAATGCTAACACCTTCTATACCAATTAATAACGATTCCATCGCTCTTTGAAAAATGGCTGGTGCGTTTGCTAAACCGTAAACAAGTCGCGTATATTTGAAGAAACCTTTAGATGTACTTATCGCGGTCAGCTCTTGCGACGGTTCGTCCAGGACAAATTGGTTATAAGCGTTACTTAGGTCTAATTTGCTGTAACTTTCTCCTCCACCTAACTTGGCAAAAACCTCTTCGATCCTAGGCATTGGGTATTTATCTATTTCTAAGTCTCTATTTAACGTAATTGAATAATCGCCGGCTATCTTAACCTTTCCGTTTTCTTTTAGAACTGGGACAATGGGGGTTCCGTATTTTGGAAATTTTATTGGTTGTAATATACCTAGACCAATCAGTCTGTCTATTTCCTGTTCCACTTTGTCTTTCAAGGCGAAAGGCACCGAACGTGGCTTAAACAATTTCGGTTGGGCGCCTTTTTTTAAAACAAGTTTCACCTCAAATTTGTTGAACCTGCCTAGTTCGTCCGTAAATAGGTCGGAATACCTAGATAAGAGCTGCTGCACTTCTTTTGAGTCGGACTCGGTTACAGATTGAGTATGGATGTTATTTATTTCCGAAGTAAAATATATTTTGAACCTCGACATAAAATCTCGTCCTAGTAATGGAGGGCCTCCGTTTGGTAATACAAATATCCTAATGTTATGGGTACTTTGCTTGTACGTAATTTGACCTTGAAAATATCCTAGGGGCGACATTTTGTGACCATTATAAAGACACATTTTTAGGTTAGATTTTATCAGCTTACGGTCGGAAAAATATTTATTATAAAGTATTTCAGAAATTACACTAGCCCCCGACCCGGAATCCAACTCCATGTCTAATCTTACGGAATCAATTAATACACTCATTAATATAGGCGCGTTACTAACATACCTTACGTTAAATAGCTCACATTCCTCGCAGTCACTTTGTTCCGAACTTATTTCATTCGTGTTCAAACAATGTAAACGTGATTCACCTTTTTTTGCACTATTACATACTTTCTTTAAGTGGCCTTTCACACCACACACTTGGCACCGATAGTTTTTAAAACGACACTTTTCCTTGTCGTGGTTTTTGAGACCGCACACTGTACACCGACGATTCTCCTCGAAACTGTTGTTTGAGCTGCGGGCGCCCTCGGCCGGCGCGCCACGTGCGCGCTGCCCACGCTGCCCGCTCAGCCGGTACACAGGTTCCTCCTTGATCTGCGTGGCCTTGACGGATGTTGCCGCGGTGTCTGCCACTGCTCCAGCACTGGATCGAGCCAATCGCGCGTACGCAGCCTGTTGAGCTACTTCCAATGCCTTAGCAAAAGTGAGTTTACTGGCGTCCTCTTCAAACAGCCGGTCCCGTTCCCGACACGGTGCAAGCCCGAGTATGAAACGGTCTCGGAGCAGCATCTCCAGTGCCTCACCAAACTCACAGTTAACGGCTAAACCCCTCACACGAGCCGCCCACTCTTCGACGCTCTCGCCATCAGATTTTTTTGCCTCGTAAAACTTCTCTCGGTCAGCAAAAGCACATCGTTTCGGCGTGAAGTGCTGATTTAATTTCTCGCCTAGCTCCTCGAACGTTACTTCCTCGAGAACTTTGGGGTGAAGTAGGTTCCGTGCAAGGCGGTAACTGTTGTCCGAAAGATGCGTCAGTAATAACGCATTTTTGTTTTCGGCTTTAACGTTGTTCAACTTTATGAACTGTAGTAATCGACCTTTAAATATAGGCCACTCTTGAGTGTCGTGGTCGAAACTTGATAAATTTCCGATGATCGACATTTTTCACAAACTTTTTATTATTTTTAGGTTATGTAGGTATCCCGTACTCGTCGCCAGTGAGCTGTCGTTACTACAGGTGCAGAATGAAACCACCGACCATTGCGTTTGGATGCTAGTTTATTACTGACTCGGCGGGCGTTGTGGTGCAGGCACGCACACACACATGCATATCCATAGACAACAACACACAGACAATATCCATAGACACATCAATTAGCCATCAAAATAAATATAGGTAGACAAAATAAGTGTACTCTCACCATCGGTCCCCGACAAGCTCTTGGCATACATCTGACAACTCTTGAGGGTCCACTCACTGCGGAGCAAACATCGTAGACTGGCGCGAAGGTAGCGACGGACCAACTGTGGACAAGCGTACGTTTAGCAGTGTTTCCACTTCTGGGACATATGCTACCTCTCTGAAAGAACGCTACACGCAAAGAAACAAAGTTATCCTCCCATTTGACTTGTACCATAGCCACGCCACGTACGGGCTCGCGCGGCTGCCTCGCGAGCCAAATGTGGGGTCAGTGTAGATATGCCTCGGGGTCGCTCGGGCGTTCTATGTTCTATGTTAGGGGTTATGGTTTCCGCACTTAGTCCTTTATGTGGACCATTGTGTGTGGGCCATAGTGGCTTTTGGTGGCTTATTCCAACCAGCCCACCTCCCTCCAGAAGTTGATCAGGTTCTTTGGTCTGTGGAGAACATCTGTGTAAGTCCTGGGTGTCCCGAGGGTTTCTGTCCTGATCTGTGTGACACCTGTGCACTCGAAGAGCACATGCACGACGGTTTCCTCAGTCTCCATGCATGCCCTGCACAGGGGGCTGTCCGTTATGCCTATTGTGTGGAAGTGTTTGTTTAGGGAGCAGTGTCCCGTTATGGTCCCTGTCAGCAGACGCATGCCGGTCCTGTCCAGGCGTAAAAGACGTCTGGTTAGCACGCCATCTAAGGATGGCAGGTCGCTCGGGCGTACGTGGCTTCTGCTGAGCGTGGATCGGGGAACGCGCCCAAAGGTGCCTTAGTTATACGTCGCGGGTCTTATTTCCTTACTGACCGCGGAACATAAAGGGCTATTGAAGGACACCGTGGATTTTAGTCAGTACAAGTCTGACAGTCCCTCCCGCCCTGCCCGGGTGGGTGGACTCACTTCATAATTTTACCACGTTAAAAGAAAAGTATACGTCTGGTGTAGACGTTTCAGCTCGCGAGGCTTTTCTACAGTTGTGTTATCCATTTCAGACAACGACGATATAATACTAGACTCCGCATGCACGATCTAAAGAACAAAAACTATTCTGCCAACTCGCTGAGGTACTACGTAAGCGAGGGGGACGGGGTACTGCGTTGTGATTGGCTAACTCAAGGTCTGTGCTGCCTCAACGTATGTTTACGGCTCACAGGATTGGTCGAAATGAGACGAATATAAGACTTTTTTGCCTAATGTGTTGACAGACATCGGTCGCCTGTTACGAGTATTAGGAGTCTAGTATTATATCGTCGTTGATTTCAGATGCTTTTAAATGCCTCGCCTCTCCAATTTCAGAGAAATTAACTGAGGTTGACACGCGAAGCAAGTCGTCGATGTGGCTATTGGCGAACTTCATTCGGCGACTACCAACTACCGTTGCCTAATCATGTTTAGTTGGGACAATTCGATCTAAGCAAATAATTCGTTACGACAGAAAACATTGTTGGCTACCCTTCCAGATACGTAGATTTTTAACAGTATTTTTAGTTAGAAGTCTTCAAGGCTGACAAAAAGTATGGAGTATAGGGTTTAATTAGTCCAGATAGGCAGTCGTATTCAACATCAAAGGAGGTGTTCGTCAGGGGACAGTTCTTGGTCCCCTGCTATCCTGTAACACACTCACCATAAGAAACTTGTCCGTACGATGCTGGTCCAGTCCGTACCACTCTGTAGCAAGCACACGGAGCCCTGCCTTGAACATCAGTAGAGCATCACGGAGGTGCTCCACAGGGAACAAGTCTAGGATAGCAGCTATCTTCTCGCATAACTCCTCCTGTTAAAATAGATAATGTTTGAATAATTAAACACAGTGGAAAAGTCTGATAATGTACATTCTGTAGATTTTATGGTGTTTTAAGTCAGTCTTCACATAAAAAGATTTTTTTTTTTAACCTCATGTCCCACTGCTGGGCAAAGGTCTCCCCCATAACCTTCCAATCTGTCCTGTGAGCCGCCATCTCTGGCCAATGCGTCATGAAGGTGTCTAGGTCGTCATGCCAGCATTTCCTAGGCCTCCCTCGGCAACATTGTAACAAAAAAGAATTGACAAAGTTCCAGTTTACTTTATGTCTCAAATACTGACAACTTGTGCTAAGGGTACAGATATCTCAGTAAGCAGGAGTTGAAAACCCATAAGCTAAGTTCTATTAGCTTTTAAGAAACTTAAACTAACAGTCAGATAGTTAAAAACTAATTCATTATTGTTTACCTGTACAAGAGGCTTGTCTGACATCCACACCGCATAGAATAATCCTTTCCATACTCGTATGAAATCGTCTTCTTTGAATTCTGAAAGTAATTAATGTTTTAATAATTGAATTTTTTTTTACTAGTCTGCTCTGTCCCACTCCTGGGCAAAGGCCTCCCTCCACTCTTTCCACTTCTCTTCTCCCAAGCTTCCTCTTTCCAGTTTGGAAGGAGGAAGCCATCTCCTTCGTGGCCTGCCGCGTCCACATCTCACTGTCAGTTTTGAGCTATTTTGGCCTACAGTTTGTCCGGCATACGACAGACATGTCCTGCCCAGTCCCATTTCAGTTGAAATTACCAAATTAGATAGAGTGCAAAAAGAAGTTTTTTAGAGCATAACAGAAGCATTAATCCATAATAATTGCAAGCACTTCTGGCTAAGTGGTCAGAATAACTAGCAACCATTTTTTTTTATGTTGAAAACTCTGAAATTAGTCGTCCCACCCCGTGCAGGGCGGGAAGGACTGTCAGGGTGTCCTTCAATAGCCCTTTCTGTTCTGGGGTCACAGTAATGAGATAAGTCCTGCGACCCAGGAAGGCTTTGGCCCTATAGAGGGGGTCGTCATAGACTAACAACCATAGCAGTACTTTTATAATTAAGTCATAGCATTGCTCTTAAAACGGGAAAGAAATACATTGTGAGAATACTGACAGTTTCCTAAGCCAACATCAAACAAAACGCTAATAAAATCAATCTAAATCACTAAAAAAATATTGAATACTAGCTGTTACCAGCAGCTTCACCCGCTACAACTCGAAAATTTTCCCACGAGAACATAAAACCGAGATAAAAGCTATCCTATGTGTTAATCCAGGTTATAAACTATCTGTGTACCAAATCTAAGCCAAATCCGTTCAGTGGTTTTTGCGTGAAAGAGTAACGAACATAACTACATACACATACATACATACATCCTCACAAACTTTCGCATTTATAATATTAGTAGGATAGTCCATAGACAGCAAGTTTAGCCACAACGGAGTGTTCTTCGCCATAATCAGCGTTGCCAGACCGTACCAAAAAGTACGGTTTTCCGTACTATTCGTCATACAATCGTACCACAACCGTACCTTGGCTAGACCGTACCTATTTCGTACCTTTTCTATACATGTGATTTATTTTTCACTACAAAGGTAAAAAACAACTAATAAAACTAAAACTAATAGAAAATAATGAGACTTGTACTTTTTTCAACTTTCTGACACATTTGATACTAAAATATGGGCAAATTCCTTGTTTTTCTGTAGAATATGAGTGGACTATAGCATTTTTCAAAATTCTAGCGAAACCGTACGGGTCGAAATTCTGGAAGATCAGTTTTTTTTTCTTCGAGTTCATTCTATAACTGATTTACAAATGAATTTCTTCAATAATGGCAATCGGTAATAATGTTCTACTTCACCATGTCCCTTTGAGTATTCGATTCCATATCGCTTTTTTTCCAACCTATGATCACAGACAGCCAACTCGAAGAAGAAAAAAATCTGATCTAGTTCTTGCAGAAGTATCCTGACCCAACCGTACCTTGAAGTTAAAAACCGTACCTTTTCAGAAAGCCAACCGTACCTTTTTGGGAAATCATACTGGCAACGCTGGCCATAATTATACATCATCATCAACAAGTAATAGTGCCGTTCAATCAATAGACCTCACAAATTGTTTTCCTTTACCTGTACATATTTTACGCCATTTCTTAGCAAATCTATCATTATTTTTAAATACGATGCCTATGAATACGTATTAGGAGAACATTAATGGCATCCTTCAGTCAATGAAACGCGTAAAAAGAGGAAAATAGCTAATAAAAGACATAAAACACATTTTGTATTTTTTTGAGGTTAAGTATCGTGTGACATTAAAATGAAGTTTTTTTTTGACAAAACGTCAAGAAATATGGAAAGTTTTGTTACTGAAGTATTGAATACTAACCGTAACCTTTCTCGAAACAGTTTAGAAGCCATTTTTTCAGAGTATTTAACACTTTATCCCGGGTTTTCTTCTCGTTGCCAGAAAGCAAACGTGCGAATTTTATTTCCTGTGCAACAATTAAAACATGTTCCTTTTTCGGTTTTATCTTCTCTTTCTTCTTTATTTTGTCTTTCTTCTCTTTAATTTTCTCTGGGACCTTCATTTTGGTAGTATTTATTTAGAAAAACAAACGACCACCGTGTGATTTCCATGCGACAGTGGCGTTTTATTTTGATGACATTGACAGTTGCAGTTGACGTTTCGTTTTTTTTTTTTTTTTTTGTGGGATTTTTTGACCTGGTAACTAAGACCTTTAGGTCAAGTCTTTTTATTTTCACTTTCATTTTTTTTTTTTTTTTTTTTGTCTACACTTTATTTTAAATTGAGTTCACTGTGTTTTTTATGTATTTGTATATAGGTTTGTAACTGTTTTGGTCTTTTAATAACTGTTGAAGGGGCGGCGGTGGGCGGGAAGAATCACTTATTGTATTCACATCACTTAATTCACTAGCCAACACTAATCTGTCAAGCAAGAAGTTTTGACATTCAAAGATGAGATGTTCAACGGTTCCTTCTCTTGATTCGCAAAACGGACATAAACTACTTCGAATAATATTCATTCTTGCAAGGTGTGACGGTGCAGTGTTATGACCAAAGCGCAGTCTATTCATCGTGGTGATAAAATCTCTGCTGGCTTCTTTTAGTTGATCATACCATGGTCTATTAGGTAGGTTTTCTTGAATACTCCCATACCACTTTCCTTTCGTCTCTTGGTCTTTTTTCCATATTTCATACCACAACTCATTAATTTTCCTATTTACATTTTCTAAATAATCAGTCATAGGGACCTTAACTGTGATTTTTACATCTATAGAATTCTGACCCTCATATGCGGTTTTATCAGCTATTTCGTTTCCTGTAATACCCCTGTGAGAGGGAACCCACAAGAAGGCAATTTGTATATGTTCAAGATGATATTGGTAGATTATTTGTTTAATAAAATAAAGAATATAATTAGTTTTAAATGCCACTTTAAGGTTAGATAAGGCTGTAATTATGCTTAGCGAATCAGAAACAATTAAAAAGTATTTACAGTTACAAATCAAACGTATTCGTAATAATGCTTGATAAACCGCATATGCCTCCGCTGTAAATATTGAACAAGTTTTATGCAGAACAAAGCTTTGAGAGAATTTTTTTTGTGGATCGTACAATGCCGCATGGACATAACCACTCCCCTTGCTACCATCAGTGTACAAAGTATAGTAACTTTTGTTTTGTTCTAAGAATTGTAACATATCTGAATTGTTTGTGATTGTGTTTTGAAAAACTTTTACAGGGTGTGAAATACATTGGTATGTAAAGGAATAACATGGCCATGGACATTGTTTTCTAACATTGGAACAACTATTGTCTATTTCAAGTAAGATGTTGGACAACTTTGGAAAAATACCATTCAGCAGATCTTCTTTTGTTTGCATCTCAGGATTTTCATGTACAAAAGGTAATATTCTATTTATTATCTGCCTGTTATTTGATGATATTAATTTTAGTGAATATCTTTGTGCAAGTAATAATCTTCTCAGATTTAAGGGCATGATTTTAGCCTCCACTTCCATGGCCCTAATGGGAGTGGAGCACATTGCACCAGTAATTACTCTCAAAGCCCTATTCTGCATGACATCTAATTTATTTACATGTGAGCTGTACATATAACCTAGTGAACTGTAATCAAAATGGCTTCGAACAATAGCTTTATATAGTAATGATAATGTTTTAGGATCTGCTCCCCATGATACACCAGCTAGACATTTCATTAAATTCAAACCTTTTAAAGCATTTTTGGAAATGTGTCTAATATGTGTCTCAAAAGTCAATTTTTGGTCTATTATTATCCCCAGAAATTTCTTAGAACTGACTTTGGGTATAATTTCATTGTTGTAAATTATGTTAGATGTGGAGCTATCATTACCAAAGATCATTACATTGCTTTTAGATGGATTGATTTTTAAATGTAATACATCATTATAATAGTGATATAACTGACTTAAAGCTATATTTACATTGTCAATTGCCATCTCTAAATTATAGTTACTGCTGTATATAACAATATCATCAGCAAATTGAAGAATATTTACATCTTTATTATTCACAAATTTACAAATTTCACTTGTGAAAATATTGTACAGCAAAGGGGACAGTGTAGCTCCCTGCATTGTGCCTCTTGAAGCAGATTTTGGTCCAAACAGTTTATTATTATGTCTTATATACAGTGTCCTATTATTCAAAAAGTTAAAAATCCATTTGCATAACTGTCCAGGTATACCTAGCCTGGACATAATTTTGACTAATATTGCAGGATCTACACTGTCAAAGGCACCTTGAACATCTAGAAAAGTACAAACTGTATGTAATTTTTTATTCTTTGCATGTTTCAGGTCAGAAATCAGAGAAATAAAACTATCTGCACAACTGCGGCCACGACGAAAGCCATATTGGACATGTGGAATGATACCATTGGATTCAACATACCAATCAAGACGAAATTTAATCATGTTTTCAAAAATTTTCCCAAGACATGAAGATAATGAAATTGGTCTATAAGAACTAGGAAGTTCTGGGGGTTTCTCTGGTTTAGTATTGGAACCACACATTGTGTTTTCCATGATTGAGGGATAGTTTTAGTATGCCAAAGCAGGTTAAGAATGTTAAGAAATATTTGTTGGGCAGATTCATCTAAGTTTTTAATGATAATGTATGGATAGTCATCTAAACCAGGTGTCGTATTTCGTCTACTTTGCAAAGCCATTGTAAATTCACGCCATGAAAAAGGATCTAATAAAAATTTTGAATTCAAATTATCGTTGTTTATATCAAAAAGGTTATTTATATTACTAGAATCAGTTAAATTGGTATTATCAGATAATTTATCTAAAAATGGAAAAATAAAATCATCTTTATATGATTTATTACCAGGTCTAATACCTTTGAACATCTTTAAATAATTCCAGATCTTACTTATTGGAGTAGTTCTATTGAAACTGTTACATAAGTTGTTCCATCCAACTTTCTTTTGCTCAGAGATAGTTCTTTTTTTCTTGGCGTCTATTCTTTTGTAATTTAAATAGTTTTCCATACTAGGCTCCCTCCTATATAATTTCAATGCATCATATGAAGCAACAACACTTTTTTCACATAGGTCATTCCACCAAGGAGCTGGGGGTCTACTTTTAAACTTGTTTATTTTACATAATTTTGGAATTGTTATTTCTTTTAGCAAATCTAAACGAGAACAGAAATCGTTATATGTAAGAACAGGATCATATAGTTTAAGAGTTAAATCATTAAATATTACTTTTGATATTGTTTTATATGTCTGCCAATCTGCTTTTTTATATAAAAACTTATTGACCGGAGGATTTATATGATATTTGTCTACAAGTAATGAAATTTCTGTAATGGTTGGGTAGTGATAACTTCCCATGGTATCACCATGCACAGTCCACTCACACAATGATGCAAGGTTAGAACTGATGAAGCTAACATCGATAGCAGAAGGATTTTGTCCTGGTCTATTAATAGTTGTAAAACTTCCATCATTTAAAATACATAAGTCTAAGTCATCAATTATATTAAACAAATCGTGACCTCGGCTTTTAGTTGTAAGACATCCAAAAGCAATGTGATGTGCATTGAAATCCCCACTAATAAATATAGGCTTAGGAAGATCTTGAATTATGTCGTGTAATCTATGAATTCGTACGTGTGCAGTTGTTGGCGGGCAATATACACAGAGCACAGTTAAACTGCCGCGTACCGTACTTATGGATAAAGCTACTGTTTGAATATTTTCATAGAATTGCGTGTTTATTATATTATATTTAAGATATGGTCTAATCAGTATTGCTACACCATTGTGAGCATTATTCGAATTTTTGTTATAAATATTGTATCCAGGTATTCTAAAATTGTCATCTTTAAACCATGTTTCATTAAGCAGACAAATATCAATATTTTGTTCTTTCAAAAATTTTATCAATAGGGGTTTTTTACTATTTGCACTTTGAATATTAAACTGAGCAATTCGTAGTTTATGTTGTGTGAAATTTGGGTCCATTATTTAAGGTTTTTTACTAATGTCTCTGTAATTGTTTTAATGGTAGTAGGGGTTTTATCCCCTTTATTTCCCAATTCCACCAATGTCTGTACTAGGGCCATAAGTACACCATTGTTGGCAATTATTTGAGTTTTAAGGTCACTGACATTACTTACACTATTATTTACAACATCATTTACATTATTATTTACACCATTATTTACAGTTTTACTATTTATAGGCTTATTTACAGGATTATGTACAAGTTGCCTTTTTGGCGGCGATAGCGGAGGGAATTCAGTTGTATTAGTTATTTTTTAGTTTGGGTAGCACTTGCATAAGTTATTTTATTTTTCTTTTCCATAATTTTCTTCATTTTAATAGGACATAATTTTGAGATTGCAAGATGGGGCCCACTGCAGTTTATACAACAGACCTCAGTTGGTTTATCGCATTCCTTATATAAGTGCTCACCTCCACAAATTGAACATCTTTGCTTACTATTACAAATTCTTGCAGAATGATTAAATTTAAAACATCTAAAACATTGTTGTAAAGGGGACACATATTCAAAAACTCTATAGGAAAATAAATCGTATTGCACATTGTCTGGTAGAATATTTGAAAGGAAAGTAATGCTCACTGTTTGTAGTGGGACACGCTCTTGGCCAACTTTTTTTGTGAATCTTCTTATTGCGATGATTTCATATATAGATGATAGCTTTGTATATAGATCTTTATTGGATATATTAGCAGGAACAAATCTTATAATGCCAGTTTTTTCTATTTGTGCAGCTGGTATGAAGGCCTTCATGTTGTGTTTATTTAGAAAAGATGTATTCATTATGAAATTATTAGCTGTATTATATTGCTTGAAAATAATGGCTATTTTATTGGCATTCACGCGTTGGATTGCCGTCACACCTTTAATTTCATTTGAGAAAATATGATTTAAATATATTGGGCTCTTGTTGCCTATCTTCTCCTGTCCGTTACATTCGATAAATACTTTGAAGTCTGTGTTAATTGAGTTTTCGGGATATAGTCTTTTATAATTTGGCTTAACGAAAGGCGAAAAAGAGTCAATACGCTCACCACCGCCGCCATCGCCACCGTCAGAGTCTCTCGCTCCTTGTAGTGTCTCCTCAGCCCGAGGACGCTTTAGAGGGGTGGGCGGGTTATCCCCGCCCCCCTCGTTACCTACCATTTCGTCGAATTACTGACTATAATTAAACAGTTTTTTACCACTCTTGTCTCAAAAAACCTAACAATTAATTAAAAATTAGTTTTCAAAAAAATTTTTGAACCGCGCTTTTTTCAAGTTCCCGCCAGAATCTTGACGTTTCGTTTCAGACGTGCTTTTGTTTTTTAATTGCCACATCAAAAAAAAACATCTTCTCAGCCATTGGACATCCACTGCTGACATGGGTCTCCCCTTTACACCACCACATGTAACGGTTGGCAGCGACCTGCATCCAGCGTCTTCCGGAGACCTTTATAAAAAAAGTATATTGAATAGGTAATTTAATTAAACGCTCAATTTACATCGGATCATTCCTTAAATGTGGCCCATCATGCATGTCGCCCTATAAGCTCCATGTCACATGGGCAAGGACAATTCCAAACTTTTCACCAGAGTTCAAAGTAACGACATTTTTTTTGTACTAGTTTTAGACTCTTATTTCTAGTCATAATAATCAATATGTTGTTCCCACTTGCTAAAACATAGTAGGCCTCCTTTGTATTGGCGGCTATACTTTAGGCGACCAGTGCGGTTTAGTTTCAAATAACTTCAAATCTTCTGTAGCATAAGTATTTACTACCGTAAAATTCCTAATGAAAAATACTATGTAATGAGGTCTCATTAGGATGATGACTGTGAGACTCGTATTTGACTAAAATCCACGATGTTTCTTCAATAAACCTTTACGTTCCTGGGTAAGTTACCTGTTTAGACAGTCCTCCCGCGACCCCATCACGCGTTTCGCCCTCTATACCTGACCTGGGAATCGAACCCGGGATCTCACGTTAACGAATACCATTTGGGACCACTAGACCAACTTGCAACTCTAACTTCTTTGTTTTCAAAGTTGCCGCCGTTGCAACACAAAGCTGTTTAAGGGTGTATCTCATAGTCAAGCGATAATACACTTTTCACGTAGCTATTAAGGTTCAAAATAAAAATCTCAACAAAAAAGTATAACATTTTATTACATTTCTCATATAAGAATAATTTCGTAGGCACTTTGTATAGCAAGCTGTAACAAGCTGACAACGAAATAACAATACAAATAACGTTATTTACAATATTAATAATAATTATTTTATAATTAATTAAGAAAAAAACATAATTATAATTATTATCTTTTAAATTAATCTCCATAATTTCATTTAGCTGGAAAGATAGTAATTTTAATTCGCAATACAATAAACATAAATACTTTTATTTAGCGAGTAACCTTAGTTATCGACGTGGAATCGCCTAAAATCGGTCATGAAATGCCATTTAACCATCCACATCCTCGTTCACGCCTGTTCACGGGGGTTCACGGCACTAATGTGGAGTCGCCATCAGGCCCGGTATCCAACAAAGCGGAGAGGAGAGATGTGTTTGAATATCCAATCAGATGTCAACTGAAGCTAAGCGGAGAGGAGATGTGGACATCTGATTGGTTATTCAAACACATCTCCTCTCCGCTTTAGTGGATACCGGGCTTCATTCTCGTCTGAACTCAGCATGGTTTCGAACGTTTGAACGCTGTTCAGCATTTTCCCACGTTTTTATAAACACACTTTTCTTATTTGTCGTTCCGGTTGGACGTTTGCAACTCAATTTTGAGGCGCTTCCCGATAAGCTAGCAGGCTGAAATCAGGGCAGCTTCAAACCCGATGAACAAAGATAAAAATAATTAATAGATTAAAAAAAAAATCTAAAAACCCACGTTTTTAAGTATCCTAAAAATAAGAAAATAAACCTACGGGGTTAAGAGAGAAATCACTCAAAACGTGGGGGCGTACCTTTGCAATTTACAACCACGATCTAATTACACTTCATGTAAATATATCCCATAAATAATCCCCTAAATAATATACGCCCCCACGTTTTGAGTGATCCTATCTCAACCCCGTAGGGTTATTTTCTTATTTTTAGGATATTTTAAAACGTGCGTTTTTAGACTTTTTTAAATCTATTAATTTTAGATTACTGTCCAGATTTTGTCCCTTGTATCTTTAGTAGAATGGAGAATTGGTCGTACTAAGAGTGGACAGAAATCTCTCTCCCCGATAGACGATTCCACATCGATCATGGCTCTCACTAGTTTAAGAAAAAAAAAAAACCGTAGAACCTCAGATCAAAGAAATAGGCAGATAAAGTGCTCAGAAGAACACGCGAGTGGGTCCACCAAAGTTAATACAAAATCAAAATCGTACACAAAGTCGCGACAGTACCAAGCTACGCGTCGTACCAAGCTGCGCGTCGTTGTTGTTTTTTGCCAAAATATGCCGTCTCGTGTCTTTAACCATCGTAAAAGTTGTTCTCAAAAACAAAGGAAACATTATGGAATGTAATTCAATTTGATTTTGTATTTGGTGGAGACACTCGCGTGTTCTGAGCGTTCTATCTGCCTATTTCTTTGATCTGAGCGTAGAACCACAAAAACTTTTAAACGTGTGTTGAACACTTGCCTAAAAATGTCAGATTATGACGTTGAAATAAGGTCCGTTTTGCAGTCAAACTTTTTTTAGACAAGTGTTTAAGTTTTTGTAGTAAGGCTGTAACTGTTTTAAAAAAACAAATTCTTTCTTATCATAAAATAGACAATAACATTAAATAACATTGGAATGTATCGCTTAAAAGCTGAAGCATATTAACTATGATATAATATGAACACTGATGTACAGTCAAGGAAAATAATTGTTTTGCAGTTTTAACATTGTACGTTTTGAAATATTATCGTTGTTTCATAAATTAAGTTGGTAATATTCGCTATGTCTGCATCTGTGCTATGACAGCATATCTATAATTTCGGGACTTATAAAATCTGACAATGGGGAAGGCAAGTCAAAGCTAATTGTAGATGGCGCCACCATAATTTAGTCCTAATCCGACCAATGACGTAGTACTATTTTGAAGTACCTTTAAGATTTGAACTGATTTGAACCAATGACGATGCTTGGAACAATCTATACTAACGCCATTAGTTCCCCAGTGTTGCCATCCCCATTCTAGCAAATAAACGATTTGTTCTTTAATTAAAATTTACTGGTTTTTAAAATGGTTGTACTGCATAATTAAAGTTGACACGCGTCACTCCCAAATCCCGAGTTAGTTCACATTTCCGTCACATCGCGCACTGCGATGGATTTGACAGTTAGCACAACGGAATTCACACTTGCATTTTTATTTTTATTTTTTATGTTAAGTATCGTTACGCCACTGTTGATTGTAAAGTGACATTTTAATTTCTTTGATATTTAAATGCTAAATTAAATAATAATCAAGCTCATAATCTCATAATAATTATGCGAAATTGAATTGAATTTAATACTCGCACTAAGTGCTATGTCAACGCAAGGCCACATTGATAGACTCCATTTATTTCTATTATACTTCATTTTTCTTTTTTTATAATTACTTAAAACTAGCTAAAACAATAACTAAATACTTTAACTTGCATTTTTAAATAACTTTACTTTTAACAAGGCATAACTTTTAAACTCAGCTAAAATAAATTAAATAATAAAAGCTTTTTTATACAATTAATAATAATCAGTATAATTCCTCACACGTTGAGATTTAAAAAGAGACACGAGATATGAAACATAGAGACCAGGTTTAGAAAGAGATATCCGCTAGGTTTAGCTTCATATAGCGCTATCTCTGTCGCACAAAGCTCTCATACAGCTCTCAAGCATGGGTGACCATCTCTCATAACGAGTTTCCTCCGTGCCTCAGAAAGCACGTTAAACAGCTGCTCCCGGCAGTCATTTGTAGATCTTTGACAGTCGTTACTGTTAGATTAGTCAAAAGATCTAAAGTCTGACAACCAGTCTTACCATGGGGTATCGTATTACCCAGTTACTAAGTTGTGGAGATCCGATAGTCAGTCGCTCCATGTAAAATACTGATATTCAGCTGCATCTGGTTCGACTGGAAGCCGACCACAATATAGTTGGGAAAAGGCAGGCAGATGATTATATTATCTGTTCTAAGTTCAAACCTTTGTATATACTAGCGCCGCCCAGCGTGAGAATAAGGTACTAGTCGTCATCTTCAAACATTGATAAGGGATCTTCAAACACTGGTTCTGCAGGTTTGGGAGTGTCTTTTGATTCTCTGACTGAAGATCTGGGTTGCTGAGTTTTTTGTTCTGTGAAAAAAATAACATCAAAATAGCCTATTTCACTTAAAAATTGGATTACTCCGATAGATAGATTATCAAAAATTTTTAGACCCATGTTTTTTCTTTTATTACGTAGTCCAAAATTGACGAAAATGCGACACTTTTAAAATTGGCAAACCCTCAAGCAAGTACTGTTTTTCATCATCATCATCATCAGCCTATTAATGTTCCCACTGCTGGGACACAGGCCTCCTCTCTGTGAGAGGGGGTGGGCCATAATCCACCACGCGGGCCCAGTGCGGATTGGTACTGTTTTTACTTGCTTCTAATGTCACGACTTTGTAAGGAATTTGTCCCTTAGCGAATGAAAAAAGACGTCCGAGTATCTATTACTTTTCAAAACTCTAGTTGATGGACTAATATAATTTGCATTTTTTTATTGACACTTTCAAATAGTCCATTATGGTATTGGTACAAATTTTGGGATTGTTTTGAAAGAGTTATCATTCTCTGGAATACGTAGAGAATTGAAGGAATATTATGGGTTTAAATCATAACCCGGCTTGGGCAGAGCACCGCTTGGAAGTCCGGTGGTATCGCCCCCTTCTTACAAGTTATAGGTCGTGGATTCGAACCCAGTCAGCCAGCTAGATAAAACGAGATTTACATTTAAATTAATAAAATAAGAGACTCACCAACTATCTTCTTACTCTTTATCCCAAACAGATCATCATCATCATCTTCATCACCAAACAGAGATCCCTTCACCACTTCTCTCTTTATCTCTTTCTTAACTTCTATTTTGTCCGCTTTTCTCTCTTTCTCTTCTCTCTTACTCGTTCCAAATAGTTCTTCTTCAGAATCAGAATCGAATATAGCAGTAGATTTTTTCGCAACTGATTTAGCTTTGAATATTTCTTCATCGTTTTCGTCACCGAAAAGTGATGATTTTGATTCTTTTTTAGAAATAGTTTCAACTGGTTTATCGTAAACTTTACCTAGAGTTGAAATACCTGTATTTGAGTCTAGATTTTTAGCTTTTTCTGAAGGGCTTGTATTGAATATATCTTCATCGTTTAAGATGTAAACAACTTTAGATTTTACATCTCTTGAAAAAGATGGTTTATCTTTGATTTCAGCCTGTTTTTCTGGTTCAATTATAGGTTGTTTTTCTACTACATTAGAGTCTGTTTTAGCTTGTACAGCAGTTTCTTTTACATTTACTTGACTTACATTTACCTTTGTATTATCTACTATTTCAGATTTTTGTTTAATTTCAATCACTTTTTCTTCATTTTTACTAACTTCAGGTTGCTTTTTAGGCGGATCATCAATAGAACTAGAATTGTCTGTGGAATCTTCACCGAAGTCTATGCCAGATTTTCTCACAGCTTCTCTCCTAGCTCTTCTAGTCGATGGTCGTCTTTTCACCTGAATCTTAGCTCTTTCTTTAGACAATTTATTATCTAGAATATCTGATTCAGGTTTTCCATCAAAACTAACAGATTTTAAAAGCTTAGAATCATTGTTTTGACTTTCTGGCTTTGGAATTTCAGGTTCAAAATTCGGTTCGATTTTTGGACTTTCAACTGCGCTTTGACTTTGACCATCCGGTTGATCATTTGGTTTGCTCTTTTTGGGAGACGCTCCTGGCAGTAAAGCGTTTACATTTATATTGAGACCAACTTTAAGTTTACCTACTTTTTTCTCTGGTTTTGACTCTGAGATTTCAGCAGGTTTAGGCACATTTTCAGGCTTTGCAGGAGTCTTAAATAAGTCTTCATCAGATCTTGAATCCTGTCTCAGTATTTTATTTTCAGACACTTTTGATTCTGTTTTTAAAGACGCAAATGATTCTTCGTCTGAAGATTTGTTAATCGCTTCTATATTTTTATTTTCTAGAACACGTTTTTCTTGTGTAGGTTTGTCTAATTTAGTTTCTGTAGCAAATAATTCATCATCATCAAATATATCTAGACTAGGTTTTACTTTTGAAGTTAAATTTCTTTCTATTGGTAGAGCATTTTCAGATTTTGCCGATACTGATGGTTTTTCTAATTTAGGTGCTGAACCAAACAAGTTTTCATCATCAGATAAGTCTAAATTAGGTTTATTTGGTATATTAGGTTTAGGTTTATTTATTATAGGTTCTTTAGATACTGTAGGTTTTTCTAATTTAGGTTGGGAAGCAAAGAGATTTTCATCATCAGATAAGTCTAAGCCAGGTTTATCTTTCAAAGCTAGGTTTTTATTTTCAAGTACTGGTTTAGTTGGCAACGGAGCAGTTTTTTCAGGTTGAGGTTCCGTAGCAAAAAGGTTTTCATCATCAGATAAGTCTAGACTAGGTTTATCTTTAAAAGTTACTTTCTTTTCTTCAACTATAGGTTTTTCTTGAGCTATCGCAGGTTTTTCTGTTTTTGGTTTCGAAGCAAATAAGGTCTCATCATCAGACAAGTCTAAACTGGGTTTCTCTTGTAACGTAGGTGTAGGTTCTTTAAACAGTTGTTCGTCATCGGACACTACTGTTGGAGATTTCTGCTGTTCAGTTTTCTCTGTAGTAGTTGCTAGTTTAAATATATCTTCCTCTGTGTTCAAACTCAGTTCTTTTACAATGTCTATAGTTGGTTTTGCTTTTTCTTTAGGTAAATCACTTAGTTTCTCTATATTTACGTCTACTTTTGAAACATCTGGTGTTATATTTTCATTTTTTGGTTCTACTTTTTCAATTTCAGGTATTATTATGTTGGTAGTAGAGATACTATCTTCAAAATCTGTGTTGTCAGGTATTGGAGGGTACTCCTTCTGCGGCGCTTTCGGCTTAGGTAGTGTACTAAACATATCATCATCAAAATCATCACTGATTTTACTAAAACCATCATCGGGTGGTTCATCGGTGAACAAACCGAATATACGATCTTGAGTAGGAGTAAATTCTTGTGGATTTTCAACAAATATCGGATCGTTTTTCTTGAAAAATAGACTCTCATCATCGGAATCGTCGTCAAATAACGCATTGACGTTTTTGCTTTTTTTAGGTTCTTTTGGTTTTTCAAAAACTGGTGGTTCAGTTATAATGTTACTGAAAATATCTGCTTCTATAGTTTTTGTAGCGATTTCAGCAATTTTATTGTCTTGTTCAGTCTTTTCAAGTATCGTTTCAGTAAAATCTGGAACGATATTTCTAAATATGGATTCAGTATTATCAGTTTTACGTTGAGCTGTTGTGAAAAGTTCATCTATATCTTCTTCTAATGTGGTTTTATCAGTTGAGATTTCTTTAGTTTTAATTTCTATTTTACTATTATTAGTTACTGTTTTGTTATTATCCTCTTTCGGAGGTAAATCATCAAAATCTTGATCACTGAAATCATTGTTTGTTTCTGAACTACTATCATTTATGTTTTGTAAATTTTTAGAAATATTTTCAAATATTTTAGCTGCATTTGATTCTATATTTTCTTTCTTGCTATCTACATTTTTGCTTACAGGTAAAACTGGACTATCTTCTTCTTTTAAACTCTCCTGAGTTTCAGGAATATTAACAACTTTATCTACTATAGGTTTGCTACTTTCATTATTAACATCTAACTTTTCGTTTTTAACTACAATTTGTTCACTTTCATCAGTTTTAACTGAGCTTGAAAGCTTTTCTTCAGGAATTTCCACTTCAGTTTTGCTTAAAGGCTCTAAACTTTCTTCGGGAGTTTTAATCTCAGTTTTACTTGATACTTTTATTTCTTTAATAGGAGCTGCTTTAATATTCTGAACATGAGGTTTAGTCGGTTCAGCAAAAAGATCACTCTCATCATCATCATCATCAAAAAGTGATGGACTTTTAAATACATTGGAAACAGCAGGTGCAATACTTTTCGAAACATTTTCGGTACCCAAACTTTTAGTAGGTGCAATATTTTTCGAATCTTCTTTACCAAAATCTTGAGGTTTTTCTAAACTAACTGGTTTATTACTTTGTACTTTACTAGAAGTAGTATTTAAATCACTAAATAGTTCATCTTCATCATCATCAAATATGCTTTTGTGGTTTCTTTACTTTTGTTGGCAACTTCATTTATTTTAGTTCTTTCAGCTACCTTAGGTTTATTAATTTCTACAGGTTTAGGCTTTTCAACAGGTTTGGTTTCAGAAAACAATTCATCATCACTGTCAAATAAACCTTTCTTGTTACTACTACTACTCGCTACTTCAATCTTCATCGGTTTTGGCGCAGCAATTTCAGAGAAAAGATCATCATCATCTTCGAATATAGATTTTGATTTAGAATTATCTTTAGCAGGCATTTTAACAACATTCGTAGAAAAGATATCATCTATATCATCAAAAAGATTGTCACTGAACAAATCAACTTTAGGTTTTTCTACCTTTTTCTCTTCTGTTTTCTTATGTATTTGTGTTTTTAAATCTTTATTAAAATCTTTTTCTTTTTTAACATTTTTACTTTCAGATCTAGCGAATAGATCATCGAAAATATCTTTTTCTTTTCTTATCTGTTGATTTGATTGGGATTCTGAACGGGAGTCACTTTCACTTTCGTCGCCGGAAGTTGACGATTTTCGTTGATTACGTTTCAAGATGGCGGCTCCAATGCTTTCGGTTCCTTTGTTACCGAATAGGGAAATTCCGCCGATTGGTTTCTGTAGAAAAACAAGCAAATTCAGTCTCTCTTCTAAAAAATCCTGATCTGTACGTTTCGACAGTTTATTCAAAAGTGAGGTGTAAATCGAATTTTAATGCTCTACAGTACAATCAAGTAATATAAGTACATATTAATAAATCAGCGTGACAGCGTTAACGGCAGTATGATCAAAAAGTTTTTGGATAATTATTTTTTTTCTAACCTCAACCTCATTTTAAGTGACCGTTGAGGGTTTGTCAGTGATGACGTTCCTATTCTTATATACAATTAATATTCAATTCAATCTAAATCCCATTCCTTTATTTTTAAAAGCTGTTTCTTTTTGGACCTCTTAAGACTAGGATATACAAATTCAGTTGTTGATTGGTTACAGACAAAGATCAAAGCGAACATAGCAATATTAATTTCTAGCGTTACCTTAACCCTTTCTCCGTCTTCATCACCCCTCAAATCACCACCTCTGTCATCATAACCACGCCTGTCATCATCATACACGTCTCTCTTATGATTATCATCACGCACGCTCCTGCTATGATCATCAGACGTGTGATGGCTATCAGGGTGTTTAACAAACATGTTAGGGGCGGGCCCGGAGTCGAACAGGGAGGTCGGTTTGGCACTGGGATTTGTTGAAGGCTGTAAAAAAAAATTTTTGGTTGAAGCAGATGCAGTTGAATATCTGTTTTAATATTCTACATGGAGTGACCAACCTCCACAACCCATTAACTGTGTAATGAGAAATTCTTCGGTAAGACTAACATTCATTAGAGGGCCAAAGCCTGCCGGGGTCGCGGAACTTATCTCATTACCGTGACCCCGAAACGTAAAGGGCTACTGAAGGACACCGTGGATTTTAGTCAGGACGAGTCTGACAGTCCTCCCGCCTTGCCCGGGGTGGGAGGACTCATTTGATGATGTTACCACACTAAAAAAAAGTCTGGCATTTATATTTTCGAGCTTCTGAATACTGTCAAAGATTTACAAATGACAGTAAGGACGAAGGCTTTCCGAAACATGGAGCAATACTTAACTAGTAGTTTATTGATATTAGGCTAATATCAATAAACTACTAGTTAAGTATTGCTCCATGTTTCGGAAAGCCTTCGTCCTTATAAATCTATTTTATTGTAATGTAATATCATATTACATTACAATAAAATAGATTTATATGATAATGTCATATAAATTTTATATAATGTCATAAAAATTGAAACAATAGTGTTTCAATTTCGAGATCGGCAGCAATCGAAATCCTACTTCGAATTCTTAAAAAGATTGAGAATAATGGAATTTTGCAAAGATATTACAAGATACATAAGAAATGGCTCGAACAGCCATAAATAACACAATAGCCTGTTCTTGTCAAGCTAAAACCGTTTAAAAATCTCTTCATCCTTACCTTTTTAGCAAAATCACTAAAGATATCTCCCTCATCACTCTCTCTATCATCTCCAAACAGTTCATCGGGTACAGTGGCCCGCGCGTAAGGCTGCGCCTTGTGGAGGTCCGCGAATATGTCTCCCTCGCTGTCTGACTGGGCGGACAGCGGCGGGGGCTCGTCAGGGAAGATTGTCGCTAAGGAGATGATAACTTGTGTAATTATACTTCAAAAGGAATCATTTGTAACCTCACCAAAGCCTTTGATTAAGTATATCACGATAAATTACTTTAGTAACTTTGAGCAATGGAGTATGTAAACTTGTGCTCAATTGTATAAATTTCTATTTGTGTAAAAGGCACCAGTAAGTTCGAATAAAAGCTGTTCAGTCTCAGGGCTGAAAAGTGTCAACAGGGGTCCCACAAGGTGCTATGTTGAGTCCTTCCTTATTTAAAATACGTTGACGCATGGATAAAGCCGTCTACTGTGTACAGAAACTTGGCTAATTTCGCATCGTGAACTCAACATCCAATGCTCATCTACCAATGTTCAGTTAGAGCACCTGAACATTATAGTTTTTTTTATAAATAGGATTAGCTCTAATTCTTTACCGGACAAACCCTAAATATTTTGATGCAAGACATTCAACATCCTCGCTGTCGCATCTAGCAGTTACTGATACTAAAAGTGCTAGCCTACTTCATCCCACTACTGGGAAAGGCCTCTCCCCATGACTTCCAATTTTCACGATCCAGGACCAAAGTGGACCATTAATCGTTGGTTTTATCGAGCCATCCCGCCATCTTCTACGAGGTAAAAGTGCATAACAGTTAAAACTAATAATATCAATACCAACAAAAAATAAGTAAAAAATCTTACTTGGTACTGGATCTTGTGGTCTGTAAATCTTTCGGACTGTTGGTTTAGGCGGCTCATCTTCTTCGGGTTCTCTTTCTACCATCTGGAGAAGATAATTTTGATGTAAATAGTTTCATCTAAGGAGTTTCTTGCACGTTCTTCTCCATAGAGATCTACTCCTTGGAATGGGCATCTACTACTTTCAGTTTTTATGTCTTTTGACTGGGACTCAACGACGATATAATACTAGACTCCTAATAACAGGCGACCGATGTCTGTCAACACATTAGGCAAAAAAGTCTTATATCCGTCTCATTTCGACCAATCCTGTGAGCCGTAAACATACGTTGAGACAGAACAGACCTTGAGTTAGCCAATCACAACGCAGTACCCCGTCCCCCTCGCTTACGTAGTACCTCAGCGAGTTGACAGAATAGTTTTTGTTCCTTAGATCGTGTATGGGGAGTTTTGTATTATATCGGCGTTGCTGGGACTGTAGCAACATAACTATTTTTTAACTGTTTTTATTTTTTGTCTTTTGACAATTCAAAAGTGCCTGTAACTGGCCTACTTGAAACAAATGCTTTGGTTTTGATTTTTTGATTTCTACATAATCATATCAGCCGCAAGGCGTCCACTGCTGAACATAGGCTTTATAGATTTCCAATAGGACTGGGTGGAAACGGCGTACATCCAGAGTGATCCTGTGGTCTTCATAAGATCGTCTGTCCCGCTTGTAGATGGACGTCCTAAGCTGTGATTGCTGATGTGGTCTCCATGCTTCAACCTTACAGCCACATCAGCCATCAGTTTTTTTTTATTACCTATTATTATTTCTGTGTGTATGTGTCCCATGGGGTTGGCAACTAGGAAACTAATGGTGCTAGTATAGCTTGTTCATTGGTTCAAATCTTAAAGGTACTTCAAAATAGTACTACGTCATTAGTCGGATTAGGACTTAGCTATGGTGGTGCCATCTATAGCTTTGACTTGCCTTCCCCATTGATTAACAGTTTACTACCCTATTTTTGGATGATTTTGGGGTCAGTTAGATTAATGAATTTACTATTTTTAAAGGATCCTAAATTATCCAATAATTCCTCCCACCTTGGGAGGACCAGAAGGGTCTATAAGGGTGCTCCCACATCTATCGACGCGGAATCGGCTTTTTCCGTTCCCCTTTCTCTTTCTGTCGCTTAGAACTGCCATTTGCTAGACCGAGACAATGCGATAGCACGCGGCCGCCTCTAAGATTCCGCCGCGTGCTATCGCATTATGCTTTCTGTCTCGATCTAGCAAATGGCAGTTCTAAGCGACAGAAAGAAATAGGGCGATGGAAAAAGCCGATTCCGCGTTGATAGATGTGGGAGCACCCTAAGGCTCTTATTGACTAAAAAACCGTTAAACCGTTCCTTCAGTTCCCCTTTACGTCCGAGAACCGCGGTGCTCTTTCAACACAGTCCTGCAAATGATAAATCCTACCTTAGGTGGTTCCCTGCCCGCGCCGAGTCTCCTGGCGATCTCGCTGGCTACATCAGACGGAGTAGGCTTGGGCACGGAGCCCTGTTCCGAAGGAAGATCTGAACTTGTTTCTGATACCTGTTTGTTTTAGGAAAAACGACTTTAAGTTGAAGAAATAAAGACAGTTTCTTCTACAATCAGATTTTTGAATTAGCACGGTGGTCAAAGACAGATTTATCTGACCAATAGGCTAGTTGCCTAAAAAAATGTAATTAGTCCGTCTTTTAGATTATTCAAAAATAAGGGACACGTATTTTTTTATTTGTAAATTAGACCAAAAAAAATGACAAAGATATAGCCTATTCAAGTTACGTGTGACGTCACGATGTGTGGCATTTTTCGCGCAGACTGACGTCACAGGTAACTTAAATAAATAGTCTATTATCTTAGTTATTTTTTGTTTAATTGAAAAAAGAAAAAATACGTGTCCAATATTTTTTTATAATCTAAAATACGGACTAAATAGAATGTAATTATTTTGACCCTGGAAACTACCCTATTTCCTTTCAAACCATAGTGGTAGGTATATTTATTTTAGTAGAATACATCAGAGAACTGGTGGCCCAGCCCTGACTTAAGAGTTATAGGTCATGGGTTCGAACCCAGCCAATCGCATTACTTTGTGTAATTAATTTCATCACCACTGCTCTCAAAACGGTGAAGGAAAACATCGTGAAGAAAACGGCATGTCCTAGAACCAAAAATTCGAAGACATGTGACTGACAATCTGCTCTGGGCCGGCCTTCTCGCAGAGAGGAGGCCTGTGTCCCAGCAGTGGGAACATTATAAGCTGTTGATGATGTTTCTTTGAGTAAAATTACCTATTCTAATGCGAATACAATGTACTCGTGAACGGGTGCTGCTTGTGGTGTCTGGTCGACTTGCTGATCTTTGGTTTTGTTTTATGTAATTTAATTTATTTTTCTTTATGTTGTTTTTTACTATGATGGATGGTCCTAGTTTATCTTTATGTGCCTTCTAGTCACGATTGAGGTGTAATCTCGGATTGATGTATAATCTGAATGTTCTATTAAATTGTATAAATCTTGGTTCTTCTAACCGTACAGACAGATGTGTTGCTGGGGAGTTTGTTCCGCCACTTCTTCTTCCCAGACAAAACACTAGGAAGTGTCGAAGGAGGGGCGCTTCGGGAGACTGTTTTATATAAAATTTTACCTTCAAAAAGTGCTGATAAATCAGCCTAATTTGAATAAATGACTTTTAATTTTGATTTAAGACTATCGTCTACCGAGCTTTCGTCCATACAAAAAGAGAAAACGTTTTCCTCCCCCTAAATGTTATCCTATCTCAATGATTTTTTACAATGCATCTGACACAGTAAAAAACTAGGTTTATAGGTTTTCTTTTTTTCAAAATTTATAATAGTGTGAAAGTTACAGGCGCCTAAAAGTTACTATTTTTATGACAAAATCTTCATTGAAGTAAAACCTTTGTATTTAAAAATCAAAGAAGTTTAAGAAAAAAAGCAAAACTTACAATCCTAGAATATAATATGCTGAAACGATTGACACCAAAATCTTTAAGATTGGTCGTGATTTAGTATGTGAAAAACGTTTTCTCCCGAGAGACAAATTTCATATAAAAAATACTTACATTCAGTCGCGAGTTGCAACGCTCTCTATCGCACGATCGGGGTTTTTTCAACGCGTGATAGGGACAGTACGGGTTTTTCTAAATACCTTTATTTTTGAAATGGCAGCAGCTATTCTTTCCTCTTAATAAAACGATGTTACTTACAGTAGTATGTGTGAGTGTATGAGGCGCCGGTATTTTGTCCGTGTTGTCTTCCGGTTCTGACTGGGAGTACTGCTCGCTGTCATGTTCCACTTTCGATGCTGAGCTGTCAGAGTCACTGTCTTCCAGGAGTAGACCTTGAGGATGAAGAGGGGTTTCATCATTATTTGACACTTCAAACCATGTTTATTTTATTTGACAAGTTAGGAATGACTTTGAACTATATTTATTTATGCACACAGTTTAGGAAAGGAAATTTTGAGTACAGAAAAAAAATACTCGTGGGCCACAAACCAGGCTCAGCCTGTACCTATCTTGGTGGCACAGATTTATTAAGTATTTATTCTTGTACCTTTCAGGTGAACTCATTAAAATATTTAGCGAAATAAAAGAGTTTCTTGCATGTTCTTCTCCATAGAGATCTACTTCTTGGAACGGGCATCTATGGTACTTTCACAGTTTTTATGTCTTGTGACTGGGACTGTAGCACCATAACTTGTAGTGTTTAATAATATTCCTTTGATTGTCTATGACAACTCAAAAGTGCCTATAACTGGCCTACTTGAAATAAATGCTTTGATTTCGATTTTTTCATTTTGAAAAAACTTAAAAATATTGTAAACGTGTAAGTGTGTATATGTTGCGATTGTTGCATTTCCACTTGAAAACAGCTGATTCGATTTCGATGAATTTAGGTTTTACGCTTTATAGGGGAGAAAGCAAGGCAAGTCGCGGGCTATGGCTAGTTTTTAGATGAAATTGAAAAGTTAATGAGTGTATTTTAGCGCATCCCATTAAGAGCCCATACTACCTCAAATGTCTTAGCAGAATCCTGTGATACGACGACAATAATGCAGCATTAATTTTGAAATAAATATATGGTAAAGTTGAGGATTAATGTTAGGTCTTATGTTTGGCGAAAACATGATTCCATAAAATTTTCTCTATAGAAAAAAATCCCCCTAAGTTGAACAATAAAACGCTGGCAATAATGAAATACTTAAAATTAGGTCATGAAACATTTTATACTAGGGACTGAACCCTAACTATAGAGCAGTGTCTTATGTTTTTTTTTTTTTTTAGATTTCTTTTTTTTTCGCCAAAAAAAATGGATGGATTTGTCGTAACTAGTAATGATAAAAGAAAGAGTAAATGCAATACTGTGACGTCTGGTACGTGCAAGTGCGAGCGAGTGAGATTATATTGAAGTACTATGGAGCCTTAAAATACGAAGTGGACTCACCAGCATGCCATTTATTCTTCCAAGGTTGTGATCCGATGATGTACGGGAGAGGTCGGGAGGCGTACATGTCTTTGGGTTTAAGCACCATTCTGGGAAAAAAATATGGGTCAAATAATGGTATACATTTTGCAACACACTAGGAATTCAACCTCGGTCGTAGGTACGTTTACAAACATATAAACTCACATACACAAACACCCAGACCCGGAACAAATACTTGTAGATCAGAGCCTGTAGCCAAACAGCAAGCGACAATCGTTAACGTTCAGCAGTCGCTAATACATTTTCAACTTTATACCCCATCGCATAAAGGACATAAATAAAGGAGGTACCCTAAAAAAAATATTTTACGAGATTTTATTTTACCACTTTTTCGGCACAACAGATCCGTATATTTACACCAAATTACAGCTCTCTAGTACTGTGCGTCTCTGAGCTAAACTGCGGACAGACGGACGGACGGACGGACGGACGGACGGACATGGCGAAACTATAAGGGTTCCTTGTTGACTACAGAACCCTAAAAAGGGTACTGATCACGTACTTCATCTCTGAAATTAAATAAGGAACATCATCAAAAAACTCACCTGGCAGGCATCTCATCATCAGTGTCAGATTCTGTATCACTATCTTGCAGTATGGTGATGATCTCGTGAGCATTCTCTAACACTGCGATGCTGCGTTTTAAAGATGTCAGCTCATCTGGTACCTCGGGTTTGGGTTGCTCCTGAAATAAGACATTGGTGTTACAGAAGAAAATAGCCTAGATGACTGAAAAAAATCTAATTAGACAGTCTGTTAGGTTATCAATAAATATTTGATACGTATGTCATATACAGAATGATTTTTTCAACTGAGCATCTGCCTGCCTTTCAAACTATAGTATATTGTGGTCGGCTTTCAGTCGAACCGGATGCAGCTGAATATCAGTATTTTACATGGAGCGACTGCCTGTCGGACCTCCACAACACAGTAACTAGATAATACGATACCCCAATAAGACTGGTTGTCAGCTTCTGACTAACAGTAACGACTGTCAAAGATCTATTTAAATGACAGCCGGAACCAATGGCTTTATGTGCTTTCCGAGGCACGGAGGAAACTTGCTATGACAGATGGTCACCCTTTCACAGACCGACCTTGGCAAGCGCGGCTTAACCCGGAAGATCGGCTTGTGCAGCTGTTATTATTTAGCCACGAGCTACTCCAATTTTTCAACTGAGCGTGGATAAGAATTTAATAAAAATCAAATATTACGAGTACCTTAAGTTTGTCGTATATAATTATTTCCCAGACTTTGATCCTTATAAGCAACAAATCGATTAGAGTAATAATACAGGTGTGATTTTTTTTCCAAAATCAGTGTGTTTGATTCCTGGCGAGGATTATTGATTTCTTTTTAAATCCAATGATGCAGTTTTAGTTTACGTCAAAATCGGCCTCGAGACTCCTTTCAACTTTTTTTGATATTCCCCGTAGTTTTGGATATAGCTATCCTGCCATCCACACCCAGTTTAAAAATTCATTCCTGTATATTCACAATAACTTTCAACTTTCTATTAGATATTCTTTGACAAATACGTCGACATTGATTGACATACAAAACCTCGTAAAAGTACAGAGACCAAACATAGTATGTAAGGAATGAAACCGCGCATATGAAAGTGACTCTTAATTAGGCCCTAAACACACGGTGAAAAGTTACTTCTTAGTTTCATTTGAGCTTTGCCGGTTTTAGACGTCTTAAACCGGCTACAATCAATTAACCCGCCGGACGCCACCCGATGAAACTTGATGCGTGTTCGGTCAACTTCAAATGTGTTGTTTTCATATGACGTGAATCACACTGATGAACACCCGACGCGACGAACTCACGCGTTTCACTGCACATCGGGTGTCGACACGTTGCGTCGCGTGGCGTGTTAAATAATGTGTTTCTGGCTTTATGAGTGAGCGCACATGACGCAACCGATGAAACCGGTTTGAAACGGTTGCGTCATGTGCGCCGTGTGTTTAGGGCCTTAGGGACTTTAACCATGGCGCGATGCGACACGATCCTACCGATTCCAACTACAAGTGAATATCAACCTTACTGCTAAGAAATAATGATGCAATTCGATTAACTTGACGTCGTCGTGGCGATCGTGTTTTGTTTCTCATTTACCCGTAGATTGATTTTTACTTGTAGTTGTAAGTGGTCGAATTGCAATCGCGTCGCGCCGTGGGTCTCCAACGGTTTTTTTTTTCATTTTGCCTTACGGAACCCTAAAAATAGTTTACCTTCACAGCTGGTACTTCTGCTGCCAAGTCATCATCATCATAAACACGACTTTCTATAAACTGACTGCTGCTGAGCGCCATGAATCTATAAGAAAGAATATTCAATAAGCACAACATTAATCAAACAGCAGTGTTTCCAGTGATCAGTTACGGCACCGAAACGTGGTCTTTCACTATCGGCCTCATCTCAAAGCTCAAAGTCGCTCAGCGAGCTATGGAGAGGGCTATGCTCGGTGTTTCTCTACGTGATCGAATCCGAAATGAGGAGATCCGTAGACGAACTAAAGTCACCGATATAGCCCACCGGATTAGTAAGTTGAAGTGGTAATGGGCAGGCCATATTGCTCGCAGAGCAATATGGCCTGCCAGATGCGGCCGATGGGGTCGAAAAGTACTAGAGTGAAGACCACGGACTAGCAAGCGCAGCGTAGGACGTCCACCAGCAAGGTGGACAGACGACCTTATAAAGGTCGCCGGAAGACGCTGGTTTCAAGTCGCTTCCAACCGGTATAATTATGTGGAGATCGAAAGGGGAGGCCCATGTTTATCAGTGGACGTCCTACAGCTGAGAAGATGTTGATGAAACAGCAGTGTAAGTCGAGTTATCGGTCGTGGATTCGAACCCCACCAGGCGCATTACTTTATGTAATTTATTTCATCACCACTGCTCTCAAAACGGTGAAGGAAAACATCGTGAGGAAACCGACATGTCTCACATGTCGGTTTCCAAAAAAACAACAACAACGACAACTCGCACTGGGCCCGCGTCGTCGATTATATGGTCCACTCCGTCTCACAGAGAGGAGGCCTATGTCCCAGCAGTGGGAACGTTATAGGCTGCTGATAACAATAATTTTTTACTGGCTAAAATGGTTGAGTCGAGCTACACGATAACCGACACATGCTTGCACTGACTGGACAGGTCCACTCAAATCTGTGTGGTTCTTTCTTCAAAAGACCAACTGAGGAATGCAAAACAATGTCTGGAATATAAAAGAGATGGTGACAAACATTTGTATGACCTACAACCTGGTTGTTCGGGGTCTGGGTGTTTGTGTATGTGAGTTTACAATATATGTTTGTCAAACGAACTCATGACACAGGAGAAATTTCTAATGTGGGGCAACCTTTTTAAAACGTAAAAAAAAGAATAGGGTAGTCCAGGGTCAAAATAATTACACTATTTAGTCCGTATTTTTTTAAAATTAATAAGTTTCGACAACACACCGAGTGTGGGTAAAACTTTAACAGCACGGCTAGTGCAGTGACTGAGCCGCAGACTGGTGCGCAGCGTGTCTCGGTTCGATCCCTGCTCGGAACAAATAATTGTGTGATCTGCAAGTACCTAGTTGTTCCAGGTTGGGTGTTTGTGTGTGAGTTTATATGTTTGTAAAACGCACCCATGACACAGGAGAAATTCCTAATGTGGGGCAACGTTTTTAAAACTTAGAAAAAAAAAAAAACTTAAATCGGACTTGTAGTTCCGGAGATATGCGAACACAAACATTCACTAAATCAGTCGATACCGACTCGACTCCTTACTAGAGGAGTTGTACCTTCCATCATCAGGTCATCCACTTGAGATAATGATTATCAGATGCAAATACTTGAACAGCTTTAGAAAATATATGAAAATGTTACTATAAGCCTATAACATTTGAAGGTTGCCCTCGATTTCCCTGGGATCCCATCATCAGATCCTGACCTGATGATCATGGGACCACTTGGGAAGTATACCTTTTCAAACAAAAGAAAAAAAAAACAAATCGGTTCAGGCGTCTTCGAGAAATCGGGGAACATACTTAAAATAAAGATTCGGAAGAATTGACAACCTCCTCCTTTTTTTGAAGTCGGTTAATAAAATTGTAAACTAGAAAGAAGTCTAAAATACCATTCTAGCTATCTAGTACCTTCTAAAGAGAGTGGCCTTCTGTAACACTCTTCACACTTCGTGGTTTTTCTCCAAAATTACTGCTCATTAGAATTACTAATAAGAAATTTCACTACGAACAAATAAGCACTTTTTAAAGTGTTATGTAAGCTACTATTTTGGTGGTTTAACCGTATATTGTAGTTAGATTATTTTAAAGTACTTTTTGCTAGTTACAACTCAGAAATTATCACTACACCAGCGCGCGCTCGATTGACCAAACCTGTATCACTTCCGTTTTGTTAGAATGAATAAATGGATGTCTGTTTATCTGTTCCAGTCGAACCAGATGCAGCTGAATATCAGTATTTTACATGGAGCGACTGACTATCGGACCTCCACAACCTAGTAACTGGGTAATACTCCATGATAAGACCGGTTGTCAGACTTTAGAGCTTCAGATTAACAGTAACGACTGTCAAAGATCTACAAATGACAGCTGGGTGCAACGGCTTTACGTGCATTCCGAGGCACGGAGGAAACTCGTTATGATAGATGGTCCACCCTCGGCAAGCGCGGCTTAACACAAAAGATCGGCCTTTCGCAAAATGTCTCTTTAGCAGAATGTACCCTTCTTCAAACATTCATAGACTTTTTGCATCAGAGAAAAAACTGGTCAAGAGCTGTTTAATTAGAAAAATGGCAATTAACTGTCTCAAATAGAAAAAATATTTTTACGTTCATAAAAATTGTATGAAATATAGTATGGCAGACGGTTTTTGTGTTCTACAACTCCTGGCTCTTGACTAGTTTTTTACACTGATGCAAAATGCCTATTAATGAATGAAGGGTACTACATTGTGCGAAACGGACATTCTGCGAAAGGGACATTTTGCTACCTGTCGACATTTTGCGAAAGCGACATTTTGCGCCTGAGCCCTGTAATTATTTAGCCACGACTCAATTTCAATTTTGCACAGCTACGAGTATCCATCTTCTTCTTCTATCTATCAATCTATATCTATCATCTATCTCTATAGTATAAACATTCGAAAACCACTCGAAAACGGCAGAACCGATTCGGCTACTTCTTATTTTGTTTTGTTTGTAACCATCAGCGCCAGGTTTTAGAGGACGGAAATCATCATGTCCACCCGTGGGAAGCCGGAAAGGGCTGCTAGCAACGACGATATAATACTAGACTCCGCATGCACGATCTAAAGAACAAAAACTATTCTGTCAACTCGCTGAGGTACTACGTAAGCGAGGGGGACGGGGTACTGCGTTGTGATTGGCTAACTCAAGGTCTGTTCTGTCTCAACGTATTTTTACGGCTCACAGGATTGGTCGAAATGAGACGAATATAAGACTTTTTTGCCTAATGTGTTGGCAGACATCGGTCGCCTGTTATTAGGATTCTAGTATTATATCGTCGTTGGCCGCTAGTAACGAATAAAACTTACTGGTTATTAACGTTCTGTAAGCTGATGCTTGCATCATTTAGAGCAGTGGCCATCTTCTCCAGTTGACTGTTGGCTTCTTGACATTTTGACAGGAGCCTCTGAAAATAAGATTACATTGTGAAATAATAATAATAATATTCCACAACGCCATCTAGTCCGAAGCTAAGCAGAGCTTGTGTTATGGGTACTAGACAACTGATAAACATACTTATATATTTCTAAATACATACATATTATAGATAAATTACACCCAGACACAGAAAAAATGATCGTGCTCATTACACAAATATTTGTCCTGGGTGGGAATCGAAACCACTAACCACTAGACCAACAGGTAGTCAAAAGAGAATTCAACAAAAACATTTTTGCTATTCTGTCAACACAATAATAAAAATAAATTTTAATGCTTGCAAATACATACCCCATGCTGGCTGTATTAAAAACAATGGAATTCTACTGTTTGTGTAAAAATAACTAATTTCAATAATAAACACGGTAAAATAATTCAAACAATAGATAAATAAAGTGTGCAATGACACTAATGTCTGTTATTGTTGGAATGTGTATTCAATCTTTCACAGTTACCAAGGTCAGTCTGTGGATGGGTTGTTTCCTCCGTGCCTCGGAAAGCACGTAAAGCCGTTGGTTCCGGCTGTCATTTGTAGATCTTTGACAGTCGTTACTGTTAGTCAGAAGCTCTAAAAGTCTGACAACCAGTCTTACAATGGGGTATCGTATTACCCAGTTACTGGGTTGTGGAGGTCCGATAGGCAGTCGCTCCATGTAAAATACTGATATTCAGCTGCAACGGGTTCGACTGGATGCCGACTCCCAATATATTCGGGAAAAGGCAGGCAGGTCATGTTCAACAGATATTTTTGTGTTAAGGCGGGAATTGTGGTGTGCTATGACAGGAAACCTCCACGTGCGCCCGTGGACTGGAGTTCCCTCTCGGATACGTCCGGGGGGAAGACCAGTTTTTCGGGCCGGTGCACCCTGGGATGCGGGCAAAAACTCTTCCCTAAGCACTGTGTGCCTAATTGATCTCTTTGCCCGTATGCGAATAGCCTGTCTTGTGGACGCTCCAACGCGTGTCCCTCAGATTAACAGAGGGCACAGCGGCGGAGCGGGCTTGCGGACTGTGAGTGATGGGTAGCTCGCCGTCCGACCAAGAACCAAGCCCGGGTCAGTGGCGCGTCGTGTTTCGCGCCAAAGGCCTGCTGGGGTCGCGGGTTTTTTCTTAACTCAAGATACCGTGGCCCCGGAACGTAAAGGGCATAGGAAGGAACACGGGTGGATTCTAGTCTTAAGTAGTTTCGCCCCACCCAGGGCGGGAGGACTTATTTTTGATTTTACCACCTAAAAAAAAAGGCGGGATTAGTCTCACCTGATGTGTACTTTGCAATATGCTAAGTAGTTGCTCATCTCCGGCGAGGGTCCAGCTCGGAGCCAGCTTCCTTAAGGCATCTGTTCCAGGGTCATCCATGGTGAGGATTCAAGACTGCTAGAAGAAAGAGGGTCATGAGATCATGAGAGCGACACTTTACTAGCAAAATAATAACTGACGCGGAAAAAATCATCCTACCTACAGGCCTTACCACGAGCTCTACACGGGATCAGTTTAGGCTGTGGGAAAGAGACAGAGCTATACAAGTCGTCTAGCGTCATCTCGTTCACTCACTGGAACAAGCCTGGTTTTACGACGTTGTAATATCCCCCCCTGGTCCCCAAATCCGGGAAAACGATGGTATACTACTGTGTGTAAAGAATAAGGTGACATTTGAGTTTAAACTGTGTATGTTGAAGGATATGGAGTTTTTCTTTTTTTAGATTGATAGTATTGTCATTGAATGTTGTTTGTCGTTTGCGTTACGCTGTCCGCCTAAAAAGGCCGGAATTGTGGAAAGAAAATTCGTGGTTTTTACACCAAGATAATGCACCATCCTATAATGCACTCGTAATTCGTGATCATTTTGCCAAAAACTATAAAAAAAACATTAAAAACACTAAAGATATTTTATAATTTATAGCTTTTAGGTAGATGGATGTTTGTTACTGTATTACACAACAACTACTGAACTGATTTGGATGGAATTTCGTACACAAATAGTTTATAACTTGGATTAAAACTTAAGGTAGATTTTGTCCCTATTCTTTCTTAGCGTTGGATAGTGTTCAAGTTGTAGCTCGAAAAGCCACTGGCAACAACTAGTAATATAATATGATAACAGGATGAAATATTTTTTTAAATAATGTAAACATTGCACAATTATAAAAAATGTATTGTAGTAATACCTTAGTAAATAATTACCTAATTGAGTACTTAATTATGTAGTTTAATTGATTGGTATGACTCATATGATAATTATGTGGCATTAATAACAATACAATGACTAGGTATTAAGATATAAACAAATATGGAAAAATCTCTTTCCTATGTTTAATAAATAAAACTCTTTGTTTCAACAACTAAAAGCCAATCACATGTATCATAAATAAGATCAACTCGGCGAAGACCCTCTGATGGGTAGAACCCAACGACGATATAATATTAGACTCATAATAACAGGGGACCAATGTAAAAAAGTCTCATTTCGACCAATCCTGTGAGCCGTAAACATACGTTGAGACAGCACAGACCTTGAGTTAGTCAATCACAACGCAGTACCCCGTCCCCCTCGCTTACGTAGTACCTCAGCGAGTTGACAGAATAATTTTTGTTCCTTAGATCGTGCATGCGGAGTCTAGTATTATATAGTCGTTGGTAGGACCATACAATAAGCAATACAACAAGGTCTGAATAACCACAGCAAGACAACCCAAATGACAAAAAATTAAGTTTTAACAGTTTAAATGAACCATTTTTTCATTTAATTGTTGTCATTATTCAGACTTTGTTTATTGCTTATTGTATGGTCCTACCCGCCAAATAGTTTTTGCTGAGTTGACCATGCATAATTTTTACCAATGTTGTGCGATAAGTTTTAATGGTTTCTACATATAATATCACTCTTAACCCGCATTATAGAACAGTCAATAAAAGCCTAAGCAGGAAGATGATGACATTACTTTTGGAGCATTGTGGGCTATGCCTATATCGGGCATAACAAAATAAGATTTAGGAATACTCCATAATTAAATAAGAAAATGGCCTTGGTGTTGAAATACCTGGTTATAATTTCTTGTGATAACTTTTAATATTCTAGTTTTACATACCAGAATGTTAAGTATTTCTTTAACTTTACATAATTATGACATTAATGGACTATTCAGAATAAAATTACAATCTTATAAACCCGACATTATAGTTAAATACCCGCTGAATTAAAACAAACCAACGAGTTTGCATCGATCTAATAAAAAGGTCACGTAATTTATCACTACAAGCTTATTTACAGACAAAATAACAAATGAAAAACGTAGGTGGAACATATAGAGCTCAATTGAGATAAAATTACAAGCGTCCGTCAAACAAATAACACAAATAATCAACATAATTTTATTGAACGCTGATCAAATCACTTTGTATATAAACTTTTTACGATGAATTACTTACCGTATCGTCGTTATATTCTACTCTCACATCACTGTTATACACTTTAATAGTTTGTTTATTAGTTAAAACTTTTTATAATTAAACTAAGTATGGTTTTTCCTAATTATTTTTAACAGAAATACGAGTGGCAAGTGTGATCAACAAAAAATATTATGACAATAGCAAATAGAAATTGACATTGACACTTGATGACACTGACAGATACAGTGTTACCAGATGGAGGATTAGAATACCTACGATTTATGTTTTTTTTTTATACTTTTGCATGTTTTGGTTTTCAACTTAGATTTTTAGAACTTGCGACCCACGGATGCCCCTCAAGTTAAAGGGGAAAATATACAAATCCGTGATTAGACCTGTCGTATTGTACGGATCAGAATGCTGGGCTGTGAAAAAGATGGATGAGAAACGATTGCATGTAGCGGAGATGAGGATGTTAAGATGGATCTGTGGAGTAACAAGAATGGATAAAGTAAGGAATGAGTTTATAAGGGGCAGTTTGAAAGTGGCGCCTATTACAGAAAAAATGAAAGGGAATCGTCTATCTTGGTATGGACATGTGATGAGGACGTCTGTGATGAGGACTATGAGGAGGGATGACAGTCATGTGACTAAGAGAGTGATGAGTATGAATGTTGATGGATGGAGAGGAAGAGGAAGGCCAAAGAAGAGATGGATGGATTTTCTAAGGAATGATATGAAAGAAAAAGGAGTAGATGATACTACGACGTGTAATAGGGGAGAATGGAAGAAAAAAACGTGTTGCGCCGACCCCAAGTAAAATGGGATAAGGGCAGGAAGATGATGATGGTTTTCAACTTAGATCATGTTTAAGTTTTGACTGAATGGTTGTAGAATTGTACACACACACACTTATATAGATCTAATTAAGTGTATCAAATAGGTCATTTAATTAATATCACAAGCAGTTCAAATTTAAATGGATTGAATACCTACAGTAGGTACATACTGTAAAACTGTTCACTTTTTAGTTATCTTTGATGTCTTAACAGTCAGACGTGTGGATCAATATCAAAAAATAATGAATTCTTATTTATAAAAGTTGAGAGAGACTATTGCCTAGGAAGTAAGACAGTGTATTCTAGACCGAGTGCGTAACACCGGAATCCGACGTTGAACGTAAGTCAATAAGAGACGCACAGGACCGAGAGATATGGCATAAAAAGGGGGAAGCCTATACTCAGCAGTGGATGATCCTGGGCTGATGGGGTGATGAAACTGCTAATAGTGTGACCCATGGACCTAAAAAAAAAGCCGGACGGAACTTCACTAAGAAAGAATTGAAGCACCCATAGTAAGTCAGTGCGCTTGTCCACACAAGCCGGCACACACACATTCACACCATAGTAAGTCAGCCGTCGGCCATTACGCTTCGAACGACACTCGCGGTTTCATACGGTGTTATTTTGTCTAATAAAAATCAAAGTATGCCGTCATGTGTTGCAAAAAGTTGTCTAAACCATAGTAGTTTAATTAAAAAAGCCAGGGGATCACTTTTCATAGTTAAACATGTCATTTTGAAGCTTATTTCTCGATTTTACGTCAATAAATTTTATAAACATCTCGAAATCAATCAGTGTTGCAACTATTTCAAGGTTCAAATTATTTTAAAATTGGGAGATTTATATTTTGTTACTATTTATCGTTATTGTATTCTTCTGTATTTTTACCCGACTGCGCGACGCAAAGGAGGGTAATGTGTTTATCAGTCTATGTATGTATGTATGTATGTATGTTTGTTTCTATGTGGCGTTCTAGAGACCAAATGCGTTGGCCGATTTTGATAATTTTTACGTTAATCGATTCGTCTTGACCTTGCGAGTGTCACTAAAGACATGACAGTAATCAAAATTCACCACAGCGACAACCAGACGCCATATTGTCAAAATGAAAAAAAAAATGTCGATGAACTATGTCATGTGGGGTATCGTTGAATAGGTATTTTAAAATCATCTTTAGGTTCCCTCTATCATTTTTCATTTTAAATAATAGTTTAGGAAATATAACGATTTAAAGTTGTTTAGCAAAACAATAATTTCTGAATAGTAACTAAAAAGTATGAAATAAAAAAATATTTGAAAAACAAAAAACCCGACTGCTTAAAAAAAACTAAAAAGAAAGAAACAAGCCCAGTAGTTAAGAATTCACTCATTCACACTCACAGTCGGGGCCCGTTGGGAAGATTTGATTGGTATAATTTGAATGGGCCCAGACTGTGAGTGTGAATGAGTGAATTCTTAACTACTGGGCTTGTTTCTTTCTTTTTAGTTTTTTTTAAAGCAGTCGGGTTTTTGTTTTTCGTTAAATATTTTTTTTTTACAAGTTTCCCCACGGCAAATGATGCATGGAAAAATGATTATATAAAAATAATAAGGGAGTGTAGACATGGAATAGGAATGTAGACGTGTAGGAATGAAACATAAAATAGCTTTAATTAAATATTTATAGGCGAAAAATACTTAAACATTCGTTTTCACCATTTAAGTAAATTAGAAGGGATTTCTAGATGTGTCAATAGCAAAAGACAAGTCTACAAAAATTTGAATAACCAAAAGGGATTGTAAAACTTTATTAATATTAAACGAGTTGTAAATATTTTATATCCAATGTGCTTAAATTATTTTACCTTTATTTTAAAAATAGGTATCTGTCACAAAAAAAAATGTAATTAAACTTAAGTTCAAGGGAGATCTTAATTAAATATTGTTTAAAAATGGGTAATTTTTTCCTTCATCTGGCATCCCTATACAAACTCACACATATAAACACGGTCGCCATTTTGGTGCTTCAATCGTTTCTTAGTGAAGTTCCGTCCGCCTTTTTTTTTAGGTCCATGGTGTGACCTAGAAAAAAAAACTACTAACTTCTTCTGTTCCTACGCGCAAAAAATGTGATGTTAATTCTGTCCTCTTTCCTTATTACAGACGGCTGTATTCCGTTACTTACTGTAAAATGTCAATAATACAATAATAATTAAAAACACCAAAAACGTTCATTCTTTATATCAATGTTTATTACTCATAAAACTTTATTTATTAAGCCTTGCAACATTGCAATTTACAGTTAAACTCACGGCAGGCAAACTTAGAACAAAAAATTTCAACCGTATGCTCTATGGTCAGAATCTTCGCTAAAGTAAGGGACGCGGGGTAACGGGGGTAGTACCCTGCGTCCCTCGTTCATTCCCTGCCCCCTCCTTCGCCCGGTGCCAAAACCAAAGACAATTTACAAAAGTTTATGTCAATATGGCTGACTGAACAAAACTTCAAAAAGTTTCTATTTTATATTTTCTTACTTATTTATCAGTTTCACTAGTTTTAAACGGCCTTCCAGTGCAACATGTGGAACAAGAATTGTGTGCATTGTGTGGTTCATTACAATGATAAACGTAAGGACGTTAAAATGAGTTCGTTTCGTGTTGATGAGATAAAACTTGAAATTCGCTTATAAACTGGGATTATTATACTATATTCAGTGAATATCTGCGCTACTTGACTACAAGTTATCGTAAAATGTATAATGTGTGCCAGAAAAGGTTTGAAAAGAGGAAGAATCGGCTCAAATTATCATTGTTTTCAGCTGATGAAATTACCCTAGAAAAATCTAGTCAAGTTGACGAAGGTTAGTATGTAAATCATAAATATTTGCTTATCCTATCATTTCGCTTAGGCACCAATCTCCCACAGTTGGAATTAAAATTATGATGACATTGTTCTTTAGAATTTTAACACGATACACTGTCTTAAAGTATGGACTGCGCAACAGCTACATAAAATTGATCCCACTCAACTAGAAAGAGGAATAGTAGAGTGGGTCCTATCTTTACTGTTACAGGTGGCTCTCTTTCTAGAGTATGGCCAATTTTATCTTTCAGTTGGTCAACGGTACATCATACTTAATATTAATACATTGTATTATTTCTTTTCAGGTGAAGAATTTGCGGTCCAGTTTCAGCTAAGCATTTGCATCTACTCTATATAAGTAATGATAATTTTGTAAGTATTTTATTAATTTCCAGATATTTTTTACTTATTCTCCGTTTACATCAAATAGAAATTGTCACTCACAAGCATTTGACCAATTTGTTGTAATAATGACATGTGATGTTATCAAATCAAAGAATTTTATATAAAAACAAGTTATCAATCTTATAATAAAATTGTGAATAAGCATAGTTTCCTGAATCTGATCTCTATCATTATATTTATTTTTTAATAGCCCGTAATGTTCCTCTGTTACTGGGCAAAAGTTACCCCACATTTTTCCAAGTGTTCTTCAAATACAACTTCAGATCAGCCGTCATCATAACCTTACTTCATTGTTATCAACCAAGTTTAATGCAAGTTTTATTAATTGTTTCAGTTCAATATCCCGATGGGAGAAGTTTTAGCCACACCCTCAAAGGTACTACTAATAATATATTCAACTCTGTCAATGGAGCTTGTGTGAACTCCAAAAGTTACCATCAATGACTTTGGTAAGGAACTATGTATAAATTAAATGAAAATACATTTAGATATTTTGTCTTGTATCAGAAGAGACTGTTTTTATAGCTGACTGATGAGCTAGTTTTTTTGTGGATATATTAAATCAATTCTATTGTATGGACTTTTGACCAATCATAGACTTAAGGATGGACTGATCAATAGCTGCCTTACATTGACCATACTCTCTAGAAAGACAAGAAAAAGATTACTTTTAAGTCTATGTATGTAATTGTTTACCTCTCCTTCTAGACGGGACAATTTTATCTGTCGGTTGGCTAGAGAAGCGCAGTTCATCTTTTAAGTCTATGGGACTAATAATGTGGCAATTTTTCCTAAATGTTATCTTACTGTACTAGTGTTAATTAATTACCTAGAAATATTAGGGACTCATAAAAATAATTTAGTTATAATCTATGTAACTGGCAGATGAACAGGAAATTTTGCATGGTGCATTTATTATATGCTATTTATGATGTAAAATGTTGTTTTGTCATAAATATATAATTTTAAATAATTGTTTTGTGTTTCATTATTTATCATACTTTTCTCTATTAAAGTCGGTTTTTTAATCTCGTAGACTGAATTGACAGGTGCAAATGGCAAACTGACATTTTCAATAGCATTTATGTCAGTTATCATTTGTCAATTTGGCCTCCGAGATTAAAAAACAAACTAAAAATTTAAATATCCTTTTTGGCACCGGGAGAACTAGGCTGAATACGGCAAAAAACGGTTGCCTTTGCCACAGATTCATCATGCGAAAATTAAAAAACATGAACTGTCAAATTCAATTCTTCCAATCTCTACGGACCATTTTTCTTGTATGGGAGTGGGTCGTCTGAGTGTCTATGTAGTCTGTGGTTAAACTTTTTCTGCTTTCACGTTTACTCGAGTAAGTATTAATGCACAGCCAATTATCTTTTATTACCTACTTCCTGAATTAAATATTATTTTTAAGTGTTAATGCCATTTGTGCAAATATCATTTAAAATTAGTGAAGATTAAACTGAGCTTGTTTTATGGCCATATTTCTATGTCTACATACTTCTGTTTTCAGATCAGATCTTCGCTGTAGACTAGGTATTTTGACGAGTAATTTTCACAAATAACTGTTGTTTACATTCATCGATGAGATTCACGGTTAACTATATTTTTAAGTTTACAACATTGTTTACAACGCACGGAAAACTTTGCTGCTCTAAAAACTTGCTTTATGAATATCATTTCAACCCTGGGAAACTCCTTTCATGTACCCCTGTTCAACATAATCTAGTAACAGAATTCCGGAGGTCAGATGGTCAGCTACTCCTGCTGCTAAAGACTGGAAGCCGGCCCGCAACGTTTGAAAAAGGCTGTGCAGATGTTGATGCATCATTCCTCGATAGTCTTCAAGGTAATGTGAGAGTAATAAATAAGTAAGGAAGTTGTTACTCTCTCACGGTAACGGCGGCAGGCGCCGAAAGTTTTGCTCCACAATGCAAAGGTGAACGATTTGCAAGCATTTTATTTGGTGCGAGTTGAAAACTGTGAGCGATTTGACCGGTCTAGAAATATAAATTTTTCTAAGAGGCAAGAAAACAATATATACAGCTTGGCCGGAACGGATTGAAACGGAACTAATCTTTTTGTATGCTGATAACGTTTAAAATCTTTGATATTTGATGTTAAAATAGAACGTAACGTAGGTTTGTTAGATAGAGCACAGTGGCGACTTCCGGTTTTCTACTGTTTTTTGCCAAGCTGTAAAGTATTTGAATGTTGATGGATGAAGGAGCTCGTGGCTCAATAAATACTTACAGCCGCTCACGCCGATGTCCAGGTTAAGCCGTGCTTACCGAGGTTGGTCTGTGGATGGGAGACCATCTGTCATAGCAAGTTTTTCTTCGTGCCTCGACAAGCCGTTACTGCTAGGCAGAAGTTGATAAGTCTAATAACCAGTCCTATCATGACGTATAGTAATTCCCAGTTACTGGATTGTGGAGAGACAAACGAAAATGGTGGCCAAAGTTTGGCCAAAGAAACCAAGGCCGCCCAAAAGCCCGTTGGGTGAACGATGTCGTCAAGACCGCGGGTGAGAAACGGATGAGCGATTCACAGAACCGAGAAATATGGCTGAAAAACTACGAGTTCAGGCTGAAATTATCATGATGATGTTGATGATGATAACAATAAGCGTGCATAAGTTGGTCCTGAATTTCAGTCTCTCAGCTACTCAATCTGAACTTCGGAAGTTGGAATTCGCTCTAAGGATATTTCAGGGAAAAAAATTGGTATTGCGTCGGTGCTACTAGCAGTAAAATTATTGTGAAAGGAGGAAGAGGAAGGTCACGTCACGGTCGTGGACTTTATGAAACCGCTACCACTAACGCTCTCGCGCCCGCTTACATCTTGTACCACACCAATCCCTCAGACGGTGAAAGTAGTTTATTTATCGATTACTTGTCGCGAGTACTTGTCGGATTAGCTCAAGATTATGTGGACACGGTGAAATGGCGGCTGTTCCCATAAACAAAAACAAAAAATAGAGTTGCCTCCTTTGTGTCTATGGTCGTTCGAAATTTGAAGCAAACTTATTGTACTTACTCGTAATTTTAATTTAGCTTTCGTTTTACTTGGGTCGATCTGTATTTTTTTGAGCATGCAGTGCACAGGCCTATCTTTCTGTATAAGCCGCACTTGCCGAGGTTGGTCTGTCATAGCGAGCTTCCTCCATACCTCTGAAAGCACGTAAAGCCGTTGGTCCCGGCTGTCATAATGTAGATCTTTGATAGTCGTTACTGTTACCCCGGCCACTCACATTCGCGCGAATACGCGAACCCGCATGTGTAGGACGACATTTGCGAATGACTTCGCGAATTTTCGTGGCATTCGTGCTTTTCCAAGCTGTGTCGGTTTATGTGCGCGAACCTTCGCGTAGTCTCCTACACATTCGTGTGACCAGTTGCGCACACGATTGCGAAGCAAACGGTCATAAATAGGTTATATTTTGTGTGAGGAAATACTGATCAGTATAAGTACCTATTCATACACCGTTAAATTTTGGTCCTTAGTTTAAAGTTATTAGTTTTAATTTGATCATAGAGTATGCGAACCCATTTGCAAATATGCGAAGTTCGCGAATGTATGTCTGACGGCCCTCCACATGCGCGCAAAGATTCGTACAATGTACGAACCTTTGCGCGCATGTGAGTGGCCGGGGTTAGTCAGAAGCTCTAGTCTGACCACATGGGGTATCGTATTACCCAGTACCTAACTTGCTATCGTGATATCGTACTATTGTTGTCGGATGGTTCCTCTGTGTCCATCCTCCTCCCATCTAATTGAACTAATGATAAATGGAGGTCCGATAGGCAGTCGCTCCATGTAAAATACTGATATAATTCAGCTGCATCTCATTCATTCTCTGCACCTACACAGTTGGGAAAAGGCAAGCAGATAATGAGAACGTGGCTGTGGATTTTAGTGGTTGAGGTGCCTGCTGTTCTATTACTGGTCATTTGGACAGTAATAGAAAAGTATGGAAGAAAACATGCTGTATCACTGCATTCATGCATCGAACACTTGATGAATTGGGATAAAGGCGGGAGAATTATTATGTACCTACCTAGTTGGAAATAACCGCCGCCATTTTGATTTGTAACTACAAATAACCACAGACAATTTCATACAACCATGACTCAATGGTATTCGAAAACCAAAAGAATCATAAAGTATTACTTACCGATCTTATTAAAGCTTCTTTCATTCGTTTTCTTTTATTTTCCTATCGTGGCTGTATAATGTTTCGTTGCTTTTGCATAAACTTCAACAAAAAAAGTTTGACTTAACCCTTTCAATGCGCGCGTAAAGTTTCTGATCCCGAAATTGTTGGCTATTCGCCAACTTTGATATTGTTTTTTTACTACAAAAAGTATTTTGTATAATTATTACGATCTTTTGCAAAGCTTTTATAAATAACTTTCTAGACACTGCTATCGGAATTTTCCTGTATGATTTCTTTTGTAAACCAAGATTACAACAATTAAAAAGATGAATGTACTTAAGTCATAAAAATCTATGGACTGTTTAAGAGAATTACAGGAGCTAGATAAGAATATAATGATTTACAAAAATGGGTAGGTACCTAACATTTCGTTCCACATACGGAGGGAGGATTTATTTAAACATTATGATTTTTACACCGGAACAGAAAATGGTACATTAGTATTTATTAAAATTAGTAGAAACATTACACGATTATAAAGCTTTTAACTTTCTGATTCATAACATAAAAATACCAGGTGTCAGTTTCCATTTTACCATGACTCGGTAAATATAGCAAATTCGAAACTTAATTATGAATCCATCACAAAATGTCCAAAGCTTTTGATGTTCAAAAGAAAGTGAAATTATTTTTAAAATTAGCTACACTATGGCTATAGTAAAAAGCATTAAGTGATGGCATGGGTACTCAGCTTATCTAATTACAATATTGTGAAGTACGTTTTTTTGTTAAACCATGAGTTTGAGGCTGTTGTAATGACGAAAAGCAAAAAACTGACTGGATTTTTGCTTTTTATGGCGGAGAAATCAGGACAGATATTTCAGAAAGTTTGATTAGACAGGTTTTTTGAAATCTCTTTTCATACTACTTAGATGTTCATGAGGAAATCGACAAGTCCTAGAAACAAAATTCAAAGACAAGTGAAATCAAATAACCCACACTGGGCGCCCGCGTGGTGGACTAGAGCTCACATTCTCACAGCAGAGACGAGATCTGTGTCCCAAAAGTGGGAACTTTATAAGCTGACCATGCATTTATGCAAGCACGTTTGAATAATAATAATGAAAGCTAAAGGCCCAATCACAAGATATTGTAAAAATCTCAGATCAAAGAAATAGGCAGATAGAACGCTCAGAAAGTCAAAACACGCGAGTGTGTCCACCAAAGTTAATACATAATCAAATCGAATTACATTCTATAATGTTTTCTTTGTTTTTAGAACAACTTTTACAATGGTTAAAGCCAAGACGCGACGGCATATTTTGGCAAACAACAACAACGACGCGTAGCTTGGTACGACGCGTAGCTTCGTACTGTCGCGACTTTGTATTCGATTTTGATTTTGTGTTAACTTTGGTGGACACACTCGCGTGTTCTGAGCGCTCTATCTGCCTATTTCTTTGATCTGAGGTAAAAATGTAGTATATGTTCATTCCTGAGTAAATCTCTTTGGAGAAGAATGGGCACTCTTTTGACTCTAAATGGAAAAACCCAATACCACCGTATAAGATTTAATAGTCACTTCCAAGACCAGTAGCTCTTGCTGCCTCTAAATCATCAAGGCAGACATGACATTACAAAATATGTAAACAAAGGTTTAACAAAAGAAGCGAGGACCTAAGAATAGGATGCTTGTGGGTGGACTCCCAGACGTATGAGAAACAAGTTTTCAGTACCAAGTGGGTGGACTATGTATATTTATGTGTTCTCCTTACAAAAGGTTACTAATAGATGCTTAGTTCTGTCTCATGTGTGGATGATTTGCTATTGTACCGGGCTCATATAGGAATATTGCTAGACATTGAAATCTCGCGGCGTGCTCGTTAAACGTCTGGTTTGGTAGATTTTCAACTTTATGCCTTAGAGCAGGAACAACATCATTCGATCAAACCGTAGTGTTAGCGCCGGTGTCATTATGATGATTTTACAATGCTGCCGCGGTGCAATGATGATTTTACAATGCTGCCACGCTGACTGCGATTGTGGGCTCCCTTGGATGAATTGAGCTCATGAAAGTTACAGAATAGCACTACATCATCCAGACATAAAAATGTACCAGTAAGTAAATTTTCCCCTAGACTTGAGTGGTGGCGCGGACTCTATCAGACTCCAGCTGCTATAACCATACTTCTGAAATCACCATCTGCCTAGCCTTTTCCCAACTATATTGAGATTCAGCTGGATATCAGTATTTTACATGGAGCGACTGCCTGTCGGACCTCCACAACCTAATAATACGATACCCCATGGTCAGACTTTCGAGCTTCTGACTAATAGTGACGACTGTCGAAGATCTACAAATGACAGCCGGGACCAACGACTTTACGTGCTTTCCGAGGCACGGAGGAAACTCGCTATGATAGATGGTCACCCAACCACAGACCAATCTCGGCAAGCGCGGCTTAACCTGGAAGATCGGTCTGTGCGGCTGTGATTATTTAGCCACGAGCTAATCTTCCTCCAACCATACTTCTGAAATAAGACCATAAATAATTGCTAATACATCAATAAAATTACACAATATATCTCCATAAAAAAGTGACAGTATGAGAATCAAACCGTACCATTCTTCTTAGTAATTATTACCGTTGTTAGGAAAGTGGTCAGCCAGTCAACTGCACTTTCATTACAAGTTACAAGTTCTCAGTATTGGTGGACTGTGGGAATATGTTAGTATTGTACTGTTTTGATAACAAGGTGGTGGGTGGTAGTAAAAAGGCAAATTGTGGAGAAATAGGCCACTGTAGTGTTATGGTGACAGAATATTAAAAAAGCATTTTGACGTATCATTGTGGACACAGATAGGCACAATGATACTTCAAGAGTTCTAGGTAAGAACCATTAACTATCAGAAGAACGAAAGAAAGAACAGAAGAAACAAATTAATAAGAAAACAAAAGAAAAAAAGACTAATTGTCACCTTCGTCAATTTTGGTTTACCTACGTAGCAAATGAAAAATATTAAAACCCCTTCTACTCTACATTATCAAACCCGTCCGCCCGACAGAGGTGACCTTGGTCCGGGTGGTGTGACGATTAGACGTTGGTCGGCCGACCAAATATGGGTGGAGTCAAACGACCTTTGGATGACCTTGGTCGGGAGCGCATCCATCCCGACAGGCTGCGTCAGTGCATCGTGCAGTGGTTTGGGAATAGTGTGGTGGGTTTGTCCCAAAAACAAAAAAAATTACGGACCAGTTAGATTTTTTAGGGTACTCGTATAACACTAGTATAAAATAGAATAGTGTCATTAATCATTAAGGAAAAAGCTTGTACACAAATCATCATCTCAGCAATGTGTGCTACTTAGTTTTACCTTCTTAAAAAAACGTTAATACATTTCCATTATTTTTTTGCGGTAAATTTCGGTAATCGTCAACTTTTTTGACAAGTAACCGCCTTGTTTTGTACAGTAGAAAGTTTATGAATGATTGGATAATTTTGTAATTACAATCTTGCGGTCGGGAAGCTTCGGCTTTGTTCGTGATTCCGAAATGCAGGATACGTAGCTCTAAAAAGTTAGTAACAAAAACACACAATCTATCAATTTTTTTTTGGTTTTCTTCTACCTCCCCATGCGTCATCATTCATCTTCTATCAACGACGATATAATACTAGACTCGTAATAACAGGCGACCGATGTCTGCCAACACATTAGGCAAAAAAGTCTTATATTCATCTCATTTCAATTGAATTCAAAAAATTTCCAATCCTGTGAGCCGTAAACATACGTTGAGACAGCACAGACCTTGAGTTAGCCAATCACAACGCAGTACCCCGTCCCCCTCGCTTACGTAGTACCTCAGCAACTTGGCAAAAAGATCGTACATGCGGAGTCTAGTATTATATCGTCGTTGTCTTCTATAAAAAAAAAACTATTACGTTAGTCTCGCTAAAACTCGAAAATGGCAGGACCGATTTGGCTAATTTTTATTTTGAATTATTTTTAGAAGTTCAGGGAAGATTTAAAGGGTGATTTTGAGACGGTGCGAAGCGGCAAACTTCAGCTGCGTCGCCTCGTCAGCTAGTTGTAAAAAGAGTAGGTAAATAAATAAACACATAACAATGTAGGAAAAAATGGCATTTTTAGATCCCTATTAAAATATCTAGACTATTGCCTCATTTACATTCAGCTGTAGTGAGCAGGGAAGTGGGCAGGCAAGTGGGCAGGACGAGTATGTAAACGTATACTTCTCATGCCACTGCTTAATGCCACTCGCGCTGCCCAGCGCTATTTAAAAGAGCAACATTTCTAAGCGGACTTCAAAGGACCGGCAGCGCGAGCGGTAGGGCGTGTTTACATTCTGCTCAAGCGCTCAGTTGACGCCACGGTAATAATATCTACAGTATTTGATCTTCATACAAACGGACGAAACGCGAGCTATACCACGTGACTCGATGTCGCGGCGCGCTCGAGGCGCTGACAGTCGCGGCCGTACCGTAGTGATGAACGGACGGTGTGTTGTTTTCAACAAACAAAATCAGTTCATGGACATAATCTTAATATGACGAGTAGGATATATTGTGCTGTTTTTGGGTGTATGAATTGGTCAATAACGTATCCAGTCATAAGTTTTTTTTAAATACCTGTAAACTCTGAAAAGTACTGACTATAAAATAATTTTACTTAAGTACTAGTAGCTGGCAGGTAGGTACATAATGTGTGACTTTTTAATGGATAAATATTTTCTATTATCTCACGAAAAAAAGGGTATTTGGATTAATAAATACAGTGAATATACTAAAGGAAAGTTACTGAAACGAGTGAAATAGGTAAGTATAGGCAGTTCTGAATGATTCATGATACGGTAGGTACTTACGCTTGTGTTAAAATCCTTCCTATTCAATATACAAAGTATTTTACTTGTATTACTGATATAACAAAAGTACATTTACAATCACAAAACTAAATAGATACAGAAAGTAGGCAAATGTAATTAAAATGCTGGAGACGGGCGTCGGATCGAACAGCCCTAGCGCATGTTTACGTACCGCGCGGCTGTAGGTATTTATTTCTATCATGCGGCCGAGATCCACTACTGTAGATATTTATACTGTGGTTGACGCCGTGCGCCCGGAGTGATTAAACGTGTAGGTATCCTGGTTATTGCTAGCCGTATTTGTGGTGAAATAGGTATTCTTAGTCTTGTCTGTTTCATTATTAGGGGTTCAATTCTGTTCAACAGAAAATTAAAATCTGTACGAGACATTCTGCAAAAGTTAGTAAATTCCCCAGATTCTTCACTATTATCTCATTGAAAAAGTTTTTCATTACGTCTCTGAAAAAAGAAGACAAATATAATGCCTCGTAGAATTCTTCTGCATTATAAAATATTATCTTAACCAGGTTGGTAGGTATTTACAAAGTTCTATTACGATGAATAGATATCATCCACCATCTTCTACGACGTCTTTTCTTTTTTTTCATTTGATTTATTTTTAACTGACGCACATAATTATGTATCGCTAAAAGACACAGCGCGGACACTGCAATAATTTCAACGTCTGCCATTGTCGGAACTTGAAAGTCAACAAATCAACAAGTAACCGCCGAAGTGAGAGGCAGGGCAGTATGTAAACACACATTTCCTTCGATCCTGCCACAGCAGTATTTAGGGAATTATTGCCGGCAGCGCGAGGAGCAGCGATAGGGGCTGTGCCTCATTTACATTCAGCTGTAGTGAGCAGGGAAGTGGGCAGGGAAGTGGGCAGGACGAGTATGTAAACGTATACTTCTCATGCCACTGCTTAATGCCACTCGCGCTGCCCAGCGCTCCCCAAAAGAGCGGTTTTTATGCGGACTTCAAAGGACCAGCAGCGCGAGTGGCAGTGCGTGTTTACATTCTGCTCCGACGCTCAGTACTCGCCGAAGCCTGGAGGAGAAAGACGCTCGTTTAGATTATCGAAAATGCACGTCAGATTATGGAGCAAAAGATTACAATAAAATTCTTAGAACAAAGGTTACGGAAAAAAATTGGGATGTTAAGGATAAACTCTGAACAGCTTTAACCTAGTTGTAAAACGATGGATAGATATCATCCACCAGTCGTCTGGAAAAATGCTTTTTTTTTCCTGTTAAACACCAAATGAGTCCTGGACACCCAAGGTAGACGAACATTCTTTTTTTGTATTCGATATCTTTTTAATTATCCCACATAATTAAGGACATATCACGTAATTATTTCGACGTCTGCCATTGCCGAAACTTGAAAGCGAAGTGAGTGGTAGGGCAGAATGTAAACACACACTCCTCTCGATCCTGCTGCAGCAGTATTTAGGGAATTATTGTCGACAGCGCGAGCGGCAGCGGCAGGGGCTGAATGTAAATGAGGCATAAGATGTTAGGGACCTAGATTACTAAAGACACACATCGCTAGTGAATTACAAAAACCGTTATTCGAAAAAAGAACATTTTGGGGTTCATATAATTTGACAATCTAACTTCATATGCATGGCACTATTAAGTACCTACAAAACTGATGGGTGCAACACGTTAAGTTGTTTTTGCCGGTTATTTGAAGTTATGGGCTTTGCTTATTATCACGCATGATTAAGGGAGGTAGAAAGACATCAAACTCTTAAAAAAGAGGTGAACAGGCTTCTTCTGGTTCTGGGTAAGCTCTCTCCATCGTAGACTTTGTCTGTTACCTTTGACCTATTTTACAACATGAAGTAGGTACAATAAATGATAACTTGAAATAATGCTTTTTTTTCCTGTTAATATCATCAAATGCGTCGTGGAGCCCAGGGTAGAGCGGATAGGACCGTCAGACTCCCACTAGCTAAAATTCACGGTGTTCCTTAAATAGCCCTTTACGTTCCAGGGCCACGGTTACCTTATAAGACAGTCCCGCGAGCCCGGCAGGCGTTTGGCTCTTCAACGAGCCGCGTCGACAAGATATTGCCTCGCGTTGTTGACATCTCCCCCGCCGTTGCCGTTGGCATCTCCCCCGGCGGCTAAGTCCTGAAGTGGAAGTTGTCCTCTATCTCACACGTTCCGCCTTCTCCTTCGCCAGCATGACGCAGAAGGAGGTCGACGAAGCCCTGCTTCGCAGGGCTTCTATTTCTGTGTACAAGGTTTAAAGGAACCTAACCAAACCGAACTTCGGGGTGTCCCTGAAATCTTGCTAAGTGGCTGAGTTAGTAATTTTGTGGCTCGGTTTATTATTTCCCATTAGTTATTATTACATACATGAATCACCTTTTATTGCAATAATATGCACCTTGTCATAATTATTATTTCCGCAAGTACTTATTAGTAATTACCTTGGATAATGATAATAAACTTTGACCTGCATTCAAATGACTAATATATATTATATTCTAGCCTAGATGACTGTATGGATATAAGTACAGTCATGCATAGGCGTAGGAAGGAGTGTTAGTCAGAAGCCCATAAGTCTGACAACCAGTCTTACCATGGAGTATCGTATTGCCCAGTTACTGGGTTGTGGAGGTCCGATAGGCAGTCGCTTCATATTAAATACTGATATTCAGCTGCATCTGGTTTGACTTGAAGCCGATCACAATACAGTTGGGTAAAGGCAGGTAGATGATGATAATGGGCTTAGGAAGGGGGAGGTTGGGTGGGCATTGCGTGCCCACTACCATTTTTGGCCACCCTAGAATAGTCTGGTGTCCATCCCAGATTTTTTACCAAATAAACATTGTGGTACAAAAAAAAACCTAAGTACACGAAAACATATTATATATTTTGTCTAAACTACATTTTCTTCCACTTGCATCCATCGGTTGCCCGCTACTAACTATGTGCGATGTACAGACGCCAGCACATCAAGCTACCACAATCTGCCAGATTTCTTTAATAGAATTTCAACCTTATCACAAGAGTAGAATGTCTGTACATACGAACACAAAATTGTGTTTTTACAGTTTGATTACTTTGAAGAGAAATGAGTGATTTTACAGGATAATCCGTCTCAAGGCCGTATCTCTACTGTAGATATTTAAAGGCAATTAATAACAGTAGCTGAGATAAATTACTATGTCTTCAAAGAGACACGGGGCGTTGTGTTCCACGCGCGCCTCAAAGAGTGTCAGCATAATGACGGGGCTCCTCTACAGAGGGCCAAAGCCTGCCAGGGTCGCGGGACTAACGAATATCCGTGACCCCGGAACGTAAAGGCCTATTGAAGGACACCGTGGATTTGAGTCAGTACGAGTCTGCCTTTCCGCCCTACCCTGGGTGGGAGGACTCATTTGATGAGATTACCACGCTAAAAAAAAGTCTTCAAAGAGTCAGATGGGCACACAACTGCTTTCTGCTTTGTTTTCTCTCCTCTTTCATAAAGTATGGTCAATATATTTTATTTGACGTTTGGTCAAGAACGCTCAGTTCAAGCCAGTTCAAGCAATATGTATATGCCTCTATGATGTGTCTAGTACACTATTACCACCCACCGGCAATCTACATAAATTAAATTGACGCCTATCTCCAAAGGGGGTAGACAACGTAGGGGGTAAAATAAAAAAATAATCTGTCACCTGCTGTGCAAGATGCAACGAACTTCAAATTACCATACCGTTGTAGGAAGTTTGTCAATCAAAACGTAAGAGGGCGTTACTAAAATATTCAAATATCGAATATCAACCAACACATTAGTGTTCGTAACCATTTTTAAGTGTGAACGTGCGTCTGTCGACTCCGATTTGTCATTTTTACTTTCACAATAACACAACCTGTGGTCTGTCTAAGTAGGACACCGCCCTGGAACGCAAAGGGTAACTGAAGGAGCAGGGTGCAAATTAAGTCAGTAAGACTTCTATGAAACCACAGACTAGTATGAAACTGACCGATATTACGCGACTTACAAAGAAAGACACAACTCAAAAATTTACGCTCGTGTGACTTCAGCTTGAAGGTCTGATAGTCTCTTGCGCTTCACCCAGAGACGGAGGATTCGTTTGATGACTGAAAAAAACAGAAGAAATTACGGATGAAAACGCGCGGGACACAGTAAGTAACGCTAACGAATAAATTCTTAATTAAAACTTTATTTTGAACACCCAACACATTCGGAGTTCAAAATGGCCGAAAAGAATGCGGATGAAACAAAGTTACCTGATCTAAAAATCACGAGGAAGAGTTATATTTCTAACAACAAATAATTATAAAAAAAAACTTTTATTTTGTTTTGTGACTGACCGTTGGATGCATGAACCGTGGAGCCGAACTTGGCCGGAGTTTAACGAAGTTCCACGAAGAGCCGTTGAAAGTTGTATTTTAGAGTTGCCAGGAAATAAGTTTTTAGTAGATTTTGGATAAGTATTTTATTAAAATTGTAAAATTTTTTTTTATTTGTTTTTAACTTTTCTAGATATTTGCAACATTTAATAGGTACTGTTATTTTTTTTTAATAAAATCTTTTCCTTAACTAAGAATTTCTCTTCAGTCGAGGGTGCGTTTACAAAATTTTTTACGAAAGTACGATTATTAATTCCAGTCAGTAAAATGATTTTTTTTGTACAGACGCCAGCAGGTCAACCTACTTGAATCTGTCAGATTTTACCAATCAAACATTAACCTTCTACTCTTGTGATAAGGTTGAAATTCTATGAAAGAAATCTGACAGATTGTGGTAACTTGATGTGCTGGCGTCTGTACATTAATGAAATGTACAAAATTTCATTGTATCAGTGATAGTTGGAATTAATAATCGTATTTTATATGAGTTATAATTTAAACGCACACCCAATCCTGGTCCATGTGAGAATCGTACCCGCGACACACAGTGCAGCAGTCAATCGCTAAGCTACTGCCCTACTCGTGTTAACATAAGCTGAGCTGAGAGCGATTCACCAATCACACGGCTTGAGTGGAGAAGAGATGTGGGTTTCAAGCCATGTGGTGAATCGCTCTCCGCTTCACCTCAGTGGAGACGCAGCCTAATACACTTTATCTTCGAGCAATGTGACGTTATGCCAGACAACATAAACTGATTATAAGGTAGCTTTTTTTCAAATAAATACTATCATTGCAGAATATGAAAATTATAAACAAATAAAACACACACATTATTACAATAGAATTGAAAAAAAAAACTAAGACTGCGCCTAGAAACGCATGAAATATTATGACTAGCCTACTGAGGCCTTATCACAAGATTTCCGTATTTTTCCACAGCATTTATTTGAAGTATAATTTACGGCTTTTATACGGAAAATGAAAAAAGCGCCTCTAGTAAACGCCGAGGAAAATTTTAAAACAAAATAACTCCAAAGTTCCCATACTTTCCGTCAAAAAAGCCTCTGTTTTCGTTGTAATTTCATTATGATCTTGCAACTTTTATCTAAAAAACGCATAAAAGATGTTAGTTACTGCACTCGAAATATATGAATAATTTATTGATTTTATTAAAAGAAAACCAAAAGTAAATGTCTGATCCGTTAAAAAAACGGAACTGGTGCAACAAATACTTTAAAGTAAAAACTCAAGGCCAAATACATAAACAAAACATTACTTTATTAACTCACACTAATTTCAAAGAAAAATATTTGTTTTATTCAAAAACGTATCATTACGCAAACGTACGTTTTCGAAACCCGCATTGGCAACACAGCGTATCTTTTTTTTTCAATAGCCAGTTCCACAGTGTCGTTCGTTGGGAGGCCACGCGTCGCTCCCCGTCCGTGATACGTGATAGTTTTACGTGGTTCCACATAAAACCGGTTGGAAAGTGCCTGAGGTGTGGCGTGGGCGAACAGTGCCGCGTTCAACCATAAAATACTCTTGTTACAGTTCCAAAAAACTGTACTTTTTGTGTTTGAAAATTAACTTTTTTAGTGTTTTGTGAGTAATCGGATCCCTTCGCTATCAATCGAGGTAATCAAAATACAGATAATAAACTCTTTTGTTATCATTTCGTTTCTTAGTAACGAACCTCTTTTTATCGAAACCCTACATGTGCCGGTCTCTTGCTTGCTTGCTTTTTTTTTTTAAAAAAAAAAGTTGTCAGTTTTCAAGATGGCAAGTTTGCCAACGGACGCAAGAGTTTTTCGTAATACTTTGATTGACTTTGCAAGCAAATATTTGTTGTCAAGTCATCAGTTTGGAATGTCTTTGTTCCTCGTACGCTGTATTATATTTTTGAACGTGTACTTATCTCAGTTTATCCACATAAAATAAAGATTACACAATTTTTATGCATTTTAGCGCGCGTAGGTACCTACTTTTTAACAACTGCAAAGTTGTAAATTCTATAGTTTTTTCAACTGTCTACCCACGTTACTAATTTAAATGGTTAGCAGGAAGACTAGTTATTCTTAGAAGCCGTAATAGCCACATCCTTGTCTAATTTAAGACGAATAAAATACTTTTAGAGTGAGTCATTCATAAAGCCAGGTCATATTCTAGTAAAATGCTTCTCTTTCTCAGTTTTAAAACGTTGAAGGTAACGAAAATCGGTGAAAGTCAATATTAGAAGCTTGTTTTAGTTCAAAACCGTTCATGAATCGGAAACTTTCTCTATAAAGTACTTAGGATAACTTCAGGTAAGCAGTTTGACGCGTTATCTTAATTTTCGCGTTGGATGTGGCTTTAACGTGTTTATAAGGAGGTAGGTATGTTACCTGGGTAGAAAGTTTAGCACTTTTATGTTGGCACTTACCGGGTATGTAGAATATTATCTTTATCTGTAGAATGGCTAAGTACCATGCAGTTTCAACGGTTTGGATAAAATGCTAGTGCCTGCGCGCGACTTTGTCGCAAAGATTGGCCTACCTACGACATACCGCATCGCATCCCAATGATATAATAAAATGAACCTTACTATTATTATAATATCATTGCCGCATCCATCCCATCGGCTCGCGTTTTTAGGTAGGTACTTTTTCAGATTTGATTTAAAAAAAAAAATGTGATAGCTCTACAGTAATAATATTCGTGATAAAAATATAAGTACCTAATTGAAAGCTTAGCTTAGCTATAATGGTTTTTACAGAAAAAAAACATAATTTTTCTGAGACGAACGGGTCGGGTCAATCTTCAATTTTTGGACTTTCGTTGAGGACAATGACGCCCGATACTTTTACTGTTAGTGCAACCATCCATTGACAAAAAACAAAAATATAAATTATTTTAATTTCATTTTAGTTAAACCCGAACCCATACATTTTTTTAGTGTGGTAGCATCATCAAATGAGTCCTCTCCTACCCAGGGCAAAGCGGGAGGGACTGTCAGACTTGTACTGATTAAAATCCACGGTGTCCTTCATTAGCCCTTTACGTTCTGAGGTCACCGCCTCACCGGTTCTAATTAGCTAGTCCCGTGACCAGACGAACCCATATAGGTACCTACCTACTTACCTACCATACACCTAGTATTTACATAGATAGTTAAAATAAGTACTGATGCTGCTAGCCTACTTCATCCCACTGCCACTGCTGGGAAAACCAACGATCAGTGCAAAGACAGTCATGACTTCCAGTTTTTACGATCCAGGTCCAAAGTGGACCACTGATCGTTGGTTTTATCCAGTTCATCCCGCCTTCTTCGAAATTTAAGAGGTCTGCCATGACGATCTATAAATAAAAATATACATAATGTCAGATAAACTTATCTAATTAGAGTACGGTTTTAAAATAATCCGAATTCGATTAATTTTTCGACAGCTTTTTTGTCCGATATCGGATTTTTCCAGACTTGTGGTTTGGACGTCCAAACTTTTTCGACAAAAGGGTTTTTTAATTATAATTTGTCCTGATAAATGAGCCAGAAGTTAGAAACAGAGAGAATATTTTTTGAATATACTGGGTGTATTTTAAATTTTGGCGTGGATGGCTAAGTCCGAAACAATGAGAGATTAGCGAAAAATACTAAAAGGAATAGTAGGTACCTCTACCTACCTATTTATGTCAGACTTAATGAAAATCATCAGAATTTGATCCTTATTAGCGACACTATCAATGGTGTAAGTGTGTAACTAATAATACAGCGTGTTTTATTTTTCCTGACCAGGAAAATAGGTACCAAGGTACAGCTTGGCAAATTAGAGTAGAAAACCGGAAGTCGCCCCTGTGCTCTCGCTACCAGCACTTTGAATGTTTTTCTTTTCACTTATTACGTTAGTTTTATGGCACAATAATAAATCTAACAAACCTGTGTGCTTTGTTTACATCAAACAAAGATTTTAAATCGTGGTCAGCAAATCAAAAGATTGGTTTCGTTTCAAGACGTTCGCACGAGGCGAAAGAATTATGGAGAAAAGACGGTACCTACCTACCTAGTTTATATTTGTATGTAGGTATGTACCTATGTAGGTATCAACTGCTTACGAAGCCAACGGGTAATGTGACCACAAAATAAGACCACGGACTGTTGGTCATTTCGTTGTTGATTAAACTAGTGTGGTAGGTACCTACGGTCAGCAAAGGAGACAAGTTTTTTTTTTAACGTGTTAAAATCATCAAATGAGTCCTCCCACCCAGGGCGGGACGGGAAGAACTGTCGGACTCGTACTGACTAAAATTGACAATCCTTCAATAGCCCTTTACGTTTTAGGGTCACGGTTACCTCATAAATTATCAAAGGCCTTACCACGAGCTCTTAACGCGATCCTGTTTAGGCTGTGGGAAAGAGATGGCGCTAGACGACTTGTATAGCTCTGTCTCTTTCCCACAGCTTAAATTGGATCGTATTAAGAGGTCGTGGTAAGGCCAAGGTAACCGTAACCGGATCAGGGGTCGCGGGACTATTAAAAACAGTCGTGCGGCCCCTGATCCCTAAACCTAAAAATAATATAACCTACAAATTATTTAGTCGTACAAATTGCTTGCCCACACAGTATTCATTATTACTGAAAAACAACGGAAGGTAGAAACGAACCTTTTTGCCAATATTTTTGTAAACTACCCTCTTTCCTTACTTTCTTGGATATTCACGCAAAATGAGAAGTTTTGTAGGTAGAGAGAAATTTTCATCTTGTTTATTTAGCCTGTTTGGGTATTTCGCAAAATTGAGTTCGCGTTTTTTCCGCCATTTTCTTTATCTACGCTTGTCATGTCATAAAATTGTGCAAGAACGGGATAGGTAGATAAGTTCTTTATTGTATGGAAAGGGTACGAGATAATAAGGTTTTTTTTTTATAAAATTGTTATTTTTCTACATTCTGTGAATAGTCTCTAATAATTGACAAGCTAAAGGAGCGTAGCAGGAGGCGTTCGGCGGTAATGGGCGACTCGCCGTCCGATCATGGACCATGATCTGGGTGTCGAGTCTGCTAATTATTAGTCAGAATGGCGCCACAATGGCATTTCAATTGTAGTGCTTATTCGAACCATTTTTTACTGCTGAGTAAAAAATGGTTCGAAAATTGAAAAGCCATTGACACCCTGGTCGACGGCTCGCTGTGTCACGATAATGGAGCCACCACATTTCCGTTCTTAACGTGGTCCCATAAGTGACTAACTTTCATTTTAAGTTCTTGTACGTAACTAAATTTTAAACTAATCTTGTACAGTACATTAAAACTAGTTACGTTCCTAGGTAAAACACGTTTTCTAAGTAAAACAATAAATCCATGTATAAAACTTTACCTTATGTAAAACATAACTGCACTTTATGTAACAGCAGTCTACTATATTACCTCGTAGCTACCTGCACGTAATACATTACGAATATCATCCTTACTGCTTTGAAATAAGGACTAACCCTTTGACGGAGTCTAAAGCCAGTTTTAAACTGCCTCTATGGTCTTGTGGTCCAGCAGACGATCTCCGGCCACCGTAGGCGCGGGCATGCGGGCAGCGAGTAAAGGGCAACTCGCTGCCCGACCATGGACCATGCCCGGGTCGACGGCGCGTTGTGTCCCACGCGCGCCTCAAAGAGCGTCAGCATACTGACGGGGCCCCCCTCTCAGAGGGCCACAGCCTGCCGGGGTCGCGGGATTATTTCCTTACCGTGACCCCGGAACATAAAGGGCTATTGAAGGACACCGTGGATTTTAGTCAGTACGAGTCTGACAGTCCCTCCCGCCCTGCCCGTGGGAGGACTCATTTGATGATTTTACCACGTTAAAAAAATGATCTTGTGCAAGCGCGTCTTGGGTTCGATATCCGGGTCTAGCAAAAAATAATATGGAATTTTTGTATTAGCATTTTGCGGAAACGCTCCCTTAGAAAGAAATGGGAAAGGTATGTGTCATCAAAAAACTATTCACCCAATTGGCTATTTCGCTCAAAAAATGAATTAGTCAGAAAGATGGATTTTCAAAAAATATTTGACTCGTATATTTTCTTTTGTTACGTAAATAAAATTGACAAAGATACAACGGTTCTAAAAATTACAAAACGTCACAAAGCCCCACTCCCGAATTTCGAAGCGTTTTATTATTGTCCATATTCATCATCTTCATCAGCCTATAATGTTCCCACTGCTGGGACACAGGCCTCCACTCTGTGAGAGGGAGTGGGCCATAAACCACCACGCAGGCCCAGTGCGGCTTGGTGGATGTCACATGTTTTCGAATTTTTGGTTCTAGGCATGCCGGTTTTCTCACAATGTTTTCCTTCACCGTTTTGAGAGCAGTGGTGATGAAATAATTTACACAAAGTAATGCGCCTGGCTGGATTCGAACCCACGACCTACAAATTCGTAAGTCGGGACCGATACCATTGGGCCACCACTGCTCTCAATGCTCATTGATTTAAAAAACAAAAAATACGCGTCCATTATTTTTTCAATACTTTATTTGACGGACTAAACAAATTTTTAATTTATTGATGTAGTAAACTACATGTAAACTAACCTATTGAATCTATGTTACTTATACAACTGAAAAAACTTCAGTGATGTAACCAAAGAAACACATTTACAAAACCGCGTTTGAAGCTGGTAACACTTTGATAGACTTGCATTACCAGCTGGCCTCTTTTTTTGAAGTGGTCACTTTATTGCGTTTGATGTTTTTGAATGTTGGCAACATTGATTAAAAGAGTTAGTTTACTTGATCTATTTATTCGGCTGTCTCGTTTACTCTGTGTCGAAGGCAATAAATGACTCAGCTTATAACTGGGCATTACTTTGTGTAATTTATTTCATCACCACTGCTCTCATAACTGTGAAGGAAAACATCGTGAGGAAACCGGCATGTCCTAGAACCAAAAATTCGAAGACATGTGACATCTACCAACACGCACTGGGCCAGCGTGGTGCATTATGGCCCACTCCCTCTCACAGAGAGGAGGCCTGTCTCCCAACAGTGGGAACATTTATAGGCTGATGATGATAGATAATTACTCCAGAACTGAGTCATCAGCACCAGCATTAGACCAGTCAACATATCCCTACCCGAGCAGGTTTACTTTTTTAATGCCAACTTAGTTTTGGATCCAAGCCTGCCGTTATCGCGGGACTAACGATTTCCCGTGACCCCACAACGTAAAGGGCCATTGAAGGACACCGTGGATTTTAGTCAAGTTCAAGTCTGACAGTCCCTCCCGTCCTGCCCTGGGTGGGAGGAATCATTACATGATTTTACCTCGATAAAAAAAAAACTTCGTTTTCGAGTCTTAGGCTTCCAGTATGGCTATTCTCTAAGAGTCTAAGCTGTATAGCCTTATATGCAGCGCTTATAGTACAGCTTGAAGCTACAAACTGTCAATCCGTAAAGCCCTTTCCATCATCGGACTACAAGTCATACGGAAATGCGCCATCGATATATCGTGGCGCAATACTTTTACTGTGCGCACAGCAGAGGAGTGGATTTCCCTGCCGCAGTCTTTGTCTCCTAACAGCTATAACCTTGGGGTTTTCAAGTCAAGAGTGAACAGGTTACTTCTAGGCAAGCGTGCTTCACCGTCGACCACATCTTCGCTTGCCAACAGGCGAGATACTAGTAAAACGCCAGCATACCGCCAAAAATACAAAAAAATGGTTTTCTCTGGGGCAGTAATACATTCAAAACGGTGAAGGAAAACATCGTGAGGAAACCGGCATGTCCTAGAACCAAAAATTCGAAGACATGTGACATCTTACAAGGGCCTGGGCCCGCGTGGTGGGTTATGGCCCACTCCCTCTCACAGAGAGGAGGCCTGTGTCCCTGCAGTGGGAACATTATACGCTGATGATGATGAGTAATACACCTCCTACCTAGCCTTTCAGAGATTACAACCGTGATACTGTTTTGTTTATATTTGGTCGGTAATTGGTGCTGTCCTATCCCGGCCTGCTTTCGTTAGGGAGTGATTCGGGTTAAGCTATTTTGGGATTGTTATATTTGGGACTGAATTCTTTTGAAGTATCTCCTTAAATTGGATTTACTAGCCGTAGCTTTGGTTAAAAAAAAGCATGTCAATAATTCAATATAATTATGAAAATTAGGTACCTATTTAAATTGCTAATCCATTTGAGATAGTAATCATGGAGTCAGCGCCATCACTGCGGAAAATTCTTGGTACTTGAAAAACATGATTAAGTTTTGTTTTTCTCATTTATGTAAAATCCGATCTTCCGGATTAAGCCGCGCTTGCCGAGGTTGGTCTGTGGATGGTTGACCATCTCTTATAGCGAGTTTCCTCCGTGCCTCGGAAAGCACGTAAAGCTGTTGGTCCCGGCTGTCATTTGTAAATCTTTGACAGTCGTTACTGTTAGTCAGAAGCTCTAAAGTCTGTTAAACAGTCTTACCATAGGGTATTGTATTACCCAGTTACTGGATTGTGGAGCTCTGATAGGCAGTCGCTCTATGTAAAATACTGATATTCAGCTGCATCTGGTTCGATTGGAAGCCGACCACAATGTAGTTGGGAAAAGGCAGGCAGATGATGATGAAAAAAAAAACTCTTGTTATTTTATAAGTGCCCATTGTGCCATTGAGGTCTACTTGAAAACAATTAATATTTTGTTTATCAACAGAAACAATGATAATTGTGCAGTTGCAACTCAATCCGAAGGTTTAAAATTCAGTTGTAAGATTTACCCCAAACACTAAATAACAAGTCGAGTAAAATAAAAGATTGTAAATTATCCGCTTAGCAACGATATAGACGCAAAAAGTGTTACTGATTCGCGCCAAAATAAAAAATGGACACTGTATTAAATTCAGAACACCGTTGTTCTTATTTCCGTTATTTCAAATTAAAGTCGATTAAAATACTTTACCTACACGATTTATTTTATGACAGAAACTCGATCAATCTTAAAATCGTTGTTGGAGGAAGTTGAAAGAACTCATTATTAAAAGAGAGATAAAGAACATTGTAAAATAAATGATCTATGCATATTTTGGAAACCATTATAGTAAAAAAATTACAGGCATTAATTTCGTTTAACATTTTTTTAAGATATTCGGATTTTCTGCCCTAAAACACAAAATAAAGTCTATTTTTAGACAATCTATGTTTTAGAATCATGGTTCATAGTGTCATGTACTCATTTCAAGACGTAAATTTTCCGGACATGTCCGGTAATATAGTGCTTTGTCCGGAATGCGGGGGGAATCTGCCAGGAATTTCTACAATCCCAAAATAAAAAGCTTAACGAATCAATAAATGGTAAAAATAAAATGGCAGTTTGTTGACGCGCCCGCGTAAAAAATTCAAAGTTTCGCTTCAGGATTTATTGTGAAGAAATCCGGAAATTTCATCCGATGTCCGGAATTTCGATTTTTCGATCTGAGTACCCTATTTGTGAAGTACTTTCCAAGTTAAACCATGAACTTTGTAGACCGCCCTAGGCACTGAACCTCCTAAGCTCTCCATACAAGGAACACAGCTTCCACGAACGCGATTTCTACATAATTTCCTCGTATTACGGCTAACCTTTTCACCGGGAAAGATATTTATGGCAGTAAGAACTTCAAATTACATCAAATGTCATTCGGCTTCCGTTATCTGACTTTGGAGATTTGCGTCACTTAGGCCCGTATTACAGAACGAAAATAAAGCACTGATCTCTATTAAAATCTAGATTTCATCCAATCAAATGCCTTGAATCTAGTTTTAAGTAATACTTGAGTATTGAGTGACGTTCTGTAGTACGGACCTTAGTGTACGAAAGGAAAGTACACAACGCAACTCCACACCGCGTGAACTATACACTTAATCAACTTTTTTCATTATTGTTTTTATTTCTTTAATAACGCTCCTTATTTAACTTGCTGGAAATCTACATTTAAAACACTCCCGCCGAAACTGTACATCCGGTTTGTCTATTGCCGTAAATAGGAAACCAAAGACAAATTGAGTTCAAAAGTAGACTCACCGAAGCTTCCTTGGACGAAAAGAAAATAGGTTTTTATCAAAATAAGTTTATGTTGTTTGTAGAAGTTCAGTAAAGCTATTTTGTTATTTTTTAATCTCAGGAACAATCGCCTATAATTTGATATACTTAACGGAAATAAGAACAACGGTGTTCTAATACAGTAGCCATTTTTTATTTTGGCGCGAATTGGTATCTCTTTTTGTATCCATATCGTTATAAGCTAAGGAAAATTTTGCGTTTGGTAGCCATAGATTCTTGAGAAAGGTTATAGGCTATTTAAGATCAAAATTAGAAATGGCGGGCGTATCCAAAATGGTGGAAAATAAAATGAAGAAACTTTGCAAAATTCGTAAGAAAACTACTCAAAATCGCTTCCGCCCACAAAAAAGCAATCAGGAAATACAAACATACAATTCAACAGATATAAATAGATATAAAGAAAGATGAAGTACAAGAAGACCCATCAACCGAACTATTAAGCCAATAAAACTATTTAAACGGTCTCTAAGCAACGAATAGTTTGCTAGAAAGAGACGGCGACATTCCGAGCAAGATGTCCGAAGTCCTAGGAAGATTTAAAAATAAAAATAGTACAAGAAAACCTGTTTGGGATGTTGTCCGGACAAGATGCTAGATCAGGGGCTCTCAAACTTTGCGTCGTAAAGAGTACATACCGCTCTTGACACGCGAGAGTCGACCATTCTCTGGATTGATATTGCGTGGAACCAAGATTCTATTAAAGAAGAAGATAGTCTCATTGATCTCTTTTGCAGCTACAAACCCAGATTCACGTGCTCTGATTTCGTGGAGTTTGGAACCTGGTATTATTGTTATTCATCTGGTATCAACTAGCTAGGGTGCCGAGAAAAAAATCTAAGCCAGTCACCTTAGGACGAGTTTTCACTCTTTTACTTTACAGCGTCTTTCCAGTATGTACAGCGTTTCTTGTATGAAAAAATGGAACAACGCTTCTAGAGTGCGAAGAAGGAACTATTTTTTTCCTTGAAAATTGTCAATTTGAAATTGTCAAAGTTCCAGTTTACTAACGTCTCAAATACTGAAAACTCGTGGTACTGTAAGTGCGCCGCGAGCTCAAAAAGTTTGAGAAACCCTGTGCTAGATGATTATGGCGGTAACACGCGCGTGGCTTTCGCCCGTGATTTGAATTTCGAACCCAACCGTCTGGATTTGTTCTATTTTGTTTTTTTTTTTGTTAGTGGCCAGTGATTTGATGAATATGATCTGTGGGGAATTTTTGAGTATGAAGGTTGGTTATTTGGTATGGTTTTAAGAAAAGATAGTGACTTGACATACTATTGATTAAAGAGGTATTTTAGTGATAAAACATTTTTTCGGCTATTTTTTGTTCAACAATATTTACTAAGTAAATACAGCCTTTTTGAACTAACTCCTAACAATCATAAAGCGACTAGCTAAAAATACATAGAGAATAAAACTTTTCAAACCGAATATTAAATCAAGAACTTCGTACTTAAATTGCCCTTTTTTCATAAGCCTGACCTTTGCAACCCTGTAAAGGTTTTTTCTTTGAAATACTAACCTATAAATAAAATATTTATATACGGAAATACTGCCCACGCAAATTCTTTCATTGAAAAGTTTGACAAAAGGGTACGGAATCTGTATTAGGTTGTTACCATAAATATTCAATTCATTAATTAAATTGCTACCTTTATTAATACCATCAAGTAGTGGTATCGGCCCCGACTTGCGGTTACGAGTTGTAGGTCGTGGGTTCGAATCCAGGCATTACTTTTTGTAATTTATTCCATCGCCACTGCTCTCAAAATGGTTAAGGAAAACATCGTGAAGAAACCGGCATGTCCTAGAACCAAAAATTCGAAGACAATGTGACATACAACAACCCGCACTGGGCCCGCGTGGTGGATTATGGCCGACTCCCTGTCACAGACAGGAGGCCTGTGTCCCAGCAGTGGGAACATTAATGGGCTGATGACGGTTACCATTAAGTCCAATAGCGAGTATCAACTAGAAACCCGTCCGGCTTCAGTTGCAGCCAATTTATAGACTAAAACCTTCCTCGAGAACCATACTATCCATTAATGATCATCATCTTCCTGCCCTCATCCCATTTTACTTGTGGTCGTCGCAACACGTTTTCTTCAAGGAATGTAGATTTGACACGGTAGGACAGAAGTCACGCGCGAGACTAAACGTTAAAAACAAAACCAAACGAGAGAAGATAAACGGAAAACGCAAAATAAATCCAGTTCTCTTAAGAACTTCTCTAATTCCTCAAAATTCCTCGCAATCGCAAAGTCGAGAGAGATAAATGATGCGACCTCTAAATGACATAAAACAGACATTTACACTTATAATAACAAAAAGTCTTTGCCTCGACCACATTAGTGAAGAAAAAAAGTATATTTTTCTTCCCGCTTCTTATCTATGGCTACCGGGCGTCCGTAAAAAAAGGTACGTTTGAAAAAGGAATAAAAAAAATGGCGGCATGCGCGGGAAGCGTGTTTTTAATTGGGTCTGTAGGTTTGGTTTGGAATTTAAACGTTATATAAAGTCTGGTAACTTTGTATGTTTGAGTAATTAATTAATTTGTTGCTATAGACAGTTACTGTAATTAAAATAATTGCCTATGTCTTGAATTTTACGAGTATGTTACACATTTTTTATTTTTAAAGAGTCTTATAATTTGGGATTGCGTAGATTACGAATACAAAGGCTTATTCATGCCCGAATCTAAAAATATGTACTTTTGCTAGCGGGTTTTTCCATAGGGATTTTTTCCGTAGCAGTTCGGCCTCTGGATTAGTGCACGATTGATGGCAAATGACGCGAACGTGATTCAAATTTTCATAACATTACATCCTCAATTTTATCATCATCAGCTAGCCTTTTATATTGGAGTTGTCTTCGAGTGCTTTTCCACCAGAGATGTGCTATGCTACGTTGCTGCGGATGCGTTTGATATCCACCAATCATATTCATTGGTTTAGATAGCACAGCACTGGTGGAAACGAATTCAACTAAGTGTGAGAACGAGGCGTGCTATGGGTCGTCTTCCCTACTATCGATACATCGCATAGCTCGAGCTACGCATCTTCCTAGCGCAGCTACTTTGCGGCGGCGCATCTTCATAGCACATCTTACTCGCACCGCTAAATAGCGTAGCATCAGTGGAAATGGTCACACAGTTTCGTAGCTCAGCTTTTACACTCTCGCAGCACAGCTACATAGCACATCTCTGGTGGAAAGGAGCCCTAACTGACTGCATACAGCTACCTGTATGCCAGTATTTTATACGAGTATGGAGCGACTGCCTATCTGACTTCAACAGTAAGAGTGTATAAACGATACCCCTCGGTAAGACTGGTTGCCAGATTTTCGGGGGCACTGATTACCTGTGAATACTGTCAAAGATCTACAAACGATAGCTGGGACCTGGGAAACTCGGTACCTTATAGATGGTCACCCATCAAGATTCACCCAGAGCATTGCTTATTTTGTTTGCTTAGCCTACTCTGTCCCACTGCTGGGACAAAAGCCTCTACCTTCGCTTCGGAACCAGTCCTCACGGCTCTTAAGCATGACTTAACCTTCAAAATCGAAACATATGGCCGTTGAAACCTAGCCACGAGCTTCTCAGTAACTCCCAAAAATAATTTCATTCAACATACACATCACACTATGCGTTGTTGCCATTCAGTGCAGATTGACAAATATCACAAAATCACAACGTGATTTGAATAACTAGAAGCGTGAATCATTGTCGGCCATGCTTCTACGAGTTTTGATTAAACCTAATCGATTAATGAGGCTTTTAAACGATCTCATGTGTGCACAGGTCATTTTCGGAGAGGCAATGGAACGGTAGATTGGTGTTTTGGGCATGCAGATTTTGGTTGAGGCATTTGGGCGTTTGATTCGATCGAAAAAATGGCATTTTGAAGTCTTGAATTAAACTTTGAATTGATTAAAAAGGACAGGAGAACTTTTCTGATGGCTTCAACCTTGTGTCAAGTGAAGAGTTTGGTTACTATTAAGAGCGTTATCGCAAAATTGAGTAACTCGAAAAGTAGCGGCGACTGGCGGTGAGTGCGCCTGTGTGCGTGGTGCACCCTTCTTGATACACACACGTACAGAGGCAGGGGCGCGTAACACGGCTCACTAAGGTTTACTTATAATTGTATTGAGAAAAAAATACAAGATATGGAACGTGTTATTATGATAAAGAAATACAAATATTATAAGAGATTGAAACTTGTAGCATAAAGGTAATATATTTATACCTCTCCTAACTTATTATAAATGCGAAAGTGATTTTGTTTATTTATTATACTTTTACGTTAAAACAGCTGAACGGGATTTTTTTTAGCTTGTTAAAATCATCAAATGAGTCCTAACGAGGACATAGGATACCTTTTCTCCCGATATTCCCACGAGATCATGATCTATGCGGGTGACACCGCGGGGTGCAGCTATTCCTTACTAATATTAGAAAGAGAAAAGATTTGTATGTTCGTATATTTGTATGTTTGTAATGGATAAACTCAAAAATGATATGACCGATTTTAAAAATTCTTACACCTCCATAAAGATACAGTATCAGTGGATATATATATGGTCTATAACTTTATCGACATCCACGCGGGCCAAACCGCGGGCGGAAGCATATATTTTATATATAATATTTTAATTCCAAACCATTTTTAGCTCAAAAACGGCTGGATCGATTTTCATAATCTTTGATTTGTTGGATTTTTCTCCGTCCCGAGAAGCAGAATACTTATCGGAAATATTGACGATAAAAATGTTTTTCATACGTACATTTAATATGAAACGGATTTTTAATGAGATCTCGAAAACGGATTGACTAATTTCGATGATTTTTTTGTGGGGTGTACGGTAGATAGGTAGGGAAGATAATTTTGATAGGGTGGGTAGTAGGGTAAGGTATAATAGGCAGGTAGGTAGTTAGTACACTAGTCGGATAGGTAGAGTAAGTTGGATAGGTGGGCAGGTAGATTTATTCGCCGAGTTAGCTGGAGCCCAATCGCGCTATTTTCTTTTCAACGAAATCGCAATTGAACCGCTAACATAACACAACTTTTTGACAGTTTCGTATCGCGCTAAAATTTTGACAGCAAGTTGAGACGCACCGCGATCGTAGCTGGAACGTAACCACTGTCAAACGTAAAGTTGATGGGAAGCTACTTTTTTAGGATCGTTATTGCATCGTTGGAGTGTTTTGTCATTGTTGTGAAGTGATTCTTAGTGAAAATCTTGCAAAAATAACAACATTACCATGTACGACTACATAGATTTATTGGAGAAATCTCATGAATACGATCCAACTTTGGTTAGCGTTTGAACTTACAACGCAATACCAAAATCAGAACTGCTGAATCGAAACCTAACCACTGTCGCAATCGAACCATAACGTTATCGTATACGTTTGCAGACGTTTTAAATTAGCGCGATTGGCCTCCTGGTGTAGGTACTCGTATTTAAGAAAAACATGAAATATATTTTTAGTAATATACAGGGTGTTTCTTTAAAATGGGACAAAAGGGAGAATCCGAATCCATAAGAGATACGGGAAAACTATCTTAGAACCCTTTAGCTCTTTTTTGATGTTGACAATTTTGGCGTTTTTATTTTTTTGGTCAAGTGTGAGTTGTCCACAGAAATGAGTGAAGTGGGTCAAATTTATTTTTTTGTGCCGTTCGACTCTGTTTCATGTAAGGATTATTTCATTGTATCACAAGAAAGAAATCGGGACGGCGGAAGTTGGTCAAAAATTGCAAAATATTTTTTCATACAAATTATTTGAATGAAAAAAATTATCACTTTTTTTATGATGTTATTTGATTTAGTGTCTATCAAGGATAATTTCAATGTATGGGAAGGAAAATAAAAAAAATGGAAAAAAGTGGGTCAAAAGAGCAGTAAAGTTTCTTCTAACAGCATAAAGTTTATCAGTAGTAGTCAGTATTTCATTAGATTTGACCCACTTCTGTTGCCCAGACATTTTCCTTCCCGTGCAATGAAATGATCCTTAATAGACACTAAATCAAATAACATCATAAAAAAGTGATAATTTTTTTCGTTCAAACAATTTGTATGAAAAAATATTTTGCAAAATTTGACCAACTTCCGCCGCACAGTGTTTCGTCTAGTACAAGCTAGCGGGACAAAATTCATGACGTCATTTCCAGGAATTCGTGATAAGAACTTGTAGCCAACCCTTCCCAGGTAAGGAATTCAAAACAAATATTTGTTTGTTACTTCAACAAGTAATTTTGTGGAGGGGTTAATGTTCATTATAAAGGAAGTGCAATTTTCATTTGTAAATAAGTTGCATTTTTAGCACACTTGTGACACCATCTCAAATATTTGATATGAAAGTGAAACGATTTTCTTGTTATGGATTGTACTATTGAGGGTATGTACTTACTATTTTGACTTGATTTGAAAAAAATACATGCACTTTTTTGCCCAAATTAGAGTTTATAAGTATGTGGAAATAATCCCACATATTTTTTCTTAACTTCAAACTTTAAAGGGTTGCAACTTTTTGTATCCCAATGTATCCGCCTAGATTTTTCTGTATGTTATAATTGAAACATTCAGACGTAGGTTGCTTTAGTTCTTGGCACCCGAAACCGCCCGCAGATGAAGTAATTTACTTTCTTTCAGAACGAGCCATAGCTATGATAAATGTATGTATGTACATCGATTACTCCCAGGTTTCTAGTCCGATTAGTGTGATTCTTTTTTTGTTCGATGCAGTATACTTGCCATTTGGTCTCGTAAAAAATTCATCCAATTTGGTTCAGTACTTTTTATTTTGTGAGCATTTTTATTAATTTCGGCTACTTGAATATCTTTACTTTTTGCGTGTTTGTTACGCGATTACTCCGTCAATTGTAGACCGATTTTCAAAATTCTTTTTTTCTTGTACTAGGGATCGTTCACGTTCGTGATATTAGTAAACAAAAGTAAGAAATTTGGTGACCATCTTGCATGCACACCTTTGGACTTAGGGAACACTTAGAGAACACAAAACGACGTAAGACACCTTATTTATACGTAAACAATTAAAATAAGTAAAAAAATAATTTTGTCTCGCTAGCTCGTACTAGACGAAACACTGTGCGCCGTCCCGATTTTTTTCTTGTGATACATTGAAATGATCCTTACATGAAACAGAGTCGAACGGCACTAAAAAAAATGTTGACCAATTTCACTCATTTCTGTGGACAACTCACACTTGACCAAAAAAATAAAAACGCCAAAATTGTCAACATCAAAAAAGAGCTAAAGGTTTCTAAGAAAGCGTTTTCCCGTATCTCTTATGGATTCGGATTTCTTCCTTATGTCCCATTTTAAAGAAACACTCTGTATTTTGTAAAAACATAAAATAGCAATAATTTTAATTTTATAATACAACTAGTATTTGCGCGTTGCGCGAGCTGCAAGCAGCTCGCGGGGTCTATTTTTGAAAAGTATTTCTTACTTAGAATTTTTTGCAGTCGCCATTTTAGATTTTGATTTTGACCTTACTATCGGCTTTAGCATCCTCGAAAACTATTAAAACGACTCCCATGATGAACAATTCAAAAATGATCGCAGCCGCCATCTTAGATTCTGATTTAGACTTCACTATCGGCTTAAGCACCCTCGAAAACCATGAAAACGGCATCCAATATAAAAAACATGATTTTTTGAAGTCGCCATCTTGGATTTTGATTTTGACCTCACTACCGGCTTTAGCATCCTCGAAAACCATGAAAACGACTCCCATGATGAACAATTCAAAAATTATCGCAGCCGCCATCTTGGATTTTGATTTTAACCTTATCATCGGCTTTAGCATCCTCGAAAACCATGAAAACGACTCCCAGGATGATTATTACGAAAATATCGCAGCCACCATCTTGGATTTTGATTTTGACCTCACTATCGGCTTTAGCATCCTCGAAAACCATGAAAACGACTCCCATGATGAACAATTCGAAAATGATCGCAGCCGCCATCTTGGATTTTGATTTTGACTTCACTATCATCTTTATTACCCTCGAAAACCATGAAAACGACATCCATGATGATATCTTTGAATTTTTTGGTGTCGCCATCTTGGATTTTGATTTTGACCTCACTATCGGCTTTAGCATCCTCGAAAACCATGAAAACGACTCCCATGAACAATTCGAAAATGATCGCAGTCGCCATCTTGGATTTTTATTTTGACTTCACTATCAGCTTTATCACCCTCGAAAACCATGAAAACGACATCCATGATGATGTCTTTGAATTTTTTGGTGTCGCCATCTTGGATTTTGATTTTGACCTCACTATCGGCTTTAGCATCCTCGAAAACCATGAAAACGACTCCCATGAACAATTCGAAAATGATCGCAGTCGCCATCTTGGATTTTGATTTTGACTTCACTATCAGCTTTATCACCCTCGAAAACCATGAAAACGACATCCATGATGATATCTTTGAATTTTTTGCTGTCGCCATCTTGGATTTTGATTTTGACCTCACCATCGGCTTTAGCATCCTCGAAAACCATGAAAACGACTCCCATGATGAACAATTCAAAAATTATCGCAGCCGCCATCTTGGATTTTGATTTTGACTTCACTATCATCTTTATTACCCTCGAAAACCATGAAAACGACATCCATGATGACATCTTTGAATTTTTTGCTGTCGCCATCTTTGATTTTGATTTTGACCTCACTATCGGCTTTAGCATCCTCGAAAACCATGAAAACGACTCCCATGATAAAATTCTCGCTTCGCTCGCCACCTACCCTTCGCTCAACTTGGTCTCGCAGGTTCGCTCAACTCGGTCTCGCAGGTTCGCTCCACTCAGGACCTACCTACCTACCTAGATAAAGTCTTGTATGCAACTGTTATAATTAGGTATTAAAACACTCATAAACAATAGTTGCATAAATAACTACTTATTACGAATAAACTCTATTTTTAGATTGTACAAAACTTACCTTTAAAACATAGAACATGACTACAATTATATCATAAGTACAAAGAATACTTAAATTAAAACTGCTGACGACCTCTGGATTATCTGTTAAAACTACGTAACGCACACTAAGGCGCGCGGGGCCGCGAGCAACACAGGTCCGTCCTCTAGAAGCCCTCGGGCGCTACTGGCCGTACGCGCGACGTACATCAACTAATAAAGCATTATTTTAGAATTTTGTAATAAAAAAATGTGAAGGTGAAAAAATTTAAAAAAAAATATAAAGTAAAGGTAAAGTTTTATACTATAGTGTGCTTTACTTTTTTTGTTCTTTTCTTTCTTATTCTCATCATATAAAACAATGTTTAAAATGCACACATTTTAGATCAATATTGCTTTCGAATATTGTTTTTTTTTGCGTCAATTTAATTTTTATTTCAATATTCTAATCAATCTGCAACCTTGAAGACTGTATGACCAGTACATACATTTTTTTTTTAGATTTTTTCGTGTTACCATTTTGATACAAATGGCAGGAGAAAACCTAATGTTTAACGTTTGCTTGAAATTGGCTGTCGGAAAATTGCTATTTCTTCTAATATTAACTATTATAACAAAATTCTAATCAATCTACGAACTAAAACAAAGTCAGATTTATGATTTTTCATTGAAATATTATGCGATTACCCTTTTAAAACAAATATCGAGGACTTGGAAAAGTACGTATTTTTGGTCAACCACCCAAATTATGTGAGCAGCCTCTTAAAGCAAGCGTGCTTCACCGTCGGCCATTATATCATCGAGATAGTGGTCAAAAGCTAGCAAATCATTCAATTAAAAAAATTAAGCGGAGGTAATTACAGCCTATGCTTGGGTCGCAGGACTGTCTAAACAGGCATACTTGACCCTGGAACATAAAGCGCAATTGAAGGAACACGGTGGATTTTCGTCAGTACGAGTCTAACAGTCCCTTCTGGTCCACCCAAGGCGGGAGGACTCATTAATTACTGATTTAGCCACCAAAATAAACTGCTTGATTTCTGTTAATAATAATCAGCATGTGGAACGATTTTTACTCAATCCATAATATATAAAAGTAAAACCTGAAATGTAAAAATAGACTTGTAGTCAATTAGCATTGACCGCACGGAGGTCAATATTACAACATGAAACAACAGGGCTTATTATTAACACATCTGTTTAACCGATGGAGCATCTGTGGTGCAACTGTAACCTAGACTGGTCCTGCATTTCATAGGACTAAGGGACTTTACCCATTTTGCGACGCCATTGCAATTCTACCGTTTTCAACAACTAGTGAAAATCAACCTTTCCTTAGTTTTGTTGGTTTATTTGATTTAATAATGTACAAAAATCAATCCTTAGTCGATTCCGTAATAATCATGTGGGAATGTGGGATCAGAGTCAAACAGCTTTTACAAAACTCTTATTGAATTTACTCGTATTTTCAAAAAAACAAAATGCTACACGTCTACGTCTTTTAAATCATAACGCCATCTTCCTATTCATTCTTCGCTCTCGCTCTCTCATATATCCATCCCTTTCGTACACTCTTACGTTCCATTTCCCACAATCATTACCTACATCGTAGGTATTTACTCTAAAACACAGCTTACCTCGCTACCCAAAATTATTCATGTCTCACTTCTAATCTGTACTTTGAGTCGAACGGACGTATAACCGAAGTGACTTATAACTTGGCTAATACAATTTATCTTCTTTATCTTTATCTTTACATATAATAAAATCGTAGAGCTGTCATTCCTGTACATTGAATATTTTTTTCTTTTTGTATTTTTTTTCGAGATAAGGAATCGATTTTGATGCCAAATCAACTTTTTTTTTCTTTCGAAATTTTTTATGTTTTTTTGATTTGATCTATCTCTTAAACTACTGAAAAGTTGTCGATCAAATTTTCCTCAAATATTCCTAATAATATGCTTCTGTTGATAGGCTATGTATCATTACGCTATTTTTCCTGGGAGATAAGTAATTTAAAATTTTGTTGTTTTTATCTGTTTGTTTTTAGTTGGAAGCTAAACCACTGGATATTATTTAGTCAATTTTTCCCCAAATATTCCTTAAACTGCTCTTCTATTAATAGGATATGTATAATTACGCTATTCCCTTTGGGGGATTAGCAATTTTATAATTATGTTGATTTTCAGTCATTGTTGACATTTGTATAAGAACCGCTATTTGAAAACACTGTCAGCGTACCAGCCAGTCTGGTTGGTATCCTGCTTGACTTTCGTGCAAGGGGTCTCTGGATCAAATCTCGCTGTTTCTTTTTTTCACTTTTTGAGTTTTCTTATATTTGTCCTGAGAGTTTCAAATAATTAAAAAAAAATGTGTATATTTTTATTTCAATATTATTCGCGATTTTAAATTATTGTATTGTATAATTATTACTATTTTTTTTTCAATAGTTTTGTAGGATATAAATATACACTGATTTAAATTGTAGGTAGTAAGTTGGATATTTTTTTAAATTGTAATTGTTTCGAGGTGTGGAATTTTAAAGATTAGAAAAAAATGTGTTTATTTATGTTTTGAATTGGTGTTCAAACCAGTGCATAGATTCTGTTTTAAACGACGACAAGTTGTACTCATCGAGTCAGATGATTAGTTATTTTTTAGGTATCACGCGGAATGCAAGGGAGAAGAGCAATGCTATCGTACGTTCAATTTGCAGCGATACTGTAAATCAACCCAAAAATGATAGTCTAATGTTCAAAATAAACACGGTTCTTTGAAATTAATGTCGCTCAATTATGGACGTTTCCTATGCAAACTATGTACCTAGATATAACATTATTGATCTAAACTAATAATAAAAATGCAAGTATGTTTGTTTTTTTACCTTTTCACGCATTACTACCTACTGAATCGATCGTCCCAAAATTTAGCATATAGGTACGTTGTCAGGAGTATAGACACGGATATAAGGTATCTTACATCCCGAATAACAGAAGAGAGCTGTTGCCGAGAAAACAATTACGTTCATATTCCAGATGGCGCCACACGATCCGTATTGTTTCTCAAATTCTAAAATAACGCAAGCGAAGCCGCGGGCAAACACTAGTAGTTTATAAAAGCGAATACTTCGTTTAATTAAAGTTTTGGAACCTGAATTTCCTACAAGTTTCAGCTCATTTTTAAAAATACGGTTTATTTCTTCAGTGACCGGCCATTTATTTGGGTAACCTCATTAATGATCAATATGGCAATTTTATGCCCAGTTTTTTAAAGTTTTTGCCCTTGCCCCATCTTTATCTGGGACTGTTGTGTCGTCATAATCAGAAGCGAGCAATATTTAATACGTTTCAAACCCTATTCATCAAAATAACTGAACTGATTTTTATGAAATTTCACACACATGAGTAGGATATTTGAAATATCTAATTTTGAAAAAGATAATGTTGGTGTTTTCTAGGAGGATGATGTTTTTTTTGCGGCAAGTGGAAAATCTACTGGCTGCCATTTTACAATTCATGAAATGTTTCTCAAAAAGTTCTTTGTATACACTTGTATGTATTATATATGTATTCTAAACAGGTTTAAGAAGCAGATCCAATATAAATAACATATTCATATAATTCACGTGAGATCCCACACAAAACACGCTTACTAACCCCCGTTGACGTTTTTACAATTTCATACTATGTTTATCTTGGCAACACTGAAAATAAAACAAAACTTCTCTAATAAATCATGCTGGCAACCGGAATTCTTCTCCCTCGAGAATCGTACGGGACCCTAAAAAGTTTGTACATTAAAAGGCCTACTCGAGAGCAACAGGTTAAATTATTGCATTTTTTTTTTTTGCTACAAAAAAATAAGTTCGTTGAAAAAAAGTTGGCATTTGTATGTTGGCAGCGGGAGTTTCTTTTTTTGAAATTTGAAATGTGTTGGTGGTTAATGTTGCTAGATTAAATTCATTTTTTTACTTTTAAATAATGAGAGCATTGACCTTTGGATGTTTTAGAAGCTTTTGAAATGCTTAAGAAAGTATCCTCATTACTTCGGGGTCAATTCTCAAATAGAACAGTGTATTAGGTTTTTTCTGGTAGAAAGTTCTCAACTTCACAGTCTGTAGACCTTTTTTTACTATACCACCCAGGGCGGGAGGAAAAAATCCACGGTAATCCTTCAATAGCCCTTTACGTTCCAGTGTCACGGCAACCTGATGACACAGTCCCACGAAGCCTGTTAAAGATCGATTTGCAAAGGAGTTGTACCAAAATTTTTCAATTTTACTGAAAATAGAAAACAGTTTTGACTTCGGTATCCATAGTTTTGACTTAGGTATAGGATTGTCGATACAGTATCATTTTTTCTAAACCTTCTAAAGTAATGCCATGCAGGTTTAAACCCACGATCTACTTTAAATTCGTATGTCACACTCTACACTCGCAACTGCTCAAAAAACCAGCTTAACCTCAAAAGGCGACGACCATAGAGATATCTATCAAACCTTCTTACGTGAAAAACGAGGTGTAATTACATAAGCTTGTTACATTCAAAACAATAGTGCGGAACGACACCCGTCTGGCAACCTTACATAGCATAGACAATCACTTTCCATGCCGCGTCACTTTTTATTTTACTCGCAAACGTGGGAAGGTTTATTGTGTTGGCAACACTGTTTTATTGGCGGGAATGGAAATTATTATGTTGGTTATTTGATGGCGTTTTTAATTTATTGTGTGAATTTTATGTTGAGGTAGGCTATTTAAATGTGTCAGTTAAATTAATGTCGAGTATTTAAAATAAAATTTGATGGAGCATCCGTAAATTTTTGAAGGATAGAACCAAAATATTCGATATAATAGGGTATTTGACTGAAAAAATTCGAATTAGATTTGCAATTTATTGATAGCTCTATAAGAAAATTAGACAATGAATCGACTAATAAGACAATAGAACAGTTGACCTACCATGAACTTTTAACGGGATCCAGTCTAGGCTGTGGGAAAGAGATAGCGCTAGACGACTTGTATAGCTCTGTCACTTTCACTCGCCGGAACTGGCCAGGCGGTTGTAGATGCCCATCTGGCATTATGTTTTTGTTGAGTTTGCAGACGTACCCAGGTCCTGAGTTGACCGGATGGGATAGGCAAAAAGGGTGTGGGGCCGGCCACGTCCACATCTGAGCCTGTCCTTGCAAGTTCGTCTGCCGCATCGTTACCCAATGATCCACTATGTCCTTTTATCCATTGCAAGATGACCCTATTGTGGTTCGAAATTTTTTGCAATGCTAAGTGACATTCATAAATTAGGCTGGACGACATAATATTGCCGTTCAGCGCCGCCGCCGTTAGTACAGCCATACTGTCGGATAGAATTCTAATCCCGTAGTTAGAGATGTTTCTTTCCATGACTGCGGTGGCAGCTTGGGTGATTGCATACACATTCACATTGGAATATGGAGCTATGTTCCCCTAGCGGTAGAGATACTTTGATGTTGAGATCCATTGAGAATACACCAGCACCTGTGCCGGTTTTGGTTTTCGAGCCGTCAGCGCGCTACTTCATTTGGCCGGAACTGGCCAAATCAAGTAGCGCGCGGTATATGATTTGACCAGTCCTTTTCTATCCCGTTACATTTCACAAAATCAATGACACAGACAGAAGCGAAAGAAAAAGTGTTATAACACCAAAAAATAAGAATGCAGGTGTTTGCCCAGTCTATTTTCTTATTGCGGGCAAAAACAGTAGCTTAGGGCAGAATGGGAACAAATCGGTCTTTGCATAATGTAGTTGGCCGACCCTTACTAAGTGGTTCTGTAAGAATAATTAATTTACCCTTTTACTTACTTAAGATTTCGTAAGTTTTGTGTTGATTCGTATTTTCCACATACTAGCTTTTATCTAGACTTTACTCACGTGTCCTTTTGTTTTAGGACTGATTTTTCAATAGCCGGATAACCTCTAACTGAGGAATAAAAACCGGCCAAGAGCGTGTCGGGCCACGCACAGTGTAGGGTTCCGTAGTTGCCCATCAAAATACTTATGCGAACTAACTAAACTGATTCGCTGAATTTAATTTTAAAAAGAAGAATTTTCAAAATCGGTCCAAGAGTCTTTGAGAAATCGGGGAAAATACGAATTTAGAACCTCCTCCTTTTTTTGAAGTTAGTTAAAAATAGTTGACGATAAAAACTTACCTATCCTCAAAAAACATACCTATTAAAGCTGTAAAAATAAAGTTGACAAACTTACATTTGCAGTTGAATCCGATACATTTTGTTTAAGAAAATATGTAAATCCAAGTACATTTTATAAGTTGGTCGACTATTACTCGTAAAGTTGTAAAGCCTACTTAGTCATGACAATTTTCTTTTAAACTTCGTTATATATACAACTATTGTGAATTTTTTCACACCCCCAAACATAACCATTTAGCTGGTAGAGGGGGGGGGACACTCGAGTCGAGCAAAATTTAACACTTTAAAGCTTAATATTTCACAAACTAATTTTTTTATCAAAAAATTGTTAATGGAAACTATCAATATTTTTTAAAGACCTATTTAATGATACCCCACACTAAGGGGTACGTGAGAAAAAAAAATAACATCCCCACTTTACATGTACAGGAGGTACCCTAAAAAAAAATATTTTTCGAGATTTTATTTTACCACTTTTTCGGCACAACAAATCCGTATATTTACACCAAATTACAGCTCTCTAGTACTGTGCGTCTCTGAGCTAAACTGCGGACAGACGGACGGACGGACGGACATGGCGAAACTATAAGGGTTCCTTGTTGACTACGGAACCCTAAAAATGGCGGTTTGACAGCTTATCTAATAGATAATAATGTCAAACCGTTATCTGGCTATTGTAAAATCAGCCCTAAATGATTAAATCATCAAATGAGTCTTATACAACGAGTAACACCAAATGCGTAAAACCTCTCGTGGGGTAACTCAGCCCATTTTACTGAACAGTTTTTGTTCTAAGGCTTTTGGAAATTCGCAAAAAAAGAAAATGGTTTTTCATGCAAAATGAGAAAGGTCGGGCACATTTGTATGAATTTTTTTTTTCGCAAGATATGTTTTGCGCTATTAAGGGGGATGCTCCAACCAGCCCGCGAAATTCAAATATTTTTACGTTTTTTGCAATTTGCAGGCCAGTGACATGTTGTAACTTTATAAATATATGAGTTGCGGTAATAACAAGTATAATTTTAAATATAAAAATTATCAAAAAAATCGCTCCATCAGCTCTCACATAGAAAAGCTGCATCATGTTAAAATCTCCGAAATCTAACTTCGATGCACCTTTTCTATGTGAGAGCTGATGGAGCGAATTTTTTGATAATTTTTATATTTAAAATTATACTTGTTATTACCGCAACACATATATTTATAAAGTTACAACATGTCACTGGCCTGCAAATTGCAAAAAACGTAAAAAAATTTGAATTTCGCGGGCTACATCGAAGCAATCACCTTAACGTTACACGTTTACTAGCTATTATGTGTATAGTCTTATAGCCTTCCTCAGTAAATAGACTATCTAACACAAGAATATTTTTTGAATTGGAATCAATAGCTTTATGAGATTAGCGCGTTCAATCCAAACAAAATCTGCTTCATAATAAAAGTATAGATTAGGAAGGACACATACTATATATTTGTTTTCTAATATCGGCCTAGGATTGGGTTCCTGTACCTCAATTAGGATAACATTGATTTGAGAAGGGACAAAGTAATCTAATTTAGCGAAAATCTTCTTGTTTGGTAAAATTGTCTCAGAATGTGTTAACCAAAGAGATTTAAAAGAAACTATAGAGCGGGCATTGGGAAAATTGTCATACAAAATTGTTGATGCCGTGCGTCAGTAGCACTATCTAGCGTTGCATAGCAACGCGACTACTAGAATGAGCGACTTTTTACCTATTGGTAAAAAGTTTTGGATCACAACTTTCTTCGTGATGTCCCGTCTATTGCTCGTATATAGTTTAATGTCTTTGGTATAAACCCAACATAGGTATAGTTGAATATTTTTGTGTTTGTGGCAGGGGTCTCACGTGGTCGCGGGACTTACAAGTTAACGTGACCCCGGAACGTAAAGGGCTATTGAAGGGCACCGTGAATTTTAGTCAGTCAGTATAAGTCTGACAGTTCACTGACTCATTTGACGATTTTACCAAAAAACAAAAACTGGTTCCAGAATTGGCATTTTTTTTTAAGTTGTTTTAAAACACCTGTTTAAAACAGTTTGAAACTAAATAGTGTTTTTTATTACATGTTTTAACTAATTTTCGTGGCGGATGAATGCATGTAAAAGAAAAATAAATTAGGTAATATTCAGAAGTCTTAATAGTTTGATATTTAACCATTTGAGTGTATGCCCTTGTATGTCACTATTTTATGGGCTTTTTAAAGAAATAAAACTTAAAACATGACATGATCAATGGGAAAAAAAGAGTGCGGGGCAGTGGTCCAACTGCTCAATCCAACTAGTTGGACTTGGACCATGGGTCTGTACTAGGTGCATTTGTCCAACTTTAAAAGTAGTTGGACCACAGCACCTTTTGAGAGTTCCAATTCAAAACATAAATGTTTTTTTCCATTGATATTTTTTTGTAATAGGCGAATTTGAAAAAAATCTAGTCTAGAAATGAAAAATTTCATTTTTCCTTTGTAATAACAACGTAGAATCAAGATTTTTGTCTGCTTAGCAACATTGGACACGCTTCTTATATATAAAAGATATGAAACTAATTACTTGAAGCCTCACAATACTCCTCTATCCATTCTCTAGAGTCGCAATGCTATTATGTATATTGTTATTTCAGAAATAATTTCAGTCTAGCACAGTGTTTCCCAACCTGTGGTCCGCGGACCCCTGGGGGTCCGTGTTTATATGTATGGGGGTCCACGGTGTCATCTCTGGACCATACATAAATGCTAATGTCTAGTAATCGCTACTATACACGCCGCGCCGGTGAGATGACAATTAAATTACTATTTTATTAAGGGGGTCCGTGAATACTGTGCTTGATTTCCTAGGGGTTCGTGGCCGAAAAAGGTTGGGAAACGCTGGTCTAGCACAGAAAATCAGTGATTAGCTAGAACGTTCAAAGAGTAATTAATATTATGTTAATTTTGTAGAACTGGTTCAATGCAGTGCGTTTGCGATTTCGTTTCCAAATGTGTAAACAAGTATTTGCTTTTGGAAAAGTAATTTTAAAACTTGAGATTAGAGTTCAATTTGCAGTACCGAAGTATGGAATCGGAAGACAAGCTGCGGTATTATAAAAAAAATGGAAATTACGATCTGTGTACCCATTTCGCAACGTCCAAGTTCATAATTATATCTATGGTATTCTCTATAAGACAATTTTAGGCTGTACGTTTGACGAGCTTATCGTCGACACAGAGCCTTTAGAATCTTGAGATCATTTCGTTTCTGTCAGTAGCTCAGTGAATGCCGAACGGTATTTAGGAGTGGGGCCGCGCTGCACACAAGTCTATCGAGAATTTCAAGCACAGCTAGTAACTTAATTTACACAACAATAAAGTTGGTATTCGCTTAATTAGAAATAACAGCAATTGAGAAACAAGTAGTCGACCATAGTGTAGATTGTAGAGGGTTCTACGCCAGGCAAACTTGAAAAGTATTTGTATTAGCAGACGAGAGTTCACAAACATATTCCGTGAAGTTACGAGAACCTTCTAGAATTTCTGAGAATTTTACTCTTCAAGTACTAAATGTTGAGCTTAGTAAACATAGCTTATTAGGAGCTTACTAACTTGTTTCAGACTTTAGATATTGTTCAAGTGATGGATGTAGGTCATTGACGTTTCTCTACTTATCGTGGTCGCATAAGGGCTAAGTAGTAAATGAAATTCAAATTTTCTAATGCTTTTTTTTTCTCTTTTTGCAGGTATGTAGCTGTTATGGGCTGATGCTGGGTAAAAAAAAAATTACGCATTTATTTATAGAATTACTAGTATATTCTTAAAAAAAATGCAATCAGGCGTTACTTTGCGGAGATTCATGACATTAAAATGATAGAAAAAAAATGTACGAATGCAAGCACATGTCAACCTACCCGAATCTTTGATTTTTTCCAATCGAACGTAAACCTTCTTGTTTCGTGATATAGTTGAAAATCTATTTCTGGACGGATTGTGGTAGCTTGATGTGCTGGTGACTCAAGGATATTTTAGTAAACAGATATGATAAGAGCCCGCAAAACGTGAAGACCAAAAAATGTCCTACGTAGGACAATTGCTTTTAGTCTGTGTCTATGTGTGTGGGGGGGATTGATGACGTGCGCTGTTTGTTTATCTAGCTGTCACTTTTTTTTCTTATTGCGTTTTATCAAGCTATTCTTTTTACTTGTAGTGAAATGTAATGTGTGAATAAAAAAGTGTGTATGTGTGCTGCCGCTCGGCGCGGAACAGTTTTTTCTGTTGTTTTGTAAGTGTATAACATAGCTGTATATTAGAATATCATTGTGGTGACTGTACAATTGTACGTAGTTAAAACTTTCTAACATTTAGTAGAAAAAAAGAAACTAGTTAAAACTATAAATTGTTTCCTAAAATAAGAATTTAAATCATCAAGACCTTTTTCAATACATTTCCCTAAGCAAACATTTCCTAATACAAAAAAAAAAAAGAAACTTCAAATGCTCAAACCAAACGCTCTGAAATAAAATGCCGAGTAACACCGCCATTGAAAAGCTATCAGACCAAGTCGCTTCGGTTTACACCCGACTTGTCCTGTAAAGCGGGAGGTACGATATAAACTAAGTAAGAACAAAGTTCTCAAGTAATTAGGAACGGGACAGACTCCCGCCATTTAAAGGGGCAACTTAGGGTTGCCACTGAGATAATAAATGTTTTTGAAATGGTAACTTTTTGGTTTTAAATTGAGTTTTTTTTTTTTCTGTTATAACAATGAAATACTTAGGGAAGTGGTTTGTTACGACTTAAAAAAAATACCTTGCCTAAAAGGTTAGGAAAGAAAAAGGGGAGGCCTTTGCCCAACAGTGTGACATAAAATAAACTAAAAAAATACAATTTATTGTTTGCCAAATGCTTATTATACTGATTTTCTGTTAGTAAACCATAACACATCATAAAAACTGATACCAACCTACCATAAATCAGAGTCTATCCACGTTTAAATTAAAAAGAGACACTTTTGGTTAGAAAAAGACAATCGAGTTTAATGAGCAAAGTAAGTTAATTATTGGGGACTACTTTCAATTTAAAACTCGTCTATGTCGACTATGTGACATAAAATCCTGTCCTTAGATAGAAAATAAAAAACAATTACGCAAATGATTCTCGAAAGTCGAGACACAGAGAAACTAAACAAAAACAAAAGTGTAACAACATTGACAATCCATCAATCACCCGTTAGAACTTCAACGTACAAAAAAAGGAGTAAACAAAAAACAAAGATAAAGTAGACCACCAACATAAAATCTAATCTCAATATTTTTTCTACCATTTTTCGCAATTTCTCAAGTGGCAACCCTAGAGAGCACGTGCAATATGATAAATGACGGTTAGAAACTAGAAAATACATTTCCCGCGTTTTATTTCGTCATTTAAACTCTTTGGTTCTGTATGAGAGTTTTCTCCGTGTCTTCGAAAGCGCATTAGGCCGTTGGTCCCGGCTGTCATTTGTAGATCTTTGACAGCCGTTACAGGTAGTTTTGTGGTGCGATAGTTTGACAGCCAGTCCTCTATGGGTCCGGGTTGTAAACGTCAGATAGGCAGTAGCTCCATCGAATGTGATTGGGTGACCATTTGTCATTGCGAGTTTCCTCCGTGCCTTGAAAAGCACGTAAAGTCTTTGGTCTCAGCTGTCATTTGTAGATCTTTGACAGTCGTTACTGTTAGTCAGAAGCTCGAAAGTCTGACAACCAGTCTTATCATGAGGTATTGTATTACTTAGTTACTGAAAATGAACTTTAGGAAGTCGCTGGCATAAGTCAACGACTTCCGTAAGAAAAGTTATTTTACACTTTTTTGTGTTTGTTTTGAAGTCAGTTATTTTACTTTCACATTTTTTGTTGTTGTATCGTTCTACAAGCACATACGAAATCATGACGTTTTAAACATGTAGTGTTTTGAACCTTACCTACGGCTATATGACATACATATGACAAAAGGACACACAATGACTAACCCTTTTTGTCATAAACTCATAACTAATAGAACACAAAAACCTTTGTTACTGTTCCCTTGTTTCAAAAAACATTAATCATTTCGTATCTGACCCAAACATTTTAAGTGCCCGAGAGATATCATAATGGATTCTTTTTTTTTGTTTTTCAGTAAAATAAATTATTATGTACAATATTTTTTGACTGTCTGGGTTAAATAAACTCCCGTGGGTCAACCCCAAAACTGCAGAAAACATACTTCATTTTTTAGCTTCGTAAAATCAATCATCAAAGGAGTCCTTCCACCCAGGACATGGCAGGAGGGACTGTCAGACTTGTACTGACTAAAATCCACAGTCCCTATTATTGGGATTGGCTTCCAGTCGAACCAGATTCAGCTGGATATCAGTATTTTACATAGAGCGACTGCCTGTCGGACCTCCACAACCCAGCTACAGGGTAATACGATACCCCATGATAAGACTGGTTGTCAGACTTTAGAACTTCTGACTAACAGTAACGACTGTCAAAGATCTACAAATGACAGCCGGGAGCAACGGCTTTACGTGCTTTTCAAGGCACGGCGGAAACTCGATATGACAGATGGTCACCCATCCACAGACCAACCTTGGCAAACGAGGCTTATCCCGGAATATCGGCATGTGCGGCCGTGATTATTTAGCCACGAGCTCCTCGATGAGATGCGACGCGTTTGGCCAAAAAATTCACGCGAAAAAATCGCAGGTAGGTTGTAAATAATACATTTCCCGTACTAAATACAACTTGACCGATCTCCTTTCTGACATACCACGGCGGGCCACCACACAGTCAGTAGCAAAAAGTATCTAATTCCATTAGCAGACGGTATCTAATTGCGAAACAAAGAGGAACTTTCCTAAAAGAAAGAACATAAAGAAAAGCGCTGTAATTAAGTTAATTGAGGTACTGTCAGGAATTTAGGATGTTAGCATAGTCAGCGACTTTTTTGTGGCGCTGTTGTGTTGCCGGCAACTTTTTTATATAGGTATTATTAGGTAGGTATATGAAGTTTCTGTCCTATTATGAGTGGAAATATTTTCCTACTCCTCCACTATTAATTTCGTTGCAGGATCCGAGACAGGTAAATTCATTCTCCGGGACACGTCGAGCTTCATTGTCTCGGCGCTTTTCTGGTGGTTGCCACTGTTGATTCTAGCTTTCAGGAGTTGCAGTGGTTTGGGAATAGTGTTGTGGGTTTGTCCTAAGTATTATGACTTGTTTCTATCCTAGAAAGAAGAAGACATGAGTATATCCAAAAATTATAGAATCTCCAAATTCTTAGCAGGCCACAGAACTGAAGCCAAAAACACGGAAGAAAAATTAGCCTCGTCGCTCGTATACAAGTATTTCGCTTGGGGTTAAAAACCCCCTTTGGTATTTTAGCGGGTAAGCAGTCCCTTGTCTCAGGCCTCGTGAGTCTTCGCGAACATGCCTGGGGTCGCGGGACTGTGTGGCCCTGGAACGTAAAGGGCTATTGAAGGACACCGTGGATTTTAGTCAGTACAAGTCTGACAGTCCCTCCCGTCCCGCCCTGCCCGCCCACGATTTCGATGATTTTACCAAAAAAAAGCCCGATTATTTCAACATCAACAGTTGTAGTTCAGTGTAAAATAACCTTATTGTGAAGATATTTATTTCCTTCACTTTATTTTCTAATTTGAATTCAGATAAGATCAAAAGTTTCCATTTTTTTACTCAGACGGGCATTCCACCTCTTTTCTAAATTGAATAGAATTAATTAGTATGTTTTTACTTGAAGTAATTCTCCTTTCGTTTGAATTCATTTCTTCAAAGCAAAGGATGTAAAAAGAGGACGGTGTAAAAAGGTTTTAATAAAAACTGGAATCTTATTTGATGTCTATTAATATCTTTTTAGGGTTCCGTAGTCAACAAGGAACCCTTATAGTTTCGCTATGTCCGTCCGTCCGTCTGTCCGCAGTTTAGCTCGGAGACGCACAGTACTAGAGAGTTGTAATTTGGTGTAAATATACGGATTTGTTGTGCCGAAAAAGTGGTAAAATAAAATCTCGTAAAATATTTTTTTAGGGTACCTCCAGTACTTACACGTAAAGTGTGGATTTTTTTTTCTCGCGCACCCCTTAGTGTGGGGTATCATTAAATAGGCCTTTAAAAAATAATGATAGTTTCCATTAACAATTTTTTGATAAAAAAATTCGTTTGTGAAATATTAAGCTTTAAAGTGCTAAATTTTGCTCGATTCGAGTGTCCCCCCCTCTACCAGCTAAACGGTTATGTTTGGGGGTGAGAAAAATTCACAATAGTAGTATATATAACGAAGTTTAAAAGAAAATTATCATGACTAAGTAGGCTTTACAACTTTACGAGTAATAGTCGACCAACTTATAAAATGTACTTGGATATCATATTTTCTTAAACAAAATATATCGGAGACAACTGCAAATGTAAGTTTGGCAACTTTATTTTTACAGCTTTTATAGGTATGTTTTTTGGGGATAGGTAGGTTTTTATCGTCACCTATTTTTAACTAAATTCAAAAAAGGACGAGGTTCTAAATTCGTCGTAATCTTTTTTCTTATGTATTTTCCCCGATTTCTCAAAGACTCCTGGACCGATTTTGAAAATTCTTCTTTTTAAAATTAAATTCAGCGAATCAGTTTAGTTAGTTCCCATAAGTATTCTGATGGGCAACTACGGAACCCTACACTGTGCGTGGCCCGACACGCACTTGGCCGGTTTTTTTTTTTAGTACCAAAGCTCTTTTGTAAAAGCTACTGTTGAAAATAAAAAATATGGCGATCTAGGTTAGATCTCTGCGTTGTGAATCTATTTTCTAACATTTTTCTGTTCTGTTGTCTGAAGGATATCTACTTTAAAAACGTCTTCAGAAGGTACAATTTTCATCATCAGCCGGTAGACGTCTACTGCTGAACCATAGGCCTCCCCCTTTGACCGCCACGCCGAACGACAATTCGCCAGTTGCATCCATCGGATGCCCGCGACCCTCACGATGTCGTCGGACCACTTTTACCAATCGAAATTTTACCTTCCACTGTTGAGATAAGATTGAAAATCTATTACTTAAAGCAATTTGACAGAATTTGGTAGGCTGATGTGCTGGCGTGTCTGTACTGCCGAAAATAAGACCTTTTGGATATGAATCTCGAATTAGAAAACCGTTTTTTTAAAGATTTCTTAATCACGTCTGCAAAAATATTAACTACCTACCGGATTTGACGCAAAGGTGCTACTTTTCTGCTCTTCTCCGCTTCTCCGCGCGGAGCACCGCCAATTCATTTCTCCGCTACTTTCCGAGCGGAATATGAGTATCGTGTGTAAATCGCCTAAGGAATAAATTGCTATATTTATTAAGCTCCAAGTTATATTAATATTTACGGAGTAAAAGTGGTAATTAATTTGTAATTAGTAATTACGGGTATGTTTCATTTTCTTTGTCCGTGGAAATGCCTTGAAAGTAATTAATTACAGACATACCTTCGTTTTTATAGCAGGTTTTATGAGACTACGATAAGAATGAACACGTCAATGACCTCCATCTGTCAAATGTCAATGGGGATGGCAACTGGGGAACTAATGGCGTCGTCGTCGGCATCGTCATTGGTTCAAATCTTAAAGGTACTTCAAAATAGTACTACGTCATTGGTCGGATTAGGACTAAACTATGGTGGCGCCATCTACAATTAGCTTTGACTTGCCTTCACCAATAATTGAGTGTTATTTCGTATTATAATTTATTTAAGAGGAAAGACAGTTTTTACTTGCTTCTGAAGTTACGAGCTTCCACACTCTCAATGTGATGCGTTGTATTAGATCTTTGCAAATACGTATACGTATTTTACTCAAAAATGCATGTAATGTGGTCATTATTTTGACAACCTTGTTTGAGCAAAGTCGCCTTTGCCGGAGTGTTTCAAGGAGCGGCCAGTAATGTTTTTGCTGGCCGCTCTACAGGTCGGCAATACATTGCCGGCCGCTATTTTGACGTTTCAACGTTTTAAAAAAACAAATGCAAAAAGATTTTATTTAAAACGCAGCTGTTTGTATATAAAGAGGTAGGCACAAAAAGATTGTATTCCATATTTAAAAAAAAAATACAAAGAAGTAACAAAAGCGCGGTTCAGCGAAATTTTAATTTTTATTTAGTGACTTTTTTTTTGCTTTAAGTTAGTGAAGAAAATATACCTAACAGTCAAACACCGCATTAAAATTATCGCAAACTATTAGTAAGTAATATGAAACCCGGAAACCCGGTGTTGAATTTTAGTAACTGTACTTTTCATATTGTTATTTTAATTAATTTTCTAGTTAATACCTATATGTATTTTATTTAAATCACTTGCTGGTTTTATTTAGGTTAGGTACTTGCATTTTTGAGTAAAGCACTATACAAGCCTTGGCCCATTATGACTCTTCGCTGGTCACGCTATGATTGCCTCCAGCTAGCTTAGCTACGCTCTAGGCCTTCCAGCTTGGCCATCATGCAGCCCTTGCTGTCCTCGCTGTAAAGGCCTCGGCCTACGGCCTCGGCCTTTATCTCATCTCGTCCATCAAGTGGTGCATGCTGACCGCGCTGTGTCGGCCTGGAGCTGCGCTAGGCTGCGCTGTCGGCCATCATCAGTGCGACCAGCAAAGTAGCCATTATAGGCCGCGGCAGTAATGTACTAGATTTAGCAAAAGCAAAAATACGTTTCCATTATTTTTCAAAACTTTTACAGACTAATTGCAATTAACATGCCTGTTATTGAGGCGTATTTTGATCGCGTGTATCTACATAAACTTCTTTACTAATATTACAAATCTGAAGAGTTTGGTTGAACGCCCTAATCTCAGGAACTACTGGTTCGAAATGAAAAACATTTATAATATTGATAGTCCATTTATCGAGGAAGGCTGTATGCTATATAACATCACGACTATATAACTACGAAAAACAGCCAGTGTTTATTATATCGACGGTTGAAAGGCTAATTGGTCCAAGCGACATTTTTTGCGATATTGAGTTATATACATATTCGGAATCAGCAAATTTTTCTCCGTCGTTTGAGTCGGGTTTCAATTTTTTTTGAATACTTTTATGGCGCTTAGCACCTACAGCAAAACATACCTCATTTCTAAGCTCATTGATCTATACGACACAAAATTAGACAAATTTAAGGACTCAATGAGTTAAGCTATTTTGATTTTTCGAATTTTTGTAACGTGTGTCGGTTAAGGCAATTGGGTTTTTCGCCGTACTTGTGGTTTTGTCGTTTGGCCTATTGCATTAAACAGCCGAACAAAGACATCAAACTATATACGAGCCGTAGACGGGACATCCCTAAGAAATTTGTGATCCAAATTGTTTTACCAATAGGTAAAAAGTCCCTCAGTCTAGTAGTCGCGTTGCTATGCAACGCTTAGATAGTGCTACTGACGCACGGCATCAATAATTTTGTATGACAATTTTCCCAATACCTGCTCTATAGGTTCTTTTAAATCTCTTTGCAGCCGAAGTATAAAACATCTTTGCCTATAACTACGGCCAAATACAAAGATCTTAAAAAGCTAAGTGATACAAGGGTTATTCCCAAAATTTTTCACCTAGAATACACAAACTTTCCGCACCGCGTTGGTAAAGACGTTCTGATAGATACCGATATTGAAGACGAGATAGAATCATGAACTTCTTTGTAATAGTCAACATTTAAAATTTTGGTTCTTTATAATAGAATTTAGATCTTATTTTTTCTTCATTATAGATAGTACTATATTTTTTGTTTCTTTTCTTATAAAGAAGGTCGATTTTCTTTAATTATTTGATAAATTATGTTAACTTTGACAAATATTATTATTTAACCTAACTGAAATGTTCTTTTTAATACTCATGTTCGATATTGATTTAATTAGGGGCGTCCTTGTTGAAAAAACTGATTTTCAATGAACCATTTTAATTAATGACAATTTGTTTTTTTATTTATAAAGTGATAATAAAGTACAATAATATTATTGTATTGTATAAGTGATGATACAACTACCTACCTAAGCCGATAATATACCACTTTGTTCCAAGACACGTTGGATTGAATGATTCCTCTACACAAAAACGTTTTTTTTTATTATTAAAAATATACTCGACACTGTCTAAATTTGTATAAAGTTGCAAACTAAGCTTAAAATAAATTATAGATGTTGCTGAATGATGATCTAAGCATCAATATCTACTATTATTTATTAAGGGTTCATTTTGTTCCATCTTGCAGTCCCTCTAATGGGCATTTGCATCAAACTACTTCACTCTGGAGTAACACCATCATGTTGCTTACGATCACTGTGCTTATTCAACTGTCAGTTGACTTGGCGCTAAATTCATTTTTTTTCATATTCTTTTATTCTCAGTCGATGCTTGAGCCCAATTTACTTTCAGCATTTTTTTACGACAGGAATTTGAACCATTTAGCCTTTCTCAAAAAAATGCTAAATTTGATGCATTTTGGGCTATCCAACATAAAATTTCCAAAGTAATGCATAATTAACAACAGTAATAGCTTAAAAAGAATCCTTAGTTAATAAGAGATATACTATATAAAATAAATAAAAGTCTATTAAATAGTTAATTTTATATCGACGGTTGAAAGGCTAATTGGTCCAAGCGACATTTTTTGGGATATTGAGTTATATACATATTCGGAATCAGCAAATTTTTCTCCGTCGTTTGAGTCGGGTTTCAATTTTTTTTGAATACTTTTATGGCGCTTAGCACCTACAGCAAAACATACCTCATTTCTAAGCTCATTGATCTATACGACACAAAATTAGACAAATTTAAGGACTCGATGAGTTAAGCTATTTTGATTTTTCGAACTTTTGTAACGTGTGTCGGTTAAGGCATTTGGGTTTTTCGCCGTACTTGTGGTTTTGTCGTTTGGCCTATTGCATTAAACAGCCGAACAAAGACATTAAACTATATACGAGCAGTAAACGGGACATCACGAAGAAATTTGTGATCCAAATTGTTTTAACAATAGGTAAAAAGTCCCTCAGTCTAGTAGTCGCGTTGCTATGCAACGCTTAGATAGTGCTACTGACGCACGGCATCAATAATTTTGTATGACAATTTTCCCAATACCTGCTCTATAGGTTCTTTTAAATCTCTTTGCAGCCGAAGTATAAAACATCTTTGCCTATAACTACGGCCAAATACAAAGATCTTAAAAAGCTAAGTGATACAAGGATTATTCCCAAAATTTTTCACCTAGAATACACAAACTTTCCGCACCGCGTTGATAAAGACGTTCTGATAGATACCGATATTGAAGACGAGATAGAATCATAAACTACTTTGTAATAGTCAACATTTAAAATTTTGGTTCTTTATAATAGAACTAGCTGTTGCCAGCGGCTTCACCCGCTACAACTCGAAAATTATCCCGCGGGAACATAAAATCGGGATAAAAACTATCCTATATGTTAATCCAGGTTATAAACTATCTGTGTACCAAATTTCAGCTAAATCCGTTAAGTGGTTTTTACGTGAAAGAGTAACAAACATCCATACATCCATACTTACAAACTTTCGCCTTTATAATAGTAGTAGGATTTAGATGTTATTGTTTGTTCATTATAGATAGTACAATATTTTTGTTTCTTTTCTTATAAAGAAGATCGATTTTCTTTAATTATTTGATAAATTATGTTAACTTTGACAAATATTATTATTTAGCCTAACTGAAATGTTCTTTTTAATACTAATGTTCGATATTGATTTAATTAGGGGCGTCCTTGTTGAAAAGACTGATTTTGAATGAACCATTTTAATTAATGACAATTTGTTGTTTTATTATTTTATAAAGTGATAATAAAGTACAATAATATTATTGTATTGTATAAGTGATGATACAACTACCTAAGCCGATAATATACCAATTTGTTCCAAGACACGTTGGATTGAATGATTCCTCTACACAAAAACGATTTTTTTTTTATTAAAAATATACTCGACACTGTCTAAATTTCTATAAAGTTGCAAACTAAGCTATAAAATAAATTATAGATGTTGCTGAATGATGATCTAAGCATCAATATCTACTATTATTTATGAAGGGTTCACTTTGTTCCATCTTGCAGTCCCTCTAATAGGCATCTGCATCAAACTACTTCACTCTGGAGTAACACCATCATGTTGCTTACGATCACTGTGCTTATTCAACTGTCAGTTGACTTGGCGCTAAATTCATTTCTTCTCATATTCTTTTATTCTCAGTCGATGCTTGAGCCCAATTTACTTTCAGCATTTTTTTACGACAGGAATTTGAACCATTTAGCCTTTCTCAAAAAAATGCTAAATTTGATGCATTTTGGGCTATCCAACATAAAATTTCCAAAGTAATACATAATTAACAACAGTAATAGCTTAAAAATAATCCTTAGTTAATAAGAGATATACTATATAAAATAAATAAAAGTCTATTAAATAGTTAATTTAATATGATTTTTTTTGTCAAAAAAAAAAGTTTAATCCATTCTCCTGCAAGTTTTACTAAATGTCGTTTAGGTCAATTAGCCTTTCAACCGTCGATATGATTTTTTTTGTCAAAAAAAAAAGTTTAATCCATTCTCCTGCAAGTTTTACTAAATGTCGTTTAGGTCAATTAGCCTTTCAACCGTCGATATGTATATACCGAACACGTAAAGCCCTTCTAAAATACGTCATACAATATCTTCCCCCATTCATCTCCTAATATAATTACAACTCACTAGGATACGCCAGTTCCCAGCAAAGCGTCACACACGAGAAGTGACGTCATAACGAATTAATTAAGCCCCAAACAGTAATTAAGATCAGAGCCTGTAGCCAAACGGCAAGCGACAATCGTTAACGTTCAGCAGTCGCTAATACATTTTCGACTTTATACCCCATTGCATAAAGTTGAAAATCTAGTAAAGACTGCTGAACGATAGCGAACGAAACAAACGAAAACGATCTGTAATCTTTGATAGATTTTCAACTTTATGCAATAGGGTATAAAGTTGAAAATGTATTAGCGACTGCTGAATGTTAGCGAATGTCTCTTGCCTGAACAGCGTCAGCCCTCGACTCGGTAGCTTGTGTTTGTAAAAAAATCAACTAAAAAAGAAAACAAGACGAGAGCTTGATCGCGTTTGTTACTCGATTTATAAATTAAAAACTTGGTAAGGGTGAGACGGAGTTGTAGGTGACGGGTTCCGCAACAACGCAAAATATTGATCGGGTAGCGGGTATTATTTAGTTCACAACAAAATGAACACTAGCGATATCTATACAGTAAATAAAATATAATTAAACGGCAATGATAGGGATTTTACTAACATAGTTTTTAAGCAAATTGTTTTACTAACACTTATATGGATTCTGTCCGAAATAAATAATAAAAATTAAAAAAATAATTTAGTGCACTGGATACATTTAAGAATAAAAAAGGTATTGTGTAATTAAATTAAAAAAAAGTCACAATCGTACTTCGCAATATTTGAGTTGTCCGCCAATTAAGAACATAAAATGACAATAACTTTAGGGCTGTTTACAAACAACAGCCGTATCGTCGGAGGTTTCCCCCTTTTTAAACAGGAATTATTTAATTTTAACACCCTACATATCTTTATTGTCCTAAAACACCATAATTATCATCATCTTGTCCTATATTCTTTTTCTTTCACATCGCAACAAATCACTGTTTTTATTTTATTTATTGTTAACTTCATACTGCTCAGGACCCACTTACTTCTGTACCAAAAATCTTCAAAATCGGCATTTTGCCGTGAAAACACACCCTAGTCAGGAATTAGTAGATTTTTTTCTATTACTGCAATACTAATTAAAAAAAAAGAAACATACACAAATGACAGTTTAAAACTAAACAAATTCCTATTGGCTATTGAGAACTGCACTTACGGAACCCTAAAAATAAAATATGAAAAGAGTTGCCAGGGTTAAAAATAATGAGGCGAGGTGTGAATTGTACTCAATGTGGCCTGGGTTCTGTAGATAAGGACTAAGTTCTCTATGGCTTGTTTTATTTATTTTTCAAGAATCTTTCATTGCAGTCAACTGTTTTGAAAAATTATGAAAAGCCATTCATGGTTTGATGGTACAGTCTCTTCAATGGATAGTATTAAACTGAGATTTATTTATGACAGGATATACTTAGAGGGCCAAAGACTGCCGGGGTCGCGGGACTTACGAGCTACCCCGGAGCGGCAAAAAAAGTCAATGAAATAAAAAAAGTCATCGACTTCCGAAAGAAATGTCATTTTATAAGTTCCTTATTTTAAACTTTTTTGTGGCTTTTTTTGAAGGCCGTAATTTTTTTTTTTAAGTTTTTTTTTTTTACATTGCTTTACAAACGGTGCTTTCTTGGTAATTTGACGGCACAGTTACGCGCAGTGACTGAGTAATTGAACTGCTGTGACGGGTTCGATTCCCGCACGGAGCAAATATTTGTATGATCTACAAGTAGATGTCTCGGGTTTGGGTTTATGTGTATGTGAGTTTATATGTTTGTAAACGTACCCACGATATAGGAGAAATTCCTAGAGAGGCGCAACGTTTAAAAAATAAACTTAAATGTCATTCAAGCGCCAAAAGATTCATGTTGCTCAATAACAGCTCGATTCAAAACAGGCGCCGAAAATTCATGATCTTTCACCCCAGAGAATATATCTCAATCTTCGGAAGTAACTTGCCAATATATGTTGCATATTGATGGATAGAACTACCCACGAAATGATGGATTACTGGAGGGTACTTTGTAATATCTGTTCACCTGTCAGAAAACCGTGCGTTCACGGTTTTACGGCCCCCATGGGAACCGGATTTGGCCTATTTACCGCATCACCTATTCTCCTGAACGCAGCCATACACAATACTCATGAACTTAATTAATTTCAATACTAAAAACACAATACACCAACCATTTGTTAAAACACACAACGCGCAATAAATCGTTGAATATTTATTACTGGTAACACCGCCAGCGGCCATTTTGGACGCATCTGTCAATGACACGCGGGAAACTTAGGGTTCCTTTTTTAAAATTCCTTCCTGTTCGTTGAGGCGGCGTCGTCAGCTGCACGGATGTGCCAGGCTGAGAATTTTGAAGAAAAATACAAGTGTTTTTAATCTTTGGTGAAGTTATACCAATATCGAATATTCTGTCTTTTACAGAAATGCTCAAATCTGACTTCTGAAGACTGTAATAATACTAAAGCAGCTTTATGAAATATTTAGCTACCTTCACTCAAAACACACTGACATTTTCTTTGCAAGATTCAACGGTTAGCCATCACTGGCGTTGAGTTGAGACAGCACAAACAGCCTTCAAACTTTATTTTGACAGTGACACCTGTCAATGTCATTGACGAGCTGTCAAAAAATCAAGAAAAGCTCCTAAAACACTGATTTTGTCAACAGAAGTTATAAGATTTATGAAATAAGTGACCCTGCTTCTTCAGCTCATAAATATAAATTAATGCGTTCTTAATCACTGATATTCCTTATCTGGTAACAGCCGGTCCATCTCCAATTAACTGCAATTTATTACATATTAACCCAACTCATATTTCTTCAGGAAAGCTCTTAGGAAGATTCTTAATTTCCGTTAATAATATCCGAAATGAAATTTTAGGCATTAGGGTATGAATTAGTAATAGAGCGGCTCGGGTAGCCCACGAAAGCCGCAAATAAGACTTCTTCGGTACTGCCGACATTTTGCTAATTATAAATTTAAACGTTGTGTGCAGCTTTGGGTATCGTGACCAAGGGAATAACCGAAGGTATTATGAGTAAAAGAGGGGTTAGGGATCGAATCTAGATGTTATCAGAACCAAATTAGTCGGTATAGTTCTTAGCCGACGACCATTGAATCGGTAAACTTGTATGCTCTAGCTTGGTCCCGGTATTAACGAAATACCGTGAACGTAAAGGGAAAATTGAAGGACAACGTGGATTTTAAGACAGGTTGTCAGACTTTTAGAGGTGCTGACTAATAGTAACGACTGTCAAAGATCTACAAATGACAGCCAGGAACAACGGCTATCCGAGATTTCCGACTTTCCGAGGCACGGAGGAAACTTGCTATGACAGATGGTCACAGACCAACCACGAGCTCCTCGCGAGTTCAATTTCCGAACAAAATATATATTTGAATGGCCTACAAATAATTGTTCCGGGTCTGGGTATTTGCGCATTGTGAAGTTGAAAGGAAGGATACAAGATTGAGAGGATAATAATAAAAAAACAGCTCGTCCAGTGGATGAAGTCTATTTGGTGATGATGATGATGATGAGCGCTCTATATCTCCTCAACACCCCCAGCCCCAATACTATCGATTGTCAATTACTTCACAGGGGGAGGTGCCCTCCATGCGAAGTTAATTAGCACGAATACGTGAAATCATGTTAATTTATTAATTAGCATTTTAATGAGAATGTTTCTGATGCTGTCAAGCGTGCAGTGGTGTGTCGGTTATTATATTTTGCGTCCTTTTAACTTGTGACCTATTTTTATTTGTATGATATGAGCATGTTTGTAGCGGAGATGAGGATGTTGAGATGGATGTGTGGAGTGACAAGAATGGATAAAGTAAGGCATGAGTTTATAAGGGGAAGTTTGAAAGTGACGCCTGACAGAAATAAAGGGAATTCGTCTGTCTTGGTATGGAGATGTGATGAGGAGGGATGACACTCATGTGACTAAGAGAGTGATGAGTATGAATGATGATGGATGAAGATTGAAAGAAAAAGTAGTAAATGATACTGTGACGTCTGATAGGGGAGAATGGAAGAAGAAAACGTGTTGCGACGATCATAAGTAAAATGGGATTACATATAAAAGAATAAGTCTTTAAAATATTAGTAGATTAGTACAGTAACTTTGCTATTGCTACTCGTATCAAACACAAATCTATTCTTAGGTCAAAATCGCAAATCGAATTTCAAACCTCACTCTTGGCAGTCAAGTTTAAAACCACTACACCAGAGAGGCATTAAAGCCTAATATTTATTTAATATCTGACATTTTATCATTAAAACCTAATCTATCGTACTTAATTACTATCCAAGAACCTTCTTAAAGTATTAAAGATCCATAAATTATAGAGGAGTAACGTTTTCCCGCCAAATGTAGATTAAAAGACAAAGGAGTTTTTCTTTTTTGAGGTTATATCTTTTATTTATAATTAATCATTTTTGAAAGGGAACGGTTGAAGGGAAATTAAATACGATATTTTTATTAGAAACGTCGACTTGAAATTATTGTTATATTTCTTTTGCGTGATTAAAAGAAATTTCTTGGTTTTTTTTTATGACTTCGGCTGTTTGAACACTAAACCATAATGTTCTAGAATTGCTGAATCGAATACGATTGACGTACAGCCAATAGAATAAAAATAAAAGATATTGGACACACACAAAAATAGTACAAAACACAACATGACAAAACACAAAAAAAATAACACGAGATAATTTAACTGTGAAAGTATATTATGCTCATTCCAAAAAGTACTATATGAAAAAAAAGAATGGACAAGAAATTCCATGGACACTCTATTAAGATCGCCAAAATTATTACAGAACCTTTGTTACATCACATTCATTTTGAGATGGTACCTACATTATACGAATTCGCATTACATACCTGCTATAAAATACCACTGAAAATAATGTCAAAAATATTGCTAAGTCAGGCATTTTGTCAGAAAGAATTTCGGATCTGGCAACCCTAGTTCGACATACCACTTTCCTCACGATGTTCTCCCAAACCGTTTTAAAAACACCTTTGAAGTAACGTTTCCTACACTATGAGCTTACGTCAGCGATCGAGTAAGAAATGGGTTACTTAGATGCTAATTGCTGATAAGCTGGCAACTCTATGGCTGTTGGACATGCAACCTTAGCATTACTGAACTGAACTTCTAATCGATTGTTATTGGACAGGATTACTATTTGTTTCTGGCTGGAAAGAACGGAAAATGAAATTCACTCATTCATTCGCAAAAAGAATAAGCACGTCATGATTTTTTAAAAAGGTTTTTGTTTAGCCACAAAGTTAATTCTCCACGGAAAAAAGGTTTTTGTTTTATTTATTATTGAAAATTCGCCCCATTTTTTTCCGTACGGATAGCAGAACTAATTCACTTAAGGTGATTGCTTCGATGTAGCCCGCGAAATTCAATTTTTTTTACGTTTTTTGCAATTTGCAGGCTAGTGACATGTTGTAACTTTATAAATATGTGTTGCGCTAATAACAAGTATAATTTTAAATATAAAAATTATCAAAAAATTCGCTCCATCAGCTCTCACATAGAAAAGGTGCATCGAAGTTAGATTTCGGAGATTTTAACATGATATATGATGCAGCTTTTCTATGTGAGAGCTGATGGAGCGATTTTTTTGATAATTTTTATATTTAAAATTATACTTGTTATTAGCGCAACACATATATTTATAAAGTTACAACATGTCACTGGCCTGCAAATTGCAAAAAACGTAAAAATATTTGAATTTCGCGGGCTGGTTGAAGCATCCCCGTTAATAAAATCCAGCACAAAAGTGACAAAACTACCGAAAACGAATATACAAAGTGGAATCTAAACAGAAAGTACTAGGAGAACAGGATCATGTAGTTGTTGTTGCCGCTGCGCCCGTCTTCAGTAAAAATTATGTGAAATGAGGATAATATGTGGCAAGAATATCAAAATCTACCTGTAGCGATTTAACTTTTAATGTTCAAGGCTTAAAAAATAGGGCAAATTAACTTTGTGGCAACTTTCTGTCTAGAAAGAAGAACAAGAAAAGATAAACAAAATTCAAATTTGAAAAAAGAATACGACACGTTTTTTGAAATAGTACAGTCAGCCGATTGTATAAGTAGCAACTTTTGGTTTTGGTAATTTTTTTTTAGACTGTGTGGTTGGTTTATTTTGTACATTTTTTTTTCTGGACTGTGCGATCTGGTTGGTTTACTTACTACTTTTTTTTAATTTGTGTCAATTTTCGCCTGCTTACTTGAGCACGTTTAGTGCTCGTTTAAAGGCTAATAAAATAAAATAAAACCCGCTTAAAATGAAGTGAGAACTATAAATGAAAATTCATAATATACACAAAGTATTTTCACGCACGTAGTTTTCACTGACAGCTGTCATTTTGAAAATTTCAAGTGACAGCTGACAGATGTTTAGTTTTTATCGTAGTTTAGTAATAATACCTTCTTTTCTTTAGAAATTCAATTGTAACGTAAACTAAAAAAGCACAAAAATCATTCAGCACACATAAACTAGGCCGGGTCGTCACTCACGAGTGACCTACGTAGCCTATTGTTATACAACAATAGTAGTAACAGTGTGAATCAAGCCTTTTAATTCACTGCTCGCTATTGTAGCCCGGATATGTTATACTGTAATAGATTATTACATTATGTACATCACTTGTGATATGCAAAAACTAGTTTACTTCATTGTAATAAAGTTTGAAATAGTTTGAAAGTTTTTGCAGTCAATGGCTCTAGATTATTAGGCCGTATGTGGTTTATTTATAGGACGTATGTTAGTTTTCCCACGTCTATACCTAGCAACACTGGTTGGACAGTCAGGGTAAATGATTACTCAACAAGTTGACGCTCAAAGCGTTTGCAACTTTTTTCTATACCAAAAGTGATTTCTATTGTGAGGTTCATTGTACTCGAATTATGTACAAATAAGTAGCCGGTAATTTAGCAAGACGTATCATTCTTCAACGTTTTTTTTATCGTGCTAAAATCTTTAAACGAGTACTCCCCACCCTACTACAATAGCCCTTTACGTTCCAGGCTTTGGCCCTCTAAAGGCTGCCAGGGCTGACACTCTTTGAGGCGCGCTTGGAACACAACGCGCCCCGTCGCGTCATCGGCCCGGGCATGGTCCATAGTCGTTCAGCGAGACGCCCATTACTGGCCGCCATATGCCCGCGAATACGGTAGCCGCAGATCGTTTGCCGATTCTTCAACCCTTATATTATAAAATACAGAAATTGTATATTTGTCATTTTACCGGAAATTATCCTCAAAATGTGGGTAGTTAGTTCAAAGCAATTAATTAAACCTGTAATAAGGTGAACTGTATTTAAACAATTTTTACTACCTACTGTTACAAGTATTTTCTTTAAATTCACCGCAATGCCATGAAATTAGGACTTTTTATATGGAAAATAAACTGTTATATTTTCTATCGATAACTATTATTTTCTTAATTTACATTTCGTGGAATAAAAACCTCATTTCTTCTATTAATCCAATTATTTCGTAGGCGTTGCTATAGTAACGAAACTAGGGTTACCATCTCAAAATTTTAAAAGTCTTGATTAAAAGCTGGGTATTTGCGCATTTTTTTTTTTTTTGAAAATATGGCTTAAATTAATAATTTGCTCCTTTCGACCAAGATAAGGCAGGACTAAGTTCCAAAGATTACCAAGTTCGAGCTCGTTTCCAAACTACTGGCCCTAAGTCAAATAATATTTTGACGGATGGTAACCCTAAATATAGCGTACGGATGAATAAACACTCAACGACTTTCACAACAGTTGATATTTCGTGCTTGACAAATTCACAGAAATTGCTAATTAACTAGATTCTAACTAATTTATTGGAATTGGCAAATAAATTACATTGTTTCAAGGCTATTTTCTTTGAATACGTCTGATAAAAAAAATTGGAAGAATTATAAACTATTATAATTTCTAGACGAAGGATTCCTCCCAATTCTCTTTTGAATTGTTGTTATTCTCGTCAATTTAAAATAAGAAACTTTTTCTTCAAACTTCCATCTTTACTTTGATCATTCATTCATTCTTAAAAATAGAATACATGCAACAAAAAAAAAAAATACAACGCTCTTCGTTTAAATTTAAATTATGATTGTTCGATTGCGTTTCAACTTCGGCAGCAATGCAACTTTCATTGAACTCTCCTATACACAAAGAAAAACCTTCCAAAATGGTCACAGAAGCAACAATTTTAATTGCTAAGCCAACAAATAAAACAATTATTAGCCGTATCGCACCTCATTTTATTTGTAGAAATAGATTTCACAATAAAAAAAAAATAGGACTTACGCCACGAGCCTTTGCCTCGCCCGCCATATTGTTTGCGCGGGAAACTAACGGTGTTCTCCGTTAGCGTAGGTTAAAGACCCCGCCCGCCAATTTATATTTGTATCTTTCATAACCTCTAAAACTATGAGTACAGGGTTCAATTTTGATTGTTGTTACAACTTTAATTTTGTTAACCTTTTGTTTGCGAAATTTGCTTTGTAAGTTTGTAGGTTATGTTCAAAAAAATGTGTTCTGAATACTGTTGTGTGATTATGTGAAGTTTTTTACGAGAATTTAATTAGGTTGTGTATTTTTTATTTCAATTTTGCTTTGTAGCTTGAAACCTGTCTGTAACAGAACGTAATTTGACAAAAGAGAGAAAAACTTTAATCGTTGACATTGTACATTGAAATCAGTTGGAAATGTCGAAATCTTTACCTTTTAACACGATAATTGAATTGGTTTTTGATCTCCGAGTGAATCGTCAGTCGTGAGTCTTAATTGAATCATGTATTTTTTGCGATTTCCGTACGTGACAGCGCGGATTCGCCATCCAAAGGCAATTTCACGGGTAAAAAATATTTAACACCATCTTTTATTAGATTTAAACGGTTCACAGGACTTTTTCTTGTTGTAATCTCGATTAAAATATCAATGAACTTGTTGAAATTAACTACAACCAACTTTTTTAGTCTAACAGTCGAGTCATTTGAAAACTGTATTAGACGGTAAAGAATCATCAGCGCTTTTTCATTTGAACTGTCAAAAACAAAAGCCAAAAAAAAGAAGAAATAACAGATAACAACTTCTGTCATCAGTGTTGCAAACACAAAATAAGAACACTCACCAGCCAGCAATTAGACCAATCGTCACCATTTTTAAACTTGAAAAAAGAACAACCATCATTGCAATACTTTCATCGACCACCTTCCTGGACAAGTATTTAAAAAGTTTACCAAACTGCGCGCACGCAGATTGGAAATTCAACAAGTAATTAAAATAACTGTTGTGCGACCTTCTAAAGTTTTTGTTTCTGGCAATGACTTCTCATTTAGGTGAACGGCGAGTGAATCATTTGTAAAGACGACCTTGTAGTGTTGCCATACTAACGTGAAATGTAACGGGGGTTGCTAGTACGAATTTTGAAAAGGTTATGTCATTGGTTGAAATCCTACTAATATTATAAACGTGAAAGTTTGTTTGGATGACTGGATGTTTGTTCCTCTTTCAAAAACCTCTGAACGGATTTGGTTGAAATTGGTACACAGATAGTTATAACCTGGATTAAAACAGGATAGTTTTCATCCAGATTTTCAAGTTGTAGCGGGTGAAATCGCTGGCAATAGCTATTTTTATAATATTTTCGACTAACTTCTTTACATATTTTGTAAATATGGTTTGTCTTTTTGAAAAGCGGCCATCAATCGAATCAATCAACTTAGCCTATCGCACTTGGAAAGAAGAAAGAAAATTGTGTTTATTAACCGGACTTATACATTACGTGGGTACGAAAAAAGTAAGCTGTGCTATTTTAAAATCTACATAAAATAATCCTCCACCATCTTTCATTATTATTATAACTTTAAATATTCTGTAACAAAGGTTTGAAGGTAAAAAATACATTGGAAGAGCTCCATTAAAAAGTTATTAAGGAAATAATCCGATAACCGATCGTAGCCGGAATAAGCCGATGATAGCCGAACAAGGCTTTATTCATGCGTTCGTTTTTTTAAAAGCTATTCGAATTTTAAATGCATTATTTCGTTTATGCAGTGAGTTGTAACTTGTAAGTGTGGTTGATGAACTTGGAGTTCAGTATCCTTAGCACGACTTTTCACTCTTTTACTTTCCAGTATTTACAGCGTTTCTTGTATGAAAAAATGCAACAGCGCCTCTGGTGTGCGAAGAAGGAACTAATTTTTTCCTTAAAAATTGTCAATTTGAAATTGTCAAAGTTCCAGTGTAGTGTTAAGGGTACAGGGTGTTCAAATTGAACTTCTTAGATTAAAATCCACCAATGGACCATTAGGTCCAGAAGTGTGTGGGCGTTCCATGGCACTATGCTTATCCCCCTATAACGATGGGTGCGTCTCCTTTTCGATGTGTAAAGTCTTTCCTGGCTAGCTGGAAGGGAAACTGGATTTTTCAAACCAATAAGCGTACGCGGTGATTCAGTGAGCTATCAAATGTAAGCCACTCCTGCCCAAGGTTTTTGGAATCCAGTCAGATAGATCCCGGCAAGAGTGTCATTTAACATTGACCAATCGACCAAGACTAAGTAAATACATCTATCTTTGGATGGGTGACCAAAATTAAACAACTTTTGTTAATTAAATCTATGATAAAGTCAAAATCGTGTTTTCTATAACATTTTTTTAATAGCATTTTATTAATATTGTGATTAAATTGGCCTTAAAATGCTTAATTTTTAAATTCCTTGACTGTACGTGTACAATTCGCCATACATGCAATCTACTATCTAAGACATAGTAATTTGATCCTCGCGGGAATTAAACCCACGACCTACAAGTAACACAACCAAAGCGAAACTGACCCCTAACTTTATCTACCACAGATTATAAATTATGGGGTACTAAATAACCCTATTTATGACGTCACAGTTACAATCTCGACCTACATCCAACAAGTACATTAGTCACAATAAAATAGTCGTGAAGTGAGATTATGATTTAACTTCGTACTGTTGGACGCAGATAGTAGTTACAATTTATTGACGACACGGTTGGCGTAGTGGCTGAGCGGCTGATTGTGCGTAGCATGTCGCGAATTCCATCCCCACACGAAAAAATATTTGTATGATCTGCAAGTAGTCGTTTCGGGTCTGGGTGGTTGTTTTTTTTATGTGAGTTTCTATGTTTGCAATCGAACCCACGATACAAAAGAAATTCTTGGTGGTGGGCAACGTAACAAAAATTGAATTATGCCCTCAATCTGTGGAAGTAAGAAAAAAAATCAAACTATGGTAGTAATTAATTACGTAGCACATAGGATAAAGTCCATTTTTTTTTAAACTTCCCTAAAAAACTTAAAACTACGCTACAGTTCTCGAAGGTATGAATTCCACATTCAAATAGTTCCTCACGAAACGTCGTCCAAACGTCCTAACAGTCTAAAACCAAAGTGCTACGAAAAAGTTGTAACTTATACGTGCACTTGATGGTACAGTTAGATTTGATTTTAATAGCTTATCCTTTGTTAGTATCATGGAATGCGGGCTGGTGGGTTTTTATTATTATGGTAACACTGATTTTGATTGCTTATTATACGTCCATTCCGTTGCCCAGTTATGTTTGATGGTAAAAATTAAATGTTACATGAAATGATTTTTTTAAACATAGGGGTTATATTCAAGAGTGAATATGTTACTTCTAGGCAAGCGTGCTTCATCGTCGACCACATCATCTCTTACCATCTGGCGAGATAGTGGGCAAACGTGAGAGAAATTTTTAAATGAAAAAAGATATTTTTTAACCTTAATGACTTAACCGATTAAAAAGCAGAAATATTCGAAAAAGTCTGGCAGGGCTGTAAGGAAGGCTTAAGTTACCGAGGTCCTCGAGCACAAAAGATAATTGAAGGAACAGCGTAAGTTAGTCAGTACGAATCTCACAGTACTTTCCGCTACACCCTACGCTACAACCGAGATTATCCAGCAAAATAAACACTTATGATCTCTTAAAATCTAGTCCAAGTTATAAAAAAACAATCCAAATATTTTTTGATGTAATCTGAATCATATCAATCAACAGCAGTTGAAAATAAAGCACTTTCGAATGAATAATGACAAAGTGAATGACGTCGCGATTATGAGAAATTAAGAATCGTATTAAATTGACATTTATCAATCATTTTAAAAGTCGTTACTGAAAAATTAAAATGGAGTTAAAAGCCTCAAAACTCTGGAATGGGGGGCTCGTGACGTGACAACTAGCTAAAAATTATACCTAGATGTGACGTATACAGAATTCCAACAAACAAAAAAAAAGGACTATAGCGATAATAAGAGCAGTGGTAGCCCAGTGGAATCGGTCCCGACTTACGAGCTAGGTCGTGGGTTCGTACCCCGCCAGGCGCATTACTTTGTGTAATTTATTTCATCACCACCGCTCTTAAAACGGTGAATGAAAACACCGTGAGGAAACCGGCATGTCCTAGAACCAAACATTCGAAGACATATGACATCTAGCAACCAGCACTGGACCCGCGTGGTAGATTATGGCCCACTCCCTCTCAGAGAGGACGCCTGTGTCCCTGCAGTGGGAACATTATAGGCTGATGATGATGATGTCTACGGTATTTCTATGAATGATTCATAATATTTTACTAACGCTTTTCAACAGTAAATATTATCTTCAACTGAGGATAGGATACACCCACTTATTGTCGTTATCATATTATTGTATCTTTGCCTATCTTTATCAGTAAATAAATTCTTTCATTGATAATTGTACTTTCTCGTTTTATTGGTAAAGTGAAGTAGGCCTCTAATTTGAAAATGGTAAAGATTTGTCATTTGGCATTTTTTTTTTCAGTTGTATTTAGATCGCTACCACTCCAAGTCCAAAGTTGTAACAATGAAGTGCAGCCCACTGTACACACTTAAATATTTTTTATCCTGTAATTTATTTCATCAATTAATTATTTATTATTTTTACCCACGACGGAACAGAGCAGGTATATGCGTTTAGGGTGAAAGATGCTTGTGTGTGCGTATGTGTGTTCGTGCGTTTGTGCAAAGTAATGTTCTCACCTATCTTCTAAACTAATGCTCCGATTTTGATGTGGTTTTCAATAACGGGTTTGTGTTCGATGAGTGTTATTTCCGATAAGCAAATGGTTAGACAGAGTCATACATATTAAATGAATAATATACCCACTCAGATCAAAGAAATAGGCAGATGGAGCGCTCAGAACACGCGAGTGTGTCCACAAAAGTTAATACAAAATCGAATATAAACTCGCGACAGTACCAAGCTACGCGTCGTACCAAGCTACTCTTCGTTGTTTGCCAAAATATGCCTTCTCGTGTCCTTAAACATTGTAAAAGTCGTTCTCAAAAACAAAGAAAACAATATAGAATGTAATTCGATTTCATTTGTATTTACTTTGGTGGAAACACTCGCGGCTTCGCAGCGTTCTATCTGCCTATTTCTTTCATCTGAGTATACCCACATTTAGCCGGTTTTGCAAGTCTCGTGTAATAAGGGCCAACAGCTGATCAATACATATTAAACGACTAACTTTCACTAACAATACAGCACTTATCTGTTATCGATACTATTATCAGCTTATCGGGACTTATCAATGACCCACAGAACTTGATACGTCATGTGATTTGATTGGATGTCCACTTTTATAATTTAAAACTTGGCATGTCGAGATTAGGACAGTGTTATACACTTACTCCCTTTTTTAATAAACGTGGACTAAAGTTACAACCAGGATAATCTTCGGACATTTTTAACCGAAAATAAGTACTCAATACTCAATACTCAATACATTTATTGCTTCCACAAGTGTACTTAGGTGGTAGGTTTTACAGAGTTATGAACATTGTGGACCCTGTCGGGCACTGCAATAGTAGGAGAGAGGAAGAGGGCTTTATTTGACTAAATTAGAATAATCCTAAATGAATTTTTTATAATGCAATCTATAATTATCTATTAAGATAAGTAAGTATTTGTCTAATTTAAAATTTATCATTTAAGTATTCATTGAGATTATAATAGCATTTGATTAATAGAAACTGTTTTAATTTATTTATGAATATATTATTCTTTTCTATGTCTTTAATTTTATCGGGTAGTTTATTATATATTTTGATCGACATCACATGGGCACTTGTTGAGTGCATTTTTAGTTTAGAGCTTGGTATGTTTAACCTATTTTTATGACGCAGTGTAAATTTCGACTGTATGTCCTCTCTTGTCGTGTATAGGTGTGGGTAATTTCGCACGAATTTACATATCTCCAAAATGTATAGCAGGGGAGGGTCAATATTTTTTGATTCAGGAAGTGGGGTCTGCAGCTGTCAGTGTCGTCTATATTTACTAATATTCTTATTAGTCTTTTCTGGAGTGTGAAAAGTCTCGGTGCCTCCGTGCTGTTTCCCCATAACATCACGCCGTAACTGAGCCACGCATGTGCATAGGCATAATAGGTGACTAGTGCGGTTTTAAGGTTAGTGGTCTTTTTCACTTCACGAAGGGCGTATGCAATTTAGACAGTTTTGATTTTAACTTTTGGATGTGTGATTTCCAATAATGTTCGTATCTATGGACAGGCCAAGTAGGGTAAACTCATGAACGACTTCTATTGGTGTGTCATTATAAGTGAAGTTGATGTCTAGTGGGGTTTTTTGACGGGGGTGGAAGGGCATTATTCTAGTTTTGGAGAAGTTTATTTCGAGATTATGGTCTTTCATCCAAGATATTGATTTATTTAGTGTTTCTGTTAGGTCCTCGTTTAATCCAACATTGTCCCCACATGAAGTAAGAAAAGAAATGTCATCAGCAAACATGACGCACGGTCCTGCTATGGTTCTCGGAAGGTCGTTGATATAGATAAGAAAGAGGAGGGAGTAGATTCTCAGTTCGACTTGTACCTATGTATGTTTGTCCGCGATTATCTCGGGTTATACAGGTATTTGAGACGATGACGAGGATCTCGTAGACGAAATCTATTTTCTGAAAGTTGGTGTCTTTTTAACGTACCTACTTCGAAAAAAGAAAAAAATCTCAATTCGCCAGAATCTTTTTTTTTTTAATGATTCCCGATTTGCTTACTTTGAATCTTTACTAAGGGCATGTATACAAAATATTTATACTAATTTTATTTATTTTTTGTTACAGGTAAATACAAAATACGAAGCTAAAGGAGTACTTGCGGTATCGTAAAAATCCAAAAAAAAAAAAACTAAAAAATTGTTTCAATCTACCTAAACAATTTTTCCCTAATCTGTTTGTTCATGCCGCTACAGAGTCAGTAAGGGTGGTTTTCGTACTCATTATTATCGTTTAAGTAAATAATACCTAAACATTGTTAAATAGAACAATAACATTTTCGCCAATAGACATTTGTAAATCGAAAATTTTTGCAATTTAATCCTTGTCCGATCGCCGATCGTAACATTATTTATTAGCTTGTACTGTCCCACTGCTGGAAAAAGGCCTCCCTCCATTCCTTCCAACGTTTACGACTTTGCGCCACCTCTTTCCAATTCTCAAGGAAGACATCCAGCTCGTCCCGCCATCTCCTTCGCGGTCTACCGCGGCCTCGCGTCGCTGTTCCAGGGCATCAATCATGAGCTTTACATGCCCACATTTCGTTCGTTTCGGCAAACATGCTCCATTCAGTGTTGTTGGTCATGAGCTTGGTCTTTGACATGTTCCTAGATGGGTAACTAGCCTAAATTTCAAGCTTAGTTAACCGGATATTTGTGGTGTAATAGCCAGCTAGCCAGCCAGTTATTTGGCTACCTAGCTATTGAACAATAGCGTTTAGTAACTAGCGGCGCGGCGTTGAATACCGGGACAGCTACAAAACGTAGTAGTTAGCTATACCCTGTGTCGGCTACGCGGCTACGAGCGGCTACCGGCTATATCATAACCTGTCAGTTATCTAGCCAACCAGTAACCGATAGCTAACGTGTTAACGGATATCATAGCCGTGGCTATTTTGCTCCTCCGGTATTTGGCTAGTTATGGCTATAGCTACCCATCGCTATCTTGAGTCCAACTTCAAGTCTTGTAGCATTTCTTCGAGTCCTGTGGCTGTGGGAGAAAACAGTACAATATCATCAGTGAAACAAGGATGGTTAAATAATTACAGCCGCACAGACCGACAAGCACCATGCGTTCGTCACCATCAAATAATCATCCTTAATCTTCGCCTGACCCAGATACCAAAGCAAAACGATCACAGAGTTCAGCCTGAGACAGATAAGTAACAACACGGATATTGTGTTGTAAACAAATATAGTTGTTGTGGCCGATGAACGCCATCTTTGTTGTTGGAATGTTGTCAAGTATGCACACGTGTTTAAAGCATATAAATCTTTTTTTTTCCGTTGTAAAATTATCAAATGAATCCTCCCAGGGCCAAGCCCTGAAGGGACTGTGAGACTCGTACTGACTAAAATCCTATGTGTTCTTCAATAGCCTTTTAGGTTCAAGGTAATTTGAAAAGTTTCGCGACCCCGTCAGGCTTTGGCACTCTAAAGGGAGGCCCCGTCATCATGCTGACACTCTTTGAGGCGCGCGTGGAACACAACGCGCCGTTGACCCGGGCATGGTTCATGGTCGGACATCGAGTTGCCCGCCCGTTAGGTACTCGCCGATCGCATGCCCGCGCAGAAGGCCTAAAAAGTCGGCTTGCTCGTCAATTTTACCAAGAACAGTCGGTGTCAATTATAATATGACCCATCTTTTAAGGCAAAATAATGTAGAAAAGGATCAAGTAATTCTGGCCACTGACTATACCTTCTCCATTGTCCAGCCATATATTGACTTCTCAAAATTAAGATGGCTACCGCCATACTTTCCCATTGCTCGGCAATTTCCAAGAATTATTGTAATTTCATTTGAAAGTCTCTGACCGCTGACTTACTGACCGATTTCATGTCGATGGTAATTTTGAGAACAATGTGTTGATTGTTACTCATATATCTATCATCTGTGTATGTATATCTGTCTATCTATGTTACTACTGTTTTATATACTGACTGGCCTGTTGGTCTAGTGGTTAGTGACCCTGACTGCTGTGCCGGAGATCGTGGGTTGAATTTCCAACCAGGACAAATGTTAGTGTGATGAGCACGGTCATTTGTTTTCTGTGTCTGGGTGTAATTCATCTATAATATGTATGTATTTAGAAATATATAAGTATGTTTATCAGTTGTCTAGTACCCAAAACACAAGCTCTGCTTAGCTTGGGACTAGATGGCGTTGTGCATGTCCATTATTACAAACATTCCCAATTATAATAGCAGTAAGAAGATTTCGAAATGATTTCGGTGACTAAGCATCGTAAAGTGGCTAGCAGTTTTTGAGAATACTAGACCAAATTCACACATACATGTAATGGACCCACACTGATACCATATCTCCCACGTTGAAGACTGATCTCTTCTGAGATTGGCGACCGTGGCCTCAATTTTGTCACCGGAGGACAAACATAACATAAACAGGAAAACCATAATATTTGAGTCATGTGTTTTAATTCAAGGACAGTAAACAGGAATTTAAGAGTTTATTTCCTGAGGTATGTTAATCTAGGTTATAAACTACTATCTGTGTACAGTGCAGGCGCGGTCGCAGTCTGAAATTTTGGGGGAGGTCACTCACTACACTAATAAAAAATAGGTATCTGGAATGAAATAAACATTGCTGCACATGACATATTGCAAAGATGTCAGCAAACCAGGAAACTATATCGCTATATGTTAGGGGGATAGTTAGAAATTTCCTTTTATTGTTTGGCACATTTTTGAGATTTTTCAATGTGACCTAAGATTTTGGGGGGGTCATATCACCTTTGATTGGTTCTAGGACATCGGTCTTCTCACGATGATTTCATTTTCCATTTTAAGAGCAGAGAGAAAAATTAATGCCTGTTCTAGTAAGTATTTACTTACCTACAAATACTAAACAGGCCGGTAGACCAACGGTCCGTCAGTAGGACACAGACACCATAGTATTGCAATACGACTGCCCTTCGCGAGTGAAAGGCGGTCGGCGCACGCGCATCGTTGCTTAGATCACCGGCTAGCGGCAGAGATATCGTTTTTTATCAGGAAATTCCTAACATAAGTAGACATGGGTCACAGGACTGTCTACACAGGTATACGTGGCCCTGGAACGTTAAGAGCTATTGAAAGAATAGTGTGGATTTTAGTCAGTACGAGTTTGAGCTTCAGCTCCAGAACTCATTCTATGGTTTTAATACGTAAAAAAGTTGCTGCCATGGGTGTGGGTAGCAGGGCGCTAAGTTGTGGACAATTGGCACGCCACTGGAAGGGTGAAAATACATGAAAAAAATTAACTACTGGTATGAGACGTATTGGCAATTTTATTAGCGTTATATCTTCCTTAATTTTGTTCAACTAACAAAAGAAAAATTACTAGTTGCTGCCATGGGTGTGGGTAGCAGGGCGCTAAGTTGTGGACAATTGGCACGCCCCTGGAAGGATGAAAATACGTGAAAAAAATTTACTACTATACTGGTATGAGACGTATTGGCAGTTTTATTAGGGTTGTATCTTCCTCAATTTTGTCCAACGAACAAAAGAAAAATTGCTTTCAGTCAAATTGCCTTATTTACCCAATTTTTTCAGTTATTATTACCTTAGCTAGACGATAACGAATACAAGTATGGACGTTTGTTTTGCTCAATTTCATCAAAACGGCTGAATGGATCTTGATGAAGTTTGGCTCCGAGTTAGGTTAAAGTCTGGAAAATCACATAGGATACCATTGATCCCTGTATAACATTCTCGTCGGATAATTTTCAACCTAAACAAAGTCACTAGCAAGCCAGTAGCGTTAAAAAAAGCTGTGAAACACAACTAGTTTCCTACATGCATCCTCTTCATCAAACTCCCGCGCAATTAGGGGCAGCCGCCATCTTGGTTCAAGAATGTTGCCACAAAAAATATATAACCTCACATTATAGGCCACTGACCTCGACTGTACAGGCTAGTTTGAATGGCATTTAAATTAAATGCATCTAGTAACATTTATAGGCAGTGAAATACATCATTTGGCAAATTGATTATCAACTTTAATTCATCATCTGCCTAGTCTTTTCCCAACTATATTGGGGACGGCTTCCAGTCGAACCAGATGCAGCTGAATATCAGTATTTAACATGGAGCGACTGACTATCGGACCTCCACAACACAGTAACTGGGCTCTATGATAGCCCATGGTAAGACTGGTTGTCACACTTTAGAGCTTCTGACTAACAGTAACGACTGTCAAAGATCTACAAATGACAGCCGGGACCAACGGCTTTACGTGCTTTCCGAGGCACGGAGGAAACTCGCTTTGACAGATGGTCAGATTGTCAACTTTAATTGGTGCATAATTAAATAAAACAAGTTTCAACAGGATAGGTCTTATTCCGATGAAAAGTGGCTGTGACATACGGACGAACAGACAGACGTGACGAATCTATAAATGTTCCATTTTTTGCCATTTGGCTACGGAACCCTAAAAACTATCGGCTTTCAGTCTTGTCGGGATTATCTGCCCTCAGATTTTGACGTTAGTTACCAAAGACATAATTATACGAGCAATAGACGGGACATCACGAAGAAAGTTGTGATCCAAAGCTTTTTACCAATAGGTAAAAAGTCCCTCAGTCTAGTAGTCACGTTGCTATGCAACGCTAAGATAGCGCTACTGACGCACGGCATCAACAATATTGTATGACAATTTCCCAATGTCCGTTCTATAGGTTCTTTTAAATCTCTTTGGTTAACTCGGCCCCGAACTAGTCTCTTCGTTCACGACCTTAGAAAGTAGACACCCAAGCCCGAAACGAAGGCTATTTCACGTCATAATGCTAATTCACGTAGTTAAAAGGACAAATGCCTGCCGGGGTCGCGGGACTCGGCAGCAGGATACGCATAGTGAATGGAAATGATCAGAGAGATTTGTCAATCAAATTCTAAATTAACTCGAGCGATACCGTAGTTGCCGGGGTCCCGGGACTTATCTCATTACCGTGACGCTAGAACATAAAGGGCTATTGAAGGACACCGTGGATTTGAGTCTGTACGAGTCTGACAGTCCCGCCCTGCCCGGGGTGGGAGGACTCATTTGATGATTTTACCACGATAAATAACCGTGCCGTATTTAAAAATTAGTTCGATAATGGAGGTGAAAATCCATAAAAATTAACAAATGGAGTAAGTAGTACATACTCGCGACCTGACCTACTATTAGTATATAATAATGTTATGTAGTTATTATGTGGTACATTGTTTTGCTACACCAGCACTTATAGAACTGGGTCAGGTGTTGACTAGTGTTTACGTCGCGGGTTTGCTTACGACTTTCTTTTGTTTTTAGTTTTTTTGTTGATGTTTTTCTACATATTTTGATTTTTGCCGATTTGAAATGTGTCCTAAATGTCAACTGTTTTTTTCTATATTATTTCGATATTACTTTCAGTATCTAAATATATACAAAGGTATAACTCAAAGGCTGACTGACATAGTAATCTATCAACGCACAGCCCGAACCACTGGACGGATGTTTGGCATGCAGGTAGATGTTATGACGTAGGCATCCGCTAAGAAAGGATTTTGATCAATTCTACCCCCAAGGGGATAAAATAGGGGATGATTGTATGAAACTTTGTATATTTAAAAAAAAAAAAAATTAAGTTCCGACATCCACGCAAACGAAGTCGTGGGCACAGCTAGTTATGAAGTATTTTCGTCTAATTTTCTTCTTTTGCTGACATAATCTGAACCGAAAAACAGTTGACATTTAGGACACATTTTAAAAAGCACATATAAAATCTATGAAAACTATGCAAGAAGTTAATGGTATTTGCATGCATGCCCCACGTATCGTACCTACTAAGCTAATTAATAATAATAATTATTGCACTCGTCGTTTCGTTGAGCTCCTTGTGTTATGAGTTGAGCTACACGATAACTGACACATGCTTGCACTGACTGGACAGGCCCACTCAAATCTGTGTGGCTCTTTCTTCAAAAGACCACTTCAGACACCTGCATGATTCTCATATAACATTACCAATACAAAAATGTCTGGACTTTAAAAGAGACAGTGACCTCTGAGTTTGTTTCGGATGTTTCTTCTCAGAGTAGTCAGGTACGAAACACCGACCTCATCTAGTTTAAAAATAGTGTCTTTTGACTTGAAAAAAGTTTGCCAAAACCAGATTACTTTTTCTGTGGAAAGCTGAAGTGGCAATGGGCTGGTCATGTCTGCCGCAGAACCGACGATAGGTGGAGTAGGAAGGTTCTCGAATGGAGACCGCGTGTAGGTAAGTGTAGGGTGGGACGGCCCCCGGCAAGATGGACCGATGACTTGAAGAAGGTGGCTGGCAGTGGCTGGACGTAAAAAGCTGGAGATCTTGCGCTGTGGCGCTCCCTGGGAGAGGCCTAAGTCCAGCAGTGGACTGCAATAGGCTGAAATGATGAAATTATTTTTTTGGAAAAATGTCTTCATATTATTCTTTAATATTCTATCTGGTAACCCTATCCCAGATGAAACCTACCCCTAAAATTAAAATAAGCCACTTCCAAAACAACATTCTCACCGTCCCCTCCCCCCATTTCTATTACCCTCTCCCCCTCTGACGTCACAGCCGTTTCCGTGACACATGTCATGTAGTTCTCAAGGAAGACATGATACTTATAATATTGTTAACATGTGTCTTTTGTTGGAGAAATTGTATTCATACGTATTGTTTGTAGTTCATTGATGTTTAGACATGTTTTGAATTGAATTCAATTGTCTTGGCTGAATTTGGGAGGAATCGTAATCTTTAAATTAGATCTTAAGAGCGTATATTCCGAAAGTTGGCAACGTTGCAAATGGTTGTCAAATATTAACAAGTTTTAATTAATTTAGCATTGTTACTGAATGAAAATAAGAATTTATGGCTCTGTAGTGCACTAAAAAATTGAAAAGGGAATGCAATAATTAATATCATAACACCGAATATATAGTTTTAGATGTAAAATAAGCATTTGGAAGCTTTCCAAACTACAGAGCGATATTTCTTGTTTTCATACAGAAAAATTGCCAAATTAATTAAAACTTATAAATATTTGACAGCTTTTTGCGACGTTGCCAACTTTCAGAATAAGCAGCCTTAAAGTGATTTTCAAAATAATTGGGAGAATCTTTGGCCTAATAATAACAGACGCGTAGACCGTAGACCCATATTTTTCGAATTTTGGAGGAGTGACTCAAAACGTCATCGACAGAGGTATGAAAAGTTATATAACCCGGTTCGTTGAAGAAAGGAATCTAAAATGGCGGCTTGTACTTGCGTTGACAGATAGTACAGTCAGCATATAAGGTTTCAAGTAAAAGTTTTTTTCAAATTAAAAATAATAAAAACAAAACTGAATCACAATATTTGCTCATACTTAACCTGAAAATGTAACAACAATAATCAACAAATTAACAACGGCAAAATAACAGAAAAAAAATCTTCTTACGCTATGCGCGGGAGTGAGTATAGACGGCACTAGTTTGCGAGCGAGAGAACACGATATGCGCCGCCATTAAAATTCCTTTCAAAATAAAAATCGAACAATCAGAATAATTTAATCCAACGACGATATAATACTAGACTCGTAATAACAAGCGACCGATGTCTGTCAACACATTAGGCAAAAAAGTCTTATATTCGTCTCATTTCGACCAATCCTGTGAGCCGTAAACATACGTTGAGACAGAACAGACCTTGAGTTAGTCAATCACAACGCAGTACCCCGTCCCCCTCGCTTACGTAGTACCTCAGCGAGTTGACAGAATAGTTTTTGTTCCTTAGATCGTGCATGCGGAGTCTATAGTATTATATCGTCGTTGATTTAATCATACTGTTCCGGGAAAAGATATAAATTCCATTCTTTCACAACACTTATAGAAGCGACCTTGCAAGAACACCGTTACAGGAGGAAACTAATGCATAATAAATGACTTGGCTACATCGCGTACCAAATTATATACTCATTCATAGAAATTGTTTGGTTGGGGTACCGTTAGTACCACATTATTATGGGAAAAGTACCAGGAGACATACAATAACGTCTTAAGTAAAAGAGAAGGAGTACCAGTGAGTGAACGAGATGGCGCTAGACGACTTGTATAGCTTTGTCTCTTTCCTACAGTTAAACCAGGGTTGTTGCGGCGAGTGAAAGTGACAGAGTTCTACAAGTTGTCTATCGCCATCTCGTCACTCACTGGAACAAGTCTGATTTTAAGACGTTGTAATACCCCGCTAGTCTTCATAATAAAAGTTTATCGAACGATCAAATCAAAAATAGAGTGACAGTTATCCGTCAAGATTTTACAGCTATCCGCGCGGAGCCGCGGACCGTCCGCGTGTCAAACGCCTATTTTGCAAACAAACATACTTCGAATATAATTCCCGGTTAAATAAACTAGAAAATGGCACAAAAAGATAAGTAAATCTAACCGTTACAGTTAAAACTCGTAAACTTTATCGTTATGAGCTTTAAACCTAGTTTGACTTTGATTACTAAGTTTAGTTAGCATATTCTTAATCAATACTAGCTTTTGCTACCGGCTTCGCCAGCCCCCCTCCCTCTTATAAAGATTTTTTATAAAATAAAAGTAGCCTAAGTTACTCCTTATTACATCAGCTACCTGCCAATTAAATTCCCGTCAAAATCGGTTAAGCCATTTCAGATAGACAGACAAAAATTTAAAAAAAGTGTTACTTTGGTCTATGCACCGTAGATAAATCATATGCATGTGTTAAAAAATGGTTATTTCAAAGTTACAAAGTATAAATTGTACTATTTTACACTAAACACTTTATACCTATGTATAGATTTTATAACACACTTCGTTCCTAGCCCAACACTATGTCAGATTCGCAATCGGGCAACGAGTAAAGGGCAACTCGCTGCTCGACCATGGTCCATGCCCGGGTCGACGTTGAATTCCTCACTCGCCTCAAAGCGCGTCAGCATAATAACGGGGCCCACCTCTACCACATTACCGTGACTCCGGAACATAAAGGGCTATAGAAGGACACCGTGGATTTTAGTCAGTACTAGTCTGACAGTCCCTCAGTGCCTCCCGCCCTGCCCGGGGTGAGAGGACTCATTTGATGATTATACACGCTAAAAAAAAACCTCCCCTGTAAGTAATCCGCACAGTGTGAAAGAGACAGACGATTGGCAATGTGGCGCGGATACTGACAATCCGTCGCGGATTGTCACTTTTTTTCTAAGTCACTTTAAACTCGCAGTGGTAGGCGTCCACGGCGACAGACGTCCCTCGATGATCTCCGACCACCGTAGGCGCGGGCATGCGGGCAGCGAGTAAAGGGCAACTCGCTGCCCGACCAAGGACCATGCCCGGGTCGACGGCGCGTTGTGTCCCACGCGCGCCTCAAAGAGCGTCAGCATAATGACGGGGCCCCCCGCTCAGAGGGCCAAAGCTTGCCGGGATTATTCCCTTACCGTAACCCCGGAACTTAACAGGCTATGAAGGACACCGTGGATTTTAGTCAGTAGAAGTCTGACAGTCCCTCCCGCCCTGCCCGGGGTTGGAGGACTCATTTGATGATTTTACCACGCTAAAAAAAAAAAAATAGTCACTTTAAACTGACTTTGAAAACAGAATTTGAATAGCTTTACTTAACTTTATATCTGTGTAATGTTTTAAGTTGGAAGTTTTATCTATACAAATAAATATATTCATAAAATTGAAATAGCAGAAAATCCCGAACGATAAGTGAAGCTCATAAACTTTTATCTCAAACCCAGTTGTTCCTTGATTAGTAACGTTTCTTAGTAAATAGTAACTAACTACTTTTATAATACCGTATTGTTTCATACAACCTATTTCCATGGTCATTTCAATTTATAATTAACGCATTTAATTGCAAATGGGAGGCTTTCGCTTTTTTTAGGGTTCCGCGGTCAACTGTTAAAGATTCTTAAACTCAAATTCAAAGCATTTATTTTTGCTTTTGCTCTTTTCATTCTAGGGTCATACCTCTGTACATAGTCCCGCGACCCGGGCATAGTAAACGAATAGTAAACACGGCTACACATCGACCTATACAGAACCAGGTTATCGTGGTCACGCTTTGTATGATCATTCCGCGCATACAACGATCAGCTTATACTGGTTTTGTATAGCTTAATGTTTAGCCGTGTGTACTATCGATAAACAAAAATTTCTCGTGATACACACGGCTACACATGAAACTATGCAAAACTAGTTTGTCCTGGACTCGCTTTATTTAGATTCCTCCGCACAACGGAGAACCGTGAACGGTCAGCTTATACTTTTGCACAGCCTGATGTGTAGCCGTGTGTACTACCGGATCGCTTGGCAGTACCACATGCAATTATCGAAAAAAGAACAGTTACAGTAAAAAGGCATATTAATTTGTTAAAAAAGGACTGCATTTAGCATTCTCTTCGTAGAAATCTACGGAGAAAAATGGGTTAAAACTCTTTGAACACTTTATAAATCAAAATTGTACATCTTATCGTTAGACTCCTAAAACTCTCACGTACCAAAATAATGACCTACTTTCATCTAAAATCGAAAGAAACAGCATTTCTTTCTATGATTACATTTTAATTATCAAAAAATTGACTCACAAAGTTTCAAAATGACAGGAAAATATCGGCGAAAGTATCATTAGGTCGCCTCTTTCAAAGATACGGAACTCGGCAAATAGTTGCCGCTCGCTCTTAGCCATTTATCATTTAAGACTTCGGCAGTGACATAATTGATAGATGGGATTATTTGTGGAGAACAGTGTTTTAGTAAGGACGTGGGGTGAAAGATGTCCGTCATACCCAGACTTCGGAAGATTCGTCTCCATTTTTGTGAGTATCTCTTGAAAGTATTTGAAGTAAAAACTTGAATACTAGCTTTTAGAGATGTCCGAGTATGTTAGACTGACTAAAGGCCAGTTTCACCAAACTTTTCTTGTTATTTAAGCGTCTGTTAAAGTTTATTAGTGTTCAAATCCTACTACTAATATTATAATGCGAAAGTTTGTGATAATGTAATGTATCTGTATGTAGGTATGTTTGTTACTCCTTCACGCATAAACTACTGAACGGATTTGGTTGAAAATCGGTACACAGATAATTTATAACCTGGATTGGCACATAGGATAGTTTTTATCCCGATTTTATGACCCCGTGGGATTATTTTCGAGCTGTAGCATTTGAAATCGCTGGCAACAGCTAGTATTTTATTCTATAAAGTTCCACCTAACATAAAAAAATACCATTCTACTTATACTATCCAAACCCACCCTGTTTTATTAATAACAAAGAAAAAAAACCGGAAAAACACTACTTTGCAACCACCCCCTAGGCGGCCATTTTGATTCCAATGACGTAATTGTTGTCACTCAGTTGCTAAGCAGCCATTGATCGGGGTCATTCACCCTCAACGTTATAGCAATAAAAAGTAGTGACCGACCGAAATTTCGGTTTCGGTTTCGGTTTCGGCCGGTTTCGGCCAAGAAATCTAGTTTCGGCCCTAGTTTCGGTTTCGGCCAGAATATAGCCGAAACTTTGCCGAAACCGAAACCTGATGAAACTCAAGTATTCGTGCATTTTCGTGCGTCGTTCGGTAACATTCGTAGCCAACACGTTCTTGCTTGACGGCGGGGCCCGGCGCTGTTCGCCACCGTTCATTTAATCGTGAGTTGAGGTTATGTTTTCGAGTTTACTGCCAAGAGTAAGTCTTGTATATTCATGTAATAATCCTACTACTATTATAAAGGCGAAAGTTTGTAAGTATGGATGTATGGATGTTTGTTACTCTTTCACGCAAAAACCATTGAACGGATTTGGCTGAAATTTGGTACACAGATAGTTTATAACCTGGATTAACACATAGAAGAGAGCTTTAATCCCGATTTTATGTTCCCGTGGGATAATTTTCGAGTTGTAGCGGGTGAAGCCGCTGGCAACAGCTAGTAAAATATATTTAACCACTTCCCTGTCCGGTGAATCACATGTGACTCACGACTATTGTTTAGGTATTGTGTCTGCTGCGCGGACAGTGAAAGTGTTAAACTTATCAATCGTCAAGGCAGAAAATATAGATTATGGCTCAGTAGAAGTTAAGCCGTTGGTCCCGGTTGTCATTTGTAGATCTTTGACAGTCGTTACTGTTAGTCAGAAGCTCTAAAGTCTGACAACCAGTCTTACCATGGGGTATCGTATTACCCACTTACTGGGTTGTGGAGGTCCGACAGGCAGTCGCTCCATGTAAAATTCTGGTTCGACTGGAAGCTGAGCCCAATATAGTTGGGAAAAGGCTAAGCAGATGATGATGCTCAGTAGAAGTTAAATAACATAGAAAAATAGCAATTTCTTAGAAACCTATTTGTTCCTTAAGTTTGCCGTACTTATAACATTAATTACCAGAATTTGATCCTTGTTAGCAACACTATCGAATGGTGTAATTGGTGTTGGTCTAGCGGTTAGTGACCCTGACTGCTATGCCGGGGGTCGTGGGTTCGATTCCCACCCAGGACAAATGTTTGTGTGATGAGCACGATCATTTGTTCTGTCTCTGGGTGTAATTTATCTATAATATGTATGTATTTAGAAATATATAAGTATGTATATCAGTTGTCTAGTACCCATAACACAAGTTCTGCTTAGCTTGGGACTAGATGGCGTTGTGTGATAGTTGTGGAATATTTATTTATTATTTATTAATGTGTGGTTTTTTTTTCTTAAATCTGCGGTTTCGATTTCTGACCAGCACTATTGATTTTTCTAAAATCCGATGATGCAGTTTTCATTTTCGACAAAATCGGTCTTCAGTCATTCTGTAATTCCTGTATAATTATACACTTTTTCTTAAGTGTTAACAAAAGTAAAAAAATAACATAAAATAGAAAATAATCGAAAATTTAAATGTTTTAAAAAGTTTCGGTTTCGGTTTCGGCCGAAACTGAGAGCTAGGCCGAAAGTTCGGTTTCGGTTTCGGCTGAAAAATCAGTTTCGGTCGGACACTAATAAAAAGTTAATAACATATCTAGTATTGTACCTATAAAATACTTGATAGAAGTAACAGGTTTTTCTGATAAAATAATTTTTACGTGTCTGCAATGTAACTGGCTGGAAAGACGAGTATTTTTTTAATAGCGTTGCATTTCTTTTGTTCGTTCTTTTTTTAAATATGTCAAAATATTCCATAGATTTATGTTCGATTCTTTTTTAAAACACGTATTGTACAGTCGCGTTCATTAACATGTTGGCACGTCTAGGCTTCAAAAATATATGAACATCAAAATATTTCAAAATATTGTGACAACTACAAGCATCATTAAATTGTGATCAAGATTCAGATTCATTAATATGTGACTACTTTTTCTCAATAACATGTATACAGCCAAAGGGACATTTTTATCTGAACAACTTTAAGACCATAATTATCTGAACAGTGTAAGATTCACAATAATTATGTGAGCACACATGAATACAATAATATCTGAACAAGTAAATGTAATTAAAATTCAACCCTATTACTACGTCATAGAGATAACTAGCAATCTTAAAATTTCTTGATCAAGGAGTTTGCAAAATTATTTATGTATCACTGGCCTGTTTTTTTCCTTCAAACGCATTTTTTTTATTAAAAAGTTATAACTGACGCACACGTCATTCATATAAAATTATACAATTTGCGCTCGTTGCAATTTTATTACTTTAGTATACATCTACGAATTTGAAAAAAAAAATGTATAGAATTGACGAGCACACAAAACATAAAATTGTTTACATGTGTGAGGATGGTATTCCGAAATCAGACATTGCACTAGAATTAGGCATATCGGTAAGCAATTTTAGGTATTCGTTTATAATTATGTTTTCATCTAACCTATAATATGGTCATTAAATAAAATCGTTCTTTAACAGAGAAATACTGTAACATTATGGTGGAAAAGGTGGCAAGATGAAGGAAATCTTAGAAACCATGTGTCTTGTGGCCGACCTAGAAAAACAACCCATGATCAAGATGTGCAACTAGTTGAAAGTGTTCGAAATGCACGATTTATAAGAACGTCTTCATTTGCAGCTGAGCTGGCTGTTTCTAGTTTAACTGTACGACGAAGGCTTAATGATGTCGGAATTCGTCATCGGATTCCAGCTAAAAAAATTGTATTAACGGAAAGGCATAAAATGTTACGTTTACAATTTGCCGTCAGATATTTAAATTATGACTTTGAACACGTCGCTTTTATGGATGAGAAAGTTTTTGTTTCTTCAGCGGACGGGCGAGTCTCTTTGTATCGTGCAAACAATACACGATATGAAGAAAACAATGTTTTGCCAAATCGTCGTAGTGGACGCATTTCGATCGGGTTTTGGGGGTGGATGAATTCGGGTGGACCCATAGAGTTGTGCGAAATAGCTGGCCGAATGGGGAGTGATGCCTATTTAGATATTTTGAAAGACGTGTTTTTACCAAGTGCAAGAATTGTTTATCCTGATCATCACAGAATAACATTCATTCAGGACAACAGTTCCGTTCACAACGCCAGACGAGTACAAAATTGGATATCTGAGCAAGATGACTTGGAATTAATAAAAATTCCACCGAAAAGCCCGGATCTTAACCCCATAGAGAATCTGTGGGGATTAATGGTCCAGAATTGGGACAGTAACGAAACTCGCACGGAAGAGAATTTAAAGGCTCATGCACATGCAATCTGGAATAGTTATAGAAATAGAGATTATTGCCACAATATGGTACAGTCGATGAGAGCTCGATTACAAGCTGTAATTGATGCGAACGGGTCATACACAAAATATTAACTTAGGCCCGCCAATAGATAATGTTATGGATATTATGGATTAACTAAATGGCGACCAATTTCAAATTATAGTTAATATCTTTTGTATGGTCCTTTGTTGATTTAAGAAGACACGTTTTATACAATTAATAACTAAGATTAGTTTTAGTTCAAGATAAAAATATTGCTTTTATTTTTTATTTTAACGGAAGTTAGTCAATGTTTGTTTGCACATTACTGTACTATTTTCTTAGTTATACTTGTCAAATAAAAAGTATAGTTTGATATTCTTTTCTTTTCCATTCAATTCTCATCTATAATTTCGTTAGTCTTTTAAAGGTCAGCGAGGATCGCCCGTAGGACACGGTGGAGCATACGGTGCAGGACTGCCCCGTTAGGGCAGAGCACTGCCGTGTTCTCACGACGGCGATAGGCGGGGACCTCTCGCGCCCGGCATTGGTCGAGGCCATACTGCGGGGCGAGACGGAATGGGAATCGCAGTCGCCTCCTTCTGCGAAGCATTCATGCTCGCAGAAGGAGGCGCGCTGCGTGAGGGAGAGGACAGCATCCTCCCTCCACCCCAGCCGCAGTGGTACACGCCCACGGCGACAGAGGTCGGCAGGCGATGGCGTTGGTTGTGGCGATCGTCGATGGGTGGCGAGTAATGGGCGACTGCCCATGTACTATGCCCGGGTCGATGGCGCGTTCCACGCGCGCCTCAAAGAGTGTCAGCGTAATGACAGGGCCCCCCATTAGAGGGACAAAGCTTGCAGGGGTCGTGGATCTTTTCGGATTACCGTGACCCTGGGACGCAAAAGGCTATTGAAGGAGACCGAGGATTTAAATCAGTACGAGTCTGACAGTCCCTCATGCTTTACCCTGGGTGCGAGGACTCATTATTTTAATGATTTTAACACGAAAAAAAAAGTCCTTTAAAAGTGGTGCCAAAGTTGTTTAACTTCAGGTCGAATCATATTGCTATACTAGCTTCTGCCCGCGACTTCGTACGCGGATCTTGTTGCTTATGCCAGCGACACCGGACGGCGAGTTGCCCTTTACTCGCCGCCCGCTTGCCCGCGCCTATGGTGGCCGGAGATCGTCTTGTGACGTCCGACACCGTGGGCGTCCACCACCGCGGGGTAGCTGGGCTCTTGGAGTTCCACATTAGGTGTTCTAGATCTTCAATTTTTATACGTCAACAGAGACTGCTCATCACGCTGAACAACTCTTGCTAAGACGTCATTCCTGTATATGTTATAGTGTAACTGGGCTCTTGGAGTTCCACATCAGGTGTTCCAGATCTTCAATTTTTATATGTCCACAGAGAGTGCTCATTAGGCCGAACAACTTTGCTGAGACGTTATTCCTGTATAATGTTATAGTGTAGCCGGGCTCTTGGAGTTTCACATCAGGTGTTCCAGATCTTCAAACTAATTTTCTTAGCAGAAAATGCTCATCACGTGGAACAATTTATGCTATGGCACCATTTTTGTATCTCTTATAGTTTAGCTGGTCTGTTGCGGTTCTGCGCCAGTTGTTCAAGTTTTCAAAATAAATTATAGCCTATGTTTTGACCAGACTTAATACCTATACAACAAAAAAAGAATCATTCAAATCCGTCCAGTACTTTTTGAGTTTATCCCGGACATACATACAGACAAACAGACAAAAATTCTAAAAACTATATTTTTGGCTTCGGTATCGATTGTAGATCACACCCCAAGTATTCTTTTAAATAAATATTCAATGTACAGTTTTGACTTTCCTACTATTTTATTATATGTATAGATAGATAGATAAATGACAGATGGCTTTTTTTTCACCATTCTTAAATGACCGAGCGGCACGAAAAGATGCGGCATTGAAAAACACATTTTAAAATACCTAAAAATGATTCGCGCGGAAAACAATTGAAATACTGACATTTCTGTAACAATGTAAACTGGATCTTATTCATTCGATCAAATGATATACTTTCCTATGCATGTACAGATAATTATGAAGCTTACCCTGCTCAGATATTATTGAAGTTAATACAGTATAGATATATATTTTTTAAAAGGTGATCAGATATTATTGCGTCAAGTAAATTATATATTATTGAACCGTTCACATGAGGACATATTTTTGATCTATAGTTGTGTAGAAGTTATTGTGCTTACCAATGCTCACAATATTTTGAATCACTGACATTGCCAACATATTATTGAACTCGACTGTACAGTTTAACCACAGAATACTTATTAATAGAACTACGGTTCAACTAAAGAGAGTTGCTGACGTCAAATTGAGAACTTGCACGCTTTTAAAAAAAAATACAATAACGCAATCACAAACAATTATTTTCAAGTGACAGTAATTGACAGATGGATGGATAAATTATAATGTCCAGATTTCTAGTAAACCACTGAGAATTGAAGCCAAAAACACGGAAAAAAAATTACCTCAGACGTTCGATTCCTACGTAAAACAAGTGAACTATTGAAAATCTCCAAGGAAAACATATAAATGTGTGCGTGTCGCTCACTCATACATTTATAAAAAAGTTTTATTTTATTATATTAGCCTGAACTGTCCCACTGCTGGGCAAAGGCCTCCCTTCATTATTTCCAACATTCGCGAAAAATGATAAAAAAGTGGCTTCACTGAAAACGTTTTGTTTCGAACATGGAATCTGGTGGCCTACCATTAACTCCTACAGCGGTAGTCTTTGGGCTGTGGGAAAGAGATGGCGCTAGACGACTTGTATAGATCTATATCTTTCCCACAGCCTAAACTGGATCGCATTAAGAGCTCGTGGTAAAGGCCTCTGGACATTTTGTCATTTTATAATCTAAAGTGGAGAGCATTTACACTTTCCTTCTTAATTGAACAGCATGCATAGTACTGGTCAGCATATCTTACTAACTTCAACATCTCTTCATTACTCTACTGGTTTTCCTTCAAAGTTTTTCTATCTATTCCTCTGTGCGACGTCAAAGTACTGGTAAAAGTCAGTTTGCAATTAGTACGCGGCCAGCCGTGGCCATAGTGTAATTGTGCGGCTTTTGAAATCACCCAGCGAGGAGGAAACATACGGCTGGGTATTTTGTACGTGACCGTACCGTACTCCAATCTTCCAGAGGCCTTACCACGACCTCTTAATGCGATCCAGTTTAGGCTGTGGGAAAGAGACAGAGCTATACAAGTCGTCTAGCGACGTCTCTTTCCCACACTTTAAAGACTCACGTTTTAAGAATTCATTTTAGGCCACTAGGTAGCTGCGCTAGCCGAGGTTGATCTGTGGATGGGTGACCATCTGTCATAGCGAGTTTCCTCCGTGCCTCGGAAAGCACGTTAACTCATTGGTCCCGGCTGTCTTTTGTAGATCTTTAACAGTCGTTACTTTAGTCAGAAGCTCTAAAGACTGTCAACCAGTCTTACCATGAGGTATCGTATTACCAAGTTACTGGGTTGTGGAGGTCTGATAGGCAGTCGCTCCTTGTAAAATACAGGTATTCAAATGCATCTGTTTTGACTGGTAGGCGACCACAATATAGATAAGAAAAGGCAGATACTGTACTCCATGTGCGAAGTCGTTAGTGGACTTTCAAATCGATTTCAGCGCGCTATGTGGCAGAGATGTGAACTAACTGAGGACATTTGCGGAATGACGTATACGTGTCAAGTTGAATATGCACCATAAACTTCAAGTAATTTTTTTATTAGAGTTTAATTTAATTTTAATGAAGAACAAGGCTAAAAGCCAATACCACGTACTCGGCGGACGTTATCTTCCAAAAGTGATAGTTATAGGAGACGTCCTATTATAGTATCCCTATGTGTGACTGTGATGACCAATCCTTCACAATCACCATCCACGCCTCGCACGCAGATTACATGCCTGACACCTGATACTAGTCGAAAGACAACACAAATCATTCACCACTTATTATGTATATCTAGTAAGCGCTGAAATCAAGCGCACACTATAATAAAATATTCTATTTGTTTTGCGCCTCTTTGGGGGAGGCTTACTTTCAGTAGTAGACGGCAATTTGCTGAGATATATTATACATATAGTAACCCTCACACGTTATAAAAATCTTTGCATCGTCGCGCCCGTCCCAACCAAACACCCGTATGTTTTCAATCAAAATCGGCACGTTTTATTACAAATAATTTTGTGTGAACAAACATTTCCATTTCTCACCGTTACGCGTACTTTGGTCATGTCGCGTATTTACCAGACTTTAGGGCCTGGCCACGTACTCGGACGACACTACTTGTCGCATGAGTACAAAATGAAAATGACTGGCCTGTTGGTCTAGTGGTTAGTGACCCTGACTGCTATGCCGGGGGTCGTGGGTTCGATTCCCACCCAGGACAAATGTTTGTGTGATGAGCATGATCATTTGTTCTGTGTCTGGGTGTAATTTAACTATAATATGTATGTATTTAGAAATATATAAGTATGTTTATCAGTTGTCTAGTACCCATAACACAAGCTCTGCTTAGCTTGGGACTAGATGGCGTTGTGTGATAGTTGTGGAACATTATTATTATTACTAAAATAATCATCATCTTTCCCAACTATGGTAAGTTCGGCTTCCAGTAGAACAAGATGCTCCAGAATATCAGTATTTTACATGGAGCGATTGCTTATCTGACCTCTACACCACAGTAACTGGTTAATACGATACCTTTTAAGACTGATAGTCAGACTTTCGAGCTTATAACTACTAACAGTAACGACTGTCAAAGATCTACAAATGATAGCCAGGTGAAACAGCTTTACGTGCTTTCCGTCCGAGACACGGATAAAACTCGCTATGGCAGATGGTCGCTTGCCGAGGTCGATATGTGGATACCCATCCACAGATAGGCAAGCGCGGCTTAGCCCGGAAGATTCGTCTGTGCAGCTGCAATTAAGCCATGAGCTTCTCTAAGATCTCTGATCTGATGAGATTAATACAACGAAACCTCTCGTGGAAACTCGCTATGATAGACAACCTCAGACCAACCTTGGCATGCACAACTTGGCTTTGAAGATCTGCCTGCGCTGCTGTTATTTAGCCAAGAGGTCCTCGTGTTTTTTCTCAAAATGATGAGTATGAATGTTGATGGATGGAGAGGAAGAGGAAGGTCAAAGAAAAGATGGATGGATTGTCTAAGGAATGATAATGAATGTAAAAGGAGTAAATGATACTGTGACGTCTGAAAGGAGAATGGAAGAAGAAAACGTGTTGCGACGACCACAAGTAGAATGAGATAAGGGCAGGAAGATGATGATGATGTCTGTTCTTCACCATAGAGCATATAGGAATGGGCATCTACGTCTACGTCTTGTGACTGGGACTGTAGCACTATAATTTTGTAGTATTTAATTATATTATTGTCTTTGACAATTCAAAAGTGGAAACATATTTTTCCTACTCCTTTACTATTCTTTTCTGATTAATTTCGTTGCAGGATCCAAGACAGGTAAATTCATTCTCCGGGACACGTCGAGCTTCATTGTCTCGGCGCTTTTCTGGTGGTTGCCACTGTTGATTCTGGCTCTCAGGAGTTGCAGTGGTTTGGGAATAGTCTCTTGGGATTTGTCCCAATTAAAAAAAATGACAATTTGAAAAGTGCCTCTAGTTGGCCCACTTGAAATAAATCATTTTGATGAGGAAATCTATAATATATTTTCTCAAAAGTCGCGTCTTGTAGGTCGTGGCCACGCAGTCGTCGTTACACGTACTTTGACCAAGTCTCGTATTTAAGTATCATTCATTTTAGCATAAAAACTATGTCTTTTTTACAGTCAATCATTTACCCGTTTTTACTTCATGAATGACTATTATATGAATCATTTTGAAAGTGTAGTGTCGCAATCAAGTGTTGATGGGAATTTCGGCAGAAAAAATATGCCAGTCATTCTTAGATAGAATTTATATAGTATATTGTAATATTTTTTTGACAGTCGTAAAATCAACAAATGAGTCCTCTGACCTAGGGTAGGGTTTAGCCCCACGAAAAACAAAGGGCCAGTTATTCAGGGTCGCGGAACTGTCGGTGATCCTGGTGTATGATCCAGGAACGTAAAAAAATATTATAAAACTGTAGCCTTTTTTTTACGTGGTAAAATCATCAAATGAGTCACTCTCACCCCGGGCAGGGCGGGAGGGACTTAGACTCGTACTGATTAAAATCCACGGTATCTTTCAATAGCCCTTTATGTTCCGGGGTCACGGTTAGGAAATAATCCCGCGAACCCGGCAGGCTTTGGCCCTCTGAGAGGGGGCCCCGTCATGAGTGTAGGGGTAGGACACTTTTCTATTTGCTAGTACAATTCTCAACTTTTGAAAGCGGGTCCAAACGACCACTTCAAAAACGCATTTGGACTTTAGATACCCCATTTTTAACCGACTTCTAAAAAGGAAGTAACTTAACTTATCATGAACAACATCTACACCAAACACGACCATCAACCAACGTCTGCCCCAGAAATAACCCTCTTTGTCCCAAACCGCGGTGAACTGCGACCAAAATAACATGCTCCTGCGCAGACAAGACATGGAAATACCACGGCAAGCTATTCAGTGTTATTTATAGAGGTTAACGACTGATTTTGGTTGTTGATTTCAGTTGGAATGAAAGGATAAGGCTGCTTTTCCACCAGAGATGCGCTATGCTACGTTGCTAAGAATGCGTTTGATATCCACCAATCATACTCATTATGTGTGTGTGCGTTATGAAAACAAAAGAATGTGATTGGTGGATAACAAACATATCCGTAGCAACGTAGCACAGCGCATCTCTGGTGGAAAGGCAGCCTAATGCTTGGTTTTTCATCTGATTTGTCGTGAGACTGTCTGAAAAAAGAAAGAAAAAGTTTTTATTGGACTCACACAGGACAGAACAACAACATAAAATGAATACTTATTAATAAAAAAAATCACAGAAAACATAATAATACAAAAAAAACATAGTAAGATGCAAATTAGTCCTGCGTCCTGTACGAGGTCAAAAGGCCACTATCTCAGCATATGCTGTGTGACCTTAAAAAAAGTCACAGCGCTGGTATTCATGTCTCGTTAGATAACGGTGGCCCTGGTGCGTAAAGGGCTGTTGAAGGAACACCGTGGATTTTAGTACAACTCTGACAGTAACTCTCGTACTTTTGATTATGTTACGGCTAATACACGAAGTGCGGTTACACTTACACCTAGGTTTAACCGGCGAAACCTAGGTGTATCCTTCACAGGAGCAAGTCGACGGAGTCCCGCTGCGCAGGGCTCCCGATTGTGCGTGGTTTAAAAGAAAATAACCAGGAAGAGGATGGCTTTTCTAACTTTAATTGTCCGAGCCAGGGTGCCAGCAAGTCCCGAAGTTAGACCAAGTTCTAACCAGCTAAACCTAGTTCTAACCGAAGATAAGTAGGATACACCTAGGTTTAACCGCATGTGGTCGGTTACACCTTGATTTAGCCGGTTAAACCTAGGTGTAACCGCACTTCAGGCTTTAACCGTAACATTTATATTACCCGGAAAAAAAATGGTATCGTTATGTCGAATTTACAATAAAATAATATAGTAAGCAGCTGGTAAAGGCACGGTTATTATGATTTATATCACACTATACATACACATGTATGACTAATGACATTTGATACAGTTTTGCAAGCCTGAAGTGTATAATGAATATGATAATATAGGTAACTAAACATATTATTTAAAGCAGTTTTGCGCAAAACAAAATTTTACAGCGAGCAGAATGCAGGACAAGCAGGGTTGCCCAGTGGTACCAGCCGCGACTTACGAGTTGTAGGTCGTGGGTTTGAACCCAGTTAGGCGCATTACCTTGTGTATTTTATTCATCACCACTGCTCTTAAAACGGGGAAGAAAAATTGTGAGGTTCGTATGACACAGTTACCAGGTTGTGCAGGTGCGATAGGCAGTCGCTCCATGTAAAATACTGATGTTCAGCTGCATCTGGTTTTACTGGAAGCTGAACGCAACGTAATTGGGAAAAGGCTAGATTCTTAACTCGCTGTCCGACCATGGACCATGCCCGGGTCGACGGCGCGTAGTGTTCCACGCGCGCCTCAAAGAGTGTCAGCATAATGACGGGGTCTCTAGAGAGCCAAAGCCTGCCTGGGTCGCGGGACTTTTCTCATTACCGTGACCCCGGAACATAAAGGGCTATTGAAGGACACCGTGGATTTTAGTCAGTACCGTTCCTCCCGCCCTGTCCGGGGTAGGAAAACTCATTTGATGATTTTACCACGTTAAAAAAGAGGCTAGACTCTTCGGGTTTATAATATTAGTAAATAGATCATTTTATGTACCAAAACACTTGTAAATTGTTGACAAAAACGCTAAAGCAATTACTCAGTCAACTATACGTTATTTATTTTCGGACAACCGGATGCTGAAGTACCGTCAGCAGCTAACGGTTGATTGGTTAATTTAATTAACCTTGTTTTTGTTGACGGTTGGCAGTTGATAGTGACCGTTGTAGTAAATTGTCATTGATGGCGAACAACTAAAATGGTACGAGTATGTGGTTTTAATTAAATTGTTAGGGTCGGTGTTATAGGATAAATTATGATGGACCAACGACGATATAATACTAGACTACTAATAACAGGCGACCGATGTCTGCCAACACATTAGGCAAAAAAGTCTTATATTCGTCTCATTTCGACCAATCCTGTGAGCCGTAAACATACGTTGAGACAGCACAGACCTTGAGTTAGCCAATCACAACGCAGTACCCCGTCCCCCTCGCTTACGTAGTACCTCAGCGAGTTGACAGAATAGTTTTTGTTCCTTAGATCGTGCATGCGGAGTCTAGTATTATATCGTCGTTGTGATGGACCATATCTGGCCCCGGGTCGATGGCGTGTTTTGTTCCACTCGCCCCTCAAGAAGCTGTCATCAATAGGATATCCCTTAGAGGGCCAAAGCCAGCCGGGGTCGCGGAACTATCGAGTCACCCCAGAACGTGAAGGACTGTTGATGGACACTGTGGATTTTCTTTAGTACGAGTCTGACAGTCTCTCTCGCCCTGCCCGGGGTGGGAGGACTCTTTTGATGATTTTACCATGCTAAAAAAAAAACGGGTCGGTGTTAAAGGATGAATTACGATAGACCATATCTGGCCCCGGGTCGACGGCGCGTTGTGTTCCACTCGCCCCTCAAATAGCTGTCATCAATATGACGGCTTCTCCTTTATAGGACCAAAGCCTGCCGGGGTCGCGGGAGTATCGAGTCATCCCGAAACGTAAAGGGCTATTGAAACACCGTGAATTTTCAAACTCAAAACGGTGAAGGAAAAAATCCTGAGGTAACCGACATGTCCTAGAACCAAAAATTCGATGACATGTGACATCCACCAATCCGCACTGGGCCCGCGTGGTGGATTATGGCCCACTCCCTCTCACAGAGAAGAGGCCTGTGTCCTAGCAGTGGGAACATTATAGGCTGATGATGATGATGATGGTGATGATGGTGAATTTTAGTTAGTCCGAGTCTTACAGGCCCTCCCATTCTGCCCTGGTTAATTGATGACATGCCGGTTTCCTCACGATGTTTTCCGCCACCGTTTTGAGAGCAGTGGTGATGAAATAAATTACACAAAGTAACGCCTGGCTGGGGTCGAACCCACGACCAATACAACTCGTAAGTCGGAGCGATTTTCACTGCTCAAAACTCTGTTCTGATTTTTTTTCTGACAAAAACAAAATAATTCTAAATTCCACTGTATTACAATTATATATGTAAACTAGCTGACCCGTGCCCACTTCGTTGGGCATTAATAATATTTTAACTTGTGATGAAATTATGAGTGTGGTTCGGTTAATACTTAGTGCTTTTTTTTATGTGATAAAATCATCAAATGATTCCTCCCGCCCTGGGTGGGGCGGTAGGGACTGTCAGACTCTTACTGACTAAAATCTACCCGTGTTCCTTCTTATGCCCCTTAACGTTACGGGACCACGGTATCCTGGGTTAAGAAAAAACCCGCGACCCCAGCAGGCATTTGGCGCGAAACACGACGCGCCACCGACCCGGGCCAGGTTCTTGGTCGGACGGCGAGCTACCCATTCATTACTCACCGTCCGCAAGCCCGCTCCGCCGCTGTTCCTTAGGCACACACAGTGTCTAAGGAAGAGTTTTTGCCCGCATCCCAGGGTGCACTGGCCCGAAAAACTGGTCTTCCCCCCGGACGTATCCGAGAGTGAACTCGAGTCCACGTGGAGGTTTCCTGTCATAGCACCCCAGTACTTAACTGAGACGCTGCGCACGTTCAGTGCTAGATTCCCGACCACTTGTGATGTTCTCCAGCTTTGGTAATTAGTTAGCAAGCCGTTGTGAACGCTCGGAGCTGGATTCCCCAGCGCGTGGTTGCGAAATATTTTCTCTATTCCTCGAGAGGCGCTGATGATTTTCAAGAGCAGACTCTTCCATACGGCGTACTCGATCTGCTCTTGTCTTTTTTTTTTTGTTACGTGGCAAAATTATCAAATGAGTCCTCCCACCCCGGGCAGGGCGGGAGGGACTGTCAGTCTTGTACTGACTAAAATCCACGGTGTCCTTCGGTAGCCCTTTGTGTGCTGGAGTCGCGGTATACGTATGTCCCGCAGCCCCGGCAGGATCTGCTCTTGTCTGGGATGTCTGACGGGAATGTTGTGATTTCCTTTTTGCCATGATAAACAATCGCTGAAACTTTCAGTTTAAAACGTTGAAGTTTCGAACTCGAAGAATAAGAACGAAGTAGTACCTATTTGTGCTTAACGAAACCGAGCAACCAAAACAATTTTAAAGACCAACACGTAATTTCACAACGCCTTCTATGGGTAAATGGATAAAACGTCCGTACAAAGCATGTTCTAATGCGATCAGGGACTGAAAGCGGTTACGGTTAAAGGTTAAGATACCTCAAAAATATAACGGTACCGATTCAAAATAGAGGTTGAGCTATACCGGTACCCATATAAATAAAGGTATGGATAAATTGTTATTTAACCTTTATACGATTTCGGTACCGAAATACATGCGAGACGGCACGGTGCGGGTACAGGGGCGGGGGGTATCTAACGCGTTGCAACTTGACCTTGTGTTTGCTTGCTGTGCAATTCTTATTTTAATACATGCGTGCGAGCGAGATAGCGCGGGGCAGGACTTCGCGCGACGACGGTGGTGTGTAACGCATTAGTACATGTGTTTGAACACTGTATGCAAATTATTTTTTCTCTTTCCCTGTATTTGTTTTGCTATCGACTGTGTGCCGGGTAAGTGTTGATAGTTCGTCAACGTAATAAGTAGGTACTTATTATAAATAAACAAAATGGGAAGAAAGCGTAGAAACGCAGTTTACGCATTTTTTTCATTTTCGAAGGAAAATAATGCCTCTACTTGCTTAGTGGTTGGATGTTCAGCTGTTATAAAAGTAAGTAGGTTACTTACTTGGTTTACCTACCTAGTAGGCTGTGTAGAAAATGGAGCATGTACTACAGGCAACTGCACATCAATGGTACGAGTATATTGATATTATGATAATACTTGTGACTAGGTAAGTAACTAGGTACCTAACGTTGTGCGGTTGAACGTGTGTACCTGTAGGTAGGTATTACCTTCTTAGTAACACATTTACTGTTGTGCATTACCTATATTATATTTTGTTAAATTATCAGGTAGGTACCTACACAAAGCTCAGAAATTGTTTGGTGTTCGTTTTATGTACCTACCTATAGGCACAGAATAAACATATAATAGTACCTAAAGGTACAGAAGCTTTACTCCCAAAAAAAAAACAAACAAATGTAAAATGTATGCACGAGAATATAGAGTCCATTTTTACTTGCACCCGCATCACTCACCTACTTTTATAGTAGCCTAAACTTCCCGTGCGCAAGCAAAAATGTACTTAATGGTTACGCGCAAGAGTTTATTTTAATTTATCTGACGCTGACGTCACATCAAGGTCAACGCTTGCTGCGCTCATTAGGGTTGTGACTTGCGAGTTTAGGAGGCACAGTCAGGTAGGCAGGTGTACTTTATGCATTTGTTAAATTACATTATTAATATAAAATGTTCCTAAAGGATTTTTGTTTTTATCATCAGCCTATATCGTTTTGTTTTCGTCATCGATTACTACATACTATATTATCGATAGGTAGCACAAAATGTTAATAGTACTTACGGCACCTTACGTTAGAAATGATATATACCAATATTATCTTTTCTACCTATTATTGTTCTATTTTAAACATTTCATCTTAGAAAAACAAAAAATAATAATGTTTAAAAATGTAGGATGTAGGTAAAGTTTTATAATAATTGTCAATTCTATTGTAATGTTCAGTTAATTTGTCAACTCAACCCTTCCAAACTGAACAGATTTTGCTTTACAATTTCCAAAAATGAAAAAAATCATCGACTTTGACCGATTATTTTAGAAACACTGTTTTGATATTCTGATAGTCTCAGAACAAAGGTTATTTTTTTCAAATTCATGTACTGTGTAAACAGACAATCTTATTTTTTTATGTTTCATTATTTAATACATTATTGCTTCTTTCGTGCATATTTCAGCGGGCTGATTGGCGTAAGAAATATGAAATAAAAGCATACATAATACTGATCGTATTAATTTTACTTAACACAAAAATGTGAGGCTCCTATCACTGTTATTATTTGAACAACCAAAAGCTACTTATATGCAATATTTTGCTTTTCTTCATTTTTTATTATCTTCATTTTTACTTGTACGTAATCACAAGTAACTAAAATAAATAAGATACGGAGCGCGTACTGAACGGCCGGCGCGCGACAGCCACGTCGAAGTGGCCCCGCAGTTTTATACCTACACCGCGGAGTGAGACAGGCCTGGTATAGGTACCTACAACAATATGTTTAGTTTATGCAAAACCTGAATAGGTATATTATGTAGTTTGTTCAGAATAAGCAAACTGAATCGATTCCAATAATTTTTACACAATGTTTTATTTTGTTCCATTTTTTTTAAATTGTGTCACCATTTAACCGGTTAGTTACCTATTGCCAAACTATTATCAATGAGTATACGACACAGGAGGCACGGATTGTGCGCCCAGCCGCGAAGAGAGCATGTTTTTGAACGGACAACCAGGTACTAACTTATCTAACAAGCTTACGACTTTATGATTTTTCATGATAATGTCTTGAAATTTTGTACATAGATTCTTTCAGGTGCGTAATGTTATTACTCGTAGGGGAAACTGAGGACACTTGATCCTTACGGCAGACTAGATACACTTGATTTACAGAGCTTCTGTGAAAACAATTTAAATTAAGAAACGCCACATTTGTAGCCTATGGTACGTCCTAACTTTCTTAAATTGGTATCCGTGTCGGTAGTTGAGCAGATGGCGGATGATTTTGTGTTTCGTGTTGTAAGAAAATATTTTTCGAAAGTTTTTGTTTGGATTAAATAGTTTGTTTAGTAAACTTATTTTGGATAATCATCAATTTTAAACTAGTCATTATACAGGGTGAATTTTTCAACTGGGCGTGGATGGCTATTTCCGAAACTATGAGGAATATCAAAAAACGTTGAAAGGAGTCTCGAGGCCGATTTTGACGAAAACTAAAACTGCATCATTGGATTTTAGAAAAATCAATCATATTAGCCAGGAATCGAACCCGCTGATTTTTAGAAAAAAATATCACAACCTATATTATTTAGCCATTCGATAGTGTTGCTGGTAACGATAAAATTCTGGGAAGTAATCATAAACGGCAATCTTAAGGAAAAGGTATAATTTAAAAAAAACTGATCAATTTTCAAACCAATGACTTTATTCGAAACTTATGTTAACCGTTTCTTCTTTGAAACATTGCAATTTTTTATTCAACTCAATCATTTCTTATTGCTGAAGGCAGTGGGATTATTGAGACGTCAAATCCAGTTTAACATTGAAAACAATGATATTTTATAATTTTGAATGAAGTGTATGGCTCAGTAGAAGTAAAGTGATATACAAAAACGCTATTTTATAAAAAGTTACTATTCCCTTAAGTTTTTCGTATGTAATTACTTCCTAGAATTTGATCCTTGTTAGCAACACTCAAATGGTGTAATAATTAATACAGGGTGTGATATTTTTTCCAAATCAGCGGGTTCGATTCCCGGCCAGGATTATAGATTTTTTGAAAATCTAATAATGCAGTTTTAGTTTTCGTCAAAATCGGCTTCGAGACTCCTTTCAACATTTTTCGATATTCTTCATAGTTTCCGAGATAGTCATCCACGCCCAGTTGAAAAATTCACCCTGTATAGATGGTCGCGGGATTATTTCCTTACCGTGACCCCGGAACAGAAAGGGCTATTGAAGGACACCGTGTATTTTAGTCAGTAGAAGTCTGACAGTCCCTCCCGCCCAACCCGGGGTGGGAGGACTTATTTGATGATTTTATCACGCTACGTGGCCGGTGAACGTCTGCCGACGTCCGACGCCGCGGGCGTCTAACACTGCGTGACACACTACTGGACAGCGTGTCATCGGCGTAACATATTACGCCGACGCTGTCAGGGAGGTAGCCGAGGTAGCACATAGTCGTAATCGATGTTCCACAGGTGCGGCCCCAGGACCGAACCCTGTGTAACACCGCACGACATCTCTCGCCGGTTCCATTCTCCCCGGTGACCGGGGTAGATGACGGCTCTGTCCGTCAGATAGACCTCGACTATGCGACGGAGGTAGGTCGGCACCCGGTGATACCGGAGTGCCTCCCTGATGCAACTCCAGGGCAGGGTGTTAAAGGCGTTGGTGATCTCCAAAGACACCGCCAAGACGACCCTGCCCCGGGCCACTGCATCCCCCGTTGTGAGGGCTCTCAAGCGCATGATGGCATCCACCGTCGAGCGCCCCCTGCGGAAGCCAAACTGGCTCTCCGCAAGGTCCGGACCCACCCGATTCAGGTGCCCGACGAGGCGGTCTGCAATGACTCTCTCAAAGAGGTTGCCCACCTCGTCGAGCAACACGATGGGCAGGAATGCGGACGGATAGTCCGCAGGGCGCCCGGGCTTCTGGATCAGGACCAGCTTCCCCATCTTCCAGTGAAGCGGGAACTGGCCCCTCTCCAGCCACGCGCTGAAGAGTAGGAGAAGAGAGGCCAAAAATACCCCCCAGTCGAAGCCCAGGCTTTTCCTGGCAGGCCGTCGGGTCCTGGGGCGGTATTTTTGGCCTTTAACCGTTGTACCGCCACTCTCAGCTCCACCTCGGTCACCTCTGGAGCGTCGTAGACGTCGACGTCGCTGTAGTCCGCGTTTGCGTCAGCTTCACCGTCAGGTTCCGTCGGTGGCGGAGCCATGGGTGGGGGGAGTATGCTCCCCTCGCGATGGGAACAAGGCGCTCACCACTTCCTCCAGGAACTGAGGCCGGAGACTCTGCGTCAACGAGGGAGCCCAGGGGCGGAGCTTCGCTCTCGCCCATTGTAGGGTCGGACCCATGGGTCCCTGTCCAGGGACTTCGCATCTCCTTGCGGGTCAATTCCTTTGCCCGCCAGATCTCGTCGCGGAGGACGGTCTTCGCTGCCCTGTAGCCCTCACGCAGCTCCGCCTCTACAGTCGCCGCATCCGGAGGTCGGGTGCGGCGCCTGCGGAACCTGGTGTACCAGCGTCGCGCGGCAACGCAGGCCTCGCGCAGCGCTGCCAGCACGCTCGACCACCAGTTCAGTCCTTGCCATGACGACGACGACATGCGATACCGGACAGGCCTTGCCGGACCCGGGGCATGGCCACGTCGCAGATTTCCGACATGGCGTCCTGGAACCACTCCGCCTCGTCGTTAACGTCGGCAGGCCTGTCCGGTGGTGACACCCAGGCCTGCACGATCGAGGCTTCCAGGAATAGCTTTCGGTCCAACTGGGACCACTTGGGTTCCGTCCACTTGGGACCGGCGCGTCTGAGGTCTGGGCGGAGACGTCAAACCGGATATACCGGTGATCGGAATAGGTCTCCACCTCTACCACAACGCGCCATCCGGAGACGCGCGGCGACAGGTCTGAGGTGGCGAACGTAACGTCCACCACCGACTCGCACCACATGGGGACAGAACCCCGGTTCTCGATTACTAGGCCCTGCGCCAGGGCCCAGTGCTCCAGCCTTCTACCCCGCATAACGACCGTAAACCGGGAACCCCAAGCTACACTCTTGGCGTTGAAGTCCCCTAGGACGAGCGCGGGGAGAGAACCGAAGGCGACGACGACGTCTCCCAGCTCTGATAGGAACCTGAGGTCCTGGAATTGGGCGAAAGGTTGGCTCGGGGAGAAATATACGCCTGTCACGGCGATCTTCCCGATCCGTGCTGCGACGATCCCGCGCCCTCTCTTGACGCGATCGAGGGGCGGGGTAACGGCGGCGACGAGATGAGTCACCGAGCCGTCCAAGTCCGTCACCCAGTCATTTCTGGGCACGACAAAGTATGGCTCGGCGACCACGGCGACGTTGATCAACCACTGCGCCATGCTCTGGAGCAAGAGATCCTGAGCAGTGGTTGATGTTCGCCTGGTGGAAGCGCAATGGGGCCATTATTTGGAATCCATTCCAGCCTCCTACAGGGCCCCTCGCGGGGGCACGGCCACGGCGGCGGCGTCGGCGGCGGCAGTGGGAGCGGCGGCGGCGGGAGTGGCTGTGACGGCGGCGGCAGAGGGCCTACCTCAGCCCCTGGCCTTGGTTGGTGGGGCGCAGGACCTGCCCATAGCACGGTGATCGGCCGGCTTGCCAGCCGTCTCACATGCGAAGCAGTGAGGCGGGGCAGAGCACTAGCCAGCCTTGTGACCGGACTGGCCGCAGCGAAAGCACCTGTCGCTGCGGTCTACCTCCGAGATGCAATTGCATGCCGCGTGGTTGCCCACTTGGCAGCGGAAGCACGTCAAGGGTCTGGGCTTCAGGATCTTCACCTGGGAAGACACCCAACGAAACAGGAGCCTTCGGCCCTCCTGCAGCTTTTTGGCCGCCGACACTGGGCAGCTAACCGTGACGGTCTGCAACCCCGCGAAGCCCGGATGGAGGGCACCCCCCAGTCCTGGCAACGGCAGCCAAACCAAACCGAACTTCGGGGTGTCCCTGAAATCTTGCTAAGTGGCTGAGTTAGTAATTTTGTGGCTCGGTTTATTATTTCCCGTTCTTCAGTGCTATCCACATTGTTATATAACATTCTGTGTCCACATCATCATTATGTTATATAGTCTGTACGCACCTTAAGTGGTCACTTGCAAAACGCACATGCGGTCTAAGCAGCGGGAAAGCTACTTAGGGCACAGAATATATAATAGTATAGGGCACAGAATATATAATAGTACCTGCTTAGGGTTTAAGTAGCTGACGCTGACGCGCGCGACAATATCAAACACGTGAGATATCTGTGTGTGTTCAAGTCAAACAAGCGGGAAGTGCGCGATTTACTATCGACTCGACGTCAGGTACAGCTTGACATAAAAATGTAGAAAACCGGAAGTCGCCACTGTCTTCGCACTACCAGCACTTAGAATGATTTTTTTTTCACTTATTACGTTAGTTTTATGGCACAATAATAAATCTAATAAACCTGCGGTCTTTGTTTACATTAAATATCAAAGATTTTAAAACGCTGTCAGAAATAAAAAAATTAGTACCGTTTCAATCCGGTCTGGCCAAGCTGTAGGAAAGTTTAATCTGTATGAACTTGTCGCTCGCACAAATGCCTGGCGGCTAAGGGTGCTCCCAAACTTATCGACGTGGAACCGGCTTAAGCCGAGTGCGTATCACCACACTACTCGGCTTACCGCCGATCAGCTGCCGCGACGGATTTTCGCATGCTATCGGAAGTCGATTGCTCCGTTGCTGCCGTCGCGACGGCTGTTCGCATCTGTTCGGCGCCGCGCCTGTGCCCACAAGCCCTGTGCACAGTGTTTTATGAAGACCATTTTTCGGACATTGATTCCACGCAATGATGTGGTATTTTTTTGGTGCGCAAGGAAAATGAAGGGCATAATTTCAGTTTCACAAATACGACGGAACATCAAAGAAAAAAAAAGACTAAAAACCTCGTATAAGTCTGAATCTACTGAGTACTAAAATATGCAGCATTTAAAACTCCGTCGATTTTTCTAAGGTCATAATAATTTTGCGTATCATAATTATTTGGTTTCAAAAAAATTTTTTTTTTCTAAATGGCTTATTGAATACTGTCGATTTTCAAAAAAAAAATCATCTCAAAAACTAGACATGCTAGTACAATGGGGATACAAAGTAATTCATTTAAATAACTTAAACTATCAGATTTTCATATTAAAAAAGCTATGTCCGAAAAATGGTCTTCGTAGAACACTGTGCTATGCCACCATCGTTGGTACCCGGCCATCTCCGGCGCCGTTCGGCTGCCGTCGGAGATGTAGGTACATGCGTTCGGCCATCTTCGTCGCTGTTCGGAAGCAGTTCGACGCCGTAAGGGCGGCGGAAAAAGCTGATGCCGCGTCATTAGATGTGGGAGCATCCTGAAGAGACACACACAAACACCTCACGCCTTTGATCTGCCGCTAGCGCGCCGCGCACGTCAGACGTTAGCTTGCCCGTTACCGTGCATTTCGAACACTTGGATATTACGCCATAATTATGTCTGATAATTCGTGACCGCGCCCATCATTGCGCTCGCGAGTCCGCGAGTCAACGTGTTTGAGCACTTAGAAAGATAGACGATAAAAATATTACTCAACTGGGAGTTCATTTGTACAAAGCAGAACAAAAAATAGGCAGCTCATTGACTTTTCCATTCTTATTTCAGACGCATAGAAGTAATCACCTACCTACCTACCTACCAATAAATACAAAACACGAAACGAGCAAGTTGAAACAATTTTCGAATTAAGAAATGATAGTAGACGGTAACCGTAAAACAATATTATAAAAAACTATAGCAAAGGACATACGTTAGATCGATCCTAAGTAAATGCGTATATAAGTACCTACAAAGTACGCGCCTGCCGCCCGCCGCCGCCGCCCGCGCCCCGCGCCGTGAGGCAGATAGCCCGCGTAAGTACATTGAGTGATTCAACAATCGCGAACGACAGAGACAGATAGAGTGGTGAGGCGGTATATCAAAGAAAACCCTTATTTATAAAGGTTAAGGTAACGGTACCGATATTATTATAAAGGTTATGGTACCGCTACCGAAATATACCGGTATAAATATTGTACCTTAAAATTCGGCTACTTTAAAAAATAACGGTACCGTTATATATCGGTTATCTTTATTTAACGGTATGACGTCATACCGAAATTTTAAGGTACCTTTATTTTTGGGTAATTCAGTCCCTGAATGCGATTCGTGAATGGACGGCGGCATTTTGCGATTTTATAATTTTATGTTATCTTCGAAACTATTTAACCAATTGACATACTATTTTAGGAAAATCGTATCTCTATGATGTTATTGTGATCATAATAATATTTTTTTCGATAAGGTTTAATGTTTTGTTGTGTAAAAAATCGTCCAAAGGCAAGTACATCGAAAATAACTTTTTTTAACTCATAAAAGCTGCTATATCTGCTAAAACATAAAAGATAAAAATATGGTGTCGCGGACTTTATTGTAGAACTATTCAAAGCGGACATTTTTGCCATACATTGTTTTCAATTATATACAACTGTTAAGGCAGCGCATGCTAATAACTGTTTTGGAAGAGCAATTTTTTTCCGCCTGGCTAGACAAAAATTGTGATATTTCGCCTAATATGCATGATATCTTTATAATTTATAGCCTATAGCACTCACGGATAATGTAGCTTTCTACCAGTGAAACAATTTTTAAAATCGGTTCATTACTTCCGGAGATTACCCCCTACATACAAACTTACAAACTTACAAACCTACAAACTTACAAACAAATTTTACCTCTTTATAATATTAGTATAGATAAGTAACTTAATTCCCAAAGTAATTAACCTGATCCAGCCTTTGCCAGTTTACCTTCAAAAAGAAAACTTCTAAAACAATATTTACTAGACTAGAAAATACTCTTTTTACTCTAAAAAACCGTGTACCGATGGCAAAACAAACAGTCGGATTTCAATCAACGCTCCGCTCCCGAATTTATTTTGCTATCGCTCCACCACATGTTCGTGAGAACGATGCCTGGGACATACAAATAAACACAAAAGTTGACTGAGTCAATGATCTGATGTGGATGATTTTATAGAAGTAGGTAGGTAGGTACAAATTAAGGTTGAATTTGATTCTAGATTGCTTAGTGTTAGGTATAGAGTTTGATTCTCAGGTTGCGTCTAAAATTGGATTTTATGGGCAAGGTTGTTCCGGGGTCGCGGGACAATCGGGTAACAGAAGCCCCGGAACGCAAAAGGCTTTTGAAGGACACTGTGGATTCTAGTTGGTACAAGTCTGACAGTCCCTCCCGTCCTGCCTTGGGTGGGAGGACTTATTTGATTATTTTCCCAAGAAAAAAAGGCCAGGTTATTCAGGACCGCGGAACTGTCTAAACGAGAAACCGTGAACCTGGAACGTAAAAAAATATTATTAAAATGCAGCTATTTTTTTACGTGATAAAATCATCAATTGAGTCCTCTCACTCAGGGAGGGACTGTCAGACTCGTACTGACTAAAATCCACGGTGTCCTTCAATAGCCTTCACGTTCCAGGCTCACGGTAACTTGATGAGACAGTCTCGCGACCCCGGCAGGCTAAGACCCTTTTAGCTTGAGAACTCTGAAGCGCGTCGTTGACCCGAGCATGGTCCATAACGGACGGCGGGTCACCCAAAAAACGCTTTCTGAATGCCCACGCATTGAATGCTAAGCTTTTTTTTTTTTTTTTTTTTTTTTAGGTGGTAAAATCATCAAATGAGTCCTCCCGCCCTGGGTGGGGCGGAAGGGACTGTCAGACTCTTACTGACTAAAATCCACCCGTGTTCCTTCCTATGCCCTTTATGTTCCGGGGTCACGGTAACCTGGGTTAAGAAAAAACCCGCGACCCCAGCAGGCATTTGGCGCGAAACACGACGCGCCACCGACCCGGGCTTGGTCCTTTGTCGGACGGCGAGCTACCCATCACTCACCGTCCGCAAGCCCGCTCCGCCGCTGTGCCCTCTGCTGATCAGAGGGACACGCGTTGGAGCATCCACACGACAGGCTATTTGCATACGGGCAAAGAGACCACTTGGGCACACAGTGCCCAAGGAAGAGTTTTTGCCCGCATCCCAGGGTGCACCGGCCCGAAAAACTGGTCTTCCCCCTGGACGTATCCGAGAGGGAACTCCAGTCCACGGGCGCACGTGGAGGTTTCCTGTCATAGCACCCCATTGAATGCTAAGCTAGAGCAATGTCTATAAAGTTCTCAAGTAAAGTTGTAAAGATTAACAATTCCGTCTGAAAGTTTCCAAGATGGCGGCCAAGTATCTGTTATACTTTGTTAATGGGGATGGCAACTCAAAGCTAATCGTAGATGGCGCTGCGATAGTTGGTCCCCACGTCTACCTTGTAAAAAAAACAAACAAGATTATTTGTTATAAAAATTGAGTATAAATACAAAACAAATATGGAAAATTATTCGTCCATGCAAGTACTTATACTAAAAGAAGAATTAAGACGCCGCGGTGCATCTACAAGAGGAAAAAAGTGATTTAATTGAGTGGTAATACATTTGATTTTACCGTAATAAATCCACAATTACTTGTAGTTGAGGTTTCAATTTTTGAGTTTAGGTATGTTTTACCTGTCCTCTCCTATAACAAGAATATAATGCTGCTTCTGACTTTCTGTTTTGATAAAATATCATAATGTTTTAAGTCAGTAATTTTAACCTTTTTTTCTATTTAGATTCGAGAAATATCACTATATATTTAATTTCTTAACACCACAACTATTACAAAACTCGTTCCAGGTGATAATTCTTCCGCCAGACGAACCATTTCATGATTTGTGGAGCGATGCAATACTGGTACTTAACCTCCAAAAGAAAAGTAGATATTATTTTGAAAAGTGTATTCCATCATTTTTACAGCTTATTACACAACATCTAGTCATTTTACATCAATAAATGGTTTTTTTTCTGAAAATTCTTTTGATTTGACAGTTCTTTGGGGACCAAACTGTCACTTTTCACTTTGACACTTGCCTTCCCCATTGAATCCTGTTGCTGGCCACTGCTTAGATTAAGAGGAAAACTTTTTAAACGAATGCATTCATTTTAAAAGGAAAACCGCGGTTGACACTTGAGGGAATGAGATAAAAGTTATTGGTACCAGTACTAGGCCTGTAGCCAAACGGCAAGCGACAATCGTTAACGTTCAGCAGTGGCTAATACATTTTCAACTTTATACCCCATCGCATAAACTTGAAAATCTAGTAAAGACTGCTGAGCGATACCGAACGAAACAAACGAAAACGATCTGTAATCTTTGATAGATTTTCAACTTTATGCATAGATCTTTGACAGTCGTTACTTTTAGTCATTAGTCAGAAGCTTTAAGTCTGATAAACAGTCTTACCATGTGATTGGGTAGTGGAGGTCCGATAGGCAGTCGCTCTATGTAAAATACTGATATTCAGCTGTATCTGGTTCGACTGGCCGACCCAATATTATGTAGTTGGGAAAAGACAGGCAGATGACAATGAAGTTACAATAATGGCGACACCACAGTTTTACTCATAACGTGGTCGAATATTACGCAGTTTTAATAACCGGTACAAAATAATTTTACAAAAACGTTAAAACTTACCTTTCTTGTAACTTCCAAGAAATTACGCCATAACTATAATAAGAAAGATGAAACAACGAACCATAAACCACAATATCTGACCCTTTATTAATAAAAAAATATAACCTCAAAATTGTTTCCCGCCTATTTGATCCGCCATCTTTCATAGACAAAGGAGCAGGTAGGGACTGACCCGTGTATAGATAGGGCTGTTCGCTTTACCTTTATTACGGTTTACGGTTTTTTTCGCTGACTTATTAATTTTGTTAGGTAATATGTTGAGATTTGGGTTCGCTACAATGAATTGAAGAATATATAAATGTAGATACACATGTCTTCGAATTTTTGGTTCTAGGATATGCCGGTTTCGATACGATGTTTTCCTTCACCGCTTTGAGAGCAGTGTTGATGAAATAAATTACACTAAGTAAGCCTGGCGGAGTTCGAAGTTTCGAACCCACTAGGCCACGACCTACAATTCGTAAGTCGGGACTAGGGGTTGCAGAACCGGTACTTTTTAAAGCCCGGTACCGAAGTTTCGGTACTGGGTCATGGAACCGGGATTTCCCGGGAAATTCGGTACTTTCGGTACTCACGTACTAATGTTGATATTTAGTGTCGCTTAACTTATCGTATGCCTTTCATACGAGTGCTGCGTGCACACTACATAAAATTTTCTAAAGCAGTTGAAAAATGAACTCATTACAAGTGTGGGTGAGATGGAGTAGTTCATTAAACTTTGTTTTATTCGTAAATTTATAATCGCCAATACTCATCAAAACATAATTTCAAGGAATTGAAATGCTTTTTTAACCTATTGCATAGCTTTTATCGCGGGCTCTGACCGCGGCGCGGCGCGGCGACCAAATCAAAACATTCTCAACAAAAACCTTACGAAAATACCCGACACCACGCATCGTCAACGACGTTTCAGTTCGGGAGACTTCGGTAATCATAAAAATATCCGTCATAAAAACAATTTACTTTATCTTACTCATTCTAAACGGCTAGCTACAAAAGGAGTTTTCACTATGAAACCTACTTATAAAATTGTTCTGCAACAAAGAAGTTTTATATTACAGTTAATGTTTGTCGCAAAATTTACAGTATCAGCTCTTCTGTGCACGGCACTGATAAATTAGTTAGGAATATCCTGGCTTCCACACTAACTGATTTTGATGTGCCGTGCTTCTTGGAGGCTTTGGACGCTTGGAAAATCGCTTGCCCGAATTCCGATGTATCCGGCAATCCATCTTCCCAGAGACAGTGGGATGAGCCGCTCTGCAGTGTAGTTCAGAATAACTTACTGAACACATCTGCTACTACTGCTGAGCGTGCGCGCCTACTGGCTGTGGGTAGGTGGGAGTCGGGTCTTTGGCTTCACGCACTGCCGTCGTCGAGCATCGGTACCTCACTCGACGACACCACCTTCCGGCTCGCTGTTGCTCTCCGTTTAGGATCCCCACTCTGCTCTCCTCATCGCTGTCACTGTGGTGAAGCCGTCAACAACCTCGGACACCATGGCCTGTCTTGCGGCCGCAGCGCGGGCCGTTTTGCGCGCCACGCGAACATAAACGACATTATTCGACGAGCTCTTGTTACCGTCGGCGTTCCAGCTGTTTTAGAACCCAACGGCTTGGCACGCGACGATGGCAAGAGACCGGACGGTATGTCTCTGTTTCCTTGGAAGATGGGTAGGCCTTTAGTATGGGACGCTACTTGTGTCGATACTCTTGCGCCATCCCATCTTCCAAGTTCATCGTGCTCTGCTGGCTCTGCTGCTGCGGTTGCTGAGAACCTCAAGCGGCGTAAATATAGCAACCTTAGTGGTAACTATATATTTGAGCCGTTTGGGGTTGAAACTATAGGGCCATGGGGTCCGAGTGCTCACAGTCTCTACAGAGATATCGCTAAAAGACTTGTTGACGCTTCCCGTGACCCAAGAGCTGGCTTTTACCTTGGCCAGAGGCTAAGTATTGCTATTCAAAGAGGCAACGCCGCCAGTCTCTTGGGCACTTTACCAGCTGACAGCGTTGAGGATGAATTTTTCGATGCTCTTTAATAGTTTAGTTTTATTTTAATTTAGTAATATTATATTTATATATAGTTTAATTAAGGTATATTTTAAGTTGAATTATTTAAAAATAAACTTTGTGTTATACCTACCTTTATTACAAGGAAAAATTAACTAAATAAAAGAAAATCAATAAAGAGAGAATAAAAAAAACTATAATTTGAATATTGGAAATTCCTACTATATTTTGAATTAGAAATAAGCCTATTTTTTATCTTCTTTCCTCTATAGAATAAGTTTTTAAGATCACAAATATATTTATAGTAGAAGGAAAAAAGTGACCAATTATCACTTTTTTCCTTCTAATATAAATATATTTCATTAAACAAACTGTAGCAAAACAAGACAAGTATAATGTTTTATCGAGATGAAAAAAATATAAAACTAAAGAAAAGAATGTAACAAACGCTATTTTCTTTTAAATAATGGTAGTATCATAAAAAAATTGTAAAAGCTTTTAAGAGATTAATAAACCAAAAAATTATAAAATACACAAAATCTGAGCATGATTAAAGTTATTCTCTTCAAAATGAAAGCAATGCAATAAACGAAACATAATCATCATCATAACTGACCCCGTACTTACATTGCTGATAAGTTTTATTTATGAAATTCTCATTATTTTCAAATAAAATGTTTTATATCAACAATATTGTAAAAGAATAGTTTATTGGATATGATTTGTAACTTAATATTGAAAAAAGAAGGAAATTAATAAAGTACCGAAAGTATCGAAAGTACCGGGACTACGGGCTGAAGAACCGGTACCGGTTCGCCTTAAAAAATCCCGGGATTTCCCGGTATTTTCGGTACCGGGATTTCCCGGTTGCATGCCCTAGTCGGGACCGACATCACTGGGCCACATCATCATCAGCCGAAAGACGTCCACTGCTGAACATAGGCCTCCCCCTTAGACCGCCTCGCCGAACGACAATTCGCCACTTGCATCGCACGATTGCCCGCGACCCTCACGATGTCGTCGGCCCACCTAGTGGGAGGCCTGCCTACGCTGCGTCTTCCTGTCCGTGGTCGCCACTTGACAACTTTTCTTCCCCATCGGTTGTCTTTTCTACGAGCGATGTAGCCATGGCCACCACTGGACCATGACTGCTCTACAAAAGGAGAAAACACAAATACATAATTATAATAATAATATAATATTCCACAACTATCACACAACGCCATCTAGTCCCAAGCTAAGCAGAGCTTGTGTTATGGGTACTAGACAACTGATAAACATACTTATATATTTCTAAATTATACCCAGACACAAAACAAATGATCGTGCTCATCACACAAACATTTGTCCTGGGTGGGAATCGAACCCACGACCCCCGGCATAGCAGTCAGGGTCACTAACCACTAGACCAACAGGCCAGTCACAATTAAAATGGGTTAAAAACGAAACATTGAATAAATATAAGTAACGAATTATTTAAATAAACTATTTCTCAACTTTTCTACTTAACTCTAATTGCGTAATTAAAAAGTTTGCATTCTAATGGCTGTACTTAGGTATCTACACTTTCAAAATAATAAATTAAATTATCTCTGAAAATTCAGACTGAAACACGTTTTCAAGAAGTTTTAGAAACCTCTCAGGATGATTATAACGCTTGTATTTATTCTTTGAAATGTTAGACAGTGGTGTACAGTCGAGGGACTGTCTTAGTTGGATACCGTGGGCTTGGAACGCAAAGGGACCACGGGCACCCAATTGTAGAACAAAAGTCCATTTTGAGAATTTGAGTTTTTGAGATTTTGCCATTTTGAGAATTGGACTTCATAGAATTTACCATTTTGAGAATCAGGCTTTTAGAGAATTTGCCATTTTGAGAATCAGGCTTTTAGAGAATTTGCCATTTTGAGAATTAGGCTTTAGAGAATTTGCCATTTTGAGAATCAGGCTTTGAGAGAATTTGCCATTTTGAGAATCAGGCTTTTCGAAAATTTGCCATTTTGAGAATTAGGGTTTCTGCGCCTCAACTTTTTTGACAGTTCCCCGGAAGAACTCATTTTGATGATTTTTGTAATGAAAAAATAATGGCAATATAAGTAACTTCCTATTTAGTGTTGCGGGAAAGTTCATAAGAGTTACCATGGCCCCAGAACGACAAGACCAATTGAAGGATCAGGAGTGTCACACCACCCCTTTACGCTATACTTAGAGTGGGAGAAATAACTTGGCGATTTATAACCTTAAAAAAACTGTGATAATTTCAGTACTTACTTTTAAAACGAAAAACTTCGATTTTGAACTCACTTGAGTGAAGTGAGTTCGTGAACATTACAACACTTCAGGGCCCCAAGTCTGCTAATTTAGTAATTACTCAATTGAATATCAATTGGATCTCAGTAGCAGTTTTAACTACATTTGGTATTCTGCTACTAATTTAAGACCAATGGTTTTCCAGTGGCATTCCATTGAACTGCTATCAGAATATTTGCTAGTCTGCTCTTCAATCGTGTTACAATTGTAAATTGATTGTGGACTTTATCGGTATTCTACTCTCTCATGGCAATACTTATAACTGTTCAACTGAGAGTCAATTACACTTACACTAGGATTCCATTACGACTCTATTGAGCTTACATACAAGTTTTTGCAGAATACCAAATTTGTTCTAAGCGTAATGGAGTCGTGATTGAGTACCTATCAATTGAATATCAATAGCATGTGAGTTAAATAAAATTAGCAGACTTGAGGACACGCCTGTTGCGAGTACCTATTCTTTATTTCAAAGATACTTTCATTCTAGCGACCATCAAATACCAAAGTGATGGAACAAGTCCAGTCCATGTAATAGAAAAAGCTACGTGAACATAAAAACAAAATAAACCTCCAGGCTTTACCAGCATCTTTACTTCATAGCAATAAGGACGATTTTCCCATCACAACTCTGACCACTGCCCTAAGATAGACCATACGCCTAAAGCGTTTAATTCCTCCTAAAACCACCCTTGTCTACCTTAAATTACGTAATACACCTTGTCTATAAAAAGAAAAGAAAAATCAAAGTTGCCTTTTTTGTTACAGAGTGAAGGAGACAGCGATACTTTCAACGCAAGTGCGAAGAAGATAGAAGTTTTGAATCAAACCGGTTAGGCAGTGTCCGTTTTTGAAATTCGAACGCATCGCCTAGTATGCTAGTTCGAATTTGGAGTGCTCTAAGTGTTTTGTGATTGGTTGAATTGAAAAAGTGAATTCAAGATGGCGTTTGTTCCCGCGTTTTTTGGACTGCTTCTGGCCGTTGTTGTATCAGGTAAGATTTTGAATATTTTTTAATTATTATAGTGGTGCCTCCTGCCCTGGTAGAAATGCTTGATTTATGTGTCTATGATGCATTAATCATCTTCAATGACGCTGAAAGCTAGAAATATCTGTCACCTTGTCAATTTGAAGGCTTTGACAAAGTGACAGTCGTTCAGAAATGTCAAAAAATTATAGATTGTCGTTAAAGAGCGTGCACACTGAATGGCGTTTCATACAAAATCTGTCTTAAAAAATCTCAGTGAATATTTTCGAAATAATTTAGCTAAATGAGACTGATTTTAAGCTAGACGATAGAAACAGACAATTTTAATTATGTTTTTGTTTTATTCATTTCTAAACTTATTAAACATAAGTAGGTAAGTTCAAAAGATGATTACATAGCGTAGATTAATAACACTAATAAGATTACACTATGTATTATTAACATCATGATTAAATAAGATACTTCAAAAATAAAGTCAAGAGTGAACAGGTTACTTCTAGGCAAGCGTGCTTCACCGTCGACCACATCTTCGCTTACCATCAGGCAAGATAGTGGTCAAACGCGAACCATTATAAAAAATAAAAATTAATAAAAAATAAAAAAAATATTATTTGATAACTTTTTAGTATACGTACGAGTATCCTGCATAAGTGTATGAAGTTTTATTTAAATCCGTTTTATCATTTCTAAAATGACTTGTAATTTTGTATGAGATGTTGCTCGACGTAGACGGTGTGGAAATCAAGTTGTAGAAAATAAAAAAGAGAAAATAATAATATAATCTATCACTTGTCACAACAACCATTTCTTATTTACCCAACTGCGTAAGAACCACAAAAGAGAGTAATGTTTCTAATTGGGTTCTAAAAACTTGATACAGTTGTCTAGGTCTAGATAATTGTTAGAAGTTTTGTCTAAGACCAGACAAAATATCAGCAGACTGAAATAATACCATTTGTAGGTGTCAATTTACTCGAAATAGAGTTTCGATTATTTATTAGTACGCCGAAATGAAAGAAAACAAACGCCTTCTTTAATATCCTAGCACGGAGCGTGGGTTTTCTATTACTATTTAGATTTTATTTAGACATCTAGAAGATCAATATAACAAAATAGTTACAGGAATAAACAATAGTTGTAAAATAATAAGAAATTCACCCAGAAATAAGAATAAACTAACAGCTCATAGTATTAACTTAATAGAAAAACGAACAGCAATAGAAATTGGGACGGCAGAACACAGAGCCATAGATAAAATAGTTAAAAGAAGTATTAGGAAAGATCTGAGAAATCTTAACACACATTTAGTAAAAACTGCTCTGGAAAAACATGCCTCTTTAAGGGTACTCAAACACGGAATTACTAAGGGAAAGGCTTGGATCAATAGTCTAGTAGATGATGAAGGAGTTAAACACTACAATAGAGATACAATCATGAAAATAGCCACTAAATTCTATGAACTCCTATACTCAGATCAATTACCACCCATTTTGAATACAGAATATCATCTCTCTAATTCCGTTCTGCCGATAACCGGGTATGAAGTGCATAGAGCGCTCACCACAATGCGCTACAATAGAAGTCCCGGGGAAGATGGAGTCACCACTGAAGCAATCAAGATTGGCTCTACTACCTTGCTACCCCACCTAACAAACCTTTTCAACACAATACTACAGACAGGAAAAATCCCAAAGAAAATGTGCCAGTCAAATATAATCTTACTTCACAAAAAAGGTGACAAAAGTGATATCAGCAATTACCGTCCAATTAGTCTCACATCACATATTTACAAAACATTTATAAAAGTCATTCATAATCGCATAGACGAGAAACTGGACGACCATCAGCCACCAGAACAAGCCGGATTTCGCCCAAGCTACTCTACAACCGACCACCTTCAAACACTGAACCAAATCTTAGAAAAAACATACGAGTTCAACAAACCACTATATTTGGCGTTTGTAGACTATACTAAGGCATTCGACAGCATTAAGCACCCCGACATATTTCGATCTCTAGAAAACCAAGACCTTGAAACTCAATATATAGATTTGATTAAAAACATATACCACAATAGTTCCGCCAACATAAAGCTTAACACTACAGGACCTAGTTTTAGAATACAAAGGGGTGTAAAACAGGGTGACCCGCTTTCTCCAAAATTATTCACGAGCACTCTTGAGGAGATATTTAAGACTCTGGCAGCCCCATGGATGACCAAGGGCATTGAAGTCGGCGATAAAAGGTTGACAAACCTCAGATTTGCAGACGACATAGTTCTTTTTGCGCCTACAGCCATGGAACTACAAATTATGCTCGAAGATCTGAGCACGGCTAGCCTCAAGGTGGGACTTGCGATGAATCGGTCTAAAACTAAAGTAATGACAAATAGCACGAAACGTAGGGTTGAGGTAGATGGGCAGGAAATACAATATGTCGATGAGTACATCTATTTGGGCCAGTTAGTTTCCTTCGAAAACAGGCAGGAAAAGGAAATCGATCGCCGAATCGATAACGCCTGGAAGAGCTACTGGTCCATGAAGACGCTAATGAAGGGAGATCTGCCGATTTCCCTGAAGCGGAAACTCATCGATATGTGTATCCTGCCCGTCCTAACCTACGGTGCTCAGACCTGGTCGCTCACCGAGTCGCAGACGTTCCGCCTTGGAGTGTGCCAAAGAGCAATGGAGCACAGCATTCTGGGTGTAAGAAGATCCGATAAAATCCGTAACACCACGCTGCGCTCTAAAACTGGAATAATTGACGTAGGTAAAAAGGCTGCCAGGCTCAAATGGGATTGGGCGGGTCACGTCATTCGCATGCGAGATAGTCGCTGGGCAAAAATATGCACTCAATGGGTGCCTGAGAATGGACGACGCCGCCGAGGCCGGCCCAAAAAGAGGTGGCAGGACGATCTAGATGCGTACCTCGATGGCTGGTCCGAAGTGGCATTAGAAAAGAGCACTTGGAAGGATTTGGGGGAGGCCTTTGCCCAGCAGTGGGACATAAATGGCTAGAGAAAAAAAAAAAAAAAAAAAATAGTGTAACCCAGCTATATTTAAAGCGAGCGGAGTCTTAGGGTTCCACAAAGCTTTTAAGGGGATCTTAATAGTTAAGAATATTATAAATGGTACAATTTTAAAGATTACACTGTTAACTTTAAATTGATACCAGATTCATTCAAATCTCGCTATTATTTAGTGAGACAAGAGAGTGATTCCATACTTTTGCTTGATAGTGTAGTAATTAATAATGTACGGTACGGTACGGTTTACAACATGAATTGAATGTTCCTTCCCAATAACATATTTGTGTGAATCAGTGACATATTAGCTACTAATTAAAAAATACTGCAAAAAAAAAAAAAAGAATGCTGCACTTGAGACTTCAACTGTCTTAGAACAATCCTAACAATCGATTGATAAAAAATAAAATATAGTTTCATCCACCCCATTATTTCTTTTATGTAGTACAGTCACGAGCAATAAAAATGTGAACACTTAACAAAGTTCAAATTCAAGTTACTCGTACCGTACGTAAGACCTTTTTCATTATAGTATGGCTTACAAAATATAAGTCTAATGAAAAAATCAGAAGTTTAATCAATATGGTAGCAAAACATCGCTTTTGAATACTGCTTAGTGTTTACATACTATTGCTCGTGACTGTACTTTCAATGTAACATGATTACATTGATTACCTATAATTATAGAAATGCAACTAACTTTTTTTTTTGGGGTATTTTCAGAAATGTAGCTTTTCAAAAGGGTTCCGTTCCGTGTAAATTGTAAACGAAGGGATAAATCGAACCACAAACGCTACAGAATGCTTGGAAGACACCAAAAATTCTTTACAAAAAATAAAACAAGCTCATATTTTACTCTACACTCGAAAAAATTCTTACACACATTTTACACCAGAAATAACTCTTCCAAAACATAAATATTACGCGAAAAAAAAAACCAACAAATAAACATAAAGGAAAACGGCAAGTCAAGTATTTATTATTTTCCCATTTCGTATTCCGCGGGTGGAGTCATAAACTGACTCAGACTATTGTAATTTCTCCACAATTGTAAGCGGGGTATATGTTTCTAGAAATTTCGCGAACGTGAGGAATATTTTTGGAGGGTAATTTTGCGGGTTTTGGGTAAGCTTTTTTATTTGGGAGGCTAAACACGTAATGGTGAATGTTTACAGATAGTGACTTCTGTGTTTTGGGTTTATTTAAGTGTAATGTTGTTTTGGAAAGGAGTTGTGTATGCTTAGGCGCTCGTGGCTAAATAATTACAGTCGCACTGGCCAATCTCCTTTGCCGACGTTGGTCTGTGGATGTGTGAACATCTGTCATAGCGAGTTTCCTCCGTGCCTCGGAAAGCACGTAAAGCCGTTGGTCCCGACTGTCATTTGTATATCTTTGACAGTCGTTACTATTAGTCAGAAGGGTTTATTTTGCGTTCACCCCCTAAGATTTTCTACCCTCTTCCGCGTTCGACCCCTAAACGTTTCCACATTCAACCCTTAAAGGTTGAACGTGGAATGACAACCAGTCTTACCATGCGGTATCGTACTATCCAGTTACTGTGTTGTGGAGGTCCGATGGGCAGTCGCTCCATGTTACAGATATTCAGCTGCATCTGGTTCGACTGGAAGCCGACCATAATGTAGTTGGGTAAAGGCAGGCAGATGATGACAGAGTTTGGCAGTCCTTTCCCTTCTATCCAGGGAGAGGTCTCTTTTGATAATATTATCAGAATAAAATAAGCTAGAGAAGCTACTCAATCGTCATCATCTCAGCCATAGGACGTCCACTGCTGAACATAGGCCTCCCCTTTAGATCTCCACATATACCGGTTGGAAGCGACCTGGGCCTCAAGTCTGCTAATTTTATTTAACTCACATGCTATTGATATTCAATTGAGACTCAATCACGACTCCATTACGATTAGAACTTTGATATTCTGCAAAAACTTGTATAAGCTCAATAGAGTCGTAATGGAATCGTAGTGTAATTGTAATTGACTCTCAGTTGAACAGTTATAAGTACCTATTGTCATTAGAGAGTAGATTACCGATAAAGTCCACAATCGATTTACAATTGTAACACGATTGAAGAGCAGACTAGCAAATATTCTGATAGCAGTTCAATGGAATGTCACAGGAAAACCATTGCTCTTAAATTATTATCAGAATACCAAATGTAGTTAAAACTGCTACTGAGATCCAATTGATATTCAATTGAGTCATTACTAAATTAGCAGAACAGGGGCCCTGCCTCTACTAGCTACCCAAACATTTGTAAAAACATCAATTAATTTACCTAGTACAAGTTTATTATACTATCGATACCGCCTTGTTATCCTTACAACTATAATTTCTGTCATCGACGCGCGCAGACACAAACAATCTCTTCCGCCGTGTACCATAGACCACGTTTTTTTATTAGAATAGGGTTGTCAAAGCACAGAGAATTTGTTAAATTCGGTCTTTCATTTTTGGCATCGTGGTAAAGTATTGATAAAATATTTTCGTACCTAATAGGTACCAATTAATTCTGCAATAATTTTTAATTTTTATTTAATAATTATGTCATTAATTCTTATTAATTAGTAAAAAATCTTAAATAATTGTAAGATTTCATGTGCCTGATGAAAATCGTACAGATCTGAGGTCATAAGCCTTGAACAAAAGGTAATACTTAAAATAACGGCACGCTTGGAGAAGTGGCTGAACAATTGAACTGCTGTCCTGTGTGTCCCAGGTTCAATTCCCGCACGGAACAAATATTTGTATAATCTACAAGTAGGTAGTTGTTCCGGGTTTTGTCTATGTGGAATTAAATATAAACACATCCACGATACAGGAGAATTTCCCAATGCGGGGAACGTTTAAAAAAAAAAACAAATTGCATTAACAAAATTTTTGCAAAAAAAAACATTCCAAACATACTTTCCATCAAATTTTATCTATAATTGACTTTCTTGGCTTTATTTCTGATGTTGGACTCCCAATAATCACCACCCAAGACACATTTCTGCCCATCTATCTCCAATAAACACAAAATTAGCACACAAGCTAACCCCAGGTCTTTGCCCTACAACAAAGCCATCAACCAACACTGACATATCATACATTATGCATTCCTGACGCATCAGCTGTCGCAACGGATCAGTCAAGTGTGTCAGACCAGCTTGATGGCCGATGCATAAATGATACGTTTGATAGCCTTTTATAATTACTATTTTGATTAATATACATAGAATCTTGGCAGGGGTCATGGACTATTTTAAGGGTCCTGGAAAGCCAAGGGTAATTGAAGGAATGGGTTGGTTTTTATTTAGTTAGAGAGTCTTGACAAAATCTTCAGTTCCACACACGGCAGGACGACTCATTTAACTATACAAAACTTTTTGTAAAAAAGGGAACCGTCTTCAAAACCAAACATAAAATAACTTTTCTTTCGGAAATCGGTGGCTTTGTTTTTTATTTCATTGATAGATGGCCACCGTCCGTCGGTTCCCTTTTTTTCAAAAAGTTTTTTATTTTTTCCCTTTTTGTTGAGATATTGAACAAAAAAATCTTCATGAAAATCGACGTCTTTGAAAATCTACAGTCTTAGTAAATAACAAAAACGGATTATGCAATATCGGAAGTCTCCGATACCTTACGATTTTGGTATTCATTGACCCGTGCTTGTATTCGAACCTCTATGGGTTGTATTGCGATAGCCGCTTGGATACCGAAGTCGTAAGGTATCGGAAACTTGAGTTGCCTTGTGTACGAAGGGCCTTAGCCTCTGGCCGAGATTAAATTCAGCCCTTGGGTCACGGGAACCGCCCAACCATCAACAATTAATTCCTAAAATCTCAATTCCTCTTTATTTCCTGTTACTCTAAAACAAATTTTCATAGACCTGTTTTTTAACAACGCTAAAAATCATTTCCAATTTTTCCCGTTCAGATTTTTTTCCATAATCAAACATAAAAGTACTACCGTTATCATATTAAAAAAAAAAAAACAAAAAAAATACCCAAGCTTTTTATTTACGGTACCGTTCTCATATTAAAATCTTTGAAAAGAAAAAATACCGAAGCTTTTTATTTTTTTTTTTTTTCGTTTACGGTTTTTGATAGGTGACAGCCCTAATTCTTTTCGGTAAACGGCCACAGACAACTCTGTCGGTTGGTGTGTTTACAAAGTCAGATTTAAACAAGTTAGGTAAACATTTATAGAGTCAGTTACAGGTTGTTTGTTTTTTTTTTTGTTAGTTTAAATTGCTCTTTTGATATTTGAATTATTTAAGAAGTTTTGTAGGGATTTTTGAAATGAAGAGGATAATTTTTTGTTGTATTAATCTTTGGGATAATTGAGTTATTTCGATGCTTCTAGATAATTTGTGTCATATTTTTAAATATTCTCAGAAATAGATGAATTTATATCTCCATCGGTCCATCCAATTTTTTTATTTCTTTTTTACACTTTGCAAACTGAAAGAAATAAATTTATTACACGTAAATTCAAATAAATTAAAATCTTTTTTTCATAATATTAAAAATTTTCCAAAAGACCTTTTGAAACCTCCTTTTTCCAATGAAACATCCCTCGTACGCCCAAATTACATCCATTCGTTTTAAATTGGTTTATTTCCCAGCATATTTTCCCAGCTGTGGGAACATAGTAGGCTTCTTCTTAGCGTGTTCTTAAAAAATTAATTGAGTCAGACCCAGATTGGGCCAAGGGATTAGCGCCCATCAGCTCCTGTTTCAAACAATCGGCAAAAAATGCAGGACACGATATTCAGGCCTAGTAGCCTATCATGACTTCTAGCATAAATAGTACAGCTGAAAGAAAGTGATGGCACTAGACGACTTGTATAGCTCTTTCGCTCAGCGTAACACATCATGTTAGGCCACCAGGGGGGTATTACAACCTCATAAAACCAGGCTTGTTCCAGTGAGTGAACGAGATGGCGCTATACGACTTGTATTGCTCTGTCACTTTCACTCGTCGGAATAAGCCTGGTTTTAAGACGTTGTAATGCCGCCCCTGATCTCTCAGTTGGCGAGCTTCAGCTAAAATTTTGGACTTAGATTTAAAACCAAGAGTGAAACACTCTGTACATCATGGTGTTACTTCCCAGACACATGCTTGACCGTGGCAGTGGGGCAGGTCTCAACGTAAACATGCCAGAGACTAAACAGACGTTTTACGATCATACCTGCTACGGTGGTTGCTTTTTAGAGGGCAAACGGTTGTAGAGGAAACGGATCTAAAGATACGGTGTTTCGCGTTAACAAAGTTCAGAATTGGAATGAGAAGCACGAAGTTTTCTATTTTTGAAATTAAAATAATAGTAAATATATTTTTTTTAAATTATGCTTATCGCGGGCTTTGAGCTTGCTACCGAATCAAGAAATTGCGTAACGAAATAAACCTAACACCCCGCATCGTCTAACGTCGTTTCAGTTCGGCAGACTTATATCGACAGCCTAAAAAAATGCACTAATAATTGATAAAAAAAAATGCTATGCAATAGCTTTACCGCGGCAGTCCCCGAGTGCCACACTATTTTTTATTAAATTTCTCTTGTGTTGTAGATGAATTTGGAAACATAGAAACACACATACTTACTACTTTTAATTAACGCAAATATTATTTTTTCGGGAAATTCCTTATTTATTATTGCACTAGCAGTTGCCAGCGGTTTCACCCGCTACAATTCGAAAATTATCCCACGGGAACATAAAATCGGGATAAAAATTATCCTATGTGTTAATCCAGGTTATAAACATCTGGGGACCAAATATCAGCAAAATCCGTTCAGTGGTTTTTCCGTGAAAGAGTAACAAACATACGTCCATTCAAGCAAACTGTCACGTTAATAATACTTTTTTATAATATAATATTATAATATTCCACAACTATCACACAACGTCATCTAGTCCCAAGCTAAGCGGAGCTTGTGTTATGGGTACTAGACAACCGATAAACATACTTATTTATTTCTAAATACATCGTTACGATATATTATAGATAAATTACACCCAGACACAGAACTAATGATCGTGAAATCATCAAATTAACATTTGTACAAAAAAGGGTGGGAAACGAACCCACGACCTGGCATTTAGCAGTCATGGTTCACTAATCCTAACAAAATTCCACCCTGTATAATGTAGGTAATAGTAAGCAGGATTTTAAAGATTTCCGCTACATATTTGCATATTACCAAAGTTCGCTCTTCAAACTGGTGGAATTTTAATCATGCATGATACATTGGCCTCTAGCCCATTACACAGGCAGGTATTCATTACAATTGATCCAACCAACGACGATATAATACTAGACTCCTAATAACAGGCGACCGATGTCTACCAACACATTAGGCAAAAAAGTCTTATATTCGTCTCATTTCGACCAATCCTGTGAGCCGTAAACATACGTTGAGACAGCACAGACCTTAAGTTAGCCAATCACAACGCAGTACCCCGTCCCCCACGCTTACGTAGTACCTCAACAACTTGGCAGAATAGTTTGTGTTCTTTAGATCGTGCATGCGGAGTCTAGTATTATATCGTCGTTGGACCCAACAGTCGCACCACCAGCAGATCGATCGCTCGTAATTGGTCCATGAGTCATATGACTCACAGCATCCAGTCATCTCCTACGTGACATAGTTATGACTCAGTGATAGAAAGGTCTGAGGTAATTATTAGCTAGGATACTTGTAATCAGGGACCGAAACCGGTATGATCAATACGGGTATTTTTTCGGTAACAACCTTTTTTTCTTTTACAGGTAATTTTAAAGATAACCTTTATTATTAAAAGTGAATACATAACCAGTATTAATACCGGTTACCGAAATAAAAATTACCCCTATCTTGCACACTTCAAACGTGCCGTCGGCAATAGTCACAGGGCGCGCATCGCATGTGTGTGTGACAAAGAGTCGTTATCTTTAGTTTACCGGTATTAAAACGGTAACCTGAATAGAGGTTACAATTTTCTTCGGTCTGGTTACCCAGATAGCGGTTACCTAAATCTGAAAAATAACCAAAATTCTTCAATACCGGTACCGTAATTTATAAAGGTTTTGCTGCTGCTTGCCTGCTTGTAATTAAGGTTCACTTTTTTTGGGCTCATTTTTTTTGTTAAAGTTTCTGTTTGGCTAAATAATTAATTAAAAAAAAACAGCGGCACAGGTCGGTCTTCCAGGTTAAGCGAACCAGTTTTTACGAGAGCGGTCAATATTAACTGTTATAGTACTTCAATGTGATTCAACTATGACTCAGTATAACTAGCTTCCCTTGAGATGACACATAATAGAATTCGTCTAGCTATTATAGCAGTGACTACAATTAGGGTAGAGCTGTGGGCACGCCGCAATCGCGGTGGTAAGACCCCTCTTTGAGGAACACTTTCCGCTTGACGCAGGTCCTCACCGGACACGGATGTTTCGGGAGGTACTTGTGTCGGGCTGGGGCAGGAAGAAACGCTTGGGTGTCACCATTGCGAGGATCGCCCGGAGGAAACGGTGCAGGACTGCCCCGCTTGGGCAAAGCACCGCCGTGTCCGTGTCTGGCGTTTCCAGTCTGGGTGGGAGAACCCATTTCATAATTTTACCACTTAAATAATGACTAAGAGGTCTCTCCATATTTCGTGTTTTTTTGGATTTTATGTATTCAGTTTCTTCTGGCCACTAATTAGATGATCTGTCCACCTAAGGTTTTGCAAATGTCTTCCGCTCCATCAGTATCAATTAAATATTTCACAACAATTGACTTCCATTTTTCAAGCCAGTTTTAACCTGCAGTGCTGCAAACGATTTACCGACCGGTGTCGTAACATAATGCAATTGCGACTGAAACTACCTAATGTCCGAATCTAGGGTTGCTACGTTCGAAAATTGTACACAATGCATAAAATAAAAATACATATACCTAACACTTACGGAATTTCCAAAATACTTCGCGTTAATGAACATTCGCTGTAACGAACTTCGCAGTAATGACGAACGTACACCCATATTTTAGGTATTTTTTCTTTGTAGTTTTGTAAGTTTGTGTGTTGGTGGAATGAACGGAACGAATGAAATAAAATTCAAATAAAAAATACGGCTAAGAAATTATCTCGCAAGAAGATAAAATCGGAATGAAAACTATCACGACGTGATATTATAATATCCATCCAACGATTTTTAAGGACTCAACAAGACGACGTTCCGCGCCATCTATTGCAGAGCATTTCAGGTTAATCAATGGGGAAGGTCGGTCAAAGCTAATTGTAGATGGCGCCACCATAGCTAGGTCCTAATCCGACCAATAAAGGAGTACTATTTTGAAGTATGTACCTATAAGATTTGAACCAATGACTATGATGGGAACTAGTTATGCTAGCGCCATTAGTTCCCCAGTTGCCTTCCCCATTGAAGAATTCGACGCTTGCAGGTAGGAACCTTGGTGTCTCGGTTGGAAAGTGCGTCAGACGACACTTAATCTGGAGGTCGCAGGTTAAAATCGATTCGAAATTTTTCTTTCCAAAGAAAAGCTTTGAAATTCGACGTACTTCAGTCTACATTCGGTATTCAGTCTAGTAAAAACTAGATTTATAGGTTTTCTTTTTTCAAAAGTAACTCTTAGGCGCCTGTTACTTTCAAACTATAATAAATTTTGAAAAAAAGAAAACTTATAAACCTAGTTTTTTACTGTGTCAGAAGCATTCTAAAAAATCACTGATATAGGATAACATTTAGGGGCAGGAAAACGTTTTCTCTTTTAGTATGGACGAGCGCTCGGTATCATAATATTTTATATGTATTTTTTTTTGTTTAAAACTTCCTCGATTTATTTTTTCATCGACGTGATAGCCCTGAACACTATCGAAGTAATTGTCCACTGTGAGTCAATTCCGTGACTCGGTACAGTTGGCTCAGCCGGATGAGTCAGCGTTGCACCTTTGTTCTGATTGAACTGGTTTTTGATAATAACTGCATAGCTGGTACTCGTATCATACTTAATTGAAGTTTTCAACACTCAAACTATAACGGAAAACCTATACCATGGACCTAAAAAAAAAGGCGGACGGAACTTCACTAAGTAACAATTGAAGCACCCATAGTAAGTCAGTGCGCTAATGTGGACAAGCCAGCACGCACACATTCACACCATAGTAAGTCAGCCGTCGGCCATTACGCTTCGAACGACGCTCGCGTGTTATTCGGCGTTATTTTGTCTAATAAAAATCAAAGTATGCCGTCATGTGTTGCAAAAAGTTGTCTAAACCATAGTAGTTCAATTAAAAAAGCCAGGGGATCACTATTCATAGTTAAGCATGTCATTTTGAATGTTATTTCTCGATTTTACATCAATAAATTTAATAAACATATCGAAATCAATCGTGTTGCAACTATTTATAGGTTCAAATTATTTTAAAATTGGGAGATTTATATTTTGTTACTATTTATCGTTATTGTATTCTTCTGTATTTTTACAGATTTCCCTCGGCAAATGATGCACGGAAAAATGATTGTATAAAAATAATAAGGGAGTGTAGACATGGAATAGGAATGTAGACGTGTAGGAATGGAACATAAAATAGCTTTAATTTAATATTTGTAGCCGAAAAATACTTAAACATTCGTTTTCACCACTTAAGTAAATATAAGGGATTTCTAGATGTGTCGATAGCAAAAGACAAGTCTATAAAAATTTGAATCAACAAAAGGGTTTGTAAAACTTTATTAACATTAAACGAGTTGTAAATATTTTTATCTACTCTCATATCGTAAACTTCGAAATACAAAACTCAAAACGAGTTTATAATGACATACTTTATACCATAGAGTATCGTAATGAAATTTAAAAATTAAATTATAACACTGTTTCTCTAACAAAACAATGTTATAATTTAATTTTTTTTCATTATGATACAGATTACTGATCATAGATACATCTTTTTACTTTTTTATCTGTGGCTGCGCGCGCTTTCTAAGGGAATGTTGGGATTTTGACGTTTGTGTTTCGGTGGATGACATGGTGGATGATTATTAGTGTTTATTAATTTTTATCTTTTATTTGAAATGTTCGTGTTCAATGAGAGTAGATAAAGTAGTGTATGAAACTGTACATAACTAGGTATTATACCACTCGTGTGATACTATTAAAAAACTCGCTTCGCTCGTTTTTTAAACTCACACTCGTGTATAATACCCCTCATTATGTACCAGTTACATAAACTACTATAATATCCCATGTGTTTAAATTATTTTACCTTTATTAAAAAAAAAGATATCCGTAACAAAAAAATTGTAATTAAACTTAAGTTCAAGGGAGATCTTAATTAAATATTGTTTAAAAATGGGTAATTTTTCCTTCATCTGGCATCCCTATACAAACGCACACATACATAAGCAGCCGCCATTGTGGTGCTTCACTTGTTTCTTAGTGAAGTTCCGTCCGCCTTTTTTTTTAGGTCCATGACCTATACTAGAAATGATTCCGTTGGAAATCAATGTAAATTATGAGCACAAACACCGGCTTTCAAGAAATTGAGAAAGTGATGAAATGGGGATGGCATGATGGCAGCTGGGGAACTAACGGCGCTAGTAAAGCTTGTTCCAAGCATCCTCATTGGTTCAAATTAGTTCAAATTTTAAATGTACTTCAAAATAGTACTACCTCATTGGTCGTATTAGGACTTAGCTATGGTGGCGCCATCTACAATTAGCTTTGACTGGCCTAAATAAGGCCTGGAATGGAAAAGACTACCGAAGGAACAGGTTTGACGGGCCCTCTATCTTGACGGGGCCCCTCTAGAGGGCCAAAGCCTGCCGGGGTCGCGGGACTTATCTCATTACCGTGACGCCGGAACATAAAGGGCTATTGAAGGACACCGTGGATTTTAGTCAGTACGAGTCTGACAGTGCCTCCCGCCCTGCCCGGGGTGGGAGGACTCATTTGATAATTTTACCACGCTAAATAAGAAGGAACAGTTTGGTTTTTAACTCAGTAAAGGACTTTCCCCATGGCGCGACGCGATTGCAATTCGACCGATTCCAACTACAAGTGAAACTCAACCTTAACACCATGACATATGACATGCAAACACTTTGCTATCGACGAGTAAATGAAAACAAAAGTCAATCGAATTGCATCATTATTTCTTGGTAGCAAGGTCGATTTTCATTTGTAGTTGGAATCGGTCGGACCTGTCGCATCGCGCCAATGGTAGTCCCTTAGGGTCTGACAGTCCCTTCTGTATCACAAAAGGTGGAAATGGGTTATATGACCTTACCACACAAAAAAAGAGTATCGCTTCTAATTCAAAAAAACCCTTTTTAATGTACCCCTATTTCTATGATTTATCGTTAAACCTTTGATCAGCCGATAACAATGTTTTTCAGACCTTCAAAAGAAACCGCCGTCCTTTTTGCATTTATAATAAAAATAATAAAAAGTCATTTTTCGCCTTTGTTATAATGGGTTGTTACACACGATCAAGTTACGGTGAGTCTCGTGATTGACGGCTTTACTTGATGGGTGACTTGACGCTTCTTGAGGGTGCCTTCAAGTGCGCATGCCACAGTCGCCTACTTATTTGTGTGTGGCCCCAGTGCTGAAGTTTCGAAGTGGGCCATCATTCACCACGCTGGTCTAGTACGGCTTGGTAGATGTCCCATGTCATCGAATTTTTGGTTCTAGTACATGCCGGTTTCCTCTTGAGAGCAGTGGTGATGAAATAAATTACACAAAGTAATGCGTCTGGTGGGGTTCGAACCCACGATCTACAACTCATAAATCGGGGCCGATACCACCCACTGGGCTACCATAGGTCATACTAATTATTGTATTTACATCAAATCGCATTAAAGAAATGTTTTACCGTGAATTTTCCGCAGTTCTTCAGTCGTGGCACGGACTCTATCAATCCTCACTTCAATCAAGCAGACTTGTCAAGCACGCTTGATCGTGTGTGACCCACAAAACATAAACCTTTAGAAAAAGGCCTGAAATTCTTGAATTCGATCCAATATCCGTCATATATCACACCATTTTATTCGATCCGTATAAGTGACGTCATTTCCCATCTGCGACGGATGTGACGTATAGACGTGATACGTTACTGAGTAACATAAAGAATATGGGAATTGATATATGGTGGATATTACTTTTTTTTGTTCTGTTTTTGTTGGCAACTTTTTTTTTGAAGATAGGAAGAAGTTTATCAAATGTCCGCTCTTGCGCCGGGTCGAGCACCAATCGAAAACCTTTCTGTTCCACTTTGTATTCCACTAACATGGCATGCGGACGGCGAGTTTTGGGCGACACGCCGTCCGATAATGGACCATGCCCGGGTCGACGACGCGTCATGATCCATGCGCGCTGTCAGCAATATGACGGGCCCCTTATGGGACCAAAGCCTCCCGGGTTTGCGTAACTGTCTTAAGTGGTAACCGTGACCCCGTAACATAAAGGGCAATTAAAGGAACACCGTCGATTTTCGCCAGTACCCGTCTAACAGTGCCTTTCGCTCCACCCACGACTTATTTGATGATTTTACAACATAAAAAAAGAATGTATCATCTTTGCTTCTGCACGCGTAGCATGGCGATTCTATCTCTATTCTACCAAGAAAAGACAAAGTTATTTCATCGTTATTGCTACACAAATCGACTGCTTTTTTGCACAAATATGACACCGTTCGTACACTATTAAAGAGAAGAACGTTTATTTTCCATATTTTTTACATTACCATACTTTTTTTTACTGAGTGTAATTTATCTATAATATGTATGTATTTAGAAATATATAAGTATGTTTATCAGTTGTCTAGTACCCATAACACAAGCTCTGCTTAGCTTGGGACTAGATGGCGTTGTGTGATAGTTGTGGAATATTTATAAAATATTTATTTATTTATTAAACGCTTAAATTATTTCTACGTTCTGTCATTTTGTCTATTCTTGCGTCGACAAAACCCCTTTCTACGGCGCCATGCTACGCCTGCTGGGCTTCATTGCCTAGACCTAGAGCGAACACATTGTAATTGTAACTTTTATGGCTTTACGTAAATAAAAAAAAATACTGGTAAATAAAATGTATCAGATAAATACTTCAGTCTATATCCTCAGGGGATACAATCGTTAATGTACTTGCTTACTTTACCTGTGTATCCTAAAAAGTCGCCTCCAGAGAGACGAAAAGCGAAATGACCTAAAAAGCATTATTCGCTTTTCGAGATCCACTGAGATCAGGTTTCTTAGAGCACGTTTCCATCAAGCTGAATAATCGGGCGTTTTTTATGCCAATAACTTACAGTATAATACAGCAAATACTAGGTGACTTGCGAGACCATGTTTTGATATAAATAAGTACCTACGAATTATTATTTGATAATTGATCTGATTCAATATCATCATCTCAGCCATAGGACGTCCACGGCTGAACATAGGCCTCCCCTTTCGATCTCCACATATACCGGTTGGAAGCGACCTGCATCCAGCGTCTTCCGGCGACCTTTAGGCCGAGACTCCACCAAAGCTGTGCGAGTCGAGTCGTGTTTTGAACAACCAATACAATTGCGTTGCCGGAGTGGAGCTGTGTCAATAACGCAATTCTATTGGTTGTTCAAAACACGTCTCGACTCGCACAGTTTTGGTGGAGTCTCGGCCTCATAAGGTCGTCTGACCATCTTGTTGGTGGACGTCCTACGCTGCGCTTGCTAGTTCGTGGTCTCTACTCTAGTACTTTTCGACCCCATCGGCCATCTGCTCTGCGAGCAATATGGCCTGCCCATTGCCACTTCAGCTTGCTAATCCGGTAAGCTATATCGGTGACGTACTCAGCTCACCGGATTGATCTGATTAACTGAACATTTTTTTTTATAAGTTGCTATCTAACCCGTACCCACTTCGTTGGGCGGTAAAATATACGTGATATCTATATAATTTATAGCCTATAGCACTCCCAAATAATGTAGCTTTCGACCAGTGAAACATTTTTTTAAATCGGTTCATTACTTCCGAAGATTACCCCCTACATACAAACAAACAAATACCTCTGTATTAGTATAGATTAACATCATTTTTAGTTAGTAGAAGTCGTGTCGCAAGTCGCATCGCCCGAGGACGTGACAAGTCAGCTGAAAAACAATTCGTTGTTTCTTTTTATCCTAAAATTAGCGTAGAAGCGCCGAGAAGTTTTTCTGAAGACGAAACAAATGGAAATTGTAGACTTATTGCTTGTGAAAGGACGAGAGACTACATCTTCCGTAAAGTTTAATGTATTCGTGTTTGTTTCCATTGTACTTTACGGTATGTTGGCTTTTACTTACGGAAATCTTGATTAAGTAAGTTACTTCGTTGCTCCACAAAGACTTATAAACTGAAGTCTGTTGTTCTCTTCTAAGGTTTGAAGTCCTGGTGCCCTACCATGCACTCTTTTGAGTCCTTAGGCTTTGGGAAAGAGATGGCGCTAGACGACTTGTATAACTCTGTTTCTTTCCCACAGCCTAAATTGGATCGCGCGCATATTTTAGTGAGCTCAGATGAGGTCGTGGAGTTCTTGAGCACACTCTCCGAAGTACAGTCTGTAGAAGACCGACAGGCAGGCAACTTTGCGGCGATGACTTTTAAAAAGTCTAGCCTTTCCTTCCTCACCAAATAAACTGACTTCACCTTACTGTTTTTCACTCAATCTTATCCGTCAAAAAAATCCCGTACCGTAACAACAATGGAAACCTACAGCTACGTGCAGTCTCGTAGTCATTACAGAGGGCGCCACTTGTTCATGCACACCCCACTAAATACAACGAATAATTTGAAGAATATTTGACTTAATGAGGGAAAAACAACCCGCTAGGACCGTGTCTGACCTACTTAGCGAGTGGTTCCGTAGTCGAGATGAATAATTAGCAAAAATAACAAAGAATTTATTATTCAAGTTCAGGTTTCCACATGATGTTTTCGTTCACCATTTTTTGTGACTGCTCCATTTGTGGTGGCCAAGTGGTATCGGTCCCGAACTCCCGATTTACGAGTTGTAGATCGCGGGTTCGAACCCCGCCAGGCGCATTACCTTGTGTAATTTATTTCATCACCACTGCTCTCAAAACGGTGAAGGAAAACATCGTGAGGAAACGGCATGTCCTAGCACCAAAAAATCGAAAACATGTGACATCTACAAACACGCACTGGTCCCGCGTGGTGGATTATGGCCGACTCCCTCTCACAGAGACGAGGCCTGTGTCCCAGCAGTGGGAACATTATAGGCTGATGATGATGACTAATATGTGGACGAGCAACAAGAAAAAAACCAGTAATTGGCTAGTTTCCTAAAAAAATGTAATTAGTCCGTCTTTTAGATTATTCAAAAATAAGGGACACGTATTTTTTAGGGTTCCGTAGTCAACAAGGAACCCTTATAGTTTCGCCATGTCCGTCCGTCCGTCCGTCCGTCCGTCCGTCTGTCCGCAGTTTAGCTCAGAGACGCACAGTACTAGAGAGCTGTAATTTGGTGTAAATATACGGATTTGTTGTGCCGAAAAAGTGGTAAAATAAAATCTCGTAAAATATTTTTTTTTAGGGTACCTCCTGTACTTACACGTAAAGTGAGGATTTTTTTTTTCTCGCGTACCCCTTAGTGTGGGGTATCATTAAATAGGTCTTTAAAAAATAATGATAGTTTCCATTGACAGTTTTTTGATAAAAAAAATCGTTTGTGAAATATTAAGCTTTAAAGTGCTAAATTTTGCTCGATTCGAGTGTCCCCCCCCTCTACCAGCTAAACGGCTATGTTTGGGGGTGTGAAAAAATTCACAATAGTGGTATATATAACGAAGTTTAAAAGAAAATTATCATGACTAAGTAGGCTTTACAACTTTACGAGTAATAGTCGACCAACTTATAAAATGTACTTGATAATACGTTTTCTTAAACAAAATGTATCGGAGACAACTGCAAATGTAAGTTTGTCAACTTTATTTTTACAGCTTTAATAGGTATGTTTTTACGGTATGTTTTTTGGGGATAGGTAGGATTTTATCGTCAACTATTTTAACTAACTTCAAAAAAAGGAGGAGGTTTTAAATTCGTCGTAATCTTTTTTCTTATGTATTTTCCCTGATTTCTCAAAGACTCCTAGACCGATTTTGAAAATTCTTCTTTTTTAAAAATAAAATTCAGCGAATCAGTTTAGTTAGTTCGCATAAGTATTTTGATGGGCAACTACGGAACCCTACACTGTGCGTGGCCCGACACGCACTTGGCCGGTTTTTTATTTCTAAATTAGACCAAAATGACAAAGATATAGCCTATTAAAGTTACGTGTGACGTCACGATGTGTGGCATTTTTCGCGCAGAGTGACGTCACAGGTAACTTAAATAGGCTATTATCTTTGTTCTTTTTTGTTTAATCGAAAAAAGAAAAAATACGTGTCCAATATTTTTTTATAATCTAAAATACGGACGCAACGCCGCCAGTCTCTTGGGCACATTACCAGCTGACAGGGTTGAGGATGAATTTTTCGATGCTCTATAATACTCGTAGTTTAGTTTAGTTTTATTTTATTTTAATTTAGTATTTTATATTTATATAGTTTAACTAATGTCAATAATTAAATACGGACTAAATCGAATGTAATTATTTTGACCCTGGAAACTACCCTATTGGCCGGTTTTTGGAACTGATCTGAGTCTCATACAAGAGAGGCGTCCAGTCGACTCCTATTAGCTCTCAGTGCACGTGTCCTCAAAGGATCTAATCTGATTGCCTACGAGGGTATGTTAGTCAACACGAGCGACTGGCCGGTCAAAGTTATGAGGACATATTGGACCGTTTAGCTATGTAAATTGAACTTTGTACGTTATGCAGGTTATATAGAAGAACCAGTTTGGTAAAACTATCGAAGTATTTTTTTTTATCCCAAAATGTTGCCCCACACTACGAATTTCTTCTTAATTGTGAGTGCGTTTATAAACATATAAATTCACATGCACAAAACTCAATCCAATCGTTCACACCCAAAGACATTAAACTATGTATATACGAGCAATAGACGGGACATCACGAAGAAAATTGTGATCCAAAACTTATTACCAATAGGTAAAAAGTCCCTCAGTCTAGTAGTCGCGTTGCTATGCAACGCTAGATAGTGCTACTGACGCACGGCATCAACAATTTTGTATGACAATTTTCCCAATGCCCGCTCTATAGGTTCTTTTAAATCTCTTTGTTCACACCCAAGTTGTGTGTTAAACCCGAAAAGTACCATTTTGACTTTCTAAAGTCAAACTCACATGTTCAACATGTTCCTTAATACCCTCACTGTACTTATTTTGATGAATTATGGCCCGGTATCTAGATGTCCACATCTCCTCTCCGCTTAGCTTCAGTGGACATTTGATTGGTTATTCAAACACATCTCCTCTCCTCTCCGCTTTGGAGGATACCGGGCTTTACACGGGGCAAAGGTACGAAGCCGCGGTCTAAAGCTAGTAACTATTGTGGACTTTCCACTTGTGCCTTCTGTTTTTTTTTTTTTAAAGAGCCTGTTCTGTGTCCCACTCTTGGGCAAAGGCCTCCCTCCACTCCTTCCACCTTTCACGATACTGGGCGTCCTCCTTCCAGTTCGGACGGAACCTGTCCAGTTCGTCTCTTCGGTTAACCTTCTGAAAACTTCGATCGTGTTTGTCAAACTACTAATGTAATCGCAGAGTGGAAACCTAATTTGCTATAGTGACAATCACAACTACGTAACATAATTGTGTCGCAAACTAATAGTACTGTGGACTTGACGATTAGATGGTTATAGTGTGGTTGATTATTGTCCAAGGCCCTTCGTACACAAGGCGACTCAAGTTTCCGATACCTTACTACTTCGGTATCCAAGCGGCTATCGCAATAGAAACCCATAGAGGTTCGAACACAAGCACGCGTCAATGAATACCAAAATCGTAAGGTATCGGAGACTTGGGTCGCCTAGTGTACGAAGGGGCTAACACTGTCACCATGGAACCTCTGGTTCCCAGTATTGGTCGAGGCCATGCTGCGGGGCAAGACGGCGTGGGATGTAGTCACCACCTTCTGCGAAGCAGTCATGGTAGAGAAGGAAGAGGCGCAACGCATGAGGGAGACGACAGCGTCCACCACGACCCAGCCGCAGTGAGAGACGCCCACCCGCGTTGACAGACATCGCAAGATGATCTCCGGCCATCCTAAGGAGCGCATGCGCACGGTGACTCGCTGTCCGATTATGGACCACGGTTGTGTACCACGCGGGCCTCCAAGAGCTGTCAGAAACATAAGCCAAGAGTGTCAAAGTCTGTGGCCGTGACCCTAGAACGTAAAGGACTATTGAAGGATCACCGTGGATTTTGGTCAATACGAGTCTGACAGTCCATCTCTGCCCATAGCGGTAGGATTAATAAAACGATTCGCTCTACCTGAAATAAAGCGTCATCATCATCAGCCTATAAATGTTCCCACTGTTGGGACACAGGCCTTCTCTCTGAGAGAGGGAGTGGGTATAATCCACCACGCGGGCCCAGTGCGGGTTATTAGATGTCACATGTCTTCGAATTTTTGGTTCTAAGACATGCCGGTTCTTACGATGTTTTCATTCACCGTTTTGAGAGCAGTGGTGATGAAATAAACACAAAGTAATGCGCCTGTCTGGATTCGAACCCACGACCAACAACTCATAAGTCAAGGCCGATACCACTGGGCCACCACTGCTCCAAATAAAAGGGTTGTTTTTTTTTTAAGCGTGGTAAGTAAAATCGTCAAATGAGTCCTCCCACCCCGGGACCACCGAGGGACTGTCAGACTTCTACTGACTAAAATCCACGGTGTCCTTCAATAGCCTTTTATGTTTCGGGGTCACGGTAAGCAAATAATCCCGCGCCCCGGCAGGCTTTGTCCCTCTGAGAGGGGGGCCCCGCACCGCTCGCTGCCCGCATTCCCGCAAATAAAAGGGTATAAGGAAGAAAAATCATTTTCCGAAAATTCTAAGAATTTTCTCGTATATGTTAGTAAATCGACTACCAGTTCAACTTCGTTTATCGTTTGACTTGAGCGTGACAAACTAGTAAATTGGCACAATTTGTGGCTCCGATAAACCTTTGCTGGTAGGATTTTCATCAACGCTATTGTTGCACGACTAGTGATGTTATTTTATATCGATATATTTTTGTTGGGTGCCGTAATCTATAAAGCTTTTGTGCGAGGAGTGATTTGAAAGAAAATAGTGAGTAGATTTTGAGGTTATTCCACTGTATTGCGGATTCGACATGTACATATACACTCTTTTTATTGTAAAACATCTGTTGCCCACGATTAAATGCGCTGCTCGCTCCGATTAGTCGTTGCGTGATTTAATGAGGCTTTTTCGATAAATGGAATATCCATATTGTATTTTTTTTTATTTGAACTTATTATGTATTCTATGTTCGAACAGTAGTTCCTGAAATAACTCTTTATCTTTATTATATAAGTATATCTAGACGGCGCGTTGCGTCGCGAGTGGTAAGAAGTTCCCTCTTCTTATCGTTCCTGCGATGTTCTCTCGTATCATTGTCTATCAAACTGTAACAACAACATTGTAAAAGCAAATGGAGCAAATATTTTAAAAGAGTAACCAAGGAGTTTCTTGCCGGTTCTTCTCCATGGAAACAACCAACCCCAACCGTGCCAATGTTTTTTTTTCTCTTCTCGACGTTTTATAAGTGCCCACTGAGGCCCATGTAAAATAAAAACATTTTGATTTTGTGTGGTGTGGAGACCGTTTTTTTTTCCCACCAGTATAGCATATTGCCATAGAAACTATCCTGTGTGGTAATCCAAGTTGTAAACAACTATTTTGTCTTACCTTTACCCAAATCCGTTCAGTAGTTTTTGCGTATAAGAGTAACAATCAGCCATCTTAACAAACATTCGTTTTTATAAATTATTTGTAAAACTTGAAGGGGAAAAGGCACAGCCACGTGCATTGACTAGTATTCTACATGTAAAAACATCAGTTATTTTATTCACAAACCATTACGTAATTCGCCGAAAGCATCGTTTTAGCGGTCACACCAAATCACCGAATTATACGAATTATGCGAAACGGTGCAGCACTATTGTTAGATGGACGTAATCGATTTCATGTTCCACTGAGATCGTTAGTTAAAATGCGGAAGAAGATTTTGTTGTTTATTTAGTTAAAAGAATATTTGGAGAACGATTGTAGTATCTGAGTTAAGTAATAACTGAGAAAGTAATAATAAAAAAATAAAAAAAACCTACGAATTGAGAACCTCCTCCTTTTTTGGAAGTCGGTTAAAAAAAAACTTGAGAGGTGTCAAGGGACACCCGGATGGAACGAAGTTAACAAAAATAATCGCCGCAACACCACACTGTTCAATGTGAAATAGAAAGACGAAACGAAAATATCTGGCTTCCTTTCAATTAGAGAGAGAGAGACAGAGAAACATGTACAACGCCGTAATACGACAAGAGTCACGAGGAACGGGGGTTGAGTGAGGGGTACGGGGCGCGGGGCGCAGGCGCGAGGTGCGGGCCGAGGCAAAAAAATGTGTCGTGCCAACTTTTCGTAAGATTTTTTTCCGTCTAGCCCCCTTTCACATCGCGCGATAAGGAACTTCGTTCCAATAAGCTAGAAAAACTTTTTTTTGGTTTCTTAAAATCATCAAAATAATGAATCCTCTCGCCCTGAGTGGATTGTCAGAAATCAACCTAGAAAATAAAATAGCATTATTAACATAAAAAAACTTCCGCGACCCTTTGTTAAGATCCTTTATCGACAATAACTTTAATCGATAACCGTACCTACCGACTCATCCCATCCCTAAACATTCCTCTCGCAACGCTAACTTGATTCTCTCATTCCTAACTCTACAACTACGTAGTTCATACCTTCTTTATTAAGTTACTATTATAATTAATATCCCGAGTAACGTTTTATTAAGTGAAAAGGAAGTTTTCTTCTATATTATATTACATTCTCTTCAACATCGAGGCTTGGCAGACATCCAAATAAGCAACAAGTGCTGGAAAGATGGTGCTTTTTTGTTTTATTTGGTAGTAAATTATTCCACGGGCAGGGTAGTGGTGCCTCAGTAACAAAGACTTCAACTTACGAGTTGTAGGTCGTGGGTTCGCCCAGTCGCCTGACTGGGTTCGATGTTCGTGCATAACGTTGTGTAATTCATTTCATCACCACTGCTCTCAAGGAATAGGCCAGCCCTCTGGTCACCTGAAGAGTCGACAAAAAGCCTGGCGACATCTTAAAAACTTTGTGGGCACTCGGGCCCCATGCTCCTAGAGTTTCAACCCCAAATGGCTCAAACACATAACTACTAGCTAAGCCAATGTATTTGCGCCGCTTTGAGTTTTCAGCACCTGCAGCAGCAGCGCCAGCACAACACGCTGAACTAGGAAGATGGGATGGCGCAAGGTTGTCGACCAGGGCCGCGCCGACCCCTTGCTGCGCCTGTGTGCAAAACCTATGAAGCGCCTGTGCGCAAAACCTATGAAGCGCCTTTCATGTAGTCGTCTTTCAAACTTTCATTAATTCAATTTTTTACCAAAATTATATTTTCACCAGTTTTATGAATTTAACAGTTTCCTGCCAGTACGCGCCGTACCTACTGTGAGCCATATATCTACTTACTTATCAATACTTAAGTATCAATAAGTTGTAATGTGACAAAAATAATTTCAATATTTGGTACTGGTCATCCGGCGCCTCTATTGCCCTGGCGCCTGTGTGCGCCGCACACTTCGCACATAGGGGCGGCGCGGCCCTGTTGTCGACACATGTTGCATCCCACACCAAAGGCCTACCCAGCTTCCATGGCATTGTGGACATACCATCTGGTCTCTTCCCATCGTCGCGTGCCAAACTTAAGCTAGATTGTATTTTTTTATGATGTCACCGTATAAGGAAAAAACAGTGACGGAAAACCGATACGTCCTAGACCAAGAAAGACTTTTGACATTAACCAACTGGGTCCATGTGGTCCATTGCTAGAACCTGGGTTTCAGTTGTGGGAATAAATGGCTGAGTTTAGATTCTCATATTGTTTGTGGCTTGGCCGAGGTCCAACTTCAACAAGTGGTTGGCAGCGTAGTAAAACGTTGTTTTTCGGTATCGTCACAATTTATTTAATCACTATATGGTACTAGTATCGTTGCCTTCAGTATTCATAAAAATCTGCGTGTAGATCACAGATTATTTCCATTAAGAATACATCTATCCTTTTGAATAACCACTGTCGTGGGGTCTGTCAGACTCCTATTGGCTTAAACCACGCGTTGTTCTTCGACCGTATTGTCGCGTATAATAAGTGGTAAAATTATCGAATGAGTCCTCCCGCCCGGAGTGAACAGGAAGGGATTGTCAGACTCGTACAGACTAAAATTTGCCGCGTTTCTTTAATAGCCCTTTAAGTTTAAGGTTCACATTTCCGCGAACCCTACCTCTTGACACTTTCGAGTTGGATAGACGTCATGTATTGTGTAAAAAAAAACATCAGAGGAAGTGTAATACTTTCAATTGTATGTAGTTTCACAGTCACTAACCATGTTGAGCGGTGTCGTCGACCATTTGCCACTATTGCGAGTACACGTGGTGGCCAACTCACCGTGAAAATACGTCATGCTACTGCTTTAGGGGGACTGGCAGACTTGTGTTGTTTGACCGAGGATTTAAAGTTCAGGGCGGGTCCCTTGTGCACTAATTTTAGGCTTAGTAATTCTGAATGAGAGTTGTGATTCCCAAGTGATAACAGCCCTGACATAAAAGTTGAAACTCGTAGATTTATAAAACGTCAGACTTTTATCACCGCTTCTCTCAAAACGTCGAATTCAAACATTGTGCGGAAACCGGCATGTCCTAGTTAGGATATCTTTTGGTAAGTTGTCAGATTAGTTAGCTTCTGAGTAACATTGACGACTGTCAAAGATTCAATACAATGGCTATAGTTTGTATCTCTATGACGAAGTCCTACGGAAATTGGAGGTACTAAATTTTTTAATGCAAATTGACGTAATGAAATAGTGCCGCTTCTAAAGAATTTTATTCGTAGCGTGGACTCGCTAAAAAACTCGCTATGATGGGTTAGTTTAGGCTATTTAACACCATGACAGATAATTACCAACTTCGACTAGAAGATCGACCTTTCTTTCTTTCTTTCTTCTTTTTTTCCGTCTTTTATTATTTTAAAACTCCTTTTAGTTATAAAATAAAATATAAACAATCATCACAAAAGCAAGAATCTTCAACAAAATGTCGCGCACAATCACATATCCTGGAAGAGACAAGCTTTTCATTTCCCGGCGCACTCGCACTGTTATGAAGAATAAATTCGGCGGTCCGCGTGACGGCTCCTTGTTGGTTAGTGCCATCTGGAGCGAGACGACATGCCGCAGACATGTGGCTAGGGCTGGCAGCACGGAGTTTTATTTTGCTTTGTGGCTGACGTGGTGTCTAACAGACTTAAAAGCCGCGAGGAACTATAGTGACCTTTTTTTTGGAGTTGAACTGGATTGACTATTGTGATTTTGAAGTGATAAAAAAAGATAGTGGTCAAACGCGCGCATATAACTAAATAAATAATTGAGCGCGGGTGCTAGTAGAGTGAGCCATCAATTAACAAAAGCTGTTTTCGGATGGGTCACCAAAGTGAGGCAACTCTTACCGTAATTTGTCAATGGATAAGTCTATTTTGTTTAAGTCAATGTCGTTTCGTCTACGCGTTACTGACATTGTCATTTCTTTCACGACCTTTTTGAAGTTCTGAAATAAGTTATAGAGACACTGATAGTTTCGGTGAAATAGTTACCCCCATGAACGCCTCACGTAAGTGTGCAATTACAGTGGCGCGGGGCGGGTAGCGGGAGCGGGTTACGAAATAGACTAGATTTCCGGTAAACCGCCCTGCCCGCACTTGGTGCACCTTAGTCAAAACCTATGTGCTTGCGTTACCCGTTGGCGGATTCCGCTGCCCGCCCCAATGCCACTGTAATTGCACACTAATTAATGAACGTTGCCCACATCGTGGGTCCCTCAGGCCCCTTCCGTGTTACATCCTACCAACGCGAACGCGTGGTGTCGTATAAATCACACTGTACAAGTTGGCAGCCCTAGCAAGATGTAAACTGATTCACTGACTTTATGAAAGGAGCGTCGTATCATGTTGCTGAGCTAATATGGGGCTTGCAGAAGACATGGTGACTTTCACCATTGTGATTGAACTTTAAAATCAGATGTTTTTAAAAGTTATGCTGAACCTTTATTTTTTATAGGTGGATAAATCATCAAATCAGTCTTTCGACCCAGGGTGAAGTAGAAAGAACTGTCAGTTATTTACTGATTCAAATCCATCGTGTTACTTCAATTGCCCTTACATTCCAGGGTCAAAGTGGCATAAACAGCCCTCCTCTACACACCTCATGTAATTAATGAACGTTTCCAACACCGTGGGTCCCTCAGACCACTTCCGTGTCTCATTCCAGCCACATATAAATCACACTTTACTGGTTGGCAGCCCTAGCAAGATGTAAACTGATTCACTGACTATATGAAAGGAGTGTCGTATCATGTTGCTGAGCTAATATGGGGCTTGCAGAAGTCGTGGTGACATTTACCATTGTTATTGGACTTAAAAATCAAATGTTGTTCTCTTGTTTTAGCGTGGCCTATCCCAGGGCAGGGCGGGAGGGACTGTCAGACTTGTACTGACTAAAATCCACAGTGTCCTTCATTAGCTCTTTACGTTCCAGGGTGGTTGCATGGTCCATGGTCGGGCGGTGAGTTGCCTCGTGCGATCTCCGGCCACCCTAGGCGTGGGCATGCGGGCGACGAGTCAAGGGCAACTCGCTGTCCGACCATGGACCATGCCCGTCTCGACGACGGCGCGTTGTGTTCCAGTTCACGCGCGCCTCAAAGAGCGTCAGCAGAATGACGGGGCCCCCCTCTCAGAGGGCCAAAGCCTGCCCGGGCCGCGGGACTTATTCCATTATTTCATCAGCGTGACCCCGGAACATAAAGGGCTATTGAAGGACAACGTGTATTTTAATCAGTACAAGTCTGACAGTCCCTCCCGTCCTGCCCTGCATTGGAGAATTCATTTGATGATTTTACCACGACAAAAGTTGTCAGTCTAATAACCAAACGACATCCTAGATTACTGTATCAAATGCGATGAAACTGTGAACTCGTAACAACAGTTAGCATTGTTTCGTTGAACCGGGAACCGAACATGTAATCGGTCAGTCTATTGTCAATTAGTTACTGTTTTAAACAATGAATAATTTCAATGTCAATGGGAAGTTTTTTTTAGTTGTTTTTTTATTCGTTTGAGAAGGTCATTGGGTTTGAATCTGACTGAGGCTAGATATAGCATCGTTTTTAGTTTTTTTTTTTTTTAAGTTATCAAATGAGTCCTCCCACCCCTAGATTGAGCAGAACGGACTGTCAGACTATCATCATCAGCCTATAATGTTCCCACTGCGCCATAATCCACCACGCGGGTCCAGTGCGGATTGGTGGATGTCACATGTCTTCGAATTTTTGGTTCTAGGACATGCCGGTTTCCTCACGATGTTTTCCTTCACCGTTTTGAGAGCAGTGGTGATGAAATAAATTACACAAAGTAATGCGACCACGACCTACAACTCGTAAGTCGGGACCGATACCACTGGGCCACAACTGCTCTGTCAGACTATACTGACAAATAATTTACCGTTTTTTTACAGTTGCCCTTTGCATTCTAGGGTCACGGTAAGACTAGAGCCACTATAGCTGTAGCATGTAGCTATGATGGCCCAGTGGTCACGACCCGGACTTTTAAGTTAAAGGTCGCAGGTTCGGATCCAGGCAGAGCTAAACTGTAATTGTGTCTATTAAATAAAAATAAGATTATGTACACTACACATATTAGAATAACCGTATGTTCTCTAAGAATAAAATATCAATTAAAAAACTGTAATCTTCCTTAAACATTGTATTTATAATTTTATTTTGTTTGTTTCAGGTACTAAGTCAATTACAACCATGTAACTGTGAACTGAATTATTGGTAAGACCAACTATAAGCATCATTAATCATTAGCCTATAATGTTCCCACTGCTGGGACACAGGCCTCCTCTCTGTGAGAGGGGTTTTCTCCACACTAAGAATTTCTCCTGTATCGTGGGTGCGTTTACAAACATATAAACTCACATACACAAACACCCAGACCCGGAACAACTAGTTGTAAATCATACAAATATTTGTTTCGTGCGGGGATCGAACCCGCGACACACAACACAGTAGTCCAATTGCTCAGCCACTGCGCCAAACGTGCGTCATATAACACAGTTTTTGTTTTTTTGTAAAATCATCAAATGAGTCTTCCCACCCAGGGCAGGGCGGAGGGACTGTCATACTTGTACTGACTAAAATCCACGGCGTCCTTCAACATCCCTTTACGTCCCGGGGTCACGGTCATTCGTTAGTAAGGCGACCCCGGCTTTGGCCGTCTATTGAGGGGCCCCGTCATAAAGGCAGATTTACATTGAGTCAGTAACCGACGTCAGTCTACTGACGAGTAACCTGGCACTGCCATAGTGTAAATTGATTTCAAATCATACATTACTGTCGCGTTACGTACAGCTTGACATAAAAATGTAGAAAACCGGAAGTCGCCACTGTCTTCGCGCTACCAGCACTTTGAATGTTTTTATTTCATTTTTTTCACTTACTACGTTCGTTTTATGGCACAATAATAAATCTAATCTGCGGTCTTTGTTTACATCAAATATCAAAGATTTTAAAACGCTGTCAGAAATAAAAAATTTAGTTCCGTTTCAATCCGTTCTGGCCAAGCTGTACTGACTGATATAGTATGCGTCAGTTTTCGGCGCCAGCACTGACGACAGCCACTGACTCAATGTAAATTTGCCATAATGCTGACACTCTTTAAGGATACTTACTAACGAACTTCACGAGCACAAAGCCGGTGGCAACATCTAGTTCTACAAAAACGTTTTATAAAGACAAATATGTAAATAAACAAAATTTAACCCACATAAGCCATATGTGGACCAAAACTTTTCAATGTAAATAGTACCCTGTACTCGACACAATGAAACTATTTACTTAACAATTCAGTTCAATATGTAATTAAACTGTGATGGCTTCGATATCGATACCGGAATTATACAGGGTATTTTTTTTTATGCGATTTTTTTCTGTGCACAATGTACCTAGGTCAACACTCATTTTCACTTTAATGTTTTTCCAAAAAAGAAAAAACAATTCTCGCAATAATTATGTGGTTCAAATTAATAGGATTTTGTCTATGGCCCTGTGCGTTCCAGGCCGTCAGTGCCCCTGTAACATAGAAACACAACGAGCTCGTAGCTAAATACTTACAGCCGCACAGGCCGATCTTCCGAGGTTGGTCTGTGGATGGGTGACTATCTGTCATAGCGAGTTTCTTCCGTGCCTCGGAAAGCACGTAAAGCCGTTGGTCCCAGGCCGGTTGTCATTTATTGTAGATCTTTTACATTCGTTACTATTAGTCGGGGAGCTCCAAAACTGGCAACCAGTCTTACCATGGCGTATCGTATTACCCAGTTACTGTGTTGTGGAGGTCCCATAGGCAGTCGCTCGATGTAAACTACGGATATTCAGCTGCATTATTTGGTTCGAGTGGAAGCCAACCCTCAGATAATTAGGAAAAAGCAGACCCTTATTTTAATTTATTTTCTTATCAGACACGTTAGGGCCTAGGGGAAACCCTGTCATGACAAAATTGGTGTAAATAAATAAATTTAATATTTTTGGTAAAATATTATCATTTGTAGTTCCGATAAAAAATCACCCTGTAATATTTAGTATAAGTACCAAGTGCACCGGGTACCGGGATACATTTCCCTGGACGCAAGCCAAACGCGTCCGTATCCGATATTGGAATACTTTTACAAGAGGTTATTATTCACGGATTACGGTTTGAGAGAGTTTTAAAGATATTTCTAGAGTTACAGTTACTGCACAGCTGCTCTGAAAGGTAATTCCGATTTGGTGAGCAAGGAACCTGCCTTTATAGTTTACACACCACGTTTTTCAGCGGGTACACATAGGGCGTTTTGAAACGCGCGTTTTGAGAACCCCGAATTCTATTGAAGTGTACACATGCAAGCGCGCTGCTTGTGAAGCGCGCGTCAAACGTGCGTTTACATTTTTTGGTTTTAAAACGCTCGTGGCTCGGGCGTCAGCTGCGCGCAATGAGATACATGAGCGGCCATTGTGTTGTACATGGTTGTACATCTCAACGCGCGCTTTTGTTTAGAGAGAACGCACTTTTCGAAAATGGAGATCGAGCGTTTTATCGCGATGAAGACGCGATATGCACAGAAAAAATGACAACAAACTGCTATGTAAACGCGCCGGCGCGTTTAAAAAAAGTCGTGTGCATAGACTCTGAGAGCTAACTGCGTACGAACTACGAAGTCTAAAACCCCTTTTACACGATCCAAACCGACCGCCCGACAGAGGTGACCTTGGTCCAGTTGGTGTGAAAATCTACCGTATGGACGTTGTCGTTGGTCGGCCGACCAGATATGGGCGGAGTTTTTTAGTTTTTTTTCCTTCGGTTTACCGAATCATTGTGACCCCAGAGCGAAAGGGGCTGTTGAAGGACACTGTGGATCTAGTCAGTACAAGTCTGACAGTCCCTCTCGCCCTGCCCTGGGTAGGAGGACTCATTTGATGATTTAACCACGATAAAAAAAAGTGTAAATCGGGTCTTATGTAATAGCAACAGATATGATTTTTGCCGTTTAATTGATAATTGAAAAGAAACTTTCGCCTTTTGCGTTGCAGGGCCACGAAACCCTGCTTAGAGAGCGTTCATTACCTGAAACTCTAGAAAGTGGTGAGTGACAGGCTGACGTGTAGGTATTTTTCGAGATTGTCTTAAGAAAATTAAGCTCTCACCAGCTAAGTTTTAAACTAAGTTCAAATGTAGACCTTAATGCCAAGCATTTGCATCTCAAAGTCATTTAACAGCGACCTACGAGTACAAATCTGCTCATTTGCCGTCCGTATCATACAGACTAAGGTAACATTACAGTGGAATTGCATTTGTTACCACGTTTGTAGCCGTGATACACACTGTTGGATAGAACGGACAATATGGCGGATTGAATTCAAGATGGCGGATGAAATTCAAAATGGCGACCATTTTTTTATTAGAAAAATCCTTCGATTTAAAAATTTGACACGATTAGTAGATTTTTTAAATAAGTTTTCTTTGAAAATGCCCTCACCCGCTTTGGGTGGAGCGAAGGGAGAGTGAGAGGGATTAAAATCTGTTGAATGTTTATCTAAACAAATTATCAATGTTAAACGATATTTCATTTTGGTATAACGTGAATGGGCAGGCCATATTGTTCGCAGAGCAGATGGCCGATGGGGTCGAAAAGTACCAGAGTGGAGACCACGGACTACCAAGCGCAGCGTAGGACGTCCACCAGCAAGGTGGACAGACGACCTTATAAAGGTCGCCGGAAGACGCTGGATGCAGGTCGCTTCCAACCGGTATATGTAGAGATCTAAAGAGGAGGCCTATGTTCAGCAGTGGACGTCCTATGACTGAGATGATAATGACGATAACTTGAATGATGTCCACTCTCTCACGTGTTACGCCTTTTTCTTGGCTAGAATTTAATAGTACTACGCAGGAGGAGATGAATGTTTCCCATTCCCCAACGCCCAGCAGCGTGGCATGGAACAATTAATATATAGGAATTGAGATTCGTTATTAATTTCCCGAATTACTGGACATGGGACTTCTAGACCCCTTTTTTTTTTTTTTTTTTTTTTTAGGTGGTAAAATCATCAAATGAGTCCTCCCGCCCTGGGTGGGGCGGAAGGGACTGTCAGACTCTTACTGACTAAAATCCACCCGTGTTCCTTCCTATGCCCTTTACGTTCCGGGGCCACGGTAACCTGGGTTAAGAAAAAACCCGCGACCCCAGCAGGCATTTGGCGCGAAACACGACGCGCCACCGACCCGGGCTTGGTCCTTGGTCGGACGGCGAGCTACCCATCACTCACCGTCCGCAAGCCCGCTCCGCCGCTGTGCCCTCTGCTGATCAGAGGGACACGCGTTAGAGCATCCACACGACAGGCTATTTGCATACGGGCAAAGAGACCACTTGGGCACACAGTGCCTAAGGAAGAGTTTTTGCCCGTATCCCAGGGTGCACCGGCCCGAAAAACTGGTCTTCCCCCTGGACGTATCCGAGAGGGAACTCCAGTCCACGGGCGCACGTGGAGGTTTCCTGTCATAGCACCCCACTTCTAGACCCCTAGACAAGGTTGTAAACTGGCAGTAAGAAAAAACGAGATAAAAAAAAATTGTCGTTCTGCGAACTTCCCGACCGTATGTACATCGTAATCCACATACACAGGTAGTAATTTGGTTTATATACGACGCGGTATATAATGTGCGGTGTTATTGAGATTTATCGCCGCTCAGACGTGAGAATTACTTGCGTTCTCCCTTATCTTATACTTGTAGTATAACTTACGGAGATTTCTTGAGCTTTTAAGAGGTATGAAGTACGGTACGAGGTATATATTTCTTCATTTTTCTTGTTGAGGAGCTCGTGGCTAAATAATTACAGCCGCACAGGACGATCTTCCAGGTTACGCCGCACTTGCCAAGTTTGGTCTGTGGATAGGTGACCATCTGTCATAGCGAGTTTCCTCCGTGCCTCGGAAAGCACGTAAAGCCGTTGGTCCCGGCTGTCATTTGTAGATCTTTGACAGTCGATAATCACAGTCAGAAGCTCGAAGGTCTGACAACCAGTCTTACCATGAGGTATCGTATTACTCAGTTATTGGGTTGTGGAGGTTCTGTAGACAGTCGCTCCATGTAAAATACTGATATTTAGCTGCATCTGGTTCGACTGGAAGCAGACCCCAATATCGTTGGGAAAAAGCTGGCTTTTCAGTTTTTTATTTAGATTCTGACTAATAAGTGGCAACGACTTTCAAAGTTATGCAAATGACAGCCGGGTCAAACGGCCTTACGTGTTTTCCGAGGCACGGAGGAAACTCGCTGTGACAGATGGTCACCCATCCACAGAACAACCTCGGCAAATGCTGCTTACCCGTAAGATCATGAATTCCTCATAATATCTAAGCCGTACATTAAAAAAAAACAGTCTTTTCTCCTAAAAGCAAGCAGACTAAAATGATTAATAACCCCTACATATACACAGGTATGTTATACAATGAACAGTCTACGCAAGGGGCGTGGGTTTGGATTCCCGGTGAGTCACCTCACCCTGTTACCGCCGCCGGGTATTTTTATTAAATACCTCTTTACCTATTTTCGTTACAAAAGCCCTCTTTATTGTCAAGTTTTTCGCGAGTTTGTGGTTTGTGAAAGATGGTAGAATGCGAATAAATAAGTCGGGTTTCTCGGAAGGGATTACAGAGATGTCTAAAAAGTAGACACACATTTTGAAAGGTGTATGTAGGCCTGCCTTAAAAGGACATCTTGGCTCTGGAACGCAAAGGACAATTGTGAAGGAATAGGATGGATTTTTAGTCTGTAGTCTGACAGTCGATTACTTTTGGACCAGGGCGGGAGTACACATTTGATGATTGAAATAATATTAATCCTTTCAAATAATACAGTTTTGCTTGCTAGATAATAATAATAATAATATAATGACAGCCATATAGGCTAATGTTCAAATTTAAGCCGCGTTTGCCGAGGTTAGTCTGTAGATGGGTGACCATCTATCATAGCGAGTTTCCTCCGTGTCTCAGATAGCACGAAAATCGTTGGTCCCGGCCGCATTTGCAAATTTTCGACAGTCGTTATCGTTCACAATTTAGGACCCATTAATATTAGTCATTTTACCCGTGGTGCTAGGCAACTGGGCTTCTCCCAGTTGTAATGTCCCTTTGTGCCTATTGGCCTTGTTTTGTTCTGTCTCCTGCTTGCATGGAGGGAAGCGGGAACATATATTTTTTCCTACTCCTCCACTATTCTTTTCTGATTAATTTCGTTGCAGGATCCAAGACAGGTAAATTCATTCTCCGGGACACGTCGAGCTTAATTGTCTCGGCGCTTTTCTGGTGGTTGCCACTGTTGATTCTGGCTTTCAGGAGTTGCAGTGGTTGGGAATAGTGTGGTGGATTTGTCCCAATAAAAAAAAAAAAAGTCGTTATCGTTAGGTATTGTTAGTCTTCATCATCATCATCATCATGAGCCGGAAGACGTCCACTGCTGAACATAGGCCTCTCCACCTCCGCCCTAGGTGTTATGACTCATTTGATGATTTACCACGATAAAAATAGAATATAATAGGATACTTTTAATCCCAGTATTTATTTCCCGTGGGATAATTTCAGGACCCTTGGAAAGTACCGGAGTGATTCAATAAAAAACCACATTCCATCTCTTGAAGTAAATTAATTTAAAAATCTTGCCAACCAAGAAAATGAAACTATTTACTGCACAAACTCAGTTCTTGTCTTTTATTGGATCTCCCAGACTATGTACATCACAGTGTACATAGTATTGTATATAAGACTCGTCTGGTATACAAGGTGAATGCACTGACTGTCATTGCACCCGACACAGAGCTTATTTTAACAAACTATTGTATAGACAAAAGAAGTATTTTTGCACAGTCAATGCCCATCTTTATTTGACCCATCTTTTATGGAACAACAAAGTAAAATTGGGTCATGTACTGCTGGCCAGTTTTGTTATTTTTTATCTACTTGGTAAAATCGACAAAAAAATTTGCAAGTTGAAGTGGCAATGGGCAGGCCACAGCGCTTGTAGAACTGACAACCGATGGGGAAGAAAAGTTCTCGAGTGGCGACCACGGACCGGAAGACGCAGCGTAGGCCTCCCACTAGGTGGACCGACGACATCGTGAGGGTCGCGGGCAGCCGTTGGATGCAAGTGGCGAATTGTCGTTCGGCGTGGCGGTCTAAGGGGGAGGCCTATGTTCAGCAGTGGACGTCCTCCGGCTGATGATGATGATGATGATGAAAATCATCAAATGAGTTTCCTACCCTCTTCCTCTGTACTGATTAAAATCAACCAGTTTCTTCTGTTGCCCTTTGCGTTCCAAGGCCGCGATGCACTTTTAAGATAGTCCTGCAATCTTCTACGATCCTTATTTACTCCTTTCGCCTCATCCACATTCATACATCAGACCTTATAGCCAAATGGCAAGCGACATTCGCTAAAGTTCAGCAGTCGCTAATACATTTTGAACTTTATACCCCATCGCATAAAGTTGAAAATCTATCAAAGATTACAGATCGTTTTCGTTCGCTATCGCTCCGCAGTCTTTACTAGATTTTCAACTTTATCCGATACGGTATAAAGTTGAAATTGTATACGCGAGGCACGCGACTGCTGAATGTTAACGATTGTCGCTTGCCGTTTGGCTACAGGCTCTGGTCATACAACCACGCCGATTGCTAGTACTACACCTTACCTATACCGTGTTTGAAAACAATCCTTTCTACTCAAAATGAGAAATATATCCGTTGGGTCGCAATCATAAGTAAAATTACATAAAAAGGAATGTTTACCTCAACTTTTTTCTAACATAAATTGATTACTACATAATTTCCCTGGGGTAACTAAGTTTCTGAATAAACATGAAGAGAAGATCAACAAGGCCTTTTTGTGCTGGCAAGAACGCAAAAAGAAACCCCGCGCTCTAGCTGGAGCTATTGTATTGTATAACGGGCTGGTATCCGCAACTCCACGTCATATGCGCGTATTTTGCGTCCTTTTAGCTGGAGCTAAAAGGACTTTTTTAATTTGCGGACAATACCCTCACACTATTCCCAAACCACTGCTACTCCTGTGCGCCATAATCAACAGTGGCAACCACCAGAAAAGCGCCGAGACAATGAAGCTCGACGTGTCCCGGAGAATGAATTTACCTGTCTTGGATCCTGCAACGAAATCAATCAGAAAAGAATAGTGGAGGCTGTCAGACTTTTAGAGCTTCTGACTATCTGTCGAAAGCTCTAAAAGTGTGACAACCAGTCATACCATGGGGTATTGTAGTAGCCAGTTACTGAGTTGTGGAGGTTAGATAGGCAGTCGCTCCATGTAAAATACTGATATTCAGCTGCATCTGGTTCGACTGGAAGCCGACCACAATATATGTAGTTGGGAAAAGGCAGGCAGATGATGAATAGTGGAGGAGTAGATTTTTAGGTTGGGATCCGTCTCCTAGCGGTCCTAGCGGTCCATTCTGGACAACTGAGCCACAAGCTACCTGTAACCTGTGGTGACGGCTTTAGGCCTTCGCAGACCGGGACGGCATGGCAAGGGATTTTGCTGTGAGTCAGCACACACTGGCCGCTTAGATACCGCGGCATTCCAGCACTTTGCCACGGCTCCGCTTCTCTACCCCCGCCGCCGCACCCCGCAGTATATCACTACGAGCGCCGGAATCCGTGGCATGCTGTTGCCTACCGCAGTATGCCACGGCATCCCGCCACGGGAGCCTGTGGCGTATCTTTTAATGCCGTGCGATAAAATCCTTTGCAATGCCACGGCGTCATTTTAAAGCATAGCAATTTATGTCGTATTTCTGTAACAGTACGGTTGAATGTCTATTAGTAAAAATTAAAATCCCTTGCCTTGCCGTCCCGGTCTTTGTAGGCCCTTAGCGATCCTAATGAAGATAGCGTATTTACGACCCCGTGCGTTAGTTTCACAAATCAATCATTAACTATGAGCAATTTGCTCAAGAGCTCCTCAAAAGCATCAAAATAAGTTCAAAACACTCGTAAATCATTGAATCAATGCAAATGCAAGCTTTTGGCAAGCTCCCAGCTTTGTATTAAACACTTGAACTTAAGATATTTAAATATAGAGGGGTAGTAAACAAAATTAAATTATATCAGGTATGCACCTGATTGAGTTTGTTTATAAAACGACCAAGAAAAACATTGTAGGGAAACCTGCACAGGGACGGACTAGGTTCGGGCCCGGGCCCCTTGATCCTGGGTTATCGCCATTCTGAAATTATTAAAACTAGTTTTCAGGGCCTGCTCAAGTTCAAGTATTTTTTGAAGTTTAGATTTTTCTCTAAAAGGCAAAAAGCTTCAATAAATTGCAAATGACATGGCCGGAATTTGTATAGAGCGATGCCCTGACAAAAAACATTAATGTACATTGACAAACAGTACCTCATATTAAAGCTTACAGGTATTTATTTGTAGTAGTTTAAGTTTTATGAACAGAGAATAGGCGAGAGATACTGTAAACAGGATTTTAAAAAAGTGCCTGAACGTTTTGATTAGCAATTTCCGATTGCTATTCAATATGTTCAGGCACATTTTATTCAGGCGGAACAATAGGAGAATTGGTATTTTCAGTAGATAGAAGCCGTTTCTTCACTAGGCGCGTATTAGATTTGTCTCTTCATACAGACTGGTCAGTACCGTGTGGCTAAAGGCGCGGCCCCACCACAGCGCTTGCTGTGCACGGGCACGCGGCGCATTTAAGCTGCGTGTATTAATTTAGTTGACAACGTGGATAACGGGAACGCGGTAGGTTTCCACTGGAGTACACACGACTATGTATATCGTGGTACGGCGCACGGAGAGCCTACGAACGTACCACTGCAAAACCGCCCTGCGATAATCGAGCTGTAAATAGTCGTGGGTCATATTCGTGTACTCCAGTGGTAACGTAGACCCAAGTCGACAACGTTGAGCTATGTAACCGCCTATTCGAGCAAGCCACGCGTGTATCAATGACGTCAATTCGTGCGTAGCTTCTCCGTGGGTTGCACTGGACACAACCACATACATTTTCTTACAAAGCGAAGCTTTCTTACACGTGCGTAGCCTCTCCGTTCACTGCGGTAAGGCCGCGTCGTAATGTTCAGTTAACTATTTTTGTTAGACTCTCTTCAAAAGTTTCACATCGCCAAAACACACGCAGAAACAGACAATAAAACACTAAAATGATATTTGTATTTTTATTAGATAATTGAGTGCTCTAGCAGGTTTATCATCTGGCAGCGGTAGTGGTGGTAGTGGTGGATCATAAGCGATAGCAGGGGAGCTGTTAGAATTGGAAGTGTTTCAAGCAATGCCGTTCCACATTACTATAGTTCGGCATCTTGTTCAAGTATATTTAATCATTATCAATTAGCTCGTATCCAGCAGGGATGAATATACTTGCAGATTTGCTCTCCGATCCTGTAACATGGACATTTTAAGAGTAAATGGAAGAAATACTTAATACAGGTAGTGTAATAAACGTGGTTAATTATACTTGGTCATAATTAGGGTGCAATCTCAGATACCAGCACACGCTAACCTGATTGTGAGATTTCATGAAAAAATATTATTATGTACTGATTTCTATAAGTGTATCTAAATGCAGAATATGAATAATTATTATAATAACTATTTAGGTACGTACCTCTCCTAAGGATAACCATTCAGACAATGTATTTTGTAGCTGCGGTAATAAAGCTGTTACAACATTATACCGTCGCATTCGTTAAGTGACCACAATACAATTCAGACATGGTGACGTCACAATCCAAATCGTACGTATATACAAGTCCATTTTACACAGCACAATACTATTAACGTTGGAAGCGTAAACAAAAGTCTGATAAATGATAGCGTGGAGGCGAGTTAACATCTAAAATCCAACACAGTAACGATCACAGTAATACGTGTAATGATCAACGCAAGATTTTACAGTTTTGACGGTTAAGTTCAACTGACGCAGAAACGTCAAAATAAGTCTAGGACATTTGTATACGCACTTTTAAAAATATATCGATTTATAAAGTGGTACGTTAGTCGCGTCAAGACGCGCGCCTTTCGAAAAGTGGTAAATTATCCTAATGATAAAATCATTTACGTACAATTCTAACAGTCACGGTCGTTTTATAGGTATTTTAATATGACCATCAAGCATAGTTTACATAGGTACACTGATTGTCTTATGCGTGTATCCAAACGTAGATGCAATTGTCTCTTCCTAGCAATGAATCAAAAGGGAAATCACCCTTAAAACATTTAATTTTTAGGAATTTTCCTCGCCTGTTTTAGAGAATCGTAATTGTTGCGACTATTTTTTATTTATTTTAGAAGAATTTTTCATATAATTGTTATTAATGTACAGTTTAAAATTTGGATTGAGTTTTGAGGGCAGAATCCGGCCATGTCATTTAATTAGTGTGTCATTTAAAGTATTGAAAAATAATGGAAAAATGTTTTTTATTTTGTTAACACGTTCCCTGCGCCATCACTTTCAAAGAACTTTCAGCTGGTGCGTTGGAGCCCTAAAAGATCTCGAAACTAATCTACCTTTTGGTGCGTTTGAGACCTAATCAGTCTCCTAAAGATACAGTTTTGAAAATAATTTATATCTTCAAAAAAAAACAATCAAATATATTTTGAAGTTTTTGTGGGTGAAAGATAGCCTATTGCTTTATATTTTGCTAGGTTCGCACGCAGTTATGACATTTGAATAAACTACAAATACCAAAAAAAAAATATGATATCGATTGTATCTCGTACCGCAACCGAAGATAGTTCAATATGTGTAGTAAGTAGTGATGGGAATAAAATAATATCTCAGTTGTCGATTGAAAAAGTTTCATTTTCTTTTTAGGTGCGTCAAATATTTCATAATCAGAATTACTGTCATTATTTATTAGCCAATGGGGGGCAAATTTGAACATTTTCCAAAAAAAATATTTTACTGGACGATGCAGCAGTATAATCCGGCGTTGATTTTTTGTTAGAAATCTCACCAAAAAAGATTTTTTACACTTTTTTCTTTTAAAAGCACTCATTGTATAACGTGGTTATTATATGGTTTATACGCGAATGTTATTTCGCAAACGTGCGCGCGACATCCCACGTCAATGCTAGGACAACACTAAAACGAGTCACCTTCCCTCTCTTGCGTCTACGAGGCGTACGATTCCACGAGTACCGACATATCTCCTAACGCAAGGAATGAAAATAATTACAGTACTGTGCGTTAGGGACCTAATCCATCTCTAATTTCTTTTTTAATGTCCTTGAATTCAGCTTTAAGTAGGAAGCAAATATGTATATTTGTCCTACTCATACCTAAAGTACTTTACACGTTAGATCCTCCCGCAAGGAGTGAAACAACACGATTTTGTTCAACGCACAATACAAAAGTCCTGCAAGAGATCTGATAGATCTCGTAATGCAACGAACGTGTTAAACCAGTGAATATTTAGATCACCAAGCTCGTGGCGTCATGAAGTCAAAACTCAGTGAAAATTGCCATAAGTTGTGATCTGCTGCCAATTTTAAAAGAAAAAATACGTGTCAGATATTTTTTGAAGATGTAACAGACTAATTACTATTTTTTATTTAAATAGACGATTGCATCTAGAACGAACTTTTTGATCTAGTTTATATTTGGGTCGCAAGAGCTAGGTCAGGGCTTGTGCGGGCTCCCGATTCTACCTAAAATCCAAGCTCTAATATCCAGGGCCGTGCGGAGGCCCTCAGGCTGGGCCCAAAGGGGCAATTACCACTTCTACTATAGGGAATTAGGGACTACGACGCTAAACCTGAATATACAAGAACAAAAAATTGGAATACCTAACGTGTGACATCTACCAACCCGCACTGGGCCCGCGTGGTAGATTACGGTCTATTCCCTAGGGGCCTAAGACGAGGATTGCCTCAGTAGTGAGACCATTATAGACTGATTGTGTAATTGAGACAATCTCCCAAGTGGCTTTACTAAATGTACGTAGAATATAAAAGCCTAGAGTTGCACCTTACTAAGAATTAGTAATTCTATCACAATGTGAACATTTCCACACACCTAGTTCTTGATATAATGTATAATGCCAGCCATACACGATAACTCTAATTGGGACAAACCCACCACACTATTCCAAAACCACTGCAACTCCTAAAAGCCAGAATCAACAGTGGCAACCACCAGAAAAGCGCCGAGACAATGAAGCTCGACGTGTCCCGGAGAATGAATTTACCTGTCTTGGATCCTGGAACGAAATTAATCAGAAAAGAATAGTGGAGGAGTAGGAAAAATATGTCCATGCAAGCAAGAGACAGAACAAAACAAGGCCAATAGGCACAAAGGGACATTACAACTGGGAGAAGCCTAGCACCACGGGTAAAAATGACTACTAACTAAAAATTTATTTCCGATTTTATTCCGATCATTGACAGGACGAGAGGGCCTGTCAGACTTGTACTGACTAAAATCCACGGTGTCCTTCAATAGCCCTTAACGTTCCACGGTAACACGATAGTCCCGCGACCCCAACAGGCTTCGGCCCTCTAAGACGGACCCCGTCATTTTGCTGACAGTTCTTTGAGGCGCGCCTGGAACACGACAAAACGAAACCCTGGTATGGTTCTTGATCGGTCAGCAAGTCACATGGCTTATTTAAATGAGGCAGCCGATGGCAATAAATGTATAAGAGATGTGCTGGATTCGACGCTAGAAAATGTGGCAAGTTAATCCCAACAGTGGCATCATTATACGTTGACTATGGCTTATACAACGTCTCATGGGGTAACTCAGCCCATGTTACTGAAATAATAGTTCTAAGACTTTTGGGAATTTGCAAAAAAATTAATGACTTTCCCTACTGATGGGCCCGATCAATTTCACATTTTGTATGAAAAAGCAATTTCTTTTTTTTTGCGAATTTCCAAAAGTCTTGGAACAAACATTGTTCAGTGACATGGGCTGAGTTACTCAACGAGAGGTTTTGCGCTATTAACGTTGCACGTTGTATAGACATCCAAAACATAACTAGTTTTCCATACATCCTTCTAAATACGTTACTTTATTGCCCTTGAACTCTTCAAGGGTTGTAAACCTTCATAATATTACCCGTGACCTTCCTCCGAGATTTCCGGGAGTATATTCAATTGGGGGTACTTCCGTACCCTCTTCTCATAGTACATTCATTATTTTGATAAAACATTATGATGTTTTAGTAAACCAGTATTTACTAAAACAGTATTGAAGAGCGCTTGACGAGCTTGGTCTGCGGATTGGTGACCAACTGTCATAGCGAGTTTCCTCCGTGCCTCGAAAAGCACGTAAAGCCGTTGGTCCCGGCTGTCGTTTGTAAATATTTGACAGTCGTTACAGTTAGTCAGAAGCTGTAAAGTCTGACAACCAGTCTTACCATGGGGTATTGTATTACCCAGTTACTGGGTTGTAGAGGTCTGACAGTCAGTCGCTCCATGTAAAATACTGATATTCAGCTACATCTGGTTCGACTGGAAGCCGACCACAATATAGTTGGGAAAAGGCAGGCAGATGATGTCTAAAATATAATTGTATTGATGTTGTTTGGATACGGATGAAAGCAAAATAATTGAATCACCATCATTGTTAAATTATCGAAATCAGGTATCTATGTCTTATTTGAAAGGTTTTTGGACCCATACCTGTCGCTAGTACCTGGATCCCAACCATCCCAAAACCTACTCCTCCACCATTATTTTCTGATTAATTTCGTTGCAGGATCCAATACAGGTAAATTCATTCTCCGGGACACGTCGAGATTCATTGTCTCGCTTTTCTGGTGGTTGCCACTGTTGATTCTGGCTTTCAGGAGTTGCAGTGATTTGGGAATAGTGTGGTGGGTTCGTCCCAAAAAAAAATCCACCCCAAAAATGAATATTTACTTTGTGAACACGTAGAGAAAGAAAAACTGAAAAAAAGTACGTAGCGACAGTTTTCAAATGAAATATGCTCAAACTCGTCCTGCCACAAACCCAGCTGGAATCGAACCGGCACAATGAGGGCTTTTAATTAAAAATGCCGATATGTTATGATATCCGTCATACCCGACGAGCGTCGAGCGTCTGGCGTGTTGCCAGAATTAATATCCGAAATAATCATGTATTGCCACTGATAAAAAATTGAAGCTGTTTTCGATTGGTTGCAATTATCTTTATCCTTTTATTATTATTGAAGTATTAACTCCTTTTTTTTAGTTTATTTTATGCGTGTTTGACAACGCAGCGTTGAAAGTTTGTTCGTGCGTCTTGGGAAGTATGCTTATTTTTTTTTTCATCTGACCCGTCGTGGTGGATGCAATAGTGGCTCAATAGTATCGGCCCTGAGTTGTAGATCGTGGGTTCGAAACTACGAACCCAGGCAGGCCTTTGTCTAAATTATTTCATCACTACTGCTCTCAAAACGGTGAAGGAAAACATCGTGAGGAAACCGGCATGTCCTAGAACAAAAATTTCGAAGACATTTGTACAGCCCCCTTTCCATAGAGAAGGAATCCTGTGTCCCAGCAGTGGGTTCTTTAAAATCCGAACCATCTGAAATCCCAGTTACTTAATATTAGGTACCTATTAATAGATACTGCAAAACAATTGCAGAATAATTCAAAAGCATGAAATCACTTTCTCACAATGTAATCGGAAGGAAGAAGTAATGGATTCACTTTGTTTTATTATTGGTTTCAAGACAGAGGAAATAAACATACTATGTTGCAGTTGATTTTAATTATATTTAGCGGTTCTTTTGTGCTCCAATATACAAGGAAAATTATCATCTGCCTGCCTTTTCCCAGCTATATTGTGGTCGACTTCCAGTCGATCCAGATGCAGCTGAATATCAGTATTTTACATGGAGCGACTGCCTATCGGACCTCCACAACACAGTAACTGGGTAATACGATACTCCATGGTAAGACTGGTTGTCAGACTTACCATGAATTGAAAATAGAAGGATGTCAAGTACTTGAAAGGAAAATAAATAGCATCTTTTCTATGTTTGTAAAGTCAGTCTAAGCGGTTACCGCGGCACAGTCATCATCATCAGCCTATTAATGATCCCACTTTTGGGACACAGGCCTCCTCTCTGTGAGAGGGAGTGGGCCATAATCCACCACGCGGGCCCAGTGCGGTTTGGTGGATGTCACATGTCTTCGAATGTTTGGTTCTAGGACATGCCGGTTTCCTCACGATGTTTTCCTTCACCGTTTTGAGAACAGTGGTGATGAAATAAATTACACAAAGTAATGCGCCTGGCGGGATTGGAACCCACGACCTACAACTCGTAAGTCGGGATCGATACCACTGGGCGACCAATGCTCACCGCGGCACAGTACAGTTAGAAAAAGCAACCCAAAAAAAGATTAATTTTATCTCTTGAAGGACTAATATGTATTAACTTTATTCGCCAAAATCTTCGCCACTTTTTCCTCTAGGTGAATCATTCGATTGACACACACAAATTCTATGTTATTACTCCCCTTACAGGGTCGCGGGACTAACGAATTACCGTGACCCCGGAACATAAAGGGCTATTGAAGGACACCGTGGATTTTAGACAGTACGAGTCTGACAGTCCCTCCTGCCCTGCCCTGCTGGGTAGGACTCATTTGATGATTTTAACAAGGAAAAAAAAATACTTGCAAGGTTAAAATTCCCACAAAAAATACTGTTTTTCGCCTAAACTGTCACCACAGGGGAGGGTAGTTACAAAGCTTCTACGCCATTGAGTAGAGTGACGCACGTAAATAGGGTTGCAATACGTCCAGAATTTTCCGGACATGTCCGGTAATATAGTGCTTTTTCCGGAATGCGGGAGGAATCTAAAGCCGACAGGAATTTCAACAATCGAAAATAAAAACCTTAACAAATCAATAAGTAGTAAAAATAAAACGCCGAAAAAAAAATCAAGTTTTGCTTTATACATGCTATGCACAATTTATTGCGAAGAAATCCGGAAATTTAATCCATCATCAGCATGCATGTTCCCACTGCTGGGACACAGGCCTCATCTCTGAGAGAAGGAGTGGGCTTAAATCCACCACGCGGGCCCGGTGTGGTGGATGTCACATGTCTTCGAACTTTTGGTTCTAGGACATGCCGGTTTCCTCACGATGTTTTCTTTCACCGTTTTGAGAGCAGTGGTGATGAAATGAATTACATAAAGTAATGCGCCAGGCCGGGTTCGAACCGACGACCTTCAATTCGTAAGTCGGGACCGATACCACTGGGCCACCACTGCTCAAAATTTCTGGCAGCTGGAAATTTCATCCGATTTCCGGAATTTGTGCCGGAATTTTGATTTTTCGATCTGGGAACCCTACACGTAAAGGGCTTTTAGCGGCGCCCAGTCGCTTTGACGCGACTGACGCCATCATGTCAACCGAACAAATCATTTGTTTGATTGTACTGTGTACCTTGTGGGGAGTGGTTTGGGAAAGTAGGCTTTGTTTCTATGAGTGCAAGGTGTATTACGAATTGGGGCAAAACACTAATGAAAGTGAACGCGATCAATTTTTTTTTGTCGTGATAAAATCGTGAAATGAGTCCCTTCCACTCAATGCAGGACAGGAGGGACTTTCAGACTTGTCCTGACTTAGATCCACGGTGATCTTTCAACAGCCCTTTAGGGTGCTCCCACATCTAACGACGCGGAATCGGCTTTTTCCGTCGCCCTTTCTCTTTCTGTGTTTTAGAACTGCCATTTGCTAGACCGAGACAATGCGATAGCACGCGGCCGCCTCGAGGATTCCGCCGCGTGCTATCGCTTGCTTTATGCTTTCTGTCTCGGTCTAGTGTCATAGTTACCTGAGACAGTCCCCCAACCCACCGACAACTCCTTGAAGCATTGCAACAAAGGGTCTTCCTTTCATAGAGGGAAACATATTTTTACTACTCCTCCACTATTCTTTTCTGATTAATTTCGTTGCAGGATCCAAGAAAGGTAAATTCATTCTCCGGGACACGTCGAGCTTCATTGTCTCGGCGCTTTTCTGGTGGTTGCCACTGTTGATTCTGGCTTTCAGGAGTTGCAGTGGTTTGGGAATAGTGTGGTGGGTTTGTCCCAATTTAAAACAAAAGCCACGACCCTCAAGACTGATATTATGTATCAAAAATAATGACTTCAGTCCAAAAACTCAAATCATTTTTAATATCACGGAATCCATAATCACGTTATAAAAAGTTGAAAAGCATATCGTTCAAAATAATGTAATGGCGGGCCATAATGGCGGTGATATTAAAATGGATATTAATAGCTTTTACGATGTCATTTTATTTAGTTTTGTACTTATTGTGGGTTTTTGGTGTTTTTAGAGCAATGCTGGCACAGTCATATCGGCCGGGACTTACGAGTTGTACGTCATGGGTTCAAAACCCAGCTAGGCGCATACATCATCATCATCAGCCGGAAGACGTCCACTGCTGAACATAGGCCACCCCCTTAGACCGTCACGCCGAACGACAATTCGCCACTTGCATCCATCGGCTGCCCGCGACCCTCACGATGTCGTCGGTCCACCTAGTGGGAGGCTTACGTTGCGTCTTCCGGTCCGTGGTCACCACTCGAGAACTTGTGTTCCAGCAGTGGGAACATTATAGGCTGATGATGATGACAAGTGACAATTCACGGATGGACAGCATAACATATTAAAATTGTAGTCGCACATTAAGATGCTCCCTCACCGCGCATTCACCTGTAATGTAACCAGATTCGAACATCTCATCAGTGAGGGAAGACAATTGAGCATCACAATGCGCACCTTGTATCAAATCTATACAAAATGTTCGTGAATGCTCGTCAGTCAGGGAGGTAGTATTGTAATCTCATGCTCAAAGTCGAATCTATAATGTTACATTACACGCGAATGCGCCTTTACATTTACGTCCACTTCAAAAAAATACGCATAATAATATGAAACACACCTAAGCCTTAAAAAAATAAATAAATATACGATCGTCTAGTATACAAAGTTAATAACGTAATGGAAAGACGACATTTGAGAGCTATTCTACTGTTTATATCATTTTTCATGGCGCGCTATCTGATATAGGTTTTTACAACGACGATATAATACTAGACTCCGCATGCACGATCTAAGGAACGAAAATTACTCTGTCAACTCGCTGAGGTAGGTACTACGTAAGCAAGGTGGACGGGGTACTGCGTTGTGATTGGCTAACTCAAGGTCTGTTCTGTCTCAACGTATGTTTACGGCTCACAGGATTGGTCGAAATGAGACGAATATAAGACTTTTTTGCCTAATGTGTTGACAGACATCGGTCGCCTGTTATTACGAGTCTAGTATTATATCGTCGTTGGGTTTTTATGAAAGCAGGTGAATGATGGTTTAGTCTGTCGTGGAGTACGCGTCTCTTTCTAACAAAGAGATTTAAAAGAACCTATGAAGCGGGCATTGGGAAAATTGTCATACAAAATTGTTGATGCCGTGCGTCAGTAGCACTATCTAGCGTTGCATAGCAACGCGACTACTAGACTGAGCAACTTTTTACCTAGTGGTAAAAAGTTTTAGATCACAACTTTCTTCGTGATGTCCCGTCTATTGCTCGTATATCTAGTTTTATGTCTTTGCTTTCTAAATATATTTTTTTGTTAAAATCGTCCTCGCAGCCTTGGGTCTACCCGGGTCGCGGGACTATCTCATCTGGTAATCGTGACCCTGTAACGTAAAAGGCTATAGAAGTGAAGGACACCGTGGATTTTAGTCAGTTTAAGTCTCTCCCCTCCCGCCCTGTGTGACGTATGCATATGCAGGAAAGGAAAACATGCATATGCACAAGTGCAAGAAAAACGGCAAAACATACATCCTGCCTGTGCATATGCATGAGGGATCCCTCCCACATGCATATGCACAGGCATGGATTTTTGTCGCGGAATTAAAGCCAGATATTTGTCATAAAATTTAATTAATGTCATGGATTTCCGCAAGGTAACGCCTTATTCTATAATTTATCTCTATGCCCTGTCAAATGCTGTTTTTTTTTGCCATGCCTAATATTTTGTAGTATTTAAGGACATTATAATTATAATCAAATTATTTAACATAGAGTACCTAACTGTAACACACTACTAAGCGTTTACGTTCGTATGATGAAAATAAATATCGCTATTGAAATCGCGTATCTCCTGGCCCGACACACAAAACAATGCATTGCGGTGGACCTGATGACAAACGTCCAAGTTATGTTGATGCCGTCAGAATATTAATGAGGATTATTATAATTATCATGTGTGAATGTATGCGAATTTATGGTGTTAGCAGCGTGGGTAGGTGACTGACACTTTGGCTTATTTGTAATAAATGTTATTAATTTTATTGGCTTAGTGATTGATTTGTCATTTTACTAGTTCTTCTAAGTAATTGTAAACGCACCACGATATGGAAGAAATTCCGAGTGTGGGGCATCATTTAAAAAAATAAAATAAAATAATAGATAATTTTGTCAGACAATAGTGATTTTTTTTTTCTAGAAAATCACCTAGATTCTATATTTTATTTATATCTGAAAAATGAAAGATACTTGTATCATGTATACTTGAATTTTATAAAATGGGAGAAACACCTACCTAAACAAAACACCTTGAAATTTTTTTTTTTAGTTGTAAAATAAATAATATTTCACAGATTAACATGAGGAATTAATTAGAACACATTAACTTCAAACCAGTATAAAAAAAAAAGATTTTTATTTATATTTTTTACTTTAATTTCTTTTGTTTTTATTAACTGATCATGCAAACTTGTTCTTCCAGTGCTTTGGTAGAATAATTGACATCAACTTGATCGCCGTAATTATGCCAAAAAAAGGATAGAACTTCAATCCAAAAAAGTGTAAAACATTTGACGGTTTTAAAAATAACGAAACAACAACACGTATCACAACTTCTTCAACACATTTTTCTTTGAAATCGCTGCCCGCTCCGCCTGTCCCCCCGCTGTTTTCACAGCCCCACACTGACCACCGCTTTGCATAAGAATAGCATGGAGTTTCTAAAAATGTCCACCATTGTTATAAGTACATATTTCTGTCTCTTGAACTCGCATTGCGAATGTGGTCAGCCATGTCATTCGTATTAATTATGGTATTTATTTTAAAACATAGTTGGTGCAGTGGCTTAGCTATCGACTACGACGCAGCGTGTTGCATGTTCGATCCCCGCACGGAACAAATATTTGTTGTATATTTGTTGTTCAAATAACTTTTCTTTCGGAAGTCGGTGGCTTTGTTTTTTATTTCATTGACTATGGCCACCGACTTCAGAAAGAAAAGTAATTTTTCGCTTTTTTTTGAAGTCGAGTCCACTTTTAAAAAAAAGTTTTTATAAGTCGACCATCATTGCTTACTATCAAGCAAGATAAAAAGAAATAAACTACACCTTGAACATTGTATTTATATTTTTTTCTTATTTGTTTCAGGTATTACACCTTTACATCTGTAGAAGTATGAACTGAAATATTTGGTAAGACTTATAATTACAGCCGTACAGACCGATCATACGGGTTAAGCCGCCCTTGCCGAGGTTGGTCTGTGTATGGGGACCATCTATCATAGCGAGTTTCCTCCGTGTCTCGGAAAGTACGTAAAGCCGCTGCTCCCGGGCTGTCATTTGTAGACCTTTGACAGTCGTTAATAAATGTCAGAAACTCAAAAGTCTGACAACCAGTCTTACCATGGAGTATCATATTGCCCAGTTTCTGTGTTGTGGAGGTCCGATAGTCAGTCGCTCCATGTAAAATACTGATATTCAGCTGCATCTGGTTCGACTGGAAGCCGACCCCAACATACCGGACTTGGAATCGAACCTTGGATTCACAAACTACAGACAGCCACTAGAATTACATAGCACTTGGTGTTGATAATAATAAAATGTAATTTATAGACATGCTGCTAATTATTAAAAGTATCAAGTTTTATATTTCATGTTGTAACTGGAAACTTATCGTTAGAGCTTTTTATAATGCCCATAAATATAGTAGTTATTGCCCACGGATTCGCCCGTGTCATTTCTATAATTAATTATCTCTTGGGGTCCAATTACGGGGATAAAAATTATCCTGTATGCTATCCAAGGAATTGTTCGTCATGTTGTTGATCTCCTTGAGTTATGAGTTTTATACACGATAACTGACACATGCTTGCACTGACTGGACAGGTCCACTCAAATCTGTGTGGTTCTTTCTTTAAAAGACCATCTGACAGACTACCTACATGGTCCTCGTATGACTACCAATTTAATATCTGGACTTTAAAAGAGACAGTGACCTCTGAGTTTGTTTCGGATGTCTCTTCTCAGAGAAGTCAGGTACGAAACGGCCACGTCTAGTTTTATGAAAAGACGTGTAAAAGTATTGATATAACCTACTTGCATAAATATAATTATGTACATTTTTTTTTCACACAATGCTGTCTAGTCCCAATCTAAGCAGAGCTTGTGTTATGGGTACTGAAAACTGATATACCTACATACTTATATAAAACATACATAAAACATTTGTCCTGGGTGGGAATCGAACCCACGACCTCTGGCACAGCAGTCAGGGTCACTAACCACTAGACCAACAGGCCAGTCAGTTTTCAGTCAAATTTTCAGGCCAACTTAATCATTTATCTCGATAAATAGACTATGATGCAACACAAAAAAAAGACAACTATTTTTTCCGGAGATTAATAGCGCGTTCAACCCAACAAACAATATTAAGGACGGATTATAACTACTTGACATCTCTTTTTTTCCAAGTCACCTCCATATTTCCCCCTCAAATGAATCATATTACCTAACTTAGTAAAACTTAGCCTGCTGGCCTACTTACCCCCTAAGTTGAGTTAAGCTAGTTATGCACAGCAGGCTCCCAGTCAAGTCAGGAACTGCCATGAATATTCTAAAGGCATTAAGCCACTAAGTTGATTCAAGCGAGCTTCTCTATTTTCATATTTTTTTTCTACCCATTTTGCACTTTTTTTTTATTTTCAATGTTCATCATCTGCCTGCCTTTTCCCAACTATATTGTTGTCGGCTTTCAGTCGAACTAGATGCAGCTGAATATCAGTATTTTACATAGAGCGACTGCATGTCGGACCTCCACAAACCAGTAACTGGGTAATACGATACCCCTCAGTTGTCAGACGTAACAGCATCTGACTAACAGTAACGACTGTCAAAGATCTACAAATGATAGCCGGGACCTATGTTTTTTTTTAAATATTAATCTTGCCCAGACAATAACGAACAGGTTAAAAAAAAAATTATTCAATCCGGTTCAGTCGTTCAGAAATAGGACACACTTAACCGACTTTTGTTTTTTTACTTGATCAATAGTTCTCTTTTTTGGTGGTGGGTTGGGCCTTGAAAAGCAAAATGTTCGACGGAACGCCAAAATAAAACAAAAAGTTATGTGCATTCTTCAATAACATTACAGGGAATCACATTGCAATGAAAGTGTTTACTATAAGAAACGTAAAATCTAATGAGATGTATGAAACTGTTTCTTATTTTTCTTTATTCGGTTTATATTACGTTCATTGGTCGAAGAGAGTTGAATTCTTATATCAGGCATACTTTGAGTATAGCTGTAATTTTTTTTTAGAGTGGTAAAATCATCAAATAAGTCCTCCCACCCCAGGCAGGGCGGGAGGGACTGTCAGTCTTGTACTGACTAAAATCCACGGTCTCCTTCAACCCCGAGTTTTCGGACGTATAACGTCAAAAGCGAAAAACCTTACTTAAAGGTAACTCAGCCAATGTTACTGAACTATTTTTGTTAAAAAAATAATTGGTTTTTCAGACAGATATGCCCGATCAATTTCTCTTTTTGCATGAAAATCCATTTATTTTTGCGAATTTCAAAAAGTTTTAGAACAAACATTGTTCAGGGCTTAGTCCACGAGAGGTTTTGCGCTTTTGGCGTTACCCGTTGTATATTTTACATAATAATCCTAGCAACATTTTTACTCAAAAAACCTTTTTGTTTCCGTAAACTGCATCGTTCCTCGTTATTTCGTCATTCCCCATATAAAGCCTCGTTTCTTCCACACCCGTTGGACGAAATGTACCCAAATATACGAAAAAATAAAAAAAAGAACAAAAAAAAAAAATTCTTACAATAAAAGGAAGGGTCTTTCTGACCACCTGTCGCAGCATGTGGGTTAGAGGTTAACGGCCAGAGAGAAATGAACCCTATTTAAATAAGAGTAAGGTTGACTTTGAAAGGGAAATGGTTTTGAATTTTAATACCCTACCTGCCTTTATCTTTTTTTAACTAATTTTAATATTGTGTCTGGTTTCTTTTGGGTCGACTTGAACGTTACGTTTTATCCTTCTTCAATATTGAAGAAATAAAATTTCGATCTTAGGATTTAGTTGAATTGATTGGCTTTTATTAATTTTAGCTTTGAGGTAAAAGAAAATATTTTATAGGTCACTCTGTAAGTGTTTTTAAAAATTCATCTTTTTTTTTATTTGCCTTGAGGTCAAACACGGGAAAGAAAAGGGCTATTGAAGGACACCGTGGATTTTAGTCAGTACAAGTCTGACAGTCCCTCCCGCCCTGCCCGGGGTAGGAGGACTCATTGATGATTTTACCGCTAAGTCAGCAGCTTCAATTCCAGGCCAGGATTTGTTTATCATCATCATCATCGTTCCCACTGCTGGGCCGCGGGTTGGTTTATGTCACATGTCTTCGAATTTTTGGTTCTAGGACATGCCGGTTTCCTCACGATGTTTTCCTTCACCATTTTGAGAGCAGTGGTGATGAAATAAGGGTTCGAACCCACGACCTCGTCAGTCGGGACCGATACCACTGGGCCACATCTGCTCTCCCAAGGTTAATTGATTTTTCTAAAATCCAATGATGAAATTTTAGTTTTAGTTAAAATCATCTTCGAGACTCCGCATTTTCTAGATATTCTTCATAATTTCGGATATAGCCATCCGCCTCATCCACATTCATATATCTGGTCATAAAAACACGTCGATTAGAAATACTCCACACCAGACCTTTGAAAACCTCCAAAAAGTACGCCCCATTACCAGAATTGCACAAAAACAAGAAAATCCATTTAAATTATTCCAACTCGAAAATCAAAATAAATTCGGGTAACCCTCTTACAAATAGACAAACGGACAAACCTTTATTATTAGTAACCCAAAAATTACCTGCAAAAAGGGTACAAAAACGGTCAAGCGTGAGCTGGCACCGTCGAACCGTAAAACAGGGAAGGAAATGAGATGGACGGATAACGGTTTACCGTAAAAAAAAAGTAAAAAAAATTGGTCAACCCTAGAGTGGAGTCATTTGTTTTATTCCGGGGTATGATTGTACCCATTTATTTTGACTTTTTTTGGGATGAACAGTAGTACACTGGGAATTTAAATTATGATAATATTGACGGTGTGGTTGGCTTAGTAGTCGAGAGATAGACTGCTGAGTAGCTTGTCGCGGGTTTGATCCCGTACGGAACAAATATTTGTATGATCTGCAAGTAGTTGTTGTAATGAGATAAGTCCCGCGGCCCCGGCAGGCATTGGCCCCCTAGAGGGGCGGCGGCGGCGCCGTCACAATGCTTACTTTCTTTGCGGCGCTATAGAACGTGCCGTCGAACCAGATAGTCCATGGTCGGACAGCGAATCGCCCTTTAGGGTGCTCCCACATCTATCGACGCGGAATCGGCTTTTTGCGTCGCCCTTTCTCTTTCTGTCGCTTAGAACTGCCATTTGCTAGACCGAGACAATGCGATTGTCTCGGTCTAGCAAATGGCAGTTCGGAACGAAAACGGAAAAATCCGATTCCGCGTCGATAGATGTGTGAGCACCCTTACTCGCCGCCCGGCATGCCTACGGTAGCCAGAGCCTTTAAACACAAACCGTGATGTTCCAGTCCCCTCCCAGCACAGCAGCCGAACCGTGTCCACCGGAAGTACCGTCCGTTATAATCACTACGTATTTCCGGTTACTACAGACGTGGTCACATAATGGTTTTATAATAACTACTGTTTCGTTGTTTTTTTTTTTTGTTTTGTACAACTGTTTGGGAAATGGGAGAAATAGACGCAGATGTAAATAATATTAAGAGATAGTTGAATATATCTTTATTAACGCATTGTACACTATGTTTGGCTGATCGCTAATGTCAGGAATTATTAGGTGTAACGCACGATAATCGAGATACGCCTCCGCAGCTCAGCCTTGGCCAGTCAGCCATAGCCAGTTAACAGGAGCCAGCTAGAATGTAACGCCTAGGCAAGATATCGCCTTTGCAGCCCTGCAGCCTTGGCCGGACCGCCATAGCCAGCCAGCCAATGCCAAAAGCCTTTTAGCAAGCCTGCTAAGCCACAGGCCATGCCGTCACATACTTCTACGAGATCAGGCCTGATCTTGTGCGAGGATGTGACCAAGGAGTCTTATTTACAGGAAATGATGTGACAGTTGCTGCCACAGAGCATGTAACTTTATGGTTGTTTGTCTGACAGTCGTCAACCATGGAAGATACGAGTTGTGCCTATCATGAGATTCTTCGTAATTTGTTAAAGACAGGAAATATAACTGATTGCATTTATACCGTCTACAATTATTTACCACGCCATTATTCCTTAGTGATACACAGGCCTGTTGGTCTAGTGGTTAGTGACCCTGACTGCTATGCCGGAGTACGTGGGTTCGATTCCCACCCAGAACAAAAATGTTTTTGTGATGAGCAAGATCATTTGTTCTGTGTCACTTTTGAATTGTCAAAACACATAAAATAAAACTAGTACAAAAATAGTTATGGGGCTACAAGTTCCAGTCACAAGACATAAAAACTGTGAAAGTACCGTAGATGCCCGTTCCAAGAAGTAGATCTCTATGGAGAAGAATGAGCAAGAAACTCCATGGACACTCTTTTTAGATCGCCAGAATTATTACAGAATCTTTGTTATATCATTCATTTTGAGGAGGTACACTATGTGAGAACGATGTAGCAAGTTATTCATTAAAGTGTCCATAGTAACAATTAAAACAATTCAAAAAACAAAATGATCAATAATTATTCAAATAAACCGTGGCAGCTAAGAGATGACCAGTCCCAACTGACAGCGCCCGTTCACGAACATGACACATGCATCAGCATCATTCAGCTCAACCATTTTGAAGGGAGCTAAATGATCCGACACACGCGCCACCATCAGCGAGACATTTGAGTGAGCATAACACACTCTCAAGTGCCAGGGTCATTCAATTCAACAAGAGACGTAGGTACCCAGTGAATGACAGGTCTGAAGTACATAGTACACACCTCAAAAGTCGTCCTAGTAAAAAGCTGTAATTCAGCTGCATCCAGTTAGACTGGAAGCCGAACACAATATAGTCGAGACAAAGCAAAAGCTAGACAAAATGTTTAACTCCCAAAACCCGAACTATTTATACAGCTAAACGTATCACAAGAAGTTTTTACCGAAAAAGTAACAAGTGTTAGTGACAGATACAACTCTCGACAACTTACGAAACAGTTCGGTATTTTACTAAAGTTTTTTCCCCTAAAGGTGTGCGTCCACGGGTCGGCATCGCACGTATCGGACGTATCGTACGTAACGGATTTTAGTTTACTGTGTATTGAAACTCATACAACTGCGTCCACTGATTCGCATCGTACGGACGCCGGACGGCTCATCGGCAATGCCTTAAGAGGAAACAGCACGGTCGTTTTTCCATACAAACGTAGTCCCCTGTTTTCTCCCTGGATAATGCCAGTAGAGCAATAATTTTTTTACAAAAAATCTATGACCACTATTGGCATGTCTCTATGTTTTCGTTTTTCCCATAAATTAAATATGAAAAGAGATATGAACATTCAAAATCCTAAAAAAATGGCCAGATTTTCCGCTGTGTTCAAATAATCAGTAAACAAATTTGACGAGATTATATAAAAAAAGGAAAACATAGGAACACGGCCAATGCCTGTCTTTATTTTTTAAAGGAAAAAGTAGTGAAATCGGTTAAGTTTTGGAGGAGTAATCAGGGGACTACGAATCGTTGACTTTGTGCCATTTTTAAGGTATTTTCGGTCCAAGCTGCAGTTGTCTCCTTCGCGCTCTGTAACTCTGTTGTGGGACTGTGCGACAGCAATAGATTTTACAAATACCTATTTTTCAATTCTCCAGCCCTTGCTGTTTCCTCTTAATGCGATGCGTACCGATGTCGTCATACGGAATACCGATCAGTGGAAGCGATGAAGGTGACATCGGCAATCCGACTGCTGATACTAGCGTCGGCAAGCCGGTCGCTGCCGACACAGAAATCCGTTTGATGCGATGCGTCCGATACATAGATGCGGACCTGTGGACGCTTACCATAATACGATGTGCCATATACAGTAGTACACGTGACATTAATAATCCTTCTGATCGATTTTCGGCCATCTCAACGGAGATAAGCCTTATCTACGCGGTTCATCTATATGAAATAAATGCCACTTTTCGTTGTAATTTTATACCTCAAGAACGGGCTCACCTATCCAAACCAAATGTTTAGGCTTTGTTGGTACTATGTAGTAGATGGTTTATGTGAAGTTTGCACAAAATCGGTACAACGGTTCTTCATTTAACACATTTTTTGTAAAAAATGAATTCCAAATATGGCGGATCATTTTGTTATTGAGAGATTTTGCTTTCAAAGTAGCGAAATACATACTGGAGGGACAGGCGTGTAAATAGCCGTGTTTCTCTGCGGGAATGAAGAACGTATTACAATCAAACACCTGGATTGCGTGATGATTCAATTGCCTATTTTGTGTAATTTCAAGTTGGGAGTGATGGTGGTAGACGACGTATTGTGGTCTAACTTTAGCAAGTAAAGGAAAGCGGTACCTGGTTCTTCCTTGTCCGATCTTGAGGTCTTCACAGGTGGCCACCTGCCTCGTGCGCTCCACACCACTCACTTATGTTAAAGTCTTGGTCAAAATTGCACACGACGCGGTTAATAAGTTATTATTATTAATCCCTGGTAAATCCCCAAGGATTACGGGATAATACCAAGGAATATATTGTCTTTGCGGGGGCGATGTTTTAAGATTTTTAAGACATGCGGGAAGATGCGTAAAAGAGTGCGGTTGACGCAAGCACACTATGGTCTCTGACATAGGTCTCTGACACCAGGATTGGGCTTGTCGATGGCTGGTCCTTTTCTTGTAATGCCCGTTACACACGCCTGTTATTACGTGCCTAAGCCGGACACACACATACTGCGCAATACCAACCACCATCCAACTTGAGAGGCGGTACTCGCCACACCATACTCCCCGCCTTGAAAGGTCCAGAGCTTTCAAAGCAGCTAATCTATGCAGAGCTGGTGCGGTTTATCAAGCGATGATGACATATGTAACTAGTTGTTGAAGAATATTAAGGGAAACCTAAGCAGCAGTCCGAAACTCTATCACAATGATAATAATATAGTGCTCGGGATCGATATGAAATGCGGTTTGATTTGACTAAGTTAAATCGAATTAACCTAAATTATAACTATGTAATGGCAATGGATATGCATGGCATATATACTATAAACTAATTGAACTACGTAGTAATATTACTTTATTGTGTTGGCAAAGGATACAACTTAGTGACAGGACGTTTATATGTACCTGACGCAGTTTTTACTGAAGCGACTCGAATTATGCCATCCGATCCCGGAAAAACTTCCTCTATGATGCCTAATGGCCAAATCAGTGGAGGAACGTTATCTTGTCCCAAGAGAACGATAGTACCGATCTCTACAGGGCGATCGGGAGTGCACCATTTCTGGCGGACTTGCAACGTGTGCAAGTACTCAACTCGCCATTTATTCCAGTAGGATAACACAAGTTGATCCAAAAGCCTTTTGCGGTTTGTTAGGTTCATGTTTTCTTCTGTCAATTCAGAAGAAGGCAAATACGTGAGTGGACTGGACATTAAAAAATGCGCGGGCGTGAGTACCTCCGGATGCGGGTCTGATGAAAGAACACTAAGCGGTCGAGAATTTAAAAGGCACTCAATTTGCACCAATACGGTCGAGAGTTCCTCGTAAGTGAGAAGCTGTTTACCTATGACTCTAAACAAGTGAGTTTTAACACTCTTAATGTTCGATTCCCACATACCTCCGAAGTGCGGGGCTCGCGGCGGTATTCTTGTCCACTCAATGCGTGATTTAAGAAGCTCATTTTTAATATCCGTTTGAACAGTCGAATTTAATAGGAAAGAATAAATATCATCTAGTTGCGCCTTAGCGCCAACAAAATTGGTACCATTGTCTGAATACATGACAGACACTGGACCGCGGCGTGAAATGCATCTTTTAAATGCTGATAGGAAAGCCTCAGATGTGAGGTCCGATACAAGCTCGATATGTATGGCTTTAGTCACCATACATACGAACAAACATAAATAAAGTTTCTGCGATCGTTGACCTCTACGTCGAATAGGTATGTAAGCAAGCGGCCCGGCGAAATCTACACCGGTGTGTACAAAGGCTTTAGCATCACGGACGCGGTATCCAGGCAGTTCAGCCATTTTGGGTATTGGATGCTTAGGATTTAGACGGAAACAAGTATTACATTTTCGGCAACGGGAACGTATGACTGTTCGGCCATCCAATATCCAAAACCGTTGCCTTATAATGGACGTCAATAACCCGGGGCCCGTATGGCAGTATGTATTATGATAGTGATCAATAATTAGATCGACTACGCGGTCGCGTTTAGGCAAAAGCGCGGGGTGCTTGGCTTCATACGGTAAGTCAGACTTCGACAGTCTGCCCCCAATTCGTAAGATTCCATAGCTATCAACGAAGACAGACAAGCAGCGCAACTTCTTAGCTAGAAGTTCGCCCGCTTTTATTAAATTTAAATCGTTAGAAAAATGCAAACTTTGAACTATTCGAATAATAAAATTTTCAGCGATTGTGATGTTTTTAACAGAGCTATGACTATTTAGTCTGTTCGTAAATTTAAGAATGTACGTAAATACACGTAACAATTTATTCCATGAGCAAACACGGTCAGCTATAGTGTCTAAAATACGCGGTTCAGTAATTGAGGTTTCTACAAGAAAAGTCTTTGATTTAAACTCCGGTAATGTTTCGCATTCAGTAGGAGAGAATTTTAAAGGCCACTCGCTCATGGGCTGATGGAGCCACGTAGGGCCGTTCCACCACAACGAGTGTTCAATTAAATCAGATGGCAGCATGCCGCGAGACAGACAATCGCTAGGATTCTCTTTCCCGGACACGTGGCTGAAACAAGAAGCCGGTACGTTTTCCTGTATTTGGGCAATGCGGTTGCTGACAAAAATAGACCATCTATGGGGAGATGAGTGGATCCACGAGAGAGCTATGGTGGAGTCCGTGAAAGCGTGGACACCTGCAATAGGTACACGAGCGGAAAGTTTATTCTTGACCACGCGAACAAGTTTAGACAAAAGTAAAGCGGCGACAAGTTCTAATCGAGCTAGTGTTGTTATTTTAGCGGGGGAAACTTTGGACTTTGCACATAAGAGCCGGACGGTGATAACACCTGTAGGGTCGGTAATGTGTAAATAAATACAACAACCATAACCACTAAAGCTAGCGTCGCAAAAGGCTACGATATTCACTACAGCTCCTATAAAGACGCCAATGTGGCGAGGAACCTTTAGAGAAGAGAGTGTGGGAAAATCCCTCGTAAAAGCGGAAAACCGATTGGTGATGGAGTTCGGAGGAACTTCATCCCATCCTATTTTAGCTAACCAAAGCTCCTTAATTAAGATCTTTGCGTACAGCACAACGGGTGCTACTAGGCCAAGTACGTCGAACAAGCGGGCAACTAGCGATAGAATCGCGCGCTTCGTGCATTTATTATCTACGGCGACTGTTGTCAAGGAAAAATAATCATGAGCGGGTTCCCAGGTTAATCCAAGGATTTTAAAATTATGGACATCATTATCCATGCCAGAAAAATTAACTGGTAAGCGGTGAGACTCTGGGAGAATCTCCAATAAAGCGGGTGAATTAGTAGCCCACTTGATTAAGTCAAAGGAACCTACTTTAAACAAATCAATTAAATCGCGGGATAGACGCATAGCAATCTGTTCATCCGAAACAGAATAGACATAATCGTCCATATAAAACTGAGTTTCTACCAATTTAGAAGCCTCAGGAAAGCGGTCGCTATGCTCACACGCCAAGTAACGCAGTGTGCGCATCGCTAAATAAGGGCTAGGCTTTAGTCCAAAGGGAACGCGGTTAAACTGAAAGGTGCGTACAGGTTCGTTTTTGTTGAAACGATACAAGATTCGTAAATATTTGCGGTGGTGCTCATTTACACCGATACGTAAGAACATTTGTTTTATATCCGCTGTCATTGCGACAGGGAACGTACGAAAATCAAGTAATAACAAAAATAAGTCGGCTTGTAAATTAGGCCCAACATGCAGTATGTCATTGAGCGACAACCCCGAGTGCGTTTTGGCGCTAGCGTCCAAAACCACTCGAATGTTTTCTTTGTCCGGTCTAATGACGGCGTGATGCGGTATGTAGTAACCTTCTTCTGTCAATTCAGAGTCCGGTACTTCCGATAAATACCCTTGAGTTATATAATCCGCGATAGTTTTATTATAATTCTCGCGTAGGGTGGGTACTAACGTGAATTTACGCTCAAGCGCGAGTAACCGCCTGTGGGCGACACCGCGTGAATTGCCTAACTCGGAAGGGGTGCGCGCGAAAGGTAAATCGACAAAATATCTGCCGTCCTTAAATAAGACTGAAGAATTAAAACTATTTTCACACTCTAATTCGTCCGGACTAATAAAACGTTGAGATGGAATTTCCTCTAGCTCAAAAAACTTCTGCAAACTTGACTCGAGTTTAATGTTTGCAAGCGCGGTAAACGAAGATGTAGTGTGTGTTATATCACTATTATTACAATCAATATCACCCATCAGTACATAACCGAAACTAGTCAATATAGCTGGGGGTGCGCGGGTGCCTGAGTCAACCCTATCTCCAAGGTAAATAAAAGGAAACAGCTGTGCTCCAAGCACGACGTCGATTCCACCTGGTACATTCCAGGTCGGGTCGGCTAGCGGTAAGTTATTTAAATATGACATATTATTATCGTCATTTAATCTAATAAATCTAGCGGGAAGTCTATCTGTAATGCAATCAACAACTAACGCTTGTATATAATAGCTATTGTCAGGATTAATTCGAGATTCTATATTGAGATGAATAAAGCCATGTACAGGTTTTGAGATCATACCAACACCCTGTAAAGATGAATGGCGTAATTTAATTATGTGTAAGTTCAAACGTTTACAACAGTCCACAGTAATTAAGTTATTTTGCGATCCGTTATCTAATAAACACCTGATCATTACCTTATCTCTGCTGTCCCTATTATATGCATATACCTGCGCGGTCGCTAACAAAATAGTTGACGCGATCGGTAAACACGTCTTGATTGCGGCGCTAAGTGAAACAGAGGTACTTGTAGCAGGCTCGGGCGATGATTCACCTTTTACTTCGGAGAAATGCAACAAAGAATGATGCCTCTTTTTACAACTTTTACAAACGTTTCGTGAATTACATTTAGCTAACGAATGAGATAGACTTAAACAATTAATACAGCCATGTTTATTTTTAATAAATTCGAAACGAGCTTGCGGTGTATTTATCTTTTTAAATAGCGGACAATCAAATAGTCGATGGTCGACGTCATCTTTATCACATAATGGACATCGGGTATTCGAAACTAGTTCGTTGCGTGACACAAACGACTTGGCGGTACTTTGCGTATTACTTGTACGACTATGAGCTAAACTAGACTTAGCACGCGGTTCCGTCTGTGAATTACTAACGTGTGAGCGCTGGAGTACCTTGACATGATCTTGCATAAATGCGATAAACTCCGTATATGAAGGTAATTCTTTCCCACTCACACGGCTTTCAAACTGTTGAACGATTTGCGCATCAACTTTTCTTAAGCTACAGTGTAACAACACAAAATCCAACAAGTCTGGAATGCCTAACTGTTTTAAAGCTGCGACCGACGCTGAATATCGTTCCACAAATGTATTAAGACTAGCAGCATTGCCGGCGCATGCTTTAATGTCCAGTATATTATTGAGATAATGAATACCTAGACTACGCTTATCTTGATACCTTTTAACGAGACCGTTCCACATAACACTGTATGTATCACCAGTGGGAACAATGCCTGCAGTTAGTTTTAAGGCATCATGAGTCAATTTACTGACCAAGTACTGCACACGCTGCGAGTCCGTCAGCTCAGTGTTTAAATGAACATTGCTGCGAAACATTTCATAAAATATGGGCCAATTTTCCGTTTTACCGTCGAATGATGGCAGGTCTATGGGTGGTAACTTTATGCGACTACCTCCTTTCTTATCTGATGTTTCGCTGCTCGAAAGTATGAGATTACGCTTGTATTTAATATAAGAATATAAGTCGTCAATAGAACTTAGATTCGAATAATCTGGTGCAGTTTCGTCAATCTCAAACTGCAACTCATTGATCTGTTCAATTATTCCTTCAAATGTACTGTATTGTTCATTTATCGTTTCAGACTGCGCTAGGAATGACTCATTTGAACGCGAATCAAAGTTCGAGATGCTTCTGGAATCATTATATAAGCGATTAAATCGCGCGAAAATCATTTGCTTTTTAGCTGTAAGCTGAGCTAATTTAGCTTCTTGCTTGCGGGCGGCCATTTTACATTAGGTATTAATGGAATGTTATGTACGTAATGTAATGACTTGTACGTATTTGTACTTTATTTTACTGATGCCTATCTAGGCTCGAAAGGACCAACTAATGGAGGGACAGGCGTGTAAATAGCCGTGTTTCTCTGCGGGAATGAAGAACGTATTACAATCAAACACCTGGATTGCGTGATGATTCAATTGCCTATTTTGTGTAATTTCAAGTTGGGAGTGATGGTGGTAGACGACGTATTGTGGTCTAACTTTAGCAAGTAAAGGAAAGCGGTACCTGGTTCTTCCTTGTCCGATCTTGAGGTCTTCACAGGTGGCCACCTGCCTCGTGCGCTCCACACCACTCACTTATGTTAAAGTCTTGGTCAAAATTGCACACGACGCGGTTAATAAGTTATTATTATTAATCCCTGGTAAATCCCCAAGTGTAAGCTTTTGATAATAATTTCGTTACCAGATATTTAGAACAATTTAATTTGTAAGAGGTTTTATATCAATTTGATATAAAACCTACGAAGAATTGTCTGTGGTCAACGTCAGGGAATTAAAAAAAAAAATGAATTGTGAGTCTCTCTTGTTTTTTTGGCTTTTTACGCGGGCGGTTTGAATTAAGCGAAAAAGTGTATTAGTCATTAATAAGGAGAATAAATACATTTCTGATTGGTATTAAGGATTATTTGTTTCATTTGAACCCTTCTGATCTATTTTTTTTATAGTTCAGAAGTGGGATGAATGAATATTACTTAATATTCTAATCACGCCTACTAGCATTGCAATATTGGATTTAGATCGATCTGTGGATCGATTGGATTGTATTGGTACATAAGGACAGGTTAAGTAAGAAGCCTAAACTCGGTAAGTTGTATTTCAAAATTAAATGTAGTTTATTTTTATTTCTCAAAAAAAAAAAAACAAGAATGGAAAACAATTTGATGGAAATCAGTACACCATAGAACTGAAAGGCATTGTTTGGTGTTAATCACTAAGAAGGTGTGTTGTAGACTAAAAGATTATCTAACTTATGCCGTTCATTTTGATGTTATAAGGTACCTAATCTTTATATACAAGAAAACGTAATTATATGAATAGGTATTCTCAATTAAAATATTAAAATGCCGGTTAAAACATGATTACAGACTTAACTAAAATGCCGAGGAATAGCAGAGCTACGCTCTCGTGCAGCCGCAGTCGCGGTCGCGAGAGGCGATTGTGCAGGAGGAGCTGTTCCAGTACGCGGCGCCCGCGTTCTGTGCGGACCAGTTCAAGGTCCTTGAGCCGCGCAGGTTCCAGAGGTCGCACGCCAAGGAGACGCACGGGTTCTTATAAGAGCCTTGAGCGTCGTCAGCGGCGTCGGTCCGAGTCGCGACGTGTGAGAAAAAGTACGCGCTCGCGTTCCCGATCTGCACACTCGAGGAGGCGGCCACGGCAGCGTAGCAGAGGCAAGGTGAGACGGAGTTCCCGTCACCTCAGGACAAGTCGAAGACGACGTGAAGTTGTAAGTCAGTCATCATGTTCTAGCAGCTTGGATAGTAAGGTGAACGTTAATAACGCTAGTATAGATAAGACATCTAAAAACAAAACTGTAAATGACCCTAGTTTTAGTATTCATGATGTCATGGAGTTAATTAAATCACTGCCCTCATCTGCGTCCCAAGCTCAAAACCACTTTAATATGTCGACAAATGCAGTACCAGAATTTGATCCTGCTAATAAGGAGCAAACTATTGATTTATGGATTACCAAAGTTGAAGAATGTGCCACCTTGTATAAATGGACTGAAACCCAACAGCTTCATTATGCGTTGCCTAAATTGACTGGAGTAGCTAAAGTGTGGTACCAAGGCTTAACTTCTTTAAATTATAGTTGGTTAGAGTGGAAGGACAAATTAACAAAGACATTTCCCACAGTTCAGAATTATGCACAACTTTTGCATGAAATGTTGGATCGGAAGGTTAGACATAATGAAACATTAGAAACATATTTTTATCATAAAATAAGTTTACTCAACCGATGTGATATAACTGGTAAGCGGGCTGTGGATTGCCTTATATATGGGTTAGAGGACAAGGGTATGCGACTAGGAGCTCAGGCTGCGAACTATTCTCAACCTGAAGAATTATTATCTTATTTTAAATCTATTAAGTTGGAGGATACAAGAGATAGAGTATTTCGTCAACCGTTTACAAAAAAGCGATCTGATAACAACAATGATAATTCTAAAATGAGTGGTAATATAAAATGTTTCAATTGTAATGAGATGGGTCACCCCTCTTTTAAGTGCAACAAACCCTTGTTGACTTGTAATATTTGTAAAAAACTTGGACATCAGAGCGCAAATTGTAGACGGCTTCCAAGAAACGGTAATGAAGGTAGTAAAAATAATGAAATCAGTAAAGCAGCATTAGAAGTTAAATTAACGGGTGATTTAGATAATAAGTATATTATTCCAGTTCAAGTTAATGGCAAAACAATGTCTTGCTATGTAGATTTCGGAAGTCAAAGTACTTTGATTCGGATAAGCGACTTTAAATTATTAAACACCGCTTACAATAAAAATGATCTTCCAACATTAAAAGGTTTTGGCAATTCAATCATAGAACCTATAGGTAAAGCAGTGGTCCAAATACAAGTACAAGCCGTTACAACATCCATAGAAGTATTAGTGGTACCTGACGAATTACTTAAACATGCTGTACTTTTGGGACACACATTCACCGAGCAAACAGGTATAATTATTATAAAGACAGACGAACATTTAGTTTTTCAAAAAAAGCCTGACTCGTTAAATAATCCTGAATTTAAAAACTGTCAAAAAATTAATTTAGTTGTAGACTCTAATATAATTGTTAACTCTATCAATATGATACCTGTCAATATAAATACTGATATAACCATAAAATTTTACGTAAAGGAATCTTTAAGGAAAATAGGTGAGAATTGTTATTTTATTATGCCTGGATTTTATACAGTTTTGCAAGGTAAAGGTCATGTTTTAGTAATAAATTTAAATAGTAACGAAATCAAATTTCAAAAAGGGGAATTATTGACAAGAGCCTACACTTTAAATGAGGATGATTGTTTAAATATTAGAAGGATAGAAAATAGGGATTGTGACTCCATATCAAATGATCTTAAAACAGGTGATGAATTTAATACTAAAGACAGAGAACGGTTGGAAAAATTGCTAAAGGAGTATAGGAACTGTTTTTCGTTTGGTTTGTCTGACTTAGGAATGACTAATTTGACCGAAATGTGTATCACGTTAAAAGATGCTACCCCGGTTGTGTACAGGCCATACAGGCTAGCCTATTCGGAAAGGAATAAAGTGAAAGAGATGGTTCAAGACATGTTGGACTCAGGTATAGTTACTGAGTCAACATCTTCTTATGCAAGCCCTATTATTTTAGTGCAGAAGAAGACAGGTGATCAGCGGCTCTGCGTCGACTACCGGGCTTTAAATGCAAAAACTGTCAAGGAACATTATCCTATGCCGAGAATAGAGGATCAAATAGATCAATTAAATGGTTATGAATATTTTATAACACTTGATTTGGCCTCAGGTTATTACCAAATTCCAATAGCTCTTTCTTCACAAGATAAAACTGCTTTTGTAACGCCGGACGGTCAGTATCAATTCACCCGCATGCCATTCGGATTGGCCAATGCACCCTCAGTCTTTCAGAAAACTATTAATACCATATTGAAAGACGTCAGAGGCCAAGCTTTTGCTTTCATGGATGATATAATCATTCCAGCCCACAGTATTTTACAAGGAATGGAACGATTAGAAACAGTACTTAAACTTATAAAAGAAGCGGGGTTAACGTTAAAATTATCCAAATGTGTATTTTTTTCAAAAAAAATTGATTATTTAGGTTTTGAAATAAGCAAAGAAGGGGTCAGACCGGGTTCAAAAAAAACTGCAGCAGTAGAAAATTTTAAGTGCCCCACCAACCAACACGAAATACGCCAGTTTGTTGGTTTAGCTAGTTTTTTTAGACGTTTTGTAAAAAATTTCGCTATAATTGCTAATCCGTTGACAAAATTATTAAAAAAGGGCTGTAAATGGGAATGGGGTTCGGAACAAGAGAAATCCTTTCAGACCCTAAAGACAGAGCTAATAAAAAGACCAATTTTAGCGTTGTACAATCCAAATGCTAAAACACAAATACATACAGATGCGTGTAAATTGGGTATAGCGGGTATACTTTTGCAGGAAGATGAATTAGGAAGGTGGCGAGCAGTAGCGTATTACAGTAGGCAAACTACCCACGAAGAGCAGAAGTACCATTCGTTCGAATTGGAAACACTTGCGGTAATAGCGTCTTTGCAAAGGTTTAGAGTTTATGTTTTAGGCCTCAAATTTACAATCGTGACTGACTGTAGTGCATTGCGTACTACTTTATCTAAGAGAGATATTATACCTCGTATAAGTAGGTGGTGGCTACAGTTTCAAGAATACGATTGTAGTATTGAGTATAGGCCGGGTAACCGTATGAGCCATGTAGATGCACTTAGCAGGAATGCTATTCCTATATCAGATGAACCAGAGTCTGTATTCGATGTTTTAGTTGTAGAAACAGAAGATTGGTTAACAACTATTCAGAATACTGATGAAGAAGTCCAACGAATAAAAAGTATTTTAGAAGACCCTGAAACCCCCAAAATCCATGACGTTTTTCGTAATTATAAGTTAAAGGGGGGAAAGGTTTATAGGGTTCTAGATAGTCAATTGAAATGGTTGGTCCCTAAAGGATTTAGGTGGCAACTACTCAAGAAGTGTCACGATGATCTTGGTCATTTTGGTTTCGATAAAACTCTTGACAAATTGAAATCTCTGTACTGGTTCCCTAAAATGAACAAATTTGTCAAAAAGTATGTACAATCATGCCTGGAATGTAGTTATCACAAAGTACCACCAGGGAAAAGACAAGGTATGCTCCATCCGATACCAAAAGTTGATAAACCCTTTCACACTATACATATGGATCATCTAGGTCCATTTGTTCGGAGTAAATCTAAAAACACTTACTTGTTGGTACTTGTGGAAGCATTTACAAAATATGTTACTCTATTCGCCGTCAAAAATACGAAAACTAAATCAACCATTAAAGTTTTAAACCACTATTTTAGTTTGTTTGGTATACCAAGTAGGATTATCAGTGATCGCGGAACTTCTTTTACAAGTAAAAGTTTTAAGGACTTTGTTAACAAACTAGGCATAAAGCACGTTTTAAATGCGGTAGCAACTCCACGAGCGAATGGTCAAGTGGAACGATATAATCGCACCATATTGGCTTCGCTTGCAGTCAAAAATCACAATTGTAAGGAAAATGAGTGGGACACACATTTAGAAGAAATTCAGCTAGGTCTCAATACAACTCTTAACAAAGGCACAGGTAAAACGCCAGCTGAAATACTGTTTGGTATACGGTTGAGATCCAAGAGTGATGGAATAGTTACTTCATTACTTGACCAGGGTGAGTCCAGGTGTTCACAAGAAATGTTAGAGAGTATAAGAGAAGAGGTGAATGCCAACATAAATGAAAATCAAGTAAGACAAAAGGAAAGATATGACAAGAATAGGAAATTAGGTAGGAAATATCAAATAGGTGACTTAGTAAGAATCGAAAGAGAAATAGGAAGTAATAATGGACAGTCGAGGAAACTACTCGCTAAGTTACAAGGTCCATACAGGATTGCCAAAGTACTAGATAAAGATAGATATGTAGTGCAAGATACACCGTTAACTCGAAAACATAACAGGAAATATGAGGCAGTAATTGCATTAGATAAAATACATCCTTGGTTGACCTTTACTCAAGAGGGCATAACTGATTCCGATGAAGAAAGCTCAACGGAGGATGTAGATGTAGGCGGAACTACTGAAGGTACTGATAACATGGACATAGGACCGTCAGAAATGTCGGTAGATACGGGTGTGGAGAGCACTGGACCATAGAAAGGAAAATGAATAAAAAAAAAAAAAAAAAAAAAAATGATGTCATGAATGCTTTCCAGTATTTTTATTTTTTTTTAAAGAATATTATCTTGAATGTGCATTTGAATTTGAATTATTTTATGTTTTAAACTCGTGGATTTAATGATGATTTGGATTAGACTTTAAAATTGATATGTAAAAATCCACACACAAAGGAGTCGTTTGACAAAAATATGAGTGTGTTGGATTTGGTGGAGTTATATTATGTTTTAAAACTTGGAATTAATGATGATTTTGATTTGACTTTAAAATTGATACTTATGTTAAAATCCACACACAATGGAGTCGTTTGACAAATATGAGTGTGTTAGATTTGATGGAGTAATATTATTTTATGTTATAACTCGTGGAATTAATGATTATTTTGATTTGACTTGTAAATTGATATGTAAAAATCTGCACACAATGGAGTCCTTTGACAAATATGAGTGTGTTAGATTTTATTGATTAATATTATTTTATGTTTTAAACCTGTGGAATTAATGATGATTTCGATAAGACTTTAAAATTGATATGTAAAATTCTACACACAATGGAGTCGGTTGACAATTATGAGTGTGTTAGATTTTATGGAATATGGCAATACTGCGCAAGGAGGCTTTAGGCCAAGGATTTGAGCGCTTTCTCAGTAAGTTTAGATAAGGACAATTGGACATAGATTTAATAAAATATGTTGATAATGAAGGTTAATTAGATTTAAGTATTAAAATTATTTTGTATTAATTGATGGAACAATCAATCTTTAAGATGGCCGAACATAATTATAATGCTCATTAACGTAAATTTAGTTAGCGAATGTAACAATTCTGTATAAAAAGTTTCCCTATTCGTTGTGAGTAGTAAAATACGTGTAGAGTTTTGAATTTTTATAATTGTTATTTGTTTAAAGTTTTGGTATTAGATCTGTTTGTTATTAACTTCTTTGAATATAAGTACATTTCTGGCATTAAAGTGTAACGAGAGGACTCTGTTTTTTCAGAATGGCCGACTGTAAGCTTTTGATAATAATTTCGTTACCAGATATTTAGAACAATTTAATTTGTAAGAGGTTTTATATCAATTTGATATAAAACCTACGAAGAATTGTCTGTGGTCAACGTCAGGGAATTAAAAAAAAAAATGAATTGTGAGTCTCTCTTGTTTTTTTGGCTTTTTACGCGGGCGGTTTGAATTAAGCGAAAAAGTGTATTAGTCATTAATAAGGAGAATAAATACATTTCTGATTGGTATTAAGGATTATTTGTTTCATTTGAACCCTTCTGATCTATTTTTTTTATACAAGGATTACGGGATAATACCAAGGAATATATTGTCTTTGCGGGGGCGATGTTTTAAGATTTTTAAGACATGCGGGAAGATGCGTAAAAGAGTGCGGTTGACGCAAGCACACTATGGTCTCTGACATAGGTCTCTGACACCAGGATTGGGCTTGTCGATGGCTGGTCCTTTTCTTGTAATGCCCGTTACACACGCCTGTTATTACGTGCCTAAGCCGGACACACACATACTGCGCAATACCAACCACCATCCAACTTGAGAGGCGGTACTCGCCACACCACATACCGGACCGCTAGTATAATTGTAATAATTTATATAATTATAATATGTCAGCGTAACACTGTAACAACCGTATGTTTATAATTATCTAACTCGTCAGTTTATAAATTACGGTAGGTAATGGTTTTTTTTTTTTTTTTTAGCTTGGTAAAATCATCAAATGAGTCCTCCAACCCCGGGCAGGGCGGGAGGGACTGTCAGACTTCTACTGACTAAAATCCACGGTGTCCTTCATAGCCTGTTATGTTCCGGGGTTACGGTAAGGGAATAATCCCGCGACCCCGGGGGTTAGGTTAGTTTAGTTTATAAATTTCCTAATAAACTTGCGGATCTTCATATCTTCCGGTGACATATATATATATTGTACACAAGTTAACATACAAGAGTACTCGTGTTCACGAGATTTACATCAAGTTCAGTGATGGTAAAAATTACTTCTTGTACACTTCAATACGCTTGACTGATATACAATAAAAGGGAGAATTTTAAATAAACATTCCGTTGAATTTATTTACGCGACATGTCTAGACGGGCTCTTTGGTCGCTTAACCCCGCTCTGGCGGGGCCCGCGGGTCCAAACGACCAAATGTGTTTTTGAATTGGTCGTTTGGACCCGCTTTCAAAATTTGAGAATTGTACTAGCAAATAAAAAAGTGTCCTACCCCTACCAGTCTGTTCCAACTTTCGGTATAGTCCAATTTCTATTTAGAAATCTGATTTCTGATTTATCGCAACTATCAGTAACAATTTTCTGGGCTGGTGATGATAACCAGTTCGTTATTTTATGTTTTATGCTCTGGACGTGCTATACGATACGACTGAAAAATAAAATTATTTCCCGTAAGACTTTCTTTCTATACAGCTCATACATTTCTTTCTATACAGTATATATCGACTGAGAAACTGCAATACTCGTATAATTACACAAACAAGCAAAGATATTTTATGAAAAAATTCAATAGCTCAAAACTCCTCGTGGGGACTTTTGGAAATTCGCAAAAAAAAAATGATTTTTCATACCAGATGGGCCCGATCAATTTTTCATTTTGTATGAAAAAGCAACATTTTTTTTTGCGATTTTCCGAAAGTCTTTAGTCAATAACATGGGCTGAGTTACCCCACGAGAGGTTTTGGGCTATTAACGTTACACGTTTTATATTTTTTGACAAGATTTGCGTCACATAAAATTGAAACTGAAACTCCATTCTAGTACAAAACAAAAATTCAATGTGTCTCCTGTAAAGATTGTCGTTCGCAGTTTCATACTGCCGCGTAGTCAATATATTTTGAGCTGATGAAGCAATAAGCAATAGTGCCAATAAAGCCATAATACGTCTTGATATATTTGCTCAAGTAACGAATGTTTGTCCACGTCAGTTCATTTACAAATTCGATTGCGTCTTGTATCATTGTACATAGATGTAGGTATAAGAGATGGGTCGTGGGCAAAAACATTTCCGAACAAAATGGGCAAAAACTTGGCATGTTGGGTATAATTGAGTTTCCGTACAAATAAAATTAACGGCACGGTTGGCGAAGTCGCTGCGGGGAGTGCCACAGGTTCGATACCCGCACGGAACCAATGTTTGTATGACCTATAAGTAGTTGTTCCGGGTCTGGGTGTTTGTGTATGTGAGTCTCTATGTTTGTAAACGCACCCACGATACAGGAGAAATTCCAAGCGAGGGGCAACGTTTTAAAAAAATGCCCGATTGATGGGCATAAATATTAATATCTTTGTTTAGTAAAAATTTTTTTGGGCAAAATCCTTTCGACGTATAAGGAGGTTTATCGTACGTTTATTCAACGTGCCCGAATATCCAGGCCATATACCTATTTCTAGACGTAAGTATATGTTTGAAGACAAGTCTATCATGATGAGATGACCTAATTCGGTAATTGCATGATGTCAGTCAGTTTGTTTTATGAAGAAATTGTTGTGGGTTAATAAATGATCTCTTTCTTGGTCTAAATTGGCACAATTTATTTGAGTAAATACTTTGTGGTTAGGTTAAGCAGAGATACAGGGTTTATAATGTTTCTAGCAACTTTGCCCGCTGCAACTCTCACGGGAATAAATATAAAATCTTGATAAAAAAATATCCTCCGTGTTAATCTAGGTTATAAACTATCTACGTACTAAATTTCATTCAATTCCGTTCAGTAGTTTTATGTGAACGAGTAACAAACATCCTTACAAACTTTCACATTTATAATTTAGTTCAATGTTGCAGTCGCGCGGTCAAAATGCTGTATTTATTAAAGAATCGCTCTGCAGGTCTATCCTTAAGGTGATTGCGTCGATGTAGCCCGCGAAATTCAATTTTTTTTACGTTTTTAGCAATTTGCAGGCCAGTGACATGTTGTAACTTTATGAATATACTAGCTGACCCGTGCCCACTTCGTTGGGCAGTCAATATTTTAACTTGTGATGAAATTATGAGTGTGGTTCGGTTAGTACTTGTGCTATGATTCATTTGACCTGACTGCCAAAACGAGGGTTCTCTAGCTTTCGCTAGCGAGCCTCTGCGCACGTTCAGCGCTAGATCCCCGAGCACCTGCGATGTTCTCCAGCTTTGGTTAGCAAGCCGCTGTAAACGCTCGGAGCTAGATTCCCCAACGCGTACTTGCGAAATATTTTTTCTATTCCTCTAGAGGCACTGATGATTTTCAAGAGCAGACTCTTCCGTACGGCGTACTCGATCTGCTCTTGTCTTTTTTTTTTTTGTTATGTGGCAAAATCATCAAATGAGTCCTAACCCCGGGCAGGGCGGGACTGTCAGTCTTGTACTGACTAAATCCACGGTGTCCTTCGGTAGCCCTTTGTGTGCCGGAGTCGCGGTATATGTATGTCCCGCAACCCCGGCAGGATCTGCTCTTGTCTGGGATGTCTGACCAGACGGGAATGTTGTGATTTCTTTTTTGGCATGTTAAACAATCGTTGAAACTTTCCGGTATCCCAAAAACAGAAATACCACAGCTTCGAACTCGAAGAATGAGAACGAAGTACAGTCGGCCAAGAAAGTGGTGTACCACCCTAAGGTTGAATATCGCTTGCAGATTCATAGGTGATAAAGATTAGTTTCGCTTGCAGATCGATCTGACAACTTCTATTGCTGTCTTTATCTGATTATTGATAACGACTATTACTGTTTGTAACGTGACAGCTGTTCTTAGTTTGAACTTGATGGAACCAATGACGTCGTAAAATCAACGGCGGGGGGCTGTAGATTTTGATGACAAAATTGTATCTACAAATTCAGAATTGTAATCAACAAGTTACATAAAATTGTAAAGGCACAAGGCGAATCCACAAACCTACAATTTCTGTAAACTTGTAATTACAATATCAATAAAAAACAAGCTAAAAATAGATTTATCCTTTTATTAAATTTCTACAATCAATTTTATAATACTTATAACTAACAAAAACATAGCATATATAGTAATATTTAGAAGATATTGAAAATTTTTAAAAATTAGAAACGGGTGTAACCGCCGTTGGCCTCTATAACCTCTAAAAGACGAGACCTCATTGAACCAACAAGCCGTGAGCAAATATCGGTTCCCCGCATTTCCTCCCAAATATAATTACAGTGACTAATAAGAGCTTGTTTGGTTCTTTCATTTTGATGCGACCATCGTTGGACCATAAGGCCCCAAAGATTTTCTATCGGGTTGAGGTCCGGCGATCTTGAGGGCCACTGAATTACCCTTACGTCAGTGTGTGAACGAAACCAGGCTCTTACGATCCTCGCATTATGAATTGAACAATTATCTTGAACAAAATCAAATTGTGGCACTTCGTTCTCCGGGTAAACATTACGGACTGTCGGTATCATTGCATTCTGAAGCACGTCGATATAATTTACAGCCGTCGCTCGAGGAGGTAGAGAACACAATTCTCCTACACCATCCGCACTCATCCAGCCCCAAATATTTACGGAAATTCGACCTGATTCTCTATTTGGAATTACATGATCATCTTTATACCGTGTTGAATTATATTGCCAAAGGTGAAGACGTCCATGCTGACTGGATTTAAACGTTTTTTCATCACAAAACACTGTATTAGACCAATCAAACTCTAAGTGCTCTCTGGCGAAGTTCAGACGAGCAAGTCTGTGAGCATCCGTCAAATATATTTTCTTGGCGTAATGCCTGTGGTGCAACCCCATGTAATGTAGATGATTCCTTATTGTTTGGGCACTCACATCGAACATCTCCGCAAAATGTTTTGTGGGCTTAAAACCATTGATTTCATATTCCCGTCTCATGAATTCTCTATCGTTATTGGAGAGTGCAGGCCGGCGACCACTTCTTCTGTGATCCAACAAACTTCCCTCCTCTCCTTCACGACGAATCCAAAAGCGGACAGAACGCCTCGATATATTCAATTTCCGGGATATCGCACTGATACTGCTTCCCTCATTAAATTGGGCAATTATTTGTGCTCTTTCGGCAATGGTCAAGTTGGCAGGCATTAAGATGATTTTATATGCAGTTGATTGAAAAATAACACGGAAAATATATCGATTTTTTGCATATATTTGACAAAATGTCAATTGTCAGTTTTCTTTTTCAAATGGAATTCGGTTGTCTATTTAAATAGTTTTTATTACTTTTGTTTGGAAACATTTCAATTGCTTTGTAGAAACTAATGTCCTTTTCATCTATATAAATAAAAGGCAAACTGAATGATTACTAATCAAGCCACAGCCCAGACCGCTTGGCCTAGAGACTCCAAATTTGGAGCATAGGTTCCTTATAAAGCGTAGGGGAGCATTAAGAAAGGATTTTTGGAAATTCGGCCTTTAAGGGGGTAAAAAAGGAGGGGGAAGTTTGTATGAAACTCTGTCATTTCTGAAGCTATATCGATGAAAATTGGAATATAGCTATTTGGTAACAAATGAAGGATGACGTGTTTCAGGATTTTTGGAAAATCACCCTTTAAGGGGGTAAAAAAGGGGGGAAAGGTTGTATAAAATTCCGTATATTTTAGCATCTGGTTGGTTATTCGGTTGAAAATTAGGCACGATTTGTTAATGGGGGTAAGGGAAGGGCGTGGGGGGTGGGTAAAGGGGGGGGGGTGAAATCAGTTAATTTTATTATTTGGTTGGCTATTCGGTTGCACACTAAGCATGATTTGTTAAAGGTGGGTAATGGGAGGGCTAAGGGGGGAGGTGAAGTGGAAGAGTGTAACAGGGAGGGGGGTAAAATCAGTTAATTTTAGTATTTCTTTAGAGCTATATCTATGAAAATTGGCATTTAGCTATTTGACTACAAATGAAGGCTGACGTGTTTTAGGATTTTTGGAAATCGCCCTGTAAGGGGTAAAAAAGTGGGGAAAGTTTGTATGAATTCCGTAGGTACATTTTAGTATTTGGTTGGTTATTCGGTTGCAAATTAAGCACGATTTGTTATAGGAAGGGGGTAAAAGGAGGGCGTGCAGGTGGGGGGATAAAATGGGGGGGACGGAGCAAGATCAGTTAATTTTAGTATTTGGTTGGCTATTAGGTTTCAAATTAAGCACTATTTGTTAAAGGGTGGTACCGGGGGCCGTGGGGGTGGAAAGGGGTGGAAGTTAAGGAGTGGGGTAAAATAGTTTAAAAATTTTAGGTTTATTTAGGTGGGCTAATTTCTAGGTCTTTAAAATTGTATTTGCTGCCATATTGTTATATCATCAATCGGCGAAGACGGGAGCCGTACGGTCGGCGGCGGAGCTTGGGGAATAGGTAGACATCGGAAAACTCTCTGGATTGCATCCGTAGATTAGTTCGTCGAAGGTGCTGCACGGAGGTGTACTACTTAAAGAATATTCGATCGAGTTGCATCAGAACAGAAGTTGGCTTAAAATGTAGAAAATCGTAAGTATTTCTACAATCATAAAGGCGCAGGTGAGGCTTCGCTCGCTACTTGGCCTCTTCCTTTCTAGCTTGGCTTTAAATAAGATTATTCTAATACATACTTACTTCATTCATCGTTAAGTATTTCTTTTGCAGGCTGTTAATACTTTTCTCAGTCATAAAAAAGGCAAATATTGTCCTTATTGTGGCAAGTACGTCATAAGAGTGAACTGTAAGTGATAGTTCAGAAAATAATTTTCAATGAGTAAATTATATTCTTTGTTATGAACTTATGACATTTTATCCACTGTTTTTGTATATATGTATGTCCTGTGTACAATGAACTTTAAATAAATAAATATTCTCCATTATTATTGTATTAATCAAAGAAACAATACCAAATAAAATCTATTTACTTAATTACATATATTCAAAACAAAACATAACAAAACTTATTGCCAACATGCACTATAAAGGTTACAAATATAAACTAAAAAACTATTGAAGTATGTAGGTCTTTATTTATATGTATTATTATATGTTAAGGGTTTGTTCTTCTCATGAAACTGAACAACCTTCCCAAAGGAACGAAAGACGAAATACGACAAAAAATGATTGATTTCCCATATTAAAAGGAAATATCAGCTGATGCATAATTTTATGGGGAGATAAAAAAATCGTACTTCTAACTATGTTCCTTACGGAAAGTTGTTCAGTTTCATGAGTAGAATACACACTTTAAATGTTTCGGACGAATATTTTTACAGGATAATAAGATCATTATCAAGTGCAAATAGGGGGTAGTGTAATGTGTAGTCATTATTTATAATCGACTTCAAAAAAATGGGAGGTTCTCAATTCGACCGCACATATGATTTTTTTATGTAGGTATGTCCTAACGAAATGGGTAACTTATTTCTGACAGTAAGAAGATACATAATGCCTTCATCTGGCTATAATGTTATGGAAATAAGAATTTGATAATGGAATGGAAGACCAGATAAATCGAGGTTGAAAGTTGGAGACGATTAGTTTTAGTTAAAATGTTACAAAAATGGGGTATCTATCCGAAAGGACGTGAATGTGCTCATGAAACTGAACAACTTTCCTCAAGGAACAAAATTGAATTACGAAAAAAAAAATTGGACCTCCCATAGATTTTTTAGGGTTCCGTAGTCAACAAGGAACCCTTATAGTTTCGCCATGTCCGTCCGTCCGTCCGTCCGCAGTTTAGCTCAGAGACGCACAGTACTAGAGAGCTGTAATTTGGTGTAAATATATGGATTTGTTGTGCCGAAAAAGTGGTAAAATAAAATCTCGCAAAATATATTTTTTTAGGGTACCTCCAGTACTTACACGTAAAGTGAGGATTTTTTTTTTCTCGCGTACCCCTTAGTGTGGGGTATCATTAAATAGGCCTTTAAAAAATAATGATAGTTTCCATTAACAGTTTTTTGATACAAAAATTCGTTTGTGAAATATTAAGCTTTAAAGTGCTAAATTTTGCTCGATTCGAGTGTCCCCCCCCTCTACCAGCTAAACGGTTATGTTTGGGGTTGTGAAAAAATTCACAATAGTAGTACATATAACGAAGTTTAAAAGAAAATTATCATGACTAAGTAGGCTTTATAACTTTACGAGTAATAGTCGACCAACTTATAAAATGTACTTGATATCATATTTTCTTAAACAAAATGTATCGGAGACAACTGCAAATGTAAGTTTGTCAACTTTATTTTACAGCTTTTATAGGTATGTTTTTTGGGGATAGGTAGGTTTTTATCGTCAACTATTTTTAACTAAATTCAAAAAAAGGAGGAGGTTCTAAATTCGTTGTAATCTTTTTTCTTATGTATTTTCCCCAATTTCTCAGACTCCTGGACCGATTTTGAAAAATTCAGCGAATCAGTTTAGTTAGTTCGCATAAGTATTTTGATGGGCAACTACGGAACCCTACACTGTGCGTGGCCCGACACGCACTTGGCCGGTTTTTTTTCATATTGCGACTTATATTCTTTGGGGAAACTCTTTTTGTAACACCCTGTATAAGTTTGATTCGATTGAATCGACAGTCAACAGTATTGACAACAGTCCGAAAGAACCCAGCTCACTCACTACTTTCAGCATCAACATCAATAGTGTTGACACTGACAGTCGTGGTATCTGTTGCTGGAAATCTTTCCGACGACTGATTAATGCTGCTAAGTGTTGATTCAATGCAATCTAACTCCTCTAAATTAAACGCGCCCCCGAAGAGGTCCGGCGAATTTGGACACGGCATTTTGGGCGGCCTGGGCTTTCTTCATTTTGGCGAGGTGAGACAGCATCTTAGCCCGTTTCAGCCGCCGGGACCGTGCTGTCTCCACCCCGCAGATTTCACAAAAACTCCACCCGGAGTCAATCGCCGCGTCGCAATTCTGGCACCTTTCCCCTCTCCGGGCCCATTATGCTTTGCAGAACGGGCAAGTAGCTTAAAACATTAAAAAAGTTAATAGTGCTATTGGCAATAAATAGTTACTAATTGCAATAAATTATAATCTTCAGTTATCTTACAGTTCACTCTGATGTACTTGCCACAATAAGGACATTTTTTGCCCTTTTTATGAATGAGAAAAGTAGGTATTATCAGCCTGCAAAAGAAATAACGATGAATGAAGTAAGTATTATAATAATCTTATTTAAAGCCAAGTTAGAAAGGAAGAGGCCAAGTAGCGAGCGAAGCCTCACCTGGGTCATTTCACGCAAGCATTTCCTTTACTAATTTCGGTGGGATGGCAATTTCGGTGACTGTCTTATTTTCAAAACAACTACAGTTGTTTATTTCATACTAAGAATACTAATGTGTTCCAGAATAAAACAAGTTTATTTTTTCATCCAAAAACCTACAAATAAAAAAATACACCGAAATTAGTAAAAATTGAGCCTGCGTGAAATGACCCACCTGCGCCTTTATGATTGTAGAAATACTTACGATTTTCTACATTTTAAGCCAACTTCTGTTCTGATGCAACTCGATCGAATATTCTTTGAGTAGTACACCTCCATGCAGCACCTTCGACGAACTAATCTACGGATGCAATCCAGAGAGTTTTCCGATGTCTACCTATTCCCCAAGCTCCGCCGCCGACCGTACGGCTCCCGTCTTCGCCGATTGATGATATAAAAATATGGCAGCAAATACAATTTTAAAAACCTAGAAATTACCCCACCTAAATAAACCTAAAATTTTAAAACTATTTTAACCGACTCCTTAACTTCCACCCCTTTCCACCCCCACGGCCCACGTTACCACCCTTTAACAAATAGTGATTAATTTGCAACCTAATAGCCAACCAAATACTAATATGTAATGCTCGATGAGTTCTCATTCCGAAAAACGAAATTCCAATTTTCAATATTCCGAATAAACTGATTTTTTCGGAATATTATAAAAAATCGGAATTTCGTTTCTCATTCCACAAAGTCAGTGACAGAAACGAATTGGTGCAAAACCGGCTCCACGTAATTTTGTCTACCGTACTCCCAGAGTGTTATTTAAGCCTGTGTAGGCACGGAATGGCGAGGCGTATCCTCTTAACTTTCACTATTTGCCTTCAGGATTTTTATTGTTATTAGAAGAACTTAGGACCCAAGAGCGAGCGAAGCGAGCTCGGGACTTGAGGCACCCCGACTCGGACAGGTTAGGTTCGAAGGGGATGGCGGGGTCTGAAAGACCCCGTCATCCCCTTCGTGTTAGGTTACTTTAAACCTTGCTCACAGAAATAGGAGCCCCGCGAAGCGGGGCTCCGTCGACCTACCTTGGTAGGTGGTAGTCAACAAATTGACCAAGGATGCAAGAGCGAGCGAAGCGTGCTCGGGACTTGGGGCACCCCGACTCGGACAGGTAAGACCCCGCCATCCCCTTCGTCTTAGGTTTCTTTAAACCTTGCTCACAGAAATAGGAGCCCCGCGAAACGGGGCTCCGTTGAACCACCTTGGTGGTGCTTTAACTCAGGATGCAATAGCGAGCAAAAATGTGTCTTGGTCTTGGGGCACCCCGACTCGGACTTTTCGACCCGACGGTCCCGAATCGGAATTCCAATAATCGGAATTTTAATATTCGGTATTCGTGTTTATGATGTTTCGGAAAATATATTAACTCGGAATTTTTAAAATTTGGTCTATTGAAATTCGGTATTTTGAAAATAGTAATTATAAACGTTAGGAATTTCGAAATTTCGGAATCATTAAATTAGGAATTTTGATCCATCGGAGTTGTTGTATTAGGAATTTTGAACCATTCGGAATTATGAAAATCGGTATTTTGAAATTCGTACTTATGAATTTCGGAATAAAGTTTTTCGTAGTGTACCCGCTGAGCCTGCCCTACACCTACCTCCCTACCCCTACCCTACAGATGTAGGGTAAGAAGAGAAAGTATAAGAGAGAAGGGTAAGTGAAGATCCAGAATAACACATAGGGTAGGTAGGGTAGATACCCTACCTACCCTATGTGTTATTCTGGATCTTCAGCTACCTAAATACCAAATTTCATCGTAGTCTGTTCAGTAGTTTTTGGGTGAAAGAGTAAAAAACATCCATCCATTCACACTCATAAACTTTCGCCTTTATAATATTAGTAGGATATAGATTTAGTATGGAGATTCATTTATCTCCAAACTTAACGCGAGCAAAGCCGCGGGTTAAAGCTAGTTTATACTAAAGGTTAAAATGTCATGTACTTATATGTGACATATGACGTATGAATACTAAATACATAGGTTTACGTCATGATAATGTTGTCTCTTTCAGTAATATCTTTTTATAACGAACCTTGTTGTAATTTTCGATGACCGGGAAACTAAATCAAAACTGGTACACCACTTTCTTGGCTGACCGTACCTATTTGTGCTTTAAACTGAAACTGAAACTGAGCAACCAAAACAATTTTATAGACCAAGACGTAATTTCACAACGCCACCTATAGGTTAATGGATAAAACGTCCGTACAAAGCATGTTCTAACGCCATTCGTGAATAGACGGCGGCATTTTGCGATTTAGTAATTTTATGTTATCTCCGAAACTATTTAACCAATTGACATACTATTTGGGGCAAATCGTATCTCTATGATGTTCTTGTGATTAAAATAATATTTTTTTCGATAAGGTTTAATATTTTGTTGTGTAAAAAATTGTACAAAGGCAATGTACGTCGAAAATAACTTTTTTAACTCATAAAAGCTACTATATCTGCTAAAATATAAAAATATGGTGTCCCGGACTTTATTGTAGAACTATTCCAAGCGGAAATTTTTGCCATACATTGTTTTCAATTATATACAACTGTTAAGGCAGCGCATGCTAATAACTGTGTTGGAAGAGCAATTTTTTTCCGCCTGGCTAGACAAAAATTGAGATATTTCGGCTAATATGCATGATATCGTTATAATTTATAGCCTATAGCACTCACGGATAATGTAGCTTTCTACCAGTGAAACTATTTTTAAAATCGGTTCATTACTTCCGGAGATTACCCCCTACATACAAACTTACAAACCTACAAACTTACAAACAAAGGAGATGGCTAAATGAGTGCCCCAGTCGCCTATAAGAATTTCATTTTAACTCGTAGTATTTGAAAATTCATTAATGAATTGTTTAATGTTTAATAATTTCCTAAGACTTATATAAAATGTTAAACTTAAAAAAGTATCTGAATTGCTTTTCGCTCATTTTTTATTGACATGACTTGGTTACGATGAAATAATGAAAACTAGGGAAGGGTAATAACGCTTTTCCAGATTGTTAAAATGAAACTGTATTTAATCGATTTTTACTAATGTGATTTAAAACGATTTGTTTGCTGAAATTAAAAATTGGCGTTGAAACAGTATTTGGCGGGAATCGATAGATTCAGAGTCGTTTCGTTGCTTTTTATTGTGTTTTCATGCGTTTAGATTCGGAAAATCGGATTGTTTTAAAGTGATTCGTCCACTAAACTCAACTTCATTATTTTCGTTAAAAGCTTCGGAATGAGCTTCTTAGTTTAATCTTAGTTCATATTTTGTGCAGAATAATATTAACTGGACAGGTTCCGTCCGAACTGGAAGGAAGACGCCCAACATCGTGAAAGGTAGGAGTGGAAAGAGAATATTGCCCAGCACGCGTAGCATGGCGATTCTATCTCTATTCTACCAAGAAAAGACAAGGTTATTTCATCGTTATTTCTACACAAATCGACTGTTTTTTTGCACAAAATATGACACCATTCGTACACTATTGAAGAAAAGAACGTTTATTTTCCATATTTATTACATTACCAAGCTTAAAACGCAAAAAATATTTCTACGTTCTGTCATTTGTCTATTCTTGCGTCGAGAAAACCTCTTTCTACGGCGCCATGCTACGCACCTGCTGGAGTGGGAGAGAAGAAAAAAACTGAAGTATGATCGATACTATTTTCTAACGATTTCAATCGATTCTTTTATCGCTTCTGTGACTATTTGAGTCCAATCCCATCTTTAAGAAAAAAACAAACGTCAGATGTCATTTGAACGCTCTGCGCTCTGCTTATTAATATTGTTCGTTGTGATTCTTCCTTTTGCTTTCCCTGCTTGTTTATTGGACTTCCTGCTTGCAAACCTACCGACCTCTCGCTTCTCGACCCGGACTTGACTTGTATACAGTGAATCATGCAATGCATAAACTGTGGTATATCCACGCGAAGACTGCGGCGTCATATACACTCGAGAGGAGCTCGTGGCTAAATAATTATAACCGCACAGGCCGATCTTTCAGCCAACATTGTCATCCTTGTTTTGAACTGCTGCATTCAGGAGCAACTGGTGAAATTCGTTTATTCGGCTATTCAACGGAGTGCTTAGCTTGTGGTCGTTCTGTGAGAATATTGCAAAGCCATCGCCATGTAGTGGAAAGAAACAGTTTAAAGTTGCAGAAATTAAAAATATCACATCCAGATTTCCATCACCACGTAATAAAATGACATTTAAACACAGTCCGTCGCTTCGTATTCTTTCAGACTTTATTTATAAGAATCACAGATTATCGAATAAAAATATACTATTTCCTATTTTTCTTGTTTCATTTCGAAATTGTTAAATGTATCCTTAGCTAATTAGAGGGTTCAACAACGAATTCAGAAAGGATTTATCAAGATATCGTTTGTTTATCATTACAACTACTTACCTACCTACTTATATCGTCTGTAAAAACTGTCTTTATTTTAAGTTTAAGCACGTATCACATTATTTGGTAAGTAGTTTGAAGATATTTAATTAATCTGAGTGGGTCACAAATGTGGTCATCAATAAATAAATACAATCGTAGATACATAAAACTAAACGCCTACGTAAAAGTTTATAGCAATATCAATATTTGCAATTTTTGTAGTACTTTTAATGGTAGGTGTTCACGTTTTTTTTATCATGATTATGAAGATATAACAAGTTTTAGAAACTCTTTTTAGTTGAAATATGAATATTGAGCTATTCAGCGTTATATAGTGCTAGGTCCCATTTCTATAGCTGTCTGAATTTTTCCACATACTTGAACTTTCCATCTCCTTTTACCTCTTTATAATATGAGTTGCGGTAATAACAAGTATAACTTTAAATATAAAAAATATCAAAAAATTCGCTCCATCAGCTCTCACATAGAAAAGGTGCATCATGTTAAAATCTCCGAAATCTAACTACGATGCACCTTTTCTATGTGGGAACAAAATTTGAACTTCGCGGGCTGGTTGGAGCATCCCCCTTAAAGCAAACTGACCTCAAGATTATAGCAGTATTAATTCTGAACACCCGAAAATTTTACAAGTTTTCCCATCACACTTAAAACCCCAATGACCTTAGGATACAATTACTTTTTGTACTCCAATAATGTTCACAATAAAGTTGGTAATTACGAGTTCTCCCTACGGAATCCTATCAGCAAAACCCAAAATACGTTTTAAAACGAAATATCGTTGATTTTAACACGAATTTCCCGCGGTCCGAGCTTCCATGTTGCACAAAGCAACTCCCAAAGGCATAATGGGTTTAATCCTTCGCCCTGCTAATGAGTCTCGGTCCGCCATCTTGCGTCCATGACAGATGTCACGCTTCCCGCGTTTTCACTTTTATAGAGGGGAATATTTTTTTTTATGATTTGGGTGCGTTCTGAATTTTTATCGGGAATAATTAATTTTTGGTTGTGGAAACACCTGTCGTATATGTGGAATTATTGTGGGAACAATCTTTTGAATGGTTTATAGATGGGACGTGATGTGATTGTATGTGTAGACAATGAATCACAAGCAATTAATCATAGACAAAAATACAAGGTGACATCAAATGTGTGGTGTTTATAACCATAAAAATTCTATTAGACTTTTAATTTTCAAACGCTAAGTTGGTTACCGTTTTGTACCGTTTGTTACCGACATGCTCACGTGATTATCTTAATATTTTTTTTTTACATTCTTCTATTTTTTATTATGTATCTCTTACTAGTTCGTAAACGGGCGCTGTCAGTTGGGACTAATCATCTAAGCTGTCACGGTTAATATTAACTAATTATTTTCATATACCTAGTTTTTAAAGCTTAGAAGTATTCTTTACTAGGTTCTGGACTCCAACACAATTGGCATAGGCCAGACAGATGATTATAAGTTGGTAACCTATAGAGCGGGCACTGGGAAAATTGTGATAAAAATTGTTGTTGTTGCCGTGTGTCAGTAGCACTATCTAGCGTTGCGACTACTAGACTAAGTGACTTTTTACCTAGTGATAAAAGTTTTGGATCACAACTTTCTTCCGTTCGTGATGTCCCGTCTATTGCTCGTTTATGTATAGTTTAATGTTTTTGAGTAAAGCATTTGATATATTTTATCACGGTTGTCCTAAAGGACAGTTACCAAATGCAACATGACCCAAATGACTGGCTCATAGTTACTGTACTGCAAAATTCAAAAAAAAGAGATAATCAAACTGTTTACTTATACCGCTACGTTCCCTTTCACTCACCGGAGTCAAACTATCAATCAAGCTAAACACAGCTATTAATAAAAACAAGTAGAAAGTATGCAATCTGCGCATACGACGCCATTTTTACCGTTTTTCTCAGGCTTGCCATTATTATGACATGCTAGGTGAAGACGCACGGGTCAATCTTGGTGATTTGCCGCTGATCGCTTGCTGAGGACGAGTGAGGGATGAGTTGCCGGGGTCGTGGGAGTTGCCGGAGTTATGAGACTTGCCGGGGTTGCGAAACTTTCCGGGGTTGTGGAACTTGCTGGTGTTACTGGACTGTATATGAGGGATACGGTAACTCTAGAAAACAAAGAGAAATCGAAGGAAGAGTGTAGACTTTTAGTAAGAGTCTGAAAGTCACTTCAACTCCACCCAGGACGGGACGACTTATTTGATGATTTTATCATTTCATAAAGTCGTGTGTTAGTTATAATAGATATAGGTAGATACACAAATCAATATTGTTGATTTGCTGCTGAAGGTTTGCTGAGGTCGGTTCGGTGGTGGGTTACCCGAATCGTGGGACTTGCCGTTGTTGCGAGATTCGACGGGGCTATAGGACTCGCTAAGGTTGTTATACTTAACGGGGTCGCGGGACTTGCAGGGTCATTATATTTACAGGAGTTGCGAAATTTGCCGGGGTGAGAGACGTGCCGGTGTTACTATATTATCTAAGCGGGATACCGAAACACTACAACATATTATGGAAAAAAATGAAAGAAGAGGGTGAACTTTTAGTCAGAAAGTGTATGACAGACAGAAACGAAAGGTAAAAGTCTAAAGTTTTTCTACAACATCTTGAAATGCATCTTCATCATCACCATCATCTTGAAAGTAAGCTAGTGTACAACGATTACAAAAAATAGAGAGTAGTGTCCAAATTACCCCACTGTAATAAATTTTAAAACCGTTCTATTTAACACACTATTTAAATTAACGTCCACAAACTGATGACCACAATAAAACTTGTCGTTAACCTGCTAACTGGACAGTTAAATTTAAACTGTTACTAATGACGGACATTTTTAACTCCCCTCCTTATTAACAACACCCTTGGTTGATGGGTTTCGTTTAAAAAACGAAATGTAGGGGGGAAACGAATTGATGGCGTAAAGGGGGGAAGTGGCTTTAATGAATTCGCTCTATTTCGATTTCTGTCGGACAATCGATGGCTATATAAATAGATGTAATCAAATTTTAAAATCCAGGGTAAGAGGGACTGTCAGACTTGTACTGACTAAAATCTACGGTGTTCCGTCAATTGCCCTTTACGTTCCAGGGTCACAGTTAACTGATAAGACAGTCCCGCGACCCCGGCAGGCTCTCGCCCTCTAAGAGGGCCCGTCAGATTGCTGATAGCTCTTTGAGGCGTTCGTGGAACAGGACGCTCCGGCAACCAGGCATGGTTCATGATCGGACGGCAAGTCACCCATTACTCGCCGTCTTCATGCCCGCGCAAGTCTTCTGTACTTGGTTGTAAGCCAGGTTGCTTAGGGGTCTCTAGGGTATCTTGTCTGCCTGTGATCTAGTTTGTACTATATGTTATAACGTCTATCCACTTATAATAATCACTTAACCCAAAAATATTCTCTAATTTAACCATGCCAAGCCCTTCATAATAAATCTAGCCTAAATTGTTCTAGTCTAGACTAAAGATTACATAGATATACTCGGATGTAACCACAATGTACTCAAAATTTTGATCGCATGTCGGCCATCTTGCGTGTGGCACGCGACGTCAAATAATAATGTTGCCATGACGACGGTCGTGAAATGGAACGAGTAACGGTGTCTATGGGCAGTTTAGAACTTTTGAAGTCCTCGTAAAAAACTTTGTTGGTTTTAAAATGTTTTTAAGACATTTTAGGAGAGAACTCCGTACGGTGTTTTTGTTGTTAGAAATTTTCGTGTATGTTTGCAAATTACTTTCCTCCGTGCCTTGGAAAGTACGTATAAAGCCGTTGGTCCCGGCTGTCATTTGTACATCTTTGACAGTCGTTACTGTTAGTCATAAGTCTGACAACCAGTCTTACCATGGGATATCGTATTAGCCAGTTACTAAGTTGTGGAGGTCCCATAGGCAGTCGCTCCATGTAAAATACTGATATTCAGCTGCATCTGGTTCGACTGGAAGCCGACCACAATATAGTTGGGAAAAGGCAGGCAGATGATGTTTGCAAATTACTGTCAGGGATTATTGCTTTTAAAGCTTTTCAATGGATTTAAATAAGTTTTTCGGTAGCTCATAACAGTCTATTTATCTTTAGACTTTTTCATGTACTGTCCAACACTTTTTTTATTTTTCAATTCCAGTTCCTGAAATAAGCGCGTTGAAACAAACTTTTCAGCTCCAAATTAATATTAGTAGAGATTGTATCGACCATGGACCATGCCCGCCCATGGAACATGCTCGGGTCGATGGCGCGGTGTTCCACGCGCGCCTCAAAGAGCGTCATCATAATGATGGGGCCCCCTCTCAAGGTGCGTACGGATTGCGCGTACCCTGGTACGCGTACTCAGTTTACGCGTATCCGGAACGCCTAGTCCATACCTGCAGCTACGCGTTCACTCTTGGGGTACGCGTACCGCGCGAGCCAAGCGCGAGCCAACTCGCAGCGCGAGCCACCGTCAGTCGGTTTTTGGTCGCGCGTCAAAGAGGACGCACGCGGCCGGCTACGCTATATTTGGACGGCAAAATGAATAAACACGCGTGTTCTTCGAGTTTCAATAATGAAAAGCCGAATGACTGGGGCTCGCGGAGCGCTCTGGATCAATTGACCTCGCGTACAGGTTCGCGGCGGTCCGTACAGGAGCTGTACGCGTGGACAGTGTTTCCCAACTACGCGTAACACAGGAACGCGCTATCCGTACGCACCTTCAGAGGGCCAAAGCCTGTTGGGGTCGCGGAACTTATTCCATCACCGTGACTCCGGATCTTAAAGGGCTATTGAAGGACACCCTGGATTTTAGTCAGCACAAGTATGACAGTACCTCCTGCCCTGCCCTGGCTTTTTTGATGATTATAGCACGCTAAAAAAAAAGTATAGATTGAATGTTATTGTATCGTTTTTAGAAATACTGCTTCAACGGGCATTTTAAACGCACGAATTTTCACTCTTTTACTTTACAGTATTTACAGCGTTTCTTGTATGGAAAAATGGAACAACGCCTCTGGTGTGCGAAGCAGGAACTATTTTTTCCTCAAAAAATGACAATTTGAAATTGTCAAAGTTCCAGTTTACTTTACGTCTCAAATACTGAAAATTCGTGCTGGACTAAACAGACACAAAATGGCCGCGCACGCAGATGTTTTTTACAGTCTCTATTTACAAATTGTGACAATGACTTTGCACTGTCCAATTATCGTCCCCCATTGAAGGAGTCGAAGTTGAATCAACTAATAGAAAGGAACACGCCATGTTTAGTGCACTCAGACAATGGGCATTGTTCATTTTTTTTAATATGCTGTAATTGAAAAACCATTTCGAGGAATAGCGTTACTGATCATTATGTACTAATTAAAAATGAAAAATATTCATATTTCATTGATATTTTTAATAAAATACGTTTGACCTTCCTTGCCCTTCAAATGTTTAACACCTTCTTCAAACCTTTGACTGTACACAGTTTTGTATCTTTGCCTCAGAAAACAGAAAATATAAAAAATATAAAACCGGCCAAGTGCGAGTCGGACTCGCCCATAAAGGTATCCGTAGCAGCAAGTAAAGTTCTTGTAGTTGGTTGTAACTTTGCAAGGTAAATTGCAGTTTACGATTTATTAAAAAAAAAAAACTAATATCTCGATCTCGTTCAAAACAATTTTCAATTGAAGTTTGCATGGGAATGCACATCAAATATTTTTTTTTGTTTTATTATTCTCTTAGTTTAGAAGTTACAGACGGGGGGAGGGGGCACATTTTACCACTTTGGAAGTGTCTCTCGAGCAAACTGTTCAGTTTAGACAAAAATAATTATGTTTGTAACTTCAATCACAGAATAATAGTACTACCTCAATATAATTTTTCAAGACCTATTCATAGATATCCCACACGAATGGGTAAGGCGAAAAAAATATATATTGAGTTTCAATTCTAAGTATGGGAGGTACCCCCAAAATTGGTTTTTATTTTATTTTTGTGTGAAAGTCCTAACGTGGTTCACATAATACATCTAATTACAAAGTTTCAACTTTTTGTCGAAATTATAAGAGCTATCTCTTATAATTTCGACAAAAAGTGGCTGTGACATATGGACGAACAGACAGACATCTCGAATCTATAAGGGTTCCGTTTTCTGCCATTGGCTGCGGAACCCTAAAAAATAAGTGACAAGTATTTTCCAGGGTTGTCAAGCATAAGTACCAATGTCTTGGTATACATACCAGTTTGCAGTGTCACGTACCATGTACCAAGATTATTACTCGAGAAAAAAAAAACAAGATTGGACGTTGACCAACAATACAGAATAAACGACAAATAGGGTGCAATCGAGTATTATTATTATTATAGCCTTTATTTAACAATCTTACAAAACAAAAATATTAAAATTAAGTTTACATTTTTTTCCCTCTCTTTTATATATCTATATAATATGTATTATTAGACACCGATATTGAGATTGTCTTTCGATTTCGCAAAGGCCTCCCCTGTAGCTTGCCACTCCTTCCGTTTATGGGTCATCCTCCTCCAAGTAGCACCAGCCATCTTTCAAAAGTCGTCTTCCCATCTTAGGCGTTGCCATCCTTTCTTTCTTTTGTTATATCTTGAACCAACCATTTGGTTACGTCCTTAGCCTATTTATTATTAGTACTCCTCAACATATGACCTGCCCATCTCCATTTCAATTTCCTTATGCAATATGTGATTTCGTTGATTTTAGTTTGGTTTAGTAATGTCTCTAGTTTGATTTTGTCTTTTAACTTGTCGTTGAGCATGCTACGCTCCATGCTATGTCGACAGGGCTCTAGATTTCGCATATTTTGTTTAGTAATGCTCCAAGTTTGACATCCATACGTCAATATAGGTAAAATGAAGAAATCAAATATTTTCTTAGATTTGGGAGGAACCCGAGGATTTTTGACAACCTTGTGTGACCAATATCTCTTCCACGCTAGCTGTACTCTGTTATCTATTTCTTTAGTTACAATCGAGTATTGCTTACTAAAAAATCTCTTTTTTTTGCCCTCTATTAACAGCAAAAGAAAAAAAAAAGATTTTTCATTCGTATTTGATTTTCGACACATTTACCGATGTAATATTTACATCACAGTGGCCGTCTGACATCCCTGATGAGAAAATCAGGGATGTCAGACGGCCACTGACAAGTGTCAATTTGGAAATGTCAAAGATGTAAACAAACAAGTTTTTATTGTAACTGCAAATTGCTTCATAATCTCGGTTAAATCTGTTAAATCGGCATCGGCAATATAACATAAACTACAAGTAAAATAGAATACAGGAAGTGCTTTGTCCCAACTTGCAACAATAATACTAATACTAATCGAAACAACATTTTGTTCGTACTAAAGAAGATTTGCGAGAAAAGTGGTGTCGTGATGACGGCGTGGAATGTTGCAAGGTTTATACAATGTACTGTTGCGAAGATCACTTTGATGTTAGTATTTCAGAAGCCTTAGATTCCTTTGTATGTTCATCTAGGAGTAATTTTGTTTTGTAAACAATAACCTAGTGGGATGTAAGAGACGTTTAGACAGTTGACGTTGTGTTGACAGTTTTTTAATTTTGCTCTAGTAAGGAAACGGCACAACTTTAAGGCCAAAGGTGACGTCACCTACCTCAAAAATTAAAATATTAAAAATAAAAAAGCTATTGAGCCAATCATTAAAATATTCAAATTAGTTTCTCAAAATGCTCTATATTTGCAGAAAATGAAATAAAATCGAATGTTTAAAAAATTAAGACAATCCCCATTGTGTATTTATGGGATAGAGGAGTATACAACGTGACGTTAAGTGTCTAAACACACTATGCCGAGGATACGCGACGGAAATTCGGCATGATTACGCCTGCAATGCTATTTGAATTACTGGCGACACATTATGCCGAAATTACGCTGCGTTATAGCGTACAACCGAACTTCAGTCGGGCGTAAGTTCAGCGGAAATTCGGCGGCAACGTATTCTGTAGAACACACATTATACGCGACCGAAGTTCTGTCCGGCTGTTTAGATAAGACGACACGACGCCACGTCAGCGCTCGAAACACTGAATATACACACAAAATTGCGCAAATGAATTTCTGCCCCGTAAGTTCGGCACTTATGGTGTGTCATATCAGCCGAATACGCTGGAACGTAAAATCAGCCGCGGAACTTCAGTCGCGTACGTTCGGCATAGTGTATTTAGACACTAAGACCGCTTATTCTGAAAGTTGGCAACGTCGCAAAAAGTTGTCAAACATTTACAAGTTTTAATTAATTTGGCAAATTGTCTGTATGAAAACAAGAAATATCGCTCTGTAGTGCACTAAAAAAATGATATAAGAATGCAATTAAAACACTGAATTGGATGTTGTAACCGTTTCAGGTGTATAAAAGGCATTTAAAGTCGAATCTGGCGAGGCTAGGAAATCTCTGTCATGCTCGCAAAAGCTCAGGTAATGTTGGTCTACTGCTCACAAGTTTGACAACCTGAGTTCGATTCTCAGACAGGGGACAACTACTTGTAGATCACTGTGCGGGAATCGAACCTGCAGCACACTTTTAGCAGTCGAGCACGGGGTGCTATGTCAGGAAACCTCCACGTGCGCTCGTGGACTGGAGTTCCCTCTCGGATACATCCGGGGGGAAGACCAGTTTTTCGGGCCGGTGCACCCTGCGGATGCGGGCAAAAACCCTTTCTTAGGCACTGTGTGCCTAAGTGGTCTCTTTGACCGTATGCGAATAGCCTGTCGTGTTGAGCTCCAACGCGTGCTCGTGATCAGCAGAGGGCACGGCGGAGCGGGCTTGCGGACGGTGAGTGATGGGCAGAGCCGTCCGAGGGAGCCCGGATCGGTGGCGCATCGTGTTTCGCGCCAAATGCCTGCAGTGTTTTTTCTTAACCCAGGTTACCGTGGCCCCGGAACGTAAAGGGCATAGGACCGGGTGGATTTTAGCCAGTAAGAGTCTGACAGTCCCTTCCGCCCCACCCAGGGCGGGAGGACTCATTTGTGGTAGGCGTCTAGCACAGGTGCCGTCAATTTTAAAACACGGTCACAGAAAGTACTGATAATATCCGAGGCCACTCGACGCGCAGTATTGCCGGCCTACTACAAAATAAACTGTATAGCAACATTGCGTGTATGAAACCAATCACTTGATTAGTGTATTGAGTACGTTCGCGGTCGTGAGAAGACACCGCCCCGTGACCCGACTAGTGCGGGGACGAGGTATCGAGTATCATTTTTTTGACAAGGTATAATAACAGACAGGCCGATCTCAGTTAAGCCGGCTTGCCAAAGTCTGTGGTGGGGTCGCGGGATTAGATTCTTTACCGTGGAAAGACAATTCCCGAGGTAGGGATTTAGACGCACGATAAAGGGCGGCTATTGAAGATGACACCGCGTGTTAAAACTCTACTTTTAGTCAGTAAAAGTCTGACAGTAGATTTTCTAAAATATTTATTGATAGTAATAACATGAGTAGTACCTATTTAATAGTCTTTTTTCATTTAAATTTCAAATATGGAACACCCGCTCGGTGTGAGAGGACTCATTTGATGATTATAGCACGTTAAAAAAAAAGCGTTCTTCATCGTCGACCACATCATTGCTTACCGTCAGTACGATAGTAGAGAAACATGCGCCAAATAAATAACTCCCGTAAACATGTGTATTTATAATTTTCTCTTTTTTTGTTTCAGGTACTAAATCTTTACATCCACATCCAAATATTGGTGAGACGTAACTATAACCATAAGCATCATTGCCTATAATGTTCTCACTGCTGGGACACAGGCATTTCTTGTCAGCGAGTGGGCTAAAATCCACCTCGTGGTCGCAGGAATAAGGAGACCATCTTAAAAAGAAATTCATAAAAAGGCTTACATCGATAGTGTAGTCCCATCACTAGTGACCGGTTTAAGCCGATAGACGCAGTTCACTGCTTTCACTACCACCCTATAAATACTAAGTACAACACTATAACTTCTGACATTGCATGGGTAACGTATATAAAAACGAGTTCGTACAACTATGATGACAAATGCATGAGAAATATGGTAAAGCTGTTTGTAAAGGAAGAGTTATCACGTCAACTATTACTTCTGCAAACCAGCATTGCTGTGATCTGATTCAAAGAATGGTGGGTGATAATCATATAATATCATCTTAAGCCTATTAAGAGAAAAAAAAATAAAACAACTATCACACAACGCCATCTAGTCCCAAGCTAAGCAGAGCTTGTGTTATGGGTACTAGACAACTGATATACCTACATACTGATATGTATATTTCTAAATACATACATATTATAGATAAATTACACCCAGACACAGAACAAATGATCGTGCTCATCACACAAACTTTTGTCCTGGGTGGGAATCGATTCCACGACCTCCGGCTTAGCAGTCAGGGTCACTATTCACTAACCACTAGACCAACAGGCCAGTCAAATGAACATGAATTGCAAATAAAACCCTGAATTTGATGTTGTTTCAAGTGTAAAAAAGGCATTTGACAAGTTCCCAAATACTTTTTTTAGATCTAAAACTAAACAAAAAAAAAATGGCTTTTCATGCAAAATTAGAAATTGGTCGGGCACATCTGTATGAAAAACCATTTTTTTTGCGAATTTCCAAAATTGTTCAGTTACATGGGCTGAGCTGAGTTACCCCATGAGAGGTTTTGCGCTTTTGGCATCACACGTATATTTGGTGTTGGTTTTACAATATTAATTATTGTGTTCCGTAATCCAATTTTTTTGTGCACTACAGAGCCATATTTCTTATTTCCACACAGTAAAATTTCCACTTTAATTTAAACTTGTAAATGTTTGACAGATATTTGCGAGGTTACCAACTGTTTGGATACGCTCTCTTAATGTTCCCACAGTTGGGACTTCCCAGGTCTCCTCACCTTGAGAGGGAGTGGGTTATAATCCACCCTGCGAACCCAGTGCGGGTTGGTGGATGTCACATGTCAAAAAAAAAGTAAAAAGTGTCATTCTATTATTTGATGTTATTATCCAATGCTAGTATTTCATAACAAACATATCCCTCCACCCATTAATTAAAATAATCTTATACAGCAAATTAATCCAATTTAAATCATTCAAGAACGTAATAACTTTACACACGCAATTTTTAACAGAGTTGCCAACAACACGAAAAAATATTAGTAGAAAACTTCGCATGACTCTATTTATTATACCAGTTTACGAGGTAAGGTGTGACAGACAGGCCGAGCCTTGAAAACCACCCCCTTGTGAGTAGGGTAACCATTTACAAAAAAAATGTCGGACATTACGGAAAACTTTTTAATTTTCTCCTTTGAAACAGTCCCTTGTGTGTAAGTTTGTTAATTTGGAAAGAGTTTTTCCTGAGTTTGAAAAAAGGTTGGATTGGAGAGTTTTCACGGTTTTTGTCGGGTGGCCTAAGGGCTGAGACTTGAGAGCATTGTGCGTTCGATTCCTAGACGGAAAGAATATTTGAATGATCTACAGGGACTCCGGGACTGGATATTTGTCTCATTAAGCTTAAATACGTTTTGTGATCGATAGCAGTCATTTCTTTTTTCTAACTAATTATATCATTCAGCTTATTAAAGCATTTTTAACTAGAAAAAAACAAAGGAAAAATTAAAAATCGTTCTGAAAGCGAATGTAAGCAAAATAATCGACTCACTACCTGCGTCATTGTTCCTAAACACTTATTTATTAACTGAATCTCTTCAAAGTTAGAGTGAACAGGCTTCTTCTAGGTAAGCTCGCTCCATCGTTCTTTCATTCTGTCATTTCTGACCTCGACAAGAGCTAAAAGCACTAGCATAAAATAAATAAAAATCGCCAATAAACTGGACGTGTCCTTTTTTTTTAGCGTGGTAAAATCGTCAAATAAGCCCTAACCCCGGGCAGGGCGGGAGGGACTGTCAGACTTGTACTGACTTAAATCCACGGTATCCTTCAATAGCCCTTTATTTTCCGGGGTCACGGTAAGGAAATAAGTCCCGCGACCCCTGCAGGCTTTGGGCCTCTGAGAGGGGGCCCGTCTTAAAGGGGCCCCGTCATCTAGACGTGTCCTAGAATTTTACAGATAGATGGTAACCCTATTTGGATTTTGTCCTTTAAGAACCCCGTAGGGGAGTTGTTATTTTACCACCTAAGAATTTTATTGGTAATAAAATAGCACTGAGATTGATTTAGTTACCTTTTAATGTTACTATCACCACATTAAATAAATTCATGTCGGTTTCCTGAAGGGGGATTCGTTTAACATTTTGACAGTTATGTTTAAGCCAATAGAGATCATTTTGCAATAGCATATTTGCGACCTGGCAGCAACTGGATAAGTTCAAGTTAAGAGTGAACACGTTACTTCTAGACAAGCGTGCTTCACCGTCGACCACATCATCGCTTACCATTAGGCGAGATAGTGGTCAAATCATTAAATGAGTCCTCACACCCCGGGCAGGGCGGGAGGGACTGTCAGACTTGTACTGACTTAAATCCACGGTGTCCTTCAATAGCTCTTAACGTTACGGAGTCACGGTAGTCCCGCGATCCCGACAGGCTTTGGCCCTCTAGAAGGGGGGCCCCGGCATCTTGCTGACGCTCTTTGAGGCACGCGTGGAACACAACGCGCTGTCGACCCGCGCATGGTCCATGGTCAGACAGCGAGTTGCCCTTTACTCGCTGACCGCATGCCCGCGCTTACGGTGGCCGGAGATCGTCTGCTGACGTCCGACCACTGCGGCTGGGGTGGAAGGAGGACGCTGTCCTATCCCTCACGCGGCGCGCCTCCTCCTTCCCGAACATTACTGCTTCGCAGAAGGAGGCGACCGCTTCCCACTCCGTCTCGCGCCACAGCATGGCCTCGACCAATGCCGTGCGCGAGGTTTCCACATTACGCCGTTGTGAGGACCCGGCGGTGCTCTGCCCAAGCGGCGCAGTCCTGCATCGATAGGACTCACCCATAGATTATATAGGACGGTTAGAAGCGGCCAGAATTCAGCGCGATCCTGTGATTTTCCATCAGAACGTCTGTAAATAAATAACTATCGCAAACAAAAAACTATTTATATGTATAACATAGTAATTACCTCTCATTCATCATGTACGGAGAAAAACAGAAATAATTACTCTTTTACAAATCCGGTTGAGGCCAAAATGGTCGTATTACGACGAACCCAATTAGCAACCGCGACACGGGGCAAATACGGACATATAGACGTAGTGTACACATATTGAAAGAATGGAGAGGGAGGCAGAAGGTCCATATATCTCGACATATCCTAGAAAAGGATCCTATAATAGTGGAAACACGGACTTGCTGTCCTATTAAGAACCATGCCCGGGTTTCGTTTTGTCTTGTTCCGAGCGCGCCTCAAAGAACTGTCAGTAAAATGACCCGCCCCCTTAGAGGGCCAAAGCCTGCTGGGGTCGCGGGACTATCGGGTTACCGTGGTCCCGGAACGTAAATAGCTATTGAAGGACATCGTGGATTTAATCAGTACAAGTCTGACAGGCCCTCTCGTCCTGTCAATGGTCGGACAGTGAGTCGCCTAATAATTTTTAGTTATTAGCCATTTTTACCCGTGGTGCTAGGCAACTAGGCTTCTCCCAATTGTAATGTCCCTTTGTGACTATTGGCCTTGTTTTGTTCTGTCTCCTGCTTGCATGGAGGGAAGTGGAAACATACTTTTGCTACTCCTCCACTATTCTTTACTGATTAATTTCGTTGCAGGATCCACGACAGGTAAATTCATTCTCCGGGACACGTCGAGCTTCATTGTCTCGGCGCTTTTCTGGTGGTTGCCACTGTTGATGACTCTCAGGAGTTGCAGTGGTTTGGGAATAGTGTGGTGGGGTTGTCCCAAAAAAAAAAATAGGACTGCGTAAATAAATTGTAAAAATGTTTCATTCATCAGTCAGAGCATTGAAAAATAGTGAACAAGTATTTTTGGTTTTTAATCGACTTCCAAAAGGAGGAGGTTCTCAATTCGGATGTTTCTCAACTTTTATGTTTGTTCTCGCATAACTCCTTCGTTTACCAACCGATTTGAATAATTCTTTTTTTGTTGGAAAAGCCATTGTAAGTGTTATCGAAATCAGACCAGCGGTTTTTGAAAAATCAACAAATATCTAAAAAAAATATCTACATTGTCTACTACACCATATACTCCGAGGTTACTGACCCGATTTGTGTGATTCGTTTTCTATTCGATGCAGTATACCTGCAAATGCACTGCACCTACAAGTTAAAGTGGCAATGGGCAGGCCACATCGGTTGTAGAACTGACAACCGATGTGGAAGAAAAGTTCTGAAGTGGCGACTACGGACCGGAAGACGCAGCGTAGGTAGGCCTCCCACTATGTGGACCGACGACATCGTGAGAGTCGCGGGCAGCCGATGGATGCAAGTGACGAATTGTCGTTCGGCGTGACGGTCTAAGGGGGAGGCCTATGTTCAGCAGTGGACGTCTTTCGGCTGATTATGATGATGAGTATAGCTGCTATTGGGTCCCATAAAAATATAGTTTAGGTTTCTCTTTACCTTCTGTACTAACTTACTATTGGTCAGTTGTGTGTTAATGCACGCCTGCGGTATCATGGGGAGATTTACTCGGTATCTTTGTGGTGTTAATACCCGGGGGTTGCCAGTATTAGCAGTGTTGCTAGCAGTAAATATGTCTGATCCATGTCAATATTGTGGTGGAAGAAAAATGTTGGTACTTTCTTTCATGTAGTATGTAGTATTTCTGGTTTATTTTCAAATGTACTCTTAGATTTATAGAATGTCCAGAATTTTAGTTTAATTTTAGATAAAATATATTACAATCCATTTTAATGGATGATTGCATAGTTATTTTATAGATTTTTTTTTAATTTTCATTGTCCAATAGAACAGCGATACCTAATTAGAAAAAAAATGCTGTCTTTAAAAATAACCTCAAAAAAGTGCAATCTTTAATAATAGTAGATCATCATCAGCCTGCCTTTTCCCAACTATATTGTGGTCGGCTTCCAGTCGAACCAGATGCAGCTGAATATCAGTATTTTACATGGAGCGACTGACTATCGGACCTCCACAACCCAGTAACTGGGTAATACGATACTCCATGGTAAGACTGGTTATCAGACTTTAGAGCTTCTGACTAACAGTAACGACTGTCAAAGATCTTCAAATGACAGCCGGGACTGCTTGACGTGCTTTCCGAGGCACGGAGGAAACTCGCTATGACAGATGGTCACCCATCCACAGACCAACCTCGGCAAGCGCGGCTTTACCCGGAAGATCGGCCTGTGCGGCTGTAATTATTAAGCTCTCTTTTATAATAGTAGATAAACTATAAAATAAAATGCTAAATTCTTCGGTTCGGGAATCTTCCGCGCGATACGCAGCTAATAGGCCAGTTGTGACGTCACTAACAAATTTTTAAAAAGAGGCCAGTCCTTTTAAAAACATGGCTCTTATTCAAATATAGGAAGGTTGTGATATGGGTCACACGTAACTTCTAACAAGCCCCCGAGCAAATACAGTCCTGACTCTATTTATATTTTTGACCAACATTTTTTTTGGGTTCCGTATCTCAGAATGAACCTTTTTATAATTATGTCATTGACCGTCTGTCTGCGTATATCTGTGAAATCAAATCATAATAAATATCATTTATTTCAAGAGGACAGGTACATGCACTTTTGAACTATCAAAAGGAAAACATATAAATATCTGATAGAAAATTAAGGTGCTACAGTTCCAAGACATAAAATATAGCAACTAAAGAAATTAATACCAAAAACATAGATCTATCAATGGTTCTTTGGAGCTCTAAAAAAATCAATTTACTAAATATTAAGTCAACGCAGTACAAAAATACGTCTACTTATGCAGTAAATAAAAACCTTTAGAGAACTTCCTTTTTTTTAGCGTGGTAAAATAATCAAATGAGTCCTCCCACCCTGAGCAGGGCGGGTAGGACTGTCAGACTTGTACTGACTAAAATTCACGGTGTCCTTCAATAGCACTTTATGTTCCGGGGTCACGGTAAGAAAAAAAGTCCCGCGGCCCCGGCTTGAGTACTTCCCTTGAATAATAAAATGTTTTTTTTTCCAGCTTTCAATCAAAGTTTGTATCCTACTACTATTATAAAGGCGAAAGTTTGTAAGTATGGATGTATGGATGTATGGATGTTTGTTACTCTTTCACGCAAAAACCACTGAACGGATTTGGCTAAAATTTGGTACACAGATAGTTTATAACCTGGATTAACACATAGGATAGCTTTTATCCCGATTTTATGTTCCCGTGGGATAATTTTCGAGTTGTAGCGGGTGAAGCCGCTGGCAACAGCTAGTTAATAATAAATCATTTTCAACCACGGAACCCTTTATCGTGCGTCCGACACGCACTTCACCATTTTTTTTACATTATTATTTAACCTATTTCATACATGGCCCAATTATTTCTATATCATGTGTAAAAACAATTATATACGTAAAAAAAAAGAAACAGAAAATTAATTCGCCAACCACACGCAAGAAATGCGAAGCGAAAAGAGAAAAATAGGTGACAATATTCATTAGGTTAATTAGAACTGTCAGTTAATAGGCGAATACGGTCTGTGTGTCATTAACCTACTTTTCGAAAAAGGTGTGCTCAGTTTTGAATTACACGGTTTTTGTTACACCCTGTAATTTCAAATTGACACACCTCCTATTTATCTATTTCAAAAAACATTACGCTTTTTTCTGAAACTTAAAAATTTTTTTCAGTTTCAGTGTATAATGGAGTTTATATTATAGTTTCTCAATTATATTATGAATAATCGACTTTACCGCCATGACGCGACGCGAGTGCAGACCCGTACTGACTAAAATCCATGGTGTTCTTCAATAACCCTTTATGTTCCGGGGTCACGGTAATAATAATAAATTCATTTATTTTCTCACCACAGTTTAGTAATGATGTTAATTACAAACGGTTATGGGATAAGTCCCGCGGCCTTGGGAGATATTGGAGATTTACGTTGCTTTGTCTATGAAGGGTATAATGCCCACATTTACAGCTTGGCCAGAACGTCTTGAAACGGAACTAATCTTTTTGTGTAAAATCTTTGATATTTGATGTAAACAAAGAACGCAGGTTTGTTATTATTGTGCCATAAAACTAACGTAATAAAACAAAAACAAAAAACTTGAGAGGTGTCAAGGGACACCCGGATGGATCGAAGTTACTGTATACACTCAACAAAAATAATCGTGGCGACTCCACTCCACTCCACTCCGATCCGCTCCGCTCCACTCCACTCTGCTCCGCTCCACTCTGCTCCACTTCACTCCACTGCGCTCCGCTCCACTCCACTCCACTCCACTCTTTGAGCTCTGGCACCCTTTCGCAACGCGCGATAAGGAACTTCGTTCCAAAAAAACATTCGTACCGAGAGCACATTGGCGCCTTCCGGTTTTCTACTCAAATTTGCTAAGCTGTAGGTCATAGGCGCGCCGTATCGCCAGCACTTAGGGCGCCAAACAAAGTATGAAATGGTACACCGAATGCATTAAAGTGGAGAAAAGTTAGTACCCTTTCAAAGTTTCAAAAGAGGGTACTTTAGCAAATTGAAAGAAACGGTTTCAGTTACATTGTGGGCCTGAAACAAATGACTAATGCTTTTGTACTGTTTTGTGTTTCTGCAACAACTTTTTAATAAAATTGCACGGATAAATGCTGTCTCTTTGTTTTTCTTGTAAGGATGTGTTCATGAGGATGCGGACGGCGAGTAATGACAGACTCGTCGTCCGATCATGGATCCCGCCCGGGTCGATGGCGCGTCGTATTTCACGCGCACTTCAAGGAGCTGTCAATAATCTGATGGGATGAATTTCCACTTTAAAGTGCCAAAGCCTGCCGGGGTCGCGGGACTGTTTTAACAGGTAACCGTGACCCCGGAACGTAATGGGCTATTGAAGGACATTGTGAATTGTAGTCAGTACGAGGCTGACAGTCCCTTCCGTCCCGCCCAGGACTCTTTCCATGATTGTAGTTGTGCCCTTCTGAGGCGCTCGCCCGTGGAACACGATGCGCTGTCGACCCGAGCATGATCCATGATCGGACGGCGAGACACCTATTACTCGCCGTCTGCATAGGGCCACCAACACGTAGGATAAGTTTTATCCCAGTATTACTTTTCAGTAGGATGATTTACGTAGAACACGCGGGTGAAGTCGCAAAACTTTGACTGGCCTGTTGGTCTAGTGGTTAGTGACCCTGACTGCTATGCCGGAGGTCGTGGGTTCGATTCCCACTCAGGACAAATGTTTGTGTGATGAGCACGATCATTTGTTCTGTGTCTGGGTGTATTTTATCTATAATATGTATGTATTTAGAAATATATAAGTATGTTTATCAGTTGTCCAGTACCCATAACACAAGCTCTGCTTAGCTTGGGACTAGATGGCGTTGTGTGATAGTCAAAAAAAAAAAAAACAAAAAAAAAAACCAACACGTAGGATACGTTTTATCCCAGTATTACTTTTCAGTTGGATAATTTTCGTGGAACACGCAGGCGAAGTCGCAAAACTTTGAAAGCGTAGAATCCACGACCTAAAAACACTCATAGCTGTCTCAAATTCACCTCAGTGCCATTACAATCCACTACAATAATAGTTTTGTGGACATAGTCCACTCCCTGTGACCCGAATATGTCCAAAATAAACACGAAACATATTTTACGACATTAGGTTAACATCGCCAGCTTTTAGCGCGAGTGAACGCTCAAATTTTTGGTTTAATAACGTTAAAGTTAAAGTCGTATGTTAGAATTTTAATGGGGGACCTAATTTTGGTGATAAATGCCTTGAAACAGCTTGAGAAGAGTAAAATAATTTATGAAAGTCGTCATCACCAAGCGTGGGGGTCTAAAACAGTTGCTTTAAGCAATTCGTCCAGGACTCTAGAACGTAAGTAACGTAGTTTCGTTTTTATTTATTTATTTTTCCCCCATACTAGGAATTTCTCCTGCATCGCGAGTGTGTTTTACAAATACCTGCCTGTTGGTCTAGTGGTTAGTGACCCTGACTGCTATGCCGGAGGTCGTGAGTTCGATTCCCACCCAGGACAAATGTTTGTGTGATAAGCACGATCATTTGTTCTGCGTCTGGGTGTCATTTATCTATAATATGTATGTATTTAGAAATATATAAGTATGTTTATCAGTTGTCTAGTACCCATAACACAAGCTCTGCTTAGCTTGGGACTAGATGGCGTTGTGTGATAGTTGTGGAATATTATTATAATATAACTCACATACACAAACACCCAGACCAGGAACAAATACTTGCAGATCATTTAAATATTTGTTCCGTGCGGGGATCGAACCCGCGATACGTTGCACAGTAGTCGATCGTTCAGTCACTCAACCATGTCGCCGAATTAGGCTGTGTGCTGTGTAAGTGTTTTTCAGCTCGGGTGACTCCACCAAAGCTGTGTGCAGCGAGCGGCGAGCTGTGAGACGTGCTGCGTGAAATTCGCAATTGCGTTTTTCTGTTTCATGCAAAATGAGAAATTGGTCACGTCTGTATGAAAAACCATTTTTTTTTTTGCTTTTTTCCAAAAGTCTTGGAACAAAAATTGTTCAGTAACATGGGCTGAGTTACCCCACGAGAGGTTTTGCGCTATTCGCGTTACACGTTGTGCCCTATTTAATACTACAAACAGTACAAAAACTAAACTTTCTACCGTACATTACAGACTGCGCCCGCGCCGGCCCCTTTCAACAAGATCATAGATAAAGTTACTAAGATTTATTACGACCAAGAGTTAGTACGACTTAAATGTAACTGTTTCTTGAGTCGAAAGCTAAGTTATGTTTAAGTTAGAAATAAGCACTGTTTTCTATAGTCTATAAGGTAAAGGGAGATTATTTGGTGAGACAGGCAACTCAGTGAAAAAGTCTTAAAAGTCCCTCAAAACGTTGCCTATGCATGCTGTAATTGCCTGCCGGGGTCGCAGGATTATTTCCTTACCGTGACCCCGGAACATAAAGGGCTATTGAAGGACACCGTGGATTTTAGTCAGTAAAAGTCTGACAGTAGGGGTGGGAGGACTCATTTGATAATTTTACCACGTTAAAAAAAATGCATGCAGTATTGCGAAATGATGCAACTAGTTCACCACTAAAGTGGACAAGATGTAGTGACACATCACAGCTGAGAAACTAAAAGAAAATCCTATCAGATTTTACCCGAATTGAGAATCCAACCCGTGAGAATCTATGCTTAGCAGGACTCGCGATGCGAATTCGAAACCAGTACGTAATATCTTTATTATACCAACGTCTTTTTATACAAGAAAATACATCTTGTTCCACATAAAAATACAGAATAGGATAACACTTAATTCCACAAAGTACAATCATCAACAAAACTGTCCAACGCAGAACAAAAGTACACTCACAACCAGACACCTTTTCAAACCTTTTATTTCGAAATTCGAACAAACAAAGTACTATCGCGAGCAAAAGTGCTCGAGAGTTCGACGAACAAAACGCTCTTGTGAAACTCCGGCACTCGTTAAATTTTCTAACGAGTGTGTTGTACACGAGAACGCTTTTATACACGACTGTACGTACGGCGGAGTTTCGCGGAGTTCTGTGTTCTGTCACGTTTATTTGATCCCCGGGTTTTAGTGCTTTTTATTTTATTTTAGTTTGAAAGAGTGGTAACACTGGGAATATATTTTGAGATAGAAAAGTTTCGGGAGTCCGTATTCGTCGTGGTATGGTAACTCCTTCGTACACTCGGCGACGCAAGTGTCCGATACCTTACGACTTTGGTGTCCAGGTGACTATCACAATACAAATCCATTGAGGTTCATACAGAGGCACATGTCATTGGATACCAAAGTGGTAAGGTAATGCCAAACTCAGTAGTTTCGATTCCTTGCCAGGAAAGTTGGTTTTTCAAAAATCGAATGGTGTAGATTTAATTCTCTTCTAAATCGGCCTGGAGATTACCTACTCTCAATATTTTTCTAAATTTTTCATAGTTCCGGATATACCTATAGACATCCACGATCAGTTGAAAAATCCACCCTGTATCAGGGTTGTAAAAAACTGTTTTTTTTTAATTATACAGGGTGTAATCGAAATCGTTGGCAATATTTTAATCTAAGGTTCTATTGATGATGCTGATTGCATTACGGCTAATAAATCACAAATCAAAAAAAATATTATTAATGCAATTATGGACACCTAATCACTAAAAGTAATAAAAAATAATCATAGACCCAAAAATCTTAAACTATCAAAATTTTAAAGCACTTTACACCGCGCTCGGAACGAAAAGTAAACAAGCATCAAATAACATTTAGCGAAGATACTTGCATTAATAATGTTTTTGAGTTCCGTAATACGATTAGTATCGTTAGTAATGCCCAAGTTTAAAATATTGCTCATCAATAAAATCATTCATCACAATTCACTCTGTAGAAAACAAGTAGTTCCAATTGTTTTAAACAAGTGTTTTTTTAGTTAGTTTTCCGCATTATTTCAAATTAATTCGAACTATGGGTCGACGTCTCAACTTATAAATTTTATAATTATGTTTCATTTCTCGGCCAGAGTTTTTCAAATTTGCCGTTTGTAATGAAATATTTACAAAAATATATCAATTGTTTTTGTTCCATTGATCACGTTATGTTTTGAGTATTATTTCATTAAAATTGAAAAAAATTAACATAGCAACGGCATACATTCAAATGGTTAAATATCTATCTATTAAGACTCCTGAATATTAATTTATTTTCCTTTTACATGTACTCATCCGCCATGAAAACTAGTTAAAACATGTAATAAAAAACACTGTTTAATTTCAAACTGTTTTGAACATGTGTTTTAAAACAACTTGTTTTAATCATGCAACCCTGCCCTGTATACGGTGAAAACTGATATAACGAGAATTAAGGGAGGTGAAAACATGCGGTAACCACGAATTAATTGGGATAAGGTTTGGAGTACTGCTACGATTTTAAAAACCTCATCCTGTATCTACATGTATGTATAAACACATAAATATCTTTTTTATCGTGGAGAATTTGATAAAAAATATTTCACTTTTAATTAAACAAAAAATTCAGCCATCCAAAAAACGTTTTATCCGTACGTGAAACACAATACCTCAGTTTTAAAAGTTCAGTTAAAAAAAGATTTCACTGTAAAATCCCAACTTTATTTTTCGCTGAAAAAATATATTCATTCTTGCTAATGAAGAACCCACAATGTAGACCGCGGTACAGCAGAATATTCTTTTAAAACTGCACTGAAAATTGAAAAAGCTTAATTAAATATATGTATTTTTAAATTCAGTTGTAAAAACTACCCCTAGATAATACAGTAGAGATATTGTTGTACTCGATTTACTTTTATTACGACGCTATATAATACTACAAAAGGATCATTTAATAAAATTATTCAAATGTCATCATCTGCCTGCCTTTTCCCAACTGTATTATGGTCAGCTTCCAGTCGAACTAGATGCAGCTGAGTATCAGTATTTTACATGGAGCGACTGCGCAATACGATACCCTATGGTAAGACTGGTTTTCAGATCAGCTTCTGACTAACAGTAACGACTGTCAAGCATATACAAATGACAGCCGGGACCAACGGCTTTACGTGCTTTCTGAGGCACGGAGGGAACTCGCTATGACAGATGGTCAACCGTCCACAGACCAATCTCGGCAAGCACAGCTTAACCTGGAAGATCGGCCTGTTGGGCTGTAATTATTTAGCCACGAGCTACCAAACAAAAAACAGTCGCGAGTGCCCTTGCACTTACTTTACGTGCCTGTACGAGCAAGCGGCGATCTCAGAAAAATTACAGTCGCGTGTAGAGATGGATCAAGGGCAAAAAATGCCCGACAAATTAACTATGCCCAAATAAATGACCGGTCATGAGATAAAAACTAATAACTTAACTGGGCAAACAAACCAGGCAAAAGATATTTTCGGCGTTCAGTCGTTCACGGCATTAACCGATCGTTCATTCATTACCGTCGCCAGCGCACTTGCATTCGGGGTGCTATGACAGGAAACCTCCACGTGCGCCCGTGGACTGGAGTTCCCTCTCGGGTACGTCCGGGGGGAAGACCAGTTGTTCGGGCCGGTGCACCCTGGGATGCGGGCAAAAACTCTTTGCCCGTATGCGAATAGCCCGTCGTGTGGACGCTCCAACGCGTGTCCCTCTGATCAGCAGAGGGCACAGCGGCGGAGCGGGCTTGCGGCCGGTGAGTGATGGGTAGCTCGCCGTCCGACCAAGGACCAAGCCTGGGTCGGTGGCGCGTCGTGTTTCGCGCCAAATGCCTGCTGGGGTCGCGGGTTTTTTCTTAACCTAGGATACCGTGGCCCCGGAACGTAAAGGGTATAGGAAGGAACACGGGTGGATTTTAGTCAGTAAAAGTCTGACAGTCCCTTCCGCCCCACCCAGGGAGGGAGGCTCTTTGATGATTTTACCACCTAAAAAAACGCGCTTGTACTCGCTGTACCGCCACAGAAGTCTAGCGTGTATATGAATGTGTGTGTGTTTGCCCTCGTTCGAAGCTGACCTTCTGTAGTATTCTGTACTCCTGGTAGTTCTCTCCGTATTGTCCATTGTATATTGCAGCTCATTGTTTTACACAAGCTCATTAGTTTTTCCGTTGCGGTTTTACAAGGTCTTTTTTTCTATATTATTAATCTTTTGCAGTTTTGCACTTCGAGTTGTAGGTCGTGGGTTCGAATCCAGGCATGCGCATTACTTGTGTAATTTATTTCATCACCACTGCTCTCAAAACGTTGAAGGAAAACATCGTGAGGAAACCGGCAAGTCCTAGAACCAAAAAATCGACTACATGTGACATCCACTAATCCGCCTTGGGCCCGCGTGGTGGATTATTCAATTCAATTTATTTATTTCAGATAATGATCCATAATAATTAGGTAAACATATAAGTATAAGAAGTCAATTAAATCAAATTCAAAATTAAATTAAAAATATAAAATTATATAAATGAGGGGCCGCTGGCGTGCAGTTGCATCCACCTCATGAACATTGGTGAGTTCCACAGCTGGGACAATGGCCCACTCCCTGATCCCTCTCACACTAAGTAGGCCTGTGTCCCAGTAGTGGGAACATTAATAGGCTGATAATGATGATGAAGTCTTGCACTTATTTCTTTTTTTCTGGAACACATGTGTCAATTGTGGTGAGAAGCTCGTGGCTAAATGGAAATAAATGTGAAATACTTTTTTTTTTATTTCGCATAGGTCCATGAGGGCACTTATAAAACGTCGACTTTTAAAACGTCACAGAACAAATGCTCGTACTCATCACACAAACATTTGTCCTGACGAACCCACGACCTCCGGCATAGCAGTCAGGGTCACTAACCACTAGACCAACGGGCCAGTCAAAATATACACGAGCACACTACACTGGATGGCTCGGGCCCTCGCTCGCGGCAGCGTGCACGCTTGCCTCGGCCGAGACACGTCCACACTAACCGAGCTGCCTCGCGAGCAAATGCCTCGCGAGTCTACCCTCTGTGTGTGGACGCACCTAATTAATTAGATATAGTAGCCACGAGTTGACTGTAATGGAATTCCGTTCTTATTTTAGCTAAATATAAATATTTATACTCAAACATAACTTATGTTGTCGTTGACTCAGTCTTTTATGGGCATAATTATTAGTATAATGTTTACAATATTCAACCTTGAACTAACGTATTAATGTGTTATTTCTGTATTGTTTCAGGTAAATTATTGATTTGTCAACCAGAATCACAATTTGAACGTTGCTGATGGCAATGTTTTGAAGTTTACAGAAAATGTTGAAGTAAGGTCATTTATGAAACTGCAGACACTGCGATATTGTACAACTATTGATACCTACTCAGATCAAAGAAATAGGAAGATAGAACGCTCAGAACACGCGAGTGTCTCCACCAAAGTTAATACAAAACCAAATCGAGTTACATAATGTTTTCTTTGTTTTTGAGAACAACTTTTACAATGGTTAAAGATACGTGATATAAGATAAGGCATATTTTTGCAAACAACAACAACGACGGGCAGCTTGGTACTGTCGCAACTTTGTATTCGATTTTGATTTTGTATTAACTATGGTGGACCCACTCGCGTGCTCTGAGCGCTCTATCTGCCTATTTCTTTGATATGAGACCTACTAGTACTTATTGACTAGCGATTTGCTCGAGCGTCGCACAAAAATAATTTTGATGCTGTCCATGCCTACTATCATAAATGTATGCCACTCACGAGTAGGGTTCCCAGATCAAAAAATCGAAATTCCGGAGCAAATCCCGGACATCGGATGAAATTTCCGGATTTCTTTGCAATCAATCGTGCATGTGTATAGCGAAACAAATTTTTGTTTTTTTTTTTTCGCCAACAATCCGTTATTTTATTTTACCAATTTTTTAATGTTTTTATTTTGGATTGTTAAAATTCCTGGTGCCTTATGATTCCCCCCGTATTCCGGACAAAGCACTATATTACCGGACATGTCCAGAAAAGTCCGGACGTATGGCAACCCTGAGCAGTGGTGGCCCAGTGGTATCGGTCCCGACTTACGAGTTGTAGGTCGTGGGTTCAAACCCCGCCAAGCGCATTACTTTGTGTAATTTATTTCATCACCACTGCTCTCAAAACATCGTGAGGAAACCGGCATGTCCTAAAACCAAAAATTCGAAGACATGTGACATCCACCAATCCGCACGCGTGGTGGATTATGGCCCACTTCCTCTCATAGAGAGGCCTGTGTCCCAGCAGGCTCAACATTAATAGGCTGATGATGATGATATTTTTACTATTTATATTTATTTTTGTTAAGGTTTTTATTTTGGATTGTAGAAATTCCTGACGAGTTATGATTCCGCTCACATTCCGGGCAAAGCACTATATTACAGGACATGTCCGAAAAATTCCGGACGTATGGCAACCCTACTCACAAGTCCCAAATACTCAAAGAGCTAGCTAAAACTAATGACGTGTAAATTAAGCTGATTAAGACTGTCGCCTCATTCCGTAATTGATATCTAAGATTGGCCTCAATTGAACGCCAGACTCTTGGTCTATTCACACGCACTTTTTATATTGTGCCCAATTGATCCGGTGGAGGAAGACATGTGATTAGGCCAGCTTAGTGACGTATTGTGATGTCATTGGACAGGCTATTTTATTTTGGCAATTATTCTCCGGTTACATGGGTAATTATTTATTGAGGGACTCCCTCACCTCAGCATTCGCGTGTCATCATCTTTCTGCCTTTAAATCCCTTTTTACTTGTGATCGTCGCTACACGTTTTTTTCTTCCATTCTCCCCTATCAGACGTCACAGTATCATTTACTCCTTTTTCTTTCATGTCATTCCTTACACAATCCATCCATCTTTTCTTTGGCCTTCCTCTTCCTCTCCATCCATCAACATTCATACTCATCACTCACTTCGTCACATGACTGTCATCCCTCCTCATCACATGTCCATACCAAGACAGACGATTCCCTTTCATTTTTGCTGTAACTGGCGTCACTTTCAAACTTTTCCTTATAAACTCATTCCTTACTTTATCCATTCTTGTGCATTCGCGTGTAATGTAACATTATAGATTCGACTTTTGAGCATTACATTACAATACTACCTCCCGGACTGACGAGCATTCGCGTACATTTAGTATAGATTTGATACAAGGTGCGCATTGTGATGCTCGATTGTCTTCACTCACTGATGAAATGTTCGAATCTGTAACATTTATATTACAGGTGAATGCTTGCTGTGAAGGAGCGCCTTTAACCGGAAAGTCGAACTAGATGCAGCTGAATATCAGTATGTTACATGGAGCGACTGCCTATTGCCTCCACAACACACTGGGTGCTACGATATCTCAGACTGGTAATGCGGACTGCTCGATGTCATATCTTCGATTTTTTAGTTTCACTTTACTGTTTCTTCACGATGTTCTCACCCTTTTAAGCGCAGTAGTGATGAAATAAAAAAAACTTTTTCAAAAACAAATGTGACCGCCTTCAAAACAACCACAAAAAAGGGTAAAATAACCTACAAAACTTTTCTCGTAAGTCGGGGCCGATTAATTTCATTGTCACTTGACCACCACTGTTCATGGATAATTCAATCAATTCTAGGATAATTTCATTGTATGGGATGAAAAATACTCTTATTTTTTTCTAGCACTTTCTGGCACTTTCGCCCATTGACAGCGTTATGGATGACTTTTTGACGCCCTGTTAATTTCAGTTTTAATTATGTCCTTCATGTAAAATTTTACTTTTAATTTTAGTATGTAAATATAATCAAAATAATGCGTATAAAAAAGGAACGAAAATATTCAGTGAAAGTAACATCAACATAATTAAAATAACGACCAATTATAAAAGTGACACGAATTTTCGAGGTTACCCGTGACATACGTACTGATAAATTAATTCACTTGAACTACTTTCTTCTTGAAAGTACTAAAACATAATTAATTATATTGATACACTGAACACGGTGAAGGAAACCAGCATGTCCTAGAAACAAAACGAGTATGTCTTACTTAAGAACTCGTAAGAATAGCATTTTTAGGGTTCCGTAGCCAAATGGCAAAAAACGGAACCCTTATAGATTCGTCATGTCTGTCTGTCTGTCTGTCCGTCCGTCCGTCCTTATGTCACAGTCACTTTTCTTCGAAAGTATAAAAGCTATCCTGTTGAAACTTGGTAAGTAATAAGTGAACCGCATTAGGATTTTCATACAAAAATAAAACAAATCTTGGAGGTTGCCCCCATACTTACAACGGAAACACAATTTTTTTTTTTCACCGAACGACACACATTTTACATTGATATATTTTTTTTATCGTGATAAAATCATCAAACGAGCCCTCCCACCCCGGGCAGGGCGAGAGCTGTCAGACTCGTATTGACTAAAATCCACAGTGTCCTTCAATAGCCCTTTATGTTCCGGGGTCACGGTAATGGAATAAGACCCGCGACCCAGGCATTGCCCGCGACCCCGGCAGGTTTTTTTTAAGGGTCGTTTTGCAGTTACACTTTTTTTAGACAAGCGTTTTGTGGTAATACATATCATCATCATACAATATCATCATCATCACCATCTCAGCCGTAAGACGTCCACTGCTGAACATAGGCCTCCCCTTTCGATCTCCACATAAACGTTGTATGGTTCAGTTAAATCTTTATAACGTTGTGATTATGACGACCTAACGGTTGATGTATTTTTCTGAAATAACTGCTAATGGCTGTCTTACAACCAAAGACAATATATCGTAACCCTGCCTACACCCTACCCGCCATGTCTTGAAGATAGCGTCATAAATACCAACATTATGGCCAGCGGATGTGAGTCAAAGACAAGTAGAGCGGAACCATTGACAATGAGTACCACGATAAACAAACTCGTTTTGTTGGCAGTATGATCGATGCAGTTCATTGAAAGTTTTATCAATTTTGGTTAATTTATTTTAGTACCTAGTGTGTCTTTTTAGACTTTAAATTCTTTTCGCAATAGAGATCACATTTATTTATTTTTTTGTAAAAACCATTTAATGAGTTCTCCCACCCAGGGCAGGAACTGACTAAAATCCACAGTGTCCTTCAATAGCCCTTTACAATCCGGGGCCACGGTTACTCGATAGTCCCGCGACCCCGGCAGGCATTGGCCCTCTAAGGCCCTGTTATATTGCTGATAACTCTTTGAGGCGCGCGTGGAACACGCTCCGTTGACCCGGGATATTCCATCATCATCATCATCATCATCATCAGCCTATAATGTTCCCACTGCTGAGACACAGGTCTCTCTCTCTGTGACGGGAGTGGGCCATAATCCACTACGCGGCGAGCCCAGTGCGGGTTGGTAGATGTCACATGTCTTCGAATTTTTTGGTTCTAGGACATGCCGGTTTCCTCACGATGTTTTCGTTCACCGTTTTGAGAGCAGTAATGAAATAAATTACACAAATAATGCGCATGGCGGGGTTCGAACCCACGACCTACTACTCGTAAGTCGGGGCCGATACCACTGGACCACCACTGCTGCTGATATTTCATTCCCCTGAAACAATTTTCAAGCAGACAAAGCCTCTACCTACATCTAGTTAGTTATAATTTGAAAACATACCATAAATCTTGCAAAATATTCTGCTATTTCAGTCATAAAATATAGCATTAAAATACGAAACTCGAGTAAATCGAAACGATACACTGTTTTACATTAGCAATTTTACATTTTCGCATGGCTGCATATATTTATACCCAACCCCCCCTTTTCACCCCCTTGTGGTGAATATATAATAACTCATTCAACCCCCATCTGATGGTAATAGGAGCTTCACTCCCAGAATATGTATGGGGAATTTCTTTTGTAGTGGAAATATACGGGCTGGGAATTTGTGCGTGCACGATTGACTATTAGTACGTAATGGAGACCAAACAATGTAGTGCTTGCTTGATAATGCTGCCAGTATTCTGGGGTCTTTTGCACCAGAAATGTTCCGGTGTGTTTTTTTCGATAAGTACTAATTAATATTTTGTTTTTAAAAGAAGAATGTATGGAATTGTTTAAATCCAATCCAGTCACATTGAAAAGCGATCCGATAGTCCATGTGACTGGCTTCAAACAATTATTCCATACATGACAAACGAAAACCTGTCTGTCTGTTTGACAGTAACTTTTCAGTGTTTTTTGGGGTTCCGTACCTACCCAATAAAAAAAAAAAACTTGACCCTATCCGTCCGTTTGTCTCTAGACTGTTTCACAGGAACCGTGATAAACAATTGTTTTTTTTTTCACAAACTGTAAGTATTTATGTTGCCGCTCTAACAACTAATGCTAAAAACAAAATAAAATAATATTTAAGAGGGTTTCTATACAAAGCCATGATTTTTTGCCATTTTCATAGAACCTACATTTACATTCGAATATTTTCATTATTCATTTGGCAATCCCGTCCTAAACACCCGCCACGTATGTTTCCACAAGACTGCAATATCGCATGCATAGTGCATTAGTCAGTCAAAGAGCTCGATATGGGCAACGCTGTTCATAGTCCACAGACAGACGGCATAGTTTAGCATTCATGATAATACTTAAACGCTATAAAGAAATATTTAATTGACTACCATTTTGTGCCTGATCAAAACGGTCTCTTTAAAAATTGCTAAAAGTAATTCGTTTCGAGAATTTTTAGTAACATCATTAACAATTCTTTTATTATTCGTAAAATGGTTAAATGGACAAGCAGAATTGCATGTCATATTTGACCATAGACTTATAGCTCGACGTTTTTTAACGTGGTAAAATCATCTAAAGAGTCCTCCAACCCTAGGGAGGGACTGTCAGACTCATACTGACATGAATCTACGGTGACTCTTCAATAGTCCTTCACGTTCCAGGGTCACGGTTACCTGATGAGATGGTCCTGACCCCGGCAGACTTTGGCCCTCTAAGGCCCTGTCATATTAATGCTGACAGATTTTTGAGGCGCGCGTGGTCCATGATTGGACGGCGCGTCAACCATTACTTGCTGTCCGTACACAGTTGTAATTAACTAACAAAAAAAAACCGGCCAAGTGCGACTGGGACTCGCCCATGAAGGGTTACTACTTTGGAAGTGTCTCTCGCGCAATTAGTACAGCTTAAAAAAAAAAGTTAGTAACCTCAATATAATTTTTAAAGACCTATCCATAGATACACCATACACCATACCCACACGTATAGGTCTGGTGAAAAAAGTATTTGTAGGGGGAACCCCCAAAATTTGTTTTCTTTTTGTGTGAAAATCGGTTCATACAATACAACTATTTACCAAGTTTTCATAGGATAGCTTTAATACTCTCGAATAAAAGTGACTGTGACATACGGACGGACAGACAGACATGACGAATCTATGAGGGTTCCGTTTGGCTACGGAACCCAAAAAAATGATGGTCAAACCTCGACCACACCCCGACCTCAAGTCAAAATACTTACCTCATCGAAACCTAGTAAAAACTACTTGAGAAACTATTGAACTAAGTAATCAATAACTATCTTCAGTCTCTCAACTTAAGTACCGTAACCCCAATCATGGAAGATTAAATTTACCAAATACCAGCTTGAACTGTTTATACCCTTGTCACGAAGACTGTTTGACGAGATTTAGATTAATTATTACTTCAGTTAAGCTGAGATTAACTTAACTGGGCTTGTGTGATAATGATTGGCTGAGACTTGATCCTGTCAAAAAGTAAATACTCATATCTGTTCCAGTTCCAAATAAGTCTGGTATTTTGTAACAGGGTTTTTGGAACAGTTCCAAAATACCTGTTATAAAATAACAGACTTATTCCAAATTATGTTTTTTTTTTCAAATACGTTTGTTTATAGTAAGCGTGAACTATCAAAGTGTTCCTAGAGTTCGTAAAATAAATTCGACCTTACACTAACCGACAATTATTGATGTTTTAGTTAGAAATTCTGGGTCGTTCCAAATACCCCCAAAAATCCAAATATCCCCGTTTTACTGTACGATAAAAGAACAGTTCTTAAAAAGAAGACATACTAAGTTGTTCTCACTAAAGATGTGTGTATCGGATCACAGTAACAGGAACAAAGATAGAGCCTGCTCTTCTACACTACTCGCGAACTTGCCTCGACGAAGTACTCGTCGAAGTTGATCGAAGTCCCGAAGTATGTGACTACACACTCGTGCAACTTCGCGAGGAGCTCATTGTGCTTTGAATCGGTCGCAAAAACCGACAACAAATGGTAGTGCCCGAAGCGAGCCGAAGTTGCACGAAACGAAGCGAAGTGCCCTTTTAAACTATCGTATTCGGTTAACATCGACCAACTTCGCGAGTAGTGTAGAGCAGGCATAATAATTATCTTCTTATTCAATGTAGATACTTCCATACATTTTGTTCAGAACTAGAGCTAAGCTCCCATGTTACAAAAAGAAATACTCTATAATAAATACCAGGGTAACCGAAAGAACAGGGTAGGGTTTTAGCCAGTTTTGAGTTTAGGCTTTTAGGGAATTTGCCATTTTGAGAATTTGTCCTTTTGCTACTCGTTTGCCATTTTGCAAATAAGTGTTTTTGCGCCTCAACCAATGAGCAATGAGATAGCTACTTTATTACTTGATATGTAACCTAAATATAACTTGTAGAAGTGCACCCATTCGTACACATTCTGAAAACTACTTCAGAGACACGTGACGTCACATTACGTCCTGAAACCAACGTAAATCTACATAAACACGACGTGGTGACGTAAACTTAGCACTTGGATATTAAAGTTAGAGCATTGTGGTGAGTTGCGCCTGTGCCTGTACTGTTGGATAATGTGTGTTTTGCCCTGACTTATGTAATAATAATAATTATTATTTCACAACTATCACACAACTCCATCTAGTTCCAAGCTAAGCAGAGCTTGTGTTATGGGTACTAGACAACTGATAAACATACTTATATATTTCTAAATACATACATATTATAGATGAATTACACCCAGACACAACAAATGATCATGCTCATCACACAAACATTTACAAATATATAAGAATGTTTATCAGTTGTCTAGTACCCATAACACAAGCTCTCCTTAGCTTGGGACTAGATGGCGTTGCGTGATATTTTTTTAAAATACTCTTACTGACGCGATGATCGACTGAAAAGGTTTTCAATTTAATTGCATAAATAATTACTCGTATTTAATATGTAAGTTCGCTAACTTGTGAAATATTAATACTATACTATACATAGTGTGTAACTGTACACCTTATTACCTCTTTAGATACAATAAAATAATTAAAAAAAAAGTTACACATTTATTATTTTTTTATACTCTTACTGACGCGATGACTGAACATATTTATTTATGCAGTTAACTCCTTATTTCGCTGTCTGTCTAAATATTAGTACAACATACACCTTATCTACCTCTTAAGATACAAAATACGACGTCACATTACGTCCTGAAACGTAAATCTGCATGAACACGACGAGATGACAGCTCTGGCATAATATTCAGAAACTTGCCACAACTGAACGTAAACTTGGTTCTCGGATATTAAAGTTGGGAGGAACTATTGCAAATCGTGCCGGCGAGTGTACGTGCACGGTTCATATGATTGTTTGGATTCAATACTAGGTTCTGTAATATCTAGTTTATTTGGTATTCTTACCGTGTTACCATATAAACTTAATAACATCTGTTGAGCACTTGTCTAAAAAAATGTCAGATTATGACGTTGAAATAAGGTGCGTTTTGCACCTTATTTTGCAGTCACACTTGTTTTAGACAAGTGATCAACAGTAGCAGGCTAAATAATTAGTCTCACAGGCCGGGTTGAGCCACGCTTGCAAGGTTGGCCTGTGATGACATCTGTCATAGCGAGTTTCCCCCGTGCCTCGGAAAGCACGTAAAGCCGTTGGTCCCGGCTGTCATTTGTAGATCTTTGGACTTGTTTTGTTCTGTCTCCTGCTTGCATGGAGGGAAGTGGAAACATATTTTTCCTACTCCTCCACTGTTCTTTCCTGATTAATTTCGTTGCAGGATCCAAGACAGGTAAATTCATTCTCCGGGACACATCGAGCTTCATTGTCTCGGCGCTTTTCTGGTGATTGCCGCTGTTGATTCTGGATTTCAGGAGTTGCAGTGGTTTGGGAATAGTGTGGTGGGTTTGTCCCAATAAAAAATCTTTGTACAATCGTTACTGTTAGTCAAAAGCTCATAAGTCCGACAACCAGTCTTGCTATGGGGGTATCGTATTACCCAGTTACTGGGTTGTGGAGGTTCGATAGGCAGTCGCTCCATGTAAAATACTGAAGCGGGCGAAGCCGCCGGCAAAAGCTCGTCGCTAAATAAAAAAATGAAATAAGAAAAAATATAATACTCTTATGACTTATTTACTTTAGGCCTGTTTTATATGGCCTGAAGGAAGGCAATGTGTATAACAAGTACAATTCGCTAGGTAAATGTTCTAAGTAATGAGGGTACTACGGGTACTACACCCTTTCACCAATCCAGGCTCGGTCTGGACTGTACCAACGAAAAAAATATAGGAGGTGTAATAAAAACTAGCAATATTATTATCTACATCATAAGGCGCTCCCCTCACCGGGAGCATTCGCGTGTAAACTCATCTATAGGCTGATGATGATGATGATGAGTTTACACGCGAATGTGTAAACTCATCATCATCATCATCAGCCTATAATGTTCCCACTGCTGTGACACAGGCCTCCTCTCTGTGAGAGGGAGTGGGCAATAATCCACCACGCGGGCCCAGTGCGGGTTGGTAGATGTCACATGTCTTTGAATTTTTGGTTCTAGGACATGCCGGTTTCATCACGATGTTTTCCTTCACCGTTTTGAGAGCAGTGGTGATGAAATAAATAACACAAAGTAATGCGCTTGGCGGGGTTCGAACCCACGATCTACAACTCGTAAATTGGGACCGATACCACAGGGCCACCACTGCTCTGAAGAAACTAGCTATAACAAATGGTCACCCATCCACAGACCGACCTCGGCAAGCGCGGCTTTACCTTGAATATCAAACAGTTCGTTGTTGAAATTGATCACGTAACGTCAGAAACTGTAACATAACTAACGCCAAGTTATACAATAGCAAAATAACCTAAGGGTAACTTATAAGTTAATGTAAACTTTAGTTACATCACTACATGTTAACTTAACCGTCCGTTCGCGAACGGTTCAGGAAATTAACTGCAGTTTAGAGCTCAAAGTTCTACGTTTACACTTAACTGTTTAAACTGTTGTGGGGGCTCGGTGGGGAATATTTGATTTTGGAGGATCTCGTGGGTAAATAATAACAGTACGGTTGATGGAGGAGGCGGAATACGTGTGGGAGAGGTCATCCTCCATGGTCCATGGTTGGACAGCGAATCGCCCAATCCAAAGACAGACCTAGACAAGCTTTACGTCGCGGGACTAACGAGTAACCAAGGCCCTGGGACGTAAAGCGCTATTGAAGGACATTGTGGATTTTAGTCAGTAGAAGTCTGACAGTCCCTACTGCGCTGCCCTGGGTGGGGGACTCAATCGATGATTAAAGCAAGTAAAACAACGTCCCATTAGGATACAAAATAAAAATCATAATTATTTTGATGACGTAAAACTACACTTACCGCAGTCAATTCTCGGATGGGTGGCCGTATATGCCGATTGTCACTCAAGTAACAATAACACTAAAACAAAACAAAGAAAATCAACCCAACATTGGAAATTCAACCCAAATGCTTCAAGGTTAACGTTCAATTTCCCCCAACTCGTAGTAAAGACAATAAAATGCTTAAACGGCAGTTCGGTCACGAAGCTTCACGGTTGCAACATAACCTCTCGTCCGCGAAGTAGGTTAAACATTGTTATCAAGGTATGAGTCATGCGTGAGAAAGCATGCATTTCTGAACTTGTACATTTTACCATTAGAATCAATTTCAAACAAAAGCATTTATTTCTGGAAGTCACGGTTAGCGCAGTGGGTGAGCGATCGTCTGACGCGCAGCGCGTCGCGGGGACCCCATACTACCTCAAATGGCTTAGCAGAAACCTGTGATACGTCGAAAATACTACGGCATTAATTTTGAAATAAATATATGGTAAAGTTGAGGATTAATGTTAGGTCTTATGTTTGGCGAAAACATGATTCCATAAAATTTTCTCGATAGAAAAAAGTCCCAAAGTTACCTCTAAATTGAACAATAAAACGCTGGCAATCAGAAAATACTTAAAATTAGATCATGAAACTTTTTATACTAACTGAACTAACTATAAAGCAGGTCTTATGTTATTTACTTTTTTGAGTTTTCTTTTTTTTCGCCGTAAAATAAATAGATTTGCGTGTAGACGGCTAAAAGAAAGAGCAAGCAATAGTGCGTGGTACGTGCAAGTGCGAGCGAGTAAAAGTATACTGAAGTACTATAGACCCTTAAATATTTGTATGATCTGCAAGTAGGTAGCTGTTCCGGGTCTGGGTCTTTGTGTGTCTTGTTGTGTGTATGTGACTTTCTATATTCGTAAACTCACCTACGTAACAGGAAAAATTCCTAGTAAAAAAAAGTAAAAATACGTGTGGTACTGGGGGGCTGCCGCGGTAAAGCAATTGCATAACAGTTTTTATCAAGTTATGCGAGTTTTGGTCAGTCACGTCAGTCAAGTGAAACGTCAAAAAAACAAACACCGTACCGAAGACAACTGAACTGAAACGACGTTAGACGATGCGGGGTGTTAGGTTTATTTGCGTTACGGAATTTTCTGATTCCGTCGCCGCGCTGAGAGCCCGCGATATGAAGCTATGTAATAGCTTAAAAAAATATGTATAGAGTTTGGTATTTACCTTGTAACATTATTTGAAACAGTGTTCAACAACTGAAGAGCAAATTTTAATTACAAAAGTTTCGATACATCATGTTTGTAAAGGATCTATCGTGTTTTGAAATCTAGATTGACTTCCATCTAGATTTCCAAACTTGATAGGACCTTTCTCTTCTCCTGGCTAAGGCTGTTGTCCCAACGCTAGCGGAGGAGCGATTTACTTAGACCGCTGTTAAGAGGAAACACCACGGCCGTTTTTCCATACAAACGTAGTCCCCTGTTTTCTCCCTGGATAATGTCAGTAAAGCAATATTTTTTTTACAAAAAATCTATGACCACTATTGGTATGTCTCTATGTTTTCCTTTTTTCCATAAATTAATTATTAAAAGAGATATGAACATCCAAAATCCAAAAAAGGCCGAATTTTCCACTGTGTTCAAATATCCAGAAAACAAATTTGTCGAGATTATATAAAAAAAGGAAAACTTAGAAACACGTCCTTTATTTTTTAAAGAAAAAAGTAGTGGAATCGATTAAGTTTTGGAGGAGTTATTAGGGGACTATGAATCGTTGATTTTGTGGCATTTAATATATTATGGTATTTTCGGTCCAAGCTACAGCTGTTGTCTCTAACGCGCTCTGTAACTCTGTTGTGGGCACTGCGCGACAGCAATAGATTTTACGAATACCTATTTTTCAATTCTCCAGCCCTTGGTGTTTCCTCTTAAACCCGCGATTATTCTTGCTGCGGTATGTTTTGTACGTTCAACGAATGCTTGTTAAAATGTTCTTATCATCGGTGATTTGGTCGATCTAGAAAACCAAAGGCATTTCATGTAACTAAAAGAGAAAATAGGTTTGCTCTTGGCCTCAATCTATCCCAAAGGCAAAGAAGAGACTTAAGATGGAGCGAGCTCACACCGAAAAAGCTGAAACTCCTGAACATCCATGAAACACAGTAGACTGTTTGTTGTCATTGAGCGACAATATCTATTAATAAAGATAGTAATCGCTACCAGCGACAAAACAAATTGAATTACACACTCACTGCTATACAATATATACGTATACAACTCGATTCCAATTGCTCCCTTTATTGGCTTCTTGCTAATCGCTGCCTAAATCGTTGTGCGACAAGATCTATCAAAGATTAAAATCGCTACTAGCGACAAAACAAATTGAAAATATTACACACTCGGTTTCCAGTTGATCTTTGTACTTGCTACACGCTAATCCCCGCCTGTAACAACAACAGCCTAACTTATCCCTGAACTACAAGATTTCTAAATACTCGCTACCAGCAACAAAATTACACTCGCTACTCGCTAATCGCCGGCAGTAACACAACTGCCTAACAATCGCTGAGCGACAAGATTGCCAAATACTCGCTATCAGTGACAAAACTACACACTCGCTACTCGCTACTCGCCGTCAGTAACAACAACAGCCTAACTTATCGCTGAGCGACAAGATTGTCAAATACTCGCTATCAGTGACAAAACTACAAACTCGCTGCTCGCTAATAGCCGTAAGTAACACAACTGCCTAACTTATCCCTGAGCGACAAAATTGTCAAATACTCGCTACCAATAACAAAGCTATACTCTCGCTACTCGCTACTCGCCGTCAGTAACAACAACAGCCTAACTAATCCCTGAGCGACAAGATTGTGGAATACTCGCTATCAGTGACAAAATTACACTCTCGCTACTCGCCGTCAGTGGGACAACTGCCTGCCGCCATCAGTATTTGATCAAAAGGCGTGTGTTACTTACGCGTTGTACTCAGTACGTCACGTCGCTGTACCAGTTACTTGTACCACATAGCACAGACATTGGAAGCCGCGAACATTCCGTTAGGTGTGAATGTCCAATGTTGTACGGTACGGGAATTTTGTACATATATCCCAAAATCGACGAAGATACAGCTTGGCCAGAACGTCTTGAAACGGAACTAATGTTTTTGTTTGCTGATTATGAATTTTTTTTATATTTGATGTAAACTAAGAACGTAGGTTTGTTAGATTTATTATTGTGCCATAAAACTAACGAAATAAGTAAAAAAAAAACAGCAACAGAGTAGTAGCGAGAGCACAGTGGCGTCTTCCAGTTTTCTACTCTAAGGGTGCTCCGTGCTTAAGACCGAAACAGAAAGCATAATGCGATAGCACGCGGTGGAATCCTCGACGCGGCCGCGTGCTATCGCATTGTCTCGATAGCACGCGGCAATCGGCGATCGGTCTAGCAAATGGCAGTTCTAAGCGACAGAAAGAGAAAGGGCGACGGAAAAAGCCGATTCCGCGTTCATGGAACTCAAATGGAGTTGGACAGGACACCTGGCAAGGCGCGGTCACGGTAGGTGGAGTAAAGCTGTGACCAGTGGCGGCCTTAGGGGGGGGCGAATAGGGCACCCGCCCGGGGCCTCGCGCTTGCAGGGGGCCTCGCGCAACAAAACAAGAAAAAGAAAAAACTAGTAATTTTATTAATTAAAAACTTTTGATTTTGATTAATTTATTAATTAGTTTCAATTTAATCATAACGGCAAAATTAAAAAAAAATAGTTTTAGAAAAATCAAACATCTATTTTTTTTTCATTTATCTCAGTGTTGGTTAATTTTGTAAATATTTATTTAGTCGATAATTTTGTCGCCTGAACGTACGGCTAGTTTAGGTTAAATCCGGTAGTTCAGACTTTTTTATGATGTTGGCTCAATCAGTGACGTAGCGAGACCGAATATTGAAGGGGGCAAGACGCATTTGCGAGGCCCTTTTCTTGATGAAAAATATCGCGCGGATTTCTGTTTTAGGTCGTGTGGACACCGTGCGAGGCCTCCTTTTTTTTTTGATGACTTGATGATAAGATTGATTTGCGAGGCCTCTTTGCCTCTTTTTGTTCACAGTTAGAAATAAAAAGTAAACAAGTTATCATGCAACTACGGGGCCTCGCGCGAGAAGCGGAATTGCTAGGCCTAAATATAATCGTCGGCGCCATCAGCTTTGGCTGTATGAGTTCTCAGTTAGAAATAGTAGTAGAAGTTAAATTATACTGCTTTACTGAGTGGTAATAAAGTTGACATTGCCGTTGTCAATTTTATTTTATTTTATTAAATCTTTAAGCGCGAGGCCCCATCATGTGCGAGGCTAGCTAGGGTCTGCTAAGCCCGCGCCTAGCTACGCTACTGGGCCCAAATAATAATCAAAGTTTGAGACCTCAAACACCGAACGCTACTTAGTAAAAAAAAAATAAAAAAAAACCTCGAAAATTTCGTTCTGTTTTGAAAATTTGGCGTTTATGACCGTAAAGGACTAGTTGTTGATAATAACTTCTCAGAACGGTTTCAAAGGATGCCTTTTGCTACAATATGAGAACCGATTTATATCTATAGACCCAGTAGTTTTAGAGTTGAGCTCGACGGAAGTTTCGGGAGGTTCCTGTGTCTGATAGGAAGGGAAGAAACGCCCGGGTGTCATCTCTGCGAAGATCGTCCGGAGGACACAGTAGAGCATACGGTGCAAGACTGCCCCGCTTGGGCAGAGCACCGACGAGTCCTCACGGTGGCGATAGGCGGAGACCTCTCGCGCCCGGCATTGGTTGCGGCCATGCTGCGGGGCGAGACGGAGTGGGAAGCGGTCGCCTCCTGCGAAGCAGTAATGCTCGTGAAGGAGGAGGCGGGCCGTGAGAGAGGGAGGACAGCGTCCTCCCTCCGCCCCAACCGCAGTTGAAGACGCCCGCGGCGTCGGACGTCGGCAGAAGATCTCCGGCCACCGTAGGCGCGGGCATGCTGACAGCGAGTTAAGGGCAACTCGCTGTCTGCCCATGGACCATGCCCGGGTCGACGGCGCGTCGTGTTCCACACGCGCCTCAAAGGGCCATATCCTGCCGGGGTCGCTGGATTTATTTTCTCACCGTGACCCCGGAACATAAAGAGCTATTGAAGGACACCGTGGATTTTAGTCGGTACAAGTCAGACAGTCCCTCCCGCCCTGCCCGGGGTGGGAGGACTCATTTGATGATTTTACCATGCTAAAAAAAAGGGGCACAAATTCACGCCATTAAAAACCACAGTGGTTTAACCGTAGTGCGGCCTAAACCCCTTCAAAGTAATTAAATTGGAAAACATTCCAACTGAAGACATGATATCAGATGCCTCTTTCACATTTGTTGTAAAAAAACGTTGATTTCAGATACTTTTGAAAAGCGCTAACTCGGAAGCTTTTGGGTTTACAGAAACCCTTTTAGTCTCATATTGTAGTTTTATTCTACTTCAAAAAAACGTCGTGCTTAAGTTTCATCAATGTAGTAAACTAAGGGTCGATTTATACTAGCGCAGAGTCGAAGCGCATCGAAGCGTTTTTTTAAAACTGAACATAGCAATTTCAACCTTAACTCCACAGCGTAACGCATACATTACTTCTAAGATTTTCACGATTCACGATCAGCGTTGTTCACGCGCTGACGCGCGAATTCTGAAGAATACGCGCGACTTTTTAAAATCTTAGAAGTAAATGTGCGTTACGCTGTGGAGTTAAGGCGAGCTTCTAGTAATGTTTAAGATTTTCAAACGTCTGAAAGTCTCATTAACAATGATATTTTTAATAAATAAAAATCATAATATTAAAGTTGAACATATCCTCGAGTGAATGGTAAAGATAGAAACACGAATTGGAATAATTGGCTCGATACAAAAAAAATTCAAAGTTCGGTCTATGCTTTTTATTTTTTGGACTTTATGGCATAACTACTAGAAGTTATTGAAAGGATGTTGTTTTAAATTGTAGAAAATACTAGTAACTAAATTCTGTAAAGACAGTTTTTCAATTAATAACAATTTTAATTCATAAAAAGACGTCAATATGTTTGGGCACATACGCCGTTTTATTCTGAGCTCACATTCACTATCGTCCTCTCATCTTTTGCCTTTTACAAGTAGTGTCATCACTTTCGTTCCTTGACGAATCAGTCAGCCAGCGTGGCTCTTACAGGCTAGACCTGTGTCACTTTTTTTCAGATCGCGGCTGTCAGATTTTCGTAATAATAAAATTGGTAATGGATAAAAAGATCGAGAAAATACAAACGAATGATACGTAGGCTTATAGATTATTCAAAACTATGTTTCGATGTGTTCAATGGGACGTGATTGTAAACGGACATGACTGTAAATAAGTCACGTAAACTTTCTTTTTTCAATAACAAATTATTTTCATTAATAAATCAAGAATAAAATAAACCAAACTTACTGAAAATCATCGCAGGAAATTCCTGACGACCCTTACAGAGCAAACAAGGGAAATGTTAGAATACGTATGATTCTATACATTACGAATTGTTCCTATCAATATAATAAATTACTCACAGTGATATTATATCAATGCTTTCGTGATATCGTACTATTGTTGTCGGATGGTTCCTCTGTGTCCATCCCCCTCCCATCTAATATTTATGCATCTAAATACAATTTCACATGAACTAATGATAAATGCACTGATTTGCAGTCAACAATTTGAGATAGTATGTAACTGAAAATAACTTCTAATCGTATCAAACTGCGATATATGATAAGAAGCACTTCACTTTTATTATTATTTATTTAGTTTCGTCACAGATTTTAACAATTTCGAAGAAACAGGAATAAAATAAATTAAATGAAAACTGCTGTTGTCATTTTGAATACTTCAAAATTACTTGTCAACTACAAATAAGGCATAGCACCCACCACCCTGTTAAATATCGCCTATAGTATAATGCTGCGACTGTGATGAAAAATTGGTGATCATTGCTGTCTCACCGCGTGTTCGGTACAAGTTGCTTCTCGCTCTATTGATTGCTTTGGAGTATAAAAGATCAGTACTGGGCTCATGCTTTTGGAGTCGATAGATAATATCTCTAAAGGTTTCATTTATCAGAAAAGTCATATTAAAACCTTGTCCCAAAAAAATACTGTGGATAAGATATTATAGAATGAAGATTTATTTATAAAGAGGTTCTGACATTAAACTGTTCTACTATACCTGTACCTCATATAAGTAAAAAACTACTAAATCCACGCCGCTGCTCGACTAATGTCCATTTTACGCGGCGCTTGTGTCTGTCATTACATCGAAATGCATCAAAAATTAGTACAAACACCAGATGGTGGAGGACAGGGCGTCAAGCATCCTTAGCCTTCCACTCTCGAACATATAAAGATATCACGCAACCAGCTTTGTGAACGCACGATAGTAAAAGGAGCGTGTGTTTGGGGCTTTTTTAGCGTGGTAAAATAATCGAATGAGTCCTCCTACCCAGAGCAGGCTGGGAGGGACTGTCAGACTCGGAATACTTAGTAAAATCTACGATTTATTTCAATAGCCCTTTACGTTCTGGGGTCACGGTTGTTAGCTTTTCTTTGTAAACCGAATCTTGTTGATAAGGTACAGAGTATTTTGTAGGAAAATGTTTTGTTATTAATTTAATTATTTGAGATTATTTACAACCAACTTCCGGTCGACCAGAGCAATGATGTCCGGAAGTTGCTTGTAACGCCATCTATTTGAATACTTAATATTATTTCCGGAAGTTGCTAGCAGCGCCACCTATTTGTATTTTTGTTTGAATATTTAATATTCCTACCGGAAGTTGCTCGCAACGCCACCTATTTGTATTTTTAGTTTAAATGTTAAATATTAATTCCGGAAGTTGCTAGCAGCGCCACCTATTTGTATTTTTGTTTGAATATTTAATATTATTTCCGGAAGTTGCTCGCAACGCCACCTATTTGTAGTTTTTGATGAAAGTAAGGTTTATAAATCGACGTCTGTGCATTTTACAAGTTAGTTCTGTGAAGAATAAAGAGTTTAAACGTACGTTGCTCGTTTTCATGTGCCTGTCCCTGCTGCTTTCGTATATCAGAAGTGGGATAATACCGTGAGTGCTACTTTTTTTTTTTTTTTTTTTAAATACCGTGTCTTGTATAAGTATTTAGACATTATTGCAAACAGTGCTTTTGTGGTGAACTGTGAGGTGTGTATTTGTGCTCATCATGCCTAAACGCAATCGTGGTGCCAGTAGTGACTCTTCATCAAGTGAAACAAGTGAATATTCGTCCAGTGAAAGACATTTGAGACGACGAAAGGATAAAACACATTCAAATTATAATAGTCGCAAACATACCCACAAAAGAAAAAAAAAATCCAGAAGAACACGCCGCTCGAGGGAAACCAGCAGGTTGTGTGAAACTCCAATACGACGACCTAGAAGCGAGGTTGCTTCAGCAGCGGTTGAAGATTGCTATGGTGTTCCTCAACCAGGAGCCGCAGAAGAAAATAGGAGCTCTGCGGTAGAAGCTGAACGAGAGGCAGTGCCAGGATCTTCGGGGACAGTTCCAGATGGAGGTTTGGAAAACAACCCACTTAATTTAAATTTACCTGTCAATTTGCATGATTTAGTGAGCTTTATTTCTTCTCGTGTGAAACCTGATTATTCTTTTAATTCGGCATTAAAATGTGATAAAAACATAATACCTGAATTTGACCCGTCCATTAAAAATCAAAGAATTGATACCTGGTTATCTAAAGTCGACGAATGTGCTCATATTTATGGTTGGTCGGATCAGCAAACGACCCATTTTGCTTTGCCACGTTTGGTAGGTCATGCCAAAAAATGGTATGAGGGACTTAAAACTATAAAATTCACATGGTTAGAATGGCAAAACAATTTAAAACGTGCGTTTCCTTCTGACACGAATTATGGTGCTTTGTTATTTGAAATGCTAGAAAAGAAATATAAAATAGGTGATTCTCTCGATGACTACTATTATGATAAAATGATTTTATTGAATGCGTGTGACATATCAGGCAAGAAAGCGGTTGATTGTATAGTTTACGGTCTTGAAGACCGCACTATTAGAGCAGGAGCATCTTCAGCTCGTTTTGTTGAGCCTGAAGATTTGTTAAAATATCTTAAAGATATGTGTCGTGATCAAAGAGAGCCTAAAAATAAAGTGCCAAATAATTCCACCATCACTTGTAATATTTGTAATAAAAGTGGTCATCGTGCAAATCAGTGTAGGCAGGCAAACAATACACCTTCAGTATGCTTCAATTGTAAACAATCTGGCCATAGAGTTTCACAGTGTTCAAAACCCATTATTAAGTGCGAAACTTGTAAAAAGTTTGGGCATAAAACTGAGGACTGTTTTTCAAATAAAAGTAAAGAACAAAATAATAATCAACTTAAGCGGGTTCTAATGACTACAACTATAGATAGGGACAGTACACAGAAAAAATATTACAAAAATGCTTCAATTAATAATAATCCTAATCAAGTTCAATGTTTTATAGACTTCGGAAGCCAGTGCACACTTATTAGAGATTTTTTAGCTTATCAGTATAATTTAATAATAAGCGAGACTTCTTTACCTATCATTAAAGGGGTAGGGGAAACCAACATTGTACCTATTGGTAAAGCTGAAATATTATTGGCTATAGATGGAGTTGAAGCTACAGTAACTGCTTACGTAGTTGCATCCAACCAGTTACATATACCCTTATTAGTTGGACAAAATTTTACAGAACTACCAGATATTTTAGTTATAAAGACTAATAATAGTCTAGACATTATTAAACGAGACAATTTATGTCGTGAATTGCCTGGTATTGAACATGAAAATAATAGTAATATCAAACTATATGTTTGCAAGGACTACACTGTCACGAGCACTAATTCAATTAAATGTTACACCCCTACAGTGGAGGATCTTGTGGTATTTGTCTTGGGTAGCTACCGCAACCACAATAATTGTCAGTATTGGGTTAAAGAAGGTGTTTATAAGATAAAGGAGAACTGCTGTGAAATTCCTTTAATTATTTTAAATGACACAACGTTGAATTTAAAAAAGGATATGCTACTGGTTAGAGCGTATAAAGTTGGTTATGATAAAAATATCAAAGAATTAAATTGTTTTACAGTACAGACAGATTACAGTCCAATTGAAGCTAGTGATATTAACGTCAATACGGAATTAACAAAAGAAGAAATTGCTAAAGTGAAAAGGTTAATATCAAAATATAGAACAAGTTTTGCACAAAATCTTTCAGAACTGGGTTTCACTAATGTAGCAGAAATGGAAATTAAATTAACTGATGACACCCCTGTTGTGTATAGGCCATATAGGTTGAGTTTTAAAGAAAGGGAGATAGTACGAGAAATGGTTAGGGAGCTGTTAGTACACGATATTATCGAGGAGTCTTCATCAAATTACGCTTGTCCTATCATACTCGTATCAAAGAAAACTGGGGGACATCGCTTGTGTGTGGATTACAGAACTTTGAATGGTCGAACTGTTAAGGACCACTTTCCATTACCTTTAATAGAGGATCAGTTGGACCAGTTGAGTGGCTGTAAGTTCTTTACAACTCTCGATTTAATGAGTGGGTATTATCAGGTTCCTATAAAAAGGGAAAGCAGGCATATCACTGCGTTTGTTACGCCAGATGGCTTGTATCAATTTAAGAGGATGCCTTTTGGATTGGCTAATGCTCCCTCTGTTTTCCAGAGGACTATGAATCAGGCCCTTGGATTAAATTTTACTCAAGGTACTACTAAAATTGTGCCTGAAAAACCTGCGATTGCTTATATGGATGACCTGATAATACCCTCTAGAAGCTTCGAAGAAGGCATTCAAAAATTAGAGAGAACTTTTCAGCTGCTTAGTGAAGCCAACTTAACTTTAAATATACAGAAATGTTATTTCTTTCAAACTTCGATTGATTACTTGGGGTACGAAATAACAAACGAAGGGGTCAAACCAGGTCGAATTAAAATTGAAGCTGTAGAAAACTTTCCCACACCGCGAAACGTACATGAAGTCAGACAATTTATCGGATTGGCTAGTTATTTTCGCAAATTCATTGAAAAGTTTTCAATTATAGCGAGGCCACTAACTGATCTTACAAGAAAAAACTGTCCATGGAGATGGGACGGTGATCAGATTTTGGCTTTTCAGTCTCTTAAAGATAAATTAATAAAACGCCCATTGTTAGCTTTATATAATCCAAATTATATCACTGAATTGCACACTGATGCAAGTAAGATAGGACTGGCAGGCATACTCTTGCAGAAAGAAGACAGTCATGCTCCTTTTAGGCCAGTTGCCTACTTTAGTCGAAAAACTACTATTGATGAACAAAAGTTTCACGCGTATGATTTAGAAACATTAGCAGTAGTTACTTCACTTCAACGTTTTCGTGTGTATTTACTAGGATTGAAATTCACAATTGTCACAGACTGTAATGCCTTAAGATCAACTTTTTCCAAACGGGATATTCTTCCAAGAATAGCGAGATGGTGGTTGGCTTTGCAGGAATATGACTGTGACATCATTTATCGCCCCAACCATAGTATGACTCACGTGGACGCGTTGAGTAGAAACCCCCATGAAAGTCATGAAATAAATAATGAAGTAGATTCGTTAAGAGTTCTGAATATAACACAAGACGATTGGTTACTTAGTGTTCAATTAACAGATCCTAAAATCGGTTTTATTAAAGATGTATTAAATGATCCAAAGTACGAAGAGATTATTGATATCAAACAAAATTTTGTTATTCAGCGCAACCGGCTATTTAGAAAAGTAAACGAGGAATTAAAATGGGTAGTTCCAAGGGGGGCCAGATGGCAAATATGTAAGCAGAATCATGACGAAATCGGTCATTTTTCAGTTGATAAAACTTTATCTAAAATTCGGAAAGATTTCTGGTTCCCAAAGATGAAAAAGTTTATTACAAAATATGTTAGATCTTGTTTACACTGTGCCTATGGTAAATTGCCTGCGGGAAAAAAGGAAGGCTTTTTACATCCAATAACAAAAAATGAAGTTCCCTTTGAGACAGTTCATATAGATCATCTGGGCCCCTTTGTGAAAAGTTCGAGGGGTAATGCTTATTTACTTGTAATTGTAGACGGGTTTACCAAATTCTGTATTTTAAAACCACTACGTAACCTAAGATCAAGTCTAACTATTAGAGCATTGGACGATGTTTTTACAACATTTGGCTACCCAAAGCGTTTAATTTCCGATCAAGGCACTTCCTTTACCTCCGATGAGTTTCAAAAGTTTTGCGAGAAAAATCACGTTAAGCACGTTTTAAACGCTGTCGCTTCACCTCGAGCCAATGGCCAGGTGGAGCGCTATAATCGAACTGTGTTAGGCGCGTTAACTGCATATACCGACAAATTAGGCGAGACCAAATGGGATTCAGAGCTAGGCAATATTCAGTGGGGGCTAAATAATACCCTAAATAAAGGTATAGGAAAAACTCCATCAGAAGCTCTGTTTGGTCGCAATTTAATACATAGTAGTGAAAATATTATGAATGAACTATTTATAGACACAAGACCGGTGGATAAGGATATGAATGAAATAAGAACTGAAGTTAGCGATCACATAGCAAAAGATCAATGCAAACAGAAAGATAGATTTGATAAGACGCGTAAAGAAGCAAAAGTGTATGCAATAGGGGATTTAGTAAAAATTCAGAAACAGATAGGCCATAACGAAGGTCAAAGTAAAAAGCTATTGCCTGTGTACTCGGGTCCTTACAGAGTCTCAAAAGTTTTAGATAACGATAGGTATGAAGTTTCAAGCATACCAGGTTCTAATATTGGCAAAAAGCGGTATTGTAATGTTTGGGCGGTTGATCAGATACAGCCATGGATTAGCACAAGTATTAACGAAATAAGTTCGGGATCTGATTCTGAAAAGGAATGATCAAGTTGTTCGCTAAGTGATAAGTGAAAGACACATTTTGTTATTAAGTATGTAATTGGCGACAAATTGAATAACTAGAAATTGTGAAAAAAAATCATTAAGGACGACAGCGCTCCACGATTTAAATTTCTTCATAAATATTGTTGAACTGAAAAAAAAAATGTAAATTAATAATTTGAAGTGTGATTGAAAATGAAGGGGGAATGCAAATTAAATAATTATGATGTGGATTGTGAGTAGAAAATATGAGATGAATACAGATAGAATGTAATAATAAAGTTTAAAAAGAAATAGTAAAAAGTTATACTTACCATAGAATTGTTGATTACGAGATGGAAGTCGTGGGGTGGCTGGCTGGACAAATGAAGTGGTCCAGGGCCAGTGAAGTCCCACGATGCATCTCCCACTTACAAGCGTTGCCATTTATTGGAAGCCGTACAGTGGCTAACAAGTGAGAGAGCTTGTCCAGTGAAGCTTACGGTGCAATGTATGGTATGCGCAGATTGTGATGTCAATCATTGGAAGTCGTACAGTGACTGGAAAGTGAGAGAGCTGACCAGTGAAGCTTGCGGTGCAATGTGTGGCATGTGCAGAATATGGTTTTTGATAACTATTGTTGTACCTTAATATGAATCGCCCATTGGAAGTCGTATAGCGGCTGAGAAGTGAGAGAGCTTGCCCAGTGACGCTTGCGGTGCAATGTGTGGCATAAATACAGAAAGTGATATGAGTTGCTCATTGGAAGTCGTACGGTGGCTGACAGGTGAGAGTACTTGATCAGTGAAGCCTACGATGCAATGAGACGGACGTAAATTATTTTGAAAAAATTATAAATATGAAAATGTGATTATGTAAAGTGGCAAAGTGGCTGGATATAATTATTGTATCATTTATTTTAAGAACATTGTTATCTGATGCTCTATTTAGATATGTATACCGTAATTTCGATTGAACACGCAGGTACCAAAATATTTATTGTATAATTTATAGTTTGAGGACAAACTAGATGTCAGGAAGGCCGAATGTTAGCTTTTCTTTGTAAACCGAATCTTGTTGATAAGGTACAGAGTATTTTGTAGGAAAATGTTTTGTTATTAATTTAATTATTTGAGATTATTTACAACCAACTTCCGGTCGACCAGAGCAATGATGTCCGGAAGTTGCTTGTAACGCCATCTATTTGAATACTTAATATTATTTCCGGAAGTTGCTAGCAGCGCCACCTATTTGTATTTTTGTTTGAATATTTAATATTCCTACCGGAAGTTGCTCGCAACGCCACCTATTTGTATTTTTAGTTTAAATGTTAAATATTAATTCCGGAAGTTGCTAGCAGCGCCACCTATTTGTATTTTTGTTTGAATATTTAATATTATTTCCGGAAGTTGCTCGCAACGCCACCTATTTGTAGTTTTTGATGAAAGTAAGGTTTATAAATCGACGTCTGTGCATTTTACAAGTTAGTTCTGTGAAGAATAAAGAGTTTAAACGTACGTTGCTCGTTTTCATGTGCCTGTCCCTGCTGCTTTCGTATACGGTATTGTATTCGTTTGTCCGCGACCCAGGTAGGCCCTCTAAGGGGGAGCCCCGTTATTGTGCTGTCACTTTTTCCGGCGCGCGTGGAACACAACGCACACGCCCATGCCCGTGCGCACGTGTGTTTGGGGCTTTACGATAATTGGGTATTGTCACTTTCGTAAGGTATGCCAATTATCATTAATTTTCTACCAAATAGTAGTTTTGTTCGTAATCTCGGGACATCAAAATGTTATAAAATAAATTTAACAACTTCACTGTCCGCGCAGCAGACACAATAGATATAAACAATGGTCGTGAGTCACATGTGATTCATCGGACAGGGAAGTGGTTAAGACTGTGAATGATAAAAATATTCACAAAATATTAATCCACATCAATAAAGATTTCTACCATTTTGTTTTGGTAAATGTTTCGACATCCTTATATTAAAATATTTTTACTAGAGTAATACATGTATTTTGCGGTGGCGGTGTGTGGCAACTTTCTCGATGCATGAAACAACGTCTCCTTAAGCATAACGTCGCCTTAAGGTTGAAATTGTTATGTTCAGTTTTAGAAATACGCTTCGATGCGCTTCGACTCTGCGCTAGTATAAATCGACCCTAAGACTTTAAGGTAATAATCGCCAAAAAGGCAAACAAAGTCTGCAAAAATCAGAACTACTCCATTTTACGCAAAGTTGATGTCGTCGGATGTTCAAAGTTCCTGTATGTACTGTAGAATGTTTTAAAACTCAAATTACATTTATTTAATTGTATAACTTTAGCATTTGTCCTCAAATATGACAACCAAACCTACTTTCGCATCACATACTTTTTATAAAGGGCAAGGGGCCTCGCAAGGACTTTTCGCCCGGGGCCTCGCAATGGGTAAGGCCGCCTCTGGCTGTGACAGAGTGGCGTCCAAGAAATGGAAAGAGAAGTGTTGGTCGTCCGGCGGCGAGATGGGCAGACGACATTGTTTCCGTTGCGGGAGTGTCCTGGATGAAGCTGGCGCAAGACCGTGGAGCATGGCACAAACAAAGAGAGGCCTATACCCAGCAGTGGGTGAAGACGGGCTGTGGCTGATGATGATGATGACAGCCCGATCCTCCGGGTTAAGCCTCGCTTGCCGAAGTTGGTCTGTGGATGGATGACCATCAGTCATAGCGAGTTTCCTCTGCCTCGGAAAGCACGTAAAGCCGATACTGATATTTAGCTGCATCTGGTTTGACTGGAAGCCGACCACAATATAGTTGGGAAAAGGCAGGCAGATGATGGTACGGAACCTTTTATGCGCAATATGAATTAAATCTTCGACCATCTTCCATCAACGGCCACTGTTCGCTACTAGGTCAATGGCCGTCATGAACAATGGACACAGTCCAACCGCCACACAATATTTAATAAATTCAAGATCGCGCACCCATGATTTCGATTCGCAGAAAAATGTATCGAAACGACAAACACACTTATATACTACCGTTGTATATATGTATGTAGTGCATATTATATGACTTTTCCTATAACTGGCTGAATGATATGGATGAATGAATGAATGGATGACTGGTCTGTTGGTCTAGTGGTTAGTGACCCTGACTGCTGTTGTGCGTTCGATTCCCACCCAGGACAAATGTTTGTGTAATGGGCACGATCATTTGTTCTGTGTCTGGGTGTAATTTTTCTATAATATGTATGTAGGTAGGTATTGAGAAATATTATTTATGTTTATCAGCAAAGATATTTTTAAAGAAACGAAAAATTCTGTTGCGAGCAGGTTTCGATCCTGCGTCTTCTGGATAGGTACTCCAGACGCCTTAACCACTAGGCCATCGCAACCACTACTCACAATGCTGAATTTCTCGTTCCCTTGTTTTTCTAACGCTGTTTACACGTTTATCAGTTTCTACGACTTTCCTAAAAAAAAACTGCAAGAAATACAAAAATGAAATCGCGATATCACTTAAAATATAGTGCCATTAACATAGCTATTTATTTATCTTAGACAGTTGCACCCTACACCCATATTACTTGCTTACCATAACAAAAGAGTCTCGAACCCCCTACCCAACGCGTAATATCTTCCGAACTCCTTAACTACAGGAACCGGAAGTCATTGATCTTCGGTCCATAAGCTCCTCTATACTCTCTGCATTTGTTTATGGTCTATGCATTCTTCATTTCCGGGCTATGTATTCATTTATGTACTGTTGACTAAGAACATTATATGGGGTTCGATACAAAAAAAAGTAGGAATTTCTCCTGTATAGTATGGGTGCGTTTAAAAATATTTAAACTCACATACACAAACACCCAGACCCGGAACAACTACTTGCAGATCATATAAATATTTGTTCAGTACGGGAATCGAATCCGCGAGACGCTGGGCAGCGGTTTATAACTCATCATCATTAGCCTATAATGTTCCCACTGCTGGGACACAGGTCTTCTCTCTGTGAGAGGGAGTGGCCATAATCCACAATGCGGGCCCAGTGCGGGTTGGTAGATGTCACATGTCTTTCTCGATTTACATAACAAAAGAAAAAAAACCGCAAATATTTTTTGATAGTCTTACTGACGCACTAATTACTTTTTTTCAGCCAAATTGTCCCTTATAAGGATTTTACTAAAAATCTCTGCCCACAGAATACAATCGCAATATTAAAACCACAATGAATAATACAAAGAACATAACAATGTCTTTCATGTAGTACATTTACAGAAGCTTCTTCACTAATACGGCGACAGTAACAAATTACTTCGCAGCGAAGATATTGGCGCGTCGACTTATGCAAATTAGAACTCATTGACTTGAGACGCACTCACACCGAAGCGTAAGGCCTCTTGCACATAATATGCCGCTAAAATCTAGGGTTTATTCGCCGTGTGTAGACACGGTCGTCAGTGTTGTATGGAACACAATGGCAGCTTGTACATGTACATAGTACGTTTTTTTGGCCGTGAAAATCTACGGTTAATACGCCGTGTATAGGCACGGTTGCGTCTACAAGCTCCCATTGTTTTCCATACAACACTGGCAACCGTGCTTACACACGGCGAATTAACCGTAAATTTTCAAACCGTGACGTGTACATGAGGCCTAACGTTGTTCGGGTTGACATGATACGGCACAGCCGTGCGACTACATCCAATAAAATATGTAGAGGGAAAAGAAACTGTGTTTCGTTCGGATCCGATAATGAGTCGGTGAGGGTCGATGCCGAACGAAATAAGTCGATCGGCAAATTATTGGTTCAAACATATTTTTAGCAAAAAGCTTAGAAGAAGACTAGCTTTTTTTTTAACTTGGTAAAATCATCAAATGAGTCCTCCGACCCCCTACTGTCAGACTTTTACTGACTAAAATCCCTTTCTGTTCCGGGGTCACGGTAAAAGACATGAAGCTTAACTTGAATTTATTTTAACTAGCTTATACCAACTGCTTTACTCCCGTTCATAAATGCGTAATTTGACAGTCAATTCGAGAAGTTTAACTGAATATAAGCCGCCATTTATTTATCAAAAGAACAAATTATTTTCCGTTTCTGTACACCTGATATAGTGTACGCAAAATTTCAGGAAGATCGGTTCTGTGATTGAGGCATATAAGGCAACAAATAATCATACAAACCTTCGGATTTATAATCATCATCATCAGCCGGAAGACGTCCACTGCTGAACATATTAGATCTCTCCCTTAGACCGTCCGCCAGCCGAATGACAGTTCGCTACTTGCATATATTGTTTGCCCGCGACTCGACAGCGACACGATGTCGTGAGAGTCCGATTTATAATATTAGTTAGGATTGAAGTTAGAATTGGTCTTTATTCACAGTGCGGCGCCATACTAATTCCGTCTCGGTGTAACAGTCAGCCATCTCCAAATAACGAACCGCCTCATTTTTCCAGTACCGTTCCTTCTCTCATCTGTATTGTTCGTATCTTAGTATTTAAATAAGAATTTCTTCAGGAGATAATTGTATATTTTAACGGTAAAAAATGTCTGTCTTAAAGGCAATAGGCAGGCCACATCCCTCTTAGAACTGATAACCGATGGGGAAGAAAATAGATTGGCGACCACGAATAGTTTCTTCGTACATACCGCGACGCAAGTTGTAAGGCGTAAGGGTGCTTGTACACGGTGTGTGCAACCCGCGCAAGTGCCTCAACATGCTCAAGCTACATGCGCCGTGTACAAGCACCCCGCGGGTAACTTGATCAAGTAGCTTGCGCATGTTACTCACGCGGGTAAACCGCTAAACCGGACCATTACTTGCGCGAGTAGCATGCGCCGTGTATAAGCACCCCGCGGGTAACTTGATCAAGTAGCTTGCGCGTGTTACTCGCGCGGGTAACCCGCACCTTTACTTGCGCGGGACACAAACACCCGGAACAAACTAATTGTAGATCATAAAACAAAAATATTTAGTGATTATTAGAAATGTTAATTTTAATATACATACCTATTTTGTCTATGCTTGTTGTCAAATGCGCTATTTTAACCATGTTTACTCTGTAAGTGAATTTTGTAAATTCTTTTGAGTAAATAAATATCTTTAACCGTAACCGTATTTGTTCTGTGTGGGAATCGACAAACCACGATACGCAACGCAACTTTTGCCAACTTCTTTTTTTACCATTTCTAATTTTCTTTATAAGTAAGGTGAAACCAGGGCGTCTAACTAGTCTAGTAATACAATGAACTTCATCAAGCAGTCGTTCCCAGCAAAAACCAGTTCATCCATTAATTTAATAAACCGCTTTTTAAATCCCTTTAAAAGTATTAAAACCCCAACATGAAGTCAACATCATAACAAGATTACGGAACCCTTTAAAATTAAAATCTTTTATAAAAGGGAACCGTCACGCTTGCGGATCTCTAATCCTGTATTTATTGTTAAAAATTGTAAGCTCGGATTATCTTCTTCGTATTTGGTTCCGTATGTCACCTTGGTGTTGTAGCATATAAGCTTATGTTGGATATTTTGTTTGTGTGTGTTTGTATGATCCGTTTTCACATCAAAATTGCTGAACCGAGTTTGATGAATTTTAAATACTTGGATGAAATTCTAGAGATGGTTATTATACAACGTGTACCGCCAAAAACGCAAAACCTCTTGTGGGGAAACACAGCCCATGTTACTGAACAGCTTTTGTTCAAAGACTTTTGGACATTCGCAATAAAAATTATAAACAAAATGGTTTTTCATGAAAAATGAGAAATTGGTCGGGCACATCTGTATGTCGAATTTCCAAAAGTCTTAGAACAAAAATTGTTCAGTAACATGGGCTGAGTTACCCCACGAGAGGTTTTACGCTATTGGCGTTACACGTTGTATATGAAGAGTAGGCGAGGAGCTCGTGATTAAATAATAACAGCCGCACAGCTTGATCTTCTTCAGCCGCGCTTGGTCTGAGGATGGGTAACCTTTTTTTATTACCGACTTCAAAAAAAGGAGGTTATCAATTCGACCCGTATGTATGTAATATTATCAGAACTGCCCAGTTTTCGCATATGTTAGTCTATATCAGCGTCTGAACAAATGTACCAAATTTCATAAGTGTATGTATGTATGTATGTATGTTTTTATGTTTGTGCACGCATATCTCCGGAACTACAAGTCCGATTTAAGTAATTCTTTTTTTGTTGTACTAGGTATTGTTCAACTTAGGGTACACTGCATTTTAGTTTCATCAAAATCGGTTCAGTAGTTTTAGAGATATGGATTTTTTTCGTTGTGACGGATTACAAGATTAGTGCACATCATGTGAGAAAACTTTGTATTTTAGAAGAATTTGGGTTGAATATTTAATAAATGAACTAATAGAAAGGGTAAAATAAAAACTTTTTAAAAAAAAGTACCAACTTCAAAAACAAATACAAAAAAGTTTAAAATAACCTTTCTTTCGGAAGTCGGTGGCAATAGTCAATGAAATAATAAAAATCAAAGCCACCGACTTCCGAAAGAAAGGTTATTTTAAACTTTTTTGTATTTGTTTTTGAAGTCGGTACTTTTTTTTTTAAAGTTTTTTAGCGATAAAATCATCAAATGAGTGTTCACACTCAGGGCGCGGGCGGGACAAGAAAAACTGTCAGACTTATACCGACTAAAATCCACGGTGTCCTTCAATAACCGTTTACGTGGGTCACGGTATGGGTAACCATTTAACATACTGAATTTCCTTCGTGACTCGGAAACCGATAAAATCACATATAAATTATAATTTAATTAAACGAAAAAAACGCAAAAATAAAACTAGAAAACTAAACAATTTTTTTTTTTTTTAAGCTACCGCCATCCAAAAATGCATGTACCCATACAAAATAAACTACCCCATTAAAACAAATCATTTCCAGCCCAATAGGTACTAAGTACAGCTAATTTCACACATCCATACTTCTATTACTGCTCACCCCTCGCGCTGGCATTGAGTCGTGAACACACAGGGGCTGTACAAATGTACGACTTGAAGGGTTGTTCAATTACTGGTTTGGTAAATATTTGGGAAGAAATGTGTTTTGTGAAAGTAACCCCTTTGTCTTTTTCATACCCTAAAGGTACAAACACGTTAACGTGAAATCATCAAATGAGTCTTACCAACCCTACTGTCAGACTCGTACGACCTAAAATCCACGGTGTCCTTCAATAGCCCTTTACGTTTTGGGGTCACGGTAATTCGTGAGTCCCGCGACCACGGCAGGCTTTGCCCTCTTAAGGGGCCCATATTTTAGAGCGCAGCAGGCATTTAGAGCGATTTCCCCCCCTCCTGTCACGTGGCATCACAGCGCTTTTCAAATGAACTTCGCTGACCCCGTTAAAAAACGTACCACCTTGAGCTTATTCTAGCCTAGTACTTTGACAGGCCATTTAGCGTTACCCCCGCGCTGCATGTCACGTGGCGCCAGAGCGCAAAACGTACCACCTTGATCTTATACTAGCCTAGTACTTTTGCTGGTTAGTGAGATTCTAACAGTTTTTAAGCCTACCTGGAATATAACAACTTTTTACTTTTGAAAAATGCGCAGTACAAAGCGTCTCTATGAGATATCGACACGGGCATATTATTGCATACGTTCATGCATTTTTATTTCGAGAAATTCTTTTAAACATGTTTAAAATTCATCTATCTTCAATTTATTTAATAAAAAATATGGTATCCAAGTTAAAGCACAAGTTACTTGTAAAAGTAAGAGTACCATATTATTTGAAATCTTTAAATAATGCAAAAAGAGTATCATCATATCAAGCAAGGATCGAACCCGAACCTCGTAGCTTACCAGTCCCAGCGTTCTTACGTTCGGCTACGCAGTCCGCTGAGCAGACATTTAAAATAGCTGTTCATAAATTATGTCATGATTTTTCATTAGTTCTGATAAAAAAACAACAGACGACGAAGCTTTATCTTTCACATTTTATGTAATCCTGGTACTATCGGGACAAATGCAAGCACATTTTACGACTCTCCTATCAAACTATAAGGCTGCGTTTCCACCAGAGATGTGCGAGGATCCGTAGCGAGGGATGTGTTTGCAAAGAACCAATAAAATCGCTTCATTTACCTCGCTTCGGTCAGTACAGCTCTGGTGAAAACGGATCAGTGGAGCTAGATTTTTGCCCATACGAAACAAGCAAGGGATTTGTTCGAGGTATTTGTACGAGGGATGTGTGAGAGGGATGTGTTGCGAAGGATGTGTACGAGAGATATGTGCGAGGGATGTGTAAGTGTGATATGTTGTGAGGAGTGTGTGTTGTGTCTTCATTCCCACTACACCGCACCCTCGTCGCCACATTTCACAGCTACGCTACACATCTTCATAGGCACATTTTCATCGCACAGCTTTGGTGGAAACAACCGCACCAGACCATAACATTGTCCTGAATTCAGGATCAGATATTCAGAATATGATTAAGAGTAAGAAACTTAGTCGCCAAAGCATGTACTAAATCGTGTCCTAATTAGGATGCTACTCGTCCTAAATGCAATTACACTTTCCTGAATAATTCTGGACGTCCTGAATATCGGAGCCTGAATTTAGGACAGTGTAAATTGCCCCTTATGTTTTGAAAGTCTAAAATAGTTTGAAACACCGCCGTGATGATATCTTTCGTAATATGTTTGCCTGGTAAGATCGTCAGAAACTGCCCTTAAAAATGATTGAAGGAACTTCGTGAAAATCTCGAATCGAAACTCTTTCATATCTATGATAGCCTAGTACCAAAAACTTCGTGTATGACTTGTTAGAGCAGTGTTGTATAGTTTATGTGGCAGATTAGATAGAGACAAAGATACCATAAGAGAGAAACATCGAAGATATCATGGTGTCTCTGTCACACGACAGTGACAGAAAAATACTTCGATGCCGCCTGCACTGTGTCTGTAATCTAACCGTTGCGTTTTATGCTTTCCTGTTAACGTGGCTACAAAATTGCACTAAATAGTTAAAACTCAGAAATAAATGGATATTACGTATATTATATCGATCACTAGCGGGGGGAATGGCGCGAGCCAATAAAAGCGATACAGGTCCTACCTCGGACACGCCTCGCGGGCGACTGAAGCAATGCGTGTAGGGCACGTCGTTATATAGTAAAGGGTAAAAAAAAAACAGAAATATTTAGAAAAAAAGTAATCGGAAATTGTTCTGACAAACATCATTACCTATCTATTGATATATTTTTTAGGTCCATAAGCATGGTCTACTTCAAGTACCACCGCAAAAACGTTAAAAAAATCTCTATTTTCGCGATTTTTTTTGATCAAGTCAAGTTATAAATATCGCGTTTTCAACCGCAAGTTTATTTAGATAGTTTATTGAACTACAACATATATTTTTTTCGGATCGAAAAAAAGAATATTTGATTGTTTATTGTTGAATCAAAAATAGGTCGATTCCTGATTACGTGGCCTTAAAGGGGGGCCCCATCATTATGCTGACGGTCTTTAAGGCGCGCGTGGAACACAACGCGCCGTTGACCCGGGCATGGTCCTTGGTCGGGCAGCCTTACTCGCCCCTAAAGCGCCATTTAGACGGAGCAAGAACTCGTATGCGAGTTTCACTACATTGCGGCATTTGTTTCACGAACTGAATTTGTTCTACCTATAAATTCCGCAATGTAACGCAACTCGCGTTCGAGTTCTTGCATCGTCTAAATGAGGCTTTAAGGTGAAAAACTCGCAAACTAGCCGCCTGATATTGCGTGGTCACAGTTGCTTAGGGACGCTTGCTAGAGGTTTTTTTTTTGTAAGAACTCCTTAAAAACTACCTTAAGAGTGCTAAAATTATCAATTGAGTTCTCTTGGTGGGCCAGAACTTACTGACAAAAATCCACCCTATTTCTTCTCTGGTTGCGTCTTATGGCTCGGTGGGCCATAATCTACCACGTGGGCCCAGAGCAGGTTGGTAGATGTCATAATGTCTTCGAATTTGTTGGTTTGGTCGCGGGACTCACGAATTACCGTGACCCCGGAACTTAAAGGACTATTGAAGGACACCGTGGATGGTTTTACCACGATATAAAAAGACCTGTGGTTTCCTCACGATGTTTTCCTTCACCGTTTTGAGAGCAGTGGTGATGAAAGAAATTACAATAAGTAATGCGCCTCTCAGAATGTGTCCCTTCCATCTATCTACACACACTGGTGACCGGTTTGAAGCCTATGGTGGCCGGATCTTGTGGAACTTTTTTTTAGTAAAATTCATAAATTAGTTACTCAGAATACGTATCAGTAAAATAACGGTAACAGTTTTCTTCTGATATGTACACATGTTGTCAAAAAGTGGGATTCAACGGGAATTAAAAATGGGATTCATCGGGACTACCTAAAAAATGGGATCCAAAAGTGGGATCCAACGGGAATAATTCGGGTTCTTCACCTTCGTCATAAAATCTTGACACGTAATAATCGCGTTTTAGTTTCATTTACTAAAATTCTCCCTTGTAGGTTGTTAACGTGAAGTTAATCCTTAAACTTAGTTTTAAAGTTCGTTGCGAACTTACCACTTTAAAGTTTTACACGGTACTTACTGTAATATTTAGAGTTGTACTTACTTAGCGGGATAGCCTACTAGTCGGCTAGAATGATATTAAAATACAATTTTGTTTTTTTTATTATATTTAATCTGTAGTCATAATCTTTTAATCAACCTCTTTTTTTGGAAGAAATCTAAGTTTAGAAGTTTAAGCTAAATTAAGAAATGTGAAAAAAAAATAGAGATAGGGTGTAAAATGCTACATTAGTCACTTTCTGAAATCGCAAATCCTAAAACACAAAAATATAAAATGAATTTGTGTAAAATGCCTTTTTCGCATAATGGCTAATTTTGAAAATTTTAACCTTTATAATATTTTCTAATGTGGCATATTCAGAGTATAGTTTATGAAAGTGTTAGTTTAAGAATTTGGCAAATACTGAAAAATAAAACAGATTGAAGTCAAAGAATTTCAAGTTCGCATGGATCAAAGAAAGTAATTATCTTGAAAATCGAACCGTCTTTTGAAGCCGACTAGTCGGCTAAGTAACAGTCGGCACATCTCTAATAATACAACTATCTGTGGGAGTAAGTTTTAACTACTTTCAGTATGATAATGGTCTGAACTTGGAACTTTCAGATCTTGAAACTGTTTTACAACGGTCTAAATCAGAATTACTTTTTTGTTTGACAAGAAACTTTTGATTTTAATGAGTTCGTTCAGTGGTCTGATAATAACAAGATCATTTTGTTTTCGACGAAGTTCTTACATATTTAAAAACATCCAATGGGTCCCCACAGACCCCACTCAGGGCAGAGCGGGAGGGACTGTCAGACTTGTATTTACTGACTAAAATCCACGGTATCTTTCAATAGTACTATAAGTTCTGGGGCCACAGTTACTCGCCGCACGACTCGTCGCGCGCCTCAAAGAGCGTCAGCAAGATGACGGACCTCCCTCTAGAGGGCCAAAGCCTGCCGGGTCGCGGGACTTTAAATCTCATTACCGTGACCTTGTAACGTAAAGGGCTAATGAAGGACACCATGGATTTTAGTCAGTACAAGTCTGACAGTCCCTGTTCTGGGTGGGAAGACTCATTTGATGATTTAACCAGGCTAAAAAAAAAAACTATACATCTAGAGCAGTGGTGGCCTAGTGGTATCGGCCCTGACTTACAAGTTGTAGGTCATGGGTTCGAGCACTTCGAACCCAGCCAGGCGCAATACTTTCTGTAATTTATTTCATCACCACTGCTCTCAAAACGGCGAAGGAAAATATCGTGAGGAAACCGCCATGTCCTAGAACCAAAAAATCGAAGACATGTGACATCTACCAACCCGCACTGGGCCCGCGTGGTGAATTATGGCCACTCCCTCTCACAGAGAGGAGGCCTGTGTCCCAGCAGTGGGAACATTATAAGCTGATGATGATGATGATGAGACGGGCTGCAAGCTACAATTCCATACCCTTTGTAAATAAAATCGCGGTAAAATCTGAATCCCGACATTATGTGGGGTAGAGTGGATGATACAAGCCCATCCAGCTGCTACCAAAACCATGTCAAACCACCATGGAATAAATACCATGACCCCAAATCCACTACAGTCACCAATGGGGCGATTTAATCTCCATACAAAAAGATAATACCGTGACAAATCTCTTTATTGATATAGAGATTAAGAGCAAAAAAACTGGAACATGATAAAAAAATTGTGAAGTGCGAGTCGGTATCGTTTTGAGGGTTCCGTTTCTTTGTAAAATTTATAAATGAGAAGATTTGAATTGGAAGACGATTTTCTACGTGGATGTTATTTTGGGATTAAAAAGTTTAAAATAACTTACAAAAAAACTTTTCTTTCTAAAGTAGGTGACTTTATTTTTTATTTAAATTACTTTTTATACCCTTGTATACGCTTTCCAACGAAAAAAGCAATTTTTGAAATCGGTTGGTAATTACGAAGGAGTTATGCACGAGCAAACATTATAAATATCCGAATTGAGAACCTCCTCCTTTTGGAAGTCGGTTGAAAAGATATCATAATTATGTGTTTTTCACGTATCTTTTAATGAAAGAATCCAGCATCGATTTTTTTAAATTTTTTTGTTAAGTAGTTCGCGTTTGACCACATCTCGCCTGATGGTAGGTAAATGAAGATGTGGTCGACGATGAAGCACGCTTGTCTAGAAGTAACCTGTTCACTCTTGACTTGAAGACCACAAGGTTATAGCAGTCAGGAAAGCTATGCGCACATGAAAGCACATAACGCTTTGTTAGCGCTGTGCAAAATTAATTACAAAAAGACGTAATTATGCTTAAACTTCTCAACGGATTTTGATAAAGGTTTTTTATTGAATCTGTGAGAAAATTACCACTGCACACAGGCGAAACCGCGATCATAAACTATATCACCATCATCATCATCATATCAGCTGTAAGACATCTACTGCTGAACATAGGCCTCCCCTTTAGACTATGTAGTTTGAAATAAATAATCATAATAATCATTTATTGCAAATGTTTGAGTTTCTACAACTTTAAAAACAGATTTAAAACGTTATTTATGTTATTCAATTTCAATATTTCTTCATCAGTAAATGTTTGTAAAAGGATTTAAAAATAAATATTATGCTCGATCGAGTCGTGTTTCAATTTTCCTGAAATACATATTTGTATGAGGGACTTATTTCAGTCTGTTTTGCAATGAAAATCAAAGTATTTCCATATTTATTTGTAAGGTTTTCTACACGGTTATTTTGTAAAAACAAAGAGATTTAAAAGAACCTATAGAGCGGGCATTGGGAAAATTGTCATACGAAATAGGGTAGTTTCCAGGGTCAAAATAATTACATTCTATTTAGTCCGTATTTTAGATTATAAAAAAATATTGGACACGTATTTTTTATTTTTTCGATTAAACAAAAAATAACAATATATTTAAGTTACCAGTGACGTCACCCTGCGCGAAAAATGCCACGCATCGTGACGTAACACGTAACTTTTATAGGCTATATCTTTGTCATTATTGGTCTAATTTACAAATAAAAAAATACGTGTCCCTTATTTTTGAATGATCTAAAAGTCGGACTAATTACATTTTTTAGGGCAACTAGACTATTGTTGATGCCGTGCGTCAGTAGCACTATCTAGCGTTGCATAGCAACGCGACTACTAGACTGAGCGACTTTTTACCTATTGGTAAAAAGTTTTGGATCACAACTTTCTTCGTGATGTCCCGTCTATTGCTCGTATATAGTTTAATGTCTTTGTGTAAAACCTTAACAAACTTTTATGGGCTGAAAGTATTTATAAAAAAAAGATTTTCATCTCCTGCCTTTTCCCCTTACCTTTTTTTTTTGTCGGCTTCCAGTCAAACCAGATGCAGCTGAATATCAGTATTTTACATGGAGCGACTGCCTGTCGGACCTACACATCCAAGTAACTGGGTAATACGATACCCCATGGTAAGACTGGTTGCCAGACTTATGAGCTTCTGACTAACAGTAACGACTGTCAAAGATCTACAAATGACAGCCGGGACTAACGGCTTTACGTGCTTTCCTCGCACGGAGGAAACTCGCTATGACAGGATGGTCACTCATCCACAGACCAACCTCGGCAAGCGCGGCTTAACCCGGAAGATCGTCGGCCTGTGCGGCTGTAATTATTTAGCCACGAGCTATAGATAAAAACGAGCTGTAGGTACAAGTACTACATTGTTTACAGAAAAATATTCCATTTAGTAAAATTAATTACAACAAAAAAGTCGCATATGTAGCAATTTTAAATTATTTTAAAAGAAGATAAGATGATTTTTTTAACGCTTTCGTTACGGAACCCTAATAAATCCTCAAAAACCACATCTGTCCTTTATAAGTGGTTATTGTGACAATTTTCAACGAGACACTGCCGGAGGGAGCAACAATGGCGGACTATAATAGGGCTGAGCATGCAAATTAAAAGTATCGATATTTTTAACTCATTTATTAATTATCGACTGGTTTGTCGTTTGTTGTGGATGTTTGAAACTTAATTGATATAATGACAATGTGAATAAAAGATTTTTGTCGACCTAGATAGAAAATAAATATTTATCATTTTTCAGTCGTCATGAACTGTTAAACTGTCAAAGACTGACTGTAGTCGTTACTGTTAGTCAGAAGCTTTAAAAGTCTGACAACCAGTCTTACCATGGGGTATCGTACGTATTACACAGTACAGGTTTGTGGAGGTCCGATAGGCAGTCACTCCATGTAAAATACTGATATTTAGCTGCATCCAGTTAGACTGGAAGCAGCTAAATATCAGTATTTGATAGATGAATAATGTCTTCTTTTGGTAGAATAGCGATGGATTTAGTTATACCACGCGTTCTGATGTTGCTTCACTGCTGGACTAAGGCTAAGCCTTCCCAGTTTGCCACAATTGTCTACTTTTCGTCAAGGTCTTGGTGGGCCCTCCTCTGAAAACGAAGAAACTGTATCTTAGGGGCCGAAACTGCGCGGTTCTATACAAAAAACGTTCTGTCGCGGGGACCCGCGCTTTCATATTTGCACGGTTAGCGTAGTTGCTGAGCAATTGGACAGAGGAATTCCTATTGTGGCAAAATGCTTTAAAAAAAATGTGTCGAACCACGCGGGCATCCGCATAACGCAGTTTCGGCCCTTACTTTCGCTAATATTATTAATTTATCGATACTTACCCACATCCCTATCAAACACAATAGAGACAATTGTTAGGGCTGCGGCTTAGATATCTGATATAATTTAGAGGGCGGTCTACAGCCTGTAAGAGGAGTATTTTTATTAACTGCGATGTTATTGATAGCGTAAAGAAGCTTTATAAAATAAAATGGCTGGATTTTCTTGTAATTAACATAAACATCTTTACCTAGGGGCATCGTATTGCTGAGTTTATACTGAGTTTATGAATCGACCACAAAATGGAGAAGGATTTGAAGTTGGTGCAGTAGCTGAGAGGTTGACTGCTGCTCAACTGTCACGGGTTCGATTCCCGCGAATAAAAATTTGACAGGCCTGTTGGTCTAGTGGTTAGTGACCCTGACTGCTATGCCGGAGGTCGTGGTTTCGATTCCCACCCAAGACAAATGTTTGTGTGATGAGCACGATCATTTGTTCTGTGTCTAGGTGTAATTTATCTATAATAATATGTATGTATTTAGAAATACATATATGTATAAGTATGTTTATCAGTTGTCTAGTACCCATAACACTAACTGCTTAGCTTGGGACTAGGCGTTGTGTGGTAGTCGTACAATATTATTGTTATTATACTTATTATTTGTATGATCTACAAGTAGTTGTTCAGGCTCTGGGTGTTTGTGTATGTGTGTTACCATGTTTGTAAACGCACTCACGACACGAAAGAAATTCATAGTGTGGGCCAATTCGGTTCACCGCTGGAAATCTTGCTCGACGTGTCCCGGAGAATGAATTTACCTGTCTTGGATCCTGCAACGAAATTAATCAGAAAAGAATAGTGGAGGAGTAGGAAAAATATGTTTCCACTTCCCTCCATATCAAGCAGGAGACAGATTATTATTATTTATTTTGTTGTGGAAGTCAGTTAAGCAGTCGCTCCATGCTACTGATCAGTACCCTTAGCACGAGTTTTCAGTATTTGAGATGTAAAGTAAACTGGAACTTTGACAATTTTCAAGAAAAAAATTAGTTCCTTCTTCGCACACAAGAGGCGCTCTTCTATTTTTTCATGTACAAGAAACGCTGTAAATACTGGAAAGACGCTGTAAAGTAAAATAGTGAAAACTCGTGCTAAGGGTACTGGCCTTCCAATCTACCTAATTCAGATGAATACCATTTTTACATGTACCGGCTGCTTATCTGACCTCCGGAACAATGCAAAAAAAAAACACTATACACTGAGACAGAAAACAGTAACTCAATAACACAAAAAAACCGCACCAATAAAAAAAACCACGCAAGTAAAAACCCAATAAATCACGAGACCACTATCCTACCACTACACGCCACGTGTGGCCACTCCACTCATAATCCCCGTAGAGACCGACACACAAATAATACGTATTTGTGCACGGATTAACGCGTCCGTGTCCAATTACTGGTGGCACAAAGCATGGTCACCCTAGTTGTACGTATTCAAATAGACTTGCGGCGAATCCTTTTATTGGGGACTCTTTGTCTCTTCTGTCGTGTGATGTGGTCACCCTAGTTTAAAGCGAATAATGGGGTGTTTTACTTTTTTTTTACTATTTGAATTGCTACTGGAATCGAAAGGGTCATTTACTAATTTTTGAACTTTTTTGAACAAGTGTTTAATTTTTTTTTATGTTTTTTGTTGCAGGTACTGAAATCGTGACATCATGGTAAATTAAATTATCGGTAAGATTTCTAAAATATCGGTATTACTGAGAAAAATCGGTATTAATGGAAAATGTTTTATTTTTACAATAGTTATCGAGTTGGCAATAGGCTAGGGTTGCCAACTTTTTTTACAAGAAATAAAGTATATTCAGGTCTATGAAGATTATTAAACAGTATTTTAGCAAAACAAATAGTATTTATTTAATTTTTTTTATTTAGTCAGAGGGCGCACACTGTGTGCGCCCTCTGACTAAATAAAAAAAATTTGTGAGCGTCTAAATGTAACACATAATAATGTGTCTGCATTTTGATGCTGAAAACAGTATTTTGTATACTTTTTTTTTGTTAAACAGTAAAAAGTATAATTTAGTGAAAAACAGTAGAATACTGTTTAAAACAGTATAGTTGGCAACCCTACAATAGGCTGACCTAATCCACTGTATTTAACCTACCTGTATAATTAGTTAATGTTCCCACTGCTGGGACACAGGCCTTCTCTCTGTGAGAGGGAGTGGTCCCAGTGCGTGTTGCTAGATGTTACATATCTTTGAATTTTTGTTTTAATAAAGCAAAATTTACAGGATAATGACGATAACAAATATTATTGCAAATTAATTTGCACCAAGTATTTTTTTGGGAAACAATTTTCAAATGACAGTTGACAGATGAGTGTCATTGACGTGTTTATTTAATACAATGGACCCCGCGTGATTCCTCTAGAGTTTTCTACCAAATTCATTAAAATCACTATAACGAGTATAATACTGCAGTATTATAAATCAAAAATATTCAAATACCCACAATTTATCTAAACTAACAGACCAAAACTAATTTCGGTAACGTCACTCAATGTCATTCACATAGATAAAGATGAATGTAAAGCAATTATGTGTGGTCCATTATAATCAATACAGTATAGAATGGACAGCCGTTAGGGTGACGTAACGTATGAATATTACCGCATTAGGGTGCATATGTAATTGTGTATTATCTGGCATCCGTTTGGTCTACTGGCGTAAATGTCACTGCTGTACTTGCGGATACTGAAGTCGATTCTCGAAGACGGGAAAAAAACCACAACTAGCACACAACGCCATCTAGTCCCAAGGTAAGGAGAGCTTGTGTTATGGGTACTAGACAACTGACAAACAACCAACATACTTATGTATTTCTAAATACATACATGTCACAGATAAATTACACCCAGACACAGAACAAATGATTGTGCTCATCACAAAAACATTTGTCCTGGGTGGGAATGGAACGCATGACCTCCGGCATAGCAGTCAGGGTCACTAACCACTGTCCACTAGACCAACAGGCCTATCTAGTGTCTGAATAACTCTCTGGTCACGTCTGTTTGCCGTCATTATGAGAGTAAAAGAACAGTGTCATCATCTGCCTGCCTTTTCCCAACTATATTGTGGTCGGCTTCCAGTCAAACCAGATGCAGCTGAATATTAGTATTTTACATGGAGCGACTGACTATCAAACCTTAACCCAGTGCCTAGGCAATACGATACCCCATAAGATTGGGTGTCAGACTTTTAGAGCTTCTGACTAACAGTAAAGACTGTAAATGACGGCTTTACGCACTTTCCGAGGCACGGAGGAAACTCGCTATGACAGATGGTCACTCGTCCACAGGCCAACCTCGGCAAGCGCGTCTTAACCCGACAGATCGGTTTGTGCGGCTGTTATTATTTAGCCACGAGCTTCTCAACGAGCCCAAATTGTGGTTGTACTTCTCAGTCACATCCCTCGGGAAATACAGGCGTGATGTCATATATTTAAATCGTTTGAAGTCCACAAAGGAATGAGAATCTTATTACACCAACCATGTTTGCTAACTAGTTAGACCTTAGGGCTACTGGTTAATCAGTCAACCACAAGGGTGCATATATTTGCTAACGCCCTTTACACCACGGCTTTGCCTTTAAAATGTCAAATGTAAGATAAGAACTGCTACTGAATTTTCAACGTTTTCATTCTCAGCTTTAAGGTTCAAAATCCTATGAGCAAATTTATACCATGACATCTCAATATCTTTAAAGTGATAAAAGGGACATTAGAATTGCTATTGGATTTTAGGGTTTCAACTGTAAGCTATAAGGTACAAAATTCTATGATCTCACATCCCTCATTAACTATTTCGAATTTCAGTCGTCTGTCTAAAAGTTTCCAGCTTGAGTAGACCTCTCATTGTATTGGATTTTAGGGTTATCAGAGAGCTAGTTATACTGGCAATGTTATAGAGCATAGTAATTATTACAAAATCCTTTAGACGTGTTGATATGATGTTATTAATTAATTAATTTAATTATATATTCATTAAATCACGCTTTGTGTTAATTATATCGAATGTGTATTCGGATGTTTGGCATATATTTACATACTAGCTGTTGCCAGCGGCTTTGCCCGCTACAACTCGAAAGTTATCTCACGGGAACATAAAATGGGGATGAAAACCCAGGTTATAAAGTGTATGTATGCCAAGTTTCATGCAATTATGTTCAGTAGTTTTTTTATGTGAAAGAGTTACAAACAACCATTCATTAATCCTCATAAATCCCATTAAAAATGCATTATTTAATAAATATGTATAATATTTGTGATATGTGTTTAGTTGTTTACTCTTGACTTGTGTATCAGAGGTGTCAGAGACAAAGTCTACGATTTAGTGAACTTACACAGAAATAGACTGTTCACTATAACTTTGAAGAGATTTGAGTTGTATGCGTTCGGGAACACAGACACGGGCATTGGGTTCTGTGGAATATCGATGCAAAACCAAAGACAGTTCATGCAAGACTGATTTATTGTTCGTGTACCCACATCACAATAATAATAATATATTACAGGTTCCACTTTTTTTTAAAGACTGTTATTTGAAACAAAGGAAAAAACATGGAATTTATTATAAGTTAGTTTACCATAGCTGCACAATTTTAGAGCAAGCAAAAACTGGACATAAAATGTGCAACAAGCAGAAAAAGTTTTTCCTTTCTTTCTTTCTTTCTTTCAATTGTCACTGACCAACCTCAACATCACCTGCCCTTCTAAATAGGGTCCTTAGTCCCTTACTTCATATTCAAATGAATAAATAATAAAAACACAACAATAAAAAAACCGGTATTCAATACCGAAATTTACAAAAGCGTGGTCACAGTAGCTAGGGTGACGTTACAATACAATGACACTTGCGAAAATTAGGGTGAATATATTATTGCACATTTTATCTCGGACAGATCTCGTTTTGGTGATCATGTGTCGTCATTATGAGGGGATAGTCTCCCTAGAGGGGATATATTGATAATGTAGTTATTGGGAGACAAATTGACAAAGAGATTTTTTTTGTCGGAGTGAGTTTTTTTTTTGTTTTTTTGAGTAATAGTAATAAATATTAATGATGTTGTTGCAAAAAAGTTGAGGAACGACTGAACGCAGTTTTCAATCCAAATAAGTGCTTTTTCTGTGGTCTGGATTTTAATCTATGTGATTTTAAATATTCGTAAAACGTTTGCTACATGGGAAAAAATTACTAGTGTCTTTTTTTACATGGTAAAATCATCAAAAGAGTCCTCCCACCCAGGGCTGGGCGGGAGGAACTGTCAGACTCGTACTGACTAAAATACACGGTGTCCTTCAATAGCCCTTTATGTTCCAGGGTCAAGGTAATGAGATAAGTCCCGCGACCATGACAGGCTTTTGCCCTCTAGAGGGACTCATGCGGCCTCAGCAGGTCTCTTTAATTAAAAATAAGTCTTAATTTCAAAGTTCTTACTTCGTTATAATTCACAATTTTAAAGTCAAACCCAAATATCCTATAATGCATTAATTAAAATGTATTTTATTAATAGCGCTTCGATGATATTACATTTTGTTTCTTCAAAAAAAAACAAAATCACATTACCCCAACTCCGAATCGAACTGCGGCACCTTCAAAGGCCACCCCACTCCACTACACAGTCAAAGGGGACGAGTAATCAAAAACCCGCAATATAACACAAAGGGTGTTCCAAAAGTGATTTTATTAAGTGCGGCTATACAGGGTGGGGCCGATTAGCAATTAGTACGTTTGAGTGAGAAGGGTCCTTTTTAATATTATTTATTGCTTTTTTTGTTTTTCCTTTGTCTAGTAGTATTTTATTGTAATAATACTTTTTAGGGAATTCAGTTACTTTTTATTTTATTTTGGAATACATTTTTTTTTGTAATTGATTTTTATTTATTTTCTTTTCAAGTGATGTTTTAATTTTTTTTATTTAATATTGGTTTCCTCGTGACCTCAATCTAGCTCAGAATCAAATATCAATCCAACTTTTCTATCGTAGTAAGATAATAAATTGAGATCTCTCAGTGGAGTAGAAGGGGTTGTCCAACTCGTACAGACTAAAACCAACGGTGTTTCTTCAATAACCCTTTGCGTTTCAGGGTCACGGTTACCTGATGTTACGGTACTGCGAAATGATCTGCTCAGAGGCCCTACCACGAACTCTTAACGTGATCCAGTTTAGGCTGTGGGAAAGAGATGGCGCTAGACGACTTGTATAGCTCTGTCTCTTTCACACAGCCTAAACTCGTTCGCGTAATATTGTCTAAAAGTCAAAAAGTAAAATTGTGAGCGGCGATCGGTCGAAATCGCTAGAACATGCGAATAAATTCGCGGACACTAACTAGTATTGTAATTTTATTTAAGAAGCTTAAGTTTATTTTTAATATTCATTAACAATTATTATAAGTAAGTAATATTTTATTTGTAAGCGAGTACTTTAGTTAATAAATTAGTTTTTGGTAGGTCCATTTACTTGAATAAAGTAAGTAGGTAGTGCTGAATAAAATATTATGTCTGAGTAGTTTGAGCTATGTAATTTATAACTATTATTAAATGTTTGAGGGTAGGTGTATTTTTGATGATAAATAATAATTTAATTAATAGATTTGAAATTTTTACGAAGTTATTGGATATTTAATAATAACGCAATTAGCATTGTAAAACTATATTTTTCATATGACAGAATGAATCTTTCATCAATGACACACAGAAAAAGTAAAAATACGAAAGGAGGTATATATCAGAGTCTCCGCCCTCAATTATCCCTCCTCACAGACGTGTTCAAGATCTGGTCGACGTGTCGCCTCCATGTCTGGCCATCATCTGTTAAAATCTCATAATGCAGATGACCCATGCGTTTAACCACAGTTCCAAATTCCCATTTTTTATTTGGCCGGTAGTCACGTATTTGGACCCTTTGCCCCAATTGGAATGTCCTCAAATGTTCAGTCTCAGTTGTTGTATTGACTTGTAAATGTTTTTTCTGTAATATAGCATGTAACAATGTCCGGACCGTCCGGCCCCCAAAAACTAATTGATAGGGACTTTTCCCTGTCGTTGAATTTGGCGTTCTTCTCAGTTGTGACTTGATTTTTAGTATTTTCTCATGCAATGTGGCGGATTCATTGTCCATAGAATGTAAGGCCTTCTTCACTGTCTGGACAAAACGCTCGGCCTGACCGTTGGTGGCTGGATGATATGGTGCCGAAGTTTTATGTATCACGCCGTTTTGCTGTAAAAATGAAGTGAATTCTTTGGACACGAACTGTCTTCCATTATCAGATACCAATATGTTTGGTAATCCAAAATCCACGAACAGTTCTTTCAATTTATTTATACACCAAGAGCTTGTAATCGTCTTAGTCGGAAGTATTTCAACCCATTTCGACATCGCGTCAACTATGATGAAAAGATAATGTCCCTGTAATGGTCCAGCGAAATCAATGTGTATTCTTTGCCATGGCTCGGTCGGCACTTCCCAATGATGTAGTGGTACTTTGATTGGTTCATTTTGCTTCAGACGACATTGACGGCATTCGCGTACAAGTTCCTCAATGTCCTTATCAATGTTTCTCCAGTAAACGTAACTGCGTGCCAGTTACTTCATTTTTAACATTCCCAGGTGTCCTAAATGTAGCTCTTCCAATATTTTAGGTCGTAAGTTCTGAGGAATCATGACTCTAATTCCTTTCATAAGACATCCGTCTTCGATTGTGATTTCGTTATCAGTATATCCAAGTGTTTTTAAAGTTTGACCCTTTTTTAATGTTTCTAATAATCTCCTGTATTCGGGATCTTTCATACATTCTTCTGCTATTAAATTACGGTTGATAGTAAGGGTATCTATTTGATGCTGTTGGAATAAGCTATGTTGATCCATTTTGTAATCAGGTGTCGGTTCTACTGGAAATCTTGAAAGGAAGTCTGCGTTGCTATTATTTTCTGATTTTCTGTACTCTATGTTGTAGTCAAAACCGGAAAGGAAATGTGCATAGTGAAATAGACGCATCGTACTCATAGCTGGTAAAGTTTTTTGTGGATGAAAAATTGAAGTGAATGGTTTATGATCCGTGATAAGCGTAAACTTTCTTCCGTAACAATAATGAAAGAATTTTTTAACTCCCCAATATTTGGCTGTCGCCTCTTTATCTATCTGGCTATATTTTCTCTCACTCGATGTCAGCGATCTTGAAGCAAAGGCGATGGGTCGGTCGGTGCCGTCTGGCAATCGGTGCGATAGAACTGCTCCTAAACCATATGGTGAAGCGTCAGTTGCGAGAATCAGGGGCTTGTTTAGGTCAAAGTGTAGTAGGATTCTATTGCTAACGATTTCGCCTTTAATAGCATCAAAACTCTTCTGACATGCCTCTGACCATTCGAATTTCGTGTTTTTTTGTAGTAATTTGTTAAGTGGATGTGTAATAGTAGCCAGATTAGGAATAAATTTGTTATAGTAGTTGCTCATGCCTAAGAAGGTTCGCAAGTCATTCGTGTTCTTAGGGCTTTCTGCGTCTAGTATCGCCTTTATCTTTTGTTTATTTTTATGAAGACCTTGACTGTCAATGGTGTGACCCAAATAGTTAATACTCTTCTTGAAAAATTGGCATTTGTCTTTGTTCAACTTCAAGTTATTTTCTTGTAATTTCTGTAACACTTTCTCTAGTCTTTCCTGTAGTTGCTCTTCAGTGGCTCCTTGTATAATAACATCATCGAAAAAACATTTCACCCCCTGTATATTCTGTAGTATCTTGTCCATGAACTTTTGCCACAAATTTGGAGCTACTTTGACTCCAAACATCAATCGATTCACTTTGAATGTGCCTTTGTGAGTGCTAAGCGCTTGTAGCATAGCGCTTTCTTCGTCCATCTGCATATTGAGATATGCTTGACATATATCTAACGTACAATAATACTCGCCACCGTTCATCTCAGCAAATATGTCTTCTATTATAGGTATTGGATACTGTTCATCTTTGATCATCTTATTAAGAGTTACCTTGTAATCGGCGCATAAACGGATGGTTCCATTAGGTTTCATGATCGGTACAACTGGTGTACCCCATTCAGCATTATCAATTTTGGTTATGATTCCTTCTTCGCATAATCGGTTTATTTCGTTGTCCACCAAGTCCTTCAGTGCGTATGGAATGCGCCTTGGTTTTATGTAAATAGGATTGGCGTCTTCTTTTAATGTTAAATGTCCCTTAAAGTTCGGTATACATCCCAGTTTTCCATCGAATACAGGTGAATATTTTGCAATAATTTTGTCTAATTTTGGATGATTTTTCTCTTCTTGTGGTACTGCGTACATGTCAGCTATATTGAGTTTAATTTCTCGTATCCATTCTCTGCCAAATATAGCATCGACATCCCGTCCAATGATGTAAATCTTTCCATGGAAAAGTTGATCCCGGTAGTTGCATTTTACGTAAGCGACTCCGACAGGGGTAATGAGTTCGCCTGTATATGTTTTCATACGTATTCCTGTTTTGAAAATTTGGTTCTGTATGTTCAGTTTTCTGTATTCTTTGAGTGACATGGACGACAAGGTCGCTCCCGTATCTAGTTCCATTTGAACTTTCTTGTCTTCGATCTTGACGTTGACCATAAATTTATCAGTATGAATGGAGCTGATGGCATTAATGTCGCAAATGCTCTCAGTATTGACAAAATTGGGTTCATTAATTTGGTTGTTATCGTTTCGTTTTATGGCTTGTAGGCAAACGCGAGCTAAGTGTCCTGTCTTGTTGCATTTAGAACATTTCACGTTGATATGTCTACAACGGTTTGCTCTATGATCGACCTCACCGCAGCGGAAACACTTCCCTTGTAACTCTTTTATTGACGTAATTTGACGTGGTAATGTGGGCTTCTCATGATATTTTTGTTTGTTCTTTACTGAGTGCACCTGTATTTCGTTATTTCTATATGGTTCACCTTTAATGAATTCGTTATCCGCTCTAGCAATTTCAGTTGTAGTGGCTATCTGTACTAATTCCTTGAATGTAGTAGTAGTTTGGTCGTCTTGCAATATTTTAGTACGAACTTCGCTGTTTCGTATTCCTCTTATAAATTGAAGAGCTAAGAAATTATCACTTATAGGTTTCTTGCAGTTGTCACAAGAGAAATCGCAGTCGTAAGCAAGGTGTTTGAGCTCCGCACTGAAATTTGCCACAGTTTCATTCTCACCTTGAATGCGTGTTATAAACTTGTGTCGGCGAGCCCACACACTAGGTTTAGGATCTATGTATTGTTCCAATATATCGACCAAATCCCTGAAATCTACCTGTGTTGGGTCTTGCGGTGCGCACAGGTCGCAAGCTCTTTCGTGTAGTTCCGGACTTAAAGAACTTAATAAAATGTATGTCATCATTTTTGTATCTTCGCAGTTCGTCATGTGTAAATATGTATTCAATCGTTTTACGAAGTTTTTAAAACTTTCGTTTTCTTGAAACGGCTGGAAATGAATTTTAGGTATCTGTTTTCTGCTGTCCTCGTAATTTGTTTGAGTGTTGTGCGATGTACTCGAATTAGATGGACACATTTCGTATAAAATTAATTTTAATTGCGTAATTTCCTCTTTAATTTCGAAATGCATCTCTGCTTCCTCTTGTATGTTTGTAGTTAATTTTTCGATTTGGTCTTGTATTATGTCGAATTTTTCTTCGTATTTTTGAATAGCCGATAGGCGTATGTTATGTTCGTATTCGGAAACATTTTTGATGTTTTGCAGATAATTATATATTTTGGTAATCTGACCTTTTATGTTGCTTCGTGTACGTTTAAGCGTAATTAATTCTTCTTCCATCTCGTCGCCAATATTGGATATTTAATAATAACGCAATTAGCATTGTAAAACTATATTTTTCATATGACAGAATGAATCTTTCATCAATGACACACAGAAAAAGTAAAAATACGAAAGGAGGTATATATCAGAAGTAATTCATTAGGAATATTGCTATACGCAGCGTGTTGATAATTGTTACTCTTCTGTAATATCTGCATTACCAACTCACATCAAAGAAATAGGCAGATAGAACGCTCAGAACACGCGAGTGTCTCCACTAAAGTTAATACAAAATCAAATCGAATTACATTCCATAATGTTTTCTTTGTTTTTGAGAACAACTTTTACGATGGTTAAAGACACAAGATATTTTGGCAAAAAAACAACAACGACGCGCAGCTTGGTACGACGCGTAGCTTGGTACTAACGCGACTTTGTATTCGATTTTGATTTTGTATTAACTTTAGTGGAGACACTCGCGTGTTCTGAGCGCTCTATCTGCCTATTTCTTTGCTCTGAGATTACTAAAGGTAAGACTCTCATAAAATTACAGCATCTGAAATAAGCCGCGCTATGGCAAATGTAGAGAAAAACAAAATAACCAAATAAAATTTTACACAAACTTCATTTGCGGGACTCGAGCGCCTCAAACGGAATTGTTCTTTAGTCAAATTAGGGATGTTTCAAAGAATAGAATTGGACAAGACTTCCTATCCGACACTTTTAAATCGGTGGTTGTAATCGGAAGTCGATCGATCGGTCGGATACAGCGGGGCAATATTTTTAACCGACTCCAAAAAGAAGGAGGTTATCAATTTTTTTTAACCGACTTCAAGAAGAAGGAGTTTATCAAATCAACGGTATGTTTTTTTGTGTGTTTTTTCACATTTTTTCCAAATATTTTATTATTTAAAGCCATTTATGTGTTGCCCAAGTTGTTTATTTTTACTTCGGATGGAGCGGACGGAATAATTCACCCTGATCCTTTAGCAACCGTAGCCGTTTGCATTCCAGGGCCAACGGTATCCAGTTTAAACAGTCTCAGGGCCCCGACCCGAGCTATTTTACTTGAAATGACGAGTTGCTTCAATAATAATTCATTTACAAAAAAATTACAAACGCATAATAATATTCGAGAGCAGCAACAGCCCAGTGGTATCGGTCCTGACTAACGAGTTGTAGGTCGTGGGTTCGAAGTCGAACCCCGCCAGGCGCTTTACTTTGTGTAATTTATTTCATCACCACTGCTCTCAAAACGGTGAAGGAAACCGGCATGTCCTAGAATCAAAAAATCGAAGATACGTAACATCTACCAACCCGCACTCGGCCCGCGTGGTGGATTATGGCCCACTCCCTCTCTCAGACAGGAGGCCTGTGTCCCAGCAGTGGGAACATTATAGGCTGACGATGATGATTACAACATGTCTCGTCGTTTCTCGATGTCGGAAGCCGATTCGAACTTCTTAACCGGCTTCCGATTCTTTCAAACAAAATTAACAAACTGAAACCCGACTTCAGTTATTACAAAATCCTCAGTAACATCCCTAAATCAAATGTTTCGCAATATTTGTAACAGCGCCATCTATCGAGGAGCTAAAGTGGCAATTCCGTTTGTAATGTAATTTGATGAAGTTTCTAACAATATTCCTTTAGGGTTGGCAAAAGGAGTTTTAATATAAGAAATATGTAAATTAAATATGTAGACATTTTGTTGTTATGAAATTCTAACGCGTTCAGTGTTGTATTTCGAAAAAAAATAATTGCTAGCTTTTATTCGCTCGGGCACGCCGCAATTGCGGCGGTAAGACCCCTCTTTGAGGAGTGGCTGGAGAGAAGTCACGGCGTCCTGACCTACCGCTTGACGCAGGTCCTCACCGGACACGAAAGTTTCGGGAGGTACCTGTGTATGATGCGAAAGGAGGAGACGCCTGGGTGTCACCACTGCGAAGATCGCCCGGAGGACACGGTGGAGCATACGGTGCAAGACTGCCCAGCTTGGGCGGAGCACCGACGTCTCCTCACGGCTGCGATAGGCGGAGACCTCTCGCGCCCGGCATTGGTTGCGGCCATGCTGCGGGGCGAGACGGAGTGGGAAGCGGTCAGCTCCTTCTGCGAGGCAGTAATGCTCGTAAAGGAGGAGGCAGGCCGCAGTGGTAGGCGCCCACGGCGACGGACGTCGCTCGATGATCTCCGGCCACCGTAGGCGCGGGCATGCGGGCAGCGAGTAAAGGGCAACTCGCTGCCCGACCAAGGACCATGCCCGGGTCGAAAGCGCGTTGTGTCCCACGCGCGCCTCAAAGAGCGTCAGCATAATGACGGGGCCCCCCTCTCAGAGGGCCAAAGCCTGCCGGGGGATTTTACCACGCTAAAAAAAAAAAAAAAAGGTTTTATTCGCTACCCTGCGTAAAGGATGATCATTTGTTCTGTGTCTGGGTGTAATTATTTATCCTATTAATATTATAAAGGTGAAAGTTTGTATGTATGGATGTATGGATGTTTGTTACTCTTTCACGCAAAAACCACTGAACGGATTTGGCTAAAATTTGGTACACAGATAGTTTATAACCTGGATTAACACATAGGATAGCTTTTATCCCGATTTTATGTTCCCGTGAGATAATTTTCGAGTTGTAGCGGGTGAAGCCGCTGGCAACAGCTAGTCTATAATATGTATGTATTTACAAATATATCAGTATGTTTATCAGTTGTCTAGTACCCATAACACAAGCTTAGCTTGGGACTAGATGGCGTTGTGTGACAGTTGTAGAATATTATTTTAATATTGAAGATAGACTTTCCCGTTTCCGCATTTACAAAATTAATAATGAATATTGTTATCTACCTAATTCGGTCGGCTCTAAAATGTAAATTTTGTCGTTTGTGTTACTAACTTCATTGAAAAGTTCTTTGTTGGGTTGTAATTTAATGTTCAGACTTTATACTTAGAAATCGGATATTCTGTCAATCAATCTGTAGGTATTTTTTTTTGTTGTTATTGAAACCGGAATAAAATCCTAATTGTAACCATAATATTATTCGTAATTAAATTGCACAATGAATTATTCTGCTGGACGCCCGCGGCGTCTGACATCGGCTAACGATCTCCGGCCACCGTAGGCGTGGGCATGAGGGCAAAGGGCAACTTGCTGCCCGACCATGGACCATGCCCGGGTCGACGGCGCGTTGTGCCCCACGCGCGCCTCAAAGAACGTCAGCATTATGACGGGGCCCCCTCTAGAGGGCCAAAGCCTGGCGATGTCGTGGGACTTTTCTCGATACCATGACCCCGGAACATAAAGGGATACTGAAGGACACTGTGGATTTTAGTCTGACAGTCCCTCCTGCCCTGCCCTGGGTGGGAGGACTTATTTGATTATTTTACCACGATAAAAAAGCCTAGTTGTTAAGTAACAGTTGGTAGTTGGATGTCATTAACGTTTTCGTATTTATCGTGGACGCATAGTAGATACATACTTACCAATATTTTATATTTCAACCATAGGGATAAAAAAATACGAATAACGAAAAAATCGATAAAATAAATTACTTACATAATTTAGGATTGAATACTGATCTGATTATGTAGGTAACTCATTAACATCAAATGAAATAAGTAACTAAATATAAAAATATAAATATACATGCAACAAAGTCCTTTTTGTGCCACGTTTTCCACCACAAAGATGTACGCAGCCCATTTTCAAAACCTTTTACGACAAGAAAAGTATCCGTTAACAAACACAAGCGCTCTTTATTTCAACAATATAATATAAGTAAGTAATTCTGCCGCATACTGCTACCATTAAGAGCTAATATACACGTAAGTGCTATCCAATAAACATCTAGGGTTGTCACTTACACAAGAAACTATAAAAAAAAAACGTAAAAAAAAAGTATATTTTTATTTTTTATTGTTGTCAATCAAGTTTTTCTTTACGTAAAACATTTTTTATTGGCCTATGTTGTCCCACTGCTGGGCAAATGCCTCCCCAAATACCTTCTAGGAACTCTTATCCTGTACCTCTTCGAAACAGCCCTCGTAACGTTATTTTTAATAAAAAATAAGTATGTTGACAGCAATAATTAATTGTAAATCTATAGTCTTTTAGAGCATTGAAAAACAATGGCCATTACTGTTTAAAAGCGTCGTTGTAACTTCGTCAATTTTTTTGCATAAGAATAAAAAGAAATTGCATCCAATCTTTTTGCTAACCTAAAGGTCGACGATTTTTATAGAAATTAAAACGACAAAATATGATGAAAATCGAAAAAACATTTACTATGTTTTTCAATACTCGACTCAGTGTTGAGATATAAAAATGCCAATGTGCTAATATAATTATGTTTAAATACATACTTATTATAATATTAAGACCTCAAGTAGATTTAATGAAAACGGACAGACCATTACTATATAAATTAAATATACACTCAACGCTTCGGGCACTTACTTAATTATATCATCACAAACAGACAACAACGAAACTAAATTATCATTTAAACTCGAAACCTCGGGAAAGTTGAACTAAGTTCAACATTAAATAAGTAACAGCAAAAGACACAAAATGAATTAAAGCTAAAGTTAGTACGTGACAACCCGTTGAGCAGTGGTAATGACAACGACTTTCGAGTTGCTAGCAACAGGTTCGAGCCCAAGCTGGCTTGTTGTTCTAACTTTAATACTATACAACGTGTAACTTTAATAGCGCAAAACCTCTCGTGGGGTAACTCAGCCCATGTTACTAAACACTGTTTGTTCTAAGACTTTTACAAATTCACAAAAAAAATTTTTGCTTTTTTATACAAAATGACAAATTGATCGGGCCCATCAGTATGAAAATCATTTTTGCGATTTGCGAATTTCCAAAAGTCTTGGAACAAACATTGTTCAGTAACATGGGCTGAGTTACCCCACGAGAGGTTTTGCGCTATTAACGTTACACGTTGTATATTCGAAAGTGAGTTTGTTTTTTTCGTTTTCATGTCTAATTCGTTGAACAGATTTTCGTGAATTTTGGTACAGTGATAGGTGAAACCTTGAATAAGGTTATAGGCTACTTTTTCTCAAGTAGACGCGTACAAAATGTAGTTTTGTGTATTTACTTCATTAAAAATGTAATAAAAATACCCCTCCTTAGCGCTTTACTTAATTTTAATTCTTGACAACCCTGAGTGTCCGCGAATGTTGCCACATAATAAAAACAAATTGTACGGTTTATCGATGATATATGAATATTATTGGTAGCAACCCTAGGGATTAGGGCTGGTTGATTCGATTGCCCGAAGTCTCTCGCAATTATTTAACTTTTTATGGAGTTGGGTGTTACCTAAATAGCTAAGTGGTTTTGTAATAAAAATAACAGTTATTGATTATTTTTGTTTTCTTACGAGGGCTTTGTCGCTAAGTAATGATAGTCGCACGGCTCAATTTTCTAAGGTAAGCTTCGTTTGTTGAGGACGATTTGTGGATGGATGATAATCTATTATATACTTAGACTTTTTCATGCATTTTGAAGAATTTTACTATCTTTACTCGACTGCTCAAATATAGATTGTTATGTTTTATTTTGTTCAGCAATGGATGTCTTTTACGAGCTCGTGGCTAAATAATTACAGCCGTACAGGCCAATCTTTCAAGTTAAGCCGCGCTTGCTGAGGTTGGTCTGTGGATGGGTAACCATCTGTCATAGCGAGTTTCCTCCGTGCCTCAGAAAACACGTAAAGCCGTTGTTCCCGGCTGTCATTTGTACATATCTTTGACAGTCGCTATATAGTCTTACAACCAGTCTTACCATGGGGTATCGTATTACCCAGTTAGTAGGTTGTGGAGGTCCGACAGGCAGTCGCTCCATATAAAATACTGATATCCAGCTGCATCTGGTGCGACTGGAAGCCGACCCCAATATAGTTGGGAAAAGGCAGGCAGATGATGAAAAATAGAGGTCGTTGACGTTTCAGTTCTCACTGTAGTCGCATAGTATATCCCAGTACGATTTCGCACTAGAAGCACTATACGTTGGACAGTACAGGCAAATGCTTTCAAAGTAAGCTTTTAAGAGCCCATACTACCTCAAATGGCTTAGCAGAATCCTGTGATACGTCGAAAATACTGCAGCATTAATTTTGGAATAAAGATAAAAAATGGTACAGCTAGAACGGGTTGAAACGGAACTAAAATTTTTATTTCTGACAGCGTTTTAAAATCTTTGTTATTTGATGTAAAGAAAGACCGCAGGTTTGTCAGATTTATTATTGTGCCATAAAACCAACGTAATAAGTGAAAAAAAAAAAAAACATTCAAAGTGCTGGTAGCGCGAAGACAGTGGCGACTTCCGGTTTTCTACATTTTTATGTCGAGCTGTAAAGTTGAGGATTAATGTTAGGTCTTATGTTTGGCGAAAACATGATTCTATACAATTTTCTCTATAGAAAAAAAATCCAAAGTTACCTCTAAATTGAACAATAAACCGCTGGCAATCATAAAATACTTAAAAATTAGATCATGAAACTTTTTATACTAACTGAACTAACTATAAAGCAGGTCATATGTTATTTATTTTTTTGAATTACCTTTTTTTTTCGCGGTAAAATAAATAGATTTGCGCGTAGACAGCTAAAAGAAAGAGCAAGCAATAGTGCGTGGCATGGCAAGTGCGAGCGAGTAAGATTATATTGAAGTACTATGGAGCCTTAAGCCGTAGCGAGTGGAATAGCAGTCATCTACGATGGTACTCTGCTTATCCCATAATATTAAGATAATGTCTCTTAATGGTTGGCAGAAACGCTATAATGTGGCATAACGTCTTAGTTTTTAAATTTTATGACCATTGGTCGGAATTCATCATCATCATCAGCCTATTAATGTTCCCACTGCTGGGACACAAGCCTCCTCTTTGTGAGAGGGAGTGGGCCATAATCCACCACGCAGGCCCAGTGCAGATTGGTGGATGGCATATGTCTTCGGATTTTTGATTCTAGGACATGTCGGTTTCCTCACGATGTTTTCCTTCACCGTTTAAGAGCAGTGGTAATGAAATAAATTAAACAAAGTAATGTGCCTGGCGGGGTTCGAACCCACGACCTACAACTCGTAAGTCGGGGCTGATACCACTGGGCCATCATTGCTCATATATTGACGATATACAGTCCCCAAATTGCTTCACAGAAATCTCTGTGTGCGACCGGTGAATCAAACCCACTACACCAACAAGGCAGTGATGAAGTTAATACTTACGATATTACAATATGGCTCATAACGAGCAGAACCGCGTGCCATGCTAGTCTGCGCCTCAATCGAATTTATGACAGACAAGGTATATGGGGGGACAGGAGAGGCGTGGAGTCGACTTACTTTTATTTCTTTTTTATGGTGGTAAAATCATCAAATGAGTCCTCTCCCACCCAGGGCAGGGCGGGAAGGACTCAATATGATTGGGACAAACACACCCACTACAACTCCTGAGAGCCAGAATCAACAGTGGCAACCACCAGAAAAGCGCCGAGACAATGAAGCTCGACGTGTCCCGGAGAATGAATTTACCTGTCTTGGATCCTGCAACGAAATTAATCAGAAAAGAATAGTGGAGGAGGAGGAAAAATATGTTTCCACTTCCGTCCATGCAAGCAGGAGACAGAACAAAACAAGGCCACAGGGTGGGAGGGACTGTCAAACTCGTACTGACTAAAATCCACGGTGTCCTTCAATAGCCCTTACGTTCCAGGGTCTCGGTAATTCGGTAAGCCACGCGATTCCGGCAGGCTTTCGCCCTCTAGAACCCCTTCTAGAGGGCCAAAGCGCCGTCATTATGCTGACACTCATTGAGTGGAATGATACAACGCGCCGTCGACCCGGGCATGGTCCATAATATATGGATAAATTTTTAATTTAGTTAGTCAAAAGGCTAGTTGCCTAAAAAAATGTAATTAGTCCGACTTTTAGATTATTCAAAAATAAGGGACACGTATTTTTTTATTTGTAAATTAGACCAAAAATGACAAAGATATAGCCTATTAAAGTTACGTGTGACGTCACGATGTGTGGCATTTTTCGCGCAGAGTGACGTCACAGGTAACTTAAATAGGCTATTATCTCTGTTCTTATTTGTTTAATCGAAAAAAGAAAAAATATGTGTCCAATATTTTTTTATAATCTAAAATACGGACTAAATAGAATGTAATTATTTTGACCCTGGGAACTACCCTATTCATTTTTCTAATTGTACTTCTATGACAAACAAACTCAAATTATAAATTAGATCGTAAAAAACTTCCCTACCATTGTTCTTATGGGACTCATAAAGTGTTAAACTACTTTACACAGTTGTTTTTAATGCCCCCTTGGGACTAACAAATTGGTTGAAAGTTGACCCAGTATTGGCTGACGACATTGTTGCTATTAAGGGTAAACCCATAAATATTAAGACACAATTAACCGATCTAAGAGCTTATGCACAACACGTTTTTTAAACGCGCCGTTGAGGCAAAAGCAAACTTATGGAAAAAAAATATTATTCAAACAAAATTAGAAATTTATCGAGCCCATCAGTATGAAATGTTTTTTTTTATTTTATTTTTTTTCCAAAAGTTTTAGAACAAACATTGTTCAGTAACATGGGCTAAGTTACCCCACGAGAGGTTTTGCGCTATTAACGTTACACGTTGTATAAAAAAAACATCTTTGTTTTACACTGAACTAAAAAAATAAACACACTATTCGACTCCACCGCACCTCTGTCCACATTTTCGTCAACCCAATTGCTTGTAACGAAGTCATATTAATGCTCTTCAATCAAATTGTCTACACGAAACCTCGTAACTCGTAGATCGCACGTGATTGTCGTTTCAAATCTATTCTATTAAAGATAGTAACTCAAGTCAAGTGATAAATCATATTTATTTTGTAAGTTGGTTATAAAAAAACACTTTTACACGTCACAACCAATATTTTCTAAAGCTAGATGAGGCCGGTGTTTCGTACTTGACTACTCTGAGAAGAAACATCCGAAACAAACTCAGAGGTCATAGTCTCTTTTAAAGTCCAGACATTGTTTTGTTCAGGTCATACGAGGACCATGCGGGTGTCTGAGATGTTCTTTTGAGGAAAGAACCACACAGATTTGAGTGGACCTGTCCAGTCAGTGCAAGCATTTGTTGGTTATCGTGTAGCTCGACTCAGAACACACGGAGCTCAACGACACGACGAACAATACCAAAGAAAGGACATTTGGGTAGGCCGCTTAAGGTGATTGCTTCGATGTAGCCCGCGAAATTCAATTTTTTTTACGTTTTTTTCAATTTGCATATAATTTGGTCCGCAAATTGCAAAAAACGTAAAAAAAATTGAATTTCGCGGGCTGGTTGGAGCATCCCCCTTAAATTACTCAAATCGTCAGACAGTATAATTATTAAAAATCAAAAGTGGTTACAATCTTTACTTCTGAGTAAGTGGTCTTGATTTCGATTCCCAAGTTGGACTAGGATTTTGCTAGCTTACATACTTAGCCCGCTACAACTCGAAAATAATCCCACGGGAAAATAAAAACTCAACCTACATCACAACATAAGAATCGGTGTAACTGTATTGTGTTCGGCTTCCAGTCGAACTATTGTGTTCGGCTTCCAGTCGAACTATTGTGTTCGGCTTCCAGTCGAACTATTGTGTTCGGCTTCCAGTCGAACTATTGTGTTCGGCTTCCAGTCGAACTATTGTGTTCGGCTTCCAGTCGAACTATTGTGTTCGGCTTCCAGTCGAACTATTGTGTTCGGCTTCCAGTCGAACCAGATGCAGCTGAATATCAGTATTTTACATGGAGCGACTGACTATCGGACTTCCAAAAACAGTAACTGTGTAATACGATACTCCATGGTAAGACTGGTTTTCAGACTTTAGAGCTTCTGACTAACAGTAACGACTGTCAAAGATCTACAAATGACAGCCGGGACCAACGGCTTTACGTGCTTTCTGAGACACGGAGGAATCTCGCTATGACAGATGGTCACCCATCCACAGACTCGGCAAGCGCGATTTAACCTGGAAGATTGGCCTGTGTGGCTGTAATTATTCACGAGGGTTTTAAAAGCACCATCTATACATATAATAAATAAATAATAATATTCCACAACTATTACACAACGCCATCTAGTCCCAAGCTAAGCAGAGCTTGTGTTATGGGTACTAGACAACTGATAAACATACTTATATAATTCTAAATTCTAAAAATTACACCCAGACACAGAACAAAATGATCATGCTCATCACACAAACATTTGTCCTGGGTAGGAATCGAACCCACGACCCCCGGCATAGCAGTCAGGGTCACTAACCACTAGACCAACAGGCCTGTACCATAAAGTTTGACCAGCTTATTTTCACAAAACAAGTACAAAATGAGAGTGCAATATATATTTTTTTCTTCTATTTCATGCTTTCAGTTTTCAGTTCCTTTCGGCTTTGTGAATATTAGAATATCGGCAACATGAAAGTGGCAGCAATAAAAAAACCATTCTATATTTTTTGCGCTGTATTTTAAGCTGTACCCTTACCTCGAGTTTTCAGTATTTGAGACGTAAAGTAAACTGAAACTTTGTAAATTTTCAAGAAATTTTAATTTTTTTTTAGACGGAACTAATTTTTTCCTTGGTCAATTTGAAAATGTCAAATTTTACTATACGTCTGACTATCTGAAAACTCATGATAAGGCTTCTGACTGCCTTGGTGGTTGGTGTAGTGTTGAGTAGCGAGACTGCTGAAAATGAGGTCCTTTTTTTTTGTACCCACCTTACAAAGTAATGGCTGGATTCGAACCCATGACCTACAACTCGTAACTCGGAGTAGATACCACAGGACAGGGCCACTATAGATCCCTACAAAAAATAAAGTATAAAATAACTTAATCGGTGGCTTTGTTTTTTATTTCGAAGACTTTTTTGCCAAAAAATAACGGACACACGAGTGTCAACATCTTATTATGGTTCCGTTTTTTTTTTTATTCGGACGTACGGCTACGGAACTCGAAATACTTATAAAGATACCCAAGAAAAACCAATGTTTATCGAACTACACAATAACAAACTATACAAGTTTCCCTCGAGTTTGATCCGAAAATCCCTTAATCTGATTGTGGTCCTCAAATCTTAGAAAATGTCGGAAAAACAAAAGATTTCCTCGATACCTTCGGATTATTTCGCGAAAACTTACTTTTCTTATTTCGTGTCGGTTCATTTTATTTTTTTTGCGTGGTAAAATCAAATGGTTTCTCCCACCCAAGGCAGGGCAGGAGCGACTGTCAGACTTGTACTGACTAAAATCCACGGTGTCTTTCAATAGCCCTTTACGTTCCGGGGTCACTGTGTCACTACGTCTTGTGCACTTTAGTCATTAGTGGTGAACTAGTTGCATCATTTCGCATTACAGCATGCATAGGTAACGTTTTGAGAGACTTTTAAGACTCTATCACTAAGTTGCCTGTCTCACCAAATAATCTCCCTTTACCTTATAGGCATTTCTTCGAAATTTTACCCAGTAGTTGTACAGTAAATGAAATAAAATTTCTAGAGGGAGTTTTTCGTATAAAACTACTTTCATTACTGAATCTCGGCCGGACAAACTATTTGTTGAAAACAGCGGTTTCCAAAGTTTTGTCTGTTCCTACTTTAAGTTTTGTATTAAGTTCTTGAAGTTTGCGTGAAGCACTTTTAAGTTTTATTTGGTTTGTTTTGGAATTTTTAATACAGAATTGTGAGTTCGTGGCTAAATCATCTAGCCTAGCCTTTTCCCAAATATATTGTGGTCGGCTTCCAATCGAACCAGATGCAGCTGAATATCAGTGTTTTACATGGTGCGACTGCCTCAACAAGCAATGGAAAGAGCTATTGCTCGGAGTTTCTTTGCGGGATAAAATCTGGAACATGGATACTCGGCAAAAAACTAGAGTCACTGACATAGCTCATAAAATTTGCAAGTTAAAGTGGCAATGGGCAGGCCACATCGCTCGTAGAACTGACAACCGTTGGGGAAGAAAAGTTCTCGACTGGCGACCACGGACCGGAAGACGCAGCGTAGGCAGGCCTCCCACTAGGTGGACCGACGACATCGTGAGGGTCGCGGGCAGCCGATGGATGCAAGTGGCGAATTGTCGTTCGGCGTGGCGGTCTAAGGGGTCTAAGAGGCCTATGTTCAGCAGTGGACGTCTTCCGGCTGATGAGGATGAAATATTTTATCCCATATATTTAAAAATGACACGTTTTCTTTTTCAAGGTACTAAGATAGAGTGGCCGAGTGGTATGTGTGGTATGAACCAAATTAAAAAAAAAAAATGTTACAAAAGAATATGACGAAATGAATGACCTAAATGTCCTAAAATAAATAACATAATTGGTCATAAACCGGCCTTCAGTAGTATCCAAATTACCCTATTAAATAACTAATTTCGATTCCGTCAATTACCCCATTTGATAACTATTTAATGGAATCATGGCATTTGATGGCAACACTAATTTAATGACAATAGATAATAGGCAGAATATAATTGTATAAATACAAACAATTTACATAAAATAAAACATATCAAAACATAATTCGCCGTCATATAGCTAAAGGTACTGTCAGACTAGTACCGACTAATAACCAGCTCGTTCCTTCGGTTGCTCTTTGCGTTCCAGGGTCGCGGTACCCTATTTAATCATGGAATTGTTTGTCTCCGTGGAAACGAACACCCTGAAATTAATCTTTAGACGTTTTAAGAGTGCCCATTGAGAGCACCCTGTTCCTTCGGTTGCTGTTTGCGTTCCAGGGTCGCGGTATCCTTATTAATAATGGGGATTCTGGGCGGTTCTTCTACGTGGAAACGAACACCCTGAAGTTAATCTTTAGACGTTTTAAGAGTGCCCATTGAGACCACCCTGTTCCTCCGGTTGCTCTTTGCGTTCCAGGGTCGCGGTACCCTAATTACTCATGGAGTTTTTCGGCGGTTCTTCTCCGTGGAAACGAACACCCTGAAGTTATTATTATAAGTTTTATAAATTTAAATGCCTCTTGAGGCACATGGAGAATAAAATATTTTGATTTTGAGATAGGCCCGCAATCCTGGAATTAAAGGAGAAACAATACAGTAAGTTCTTCAATTAAAAAACAAATATTTTTAAATGAAATTTTCCCTTATAATTTCTCTACATAATGATGATTTTACACTAGTAATTATTTTAAACGCATTAACGCATGCGACGCGCATCGTTAAGATGATTTTTGAGGAAATAAAAATTTCAGATTGCAAGTGGGATTCGAACCCGCGTCTTCTGGATAGGTACTCCAGACGCCTTAACCAACTAGGCTATTGCAACCCACACTTTTACATTAATTTCATTACGAGAGCTAATCATAATATTTTCTAACTACCATCTTATACCGATCTGCAAATTACTAAAAATACGAGAAAAGCTTAAATTTTACGGACAATGATAATTATAAATTAATTTTCATTACTATAGCTAATCATAATATTTTCTAATTACCATCTGATACCGATCTGCAAATTACTAAAAATACGAGAAAAGCTCAAATTTTATGGACAATTTTCACCCATCCTCCAAACCCATAAAAAAAGCCCAACTGTTTGCATTTTTTTTCTACAGTCGAAACGTCCCACTTCGCAAGACCCCAGGTTATTTTGATAACGTAATTCTCTATTAGAACCTATCTTATGACACCCATTTACTGTTAATGGGTTATAATTTAGTTCCCTTTCCCTTTTACTGGGTGAAACTGGGCCTTAATGATTGTTTATATTTTGAATTAAATGTGTCTTATACAGTGGCGTAGCTACCGCCATATCAATTATACGGGGGCACCAAGTATCAAGGGGGGGGGGGGGCATTGATACTTGGCTCCCGTATAATTTGATACGGCTCGATTGGAATGAAAACAAAATGTTGCTCTTAAATGAAAACTTATCGCGGCCACAAAGATCCAATTCCCAAACACCTAATAGCTCAATTTTCAAAAACGCTATTATTATGTAGTTGTCATAAATGAGCTACGATCAGTCGATCACATAGATATAATAATTATACACATTTCTGTGGTCGATCATCATTCTCAATTTTCTAGCTTCCTTCACAATTCTCTTAATGACATCAATAAGCATTAGTTACACGAATCAGGATTCTATTGTCTTTATTCTGCAAAACTATACACACATAGAAGGGCCCCAAATAAATTTTGACTTAGCTACGCCACTGGTCTTAGGTGATATTAGTCTGTTTTGAAATGCGTGTTGAATTACAAATTGACTTAGGAATAGCATTTATAGTCAATTCGTTATTAAAATTAATGTAATTAACGTAGCCCGAAGTTAGTAGATTTATTTTATGTACTTGTATCACGATCTGCCATAGAAATCATAACATGGATAAGCCTTTATACCGGGATTTCATTTCATTACTTGCGGGATTTTTAACCGACTTGGCTGAAAGAAATAATGATGACTTTTATACCGTATGTCTTCAAGTCTTCATCCTACGTGTTCCGCGACCCCGGCAGGAAAATATACCTATCTTAAATTATTTACCGAAATTATGTTAAAAAATAATCGATTATAGAATGATGCCCACTACCTCAATAGCCCAAAATGTAGTAATAACTCTCTAATGTTAATTTTAATCCGAAGCTAGCTAGTTTAAAGAAATATAATCCTACAAGCAGAAAAAGACCCAGTTACTAGGTTGTGGAGGTCCGATAAGTCAGTCGCTCCATGTAAAATACTGATATTCAGCTGCATCTGGTTCGACTGGAAGCCGACCCCAATATAGTTAGGAAAAGAGAAGGAATGAATGAATTACCCCAATTAGTTTTAAGTTTTGATGCTTATATAATAAACTCAATTTTCTTTATTTCTTTCTTTCTAAAAGGCAGGCAGATAAGATGAAAAAGAAAACTTTGAGAATCACTGTCTAAACTACAATATCCTTGGAGCCGCGGGCACATCGTGACTGTGTTCGGAAAACTTGGAGCTCGTATGTTGGGCCATGTTGGCCCATGTTCGGCCATCGCCCCGAGGTGCTGCGCTTTTCATATAGGTACAGTACTAGCTGTGCCCGCGACTTCTTTCGCGTGGATGTCGGATATCAACAAAATCTTTTTTTTTTAAATCAAGTAATTTTTCTAAAATTAAAGTAGCCTAAGTTACTACTTATTACATCAAGCTAGCTACTGTCAATAGAAGTCTTGCCAAAATAGGCCCAACCGTTTCAGGGATTAGCCATTACAAATAGAGAGACAGATAGACATGCATGTAGTAGAAAACGGGTAATCTAGATATTACAAACAGACACTCCAATTTTATTTATATGTATAGATTGTAGGGCTTTGTTGCTGCTCAGAAGTATTTAATCGTTGTCTTTTTTCAACCGACTTCAAAAAAGGAGGCGTTCTCAATTCGATTCAATGATTCGTTATGGGGTCGTTTATGGTCATGTGAGCGTCTTATGAGTGAACCGTGAACCTGTAACATAAAGGGCTATTGAAATCCCGTCCTGCTATAAGCCGGAGGATTCCTCATTTGATGATTTTACTTTACTTACAATAGGGTAGTTTCCAGGGTCAACATAATTACATTCTATTTAGTCCGCATTTAAGATTTAAAAATTTGGACTCGTATTTTTTCTTTTTTCGATTAGACAAAAAATAACAAAGATAATGTTACCTGTGACGTCACCCTGCGCGAAAAATGCCACGCATCGTGACGTCACACGTATATCTTTGTCATTTTTGGTCTATTTTACAAATAAAAAAATACGTGTCCCTTATTTTTGAATAATCTAAAAGACGGACTAATTTTTTTTTTTTGGGCGACTAGCCTTTTCAACGCGTGAAAGGGACAGCTACGTGTAAACATGTGACTAAATACTATTTTTTGAAATGGCAGCAGCTATTCTATACTCTTAATATGAGTGGTTTCACAGGCACTTCTGTACCTGCTACAGTTCCCTACAAACTTTACCTACCCTCCGCCAAGTATCCAGATAGTTCACTAAGCAATATCGCAATAGTTCTCTTGTTCCTGCGTTCAATTTCTAGCATAATAATATATTGCTGTAACTAGTACCTACAAAGTTATATAAAACTTAGGTTTTCTCTTTATGGGGTCGTAACACTTTTAGGCTCATTTACACGACGCTGCCACCGCTCCGCCACCGCTTAGCTGTGTATACCTTCGCGACTGCGACGCCACCGCTACGCCACCGCTCCGCCACCGCGCCGCTTAGCTGTGTATACCTTCGCGACTGCGCCGCCACCGCTACGCCCCACCGCTCCGCCAACGCGCCGTTTAGTTGTCGCCGCCGCCACCGCGCAGTTGCGAAGGTATACACCTTCGCAACTGCGCGGAGGCGGCGGCGTCTTCGTGTACATGAGCTTTTTCCTACTTGTTACTCGTTATCGTGGTAAAATCAAAAAATGAATCCTGAACCTTTCAGTCTCGTACTGACTTGAAATCCACGATGTTTAATAGCCCTTTAGGTTCTAGGGTCACTGTTACTAATGTGCTAGTACCGCGACCCCGGCAGATTTTGGCCCTCTAAGGGAGCTCCGTGAAGGTTTTTTTTTCTTTCATAGCTCAGCGAAAACAATTACGTAATATTAACTCTAGGTTTCACTTTCAGAAAAGGATCAAAAATACATGGAGCCTGAACGGTCTCCTTTGAAACTCCTGTCATTTTGTAGATTACGAGATCTCGTGACGAAGTGTGTAAATTATATTTCAACTACATAGCTGTGCCCGCGACTTCGTTCGCGTGAATGTCGGAACTTTCACCCTCTATGTTATCCCTTTGGGGGTAGAATTGATCTAAATCCTTTCTTAGCGGATACCTACGTCATAACATCTACCTGCATGCCAAACAGCCCGATCCGTCCAGTGGTTTGGACTGTGCGTTGATAGATCACTATATCAGTCACCTTTGAGTTATATGAAGGTTATAGTTTTGCGTTTCAGGGCCTCGTTTCCCCTTCAAGACAGTATCGCGATCTTCTGCAGTTCTGAGCTACAATACAACTGTGTCACATGGAATTTATCAGCCTTTTCGTAAACGTTGAGCTCCATTGTCTCTGCACAATATCCTCCATGCCGGGAGCGAAGCGGATGCACCGAGCATTCTGCAAATTGTTTCTGTTTCTCTATGATTTATGGAAAACTTCCTCTTTTGATGTATTGTCAAGTGACGTTATATGAAAATATGAACTGGGTACATGAATATGAAGTTATGTAGTCAACGACAATATAATACTAGACTCCGCATGCACGATCTAAGGAACAAAAATTATTCTGTCAACTCGCTGAGGTACTACGTAAGCGAGGGGGACGGGGTACTGCGTTGTGATTGGCTAACTCAAGGTCTGTTCTGTCTCAACGTATATTTACGGCTCACAGGATTGGTCAAAATGAGACGAATATAAGACTTTTTTGCCTAATGTGTTGACAGACATCGGTCGCCTGTTATTACGAGTCTAGTATTATATCGTCGTTGTATGTAGTACTACTGTTGCTAGCCAAATTAGCGTAAAACTCCTTGAGTTATGAGTCGAGCTACGAGATAACTGACAAATGCTTGCACTGACTGGACAGGTCTACTCAATTGTATTGTAAGGGGCTTCCTTCCCCCATTTGGACTCGTAGGTGGTCCGTTATGCGTGAGGTGGAACGGTTGGCTATATGAGCCAACCCAGCTCCTTCCAGAAGCTCAGAAGTCTCCTGGGACGTTCACAGGCTTCTTGGAGCGACCTTGAAGTGCCAAGGTTTTGTGCCTGTTGTTTAGCAACGCCCTCGCATTCCAGGATTACGTGGGTTGCCGTTTCATCCGCGTAAATTGATTGATTGATTGATTGTCATTGATGGTAAACAGATGTTTGATGAGTGGGCAGTGACTAGTGAGCATGCCCACCACAACTCGTAAGTCAGTTCGTTGGAGACTGAGAAGTCTGGTGGTCAGTCGCGGTGTTAGTGCAGGTACCGCCTCTCTAGACTGTCTGCAGTCGGTTGTAGATGCCCATCTGGCATTACTGCCATACTGACATCCTGTTGAATAAAGAGATCCAGTGGCGGCAGACCTAGCATTATCTCTAGGGCATTAGGTGTTGTTCGCGGCTGAGCAGGCCAATCTCTGGAATGTCTAAGTCGAGCTACACGATAACTGACAAATGCTTGCACTGACTGGACAGGTCCACTCAAATCTGTGTGGTTCATTTTTCAAAAGACCATCTCAGACATTAACCTACATGGTCCTCGTATGACTACCAGTTTAATGTCTGGACTTTAAAAGAGACTGTGACCTCTGAGTTTGTTTCGGATGTATCTTCTCAGAGTAGTCAGGTACGAATCCCAACAGTACCCTTATCACGAGTTTTCACTATTTTACAGTGACTTTCCAGTATTTACAGCGTTTCTTGTATGGAAAAATGGTACAGCGCCTCTGGTGTGCCAAGAAGGAAATATTTTTTTCCTTGTTTGTCAATTTGAAAATGTCAAAGTTCCAGTTTACTTTACGTCAGAATAACTGAAAACTCATGATAGGGCCTCTGAGCGGGATCATCATCATCATCATCTGCCAGCCTTTTCCCAACTATATTGTGGTCGGCTTCCAGTCGAACCAGATGCAGCTGAATATCAGTATTTTACATGGAGCGACTGACTATCGGACCTCCACAACACAGTAACTGGGTAATACGATACCCCATGGTAAGACTGGTTGTCAGACTTTAGAGCTTCTGACTGTGATTAACGACAGTCAAAGATCTACAAATGACAGCCGGGATCAATCGACCAAAAAGCCGTTTTTATTAGGATTTACCTCCTGTTGGCCAATTTAAAAGGACCATGGTTTATTCCAGTTTATAAATATCTTTGACACAATACACTTGTAATTCCCAGACGTTCTGTACTTTGATACACCCACACTTTCCCAGTATTTTTCAGTTCCATGTAAATGTGGGCGTGCCTATTGCCGTCAAAGAGAACTTCATTGCGAAGTCTTCACTTGCTTCAAATAACTAATTGTATAAAAAAACTACTCTTTTTTAGTTATACATAACTTTCTTAGGCCTATTGTCCACGTAACCGCACGCCACGCTTTCGTCAATTGACGATTGCAAGACGAATGCTTGCATCTTGGACGTGGACTTTAGTCAGTAGAAGTCTGACAGTCCCTTCCGCCCTGCCCGGGGTGGGAGGACTCATTTGATGATATCAACAAACAAACAAATAGTTATGGTGCTTAGACTCGTAGAATAGAATATCTCTTCTGTTTTATCCTGTTCGTTATTACAAAGAATAACTCTCAAAATGTAAGTCTATTTCTACCGTCCTTCCCAGGTATTACTAACATACCGTTTATCTAATCTAATATCTTTAAACGAGCAATTCTTGTATATTTATATATAATCAGGATCTCGGAAACAGCTCCAAGGATTTTCATGAAAGTTACAGATTAGGGGTTTTTCGGCTCAAGGAATCGATTTATCAAGGTCCCAGGTTCGAGAAAAGCTCAGTTCCCAAGATATAGACATTTTAAAAACCAAGCGAAGCTCGTTCAAAAAGATTTTTCTATATTATTCTTACATTTACGACTGAAAATGTAGTACCTAACATGTGACATTTAGAATATGAAAAATGTATTTAATAAGTAGGCAACCGGTGTAAGTAATTTGTATGTCATGTACATTTATAACAGAAAGCAATTTCTAGAGAGCTTCTACTCGAATAATGTTATTTAGAATTAGATATATAAGTATGTAACTAGTTTTTACCTACGGTTTCGTCCGCGAAGTCAAAAAAAAACGTGAGAGGTGTCAAGGGACACCCGGATGGAACGAAGTTACTGTATACACTCAACAAAAATAATCGTCGCGACTCCACTCCACTCCGCTCCGCTCCACTCCACTCAGCTAAGCTCCGCTCCGCTCAGCTAAGCTCCGCTCCGCTCCGCTCCACTCCACTCTTTGAGCTCTAGCACCCTTTCGCAACGCGCGATAAGGAACTTCGTTCCAAAAAGTGTCCTGACAACTTTTCGTAAGAATTTTTTCCGTCTAGCCTCCTTTCACAACGCGCGATAAGGAGCTTCGTTCCAATATCCCACGGGAACATAAAATCTGGATGAATTAATTATCCTATATTTTGAATCGAAGTTTTCTTCTTTTTAAAACCAGATTAGGCCGCTGTTTCGTACCTAATAACTACTCTGAAAAGAATAGGGTTTTTACTAAAAAAAAAATATTATTCCGGAATTTAGATAAGTAATAAAAAAAATAGATCCGTATTTTTTTCTTTTGATACGGCAACCAAAATTGAAGAAGAAACAAAGCTAAAAATCACAAATGTCACTCGGTTGGTATAATTTTACAAGCGTTATGGACGCCACTTCACACCACTCCCGAATCTGGAAGCAAAAATAAATAAATACGTATCCATTATTTTTCTACATTCTAACTCTGGGACTAAACAGATTTTTTATTTATATATGCAGTAAAATATTATTAGCGAAACAAACTCAGATGTCTAAAGTCCAGATATTAAAATGCAGGTTTGATATCTGAGATAGTCTATGATAAAAAAAGTTAGCCAACTAAAACAATCGCCTTTTCAGTACCCTTAGCACGAATTTTCACTCTTTTAAACCCCTTCTACACAGTAAGACCCGACCGCCTGACAGAGGTGAACTTGGTCGTGTCAATAGTACCCCACCGTCTGGAACGCTGTCGGCTGACGGTCGGGTCCCACCGCGGACGCAGCCTGTCGGGACGGCTGCGCTCCCGACCAAGGTTCGATTGACTCCGCCCATATTTGGTCGCACGACCAACGTCTACACGGTCGATTTTCATTCCCACCGGACCAAGATCACCTCTGTCAGGTGGTCGGGTCTTACCGTGTAGAAGGGGTTTTACTTTACAGCGTCTTTCCAGTATTTACAGCGTTTTTGTATGAAAAAATGGAACAGCGCCTCTGGTGTGCGAAGAAAGAACTAACTTTTTCCTTGAAAATTGTCAATTTGAAATTGTCAAAGTTCCCTTTACTTTACGTCTCAAATAATAAAAATTCGGTACAGAAAGCAAGGAAATAATGAAAATTCGTGCTAAGGGTACAGTAGCAAGGAAGTTTGAAAATCACTGTTTCGCAACAATATCCTGTGTGCCTCGGGCGCTTTCATATATTGACATCCCGGATTCACTGAAATGTCATTCCACCTTCGTATTCCTTGGTAATTGTCCCAAGTATATACTATAGTATAGGGCATAGGGTAAAGGGAGATTATTTCGTGAGACAGGTAATTCAGTGATAGTCTTTAAAGTCTCTCAAAACGTTACCTATACATGCAGTAATGCGAAAAGATGCAACTAGTTCACCACTAAAGTGGACAAGACGTAGTGACACATCATTTCGCATTACAGCATGCATAGGTAACGTTTTGAGAGACTTTTAAGACTATCAATGAGTTGCCTGTCTCACCAAATAATCTCCTTTTACCTTATAAAGACTCTTTCACACGGCATACGACAAAAATTACGATACTTTATGACTGAACTAGCTGATCCCTGCGCGGCGGTGAGTCCGACCATGGATCATGCCCTGGTCTACGGCGCGTTGTGTTCCACGCTCCCCTTAAAGAGTGTCAGCATAATGACGGGGCCCCCCTTTAGAGGGCAGAAGCCTGCCGGGGTCGCGGGAGTCTCGAAATACCGTGACCACGGAACGTAAAGGGCTATTGAAGGACACCGTGGATTTTCACAGTCGGCAGATAGTCAGCACAAGTCTGACAGTCCCGCCTGCCTTTCCCGGGGTGGGAGGACTCATTGGACGATTTTATTACGCGGATTAAATATTTAAAATCAAATCGTAACCTCACACCTTACTCTGCTTAAACCTTCATGTATTACACGCGTGATGTTATTTCTATCCACACAAAGTCCAATGCGAACGCATCTACGTGGTAGGCCATTTGCATTGAACCGGTTTATTCCGGTACAATCCGCTTCAATCCAGTTCGATCCGATTTGAGGCAGTTCTCACCGGATTATAGTAGACTGCTTTGTGTGGGAGTATTGTATGCGTTTGTTCTTTGTGAAAGGAACAAAATTATGGAGATCCATTCTTGATTACCTTATTTTTATTACATCTATAACCTATTATTTCATTATACTTGTATCTTTTATTTTATTCTGTTACACATATTTATTACTTAATTATTTTAACTCACACACTATAAAGCTGATTTACATCTGTGACGTCTCACAAGGCTCAGTTGAAAACCAGCGTCAGGCTCCCTGTGGCCTGGCTTTCTGCTGAACTGAGCCTATTTGGCACAGCCGTGAGGCACACGGTACCTAAATTAATTGTATTCTAGTAATTTTAACTGTAATTATGTGCTTGAGTTTTACCAAATAAACTTATTTTCTTTCTTTCTTTCTCTTTCTTTCATTTTTAAAATTGCCTATCGGTCTGTATGTCTATTTATTTGACGTTATCTCCGAAACTGAGGAGATGAGACTGTCTTTATAAAGCAACAAAAGGAACAGGTTTACCATGAAGTCTAGCGAAAGTAATTCTTAAGTGGGAAAGGGACAGAACTATACAAGTTGTCTAGCTCCACCTCGCTCCCACACTAATAACTCTCGCCATCGTAGGCCACCAGGGGGGGTATAACAACGTCTTAAAACCAATCTTATTCCGGCGAGTGAAAGTGACAGAGCTATACAAGACGTGTAGCGCCATCTCGTTCACTCACTGGAACTTGGTTTTAAGACGTTGTAATACCCGGTGGTTGGTTTGTCAATCAAGTCTGACAATCTTTTTCGTTCAACCCAGAGAAAACTCATTAGAGGAATTATAATAATAATAACATTCCACAACTATCACACAACACCATCTAGTCCCAAGCTAAGCAGAGATTGTGTTATGGGTACTAGACAACTGATAAACATACTTATACACTGGACAGCAAATAAACCGAGCCACCCGCTACCTAGGCACTAATTCGATTTTCTCAAAAACTAAAAAACCTACAAGTATCAAAGTTGTACCTACAGAAAGTGCGTTTCATGGTGATTGAAATGAAAGGAAATTTATTGGGTTTAATCAACATTTCAGTGTTCATTAAGGATTTTACAAAGAAGAGTCGTTTTTAAGAGCCGTGCATTATTATGCATCAATTGCATATCCTGTCCGATATATCCTGCGTAAGGTACCACATGGTCTGCGAGGATTTCAGTAATGTAGCGATGAGAAGTCAGTCCATGTGTACGGCCCGTCGGTTCGATGAAACTAACGCTGTATGTGCTGTTAACGAGATGCCGCCCCAGACCATTACAGATCCTCCTCCTTAAGCAACAGTTTCCTCGATGCAAACTGAGAATAACGTTCTCCAGGACAACGATATACTCTCTGACATCGATCACTTCCATGTAGACTCACCCTGGTCTCATCAGTGAAGAGAAAATTACTCCACTGCTCTAATGTCCAATCCCTATGCACTCGAGCAAATTCAAGTCGTGCTCGACGTTGTGCTACCGTTAATGCTGGGCCTGTTACAGCTCTTTTTGGTGTCAGGTTCCATTAAAAAGTCTCCTTCTGACTTTATCTGAACTTATGACCACTTGGCGTTCGTCATGCAGACTTTGTTGGACTTAAACAGCGTTGAGGTGGCGATTTCGCAGAACAGTAAGGTGGATATAACGATAATCTGCTGCTGATGTAGCCCTTGGTCTGCCCGTACCTGGACGGCGATCGAATGCTCCAGTCTCTAGGTATCGTCTGTAAACTCGTTGCACCGAAGATCTGCTGATTCCAAGCTTTCGAGCGACTTTACGTTGCGCAATGCCTGCTTAGATTAATGCTACAGCTTGAGCTGTTTCCTGAGGTGTTGTATCCATTATTAATCAAAAAAAGTAGCAAAAACACACGCGTCTGAGCAAACGATGGACAAAAACTAAAGAAATGATACAAAATATCCGACTGGGTCATTGTAGAGAAAACGAACGCTAATTTCAAACTCTGGCGAAAACAGAGCAAATCGTTAGCATTGTGTTTGTTGCTTGATTACAATGTGAGTTGACGGTACTTTCGAATTAATTTGTAGTCATTTTAATCACCATGAAACGCACTTTTTTTAAGTATAACTTTGATAGTTGTAAGTTTTATACTTTTAGAGAAAATCGAATCAGAGTTCCTAGGTAGCGGGTGGCTCGGTTTATTTGCTGACCAGTGTAGATTTCTAAATACAAACATACTATGGATAAATTACACTCAGACACAGAACAAATTATCGTTCTCATCACACAAACATTTGTACTGGGTGGGAATCGAACCCACGACCTCCGGCGTAGCAGTCAGGGTCACTAACAACGACGATATAATACTAGACTCCGCATGCACGATCTAAAGAACACAAACTATTCTGCCAAGTTGCTGAGGTACTACATATGCGAGGGGGACGGGGTACTGCGTTGTGATTGGCTAACTCAAGGTCTGTGCTGTCTCAACGTATGTTTACGGCTCACAGGATTGGTCGAAATGAGACGAATATAAGACTTTTTTGCCTAATGTGTTGGCAGACATCGGTCGCCTGTTATTAGGAGTCTAGTATTATATCGTCGTTGGTCACTAACCACTAGACCAACAGGCCAGTCAAACGAATCCCCTACGAATTCTCTAAACTCTTGCTAATGCTGTCATTTCCTTTGGTTCCAGGTCAACAAGTGGACATCACCCCCCTTGAGGCCGTGAGACGAGTGGGAGACCAGCTTACGGTGCAGTGCAAGGTGCCATACCCCATCGACTCATGCAGGTCAGTATAAGTTCTAGGGCCTTACCATAAGCTCCAGTTTTGGCTGGGGAAAAGAGACAGACCTATACAGTCGTCTAGCGCCATCTTTTTCCCACAGCTTAAACTGGATCGCGTTAAGGGTCGAACCATATCTGGCAGCACGGAACCGCCTTTTTCCGTCACCCTTTCTCATTCTGTCGCTTAGAACTGCCATTTGCTAGACCGAGACAATGACAGCACCCGGCCGCCTTTCGGATTCCGCCGCGTGCTATCGCATTAAGCATTCTGTCTCGGTCTAGCAAATGGCAGTTCTAAGCGACAGAAAGAGAAAGGGCGACGGAAAAAGACGATTCCGTGCTGCCAGATGTGGTGTAACTCTAAGTGTTCATGGTACTAGGCTGTTAATATAAAAGAAGCCGGAGTTACCGATATAGCCTGCAAAGTAAGCAGGGGCTTGCGGACGACTGCTAATGGGTGACTCGCCGTCCGATTGTGGACCGTGCCCTGTAGACGGCGCGTTGTGTTCCACGTGCGCCTCATAGAGTGTCAGTAGGTACAATGACGAGGACCCCCACTTAGATGGCCAAAGCCTGCCAGAGTCCCCGTCATATGATGCTGACACTCCTTGAGCCGCGCGTGGAACACAACGCACCATCGACTCGTGCATGGTCCTCGGTCGGACAGCCAGTCGCCCATTACTCGCCTCGTCTGCGGAAGTCTGTCGCCGTGGGCGCCTACCACTGCGGCTGGGTTGAAAGGAGGACGCTGTCCGCCTCTGTGGCGCCTCCTCCTTTACTAGCATGACTGCTTCGCAGGAGGCGAAATAGTCCTTTCGCAGCGTTGTTTTTGACAGAAAGAGAATTGCGCCCTCACTTTTTTTTTTATTAATGTTAGGTTTGTGTTTAACCACTATCTCGCCTGATGGTAAGCGAAGATGTGGTCGACGGTGAAGCACGCTTGCCTAGAAGTAACCTGTTCAAGTGTTCACTCTTGACTTGAAGACCACAAGGTTATAGCTGTCGGGAAAAGATGGCGGCAGGGAATTCCACTCCTTAGCTGTGCGTACAATAAAGGTATTGGCAAAACGCTTTGTACGTACCGGAGGGATGTCCACCATATATCGATGGCGCATTGCCGTACGTCTTATAGTACTTCCCGATGACGTCGCCACCATCACGCTTCTTTCTTTCTCACAACATCACAATATGGCGCCGGAACCATTCTATTTTAGTTGACACGCATAGTAATGTTTTTTTCTCATTATTTTCCAGAATGATCGTGAACAACCAGCCATTGAGGCTGAGACCTGATGATACTCAAGGAGACATCATCTACGCGGGGCAGGGTCTTCAGGTAAACATACTCCTTATTATTACCTTCATTTCACCGGCATTACAGGCTGAAGTCTTGTCGCAGAGCTGGAGGAATTTCGTACATTGATCTATTGTTACATGTCTCTGTCACTCTCACGTAAATATACATGTGAGCGCTGATGTTAAGACCACTGAGGTATAGATAGGTACTTTAACTCGATACAGTATTCAGAGAAAATCTAATATCTTTAAACGAGCAATGATTGTATATTTATTTTTATATAATCAGGATCTTGGAAACGGCTCCAAGGATTTTCGTTACAAAAGTTACAGACTAGGGGTTTTTCGGCTCAAGGATTCGATTAATCAAGGTCCCAGGTTCGAGAAAAGCTCGGTTCTCAAGATATACACATTTAAAAAACCGAGCGAAGCTCAGTCAACCAGATATTAATCATAATGTGAAAAGAAAAAATAACGACCTTTGGTAAGGCGTCTGGTGTACTGAATCAGAAGATCGCAAGTTCAAATCCTATTCGCAATTTAAAGCTCTTTTATATTACTATTTAGGATATTATAAATTTAGGATTATCATTAATGGCAAGCGTCCACAGGTCCGCATCGCACGTATCGTACGTAACGGATTTTAGTTTGCCTTGTATGAAAACTCATACAACTGCGTCCACTGATCCGCATCGTACGGACGGCTCATGGCAATGCCTACATGCGATGCGTGCCGATGACGTCATACGGAATGCCGATCAGTGGAAGCGATGAAGGTGGCATCGGCAATCCGATTGCTGATACTCGCGTCAGCCGATCGCTGCCGACACAGAAATCCGTTTGATGCGATACGTGCGCTGCCGACCTGTGGACGCACACCTTAAAAAGGTCCAATTCGTATTTCTACATCAGACCAATTTTTAAATAATGAAATGTAAGGCTTATCGACCGCTTGTATGTCAAGTTGTCGTAACAATTTCCATTTATTCAATTAATTTTGTAATTGACATGCGGGCTTCAAGGTAATTTGAAAATTGATAAATGAAACGTTTTATTAAACTCTTTCGTCAGCCTGCCTTTGTCACAATAGGCTAGTTGCCTAAAAAAATGTAATTAGTCCGTCTTTTAGATTATTCAAAAATAAGGGACACGTATTTTTTATTTGTAAATTAGACCAAAAATGACAAAGATATAGCCTATTAAAGTTACGTGTGACGTCACGATGCGTGGCATTTTTCGCGCAGTGACGTCACAGGTAACTTAAATAGGCTATTATCTTTGTTGTTTTTTGTTTAATCGAAAAAAGAATAAATACGTGTCCAATATTTTTGTATAATCTAAAATACGGACTAAATAGAATGTAATTATTTTGACCCTGGAAACTACCCTATTATGTTGAAGTCTGCTTCCAATCTAATGGGGTTGGAAACGCAAAGATATTGTAGATGGCGCCACCATAGAGTAGTCCTAATCCGACCAAAGACGTAGTACTATTTTGAAGCACCTTTAAGATTTGAACTGATTTGAACCAATGACGATGCTTGGAACAAGCTATACTAGCGCCATTATTTCCCCAGTTGCCAACCCCATTGGATGCAGCTGAATGCCTATATTTATCATGGAGCGACTGCCTATCTGACTTCCACAACTCAGTAACTGGATGATTCGAACGATACCCCTAGGAATGACTGGTTGTCTGATTTTCAAGCTTCTAAACAAAGAACTTACGGTGCGATGTGATGCGATTCGACCGATTCCAACTACAAGTAAAAATCAACCTTGCTACTAAGAAATAATGACCCAATTCGATTGACTTGACGTCGTCGTGGCGATCGTAGGACACAGGCCTCCTCTCTGTGAGAGGGAGTGGGCCATTATCCACCAGGCGGGCCCAGTGCGGGTTGGTAGATGTCACATGTCTTCGAATTTTTAGTTCTAGGACATGCCGGTTTCCTCACGATGTTTTCCTTCACCGTTTTGAGAGCAGTGGTGATGAATAAATTACAAAATTGATGCGCCTGGCGGGGTTCGAAACCCACTACCTACAAACTCGTAAGTCGGGACCGATACCACTGGGCCTCCGCTGCTCTTCCGGAGACCTGTTATCGTGTCATTAAACCCCTAATTCTCATCTTCCTCTCCTCAGCTCGGTGAATGTGGTGCGTTACTCAAGAACATCAAGCAAGAAATGAACGGTAACATCAGCTGTGTCCTGCCTCCACGGTCCGGCAACGTTGAGCTGGTCGGCACCATGAGGCTGGTGGTTGCAAGTGAGTATACTCCTTAATCTTGCCGCGCCTGGTCGCTCACTTTTAAAGTGCCTCTTTGATGGCCTAATAGGCTAGTTGCCTAAAAAAATGTAAGTAATGGGGTTGGCAACTGGGGAACTAATGGCGCTAGCATAGGTTGTTCCAAGCATCGTCATTGGTTCAAATCAGTTTAAATCTTAAAGGTACTTCAAAATAATACTACGTCATTGGTCGGATTAGGTACAAGCTATGGTGGCACCATCTACAATTAGCTTTGGCTGGCCTTCCCCATTAGTCCGTCTTTTAGATTATTCAAAAATAAGGGACACGTATTTTTTTATTTGTAAATTAGATTTAAAATTACAAAGATGTAGCCTATTAAAGTTACGTGTGACGTCACGATGCGTGGCATTTTTCGCGCAGAGTGACGACACAGGTAACCTAAATAGGCTATTATCTTTGTTCTTTTTTGTTTAATCGAAAAAAGAAAAAATACGTGTCCAATATTTTTTTTTAATCTAAAATACGGACTAAATAGAATGTAATTATTTTGACCCTGGAAACTATCCTATTGAAATAAATGGTATGACTTTGTTTTTTGACTTTGACTTTGACTTTTGAATTTGACTTTGACTTTTGACATTGAATTTTGACTTTGACTTTTGACTTTGACTTCTGGCTTTCACTTTTGACTTTGACTTCTGGCTTTGACTCTGACTTTGACTTTGTCTTTTGATAACCCACCAGAATAACAACGTTTACGTTTTTCTCCTCAGCTCCTCCTGAACCACCAACCCTGATTACTCCAAACCAGCAGGGTTTTAAGGAAGGAGACCAGTTCTTAGCGCAGTGCATCGTGCCCAAAGGAAGACCTGCTGCGAAAATCACCTGGTTCTTGGGTAAGTAGACCTTCAACTTCTTAGGAGATTAGTTTTTTTTTTTTTTTAGCGTGGAAAATCATCAAATGAGTCCTTCCCACCCAAGCAGAGCAGGAAGGACTGTCAGACTCGTATTGACTAAAATCCACGATGTCCTTCAGTGGCCCTTTACCTTCCGGAGCCCGGTAATTCATGAGTCCCGCAACCCCGGCAGGCTTTTGGCCCTCTAAAGGCGGGCCCCGTCATAAGTTTTTTAAGCTTTGATGGCCTAGGCTTTTTATGATTAGAAATAGCGAACAAAACTCCGAAGAGTTATAGGCCTGATTTTCGACGAAAACAACAAAAAAAAAACGCGTTTCCTATTTATAAACTAGTTCTAAAACTCCTCCATCTTATCCAGATGACACTGAGGTCCTCACAGGCGTGTACCAGCCGATCGTGACAACGGAGCCAGGGTCTGACCTTCAGACCATCAGCCAGAACTTCAGTCGATCGCTGACAGCTGACGACAACAACAAGATGTTGATCTGCAGAGCGGAGCACGAGGCGTTACAGAAGTCCATGGAGGCCCGGAGACAGCTCAATGTCCAGTGTGAGTACTTAAGACTATCGTCTACCGAGCGCTCGTCCATACAAAAAGAGAAAACGTTTTTCTCCCCCTAGATGTAATCCTATCTCAATATTTGTTTAGAATGCATCTGACACAGTAAAAAACTAGGTTTATAGGTTTTCTTTTTTTCAAAATGTATAACAGTTTGAATGTTACAGGCGCCTAAAAGTTACTATTTTTATGACAAAATCTTCATTGAAGTAAAACCTTTGTATTTAAAAAACAAAGAAGTTTAAGAAAAAAAGCAAAACCTACAAACCTAGAATATAATATGCTGAAACGATTGACACCAGAATCTAAGAGATTAATCGTGATTTAGTATGTGAAAAACGTTTTCTCCCGAGAGATAAATTTCATATAAAAAATACTTACAGTCAGTCGCGAGATGCAACGCTCTCTATCGCACGATCGGGGTTTTTTCAAAGCGTGAGAGGGACAGTAGGAGTTTTTCAAAATACCTATTTTTTGAAATGGCAGCAGCTATTCTATCCTCTTAAATGATATAAAATGTGGTTCTTTCTTCAAAAGACTACTTCAGACCTGCATGGTCCTCGTATAAACTGTTCCATTTATGATTTCTGGACTTTTTTTTTATGTGAGTTGGGTTTGCTCTTGACCTTAGTCTAGGTCAGGAATGACTAAGACAAGGTTGACGGTGGAGCGAGCTTACCCAGAAGAAGCCTGTTCACTCTAACTTTGAAGAGATTATAGTTGTATGTGTTCGGAAACACAGACGCAAGCAGAGAGTTCCACTCCTTCGCTGCCCGCATTATAGAAGACGTGTTAAGGCTTTAAAAGAGACTGTGACCTTTGAGTTTGTTTCGGATGTTTCTTCTCAGAGTAGTCAGGTACGAAACACCGGCCACATCTAGTTTTATAAATAAATACTATTGGCATAAATAAACACCATTTCATAAAATAGTAGGGGAGCTGAAGAAGGGGTTTTTCAAGTGACTCGAGCGTATTAGATAACTATTATAGGGGAAATCCTTGCACCCTTTATGCACCAAGTATGAACCCTTCATTATGGTGGGGTGTGTTGGGGGAACCCGTCAGATTAGTAAAAAAATTGGTTCGCACGCGCTCCATACATATTTTTACTTTATTCTCTCGAACAAAGATTTTACATTTGTTTGTTTTTGGGAAGTGACACTTCTGTACGTAAAACTATCAAGCATTCTTTGCTCTTGACTTAATTTAAACATTTCTTGTTTTCTTTAGATCCACCAAAACGCCAGGAAGCTGGTCCTATCACCATCTTCGGTCTGAAGCTGGGTGCTGAGGGCCGTCTTAACGTGACGGTGAGGGCCAACCCCAAACCCACGGCCGAGTGGACTATGGGAGACCAGATATTAGCTGCCCCCAGACAGAGTGACAATGGGGAATTCACTGCTCTTGAACCGCTTTTCTTGGTAAGTTCTAAGATATTGTTTTCATATATTATATACTTTAGAATCTAATAAAAATCCGTATGTATTTTGTGGACCAAAATACTGTCAAACAGATGAGTTGTTTGATATTTTGATTAGTCAATTTATTGATAATTTCCGATTTTTAATAAAATTTTATTAATCTTACGATTCTGCTAAAGTCGTTTTTTTAATCAGCGGGTCAAGAATACTTTACACTTTCTTAAAACTCAAGTATTTATTCTTCTTTTTCGGGTCACGATATGACCATCCTCTGATGTCAGAGGTTATTAAAAACTGGGAACCCCATAATCCCCTGACATTTCAGAGTTATAAAGAGATAATAAGTACTATATATAAGTGCACGTTTCTTTCACCGCTGTCAGTGTTGACCACAAAAATCTGTGGTGTTGACTGTTGTGCAAGATAAACTTTGAAAATTTTGATTAAGGCATGGCTTGGGTTGAATTCATAACCTCGCGCGTGATGCAAGGTGTTAATCTCTGAGCCATAAGGACTAGTCTTCTTATTAATTTAAAAACCTAAACATGTATCTCCTCTCTTCCCCCCCACAGAGTGATGGCTACTACAACATCACCCTAATCCTGGCTCGCATTGCCAAGGAGGACGTCGACCGGACATACTACCTGCGTGTGGACAACGGACTGGGAAGGGAGGAGTTCGCTGTCAGGATCAGCACTATGGATGAACCTGCTGGTAAGGATGGACACGATTATTTGACAGTGAGGAAATGAGCAAAAGGATTGGGGGACGACGATGACAGCGGGGAAAATTGTCCTTCGAAATAGTGCTGTGTATCTCGTATGCTGGGGGTGGGGACTTAGGACGATTTTGACAACGAGGAAAATAGTACTTCGGTGAGGAAAAAGATTGGGGGACGACGATGACAGCGGGGAAAATTGTCCTTCGAAATAGCGTTGTGTATCTCGTATAGGGGGGGGGGGATTGGGGGTTGAATGTGACAACGAGGAAAATTGTACTTCGATATAGCATTGAGTATATCGTATTATGTGGATATAAATTGGGGGACTGACTTGACAGCGGGGAAAATTTTCGAAATAGCGCTGAGTATATTTTGTATTCTGTCTTCGATTTATCGCTTTTCATTCAAGATGTTATGGGTGCCAATTTTTCGGCGAATTATCAAATCCCATCTGAAATAAAATATTTTGATATCCAATCGATGGATGCAAGTGGCAGATTGTCGTTCAACGTGGTAGTCAAAGAAGCAGCCTTTGGTCAGCAGTGAACGTCTTCCGACTGATGATGATGATGATTCAAGATGTCTTTGACAAGTGATGAACACTCGGACTTCTATTGCAAATAAAAACTAAATAAAATAACTTAGAACAACAAATATTGACCAATTTTATGTTTCCAACAGCTCGGAAAGCGAAATCAACTTATTTAATTGAGATATTTGGTAAGACATTCATTCAGGAATGATAACTGTAAATGAACGGTATTGAACGAATGAACGAAGTTTTTTTGACGTTTCTGTTCGAATGATTTAGTCTAAGAGACTGACAGTAGTTTTTGGTAAAGTTTTTGTTTTTGAATATTGAATTTTTATGGACAATTGGGATTTTTTTAAAACGAGTTTTTCTTTTGTTAATAATTTTTCATTGGGTTTCTAAAAAAAATCTCTGAATTAAGTAATATTATTTAGGAGCATGAATTTGTTATTTTCTTCTTTTTTAAATTGGGATTTTTAAAACGTTTTTTTGTTAGTGAATAACTTTTCATTAGGTTTTCATAAACAATTTTTTGTCTTTTAGAAGCATGATCTCATTTTCTTCCTTATTTTCGTCGCATTTTAATTTCTGTCAAAATCTTTTCTATTGTATATTCCTATATCTGAGGCATGTTTCAAAATTTGTAAAAAATCTTATTTTTATTTTGGCATGAAAATCAAGTCCTCTTTATTCAAAAAGACCTTTGATAAAGTGCATGAAAATGTAAGGAGAGCAGTAGTGTTATGTTTTGAAGTAGACTGAAATATCAATTGAAAATAGTGCTCGATCTATATGGTATTTTTTGTTAGAAAAATAAGATAAACTTTTCGATAATTCTCTGTGTAAAAACAGTGATATTTTTTATAAATGTCCTTTCAGAATATCATTTTATGTTCGTGACTAAACAAGTTTTTTTTTCTAAATAACCGACTGATTTTTCTTTTTTAAGATGTTTTATCGTCATTTTCCCAAGTTTTTAGAAATATTTTCACTTTCATACCTAATTTCTGGGATCACATTTAAATCATTTAATTGTTCTGTCGACTCACTACAGTTTTCTATTTTTTAATTAACGATTTCTATTTGTTTAAATTTTGTAAAATAAAGGAAAAGCAAAATAAAATATATTGCAATTTTTTTATTGACATCAATTATTATAATACATTTTTCTCTCGACTTTTCATTACACGTTCTCTTCCTTTCACACAAGAAAATAAACTCTTCATTGTGTGTACATTTGGGAACCAATTGTCAACGGGCTTATTTTTTGCATTTTTTTAGGTTATTTTATCTTTTTTTTTCTCGTAGGTGTGGAGTTAGACACAGGAGCCATCGTCGGCATCGTTGTAGGAGTTCTAATCCTGCTAGCCGCAATTTCCCTGGTAATATTCGCCTTCGCCACAGACAGATGGTGCTTCGCCGGTAAGTCGCATTATTTCTTTTATTTCCTATATTGAATTGTTGATATTTTGGAGCATAAATCTCTTTTTTTTTCTTTACCCATTTGCATGAACGGCATGTTGGAATATTAATTTCGTTTAACATGCATTTTTTTTCTTTATTTTTGTGCATTTTTTTTGTAAAATATGGTCACTTTGAATTAGCTAGTGTTTTCGATAGACGTGCTTGAGTATCGATATCTAAATAGCAAAAAAAAAAAAACTTGTGGCTATTACTTTTATTTTTTTGACTTTTACTTATGTGAACACAAAAATAAACTGATATTTAAGTAATCTATGAGCATGGAACCCCAAACGATGTTATGTGGTTTGGAGTCATAGACCATATCTTTTAAATATCTATACTAATCATGTCTGTGACGTTTTGCTAGCTAATTTAATTTGACCCGTTAAATTCAGATGAAATTTTTATCATTTTTATTTTCAATTTGCTCCATGAATGTTAACTATTCGTTAGTTTAGTTGTGACGTCATTTCCCTTTTTTGTGCCATTAGTCCAAGAGCCTTAATTAAAAATATATCATCATTATTAATAATTTTCTTCAAAACGTGGAATATCAATGAAATTATTTAATTTCTTTTTTAATTACATGTTTAAACGAAAATAATTTTATTGATAAACCCGCATTGTGATTTTGACCATGCTTTTTACCAATCGCTTTTATTACAAAAATTAGGCATGCGTTATAATTCCTTATACCTTTTTAAATAAATATTATTAATAAGTAATACGTTTCTGGCAGGCTCACGGGCTGTTGGTCGATAGGTAACGTTGGTAAAAAGAAAATAGAAAAGTAGTAAAAATAGAAAAAAGAAACACAAATCACACTAACTGTTTGAGGCTCGCACTGGTTGAATTTTTATCCTAAAACGTCGGAATTTATGTCAAAAAAACCTTTTTTTTTTCCTAAAAATGTTTGGCTGTTGTAGATTTTAGAACGAAAAAATTAAAGTGCTATATTTTGGCAGTGTTTTTGCTTTAATATTATAGTAAAAATAAGTGTTTTAAATTAAGTGAATAAGCTTAACAATATTTTGAGCGATCAAGAACGAAATTCATAGCTAAAAAATCTAAATTGCATGTTTATTTTTCAAAATAACTGTCTGGCGCATGTGAATGAAAATATGATTATATATTATTTATATATAAAAAGCACGATTTTAAGAATGATTTATATGCATGTGACTTTTTCAAATATTTATTTAAATTATTATTTCTTCTAAATTGTGTCTCTAGGGTAGAAAATTATATACAGGTGATGGTAAAGCAAAAAAAATAAACGTAGTTCAGGTGTATTCACGTGTTGTAGCTAGTATTTGGGCCTTGAGCTTATTTCAGTTTTATTTTATTTTCTTCTGGAACTTTCTGGAGTGTGTTCAATTGATATTTTTTTGTCGTAACTAACTTTTACTAGCTTTTTTTTTTTTTTTGTTTTGGGTTCATATTAATCTTCCATTTCATCATGGTTTTTTAATTATTATGTTGCTAACTCGTTATAATTTTATTTTAATAAACGAATAGGGCACTGATGTATTGAAATATCACTGTTACAAAATTCAATTTTTTTTTCTAAAAATTTGTGCAGTGCTATGGACAGCTTTATTTTATACGTCATACATACCACTTAGTCCAATCAAATACTGTACTCAATTGAAATTATAACAGTATCAATGTGCTGCAAGCCTCAGCTTTAATCTCAGTTTTATTTACACAAAAAAATTACTTGTAATTTTTAACTTTCAAATGCGCTCTTTATGGGACCTAATTTTGTCACACAGTCATCTTTTGAAGAGTGGCAAGTCTCGAAGAAAGCAATTTTAACTATACATTTCGTTAAACGCTTCTAGTTACACATCCACAAGTTTCATGTGTCTAGAAGACTAAGATTTTTTTATCTTAACATGAACTCAATGTAATGCCTAGCTGTCAATATCACGGCAAGCTAGAGCTCTTAAGCTACCACGCAGATTATTCAGAAAATTTCTAGTTGTAGCAGATTATTAGAGCAAGCCAAGCTTGCAGGCTTGTACAAAAGTGCCCCAAAACATGCACTGTTAATTAGAACACACACAATAAGCAGAAGGCCCAACAAACTCACAATCACACACAAAATTTTCAAAGCTCACCGCACCACACAGCTTCTTAACAAGCGACATGACAAAATCCAGCCAAGTTCTTGATCGCTTAATGTATTGTACGGCAGGACGTTCTCACCGCACCGACATTCCGGACGGGGCGGACTCTGAGGCCCCCCTCCCCCCTCACGAGGACATCAAGGGCTCGGAGAACCCCTCGCATGACCACGGCGACTATATCAGCAACGGGGACACAAAGCATCCGGAAAAAAAGCCGGACACGGCTGTTTAAGCGTAAGTCGGTAACTGTCGCTTGTCTGATGGTGGAACTCGGAAGGTTTTTTTTTGTAGAAACGTTTTTTTTTGTCCAAAATACGGTTTATGGAACGACAATTATTGACACGTTGTGTGTGTTTGGTTTGGTCTACTAGATAAAGAATTAATACTAATATGTTACATGGAGCGATTTGCCATCTAACCTCCAAAGTTATAGTTAGTATTAGCTGTACCTAATCTAGACACGTGGGAGCGTGTCAAGCCAAGTTCTGGCGTGCAGCACTGTGTACGATACTACTTGGTAAGACTGGTTGTCAGTCTGTCAGAATGACGCGTCAAAATAAAATGCAAGACAAGTGATTCTTTCTAAGCTAGACTGCGAGCTCAAGGCGTCTTCCCATATAGGGAAGTTACGATCTTGAAGCATCATGCAAGTCACAAGTTTATGCGTGATATTTTTGTGTAAATTTTCGTTCCATAAACCGGGCGTAATTTTGCCAAGTTTTGAAATTGTTTTTAGAGAGTTTAGTAAATCTTGCCCAATAAAATATTTAAGTAATTCAAATTTTGTTATTTTTAACGTATTTCATAGAGGTTTAACGTGTACACATATCTAAAATAATGTGAAAATATTAAAGATCTACTTAAACTTAGTAATAATTCTTGTACTTGTTAAAAATCTATGAAATGGTAATTTTGAAGCTACTTAAAATTTACTAAGATAATAGTCTGTTTTATTAAGAACAGTGTCTAGGCATATTTTATGTTATAATTAGATAATTATTACAAATTCCCGAGTTTCACCAAAAAACGGAAATCTCAAATATTCGACGTCAAAGTGACAGATTAAAATAATATTATTTTGGACTTAAACGTTTGATTATTAAGTGTCGTTTAGTGCCAGACGTGTTTAACATTGTTACTTATTAATAAATATTGTATTTAAATAAAATATGTACGCAATTTTTAAAAGTAAAATTCTAAAATAATAAGAGAAATTTTTGAAAAGAGATTATTAGAAATGATGTGGAGCGCACTCAGAAATTATTTGCAATATTTTTTTAATTACTTAAAAATAAGTATGAATTCGTAATGACAAAACTCGTCAGAGTTGAATTGGAAAATATATATTTGACAGAGCTTAAACTTGCCAAACATTCCGAAAAAGCATTTGTTTTAAAACCTTAGTGTGTTCGCAACTAATTTCTGAATGCTCTTAAAGCAAAAATCTAGGTTAAATGTTTGTAATTTGACAAAATAAAACATAGTTACACATGTATACCGATCTTTCATATGTACAGCATGATAAGAAATTTAAATTGGAATCGAGAAAAAACGTCAAAATGACGACTATTGCAATTTTTTTTCTAAGAAACCAGTTGATTGTACTAAAATGTGACGAACGTGGACAAAAAAAAACAATAATGGACATGAACACTTAAACGGTTGGTTTTTTTTTTTTTTACAAAAAAAGAGTTTTTTCTCGATTGCAATCACGGAAATAATAAAAACTTTTTGTGTACATGTTACACCTAAGAATCTCATTATAAAACAACGTTTTTCGAAATATACTTGTGGTAACAACGAAATCCCAACGCGTATCTTTAAGGCAATTTTTAAATAAAAATAGAAAAAATTTGGAGCACATTTTTTTTGTAAAATTTCTTGAAAACTTTTCATGAGACTTATTGCAAGTATGCGACTTAATAGCTTACTATGTAACGAAATAGTTATTTTGCAAATTTTGTTTATTGAAAATAGGTTTTAATCGCCTTTCAAATGATTTCATGTAGTTTTAAGATAGGTGGGGAGACCAACTGTCAGTATAACACGTTATCCAAAATAATTGCTTAAAAATCTTTTGAGAAGACGAAAAATTTTGTTATTCTTAAAATTTTATTGTTTTAGATATTTTTTAAGAAGGACGTTTTACTTATGCCTATAAGTCAAGAGTGAATAGGTTACTTTTAGATTCCTCTTCACTGTTGACTTCTTAATGCTTACCATCAAACAAAATAGTGGTCAAAAGCTATAATGATGTTAATTTAATAAAACATGAAGTTAATTCTCTATGGCTGGCAATTGGTGCCTCCACCTAATATTTAAGTTACAATGTGTTCGTACCACCATATTAATATTTTTGTATATATTATGTAGTAAACGAAATAATTTCTTTAAAAGTAAGTTTTACATCCATTTTGACTACCTAAGTTTTATTTTATTGGTACATTAAATACTTTAAATCAATTAATATCTCTTTTACTTCAAAATTATGTTTAATCATTAAAATTGAAAAATATACACATGGCTACAAATCAACCTAGATATAACCAATATATCTTGATCTCGCCTTGTGCGATCTTTTCGTACAATGAAAGGTCAGCTTATACTGGTTTTGCCTAACTTTAACTTAATAATATGTAGCTTACAAATTGATACAATACCAATATTTTCTTCTTTTTTTTAAGTTAGTTTTATAAGTCACCAAGATTGTGATTTTTAAGTATTTGTAATTACATAAAATATAATTAAGAACTTTATTTTTGTACCAATTTAGTTTTTAGCGTACTTTTTAATTAGCGCCCCAATACAGAAATAAGGTCAACTAGTAATTATATGTAAAAAAAAACTAAAGACACTGCCATTTTGCACAAACCATTGCGTCTTTTGAATCTAATAAGCTCAAATTATTTCGTAAGCTTATACCTTTTTTATCTGCCGAGCATTTTTACTAAAAAAAACATTTGACATGACAAAAGAAAAACATTACTCTTATTTTTTTTCTGAAAAACGCCTTGTTTTTTTACGTTAATTTTAAACAATTTTTTTTCTGTCATGTCATTTGAAAGATTTTGATAAAAATAAATAGTTTAGTCTCATCACTATCAATGTCTATTAATAAATAAAGGTTATGACGAAATATTATTGAATATAAAGTATTTATTAAATAAGAAATTCGATGTTTCATTTATTATCCATTTTATAATCAGCAAACAAAAAACATAAAATGAAATTACATATTTTACACTAGCTCTTAAACTATAAAAAGTCTTGAATGAACCTGTATGACATTTAAAAATAACAGTTTTCAGTATTTGAGACGTAAAGTAAACTGGGACTTTGAAAATTTCAAATTGACAATTTTCAAGAAAAAAAATAGTTCCTTCCTCGCATACCAGAGACGCTGTTCGATTTTTTCATACAAGAAACGCTGTAATTACTGTACAGTAAAAGAGTGAAAATTCGTGCTAAGGGTACAGTTCGATCGATGAACGATTTTAGAGTCGACTATTTCTTGACACGAGCAGCGAATGAAAACGCGGGAACAGCTAGCTAGTCACTAATATTACAAAGAGGAAAGATTCGTATTTTTGTGTGTATGTTTGTAATGCACAAACTCAAAAAACTACTGCGCCCATATCAAACATTTTTTGCCCATTATAAAACAACATTCACCCTTAGTGTCGGAGCACACGGCGCGTTGCGGCGCCGCACCGCAAGGATATTGCCTCAAATATTTGTTACGTGTGTCTGCCAGTAGGGCGAAGTTTTTGCGGTCCGCAACTCGCCGTGTGCTCCAGCACTGAGTAACATAGGCTTATGCTAAGCGTCCACAGGTCCGCATCGCACGTATCGGACGTATCGTACGTATAACGTAACGGATTTTGGTTTGCCTCTTATTAAAACTCATACAACTGCGTTCACTGATCCGCATCGTACGGACGGCTCATCGGCAATGCCTACATGCGATGCGTACCTACCGATGATGTCATACGGAATGACGATCAGTGGACGCGATGAAGGTGGCATCGGCAATCCGATTGCTAATACTCGCGTCGGCAATCTGATCGCTGTCGATACAGAAATCCGTTTGATGCGATGCGTCCGATATGTACTATGCCGACCTGTGGACGCTTACCTTTATAGGTATATCATGTCCACCCATGCGAAGCCGGGACGGGGTACCATACCAATGAACAAGATATCAGTCCAGAATCCCAAATACGCTAGAAGGGGACATTTTAATAACGTTAAAGAGGTGAAGGGTCGAAGCGTCCACACACGCATGCCAATTTTCAAGAGGCCGACAAACGAATCGTACGACCCAATTAACTAATTATAAATGCTTGGACATATTGCCTTGGATTCCACGAAAAGGGTTACACGCAATAAGCTTAGGTGAATTTTCAAAAAATTAGATAATACAATGATGCAATTAGTAGATTCTTTTGCAAGGCCCATTTTAAATAAGTCCCAGGACAGGACGAGAGGGACTGTCGGACTCGTACTGACTAGAATCCCTGGTGTTACTTCAATAGCACTACGTTCTAGGATCACCTAACGACACCTTAAGACAGTCTTAAATATGACGGGGCGTATTATGACATTTATACATATATCATAATTCTTTGAGCCTCGCGTGGAACACGACGCGCCTTTTATATTTTTGCAGAAAAGCTTTTTTTTTCAAAGCGTTGTAAAATCTTCAAATGAGTCCTCCCACCCCGGGCAGGGCGGGAAGGACTGTCAGACTTCTACTGACTAAAATCCACGGTGTCCTTCAATAGCCCTTTCTGTTCCGGGGTCACGGTAAGGAAATAATCCCGCGACCCCGGCAGGCTTTGGCCCTCTGAGAGGGGGGCCCCGTCAGCATTAGGGCATGCAACCGGGAAATCCCGGTACCGAAAATACCATGAAATCCCGGGAATTATTAAAGCAATCCTCTACCGGTTCTTCGTCCCGTAGTCCCGGTACTTTCGATACTTTCGGTACTTTATTATTTTCCTTTTTTTTTCAATAAAATGTTACAAATCATATCCAATAAACTATTATTTTACAATGTTGTTTTATGTTTTTTCATAAACAAAAACTAATCAGCAATGTAAGTAAGGGGTCAGTTATGATGATGATTATGATTCATTTATTGCATCACTTTTATTTGTAGGGGGGTAATCTTTAGGGGGGTAATCTGCCGGGGGTAATCGTTAGGGTGGTAATCTGCCAGGGGGTAATCTGTCGGGGGGTAATCTGTATGGGGTAATCTGTCGGGGGGTAATCTGTCGGGGGTAATCTTTAGGGGGGTAATCTGTCAGGGGGTAATCTTTAGGGTGGTAATCTGTCGGGGGTAATCGTTAGGGTGGTAATCTGTCGGGGGTAACTCTGTCGGGGGGTAATCTTTAGGGGGGTAATCTGTCGGGGGTAATCTTTAGGGGGGTAATCTTTAGGGGGGTAATCTTTAGGGGGGTAATCTGTCGGGGGTAATCATTAGGGTGGTCATCTGTCGGGGGTAATCTTTAGGGTGGTAATCTTTAGGGGGGTAATCATTAGGGTGGTAATCTGTCGGGGGGTAATCTTTAGGGTGGTAATCTTTAGGGGGGTAATCATTAGGGTGGTATTCTGTCGGGGGGTAATCTGACGTGGGGTAATCTGTCGGGGGTAATCGTTAGGGTGGTAATCTGTCGGGGGGGTAATCTTTTGGGGGGTAATCTTTAGGGGGGTAATCTTTAGGGGGGTAATCTGTCGGGGGTAATCTGTCGGGGGTAATCATTAGGGTGGTAATCTTTAGGGTGGTAATCTGTCGGGGGTAATCTTTAGGGGGGTAATCTGTCGGGGGGTAATCATTAGGGTGGTAATATGTCGGGGGGTAATCTGACGTGGGGTAATCTGTCGGGGGTAATCGTTAGGGTGGTAATCTGTCGGGGGGGTAATCTTTTGAGGGGTAATCTGTCGGGGGTAATCTTTAGGGTGGTAATCTGTCGGGGGTAATCTTTAGGGTGGTAATCTTTAGGGGGGTAGTCATTAGGGTGGTAATCTGTCGGGGGGTAATCTTTAGGGTGGTAATCATTAGGGTGGTAATCTTTAGGGTGGTAATCTTTAGGGGGGTAATCTGTCGGGGGTAATCTGTCGGGGGTAATCATTAGGGGGGTAATCTTTAGGGGGGTAATCATTTGGGGGTAATCTGTCGGGGGTAAACTTTAGGGGGGTAATCTTTAGGGGGGTAATCTTTTGGGGGGTAATCTGTCGGGGGTAATCGTTTGGGTGGTAATCTGTCGGGGGGGTAATCTTTTGAGGGGTAATCTGTCGGGGGTAATCTTTAGGGGGTAATCTTTAGGGGGGTAATCTTTAGGGGGGTAATCTGTCGGGGGTAATCGTTTGGGTGGTAATCTGTCGGGGGGGTAATCTTTTGAGGGGTAATCTGTCGGGGGTAATCTTTAGGGGGGTAATCTGTCGGGGGTAATCTTAGGGTGGTAATCTGTCGGGTGGTAATCTTTAGGGTGGTAATCTGTCGGGGGTAATCTGTCGGGGGTAATCTTTAGGGGGGTAATCTTTAGGGGGGTAATCATTTGGGGGTAATCTGTCCGGGGTAATCTGTTGGGGGTAATCTTTAGGGACTAATCATTAGGGTGGTAATCTGTCGGGGGTAATCGTTAGGGTGGTAATCTGTCGGGGGGTAATCTTTTGGGGGGTAATCTTTAGGGGGGTAATCTGTCGGGGGTAATCTGTCGGGGGTAATCGTTAGGGTGGTAATCTTTAGGGTGGTAATCTTTAGGGGGGTAATCTGTCAGGGGGTAATCTTAGGGTGGTAATCTGTCGGGTGGTAATCTTTAGGGTGGTAATCTGTCGGGGGTAATCTGTCGGGGGTAATCTTTAGGGGGGTAATCTTTAGGGGGGTAATCATTTGGGGGTAATCTGTCCGGGGTAATCTGTTGGGGGTAATCTTTAGGGACTAATCATTAGGGTGGTAATCTGTCGGGGGTAATCGTTAGGGTGGTAATCTGTCGGGGGGTAATCTTTTGGGGGGTAATCTTTAGGGGGGTAATCTGTCGGGGGTAATCTGTCGGGGGTAATCGTTAGGGTGGTAATCTTAGGGTGGTAATCTTTAGGGTGGTAATCTGTCGGGGGTAATCTGTCGGGGGTAATCTTTAGGGGGGTAATCTTTAGGGGGGTAATCTTTAGGGGGGTAATCGTTAGGGTGGTAATCTTTAGGGGGGTAATCTGTCGGGGGTAATCAGTCGGGGGTAATCGTTTGGGTGGTAATCTGTCGGGGGGTTAATCTTTTGAGGGGTAATCTGTCGGGGGTAATCTTTAGGGGGGTAATCGTTAGGGTGGTAATCTTTAGGGTGGTAATATGTCGGGGGTAATCATTAGGGTGGTAATCTGTCGGGGGTAATCGTTAGGGTGGTAATCTTTAGGGTGGTAATCTTTAGGGTGGTAATCTTTAGGGGGGTAATCTGTCAGGGGGTAATCTTTAGGGTGGTAATCTGTCGGGGGTAATCTGTCGGGGGTAATCGTTTGGGTGGTAATCTGTAGGGGGGGGGGGGTAATCTTTTGAGGGGTAATCTGTCGGGGGTAATCTTTAGGGGGGTAATCTTTAGGGGGGTAATCTTTAGGGGGGTAATCTTTAGGGGGGTAATCGTTAGGGTGGTAATCTTTAGGGGGGTAATCTGTCGGGGGTAATCAGTCGGGGGTAATCTGTCGGGGGTAATCGTTTGGGTGGTAATCTGTCGGGGGGGTAATCTTTTGAGGGGTAATCTGTCGGGGGTAATCTTTAGGGGGGTAATCTTTAGGGGGGGTAATCTGTCGGGGGTAATCTTTAGGGGGGTAATCTTTAGGGGGTAAACTTTAGGGGGGTAATCTTTAGGGGGGTAATCTTTAGGGGGGTAATCGTTAGGGTGGTAATCTTTAGGGTGGTAATCTGTCGGGGGTAATCATTAGGGTGGTAATCTGTCGGGGGTAATCGTTAGGGTGGTAATCTTTAGGGTGGTAATCTTTAGGGGGGTAATCTGTCAGGGGGTAATCTTAGGGTGGTAATCTGTCGGGTGGTAATCTTTAGGGTGGTAATCTGTCGGGGGTAATCTGTCGGGGGTAATCTTTAGGGGGGTAATCTTTAGGGTGGTAATCTTTAGGGTGGTAATCTGGGGGGTAATCATTTGGGGGTAATCTGTCCGGGGTAATCTGTTGGGGGTAATCTTTAGGGACTAATCATTAGGGTGGTAATCTGTCATTAGGGGGGTAATCGTTAGGGTGGTAATCTGTCGGGGGGTAATCGTTAGGGGAGTAATCTGTCGGGGGTAATCATTAGGGTGGTAATCTGTCGGGGGTAATCGTTAGGGTGGTAATCTTTAGGGTGGTTATCTTTAGGGGGGTAATCATTAGGGTGGTAATCTGTCGGGGGGTAATCATTAGGGTGGTAATCTGTCGGGGGGTAATCTTTTGGGGGGTAATCTGTCGGGGGTTATCTGTCGGGGGTAATCGTTAGGGTGGTAATCTGTCGGGGGATAATCTGTCGGGGGGTAGCTGTCGGGGGTAATCGTTAGGGAGGTAATCTGTCGGGGGGTAATCGGTCGGGGGGTAATCTTTAGGGGGTAATCTGTCGGGGGTAATCTTTAGGGTGGTAACCTGTCGGGGGTAATCGTTAGGGTGGTAATCCGTCGGGGGTAATCGTTAGGGTGGTAATCTGTCGGGGGGTAATCGTTAGGGTGGTTATCTGTCGGGGGTAATCGTTAGGGTGGTAATCTGTCGGGGGGTAATCTGTCAGGCGTAATCGTTAGGGTGGTAATCTGTCGGGGATAATCTGTCATGACCTCGGCGTAGGGCATGCAACCGGGAAATCCCGGTACCGAAAATACCGGGAAATCCCAGGAATTTTTAAAGCAATCCTCTACCGGTTCTTCGTCCCATAGTCCCAGTACTTTCGATACTTTCGGTACTTTATTATTTTCCTTTTTTTTATATAATGTTACAAATCATATCCAATAAACTATTATTTTACAATGTTATTTTATGTTTTTTCATAAACAAAAACTAATCAGCAATGTAAGTAAGGGGTCAGTTATGATGATGATTATGATTCATTTATTGCATCACTTTCATTTTGAAGAGAATAACTTAATCATGCTCAGATTTTGTGTATTTACGATTACGTAAAAAAACAGACAAATTAATAACTTATTAAATCTTAAAAGAAAACAAAAAAAAAAACAAAACTCGACAGCTGCATGTCATGACTATAAAAATAAAGGTGACCCAGCTCACCTCTCAGCATGAATAATGCTATAAGTACTTACAACGTGTAGTAACACCAAACGCGCAAAACCTCTCGTGGGGTAACTCAGCCCATGTTATTGAACAATTTTTGTTTTAAGACTTAGAAATTCGCAAAAAAAATGGATTTTCATGCGAAATAAGAAATGAATCGAGCCCATCGTATGTTTTTTTTTTTGCGAATTCCCAAAAGTCTTAGAACAAAAATTGTTCATTAACATGGGCTGAGTTATCCCACGAGAGGTTCATTCTATAGTGTAAAAAGTTGAAAATCTATCAGCTACCCGGCTCAAAAAAGTTGGGGTTACTTTTAGATGTACGTTTTTATAATAAATTCCGTCCCATATTCAAAGCTAAGTTATAAATCGAATTCAAATCTTTTATTAAACGTTTGTTTAACGTGTGCCAGAGAAGCCTACTATCATCTCAATCACTATCTAGAGGACAAAAAGGCATGGGATTAAACTGCTCCAATTTTTTTATTTTGCTGAGTGGATCAAATCTCTAGAGTCTCGGTGATTTATTTGTTGATTTCTTCTTTATTTTTTTATATACACTTTGACATGCGATTATTTTATTTTACTTTATACACCCTGATTTTTGACGTTAATTTTTTTTTTTTGACTCTTTTTGTTTTTATACAACTTGACATGTATGTTTGTTTTTATTCATATACAATTTGACATGTATGTTTTTTTTTTATCTATACATATTGACATGTATTATTGTGTATTTTTTTTCTCTTTTTTTTGTTTTGTTTACCTTCTGACATGTATGATTTTTTTTTTTTATATACAAACTGACATTCACAATTATTTTTATATACATTTTGACATGTAATGTTCTTGACCTGAATTTTCTAATTCCTTTTAAAGGTTTCAATTTTTTTTTTCTTTCTTGAACATTACTTTTAAATCTGTTTGTTGTGAATGTGAGGATCTTTGTGGGTCACGCTTTCTATTTTTCGTCCGGTTCATTTTTGATTGTCTGACAGTTTGAGTTGTTTATGTGGCCTACCCAAATGTCCTTTCTTTGGTACTGTTCGTCGTTTCGTTGAGCTCCTTGAGTTACGAGTCGAGCTTCACGATAACTGACAAATGCTTGCACTGACTGGACAGGTCCACTCAAATTCGTATGGCTCTTTCTTCAAAAGACCATCTCGGACACAAACCTGCAGGGTCCTCGCATGACTTAACTAACCAATTTAATGTCTGGACTTTAAAAGAGACGATGACCTCTGAGTTTGTTTCGGATGTTTCTTCTCAGAGTAGTCAGGTACGAAACACCGGCCTCATCTAGCTATAAAAAAAGTGTTTTGACTTGTAAAAGTGTTTTTAAAAACCTATTTGCAAAATAAATATCATTTATCATTTATCAAAGACTACGACACGAACGGACAAAAACGCTCTGTAGTCTTTATTCAATTTTCGACTTTATGTCCTAACACATAAAGTTGTAAATCGAATGAAGAATACTGAGCGTTATTGTCCGTTTGTTTATCGTTTGCCTGTAGAAGTTCCTCTAACACTAGACTTAGAAAAAGTGCATTTTGCTTTACAGGTAGAAGACGAGACAGCACAAAGAATTCCGGCGAATCGTAAGTGTTACTTCTGTTATTTATTTACCTCTGGGGTTTTTATGTATATTTTATATATATTTATGGAATATTTTAAACAATGAAGTGACTAAAAATGGCTCAAATAAAATTAATAGGCGTCACGACACTTGAATGACGAGATTCTTAGAACAATAAAATAGGCAATTTTAAAAATGTCGTATCCTCATAATTTTAGATTTACGATACGTGTCGAAAATATATTTTTGAAAATCTCTTTGTTTTTCGGATTAATTAGTTTATTTTCAGTCAATTATCCTATTATGAACACAACGCAGGATCAATTTTGATTGTGTAAATTAAAGAAATAAATGTATTTATTTATCCTGTCTGTACACTAGGTCCACACTAACGGGAAATACCGTTAATTATCACGTTGACGAACATTTAAAAGACTGATTGCGAAAATTAATAAGAAATACCGTTTGGTCCTACGTAAGAAAAAACCTGCCCCTTCCAGTCACTTTATTGTTTTTCTCTTGTTTTTGTGTAAATAAGTTTATTTTTTTTGTAAATTTTTAAACCTACTTATATTTTGTTTAAACATATTTTTGATTAATTTTCTCTTAGTTATTCTCTTTTTGGGACGATTGTGCTAACTTTCTTTTTTAAATAAAAATGCAGTAAATAGCTATTTTTTATTACCCACGAATTAAATAAGTATTTTTTTTTTAATTTTATAAGTTTCTACTCAAAATTGTTCCGCTCCTAAGACAATATTTTTGGGTAACTAACCTAAAAATATTGTTGCAACGGACGTTTTTTCAAAATTGTTGCCATATACAATAAATATTTTTTCCCGCAAGGACGCCGGCCGGGGATGTGCTTTTAGAGTCTGGCAACTCGCTTCCTAGAACGTACGTCTAACATTACTGTAACTAGCTTAGCTTGGCAACACTACACAACAGCATGTATCAGAAAGTCACACGTCATAAGGAACGTGACAAATAAAAACTGTTCCAAATTATTATTTATAACTTAAGTATTTTTTGATAATAAATATATGAAAATTAAAAAACGTGTTTATTAATTATCGTTAAGCAATATTATTCTAAAAAATCAGCACCACATATATAATACCTTGCATGTGGTCAATGGGTAGGCCATCGAAATAAATTAGCTATCCCATTAGATAAATGTAAGACAACTCAATTTTTCACCAATCTTTTTTGATACATGCTGTATAACGTTATTGCCCAATGTAACTAATAAGCGACTTGTTACGTTTTTTATTGTTTTTTTTTACTGTCTTCATACTGATAATACCATTCCAGTTTTCTGGATCTTTCCTTGCGAAGTGACGCTTATTTTATTAGTAAAAATGGTCATTAATATCTTAGATTAGCTTGGCTTATCTCACTGCTCACTTATCCATACTTCAAGCGTTTCATATCTGGGAAGCGGTCGTGTGTATTTACTTAATTAATTAATAATTTTGCATTCAACTATTCTACTGGTTTTCTAAGCTGGGTCTAAAATCAATTTCACCTTAACCGAAGCATGTGGTTGTCAACAACCTAAGTGACTTCGGTTGCGCACTGGACCTACCAGATCTAACCTCTAACAAATAATGCATGCGAAGTTCTAGTAACTGGTTGCTAGCAACCTCTGGCTCAACACAATCACAGGTCTAAACTACGTTCAAGAGTCAGTATTAATGTTGTATCAAGAATTGATAATGCACATTGACAATTCTTAAACGTAGTCTGTGAAGTTGCATTTGCTGTCTGTTTTACTGTCGTTAGAGAAGCAGATGGTTACTGGGAACCAATTAAAACTTTCTGGAGGTTTCCTTTTCCTTTTTCACACAATAAAATTTGCTAAATTCATTAAAACTTGCCCACAATAGTTCCATTCATACACTCATCAACAGTAGCGAAGCACTTGGTTGCTGACGACCAACAAACAATTTCATATGGATAGTAGCATCGATATCCTTTACACCGTGTACATAATCAACGAAACTCATAACCAGTCTTTCACAGTAGTCCCATCACCTACAATCATTACCGAAGCACAAGGTTGCTAGCAACCAAATAAATACTGTTCTGTGGTTAGTAGCGACACCGAGAGCGCGGTTGGAGGACGGGAGCGCTCACGATTGGCTGGCCTCAGCGCACGGGTGAGGGCTGTGCTGCCGAGGGCGAAGGACAAGGTGCAGGCTACTGAGGCGCAGACTGTTGAGAGCGAAGATAAGGTTAGTTAGAGCTGGAATATTATTTTTAGTGTTGTAAGATGATAAAGCGACTGCGGGCAAAAATATGTTGGTGACTATTTAAACTAGAAATCGAGGTATTGAAAAGATAGCTAAATATAGAAGATATCTTTGACTCGGCAGTGGGACACGATTGGTTAATTAAAAAAACACAACATGTCTGTAACTTGTAAATCACGAAATGTTAAGGCAAAGGAGTAAAGATAGTACACTCACTTTAGGGGCAAGATTGGTGTTGATTTGATCAGCTGTACGTGTATCAACTGCTTTTGGGCCACCACTGCTCTATGAACACTACGCCATCTTTTTAGTCACAATAACATACATTTAAGGCACAATAATAAACGCTTCTAAAATCACACGTTTTCTCATTACAGCCACTCTCAGACGACAAAAAGGTAGTATACGCTGAACTGGCGCTCGGCGAGCAGACTTCAACGGAGAAACCACCCCCTCCCTCTACAGAGTACGCAGAGATCGTATACACAGACCAACCGAAGGAGACTAAAGATACCAACTAGGTTGCGCAACCTAACGCTTCTATTTTTTAAAGTTACGAATATGGTTGCTTTTTAAAATGTGATATTTAAACGGAACAAGCACCATTATGGCAAGAATTAATAATGCCTACCTAGCCTCTATCGAATGCAGCTAAATTTCAGTATTTTACATAGAGTGACTGTCTATTTGATCTTAAATAACCTAGCTGTTTGGTAATTCGACAGTCATTGGTAAGAACGGAAGACGACTTTGACAGAATTTCAGGTGCAAGATCTACAAATAACAACCGAAGCCCAACGCCTTTACGTGCTTTCTGATTAATAGGTAAAACTTTATTCGTAACAAAAGTTCATCCATCCAGAGACCAACTTCAGAAAGAGTGATTAATATATTAGCTTTGTTCGTTGAAATATCACACAGGGCAGCTTTAACAACCATCTATAAACTTATTGACAACTATATTATTAAGAATTTAATTCTGGTTACGTTAACCAGAAGCATAAGGTTACAGGAACCAAGCTCTTCGATTTTTATTTTAAAGATTGATCATTGACGTTTCAACTTTTTTTTTACTTTAAAGTATGATGTAGGCTTTTACCAACTTTTATTATTAAAGAATTATGGTCATAATTTAGGATTTCTATAATTTAAGTTTCGATTACATATTTCAGAAAAAAAATGTTTTAGCTGAGTACCTAGTATTAGAAATATTCAAAAACTTGTTTAGAAGCGGTGTCGAGATAGCTGTTTAGTTTTTTTTTAAATGCCCATTTTTTGGGCAACTCAAGGTAAAAAATGCACTATTCTAAAAAAAAATATTCCAAATTAAAATTAGCATCACAAAAAATATTTATGTAATATAATTTAGTAAATTGGAATTATCCACCGAAACAAATTATAATTTTCATATTTATTTTACTTCTCTTCTAAAATAAGGAGATGTTACTTTTTATATTAGATTTTTAAAATTATTTTTTAGTGTTGAGCAAGTTGACTTTGTAGTTTAGGAGACCAGTATTTTTTTTCCATTCACACGTAAATTATAAACTACATACTCTCCTAGACTAGTGGCAAACGAAACGATAAACGAAAACGCTGTGTAGTCTTTAATAGATTTGCAACTTTATTCTGTAGTGCATAAAGTTGAAAATCGTATATCTTTTGTCACTTGTCTAGGCCCTCTGAACGTGACCTATTGCGATCCGAAGGTAAAAAAATATTTCTTACTTCATTTTTTTAATGCGTTTCTTTTTTAAGTTCAAAACACTGTTATAAGACTAAAATGTCCTATAATAGGGAATTGGAACAATTTTGTTCAGCTAGAGTAGATAGCAACGACGATATAATACTAGACTCCGCATGCACGATCTAAGGAACACAAACTATTCTGCCAAGTTGCTGAGGTACTACGTAAGCGAGGGGGACGGGGTACTGCGTTGTGATTGGCTAACTCAAGGTCTGTGCTGTCTCAACGTATGTTTACGGCTCACAGGATTGGTCGAAATAAGACGAATATAAGACTTTTTTGCCTTATGTGTTGGCAGACATCGGTCGCCTGTTATTACGAGTCTAGTATTATATCGTCGTTGGTTCTGTCTCAACGTATGTTTACGGCTCACAGGAGTGAAATGAGACGAATATAAGACTTTTTTGCCTAATGTGTTGACAGACATCGGTCGCCTGTTATTAGGAGTCTAGTTTTATATCGTCGTTGGTAGGTGTAGCAGTATAATGCAAGTTTTTTAAAGAAATGGTCTTTTAAACTATAAATATCAATTCGTTCGAGTTGGAGTAATCTCGCAAACTATTTAATTAATTATTAGACATTAAGATATAAACGTGTGTGCTTCAAATGATATTAATTATTTTATGTACTATTTTTTGTATATTTGTTTATTTATAAATTGGCGATGTTAAATGTTTTTTAGAATAAAATCTATCTATCTTAGATATTGTGTGGAAGTGGCAAGAATAATATTTGAGCTTAGTACAGCTGAACCAAGAAATAATTGATTTTCCTAAAAAAAAATATTTATAACTTTGATAAAGTATTGAGAATAGAATTAGTCGCCAATTTATAAAGATTAAAAGCTTGTGTATACTGCCTTTTTGCAGATTAAAATTACGTACAAAATATATTATTAGTAATAAGTACATTAAAGATATTATTATTGTCAGTGTGTATGTTAAATGTATGTCGCATTAAAAATAAAAAAAACACGCGCACTGCCAGAAAATTGCACAAAATCACTTTATAAAAGTTTTTAACAATGCTAAAAACTTTCTCTATCCGACTTACACCGCCATCTAGTTATAAAAATAGGAACCTTTAGTTTCTTTTCGTGCAACTAGATGGCGTTTATACCAACTTATGAATGGTAGCTTTCTTTTCCATGTACGTAATGGTAGATTGGTAGATTATCCGTCTTTTTACAATGTATTATTATCCGATATTTGTAATTTAAGGTACAAATAGTTTTTTTACTAGTTGTGAAGACCAGAGTCAAATGTATTACAGAGTTATGTGAAGTGGAAATGTTAAAGATTATGAAAAATGTTTTTTTAATGCTGCTTTCATTTTACTTCCATTCCATGTCTTTTTTTTTCACATTTTTTAATCTCAAACAAATATCATAGTCATCGTTATACCAAGACATCATCATCATAATTATCTCCCTTTTGCATTTATTCCAATTAATACATAGTGACTTGTATTGTATCTTTTTGTGAACTTCGTCGTTTTCATTCCATTATTTAACATAGAACTTTTTATTTATTTTATTTTTCTACAACACTCCCAAGAAATAAAAAGTAGTGTGTGCCATAAATTTTGGCCACTTATGGCGTCCAAAAGAACAAAATTAGCCAACTATTGCTAAGTACTGTACTAATTTAACATTACAATAATATTTAACATTTCCACTAAACAAAAAACTTTATTATTTACAATCCGTCCAGATTTATATTAATTTTAAAGAAAATGTTTTATTTTTGTAACTACTTTAAGTTTTTTTTATGTGCTATTCATAGGTGCTTAGATAAAAGATACAGTTTTATATCAACTAGAGTAAGAGATTTTTTGATATCTTTAATAAACAATAATGATTTTTGGCACTTTGAATAGTGTAAGTTGAGACCGATTAAGATTATTTCGGTCGTTATAATGTTATCTCCTATTTGGTGTGTTTTGGTGTAGGAAGAAATTACATAACGACACCTGCCATAAATAGGATTTAAATACAACACGTAACAAAAACGGACTTGTAAAAGTGTTTACTGCAAATTCTGCCTACTCTCCTACCTTAGAAAAGGCCTTAGTAATATTATATGGTATGGCAACTGCGTGAATCAAATTCTAAAATATAAAATCCTCTAATTAATTATTGATATTATACTTATAGTTTGACTACTAAGCGCAAAAAACTACAATGAGTTGTGATTGTGTGTAATTGTGGTATATGATTTCTTTTGCCAGCCAAAATAATTTTAACTTAGCTTACCAATCTTAGGAACTTAAACATACGCATTCAAAGTGGCAAAAATGTCTTACTTTTGTAAAATAATAATTATTATAATGGGTGCTCACTTACGCAACTCGACACAAACTTAATGTTAAAAGATTTTATAAAGGGTGTTCACTCTTGCAGCTCTACACAAATGGATATTATATAGGGTGTTCGCCTTCGCTGCTTTTCACATATGAATGTTAAAATAAGGACAATTTTGTATTTATTGAAAGCTTTCTTGTGTACTTATTCCTTGTATTTTTAAATAAAAAATGTGTCATTTTTATTGGAGTTTTTATTTTGACTATTGCTATTATTACCATCTTTCTACATTTTTATTTTACCTCTAAGGGACTTTACTCATGGCGCCCTGCAATGCAATGCGACGCCATTCGAATGAATTTCAAATACAAGTGAAAATCACCCTTACCAGTATGACATAAGACATAAAATACGTTGTTATCTATTGGTAGACGAAAAATAAAACAAGATAGCCATGAAAACGTCAAGTCAATCGAATTGCATCTTTATTTCTTAGTGGCAAGGTTGATTTTCACTTGTAGTTGGAATTCGTTCGAATCGCGTCGCATCGCGCCATCCATGAGTAAACCAATCAACGTCCTACTAAAAAAAAAAAGTGTTTATTTGCACAAAATAAAAACAAGCGTAAGCTTTTTATGGCCAAAGGGCCTCTACCCTTTCTATCGTCGATAACTAGGGCATTGATCGACAATGGAACGATTGGTGTAATTGCTCCCTAACATAAAACCTGTGACAACAACACTAAGGAAAAATGTTGGCTAATTCATGTGGGTAATACTGCATGTCTGATAACATGTCGGTTAATCATTAAAACACAAACAAGTGTATGAGCCGCACCGTCGTAGCAACAAAGAAAACGCATCAGGTGTGTTTTACAGCACTTGTATATAAAATGAAACACATACGCGTGTGTAAGCGCCGCACTCGTGTTCCGTAAGTAGAAACACAACTGGTGTGTTTTGCCGCAGCGAAGGTGACGAACCAGTTATTTAATCCTACTAAACGGCAGACTTTACTATTTCTAATGGGGTTTATCGTCCACCCCGGTGCCTGTCGGAGTCTTCTTCTTCTAGGCTCGTTTCATCTTAGACTTCATCTTTGCTTCTGGTCCGTATTCAGGCTGAGGGCAAACCTACTTTATTTAAAAAAACAAAAACCTGAATGTCATTGTAAACTTGAACCATTTTTAGTAGAAAGATAACATAATTATAGTTTTGCAAAAAAAAAAAAAACAGTTGTGGTAGAATTTTTCAACTAACTGCTGACCACCCTAATCATATCGATTGATTTTGACAGTTGAGTTGTCAAATTCGTCCTCGACGGATTTCAAAACTTCATATTTTCGTGAATTATTTATTTTTGTGCTTAAAAACCACCTTAAACTATACAAATATTCTAAATTAAATCAGTTAACATGATAACCTAAGCAAAACGTGTTGTACATAGCCAAAAAATGGGCATGTAAATTGGAATAAACACAACATATTTTTGTTATTTTCTTTTTGATTTAAAATCTTTTAAAATGACGAAGAAGAAGAGTAAAAAGAATGTGCCTCAAGGTAAATAATATACTGTTTTATGTACTTCATAGTTTCCATACATTTCTTGCGCAGATCTTTCTTTTTACATTTTTGTTTTTATGGTATGATTTTTAGCAACTTATTTTTATTTTGTTGCAGCCAAGGGCCGTTTTTTTTATATTTTTATTAGTTGTTGTTTTTGCGCTGAAAATTATAGGTACCTAGGTAGTTTTCGTCGTTTAGAAATAGATATATTGTATGTAAGTCCTGTGTCTAAACATTGAACCATCTGTTGATTCGATCAATCGTCCCAATACTGCTATTTAGACATCTCAGTCGTCATTCTTTATAGATATGTCTTTCTAGAAATGTGACATTCTGGAGTCCGATATAAGTAAGCCGTCTTTGGGAACACCGCAGACCTCTGTCAACCCTTCTAGACTTGGTTATCTCACAATATGTTTCTCCATTGCACTGTGGGCTTCGTATTACTGTAAGGTGCTCCATTTGGGGCTGACATAATGTCTGGGCTATCATTAAAATGGTGAAAACAATAGACCGCTAATTGTTAAGGATTTCTGAATTCTAAGTCCAATTTTGTGGAAATATACTATAAATTGCAAATCATTATGCAACGATGAAATAAAACACACACACACACAATTCACTAACACACACATACAAAAAAAGTTTATGATTACTAGCATAAGCAGATGAAATGTTAAAATTGATGTTTACCAAGAAAATATTCTTCAACTTTTCAAAGTGATCTCAAACTTTTTTTTTCACATGTCATGCACACACATTTTCGAGATTAAAAATTCATAGGCTAATAGCACCTTTTGCTCCGGAGTGGGAAAACTCATTTGATGATTTTTACACTCCAAAAAGGAAAGATGTAAAAAACAGTTTTTCTATTTTACGGATTCTGCATTGGAAGTGCCATCACAATAATAACAGTACTTATAGACTAAAAATCTCGGTGGTAATCTATCTCAATGGGAGGTTTCACGCAAAGCTCACCTCAGATGGCGCTACTAGAGCAAGATGTCATTTACTGTATGATTTAACTTGACATACACTACACCACAGATAATATAACTACCCACTCGAAGCTACTCTTTAACGTTTTTTTTTTTACGTTATGCGCTTATAGCGTCACTGGCGGATAAAACTCGTAGAGAAAACCCTCGAGACTACTCAAGACTTCTTTTCAAAATTTTTCGACATTTCTCATAGTTTCGGAAATAGCCATGCACTCCCAGTTGAAAAATTCACTCTGTAAATGCGACTAAATTAAGGCTGACTCCTTTTGTTTATGCTTCTGCATTTTCATTCATAACAATTCATAAACTGGCTCATAGTGACTAAGTTTATCAGCCTAGCCTTTTCCCGACTAGGTTGCGGTCAGCTTCAAGTCTAACTACATCTGGCTGAAAGACGAAGTCAGACGCAGTGTCTGACTTCTGATTGGAACCTAGTTACTGGGTCTTACTGATTTTAAGGTAAGACTGGTAGTCAGATTCGTGGGCATAGATTAGGAATAATTGTTTAATTTTAAGCATCATCACAATAATAAAAATAATGTTTAATAAATAAAAACAACTGTTTTTACTGTTCTGTGGTATATATAGTCTATGGAAATGGCAGGCCGCGAAATAAAAAAAAATTGTTCTGCATTCGATTACCATCATTACCATAAAGCAAAACCTGTATTTCTTAAAAAAAAATGTTTTTCATGAGAAGTGTTCATTATTTTATATAATATTTTAAATCTATACTAATATTATAAAGCTTACAGCTAGGTCGTTTTTTATTTATATATTTTTTTTAAATTTCATTAAACATTATTCAGGGGCACAATCACAAATAGTGAGTGACCACACTAATCGACACAGCCTCGTTTCGACGTCGAACAAATCGCTTTTATTTAATGACAAAAATTTTTTGAATGACAAAATTTTGTCTGTAGGTACTTCTACGAAACAGGCGTTCCCAAACTTTTTCATCTCGCGACGTTCATACAGGTTTAGAAGCTTTTTCTCGGCGCCCTAGCTAGTTGATACCAGGTGAATAATAAAATAATAATACCAGGTTCCGAACTCCATGAACTCGGTGCACGTGAATCTGGGTTTGTAGCTGCAAAAGAGATCAATGAGACTATCTTCTTCTTTCTGGTGGATATTTTATACATATAGAATATTGGTTCCACGCAATATCAATCCGGAGAATGGTTGGAACTTGTCTCACGACGCTTATCTGTACTCGCTAAAATGCACCAGGGGGGGTATTACAACGTCTTAAAACCAGGCTTATTCCGGCGAGTGAAAGTGACAGAGCTATACAAGTCGTTTAGAGCCATCTCGTTCACTCACTGGAACAAGCCTGGTTTTAAGAGGTTGTAATACCCCCCCTGGGCGTCGCGATGCATAGCTTGGGAACCCCTGCTATAGAATAACACTGCCGCTCATGCCAAATCATTGTCACTCCATTAACAATCAATCGATTATCACATTCATGTTCTAAACTATAACCCTATAATTAAAAAAAAACAACTAAAGAAATACCAAAACTCTTTCCAGACTTCACAATCAACGATTGCGCGAACGCGCCAAAACCGGTGAAGGAGATAAGAAAACCGGTTCCGGTTCTAAAAAAGAACATGGAATTTTCTTGGGACGAAATCGGCGATGACACCGAAATCGACATTCAGACCGAAGTAGCACCAGACGGAACTAGACAACTTGTTTATGAAAAGAAAAATAAAAACAAAAAATTGAGGGATGATTCGGGAGTCGAATACCCGGAAATCTTATTTTATCTGCTCTCAAAATACATTAAACCGGAAGATATCGGCCGCTTCGCTAGAATCAATAAAGCGGCGTACGCAGTTACTAAAAGCAAGGCGTTTTGGATTCTACAATACAAAAGACACTGCGAAAACCATCCAAAACTTCCGGACAGGTTACGATCTGACAGTTTAAAACAATACGGTTTAAGGCAGACGGTTATCCGGGCTTTATACCACACTTATGACCATTTTAATCGGCGAATGAGCCGGAAAGATGCCCACCCTAATATCTTAGTCAGTTGGGTGTGCGTCAACGTGTGGTATAATCGGGGGCTGACATATTGGAACGTGTATTTCAAGTTGAAAAAGCCACAGATACATAATTCTCCGACGAGGTTCGATAAGGATAGAATTGAGGAGTTGGGGAGGGTGGATGCTAACCCTGAGGAAGGAGCGCAAGTACTGATGGTATGTATTAAAAAAAAATGTACTCTGGTTTTGCTCTCGACCTTAGTCTAGGTCAGGAGTGACTAAGACGAGGTCGACGATGGAGCGAGCTTACCCAGAAGAAGCCTGTTCACTCTAACTTTGAAGAGATTAGGGTTGTATGTCTCGAAAACACAGATGCAGGCAGAGTTTCAATCCATCGCTGTTCGCAAAAGACGTTTGGAAACGCTTAGTGCGAATATTACATTTTAGTCGGCAATTATCCCTCGTTGTAATATGGCATTCTATGTTCTGTTCCGTCGTCGGTGCGCAAGAGTTCCTTCTGGGTGAGCTCGCTCCATCGATTGTAAAGAAAAGTAAATTTTTCGATACTGTTTGCGAATTTCTTTTGCGCTGTAGCAAACCATACTATATTTTATGCTGTGCGATAGCGTAGCTGCTTTATGGTTCTCGGTTCGAGTCCCAGTTCTGGTGGCAGTGTTATTGGGTTTTTCGGTACTAGTTTTTCCATTTCCTAGCCTAGAATTGACGGCTAAAGCCTTGCTCCTCCCTATTAGACAAGACAAAGCTGGCGAAATTTGGCAAAAACTTGGGTTTGACATTGAGGCTTTTGACCAATAATTCCAAAACACAATTTTGGGCCCGAAAAACAAATTGACTTTCAAAAAACTGTTAAATTCTTATTTTTGTAGCACTAAAATCAATAATTTAGTAAGATAATTGAGTTCTCTAGTTAGTGACTAGTGATGTCAGTAAAGAGCAAGGCAAAGTAGAAGGCAAGTCGAAGCTAATTGTAGATAGCGCCAGCTTAGTCCTAATCCGACCAATGACGTAGTACTATTTTGAAGTACCTTTAAGATTATTTGAACTAATGACGATGCTTGGAACAAGCTATACTAGCGCCATTAGTTCCCCAGTTGCCATCCCCATTGTGTGGTTGGATTAAATAGCCTATTTTAAAATAGTGTATGGAGTTTCTTACTCGTTCTTCTCCTTAGAGATCTACACTTTGGAATGTTGTATTTTTGTACTTTCACAGTTATTATGTCTTGAGACTGGGACTGTAGCACCATAACTATTTTCTACTTGTGTTATTTTACGTCTTTTGATAATTCTAAAGTGCTTGTTACTGTCCTACTTGAAATAAAATACTTTGAATGGGGTTGGCAACGCAAATATATTGTAGATGGCTCCACCATAGAGTAGTCCTAATCCGACCAATGAATGCTATTTTCAAGTACCTTTAAGATTTGAACTGATTTGAACCAATGACGATGCTTGGAACAAGCTATACTAGCGCCATTAGTTCCCCAGTTGCCATCCCCATTGGTTCCTGTACTAAAAAAAAATCCTTAACCATTTCAGGTAACCTGCAAAGGCTTCGACCGAATCCCTGCACTCCAAGGCATGACTTTAACCACAGTTAAAATGGTCCTATCATCAGGATATAGACAGCATACGCTACATCTTGGCTTTAACAGCTCTTGCTATTCTGTCAAAGGTGTCGTGCCTGAATGCGAAGTGATCTTAGATGCTGTTGTAAAAGCCATTGTGTGCAACTGGTGGCATCCACAGTACCCACATTCTGGGAACTTTATACCGAGACAAGACTGTCCCACGTTGCTCCTGAATGATTTTTTTGCTGATGAAGATGATGGATCCTGAGCCGAATTTAGGGAGTTGTTCCCTGGAGTGATGTATCGTGATGATCAAAGTGATTATGATGATTATGATTAAATCGTGAAAGAATTGCTCCCTTTTTGTGTGTTTTTGAAGTAAGAAATGCATAATTTGTGTTTTTGAGACTTTTTTGGTGTTTGTAATATAAAAAGACTATATGGGTGTTGTAGTGTACATTTTACAAGTAATAGGCGACTCGCCGTCCAGTCATAGACATTGTCCTGTTCGACGGCGCGTCGTGTTCCACATGCGCCTCAAAGACCTGTCAACAATCTGACGGCAGGTTTTCGCCCTCTAAGGCGCTCCCCCTTAGAAGGTGAAAGCCTGCCGGGGTCGCGGGACTGACTCATCAGGTAATCGCGACCCTGAAACGTAAAGGGCTATTGTGTCACCTTGGATTTTAGTCAGTACGAGTCCGAAAGTCCCTCCCGTCCTGCCCTGCGTGGGAAGACTCATTTGATGAAAAAAAATAATGGGTGTTGTAGGATAATATGTATTTTCTTAAAATCTATTGTACATAGTCTATAAAAAAAACTAATGGTGTCTATAAAAAAAATGTTTTGGTAAACACGTTTAGGCCTTCTACATGTCAAAATTGACTATAACATAGTAATATAGTGTCACTATCATAGATAATATATAAAATATAAGTCTATACATATAATATACCGACAACACGGTCGGGGCAGTGGCTGAACGATCAACTCCTGCGCAGCGTGTTGTGGGACAAAAAAAAAGTTAAATGTTGGGACTTCTATTTAGAATTTCAACGATTTTGAATTATCTGTGGATCTATCTAGGCATTCTATTGTACAAAGCTTAATTATTTGTTAAATATTACACAATATTATTATGTTCTAAAAATCTTTATAATATAATAAGAGAAATTATATGTGCGGCAACAAAAGTTTTCTTTAGCAACCTAGCGTCTTTTTTTATATGTGAGCGACGAGTTAATAGAACAGCTTCAATTATATTAATTCATCATCTTTACTATTCCAACAAAATATCAAGAAACCAGCGTCAATTTACGAGCGTAAAAGAAGCTGACAATGAGTGGACTTGGGGCACCCCGACACGGACAGGTTAGGTTCGAAGGGGATGGCGGGGTCTGAAAGACCCCGCCATCCCCTTCGTGTTAGGTTATTTTAAACCCTGTACGCAAAAATAGGAGCCCCGCGAAGCGGGGCTCCGTCAAAGATTTACGGCGGGTGGTACTATTACTAGGTACATCAGTGTTAGATTACTTGCCAGGAAGAAAAAAAAGCTGGCAATGAGTAGACATATCACAAATTTAGTTGCTTAAGAATTATCACCATGTTGCGTCATATTAACAGTAGCTTGTTTTACTATATATGGTCGCTTATAAACCATTTATTAGACGCTAAAAGTTTGTCGCTGACCTATTAATTCATTAGACAACTAAATATATTTGCAGACGAGAATGACATTTTAAAGAAGCTGCCTTAATTAGCACCCATATAATAATGATTATATTTATTTATAATATATTTTTCCAATGTTCTCTTGTTATTTTGATAATTTCCTTTTTTATATACAATTATTTTGCCTTCCTCTGTCTGTACTGTATATATTTTTTATCTAATTCTAAAGAAATATATTTATGTTTTGTTAAAGTTATAGAAAAAAAGTTATTGTACATGATGTAATTTATTTATGTTAGAAATTAAAAATCCATCTCACTGGCTATCTTCAGTTGTATCTTTGTTTGTAACCAATTAATGACCAATGATATTTTAGTAAACAGAAATGTTATGAGCGCGCAAAACGTGAAGACCAGAAAATGTCCTACGTGGGACAATTGCAAGTCTATGATGCCGAAGTGCGGGGGATTGATGACGCGTGGCGCTGTTTGTTATCAAGCTATCCTTTTTACTTGTTGTGAAATGTAATGTGTGAATAAAAAAGTGTGTATGTGTGCTGCCGCTCGGCGCGGAACAGTTTTTTCTGTTGTTTTGTAAGTGTATAACATATCTGTATATTAGAATATCATTGTTAACGACCGAATTATTCTAACCGTGTCTAAGATGTCCAATCAGAAGCAGCCGTCTAAAACCTTTGTTTTAGACGGTTCCTTTGAACATATCTCTTTCATTATCTTTACATAGGATGCTTACTGTCGTTTAAGCGCAATTGGTCCAATTCGCAGTTGGTCCTATACGGGGATTCACTGCGAGTTTTAGCAGTCAGTGGCGCTACAAGCGCATAGTATATTATATTATCATAGTAGTTATATTATCTGTGATGGTCGAGTTAATCATTCAGTAAATTACATCATGCGCTGGTAGCGCCATCTGAGCCGAGCTTTGCGTGAAACCTCTCGTTCACAGATGGTCCAATTTGTGGTTGGTCCAATTTGCGGTTGGCCCAATTCGCCGTTTTTAGGGTTCCGTAGTCAACAAGGAACCCTTATAGTTTCGCTATGTCCGTCCGTCCGTCCGTCCGTCTGTCCGCAGTTTAGCTCAGAGACGCACAGTACTAGAGAGCTGTAATTTGGTGTAAATATACGGATTTGTTGTGCCAAAAAAGTGGTAAAATAAAATCTCGTAAAATATTTTTTTTAGGGTACCTCCAGTACTTACACGTAAAGTGAGGATTTTTTTTTCTCGCGTACCCCTTAATGTGGGGTATCATTAAATAGGTCTTCAAAAAATAATGTGAGCTTCCATTAACAATTTTTTGATAAAAAAATTCGTTTGTGAAATATTAAGCTTTAAAGTGCTAAATTTTGCTCGACTTGAGTGTCCCCCCCCTCTACCAGCTAAACGGTTATGTTTGGGGGTGTGAAAAAATTCACAATAGTAGTATAAATAACGAAGTTTAAAAGAAAATTATCATGATTAAGTAGGCTTTACAACTTTACGAGTAATAGTCGACCAACTTATAAAATGTACTTGGATATCTATTTTCTTAAACAAAATGTATCGGAGACAACTGCAAATGTAAGTTTGTCAACTTTATTTTTACAGCTTTTATAGGTATGTTTTTTGGGGATAGGTAGGTTTTTATCGTCAACTATTTTTAACTAAATTTTAAAAAAGGAGGAGGTTCTAAATCCGTCGTAATCTTTTTTCTTATGTATATTCCCCGATTTCTCAAAGACTCCTGGACCGATTTTGAAAATTCTTCTTTTTAAAATTAAATTCAGCGAATCAGTTTAGTTAGTTCGCATAAGTATTTTGATGGGCAACTACGGAACCCTATACTGTGCGTGGCCCGACACGCACTTGGCCGGTTTTTTTTCTCTATCAAGAAATGTCTCGTGTTTTGTAGGTTGATATTATAATAGGTGAGTGTACTATAAGTACACCCCTGCCTTCCCTTTAATTATTACAGGCGTGATGTTATGATATTTAGAATGTATACACTTACAGTTTGACTACGAATGTAACAACATAGTTGGGAAATATCTGGAACGAATGTTTAAAATTCTAAGGGCTGATTTTTCAATATAAGATCTGAGGAATTAAAATATGTAATGGTTTGACATATTTTCTTTAGATAAGCTGTCAAACCGCCATTTTTATTCCTCAGATAAAAGTTATCTGACTATTGAAAAATCTGCCGTAAGTGTGATGTACAAGTAATATATGGATAAATTACGAAATGTGCGGGTTTTATTAGGCAAGTGTTACAAAGCCAAATGGAGCCGGTTAATATAACCGGTTTCTAAGTGTTCTCTTTCTTTCAGTTTCTCTTTCTAGTGATTATTTTAAAAATTGAAGTTAGAAGTAATACTCAATTTTGTTACCTTAATCTATTGTAATATAAAAATAAGCTCAAATTGTATAGTTTTAGAAATTCTTTGTATATTTATAAGTGTGTTAGATTCAATGTGTAGATTCTTTATTGCACTCAAAATGATTTATTATATTAAAAAAAGTTTTCTGCCAACTTTAGGTTGCCAAAGAAATATCTTGTATTCATGAGTAAAATCAGATAAATTAATAGTGAAGCAAATTGAATTACACATTAAATCACTACTGAAGTAACTTTTAATGATTAAAACTAATGTTTAGTTTGAAACGAGGAGACTTGAAAACGACTGGATTTTGTAAGTGAAAATAGGTATTGTATATAATGAAATGAAAGGGTATAGGGCATAAAAAGGCCAACAGGATCATAGTATGAATTGCGATTAAATTCGTTAATAGGTCATTGCCAAACTATGAGATTTTTTTGATAGTTCTATTGCAATTCATATTGTGATATAATGATACTGCAAAATTTCGGTAAAAAGGGTGTTTGAACTTAAAATATTCTTGAACAATTTATATAAATGTGTAATAGGTAAAAATCATATCTTTTGATCTAAATGATGAAACCGTAAATTAAGTGATTCTTTGAAATCGTCAAAATGTCCATTATTTCAAAATAAATGTGGAACAATTTAGAAATCTCAGATTATCAAATGTCCAGATTCTGTATTTAAAAAAACGTAACGTTATAAAATGTTTAGATTCTCTATTTAAAAAAACGTAAAGCCACGTACAGACATCGCGAGGCGTGCGACACGAATGGTTCGTCTCGCATGCCTCAACCTGAGGCATACGATGGTACATTTATACGTGCGTCCCGAACGAAACATGCTCAAGCTGAGCAAGCAAACAACACCTGTCCGGAGCGCACGGCTCGTACTGAGGCGGCGTTCGCAACGATCGTATGGCGCGAATGCTCACTGTGAGCACACACGTCCACACAGCCCGAGGCATGCGAGACGACCCATTCGTGTCGCACGCCTCGCGATGTCTGTACGCGGCTTAACGTTTTTAGTGAAGGCACTCTTTTATAACTGTGTGAGTGAGCTCCACGCACATGTTTAAATGTTTTCTTGGAGATGTTCACTTGTTTTACGTAGGAATCGACGGAGGTAATTTTTCTTCCTTTTTAGGGCTTCAATTCTCAATGGTCTACTTGGAATCTAGACATATTGTAATCTAAGGGACTTTAGGCGATGTGTTTCGAACGAATTACAACTACAATTTAGTGAAAATCAACCATATCACTATGACATTAGACACGTTGTTATCTATGAGTGGATTAAAAACAAAACACGATGGCCATGACAATCGAATTGCATCTTTATTTATTTGTGGCAAGGTTGATTTTTACTTGCAGTTGGAATTCGTTCAAATCGCGTCGGATCGCGCCGTGAGATAAGTTATCAATACGTAAATATGAAAAAAATTGCCTTTTATTTTACTTGTATTTCAAAATAAATAAATTAGCATAAAATCGATGTTGTAACCTATCATAAGAAATGTGTTCAATGTGTAGAATCTGTGTACCTTATAATTTACTCAGTTTGATTTTATGGGATGTGCAGCAATTTTTACAGAAGTGACTTTCATGTCAGCCGATAATGTTCCCACTGCTGGGACACAGGCCTCTCCTAGGTGCCTAATGTGGATTGGTAGATGTCACATTTCTTCGAATGTTTTGGTTCTAGGATATACCGATTTCCGCAAGATGTTTTCTTTCATCATATTTAGGAGTCATATGCAAAGTTATAATGTATGGATGGATTGCAGGTTAAACTGTATTTGGCAAGGTATTTCGGTGGATGGCTGACCAAAATATTATAAACAGGAGGTCGGAAAGCACATGAATGTCATAGATAAATATGAAGTCTTCAGTGCCTAAGATAAGTTCAACATTGGTCCCGACTGTCAATTGTCATTTGTAGATCTTTGACAGTCGTTACTGTTAGTCGGAAGTTCCAAAGTCTGACAACCAGTCTTACCAAGGGTATTTCGTAGTTACAGTGTCGTGGAAGTCAGATAGGCAGTCGCTCCATGTAAAATACTGATATTCAGCTGCATCTGGTTTGACTGGAAACCGACCCGTTTGTTTAGCAAGTCACTTCTGTATAAATTACTAAGAGTATGGTGGGAAGGGATGGAAACAATGAGGTGCGAAACGTAATATAAACAATAGCGCGTTTATACGAGATAAAATTATCTAGATTGTCTTTAGAGGTGAGTACAGACTATAAGAATATAACATAACATGTTGTATAACATTATTATATAACATGTTTCAGATGATGTGGACACAAAATATTATATAACATTGCTATTTATCATGTTTCAGATGATGTGGACACAGAATGTTATATAACATTGTGGATAGCACTGAAAAACGACAAACGACAATTGTTATGTAACATTGTTACACTAATGTGTACCATATTGTTTTATGTTGCAATCTTACATGGTGTGGATGTGTTATATAACAATGTTATATAACATTGTTACATGGTCTTTACGCACCTTAATGCTAGACAGAGACAGATGTCCAATGTGATGCTTCTTCTGTGTAAGCTCAATCCATTGTAGACTTAGGCTGCTTTTCCACCAGACCAATCATATTCATTTGTTTTCATAACGCACACACACTTAATGAGTATGATTGGTGGATATCAAACGCATCCTTAGCAACGTAGCATAGCGCATCTCTGGTGGAAAAGCAGCCTAAAGCGCCATTTAGACGGGGAGAGTTTCTCGAACGTTTCCGTTCGAAAATGTCTAAGCAATTATCGCAAGCAATAATCGCCATAACATAATCGTATCAAACTGTTTACACACAGGCAAGAACTAAAATCTCGTCTACGATTATATCATACGAGATTCGCATATGACATTATCGTAGGCGATAATATCTATGTTTGTTTACACGGCGATATTATTGTAAGAAGATTATCGCATACGAGAAACTCGACTTGTCTAAACACGATCTCGTATGACATTTTTTCTCGTTCGTACGAGTATCGTACAAATCAGTTTGAACCGTTTTGTTTTGTTATGTCACTCATGTTAGCAACTGTCATAAAAACTCGAAATGCGATTATTGCTTTGACGTTATGTTTAGACGGACACTTTCCCTTACGAGAAATCTTCCTATTCGAGGCGATTATCGCCCAAGTCAACGGGCGATGTTTAGACGAAGATGATATTTTATATTCCTTCGATTATCGTATGTTCGAGTCGTGAAACTCTCCCCGTCTAAATGGCCCTTAACTCTCTCTCACCTCTGACATAGACTAGAGTCAGAGCAAAGACATCTCAAAACAAAAATGGCGAATTTAATAAGATTTGCTTTGAATCAAAATGTGGAAGAAATCTCTTCTAAAGTTGCCTCGTATAAACGTGTTTTATTGTTCTGGTATTTGAAACTGTGGTAGGAAAAAAATTAAATGTATGTTTAAAGTTTTACAAGGATCTCTTGGCGTGTGGCCTAAATCGGAACTAACGCTGCCATCTTGGTTTTTAAATCCATAGATAATTTAAAAAATGGACGGTTACTATGCAACGTCGTCCAAACGCCAAAATATTCTTGTAGCACTAAAAAGTGAATTGATTGTGGAAAGCGTTATGTGATATGATCATAAATATATATTTTTATTGTTTCTTTATTGTTTTTATTTGGAATCCCCATTTTGAATTGTAACCTCTCGTTTTTTCACCAAGAAACAAGTTAAAAATAATTTTGATACGAAACATGGTAAAATATTTGTAAAGGTTTCTTCGCCATGCAGGACTGCCCCACTTGGGTATAGCACCGCCGTGTCTTCACGGAGGCGATAGGCGGAGAACTCTCGCACCCGGCATCTGTCGGGGCCATGCTACGGAGCGAGACGGAATGGGAAGCGGTCGCCTCCTGCTGCGAAGCAGTAATGCTAGCAAAGGAGGAGGTGGGATGCGTGAGGGACAATGCCTGCCAGGGTCGCGGACTGTCTCACCAGGCAACCGTGGCTCTGGTACGTAAAGGGCTACTGAGGGATCACCGTGGATTTTATTCACTACGAGTCTGACAGTCCCTCCCGCTCTGCCCTGGGAGGGAGGACTCATTTGATGATTTTACCACGATAAAAAAAGAGGTTTACTCACGATGTTTTCCTTCACCGTTTTGAGAGCAGTGGTGATGAAATAAATTACACAAAGTAATGCGTCTGGCTTGGGTCGGTAATAAAACACTAAAATATAAATGCAATTTTTTGTTTATTTACTATAGGGCTAGTTTTTCACATAATTTACTTAATTTTAATAGGATAACACATCAAATGAACTAGTACAACGATCATATAAATAACTACTATCTTATAATTACCGAAAAACAGGGTAATATGCGTTTGAAGTAAGAATAGGACGTGCTTGGCGCCATTTTATGACCACTATTAAACGACACAGAAGAAATTCCAAAAAAAAAAACGTAAGAGGTTGCTTGCACTGGGTTAATAAATAAAATATTTACCTAGTCCTGTTTCCCGCGGGTTGACGAGATCTTGACATATTATTTTCATTAAAAAAAAAATGCTCACATAGGCAGTCGCTCTAAATACAATACTGGTATTCAGGTGCATCAACTTAGGAAAAAACATTAACCGCCTTACCACAAAAGTAAAACATCTGTTGAACACTTGTCTAAAAAAATTGTCAATGTCAAAACGACATTTCACGATATGTTTGCAGTTATGGCGCAGTTTCATTTTTCGTTAACTCGTTTGGTATACGGATATACAGCATGCGGGGAGTTCTCGCATGCGAGATAACAACCAATGAAAGTCACAAGTCGATACACCGTTTACAATGATTCCCTGCTTGCTTCATACCGACCGTGTTATCGACCAATGAAATTCATCGGTCGATATACAGCATGCGGGTCTGCCACTCTACTCAATAAATGGCAACGAACGTGGAGGTTATCCTACACCCCGCATGCGGGCTATCGACTTATGAAAGCGATTCCCCGAATGCGGGCCCTGATGCATGCGTTTCAGAAATCTCCGGCATCCCACATGCGGGTCCTAACAACTAAAGAAAACGGTTCCCCGAATTCGGGCCCTGTTACATGCGTTACAGAAATCTCTCGCATCCCGCATGCGGGCTCTAACGACTGATGAAAATGCGCCATTACACTTTTGTAGATAAGTGTTCAAGATATTGAAGTTCTTGTGGTACGAAAGTAAATTTTATTGTTTGAGGCTCCGATCAAAGAAATAGGCAGATAGAACGCTCAGAACACGCGAGTGTCTCCACCAAAGTTAATACAAAATCAAATCGAAATACATTATTTATTTTCTTTGTTTTTGAGAACAACTTTTACAATGGTTAAAGACACGTGACGGCATATTTTGGCAAACAACAACAAAGACGCGCAGCTTGGTACGACGCGTAGCTTGGTACTGTCGCGACTTTGTATTCGATTTTGATTTTGTATTAACTTTGGTGGAACCACTCGCGTGTTCTGAGCGCTCTATCTGCCTATTTCTTTGATCTGAGGTTTGAGGTATGAGGTTACATGAAAAACATTTCAGATTTAAGAAGCATAAAATCCGATCAAAATGAACATTAATACAACATTCCACAAAGCAATATATTCGTCTTAGGCCTGATTTTTCAATAGCCAGATAACCTCTAACTGAGGAATAAAAATAACGGTTTGACATAATTTTCTATAGATGAGCTGTCAAACCGCCATTTTTTTTATTCCTCAGTTAGAGGTTATCTATTGAAAAATCAGCCCTTATTTCTTTTATTAATTAAGTATTTATTTACACTATCAAACTTACCAAAATTATAAACAAAATTCTACTATCTACACACATACACAACATTTTCTAGTTTCTTTAAAAACTACTACCTACTTAAATTATCAGATTTTTTCAAAGCCAAAATCATTTTTCTATCCAACAATATTTTTCTATAATACTTAATGTATCTATTGCAATTAATTTGTAATTCAAATGAGACCTTTTATTCAGGTGGCCAACCATGAACTCTAAAAGCGTCAGTAGTTAGGCTGTGGGAAAGTGACAGAGCTATTAAGTCGTGTAGCGTCATCTCGTTCCCTCTGCGGAAACATATACACGACGTTATGTTAGGCATTATGTCTATTTTTTTGTTTAGATTAAGTTAACTTTTTAATTTGTCTAATCTGCATGCATTGCTGTAAAGGAATAAAATATTTTTCTTTCTTTCTTTCTTTCCAGTGAGTGAACGAGATGGCGCTAGACGACTTGTATAGCTCTGTCACTTTCACTCGCCAGAACAAGCCTGGTTTCAAGATGGGCCCTGTTCTCAAAAGCGTTATGAATGGGGAAGGTCGGTCAAAGCTAATTGTAGATGGCGCGACCATAGCTAAGTCGTAATCCGACCAATGAGGTAGTACTATTTTGAAGTACCTATAAGATTTGAACCAATGACGATGCTTGGAACTAGCTATACTAGCGCCATTCATTTCCTAGTGCCATCCTCATTTGCCAGCAATAAAAATGACGATAGAATCTACAAGCGTACAACGAAGATAGATAAGATTATTTAATGTCCAGATTCTAAGAAGGTCACTGAAAGTTGAAGCCAAAAAACACGGAAGAAAAATTACCTCCGTCGTTAGATTCCTACGTAAAACAAGTGACAGTTTGCTCACTCACAGATTTATAAAAACTACACTAATTGTTAAGAGCGCATATTTTGAAAGTTGGCAACGTCGCAAATGGTTGTCAAATATTAACAAGTTTTAATTAATTTAGCATTGTTACTGTATGAAAATAAGAAATATGGCTCTGTAGTGCACTAAAACATTGATAAGGGAATGCAATAATTAATATTGTAACACCTAATATATAGTTTGAGATGTAAAAAAAGCATTTGGAAACTTTTCAAATGCATTTCATACACCTGAATCGGTTACAACATCAAATTCAGTGTTTTAAATGCCTTCCTATATCAATTTTTTACTGCACTACAGAGCCATACCTATTTCTTGTTTTCATACAAAAAAATTGCCAAATTACTTAAAACTAAACAAAAAGCTGTAAGTAAATATTTGACATTTTTTTGCGACGTTGCCAAGTTTCAGAATATGCGGCCTTACAGAATCTGGACATTTTACAATCTAAAGAAGAGAGATTTTTAATCCAAACCAAGTATCTCCTCAGCTTCATCATCATTTAATCTGTGTTTCACTGTATCCCAAACTTTAGCCGCAACAGAAGCGTCTGTCTCCTCACAACTATATGTTTTACCCGGATGTTTCCTTGCATAATGCCTTATCACATTCTGCTTATGAGAAAACCGTTTAGGACAAACCTTACAAAGGAAAAACTTCTCATTGACGTGAGTTTTCATATGATACCTCAACCTACTCTCTCTGGGAAACTCTTTGTGACATATATCACAAACTGTATGCTTTACTTTCTCGTGTCCAACCATATGTCTTTGCATATTGTGTTTATGGGCAAAAGTTTTCGGACATATTTCACATTTGTATGGTTTTTCACCAGTATGGACGCGTAAATGTGGCTTTAAAAGGCCGGAACTTGTGAAAGTCTTGTCGCAATAAGGGCATGGGTATGGTCTTACGCCCGTATGGACATGCATATGACGGATAAGAGTGCTTTTATGTTTAAAAACCATCGTACACTCTTCACAGCCAAACGGCCTGTCATTATCATGTCTCCGCAAATGAGATTTCAATAAAAACTCCTTTTCGAAGACTTTATTACAGATTGGACATACGATAGGCTTTTTCGGTGGCGTTATGGGACATGGCTTCTTTTGATGTTTCAAAAAATTGATCTTAAAAGCGAAAGTTTGAGAGCATTTCGTGCATTCAAAGGGTTTGTTAACTAAATGAGTCTTTTTGTGTTGTTGTAGATTCGAAGAGGTTTTGAAAGTTTTTGGGCATTCGTCGCAGTTGAAAACCCTTTCGCTTTTGTCTGTATGGCGGTTATATACGTGACTGTTTAAGCGTATTTCAGTAAGGAACGATTTATCGCATTGTTGGCATTTGAAAGACTTTTTTGAATGTAGTTGTAAATGACGTTTCAAGTTGCCGGAGTTGACGAAAGATTTTTGGCAAATGTCGCAGATGTAATTTCCTGGTGATGTTTTGTTGTCGAGTTCTGAAAGGAAATTAAAAATTACTTGAAACAAAATGAGATATATTAATTTACAGTTTAATATGATCAATATTGGCAGAAAGAAGAAAATTACATAACCACGTGTGACACTAAATCACACGTTCTTATGTAATTTTCTTCTTTTTTCTCAGCTTTTGAAAATTTGCAAAAAGATATTGCCTTTTTGCATGCAAAATAAAAAAATTATCGGGCCCATCTGTATGAAAAACTCTTTTAATTTTTTTGCGAATTTCCAAAAGTCTTAGAACAAAAATTGTTCAGTAACATAGGCTGAGACCACGCGCATTTGGTGTTGTACGCTTTATAATATAACGAAGTTTCTAATAAACTTTGCGCTAGAGAGATTTTTATGCGCATGTGCATTGGCCAAGCGTGTTGCAAGTTCCATCCCCGCACGGAATAAATACTTGTTTGATCTGCAAGTCGTTGTTCCGGTCTACGATACAGAAGAATTCGTGAAGGGCAAAGTTTCTTTTTTTTTTTTAATAGCCTCTGTGTCCCACTGCTGGGCAAAGGCCTGCCCTTTCTCGTTCCTTCCTAAATTTTTATTTATACTTTGAACTGTTTGGGAATCTTTCTATAAAACATAGTAAAATATTAGCTAGTGAAAGTGTAAGAAATTACCAGCATCATTTGAAGAATCGGGTGGACCTGCCGAGTCCCTTGATGCTTGGCCTTTTGACACTTCTTCATCCTGAAAATAGATTTTTGAAATATGACTGCATTGAATGTAACACAATCCAGAAAAAAAGGTAAAATGAAAAACATAAATAAACACATTATGGACCCTATTACAGAACGTTACTCAATACTCAAGTATTACTTAAAACTAGATTCAAGGCATTTGATTGGTTGAAATCTTGATTTAAATAGAGATCAGTGCTTGAGTTTCGTTCGATCATACGGGCGTATGAGTTCTTATTTTCAACCGACTGATTCAGAAGAGTTATGAAGAAAGAATGAAAATAAAGGGTACTATCTCTATAAAGGCGCTCCCTCACCGCGAGCATTCACCTGTAATGTAACGTTACAGATTCGAACATTTCATCAGTGAGTGAAGACAATCGAGCATCACAATGCGCACCTTGTATCAAATATATACTAAACAAGCGGCCCGGTACGTGCTTGGCTACGCCAAAATGAAATGACCGCATGAATGACATAACAACATGCTTGTACTGTCTACACTGAAAAAGGTTTTCGACAGCAAAATCCCCATTCACAAAATGATCCGCCATTTATTGAATTTATTTGTTACAAAAAATTTGATAAATGAAGAACCGCTCGACCGATTTTGTGCAAACTTCACATAAACAATCTACTAAATAGTGCGAACAAAGCTAAACTAAACATTACAACGAAAAGTAGCATTGTTAAAGTAAACGAAGATTTGTAAGCTAATGCAGCGCTCACCGCTCTTGAGTCATATGTGTTATGCTGTCTTAGGAAAATTCGAACGTACTATCTTATTCTAATAAACGGACTAAAGTAGCATTGATTTTTACGCGAAAGCTCGTCAGTCAGGGAGGTACTCAGATCAAAGAAATAGGCAGATAAAGCGTTCAGAACACGCGAGTGGTTCCACCAAAGTTAATACAAAATCAAAATCGAATACAAAGTCGCGACAGTACCAAGTTGCGCGTCATTGTTTTTTGCCATCTCGTGTCTTTAACCATCGTAAAAGTTGTTCTCAAAAACAAAGAAAACATTATGGAATGTAATTCAATTTGATTTTGTATTAACTTTGGTGGAACCACTCGTGTGTTCTGAGTGTTCTATCTGCCTATTTCTTTGATCTGAGGGGAGGTAGTATTATAACGTAATGCTCAAAGTTGAATCATATAATCATATAGGTAATGTTACATTACACGCGAATTCTCCCAGTGAGGGAGCGCAACAAGAGTTCTTCGGAAATAACTTTAAAATAATAATTTACCTTCTCAGGCCACTGATCTACACTAATATCGACCTGCAAGAAATTCTCCGGGTGTACATCTTCCACTTCTTGCTTGATTGGAACATTCCAGACTCCATGATCGGCCTGCGAACTGTCCAGGGGACGGTGGAGGGTCCTCGACTTCTGTTTTGATGCTGAAACAAGCAAAATTTATCATTTGACTAAAGCTAGCTAGCTATATTTTAATACTCATCATCATCATCAGCCTATAATGTTCCCACTGCTGGGTCACAGGCCCCCTGTGAGAGGGAGTGGACCATAATCCGCCACCCAGGCCCAGTGCGGGTGGGTAGATGTCACATGCCTTCGGTTTTAGGATATGCTGGCTTCCTCACGATGTTTTCCTTCACCGTGTTGAGAGCAGTAGTGATGAAAAAGGCACACAAAGTAATGCGCCTGGCGGGGTTCGAACCCACGAACTGCTACCCGTAAGTCGGGGCCACTGGTTCTATAAAAACGTGGGTTTTTCATACTGATGTGCCCAACCAACTCATTTTGTATGAAAAATCATTTTTTTTTTTTGCGAATTTCCAAAAGTCTTACAACAGAAATTGTTCAGTAACATGGGCTGAGTTACTCCACGAGAGGTTTTGCGCTTTTGACGTTACACGTTGTAGGTACATAAGCAACGCATGTTTTCTATATCCGCATTCATTACGATTACTATATCAAAGCCATCATATCGAATTTTAGGTTTGCCAGCCATTTCTAAAGTGCATTATCTGATTCGACTGCAAACATATCAATAATTATGTTATCTTATCAAAGTTTTATTCCACCAATTATAGTCCTTAAGTTTCGTCGATATCTAAAACTCACGATATATTGACTTGAGTTCCTATTTGGTGTTGGTTTGAAGAGCTACTGCTCATCATGAGGTCCTAGGTTCAAATCCCAGGTTAGGTAAGGATTATGACAGGCCTGTTGGTCTAGTGGTTAGTGACCCTGACTGCTATGCCGGAGGTCGTGGGTTCGATTCCCAACCAGGAATAAATGTTTGTGTGATGACCACGATCATTTTTGTTCTGTGTTTGGGTGTGATTTAGCTATAATATTTTTGTATTTACTAATATATGAGTATGTTTATCAGTTGTCTAGTATCCATAACACAAGCTCTGCTTAGCTTGGGACTATGATGCAATGATGGCGTTGTGTGATAGTTGTGGAATATTATTATTATTGGGGTTTTCTTTCAAGAACTTTTCAGGAGCAGTCACGAAATCTGAATTTGGTCACCAGGGTCACCTCTACTGTGTATCCCAATCCCAATATGTATTGTACAATCGACAAAGTTGAATCATGACCCATTTTGACAATAAATCGTTTGAATCAGTCTGAAAACCCCGCTCCCCCCTTGGCAAAGCCCTTGACTCAACATTTCTGCCTATAGAGGGCCAACACCTGCCAGGGTTGCGGGGCACCTTCCATTACCTAACGTGACCCTGGAACATAAAGGGCTATCGAAGGACATCGTGGATTTAAGTCAGTACGAGTCTGAGAGTCCCGCCCTGCCCGGGGTGAGAGGACTCATTTGATGACTTTACCACGCTAAAAAATTTCTTTTCGGACACAATCATTACATTATATACAGGAAAACTGTTGCCTAACCACAATCACATAACATACGATACAGTTTATCAAAATCTGATAAAGTTAAATCCGTTTAAATCTTTCCATTAGTAATGTTTTCGTGTAGCATAATCGGTTTAAATGTAATGATGTATATCTTATCTAATTATGATGTTGGATAATAGGATGTACAGCTTGGCAAATTAGAGTAGAAAACCGGAAGTCGCCACTGCGCTCTCGCTACCAGCACTTTGAATGATTTTATTTTATAGTTTTATGGCACAATAATAAATCTAACAAACCTGCGTTCTTTGTTTACATCAAATGTCAAAAATTTTAAAACGTTATCAAGAAACAAAAAGATTAGTTTCGTTTCAAGAGCAAGCGTGTATGTCATATACAGGGTGGAATGTTGTTATGCCACCAGGAGGGAAAGTACTCTTAATACTGCAGATAGAAAATTTTACGTAAAGGAAACATTCCTTTATTTTTGAATAGAAAGCAAACTGCATTCAAAAATTTTTTTAAAAATTCTCTTCTCCCACACCCAGGAATCGAACCTTTTTTTTAAATAATTAAATTAATTTAAGATTTCCTGTTTTTAATCTCAAGTCGTTTATATCAAATCTGGTTTCAGATATTTACTCAAAGGAAAACAAGCACCTGCAGTACAATAGAAATTGCTAGAGTAGGGACCAGTGGCGCAGGGTAAAAATTCTTGAGTGTGAACCCGGACCAAAACGTGAATTCCAGTACTTAACTATTGCTCCAACCTAGACATTTTAGCTTAAATATTCAACCCAAATTCTCTGCGGTTTTTGAAAGATCTACTTGATTTCTCTGGTCTTCCATCATCAAATCCTGATTTCCTTATAATGGGACCACTTTAGAAAATATCTTCTTTACAACAAAAAAAAAAATTATCAAAATCGGTTCATTAACGACGAAGTTATCTCGCGAACAAAAAACCAACAAAAAAATGTAATAACATACGGACGGAATATCGTACGGTTAACAAATTGAAATCACATATTATTATTGATTTATTTATTGGTAATCTCAATCACATCACATCACAAAACGGAAAAAAATTATTATGTTCACACAACCTTATACTAATCGCCTTCACACCTTAACACCGCGATTCAGGGTCGTGACGTAAATGCACAGCGCCATCTAATTGAAAACTTCGAAACTAACATGACACTGTTTTACGGTGCACACTGAACACTTACTAAACAATACTATTGAACTGAACTAACCTTGATATTACTGCGCTAACTACACAAAACTTAGAAATTTCAACAATAATAATACCAAGTATAATGCAAATGGACAGGTGAAAACAATAAACACAAAAATATAAATATAAAGCGCGAACCAAAACTAATGTGAATCTGTCATCCGAATAATACTATCTAAACGAATTACGAAGTCCAGTATCATTCTATCTCGTTCTGGCGTACGCATTTCATATTTCTATCCTTATCATAAGCCGGTAATATTCGGCTTTCCAGCGTCCTTAAACTAGCGGTGTTATATGGCATCAAGCTCACGATCGGTACAAGAGAAACTATGAATTAAATCAACTGAATTCCGGATTCCCCTTGCGGCTTACAAACGTTATCTGTTTGGCGTGAGTTGAAATTGCGCGGAAAAAAAATGTAGGCGTTTATTTATTTTTTTGATTGTTCTTTTCATTATTTGTTTATGATAAATGAAAATAATAGATACTAGTATTTGCTATATTTCGAAAGGCAAGCCGATAGGAATCGTCTTGTTAGCTGGCTTCGGGCCTGGTAGGGACAAGGAACAAAAAAACAAAATATTTTCATGTTATCATCTTCCTTCCCTTATCCCATTTTACTTGTGGTCGGGTCAACACGTTTGTTTCTTCCATTCTCCCCTATCAGACGTCACAGTATCATTTACTTCTTTTGTTTTCATATCATTCCTTAGACAATCTATTCATCTTTCCTTTGGCTTTCCTCTTCCTCTCCATCCATCAACATTCATACTCATCACTCTCTTAGTCACATCAGTCTCATCCCTCCTCATCACATGTCCATACCAAGACAGACGATTCCCTTTCATTTTTTCTGTAACAGCCGCTACTTTCACACATTCATCTTCAAATTGTTTTAATTAAGTATACAAATATTGGCGCCCACCGTGGGTTACCAAATAGTCCCACATGGGCGCCAACAGTTTTCCTTTTTCAAGGTTAGCAAAAAGAAATGATCTCAGATGCAGTTATAACATGTGTTTTCTATCTATAATCGTAGCTAAATGTAATCTAAACTCGTATTTATACAATCTACAGAAAACTACCCATTCTTGTCACTGCACATATCCATCTCAAATTGTTGTCATTTAGTATACAAATAATGGCGCCCACCGTGGGTCACCAAATGGTCCCACGTGGGCGCCAATAGTTTTTCTTTTTCAAGGTTAACAAAAAGAATTGATCTCAGATGCAGCTATAGCGTGTGTAGAAGTTAGTAAGATGGTTAAATGATACTGCTGATAATAACGTCAAATTAGATTTATATTGTTCGGACCAAAGGTTTGGTAATACAAAGGAGCGAGGGAGCACACGCGATGACCGCTAATCGAGTACTGAATGCTTCACTTATATTATTTTGTTAATTGAGGTGAAAATGCACGAGTAAGCAAAAGTGCAAGTGTATGGTTTCACCGTACATGCTCCCGGGCCAGAAAGATACAAAAATATTTCACGTCTTCTAATCTAAAGCGACAGGTTTTAGGTATAGGAGACGTAGCTTTGTCTCGTTTACAATCAGTGATCGCACTAGTTATGTTCACTTCACTCGGCTGACGGTCAGCCGTACTCTGCTTTCGCGAAAACACAACACTATTTGCAACACTTTGAGTTAGTTCCACTGAAGAAGCTGCTCGACATCTTTTCCAAATGAAGTACGCTGCCACCAAAAGGGCTGCACCCAGCAGGCAGTAACAAATAGTGTACTGATGAATGTCATGTGTAGACAGAGTGTAATCTAGTGAGTTAGTATTGGCAGATTTCAGTTGTTTTATTCGTTCCCCCAGATCCACTAATGTGCTGTTTATAGGATCTTCGTATGCGGTGTAATGAGATAACGATATGTTTACAATATGATTAAGTTCTGCAATCTGAGGGGTCACAATTTCAGAGTTAGATTTGATTGTATTAGCTGATAGGGCATAAGAATACAAAGTAAACTCGTTGCTTTTTATTACACATTTCGAATCGAGGTCAATGATACCAACTCCTGTCACCTGTTTATAGGCAACTCGATCTTGACATATAATCCTCCCTGCGTAGGTATTGCAGCAAAAGTACATGAACCTCGCTGGCTCATTTAATTCGAGCCACCTGTCTTGACAAGGGGATTTAATTACAATGCATTGTTTTAAATTGCTATTTAATTTGCAGAATTTTTCATCAACGCTTAGAAGATTAATAGGTTTGTTAGCTTGACATAAATATGAGATTTCGGTGGAGCGCGCGATTCACTCGCGACGTCAGGTAAGTTCAACCAGTTTGAACTTGTCGCTAGAATCTCACCCACGCAAACGCCTGGCGGCCAATGTGAACACGAACCCGCCACGTCTTCGCGACCGCACCCGCCACCGCGCCCGCGCGTTCTATCGTGAACAAGTACATATCCTTTTGAACTTGCTGTGGAACTGGTATGATTTTGTAGAATTTATAGCTATCTCTGCTTGTCAGTGGAAAGGTAATCTCAAAAATGAAGTATTCTTGCAACAATCTCGCTTTTAGTTTCTTTCACCAAAGCTGTTGCTAGTAAATACTTCATGTGTCCCTGGATCATTCCGAGACACGTGCGCAGTCGTTGCGACATTGTCTTTAGGTTTTGGGTCAATTTTTGCTGCTACGTTGCTTGACGGCGATGTTTTTTTCGAGCAAGCGTCATGTAAAACGATGTGATGCTTTGCGCCGCATCTGTGACATCGCCGAACGGAAATGCATTGCTGGCCATTATGATCGAGTAAACAGTTTTGACATAATTTCAATTTTGCTACGGTTTTCAATTTTGCTTCATTAGGCAATAGCAAAAACTTTACGCAATTAAACATGTCGTGTTGTAGACCGCATAATTGACATTTTGTGGTAGACACGTGTAAGGCTTTTGAGTATGGTTTATTCTGCTTATTGTTAAAGTTATGTCGTCTTGCTTTTTGGTTTTCAGGAACATCACCATTTGCATGGTTGGTTGATTTCGTGGTTTCTTGATCTAGCTTCCTGCGAGATGTTTCCAGGCTCGTAAACTTACTTTCTAAGTAGTCTAAAAATTCCTGCAGTACCGGTAGTTCCCTAGAATTTTTCAGAGAATTTACGTAATCTCCATACGTTTCGCTATCCAGCTTCTGTGCTAATAAATGCACAAGAAGTGGATCCCAGGTGCTGATATCGATACCTAAGTTCCGTATGGCATGCAAGCTTTCTAGTGCTACGTCATGCAGTTTCTTAATATGGCCTAGCGTTTGTTGCTGAGTACTCGGCAGGCCTAGTAAAGTATTGATAACACACGTAAATATTAGCTTTTTATTGTTATACCGATGGTTTAAGATTTTCCAACAGGTATGATAATTATCGGAACTGATAGGAAGATGCTGAATAAGCTTTTCAGCTTCCCCCTTGACCTTCCCTTTCAGAAATTGCATTTTTTGCGCTTGCGATAAGGTAGGGTTGTTATCAATAGCTTCGCTAAAGAGGTCTTTGAATGACGTCCAATGTTGGTAGCTTCCTGAAAATACAGGTATATCCATTTTTGGTGTGGAGTGCTCTCTATGTGATACACTCCATAGCTTTTTATTAATCATTGTCTTTAACTGAATAAATGATCGCTCGTGCTGAGTATATACTTCTTCGTAATCCTCTTCCTCTCCACCTATCTCACTATCTATCTCCCAATGGAGGGAATCAATTTGGGACCAGCGCGCTTGAAGTGTTCTCAAGGCGTCTTCCATTTCCCATTTTTCTGACATGGAGTCTAAGTCGATTAACCCTGCTGATCTCTTAAATGCTTTAAAATTTGCTGTTTGCTTACGCAGCATGTCGTCTAATTTGCTAGTGGAGCCCTTTGACTCCATGGTACGTATCATGCTGACTTCTGCTGGCTGTTCATAACCTAATGATCCTGCTTTTGCTAATCCGGCGCCCTCTTGCTGCTCCTGAGTTGGTTGAGTACCCCTAACGGATTTCATTGGTGTTAGCTTGCTTGCTGACATCTGCCGCCGTTGTTCTTCGATGAGAGACTTGGCAGCTGAATAAAGTTTGCTAGCATTTTCATGCATGGAATTTACAAAATATGAATGATCATTGACCCCATATTCGCAGATAACTAAATGATTATGCTGAAAATCTGACCAATACCTCTCTAACTCTAGTCGTCTTTTAAAATAGTCATCCGATTTCCTGTCGGCGCTATCCTTTTTTATATTTATCGGTATTTTCTTGATTGACTCGGTAAGTTCAAGTTGCTGGTAGTGAAGGTCCTCCATTATGCTGCTAGTTTGATGAAAAAAGGAAAGATATTACTTGTGCAAAACTGTCTTCCGATGGTCGCTGATTTGCTGTAGCACTCCAAATGCTGCTGCTCCGGTGTAGCTCGACACCGACCCGACGCTCTGCTGCTGTAGATGCTGAGTGCTGCTGCTGCTGCTGCTTAGATACCGATGAGCTGCTTGCTGCTCAAGATGCTGATTGCCCCGTCCTGGGAGCGCTGATGAATCGCTGCTTGGGTTGCTTAAAGACGGTGCACTAGCTTAAAAAGCGACACCACTCTGTCCTGCTGGTGTTTAGCTACCAGCGCTTTGCTAAAGTCTTGTGGTTATTAAAATATGTCCACAGTTCACACGTATCACTGTAATGCAATATGCTGATTTTTGGATGATTTCTCTCACAAGTTACGTAGTGCACGTAACTCCCCAAAGAAACACGAATACTAAAACTAGCTAACTATAAAGTTAGTAAGATGGTTAAATGATACTGCTGATAATAACGTCAAATTAGATATATTGTTCGGTCCAAAGGTTTGGTAATACAAAGGAGCGAGGGAGCACACGCGATGACCGCTAATCGAGTACTGAATGCTTCACTTATATTATTTTGTTAATTGAGGTAAAAATGCACGAGTAAGCAAAAGTGCAAGTGTATGGTTTCACCGTACAGCGTGTATTTTCTTTCCATAATTCACTCGTATCTATACAATCTACAGATTATTACTTATTATGGTCACGTTGCATGAATTCATTCATATTGGTGAGTAATATGTATGAAAATGCTTACGTGAGCCCTCTATCAAAATAAATAAAGATAATAATTCTTATCAATTTCCCGGTAAGTATTTGTTCTATAGATAATAAATGAATAGGATGAGGAAAACGAGAACTGATATCAGTGTTTGCTAATCAGGTTTGAACAAAACAATGTAGTTTTGAATTCAAAATAAAATTTAGCTGACCCCATCTGGTTAGAAGTGGAAACATATTTTTCCTACTCCTCCACTATTCTTTTCTGATTAATTTCGTTGCAGGATCCAAAACAGGTAAATTCATTCTCCGGGACACGTCGAGCTTCATTGTCTCGGCGCTTTTTTGGAGGTTGCCACTGTTGATTCTGGCTTTCAGGAGTTGCAGTGGTTTGGGAATAGTGTGGTGGGATTGTCTCAAAAAAAGACCCAACTAGTGATACGAAATCTACTGCCTTTTTTATGAGGGTTAGGTAAAAAAATCAAGGATCAACGACCAACTAAAATTTATCCGTCCAAAAATGCGAAAATAACTTTTCACGTGAAAGGGTAATAGTACCTTTTTACACTTATTTTTTCATCTGGCACGTTACTGTTACAGGCGCTCCCTCACTCGCTCACGTGTAATGTATCATTATAGATTCGACTTTGAGCATTACATTACATTATCACCTCCCTGACCGACGAGCATTCACGTACATTTAGTATATATTTGATACAAGGTGCGCATTGTGATGCTCGATTATCTTCACTCACTTATGAAATGTTCGAATCTGTAACGTTACATTACAGGTGAATGCTCGCGGTGAGGGAGCCTATTTGGATAATTTGCTAAACTCAAGTAGCCATGGGATCAAATGACAGGTATACATACGTTTCTGTAAATCTGACAACGTATAGTCATATTTTCAGGATGATTGGTTCAAAAATTAGGAGTGAATAGGAAACGAAGTTACTTTCCCATTTATAATAATAGTAAGGATAACGTGGCTAGAATGGGAATGACTGATAGTGAATCAGATAAGAAGACTGAGCTGACAAGGAGAGGGGAATGATAACGCGGCAGCCAACAGGTAAAATATGGGAGATATTATAGCGTGTACCCTAAGTAAGATAGTGAAAGAATATCCTGATGACGGCCATGTCAGACTTCTACTGACTAAAATCCACGGTGTCCTTCAATAGCCCTTTATGTTCCGGGGTCACGGTAAGGAAATAATCCCGCGACCCCGGCAGGCTTTGGCCCTCTGAGAGGGGGGCCCCGTCATTATGCTGTCGCTCTTTGAGGCGCGCGTGGGACACAACGCGCCATCGACCCGGGCATGGTCCATGGTCGGGCAGCGAGTTGTTCTTTACTCGCTGCCCGCGCCTGCGGTGGCCGGAGATCGTCTAGCGACGTCCGTCACCGTGGGCGTCCACTACCGCGGGTGGGGCGGAGGGAGGACACTGACCTCTCTCGCACGCGGCCCGCCTCCTCCTTCGCGAGCATTATTGCTTCGCAGGAGGTGAAACGACTTGGGCCGATTTTCGTTAAAAAAAAAAACTATAAAAGAATAAAATAAAAAACTTTTTAAGAAACGTAACTAACTTTATTAATAAAGACAAAAAAATCCTTTTAGAAATCGGTGGCAAAAGTCAATGAAATAAAAACCAAAGCTTATGATTTCCGAAAGAAAACGTATTTTTGATCTTTTGTGTTAGTTTTAAAAGTATTTTTTTTTAAATTATATTTTACATTTACGGAACTCTAAATTAACTTTTTAATAACAATTAAAGTCTTTGACGATAATAATCATTAAAAGTACGATAACAATTCAGATAATTTGATGAGTCAACAGCAATTTCAGCAATTGATCCAACATAATGCGGTAATTTGCCAATCATGGGTCTTTCCCAAATGAGATTAGGTAACTTTAGGGGCACCTGCACCGGCCGGGGTCGCGGAACTGTCTTAAAAAGTTACCACGTCTCTGGAACACAAGGTGCAACCGAAGCGTTAGATTTTTAGTCAGCATCATTCATCTGCCTAGCCTTTTCCCAACTATATTGTGGTCGGCTTCCAGTCGAACCAGATGCAGCTGAATATCAGTATTTTACATGGAGCGACTGCCTGTCGTACCTCCACAACCCAGTAACTGGATAATATGATACCCCATGGTAAGACCGGTTGTCAGACTTTAGAGCTTCTGACTAACAGTAACGACTGTCAAAGATCTACAAAATGACACCCGGGACCAACGGCTTTACGTGCTTTCCGAGACATGCAGGAAATTCGATATGACAGATGGTCACCCATCCACAGACCAACCTCGGCAAGCGCGGCTTAACCCGGAAGATCGGCCTGTGTGGCTGTAATTATTTAGCCACGAGCTCCTCCTGGATTTTTAGTCAGCTAGAGTCAGGATTGTGCTGGATGCAAGCCGCTTCCAATCGGTACTATTGAGGATCTATGGGGGAGGCCTATGTTCAGCAGTGGAAGTTTTTTTTGTGGTACGACATAGTAATACATTTGGGTAATATTTTTAATGTCACATTTCCGCAAAGTAACAAACTTTTGTTCAATACAGTCATCGGAATTTATTATTGTGTTTTCACCGATAAGTATAAACGAAACTAAATCCATTGCCTTAATAAAAGCACTTTGTTGGATTTTCAACGTTCGACACAGTGCCGAAAGTTGATATTCCAATTGCGGAATGATATTTAAGCATTAATCTAGATATATTTTACTGTTGGTGAAAACGAGCCAGTGAAGTTATGAATAAGCCAGTTATCAACTAATCATAACGACCAAGATATAAGTAATATCTAAAGCCAATTCACGCCCATCCATTCTTGACCCGCGGCGAAAGATTGAACTAAAATAAATCGTACTATTTTGACAGCTTATTGACATTTCCCTTGACAATCAGCGCCATTATGACAGATCAAGATATATTTGACACTGACAGGTGAGCCCTTATCGCTATCAATTTTTTTTTTAATATCTTATCTTTGCACAGATACTATACAAGGTAAAATAAAACACATAACTTAGTCAGAATCGAAATACGAATCAAAACAGGTGTTTTAAAAAAAAAAAAAGTAAACAAAAATAATTCAAAATGTGTTGTTTAGCGGAATTTATCGTGAAATATGTTTTAATTATAGGTAATTTAGTGTTTGCTGTAAGTAATTATTTTAATATTTTTATTTTTAAACTATATATCTTGTCCTTATCAAAATCATGTTATATTTTTTTAACCGACTTCAAAAAATGTAGGTTCTAAGATCGACCTGTATGTAAGTCTATCAGCGATTATTTAGCGTTTGGCTGAACCGATTTTAATGCGGTTTCCAGGAAAGAGTCTGTAATAAATAGTTTTCAATATTTTACTAATATTTTAATTAAAACGTTATTATTTAAAATATTCATATTTTTAAAACATCACTACCGGAAAATCACTGGCATTTCCCAAAAAAAAAACGAGTGATTTTTTTTGGGAACTATTTGATTTGATGAAAAAAAAGAATGTCCTTTGTCCATACCCAAGAGGCGCTTTTTCATTTTCAATACAATAAACGTTGTAAACCTTGTGATAAGTTAAACGTAGCTTGAGGTGTATCATCAATCTCTCTTGTGCTAAGTCCTTTGGTGGCCTCATTGGTCGAGGCCATGCTGCGAGGCGTGACGGAGTGGGAAGCGGTCGCCTCCTTCTGCGAAGCAGTCATGCACGGGAAGGAGGAGGCGTGCCGCATGAGGGAAAGGACAGCGTCCTCCCTCCACCTCAGCCGCAGTGGTTGACGCCCACGGCGACAGACGCCGGCAGACGATTTCCAGCGGATGGGCGCGGCAAGTAATAGGCGACTCGCTGTCCGACCATGAGGACCATGCCCGGATCGACGGCGCGTTGTGTTCCACGCGCGCCTCAAAGAGTGTCAGCATAATGACGGGGGATCTTAAAATCATAGGACCGTTTGATGATTTTATATGAAACAAAATAATGTCATCTGGTGGCCTAACACGACTTTTTAAAGCAAGAGTTTTATACAGTGTGAAAGAGACAGAACTGTTCAAGTCGTAAAGCACCATCTCAATCCCACAATGGAATTGCTCTCGCTTTGGGACGTCATCAACGACAGTGTGGAATTCCCAGATCTAATGCATGTTTTTTTTCTTTTCCAGCTCGCTGGCCTAGCAATCATTGTCATTGGATCAATAGTCCACTCCCAACTGAACCAGATCCATGATGTGATCCCAGTGAACCTCAGCTTCCTCACCATCAGTGTGATCGTGCTAGGATGCATCATCTTCGTGATAGCTTTCTGCGCTTGCTGTGGAGCCATCAGGGAATCTCAATGGATGCTTATAACTGTAAGTAAATGGTTCTTTTAGCAGCTCATTATCATCATATCAGGTGTAGGATATCCACTGCTGAACATAGGCCTTCCCCATAAATTTCCAATAGGACCGGTTGGAAGAGGCTTGGATCCAGCGCCATCCTGTCGCCTGTCCACTTTGCAGGTGGCCGTTTCACGCTGCGCTTGCCGATGCGTGGTTGTTGATGTTAGTCCCTCCGGAACATTACGCTGAGCGTGCAGAAAAGCTCCCAGCAGGCGACCAACTGCCGCGGCCCACCTGGAAGACCTTAAACCGTTTACGAAGCCAGGTTGGTCGCTGCAAGTATAACATGGTCCGGTGGGGGTACTGTGATAAGGAAAGGTGCGACTGCGGAGCCTCAGCACAAACGATGGCCCACCTCCTCACTTGTGCTTTGAGCAATTCCACCTGTACTCTAAGGGACCTGTCCCAGGCCACTACCAACGCCGTAGAAGTACATTTAGACTTAAGGAATCATCGACACGACGAAGTAGAAGAACCTTACGGCCTCATCGGCCATCAGTTCTGTGTGGTCACATACCAGCGCGTGGCTAAATTATATGCTAGACTAGAAATTAGGTGTCAGTCTTTGAATGGGTGACCATTTAACATAGCGCGTTTCTTCCGTGTCTCGGAAAGAAGGTAAAACCATTGGTTCCTGCTGTCATTTGTGGATCTTTGACAGTCGTTAATCCCAGTCAGAAGCTCGAAAGTCTGACAACCAGTCTTACCAAGGGTTATCGTGTTACCCAGTTACTGGGCTGTGGAGTTCAGATGGGCAGTTGCACCATGTAAAATACTGATATTCAGCTGCATCCTTTGGGAGTTCTGTGTTCTGACGGTGCGCAGGAGTTCCAGTTCTTTCTCCGTGAGCTCGCTCTATTTAAGGTCTCATTTATGCGTCTGGGTAAGATTGAAGTATGGAGCAAACCCAGAGCATATTAAAAAAAAACAGATGCGAGCTAAAATAATTGATTTCTAAACTAAAATACTTTGTACTGCATTTTTACCTACCCACACAAACCATGGCAATGGTAAACGATAGCTGCAACCATATCGATCGGTACATCAGTGTGGTGATGACTCATAAAATATTTATTACACGTTGTAAATATATTTTATCTATTCGATAAACCCCGCCCAAAATTACCATACAAATAAGCTTCCTTTTTATCTTACTGATAAAAAACCAATGTTTTTGTAGCGGCATTGACAAAAATATGTGAATTTTTAACCGACATCTAGAAAAAATAATTTAACGAAAAACAAAAAACCCGACTGCGTTAAAAATACACTAAAAAGAAAGAAACAAGCCCAGTAGTTTAGAATTCACTCATTCACACTCACAGTCGGGGCCCCTTGGGAAGATTTGATTGGTATAATTTGAATGGGCCCCGACTGTGAGTGTGAATGAGTGAATTCTAAACTACTGGGCTTGTTTCTTTCTTTTTAGTGTATTTTTAACGCAGTCGGGTTTTTTGTTTTTCGTTAAATTATTTTTTTTATTTCGTACTTTTTAGTTTATTATATTAGTGTGAATTATAGTCTCTCTAGAGATCTAACTCGGCTCAAAGCTACATAATTATGCTTGATATGACCTTAAGCAAAAATGCATGAACTTAATTCAACCACAGCTCGGTCTAAAGTAGTTCCTTGGAACTTGTGTACAGATTATTTTTTTACCAAAAATATTTGTTCGTCATGCTTATTCACTGTTTCTATTTTGTTTGTAAACCGTTTATATACGAGTACTAGAAATAAAAACTTTAATCAATAAGTAAAAAATGAGCGAAAATTATTGTTTTGTTAAACAACTTTAAATCGTCATATATCCTAAACTATTATTTAAAATGAAAAACGATAAAGGGAACCTAATAATGATTTTAAAATACCTATTCAACGATACCGCACATGACATAGTTCATCGACTTTTTTTTTTCATTTTGACAATATGGCGTCTGGCTGTCGCTGTGGTGATTATTGATTACTGTCATGTCTTTAGTGACACTTGCAAGGTTAAGACGAATCGATTGACGTAAGAATTATCAAAATCGGCCCACGCGTTTGGTCTCTAGAACGCCACATAGAAACAAACATACATACATACATACATACATACTTACATACATACATAGACTGATAAACACATTACCCTCCTTTGCGTCGCGCAGTCGGGTAAAAAAAAGGTGCTTATGTATTACCGCCGTGACTCCGTATGAACGAAGACACGAGTTTTTACGTAAACGGGGACTTACGTCATTTTGTTGGAAAACAATAGTTCCTCGATTTTTTAATTTTCCATACAATGAACGTCATAATACTTCAAGTGTAAAATAATCTTTTGCTAAGGGTCTTTTGTGGTCCTTTACTACAGGTAGGGTTGCCAACCGTACTCTAAAATAGAGTATTGTACTCTATATCATGTAGGCGTACTCTATAATCTATAACATTATTAGAGTATGCTAAAATACTCTTTTTTAAACAATGTTTACTATACTAGTGCCAGTCATGTAATGTTATGCAAACCCATTATCATAAACAAAAAAGTCGACCATTTACATTTACGGTATCGCCAATTCCCAATTTTAAAATTAGAAAGTTTGGAGTCATACAATTCTTTCAAAAACTATGAGAAATTGTAATGTAAGTACTACGAAAAGTACGAAAAAATACCTTTTAAAAATATTAAATAAGTAATAATTAATAGGTACTCTTTTTTGGAAGTCCGTACTCTTTAATTACCTCCTTGAAAATTAGAAATACTCTATTTCTTCTAATAAAAGTTGGCAACCCTAACTACAGGCCTCATTAGTAAGCTCAGTATAATAGTCCAACGAGCTATGGAGAGATTCGTAGAAGAACCAAAGTAACCGACATAGCCCAGCGAATTAGCAAGTTGAAATGGCAGTGGGCCTGGGCAGGCCATATAGCACGCAGAACTGACAATCGATGGGGAAGAAAAGTTCTCGAGTGGCGACCACGGACCGGAAGACGCAGCGTAGGCAGGCCTCCCACTAGGTGGACTGACGACATCGTGAGAATACAACACACGACATATGATGAAATATTTTATGAGCTATGTCGGTGACTCTGGTTCTTCGCCAAATATCCATGTTCCGGATTTTATCCCGTAAAGAAACTCCGAGCATAACTCTTTCCATTGCTCGTTGAGTGACTCTTAGTCTCTCTAAAAGGCCAGCAGTCAAAGACCACGTTTCAGAGCCATATGATATGTCATCATGGGCAACACGCCCTTGTCTTGAGACACTGTGGGATTCTCGATGAGAAGATATCCCGTAGCTTCCCAAACGCTGCCCATCCGAGTTGGATTCTTCGGGCGACCTCTTTGTCGCAGTAAAATAAAATATTTAAAATACTACATATAGAGCAGTGGTGGCCCAGTGGTATCGGCCGAGACTTACGAGTTGTAGGTCGTGGGTTCGAATCCAGGCAGGCGCATTACTTTGTGTAATTTATTTCATCACCACTGCTCTCAAAACGGTGAAGGAGAACATCGTGAGGAAACCGGCATGTCCTAGAACCAAAAATTCGAAGACATGTGACATTCACCAATCCGCACTGGGCCCGCGTGGTGGATTATGGCCCACCCCCTCTCACAGAGAGGAGGCCTGTGTCCCAACAGTGGGAACATTAATAGGCTGATGATGACTACATATTACTAATTTTACTTTGCTAAATATTTAGTTATAATTAATTTTAACCATTTTTTTTCTATTTTCCAGTACGCAGTATTTATGGGAATACTAGCAGCTATCAAGATTTACATCACAGTCGTTATTTACAAGTTCCTGGATAATACATATGGAACAGTTACCGATTGGCTGACGAGTGCTTTTAATAATGATAACCAAGCTGTAAGAGCCGCTTACAGCGCCATGGAAACTCTGGTAAGAACTTTTTTAATTTTAATTTTTTAGCCGACTTAAAAAAGAAAGTAGGTTTTCAGTCTTAAGGTGATTGCTTCGATGTAGCCCGCGAAATTCAATTTTTTTTACGTTTTTTGCAATTTGCAGGCCAGTGACATGTTGTAACTTTATAAATATATGTGTTGCGGTAATAACAAGTATAATTTTAAATATAAAAATTATCAAAAAATTCGCTCCATCAGCTCTCACATAGAAAAGGTGCATCGTAGTTAGATTTCGGAGATTTTAAGGGTCTATAGTACCTCAGCATAATCTTACTCGCTCGCACTTGCACGTACCACGCACTATTGCTTGCTCTTTCTTTTAGCTGTCTACACGCAAATCTATTTATTTTACGGCGAAAAAAAAGGAAATTCAAAAAAGTAAATAACATAAGACCTGCTTTATAGTTAGTTCAGTTAGTATAAAAAGTTTCATGATCTAATTTTAAGTATTATCTGATTGCCAGCGTTTTATTGTTCAATTTAGAGGTAACTTTGGGATTTTTTTCTATCGAGAAAATATTATGGAATCATGTTTTCGCCAAACATAAGACCTAACATTAATCCTCAACTTTACCATATATTTATTTCAAAATTAATGCTGTAGTATTTTCGACGTATCACAGGTTTCTGCTAAGCCATTTGAGGTAGTATAGGCTCTTAACATGTACGAAAACAAAAACGTAAAAAAAATTGAATTTCGCGGGCTGGTTGGAGCATCCCCCTTAAAACCTACACCGTGGTACCACAAAAACTTTTAAGAGCGTAAATTCCGAAAGTTGGCAAAGTCGCAAATGGTTGTCAAATAGTAACAAGTTTTAATTAATTTAGCATTGTTACTGCATGAAAATAAGAAATATGGCTCTGTAGTGCACTAAAAAATTGAAATGGGAATGCAATAACTAATATCGTAACGCCGAATATATAGTTTTAGATGTAAAAAAAGCATTTGGAAGCTTTCCGAAAGCCTTTTATACACCTGAAACGGTTACAACATCAAATTGAGTGTTTTAATTGCATTCCTTTATCATTTTTTTTAGTGTACTACAGAGCGATTTTTCTTGTTTTCATACAGAAAATTTGCCAAATTAATTAAAACTTGTAAATATTTGACAGCTTTTTGCGACGTTGCTAACTTTCAGAATATGCGGTATTAAACGTCTGTTGAACACTTGTTTAAAATAAAAAAATGCCAGATTATGACTTTGAAATAAGGTCCGTTTTTCTGTCACACTTTTTTTAGACAAGTGTTCAACAGATGTTTAAGTTTTTGTAGTAAGGCTGATAAAGTTGAAGATTTATAGAGTGGAAAAATTATTACGGTAGATCAGTGTTTCACAAACGGTGTTCTGAAATGACATTTCACACAGGCCTTCCGAGACACTCCGCTGAAAACCGCTGAAAAGTTTGTTTAATTGAACGTGCTAATCTCCAGAACTACTGGTTTTAAGTGAATAATTGTTTTAGTGTTGGATAGTTTTCATTTATCGAGGAAGGCTTCAGGGTATATAACATCACGCTATCACTAATAAGAGCAGAGTAGCGGGGTTAAGCTAGTATACCAGTCACCAATATACGCACACTTACCTAGAAGTAATCTATTTTTTTAAATTATTTTTCAGTTCAAATGCTGCGGGACGTACGGTGTTGCATCCTACCCCTTTAACAACCGAGAAATACCCCCAACCTGCTGCGACAACCCTAACATGGAGGCAAATACCTGTACCCTGGGAAACTCGTATGACGGATGTATCCTAAAAGTTGGGGACTACTTCGATAATTTTGGAGGCGCCGTTGGAGCTGTTATGATCACGATTATTATTGTAGAGGTGAGTTATTATTGTTGATATATTGTACAGACCGACTTTCCGTAATTAGGTGCGCTTTTAGTTCAGGCGGCGTTTCAAGGGCTTCACACACAGCAGCTATAATGTCAAGATGTAAATTATAGCACGATACATCCCACTACATCTTTCCATAGAAATCGTCGGGAGACCACACACGACAGCTATAATGTATATTTTTACATCTTCGAATCTCTATGGAAAGACGTAATGAAATGGATCGGGCTATAATGTACATCTTTACATTATAGCTGCTGTGTGTGAAACCCTTGATGGTTGACTCTCTGTTCGACCATGGACCATGCCAGGGTCGATGGAGTGTCTCAAAGAGTGTCAGCACTATGACGGGGCCCCTTTAGAGGGCCAAAGCGCTTGGGCAGAGCACCGCCGTGTCACGGAGGCGATAGGCAGAGGCCTCTCGCGTCCGGCATTGGTCGAGTTCATGCTGCGGGGCGAGACGGAATGGGAAGCGGTCGCCTCCTTCTTGGGAGAGAGGACAGCGTCCTATCTCCGCCCCAGCCGCAGTGATGGACGCCCACGGCGACAAACGTCGTATGACGACGTCCACCCTAGGCGCTGGCATGCGGGTGGCGAGTAAAGGGCAACTCGCTGTCCGACCATCGATCATGCCCGGGTCGATGGTGCCTTGTGTTCCACACGCGTCTCAAAGAGTGTCAGCACAATGACAGGGCTCCCGAGGGCCAAAGAATGCCGGGGTATCCGGACTAACGAATACAGTGACCCCGGAGCCTTAATAAAGACTATTGAAGGCCCACTGTGGATTTTGGACAGTACAGGTCTGACAGTCCCTCCCGCCCATTCCTGGATGGGAAGACTCATTTATGATTTTACCACGATAAAAAAAAAGGTGCACTTGCCGAGGTTGGCCTTTGGGTGACCAACTATCATAGCGAGTTTCCTCCGTGCCTCGGAAAGCAAGTTAAGTTGGTTCCGGCTGTCACTTGTAGATCTTTGAAAGTCATTATCAAAAGCTCAAAATACTGACAACCAGTCTTACTAAGGGGTATCGTATTACCCACTACAGGGTTGTAGAGGTCCGATAGGCAGTCGCTTCATGTAAAATACTAATATTCAGTTGCATCCGGTAAGACTGGGGGCTCAAAGGTGGTTGTTTGGTTGGCTAACCACAATATAATGTAGTTTGGAAAAGGCAGGTAGGCAATGAATACTTTTTTTTTTTAGAGCACTGGTGGCCCAGTTGTGTCGGTTACGATTTACAAGTTGTAGGTCGTGGGTTCGAACCCCGCTAGGCGCATTACTTTCTGTAATTTATTTCATCACCAGTGCTCTCAAAACGGTGAAGGAAAACATCGTGAGGAAACCGGCATGTCCTAGAACCAAAAAATCGAAGACATGTATTATGACATCTACGAACTCGCACTAGGACCGCGAAGTGGATTATGGCCCACTCCCTCTCACAGAGAGGAGGCCTGTGTCCCAGCAGTGGGAACATTATAGGTCAACGATGATGAATCAGCTACATATGTGTTTTTTCTTTTCTTTACAGTGTGTTTGCCTGATCTTCGGAATATTCATGGCGTGCTCGATCAGAAACAAGAGATACCGTTAAGTTTTAAAGTTAATTAACTTAAACAATCAAATATTAATTTAAAAGAGGGTTCAGTCAATATAGCCCGCTAAGATAACAAAAAAAAGCATTGTATTTAGCGACTACGTTAAGAAAGCAACTGTTTTGGCGCCATATTGTAACGTCACGCACGCTTTTCTAACGTTTATACCTACTGACTGCGTTTAAGTGGGAAATGTAGTATCTTGAATAAAAAACAAAAAAAAAAATGCACAAATAGGTAATTTTTTTGCTAACTTTCATTTCAAGTGACAGATTTTTGATTTTCACTGAGGGAAAGTGACAGAGCTATACAAGTCGTTAGCGCCATCTCGTTCACTCACTGGAATAACTCTCACTTTAACACAACATGTTAGGCCACCTGTGTGTCACACAGAAAAATTCTTCTTCTTCTGCCTCGCCACTTCCCGTTATTCGGGGTCGGCTTTCCTTATCATGCGACGCCATTTACTGCGGTTTTCGGCATCTTCTTTCGCCAGGTTTAGCATCTTCATGTCCTTCTGGACAGTCGTTAGCCATGTCGCTAGGGGTCTCCCTCTCCCCCTCTTGCGTGTTGCGATGGAAAGGCACTTTTTGACTACATAGTCTTCAGGGCGTCTCATCACGTGACCGTACCACCTCAGTCTGGCTTCTCCAAGCTTTTCTGTTATAGGAGCCACCTTCAGGCTTCCTCTAATATACATGTTTCTGACTTTGTCTTTCATGGTGACGCCGGCCGACCAGCGCAGCATGCGCATTTCTGTTGTGTGCAATTTTTGATTATGGGCTTGTTTTGCTGCCCATGTTTCGCTGCCATACAGCATTGCAGGTCTCACAGCTGTTTTGTAAACCTTGCCTTTTGTTTTCAATGGCATTCTAGCATCACACAATACTCCCGTTAGAGAGCGCCATTTGTTCCATGCTGTAGTGATCCTATTTGTGACGTCCGCTTCTATTGTGCCATCATCTGATATCACAGATCCAAAGTATTTGAATTTGCTGGTTTTAGGCAAGGTTATATTTTCCAGCGTGACGTCTTCACAGGCACCCTCGGTCTGATCAAAACGGCACATCATGTATTCAGTCTTTGTTCGGCTAATTCGTAGACCATTGTTTTCCAGTGCTTCCCTCCACTGTTCCAAATCTCGTTGGATTTCTTCCTTAACATGCGACATCAGCACTACATCGTCGGCATATAAAAGATTCCAAGGTAGTTGCTTTTGAATGGATGCTGTTAAGTAATTCATTACTATATTAAATAGCAAAGGGCTCAGCGCGCTACCCTGGTGCACACCCACGTTTATACTGAAATACCCAGAAAGCCCTGCGGGACACCTTACTGCTGTTTGGACGTTATTATACATATCCTTGATGATATTGACGTACTGTTCGGGTACCTTGTGTGCCCTCAGCGCTTGCCATATTAGGGACCTGGGCACTCTGTCAAACGCCTTTTCTAGATCAATAAATACCATCCAAAGGTTCTGCCTGTTTTCCCGTGATTTTTCCATCAGTATTCGGACTGCATGTACAGCGTCCATTGTTCCCTTGTGGGGGGTGAAGCCGAACTGATTTTCTGTTATCTCCACAATATCAATAAGGCGCTGGTTTACCACTCGTTCCCATATCTTTAGAGTGTGGGACGTAAGTTTTATGCCACGGAAGTTTGAGCATGACCGCACATCACCTTTATTTTTATAAAAAGGTATCAGTGTGCTTTTCCTCCAGGAATCTGGCATCTTGCCTTCTGCCAATATGTTGTTGAAAAGGTGTGTTAACCAGGCGTAACCGTCCTCCCCAAGCATTTTCCACACTTCTGCAGGAATTTGATCCGGCCCTGTAGCTTTGCAGTTTTTCATTTTGGAGACGGCTTTTCGCACTTCATCTACACTGATAGCATCGATGGGACCTTGCACTACTGGCTTCTGAATCTCTCTTTGTCTGGAGAACTCCTCATTAAACAGTTCTTGAAAGTACTCTGACCATCTCTTTGTAATGTCTGCATTGCTAGTGAGCAGTTCACCCTCCTTGTTTTTGATGTACTTTGTGGAGTTAAAATCTTTAGTGTCGTTATGTCTATGTTTCGCTAGTTTAAACACTTCGTAATCGTTTGCGTTTTCAAGGCGCTCATATAGCTGTGTTTCAGATTCATGTTTTTGTATTGCAACCATCTTCCTAGCTTCCTTTTTTGAAAGTTTATATTTTTCCTTATCTTCGTCTTTGTTTGTTCTTTGCCACACCTTGAAGAGGCACTTCTTTTCTGATACTTTTTCTTTTGAATGGTCATTCCACCATTTGGGTCACACAGAAAAATTAATGTGATTATTTTACGATGTACGTTATGGTATCTAATACAATGTAAATTATTCCTAAACAATAAATAACTTTGTAAGTACGCGAATTCGTCACTGGCGACGCCCCGTGGCGTGTATCAAATATTTGATCTCTCGCCGCCCCGCACTTTGTTTCTACTCACAGCGGCAAGATGAACGGACCGTTAGGGACTTGATGCGACGATATCGAAAGAGTTCCAACAACAAGGTGAAAGTCAACCTTACCACTATGACATAAGACATAAAACACGTTGTTTACTACAGCTTGGCCCGAACGGATTGAAACGGAACTAATCTTGTTGTTTCTGACAACGTTTTAAAATCTTTGATATTTGATACAAACAAAGACCGCAGGTTTGTTAGATTTATTATTGTGCCATAAAACTAACGTAATAAGTGAAATACAATGAAAACAAAATCATTTAAAGTGCTGGTAGCGTGAAGACAGTGGCGACTTCCGGTTTTCTACAGTTTTTTGCCAAGCTGTATGTGTAGATGAAAAACAAAATACGATGGCCACGAAAGTCGAGTCAATTGAATTGCATCTTTATTTCTTAGCGGCAAGGTTGGTTTTCACTTGTAGTTGGAATTCCTCCGAATCACGTCGCATTGGGTGCGTTTTGCACCCAAAGGGTAAAACTAGACCCTATTACTAACATTTCGCTGTCCGTCCATTTGTATGTCTGTCCGGCTGTTATCAGGTTGTATAACATGAATCGTGATAGTTAGACACTTGCCGTCTTACCACTAGAACGATAAACATCTATTGAACAGTTGTCTAAAAAAATCTGTCAAAGTCATAATTTCACGTTGATTATGTGTTGTTTTGCAGTTAAACTTTTATTATACAACCGTTCAACAGATGTTTATTTTTTTGGTGGTAGTTTTCAGAGATAAATACTTAAAAACGAATGAAATGTTATATTTTTTTTTGCCATTTGCCTCAAATTAGTCAATTGAGGATAAATGTATCAATACAATGGTTTTTTTTATATTTTTACCAAAAATGTAATCTTTGTTTTTTCATTGCATTGTACATACTGTTTCAAAATAACATGGTATAAGTATAAATTTTGTATAATTATTATAAAAATAAATGATAAGTTTTTTTACATTATTAGATTTTTATTTCCCTCTATCAGTTCAAACAAGAATTATAGAAAAAACCAGTGTCGAGCACCAGCTGCCCGACGTTTTGCTGAACTGGGCCTATTTGGCACAGCCATGGGACACACACCAAATCAATGTTTTTCACTTCTTCCTTTTATTTTTGGTCTATACTCACTCCCGCGCGTAGCGTAAGCAGAAAAAAAATTGTCTTGATGTCTTGACGCGCTCAGTGATCTTTTTTAAGAATCCTACTACTACGAGGGCGGAGTGATAAGTCTGGTAAAAATGAATTAAGGAAACAACTTTTTTAAAAAAATATGATTTATTTTTCAACGTAATTTCCATCTAACTCAATGCACTTCATCCAGCGTTTCTCAAACTTTTCGATCCCTTCCGTAAAGTATGACTTAGGCAACCCTTCGAAATAGGCATTGGTTTCGAGTATGATCTTCTCGTTGGAGCTAAATCTTTTTCCGCCGAGCCATTTTTTTAAATTCGGAAACAGAAAATAGTCGCAAGGGGCCAAATCTGGCGAATATGGTGGGTGAGATAGCAACTCATATCGCAACTCATGTAATTTGGCCATGGCAATCGCGCAGGTGTGCACTCGTGCGTTGTCTTGGTGGAAGAGGATTTTCTTCTTAGCCAAATGCGGTCGTTTTTCAAGTAAAATTTGGTTAAATTGGTCCAATAAATTGGCATAATATTCGCCATTGATCGTTTTACCCTTCTCTAGGTAGTCAATATGGATTACCCCACGTGCGTCCCAGAAAACTGTAGCCATCACCTTATTGGCCGATAAAACTGCTTTGGCCTTCTTCAGAGCTGGTTCGCCCCTAGCAATCCAGTGTTTCGATTGTTCCTCGGTTTCTGGTGTATGGTGGTGGATCCACGTTTCGTCTACCGTTATAAAACGCGCAATAAATCAGGTTTATTCCGTTGTAACAACGCCAAACCTGCCTTTGAAGTGGTAACTCGCATGCGTTTTTGATCAATAGTCAGTAAACGCGGCAACCATCGCGCGGAGACCTTTTTCATATCTAAATGTTGGTGTAAGATATTGCGCACACGTTTGTCTGAGATGCCTACTATCTCGACTATCTCGCTCACTTTTACTCTTCGGTCATTAAACACTATGTCATGGATTTTAGCGATCATCTCTGGAGTAGTGACCTCAACTGGGCGTCCTGGGCGATCAGCATCACTTGTGCTTGTACGACCACACCGAAAATCCGTAAACCATTTATAATTATTTTAATCGATGGAGCAGAGTCCCCATAATATTTATCAAGCCTTTGTTTAGTTTCCGTAATAGTTTTTTTGCGCAAAAAATAATGTTTAACAGGCCCGAAGCCACCTAACAAACCGATTCCTATCGGGTTGCCTTTCGAAATATAGCAAATACTAGCATCTATTATTTTCATTTATCATAAACAAAATATGAAACGAACAATCAAAAAAATAAATAAACGCCTACCATTTTTTTCCGCGCAATCAATTTCAACTCGCGCCAAACAGACAAAGATTGTAAGCCGCAAGGCGAATCCGGAATTCAGTTCATAAAATTCAAAGTTTCTCTTGTAGCGATCGTGAGCTTGAGGCCACATAACACCGCTAGTTTAAGGACGCTCGGAAGCCGAATATTACCGGCTTATGATAAGGATAGAAATATGAAATGCGTACGCCAGAACGAGACGGAATGATACTGGACTTCGTAATTCGTTTAGATAGTATTCTTTGGATGACAGATTCACATTAGTTTTGGTTCGTGCTTATTTTTTTTTGCATTTATTGTTGTCACCTGTCCATTTGCTGCATTTGATTTGATATATTGTTGAAATTTATAAGTTTTGCGTAGTTAGCGCATTAATAACAAAGTTAGTTCGGTTCAATGGTATTGTTTGGTGTGTTCAGTGTTCACCGTAATGTTAGTTTCGAAGTTTTAACTAGATGGCGTTGTGCAATAACATCACAATCCTGAATCGCGGTGTTAAGGTGTATAGGCGATTAGTATAAGGTTTTGTGAACATGATTTTTTGGAAATTGTTAATAATTGATTAACCGACTACAAATATTAAGGAGGTTACTCCGGATACTCAATTTATTCGTCCTTAAAATACGTTAAATTCGTTTTATTATTTTTGTACGCGGCACAACTTCATTGTTTATGAACCGATTTTGATGATTCTTTTTTTGTTGGAAAGAAGATGTTTTAATGGTGGAAACTTGATATGTGGAAATCAGGGTTTGATGGTAGAAGACCAGAGAAATCGAGTGAAACTTTCAAAAATCGTAGGGGCGACTAGTATGTTTGTAAGTTTTTTCCGGGTTTTGGTCCGGGTTCCCTTTCATGAATTTTTACCCTACGCCACTGATGTTTAATCAACACTCGAAATTCACTTTTCTCCATCTTTGCGAAAATGCATTATATTGTTTTAATTTAATGGCTTTAAAAAAAAACTAACCAGCGGTACTGGCTGAAAATTTAAATATAATCCCTCAAAAGAGTTGTGAACAAGGAGGTTACATTCAATTTACGATAATTTTATTCCGAAATAGATTTTTACCAGACTTATCACTCCGCCCTCGTATTATAAAGGCGAAAGTTTGTAAGTATGGATGTATGGATGTTTGTTACTCTTTCACGCAAAAACCACTAAACGGATTTGGCTAAAATTTGGTATACAGATAGTTTATAACCTAGATTAACACATAGGATAGTTTTTATCCCGATTTTATGTTCCCGTGGGGTAATTTTCAAGTTGTAGCGGGTGAAGCCGCTGGTAACAGCTAGTATTTACTATAGTTTTCTGTTATTTTTCCGTTGTTACTTGTTGATTATTGTTGTTAAATTTTGCTTTATTGATAGTGAGAAATTATTGTAATCCAGTCTTGTTTTTATTATTTTTAATTTGAGAAAAACTTTAAGTCTTGAAATCATATTGCTGACAGTACTATTCTGTCAACGCAAGTACAAGCCGCCATTTTACATTCCTTTCTTCAATGCACCGGACTGTCGGTTTTTTCGGAAAATCTATGCTGGAACTGCAATACTTGATTCGGCCAAGAACGTACAGCAATGTGCTATAGGTACACACGGCTTAAGATCAAGCTATACAAAACCAGTATTACCTTACCGTTCATTGCTAGAAAGGTCTCACAACGCGAGGCCAAGACCAACTGGTTTTGTATAGCTTGATGCGTAGACGTGCGTACATGGTGGATTATCCCACCCATGCACAATGCGTTTAGAAATACGTTTTTTGTGCGCACAGGTAAGAGGATTCCGCCGTAGTCTGTATTTCACGACAGCTATAACCTTGTGGTCTTCAAGTCAAGAGTGAACAGGTTACTTCTAGACAAGCTTGCTTCACCGTCCACCACATCATCGCTTACCATCAGGCGAGATAGTGGTTAAACGCAAATCTATCTATAGGTACTAATAATATAAAGAGGAAAACTTTGTTTGTTTGTATTGAATGAATAGGCTCAAAAACTACTGGTCCGATTTAAAAAATTCTTTCACCAGTTGAAAGCTGCTTTGGCCCTGAGTGACGTAGGCAATAAGGGGGAGGAAGGGGGGGGCGAGTGATGCCGCTTGGAAAAGCTAGTCATAAATTAAAAAAAAACAGGTAAAATAGGAGAAAGACTGAAAAATTACCTAAATAAAAGAATGAACAAAAGCAAAATAACCTGGCAAAATTCGGGGAGTATAACCAGTTAGGTAAGAATCGGCCGGATCCGGCGGCATTTTACAATGCAATAAAGAACATGGAAATCTATCAACAGAAAATACAGTTCATATATTATTTGCTTGCAAAGTTATCTCCTTCGCGGTCGGCATTCCGCGACACGTATTGTCCCCTGAGTGGGATGCAAATATGAACTGTATTTACTGTTGATAGATTTCAATGTTCTTTCTCTCTCTCTCTCTTCTTCAACCTTTAGTCACCCAATGCTGAGTGTAGGTCTCTTCCAAATCTCTCCACTTCTGGCGATTGAATTCAATGTTCAACCATTTTACCGCATTTTAAAATGCCGCCGAGTCCGGCCGGTTGGTGTAAATCTTACCTTAATAGACTAGATTGAGTTTATAAACTGGGATTTCCCCGATCTTTGTTTTAGGATCGCTTTATCTTTGTATTAATATCTTGATATTACTCGTAAAAAACAACATACGTAATTATTTTATCAATATCGCAACACTTATCGAATGCGCAAATCGCGTTACGTTCAATCTTCTTTTCCGCGAATTGGATTGGAAGAGAAATTTTGCTACGAAATGATTTTACTCAGTCATGTCTCAATTTTTTTTATTTACTGATATGTTTGCGTTTGATCACTATCTCGCCTGATGGTAAGCGAAGATGTGGTCGACGATGAAGCACGCTTGCCTAGAAGTAACCTGTTCACTCTTGACTTGAAGACCACAAGGTTATAGCTGTCAGGAAATACAGATGACGACAGGGTATTCCACTCGAGAGAATTCAACACGAATTCGTCGTCGTGACAGAGTAGTGAAACTCGCTATGATAGGTAGTTGGTCACCCACATACCAACATCGGCAAGTGCACCTTTTTTTCATCGTTGTAATATCATCAAATGAGTCTTCCTACCCAGGGCGAGAAGGTGGTAAGGACTGTCAGACCTGCAGTGACTGAAATCCACGGTGTCCTTCCTACAATAACCCTTTACGTTTCAGGCCCACGGTTAACTGGATGGACAGAAGATAGTTCCGTGACAACGACATAATAAATGTGTTTATAATAAGGCTAATTTCTTATGCTTTTTTTTTTCGATGGTAAAATCATCAAATGGGTCCCCGCCCTGGATGGGGCGGAAGGGACTGCCAGACTCTTACTGACTAAAATCAACCCGTGTTCCTTCCTATGCCCTTTACGTTCCGGGGCCACGGTATCCTGGGCTGAGAAAAAACCCGCGACCCCAGCAGGCATTTGGCGCGAAACACGACGCGCCACCGACCTGGGCTTGGTCCTTGGTCGGACGGCGAGCTGCCCATCACTCACTGTCCGCAAGCCCGCTTGTGTCCTCTGCTAATCAGAGGGACACGCGTTGGAGCGTCCACACGACAGGCTATTCGTATACGGGCTAAGAGACCCCTTAGGCACACAGTACCTAATGAAGAGTTTTTGCCCGCATCCCAGGGTGCACCGGCCCGAAAAACTGGTCCTCCCCCCGAACGTATCCGAGAGGGAACTCCAGTTCACGGGTGCACGAGGAGGTTTCCTGTCATAGCACCACATTTTCTTTTGCTAGCAAAAGAGGAGGCAGGCTTGCGTGAGGGATAGGACAGCGTTCACCTCATGAACCACAGTGCCGTGAAAGACGCCTACGGCTACGGACTTAAAGAGACGGATTTCCGGCCACCACACAGTAGGGGGCATCTGGGCAATTGGCATACGGACGGTGAGTTATGGGTGACTCGCCGTTCAATCATGGACCATGCCCGGGTCGACAGCGCATTATGTTCCACGCGCACCTTAAAGAGCTGTCAGCAATCTAACGGGGTCCACTAAGAGGGCCAAAGCCTGCCGGGGTCGCGGGACTGTCAGTCTCACAAGGTTCTGGTATGTAAAGGGCTACTGAACGATCATCGTGGAATTTAGTCAGTACAAGTGTGACAGCCTCCCGTCTCACAATGGGCGGGTCTTGAAAAAAAGGCGAAAAAAAGGCATTTTTCTGCACACCTAGTGATAAAAAAACCTTCGTTATATAAATAACGGATTAAAAAGATATGAATCGTAAAAATCTGCGTAAAAGATTTAGATAAAATTGATTACCTATACAACACCAGCCTACATGACCAGTTCAATTCCAATCATGTATGTATAGTATATAGGTAGATAAGTAGTATAAATTGTTGATCGGGTACTTCCCCTTTTAGTGTTGCCAAACGTGTATACAGGGGGATCGCAAATCGCGGCGATACAGACCCTTTTTGGAGAGTGGCTGGAGAGGCGTCACGGCGTTATCACCTTCCGCCTGACGCAGGTCCTCACTGGACACGGAAGTTTCGGACCTGGGTCGGATGGGAAAGCAAGAAAAGCCTGGGTGTCACTACTGCGAGGATCGGTCAGAGGACACGGTGGAGCATACGGTGCAGGACTGCCCCGCTTGGGCAGAGTGCCTCACGACGGCGATAGGCGGTCGCCTGACGCAGGTCCTCACTTGACACGGTTAAATAGGGTTGGATCTAATATGAAACGCTATACTTATCCACTTAAACTGTGTGGACCGCCCGGAGGACACGGTGGAGCATTTGGTGGAGGTTTGATCGGCATGGGTGTGGTACCACAGTTCTCACAGAGGCGATAGATGACGGCTTCCGGCACTAGTTCAGGCCATGTTCCAGAGCGAGGGGGAATGGGAAGCAGTCACCTCCTTCTGGGAAGCAGTAATGCTAGCGAAGGAGGCGGAACGTGTGAGAGAGGTATTTTCCTTACACGTCGAGTTTCCAGCCTGTCGTTTTTTTATTGGTTACCTTTTGGCATGCGATGTAACTGCACGACTTGATTCCGCCTAGCCCTTTCCATCATCGGACTACAAGACGTACGGCAATACGTCATGGATATCCCTCCGGTACGTAGAAAGTTTTGGAGGTACTTTTATTGTGCTCACAGCTAAGGAGTGGAATTCTCTGTCGGGTTCTGCATTACCGACAGCTATAACCTTGTGGTCTTCAAGTCAAGAGTGAACAGGTTACTTCTAGTCAAGCGTGCTTCATCGTCGACCACATCTTCGCTTACCATAAGGTGAACAGGCGAGATAGGTAAAAAAATTGTTCTTTATCATCTTTTTTTTTTTAATTAGGTCATATTATTTGTGTTAAGGAACACGCTGTACCTACTTTCTTGTTATCTCTTTTCCTTTTATAGTAAAAAATACTTATTAGACTTGTATCAGTTCTGATTATTAGAAAAAATCCTTTGTCAACAATGCTAGTTCTTTGACACTTATTAACTCTTCATTGGATTTTCGACTTTCAGCTCAGTGCCGAAAGTTGTCTTTCTCACAATACTTAGAGATTTTTTAGGCTTTTTTATCTTTGAAAGCGACCGGTCCATTAAGGTGATTGCACATTTACTCTCAGCAACGTACGCGCCGTACCGCCTGACATTTGCAGCCCGCGTAACGCGTCGAATTGGGCACGGCAGAACATTGAAGCGAATTCTAACTGCCTTCACAGTGTAAGCACGCAGTTGCTTACCGTATGAGGTGAAATATTACAACCCGAATTTAGAAAAAAAACTTAAAGGCAGTCGTATGCTATTTTACTGATGTCATCTGCCGCTTTTCCGTAAGCACGCCGTCTGCTCGCTTGCAGCGCACGGGCTGCAGCGAATTCAGTATGTTAGCGGTAAGCGCGCTGACTCCCCGCCGTTGGGTAATTTCATATTGACTTATGAAATATATTATATGACACATGATCTAAGGCTCTTATTTGAATGACAGGGTAACTGCTGGGTTGTAGCCGTGCCGTTGCCGCGCCGGTATAGTGTGCCATAACCTTAACTCTCAGCAACGTACGCGCCGTACGCGCCTGAATTTATAATCCCGCGTAACGCGTCGAATTTCATCAGAACATTGAAGAAAGAATTCTAATACCTTCACAGTGAAAAAGTTGCTTACTATGATGAAATATTACAACCCGAATTTAGAAAAAAAAACTTAAAACAGTCTATGCCATTTTACTGTTTATGTCATCTGCCTGCTTTTCCCCAACTATTCTGGGGTCGGCTTCCAGTCAAACCGAATGCAGCTGAATATCAGTATTTTACATGAAGCGACTGCCTATCGGACCTCCACAACCCAGTAACTGGGTAATACGATACCCCATGGTAAGACTGGTTGTCAGACTTTAGAGCTTCTGACTGCTAACGACTGTCAAAGATCTACAAATGACAGCCGGGAACAACGGCTTTACGTGCTTTCCGAGGCACAGACGAAACTCGCTATGACAGATGGTCACCCATCCACAGACCAGCCTCGGCAAGCGCGGCTTATGATCAGACTGTGTGGCTGTAATTATTTAGCCACGAGCTCCTACTGTTGAACTGTTCATAAAGAACGGTTATTTTTTTTAAGTTTTAATGATTTCATAACCGACTTCGAAAACAACCACAAAAAAGGGTAAAATAACCTACAAAATAACTTTTCTTTCGGGAGTCGGTGGCTTTATTTTTTATTTCGTTGTCTTTTTGCCACCGATTTCCGAAAGAAAAGTTATTTTGTAGGTTATTTTACCCTTTTTTGTGGTTGTTTTTGAAGTCGGTTAATTTTTTTTTTAACATTTTTTATTTTACTCTTTTTAGTTTAAATATTCCCCAAATTCTTGTCAAATACATAATTTCCGCCAAGTGCAATAAATTTGTAATCATGGCACCGGTATTAACATCGCTCATGTACACATGCTAATGAAAATTCCCGATCTAGAAAAAACTGCTGAACAAATTTTGATGAAACTTGCAGTATCCCTAAGGTGGCCGCCGCGTGGCGTTAAGAACTTTTGACAAATCGGTCCACAATTGGCGGAGTAATTGCGTAACAAACACGCAAAAAGTAATGTCATCCAAGTAGCCGAAATAAATAAAATTGCTCACAAAATAAAAAGTACTGAACCAAATTGGATGTTATTTTTATGGTACCACACTGCAAGTATACTGCATCGAACAAAAAAAGAATGACACTAATCGGACTAAAAACCTCGGAGTAATCGATGTATAAACATAAAAAAAAAGAAAAAAAAAAAACATACCGACCGAATTGAGAACCTCCTCCTTTTTTTGAAGTCGGTTAAAAATATTAATTTATTGTAAGAACTGAATATTAATTAACATATTTTGACAAAAGAAGAATGGATAATGGGACTTACGGGTTTGGTTAAAAAATAATCATTTGAAAACATTGGTTGCCTGCGCTTCGCTGAGGAGCAGTGGTGGCCTAGTGGTATCGGTCCCGACTTACGAATTGTAGGTCGTGGATACGAACGCCGCCAGGCGCAATAATTTTGTAATTTATTTCATCACCACTGCTCTCAAAACGGTGATGGAAAACATCATGAGGAAACCGGCATGACCTAGAACCAAAAGTTCGAAGACATGTGACATCTACCAATCCGCACGGTGGCCGCCGCGTGGCGTTACGGCTCACTCTCTCTCACAGAGAGGAGGCCTATGTCCCAATAGTGGGAAGATTATAGGCTGATGATGACGATGCTTCGCTGACATAAAAACTGTTGAATTGACAGATTTGCGTACGGCGCACACGAACGGGGCGGGGCCTTTAGTAATTGCAGCGCGTACGATGCGACAGCTGCGTACGATTGTAATAATCTGCGATCACCTTAATATCAGAAATTACTGATGAGTAATTATAACTTCGACGATAAAACTCATATCTAAAGAAGGTATATAATGTATAATGTCCATCCAAAATTGATCCACGAAAAAATTTCGAACAACATTCAAATCCGTATCAAATCAATACTATTTTGACATATCAGCGCCATTATGACAGTTCAAGATATATTTGACAGTGACAGTTGTAGTTTTTATCATAAATGACAATGAAAACCAAAAAAAACAATATACGATTTCGAAATTCGAACGAATACAGTTGGTTCTCAAAAATTTGGAAAAAGAAATTCGAAATGATTCGAATACCGTCTATGGGATATGTCGTTATGGGAGCCAATGTTATAGCTGTAATTGTAAGTATTCATTTTTTATTTTTATACTACTAAAAAGGAGGAGTGCATCGATGAATCCGGATTTCTGGTTCCAATTTGTGTGATTCTTTTTTTTTTTTCATTGTATAGTACCTGCCATTTGCTCCTATAAAAATAATTCGGTTCGGTATTATAATATAATTATATTCTGTGGTTCGGTTTAGAATGTTTCGCTTATATGTAACGGTAATAACATCGTCCCACGATTATTACCGGTACATTTAATTATATAATATAATAATGTATGTAGAAAATTGTGTATTTCACAAGAATATAGGTTGAATTTTTTAATTAAAAAACATACCTTCGAAAACCATCACAAAAAAATGTCAAATAAGTTTTGTTCCGATCGTAAACTTATTTGGGTTGTTGTGAATTCGCCACAAAAATAATTCGCTAAGAAAAAAAGTTTTGTTCCTGTTCTCCTAGTACTTTCTGTTAAGATTCCACATTGTGTCCTCTTTTCGGTAGTTTTATGCTGGATTTTATTATTTAACTGTTCTGCTATTCGTGCGGAAAAAAAAATGGGGCGAATTTACAATAACAAAAAAAAAAAAACAAAAACCTTTTTTTTTTTCGGAGAACTAATTTTGAGGCGAACTTACAACAACCCAAAATAAGTTTTCTATCGGAAGTCGGTGCCTTTTGTTTTTTAACTAATTGACTTTTTTAATATCGACTTCCGAAAGAACGTGGTGTTTGAAATCAGTTTTTTTTTTTTGTAAAATTCATTTTTTTTCTCTTTTCAGCTTGGCGGTATGCTACTCCTGACTAATGGAGCAATGACGAGCGAGGCTGTGGACGTATTCCACGAGCTGGTCCCAGAGGACATCAGTATCCTGGCAAAACCCCTTGAGGGTACTTGGCGGTATCACCATAGCATTTGCTGCATGTGGCATCCTCGTTGTCATCGTTGAAAGATGGCTTAAATTCTCGTACTTGATTTTAATTGTAAGTAATAGACTTATAGTGTGGACTGCGTAATGGCTACCTAAAATTGAGTGAGCTCAACTATCAGACTCACTATCTCTTTCTAATCGTAGTCAATGCCTATGGTAATGTCCAAAGCGGAGTTTTGAATAATATTATGACTTTCAAATCATCATCATCAGCCTATAATGTTCCCACTGCTGGGACACAGGACAGAGGGAGTGGGCCATAATCCACCACGCGGGCCCGTGCGGGTAGGTAGATGTCACATGTCTCCGAATTTTTGGTTCTAGGACATGCCGGTTTCCTCACGATGTTTTCCTTTACCGTCTTGAGAGCAGTGGTGATGAAATAAATTACACAAAGTAATGCGCCTGGCGGGGTTCGAACCCACGACCTACAACTCGTAATTCGGGACCGATAGCACTGGGCCACCAGTGCTCCCACTTTAACTTTTTTTGACTTTCAAATAGTTTAAAAAAAAAATAGTGAGGAGAAAACTCTTATTAGAACTTTCAAAAAACCAATAAAAGCTCAGACATTTAGACTATACAGAAGAAATTTTTCAACTGGGCATGGATGGTGATTACTTCCTAGAATTTGTTCCGTACTACTATCGGATAGTGCAATAATACAGGGTTTGATTTTTTTCAGTTGGTTCAGTTCCTGGCCAGCATTATCGATTTTTCTAAAATCCAATGATGCAGTTAGTTTTCGTCAAAATCGGTCTCTAGAATCCTTTCAAGAATGAGTATAGGGACCCTTTAGGAAACAACAATTAATATGTACATACCACTTATATTTCAACGGATAAATCTGAAACCTGACACTTAGTGACATTATATTCAGTATATTTTTTGTTCGTCAAGTGTCCTCTTTCTGGGGTGCTAAGACAGGAAACTTCCACGTGCGCCCGTCTACTGGAGTTCCCGCTCGCATACGTCCGGGGGGAAGACCAGTTTTTCGGGCCGGTGCACCCTGGGATGCGGGCAAAAACTCTTCCTTAGGCACACGGTGCCTAAAGGGTCTCTTTGCCCGTATGCGAATAGCCTGTCGTGTGGACCCTCCAACGCGTGTCCCTCTGATCAGCAGAGGGCACAGCGGCGGAGCGGGCTTGCGGACGGTGAGTAATGGATAGCTCTCCGTCCGACCAAGGACCAAGCCCGGGTCGGTGGCGCGGCGTGTTTCGCGCCAAATGCCTGCTGGGGTCGCCTTTAACTAAAATACCTGATTTTCAGCACGCATTTCTCCTCGGAATACTAGCAGCTGTTCAGATCTTTACAACAGTAGCCATGAACAAAGTAGTGGACAACGCAGTGAAGGCAGTTCCTGAAAGTCTGACCACCGCCTTTGCAAACCCCGACTTAAGACCAGCTTTCCATGACTTGGAATTTAAGGTAAGGAAGAAAGGGAATTTTTCAGCAATGATTGAAAAAATCTAGTCCATTAGATAGATGCATGTGTTATGTTCGTAAACGGGCGCTGTCAGTCGTGACTGATCTCTTAGCAGCCACGGTTTATTTTAATTATTCAATATAGAATTTTGTCTTTTTTTTTTAATTAATCACCTATGGACACTTTTCACTTGCTACATCGTTCTCACAATAATGTACCATCACAAGTTGAACGTAACAAAGATTTTGTTATAATTTAGGCGATTGAAAAAGAGTGTCCATGGAGTTTCTTGCCCGTTCTTCTCCATAGAGATCAACGCTTTGGAATGGGCATCTACAGTACTTTCACAGTTTTCATGTCTTGTGACTGGGACTGTGGCACCGTAACTATTTTTAAACTATTTTTTTTTTATTTTGTCTTTTGACAATGGGAGGTTTTCTTTTTGGAGTTTAAAAAAAAAAAGTAGTTTCCAAGAACTCGATAGATGGCGTTGAACTGACGGTGTGACTCTAGGAAAAAGATGTATGCCTTCATTTTTGCACAAATCCACGAGGCACAGACTTCGCATCTTTTTCTCTTGGGACATTTTCTTTTTGGCGTGGAAAACTCATTAATTAAAAAGTCTTGTAAATGAATATTTTTTTCTTTTTCCTTGTTGTTATTTATTTTCAAAATGCCATTTGTGTGATGTCATGTGACTACAGATGTGACTGACAATGACATGACATGTACTTTTTGTTTTACGATCTCAAAATTACATACAAGTGAAAAAAACAAAAAAATGACGTGACGTTCCGTTCATTGCAGTCACATATCAAGTTCAGCGCCATCTATCCATTGACAGGGAAAACATAAAAAGAAAATCCCTCATTCAAAAGTGCCTGTAACTGGCCTATTGATAAAACGATTTGATTGATTGATTGAGATTATATCAAAAAATACTCGACGCATATTTTTTCTTTTGTTACGTAAACCAAAATTAACTAAGATACGACACTTTTAAAATTGGCAAAACATCACAAGCAAGTACAGTTTTTACTTGTTTCTGACGTCACGATTACCAACAACCGACTTGCTTTATTTTTTTGTAAAATTACTTAATTTTTGCGGAAGTCGAAGTCAGTGACTTTATTATATAATTCATTTTTACAACCGACTTCCAAAAGTACCTATATATTTTTCTTTTTTGTACTTATATTTTTTTTGTCGCTTGTTTCTTTTTTTTTTTTTTTCATGTGTTGCACTATTCTTAGTTTTAAAATAACGCAGCATATTAAGTTAGAGTTAAATTACTTATTAGTATTTCAGGCTAAATCATAATTAATTTTATTAAGAAGTCTGTTTTTAATAACAAAAGGAAAAAAAAAGTGTTTCAGTTACATAATTTTACTTTTTTTTTTCAGTACATGTGCTGCGGAACTTTGGGTACTAGCTCATATCTTTCAAACCAACTGCCACTACCCCAAACTTGCTGTCAACTATTCACAATTATGATTATAGAAGTTTGTACAGAGACTAATTCCCATGGCGGGTGTATTGATGGAGTAAGCAACGGATTACAAGGCTTAACAACAATGTATGGAGCAATGATAATATCCTCAACTGTTGTTCATGTGAGTGGACTAAAGTTCATCTTCTTGCCTTTTCCCAACTTCGGGTGGAATCGAAATCATGGGCAATATTTTAATCTAAGGCTAAGTCTAAAGGCTCTACTCACGATGCTGATTGCTTTACGGCTAATAAATCGCAAATCAAAAACATTACTATTGCAATTATGGACACCTTTAAAAATGTAGTATGTCACATTGCACAGGCTTATTATTGCAAATAATAATAAGCCACATCTTCGCTTACCATCAGGCGAGATAGTGGTCAAACGCGAACCTATCATTAATAAAAAAAAAAACACTAAAAGTAACAAAAAAAATCATAAAACCCAAAAGTCCTAAAGTATCAAAATTTTAAAGCGCAATACACCGCGCGCGGAACGAAAATTAAACAATCATCAAATAACATTAAGCGAAGATACTCGCATTGAGTTTCGTAATACGCTTAGTATCCAGAGGCGTCTTTACCTATAGTGCAGGGTGTGCGGTGCACGCGGGCGCCGGGTTTAAGGGGGCGCCGAGTGCCCTCTAATGCGACACCACCAAAGATGCGTCGATGCCGGGCGGCGCTCCCGAAGACCCTGCGCTCGTATAATGCGCGGAAGCAAAGCATAAAAATCTATTTCCTTAAGTTTCCTTAAATAACTACTTCCCAGAAATTGTTCCTTATTAGCAACAATATAGAATAGCACTCTGTTAGTCGCTCGTTCTACTACTGTAGAACACACATGCATTTCGTCGAATCGAATTGAATGGGGATGGCATGAAATATGGAAAATTATTCGTCAATGCAAGTGCATATACTAAAAGAACTAAGACGCCGCGGTGTATCTACAAGAGGAAAAAAAGTGATTTAATTGAGTGGTTGTACATTTGATTTTACCGTATTAAATCCACAATTACTTGTAGTTAAGGTTTAAAAGTTAAGGTTTAGGTGTGTTTTACCTGTCCTCTTCTCTACCAAGAATATGATGCTGCTTCTGACTTCCTATTTTGATAAAATATCATAATGTTTTAAGTCAATAATTTTACCCCTTTTTTCTATTTAGATTCGAGAAATATCACAATTAGGACAATGTAATTGCCGCTTAACCTCTTCCTTCCTAAAAAACTTTTTTCTTGCCGACATCATTTAAAATTGCAACATTTGCATCCTAATTAATTTCCGTTTGAAAATATAACGAACGGATATTCTCCTGCTAGACTAGAGGGCGCCCGGTACTAGTTGCACACGGGCGTCACAAGGGCTAGAGACGCCTCTGTTAGTATCGTTATTAATGCTAGAGTTTAAAATAATGCTCATTAATAAAATTTCCTGTATATCCTTCGTGTCGGTAGTGGTCGGCTTCCAGTCGAACCAGATGCAGCTGAATATCAGAATTTTATATGGAACGACCAACGACGATATAATACTAGACTCCTAACAACAGGCGACCGATGTCTATCAACACATTAGGCAAAAAAGTCTTATATTCGTCTCATTTCGACCAATCCTGTGAGCCGAAAACATACGTTGAGACAGCACAGACCTTGAGTTAGCCAATCACAACGCAGTACCCCGTCCCCCTTGCTTACGTAGTACCTCAGCGAGTTGACAGAATAGTTTATGTTCTTTAGATCGTGCATGCGGAGTCTAGTATTATATCGTCGTTGGCAGCGACTGACTATTGGACCTCCACAACCCAGTAACTGGTCAATACGGACTATTTGTCAGACTTTTTTTAAAAGCTTCTGACTAATAGTAATGACTGTCAAAGATCTACAAATGACAGCCGGAACCAACAGCTTTACGTGCTTTCTAAGGCACGGAGGAAACTCGCTATGATAGATGGTCACCCATCCACATACAACTCTACTAAAAACATACGCTACCACGAAGTATAATCGACGGCGCAACTCGCTACACAGCCGTCATTACACGACACTGGCACATTAGTCGAAAGACTCAATTGCCAAAGAAAAAAAAAAAAAAAAAAACTACTAAAAGATCGGCCTGTGCGGCCACGAGCTCTGTCCTCTTCTATTAAACTCCATGGCATATAATACCGCACCTCAGGTGTGTAGCTGCAACACGGTTTTTTTTTATCGTGGTTAAATCATCAAATGAGTCCTCCCACCCAGGGCTGTACGGGAGGGACTGTCGATGTTGATATCCTTCAATAGCCCTTTACGTAACTTTACGGGGACACACGGTTACCCAATAGTCCCGCAACCCCAGCAGGCTTTGGCCCTCTAAAGGGGTCCCCGTCAGATAGCCCGATTTGCGGACATGTCATTTTTAATGAAAAACCTGACAGAAATGATCATGTAAAAATGGGATGTCCGAATCCGTCGGGTCGGGTTAGGAACATTCCTATCTTAACATTCTTAACCTGCACCCGGGTCAGGTTTGGAATATACCGAAGGGCTTCATAAAACACTGTGGATTGCAAACAGTTCTTGGAGGCACGCGTGGAAAACGACGTGCCCTCACCGACACTCGCCGACACCCAGGGCGGGACGGGAGGGACTGTCAGACTTGTACTGACTAAAATCCACGGTGTCCTTCAATAGCTCTTAACATTCCGGGATCACGGTTATCTGATAATACCATTCCGCGACCCCAGAAGACTTTGGTCCTCTAACGGGGCCCCGTCAGTTTGCTGACAGCTCATTGGGGCGCGCCGTCGACCATGGCATGGTCCATGATCGGACGGCGAGTCACCCATTACTCGCCATCCGCATACGGAGACAGGAAGTTGCACCTCAAGACCTCCTGATTTTAATCTACATAATTATATAAAAATCAATACCACATTTCGATGTAATTTTATAATTCTAGAACGGGCTAACCTATCCAAACCAAATGTTAAGGCTTTGTTCGGACTATTTAGTAGATGGTGTATGTGAAGTTTGTACAAAATCGATCGAGCGGTTCTTCATTTATCACATTTTTTGTAACAAAAGAATTCAAGAAATGGCGGATCATTTTGTTGATGGACATTTTGCTGTCAAAGTAACGAAGCATGTACCGGGCCGCTAGTATTATAATATGTATATAACCTTGACATTTTTTCTTTCAGTACATCAACATATTCCTGAGTTCATTCTACTTCCATCACATTAGAAGCAAGAGATACGATTAAGTTTTATAGTTATTGACGACTCATGCTGTGGAAAAAGAAACTCTTCAACATTTTTTTTTTTTTTTTTTTTTAAGTAAGGGAATGTGTTTATACAAAGTATTCAAAAAAAAAGGAAAACAAAATATTTATCTAGTTTTTTGTATAATACTGTATAGAAGCTGTCTCAATAACATAGTAATAAAAATATACTTAAAAATATAAAAGAAATAATATGATTTGTATTTAAATTGTTAGACTTTTATTTTTCTCATTTTTGTCCGTTTCTTCAGTACATATAAATACAGTAGGAGCTTCGGCTAAACAATTTTTTTTTTTAATATTTATTTGCAAACATGCGATCGGTTCTTGAACCATAAGCAGTTGTTTTAAAAAAGAGTGTTTGGCTAAACAATAATGATATTGTTCACTCAACGTCAAACAACGCAGGTTGACGACAACCTTTTTTCTGTTTTAAGCAAGATTCTATGATCAACTCCTATCTCGTCTCATGGTGAGCAAATATATGGTAGATGCTGAAGCATACTGACCTAGAAGTTACCTATTCACTCTTGACTAAGGCCCAGCGCACACCACTGGAGGTGCGGTGCTCTGAACACCGTGTCCGAATTTATTCTTATATTCACCGTAAGTCAAGGTAGTTAAGGTTTATCTGCACTTCCAGCGGTGTGCGGTTGGCCTTAAAGATGTCTCCTGACTCATCATCAGCCTATATGGTTTCCATTGTAAGGACACAGGCCTCCTGTCACAGAAGTGCATAGGCCATAATCCACCACAAGGGCCTAGTGTGGGTTAGACATCCGGTTTCCTCACGATGTTTTCCTTCACCATTTTGAAAGCAGTGGTGATGAAATAAATTACAAAACGTAATGGGTGTTGACTGGATTTGAGCTGTCAACATACAGTCCTACACAATATTGACCGATCATGGTCTATCCGGATGTCAAATTTCATGAAAATCCATTCAGCCAGTTAGGTGCAAAATTGTGACTACTAGATAAAAATATGTTTCACATTGCTATTGAGGAGTAAGATTAATTTGTTATAAAACAATAGTTCCCTTTGATCCGGCAAAAGGAGAGCAGAGTTATTAGAAAAATAATATTTATGACAAAGTAAATACAGTTTTATTTACCTTAAATTAGTTGGTATATCCAATTCCAATTTAATGTTTTTCTTCACGCACTCGGCTTCATTTTGATCCTCTGCAGATAAAACCTCTGTATTGGCGTCCTCTTTTATATCGAATTCTTCTTTCACAACAACGTACTCGAAAGCCATTATGAATAATACACTTATTTAATTACATTTTCAGTCAAAAAAATGATTTATTTTATTTTTTTCACAGATTTTTTTTTTGACAAGTGTTTGAGACACTTTGACATTTAACACTTTTCTGAATATTTATGGCATAGCATCTGAGCTTTTGCACGCTATGCTGCATTTACACATTCGCGCGAATTGTGAGCTAAATGTAACAATGCGCTAAATAAAGAAACACAAAAAATAAGTGCAAAATAAGTTTTCTTATAAAAATCCGCAGCAAAAACAGTAAAGAAAATACAAAAAGATGATCGACTTTTTTGTTATGCCTGTAAAATTATACCAAAGCGAGTGATGTTTTGTAATTATTAGAAGAGCTGTATCTTCTTTTTTTATCTTTATTTTTGGGTTTTATCACTCAGTGATAACGTCACCGAAATAAACAAAAACATCTAAACATCCTACTTACATATCGCACACCTAGCAGTATAATGACACAATTACATTTTTCTAATTTTACAGAAATGAGGATTAAAGATTTTACAAATGTTTGAAACGAAGTTATGGGTTTATTTTACATTTTGTCGTGGATTTTATGGTTTTGGCAACTAGTATAGACCCTAATAGATACTTAGGGAAAAAAAATCCACTTCAGGTCTCCAGGAATTACTTCATAACAGTCAAAGATGAAGAAGAGTCATGCAATTGTGCCGTTATACTTTTAAAATTTTCCAAAAATGACATTTATGCCCCTAAAGCCATAGTAATACAGGATGTTAAAACCAAGAAATAAAGGCCATTAGTTAATCGAAAATGTATGAAACTAACATACTTGAAAAAGTTTAACTATAACAAATTATGATAACCTTTATTTGGCTCATAATCGTTGAGAAATGGACATCATTTAACGATGTCAAAACTAAAATAAAGTAAAATCACGTATCTTTTCTGGTTTAAACCAGTTCAGCTCTTATAATTTCTAGCCTCGTCTATGTACAACCCCTACATGTTGTCCACGGACAACCCTTACTTGAACATTATAATTATCAGCTGTAGTATACCTCGTGCTGTGCTGACGTGCCTTCGAACGTAATTCGGCCGGGGATGGAGTATTTTATTCCATTTTCGGACATCCAGCTTGGTCATAAATCTCAAATATGGTACAATGCAGAATAGAATGAGGTCCGTAAAGAGAATCTGCCTACCAAGCATGAGTCAAGGCCCGTAACCGAAAAGCTAAGGCACGTAAGTTCGCACAAGGAAAAGCGCATTTAATTCTGTGGCCAGTTCTGCAAGAGGGTTCTGCGTAGGGCTCGTTTTGACCACGTCTGATGTATTGGGGCTAAACTAGTATCGCACCCTTCGGGTAGTGAAAAGTTTTGGTTCCTGTCAAAAAAAAAACGGTCGAAACTTTTAGTCGCCTCACTTTGCCTCCAATGCTTAAACCTGATGGGTCGCTGTCGCTGGCCCATCTGCATGTGAGAAAGCAAATTTATTTGCATTTCTCTTTGCAGGAAATTTACGTCTACTAACTGACACACTGGCTCCAAGCAACCACTGACTATACCTCGATGTAACTCTTCGGTGCCGGAAGTCACAGTTTATATTAAAAGAGTCAGTCTAGACGTGAACAAGGCCAGCGGGCCTGCATACCAGCAAGAGTGTTGAGGCAGTGTGTGACTGAACTGTCTTCTGTGTTGACATACCTGTTCAGCCTCTCTCTTGATAAAAGAATGGTGCCAAAATCCTGGAATCTTGCGAATGTACCACATTTTTTTTAAACGTTGTAAAATCATAAAATCGGTCGTCCCTCCCAGGGCAGAGTAGAAGGGACTGTCAGACTTGTACTGTACTGACTAAATTCCACGGTGTCCTTTAATAGCCCCATTCCTCGGCAGGCTTTGGCCCTCTAAGAATGCCCCGTCATTATGCTGAGAGCTCTTTCGACCCGGGCATGGTAAGTGAATAGCCCATTACTCGCCGTCCGGATGCTGTCAATGTAGCACCTATGCCAGAAAAGGGTGACAGTGCAGACCCTGCTCGTTACCGTCTGATTGCCATTACCTCCATTCTCTGCAAGGCATGGAAAGGGTACTGAACAGTTAGCTGCGGACCTATCTCGAAGACAATGATCTTCTCAGTGACCGTCAATATGGCTTTCGTCGGAGACGGTCAACTAGTGATCTTCTTGTGTATGTCACGGACTGCTGATGGCTGGGGCGAAATTATCGAGAAACACGATGAAGCACTTGCGGTTTCGCTTGATATCTGGAAGGCATTTGATAGGGTCTGGCACGCTGGTCTACTCAGCAAGCTTCCTGCTTATGGCATGCCAGATGACTTTTGTAGCTGGATATCAGACTTCCTGGTCGGCTACATGGCTGCTTCTCTGATCTCATGGCTATTGATGCCGTTCCGTGTTCCTCAGGGGGCTGTTTTCTCTGCAACTATTTTCCTGCTGCACATCAATAACCTACTTCAATCTGGTATTGTTGGGTATGCAGATAACAGTACGATTTCAGAGAGATACTTGTTCAGCGCAAAAATAACAGGAGATAAAGTTTGTTTCTTGAGAGAGGCCATGGTAGAGCGGTCAAATTGACTCTTGCGATGTCAAATGTGCCATTTCTACTTATTTACCAAGTTAATAAAATGTCATAGTTTGGCACATCTGACAAATAAGCCGTTGTTATACTCGGAAGCGGGGGAAACATACCAAATAGTACAATGACACTAAACGCCCTCTCTCGACAACTAGTAAAACTATCACCGTGTCGTTTTACCACTTTATAAATTATGCACTTTTAAACACTTAGGCCGCAAAAACTCAATTTCGCTATTTTTGCAATTGTGCCATTATTCTGCTAGGTGTGCGATATTATTATAAGGAAGCGCTGTATCAAGAAAAAAAGTCAAACATTTTAATGATAATCAATTTTCTGGACTAATATTTTTTTCTGAGTATAAAGCTTAGTCCATCTTCTAAATGTATTAAATCAAATTAGCTTAAAGCGCTGCAGGAGTTTCTATTTGCGATTTTATAATTTTGTCTAAATTGTCTTCGAGCTCGTCCGGAGTCAATGTCGCCGTTGGGGGGACGTACGAGAAGTTATCATATAATTCTTTCCGCTTTAATATAGTTTCGTAATCTAAATGAACCCCCACAAACTTGTTTAGTTCGCCACATTCTCCTCGGTACATCGGATGCCAGTCTTGAAGAGAAACAAACAGATTTTTTATTATTATGTACATACTTAACTTTATTTTTGAATAGTAAATTCAAAAATAAAGTCTATTTTATATTTACTATGGACACTATTATACTTATATAGGTACTACTTATACAGTGTGTCCGGGCACGAGTTAACGATAGGGATATTCTGGGCTCATTTCCACCGACAAAGATGCGTTAAAAAAAATCTTACTCCAATACTTCGCGAATAGCAGCCATTTTTTTTTTTTTTTTGTATGCTTGTTTTTCAAGTTATTAAGAATCTTAGTAGACGTCAAGACAATAAAACATTACTTACGTGGTCCTGAAAATTAAGAACAAAAAAATACATTAGGATTTTTGTAGGCATTTATTTATTACGGTGGTCAAGATTGAGATTATAATTATTTGTTTCATTATTTTACTGGAGTATGACAACCCTAAAACCAAAAAATCGTTTTTTGGGTCTTTTGGGACATGAACAAAAACCGTTATGTAACATTGCCAACTGTTTTTATCACGAAAATATTTACTAGGTATTTTAAGAGCCAGATTTGTGTCAATAATCAAAGTGTGCAATGGTGGCTAAAAGTCCGAATTATTTTCTGTTCAAATTCCACAATTTTCGGTAGTTTTGTGTTGGATTTTATTATTTAAAGTAATAATTGTTCTGCTATCCGTACGAAAAAAAGAAATGGGGCGAATTTACACTAAGCAAAGTTCAAAAAATACTTTTTTTTGTGGCAAACTTACAACAACCCAAAAAAAGTATGTAGGTATAAATTATGGTAAACACACACCTAGCCGCACCGCAGTCTCCGCAGTCGGAAGACCCACCCTTATGGTGAACGCACATCTAGCCGCACCACAGTCTCCGCAGTCTATTTTCTTACCGATTCTGCGGCTACTGCGATGCGGTGTGCGAGGTTTCATAGAACTTCATACAAAGAATCCGGTAAGAAAACAGACTGCGGAGTGGCTAGATGTGCGTTCACCATTACTGTGAGACTTGTACTGACTAAAATCCACGGTGTCCTTCAGTAGCCTGTTATGTTCCGGGGTCACGATAAGGAAATAATCCCGCGACCTGCCTTATAGGCATACAATAATTATGTAGGTAGGTATTTTTTTTTTTTTAGCGTGGTAAAATCATCAAATGAGTCCTCCAACCCCGGGCAGGGCGGGAGGGACTGTCAGACTTCTACTGACTAAAATCCACGGTGTCCTTCATAGCCTGTTAAGTTCCGGAGTTACGGTAAGGGAATAATCCCGCGACCCCGGCAGGCTTTGGCCGTCTGAGAGGGGGGCCCCGTCATTATACTGACGCTCTTTGAGGCGCGCGTGGGACACAACGCGCCGTCGACCCGGGCATGGTCCTTGGCAGCGAGTTGCCCTTTACTCGCTGCCCGCATGCCCGCGCCTACGGTGGCCGGAGATCATCGAGCGACGTCCGTCGCCGTGGGCGCCTACTACTGCGGCTGGGGCGGAGGGAGGACGCTGTCCTCTCTCGCTCGCGGCCTGCCTCCTCCTTTACAAGCATTACTGCCTCGCAGAAGGAGCTGACCGCTTCCCACTCCGTCTCGCCCCGCAGCATGGCCGCAACCAATGCCGGGCGCGAGAGGTCTCCGCCTGTCGCAGCCGTGAGGACACGTCGGTGCTCTGCCCAAACTGGGCAGTCTTGCACCGTATGCTCCACCGTGTCCTCCGGGCGATCTTCGCAGTGGTGACACCCAGGCGTCTCCTCCTTTCGCATCAGACACAGGTACCTCCCGAAACTTCCGTGTCCGGTGAGAACCTGCGTCAAGCGGTAGGTCAGGACGCCATGACTTCTCTCCAGCCACTCCTCAAAGAGGGGTCTTACCGCCGCAATTGCGGCGTGCCCGGCCTTCGGTCGCGACAGTCGTTCCTTCCAAACTGCCCTGATGTTGGTAGGTATAGGCATAAAAAAAAAAAAAAAAAATTTGGTATTATGTAATAAAGATGGTAAATTTGAAGATAATTATGTGGCTTTACAAAAAACAAAATCAAGCTCCAGCGAATTAACTTGTTTAAAAAACTGTGGCGAATTACTTTGTGGCAAACTTACAACAACCCCTTTGTTTCGTGGGGAAACATTTTTGTGGCGAACTGACAACAATGCCAGTTTTTTTATTTAAATGAACATCTACTTACTTTTTGTGTCCTCTTTGCAATTTTCTTTATCCATTTCACACATATTCTCAAAATTCATGTATTCATTCTTCCAATTCTTGGTGTTGTAACGATGTCCACACACTTTACCGTAACTGAAACAATGGGATATGATTGGGGGGCATTCGGACGGCGAGTAATGGGTGACTCGCCGTCCCATTCGAGCGACGGCGCGTCGTGTTCCACGCGCAAAACGGTCAGCAGTCTGATGGAATTTAAAACGTTGGCCCCTTCTTTAGAATAGAAAAAATGTCTAGAATCCGTGTTCGAAACAAAATGTTTTAGTGAAGCCACTTTCACCACACACACTCAATTTTATTTCAATTTTTATTTCAATTTTATGTAAATCTTACATCAATAAAATTTGTTTTAATTGTAATATTTATAACTGTAATCGTAGGTAATTGATAAAATAACAAATAATTTATGTTTTATGTCTTACTAGTGTTTGCCCGCGGCTTCGCTTGCGTTAATTTAGAATTTGAGAAACAATACAGATCGTGTAAGTGGCGCCATCTGGAATATGAACGTAGTTGTTTTCTCGGCAACTGCTCTCTTCTATTAATAGGGATGTAAGATAGCTTATATCCGTGTCTCTCTCTACTCCTGACAACGTATATGCTAAATTTTGGGACGATCGATTCAGTAGGTAGTAATGCGTGAAAAGGTAAAAAACAATCATACTTGCATTTTTATTATTAGTTTAGATCAATAATGTACATAGTTTGCATGGGAAACGTCCTTATTTGAGCGACATTAATTTCAAAGAACCGTGTTTATCTAAAACATTAGACTACCTAGATTTTTTGGTCGATTTACAGTATCGCTGCAAATTGAGCGTATGATAGCATTGCTCTTCTCCCTTTAGCATACCGCGTGATACCTAAAAAATAACTAATTATCTGACTCGATGAGTACAACTTGTCGTCGTTCAAAACAGAATCTATGCACTGGTTTGAGCACAAATTCAAAACATAAATAAACACAAATTATAGAAACCCTGATTTTTTTCTAATCTTTAAAATTCCTACACCTCGAAACAATTACAATTTAAAAAAATATCCAACTTACTACCTACAATTTAAATCAGTGTAGATTTATATCCTAGAGAACTATTGAAAAAAAAATAGTAATAATTTAAAATTGCGATTATTATTGAAATAAAAGTATGCACATTTTTTATTATTATTTGAAACTCTCAGGACAAATAAATAAAACACAAAAAGTGAAAATGAAAACTGCGAGATTTGATCCAGAGACCCCTTGCACGAAAGTCAAGCAGGTTACCAACCAGACTGGCTTGTACGCTGACAGTGATTTTCAAATAGCGGTTCTTATACAAATGTCAACAATGACTGAAAATCAACATATTATAACTTGCTAATCCCCCAAGGGGGATAGCGTAATTATAAATATCCTATTCATTGAAGAGCAGTTTAAGGAATATTTGAGGAAAAATTGACTAAATAATATCCAGTGGTTTAGTTTCCAACTATCAACAAACACTTAAAAACAACAAAATTCATAATTGCTTATCTCCCAGGAAATATAGCGTAATAATACATAGCCTATTAATAGAAGCATATTATTAGGAATATTTGAGGAAAATTTGATCGACAACTTTACAGTAGTTTAAGAGATAGATCAAATAAAAAAAACATAAAAAATTTCAAAAGAAAAAAAAAGTTGATTTGGCATCAGAATCGATCCCTTATCTCGAAAAAAATACAAAAAGAAAAAAATATTCAATGTACAGGAATGACAACTCTACGATTTTATTATATGTAAAGATATACATATAACTGTAATAGTAGGTAATCGATAATCTTTATGTTTTATGTCTTACTAAGGCTAGCTGTTTAAGAAAATTGTGACTAACCATTTATGAGCTCTAAGCTTGCATTAAAGATTGACCACTAGAAGCGGAAGCCGGGGGTGAGTAGTTCCGCTGAGGGAAAGTGACAAAGCTATACAAGTGCTCTAGCTCCATCTCGTTTCCACAGCTGAACTACTCACGCTTGAAGTGGTCATGGTATGCCAATTGTTGTTGCATTTTACGAAATCACAGTTTGCAAGAAAGTGAGAGGAAAGATGTAAATCATCAAAAACTTACGTTATATAGAAATAAATGCATGACGGGTTGCAGTCGTTAAAATCATTCATTACATTTCTCCAACGCTCTGTAACAAAAAGACTTCCATTTTATGACAAACAATTAAGAGCGTATATTCCGAAAGTTGGCAACGTCTAAGTAACAAGTTATTGTTACTGTATGAAAATAAGATAATTATGGCTCTGTAGTGCACTAAAATATTGATATGGGAATGCAATAATTAATATCGTAACACCGAATAATATATTATATTATAGTTTTAGATGTAAAAAAAGCATTTGGAAGCTTTCCAAATGCCTTTTATTCACCTGAAAAGGTTACAACATCAAATTCAGTGTTTTAATTGCATTCCTAAATTATTTTTTTAGTGTACTACAGAGCGATATTTCTTGTTTTGCCAAGCCAAATTACTTAATTAAAACTTGTAAATATTTGACAGCTTTTTGCGACGTTGCCAACTTTTATTTTTATTCTTTATAGCAAAACGTTTTATTTTTTTGTTAAAGCTGTATGAATATGCAGCTTTAACAAAAAAAATAAAACGTTTTGCTGCCAACTTCCGAAAGAAACGTCATTTTACACTTCTTTGAGGTTTTTTTTGAAGTCGGGTATTTTTTTTTTGAGCCGTTAAACTTGAACGTCATAGTCAAAATACTGTAGAAAAAAAAAAAAACATTAGGTCATATTGTTTTTTATACTCTATCAAGATCAACTGACGGATACATTGGACAACATACATCCAATTTGACTTACCTTTGGTTGTTTTAGCAGCTGTACGGGTCCGTTCAGTTCTGTAAAAAAAAAAGGTTTTAAAAGATTTTTTTTGCAAAAAGACGTAGGTTCGAAAACTACTCGGGCGGCGAGTAAAGGGCAACTCGCTGCCCGACCAAGGACCATGCCCGGGTCGACAGCGCGTTGTGTCCCACGCGCGCCTCAAGGAGCGTCAGCATAGTGACGGGGCCCCCCTATAGAGGGCCACAGTCCTGCCGGGGTTGCGGGACATACGTATACCGCGACTCCGGCACACAAAGGGCTACCGAAGGACACCGTGGATTTTAGTCAGTACAAGTCTGACAGTCCCTCCAACCCTGCCCGGGGTTGGAGGACTCATTTGATGATTTTACCACGTAAAAAAAAAAAAAAAAGGTTCGAAAACTACTCACAGACAATATTTTCTTTAGGGTAGGGTTAGTTGGGGTGCTATGACAGGAAACCTCCACGTGCGCCCGTGGACTGGAGTTCCCTCTCGGATACGTCCGGGGGGAAGACCAGTTTTTCGGGCCGGTGCACCCTGGGATGCGGGCAAAAACTCTTCCTTAGGCACTGTGTGCCTAAGTGGTCTCTTTCCCCGTATGCGAATAGCCTGTCGTGTGGATGCTCCAACGCGTGTCCCTCTGATCAGCAGAGGGCACAGCGGCGGAGCGGGCTTGCGGACGGTGGGTGATGGGTAGCTCGCCGTCCGACCAAGGACCAAGTCCGGGTCGGTGGCGCGTCGTGTTACGCGCCAAATGCCTGCTGCGGTCGCGGGTTTTTTCTTAACCCAGGTTACCGTGGCCCCGGAACGTAAAGGGCATAGGAAGGAACACGGGTGGATTTTAGTCAGTAAGAGTCTGACAGTCCCTCCCGCCCTGCCCGGGGCCGGAAGACTCATTTGAAGATTTTGCCACGCTAAAAAAAAAGTAAAAACCGGCCAAAAAGTGCGTGACGGGCCACGCAGTGTAGGGTTCCGTAGTTGCCCATCAAAATACTTTTGCAAACTAACTAAACTGATTCGCTGAATTTAATTTTAAAAAGAAGAATTTTCATTCTTCATCTCTTTGAGAAATCGAGGAAATTTCTTCGTGATTTCTCGTCTATTGCTCGTATACAGTTACGGAACATTGAAAAACTAAAAGTAAAAATGTGACCACTCACGTTCCTTCGAACATCTTGTGTCCATATTCCCAATATGGCAACCGCGCATTTAAAGCCTATATCTGACTGGTTTCGCTTTACTAGTGAAGGTGGTCAAACATATCCTGCTGGTTGACGTCGAATATCTCTGGAAAAAATAATTTTAGGTACGCAATTACATATATATCAATATAATAATAATATTCCACAACTATCACACAACGCCATCTAGTCCAAGCTAAGCAGAGCTTGTGTTACCACTTTTTGGGTACTAAAAACTGATAAACATACAATAGAGCTAAATTACACCCAGACACAGAAACTATAAGGGATCGTGCTACGGAACCCTAAAAAGGGTACTGATTACAATGAAAAGAAACAGTCGAAATAGTGACTCTTTACTTTAGCATAGGTACGGAACCAAAGAGATCTAAAAGAAAACCTATAGAGCGGGCATTGGGAAATTTGTCATACAAAATTGTTGATTCCGTGCGTCAGTAGCACTATCTAGCGTTGCATAGCAACGCGACTACTAGACTGAGCGACTTTTTACCTATTGGTAAAAAGATTTGGATCACAAATTTCTTCGTGATGTCTCGTCTATTGCTCGTATATAGTTACGGAACATTGAAAAACTAAAGATGTGACCACTCACGTTCCTTCGAACATCTTGTGTCCATATTCCCAATATGGCAACCGCGCATTTATATATCTGACTGGTTTCGCTTTTCTAGTAGGAGGTGGTCTATATCCTGCTTGACGTCGAATATCTCTGGAAAAAATAATTTTAGGTACGCAATTACATATATATAATATAATAACAATATTCCACAACTATCACACAACGCCATCTAGTCCCAAGCTAAGCAGAGCTTGTGTTATGGGTACTAGAAAACTGATAAACATACTTATATATTTCTAAATACATACTTAATATACGTAGATAAATTACACCCAGACACAGAACAAATGATCGTGCTCATCACACAAACATTTGTACTGGGTGGGAATCAAACCCATGACCTCCGGCATAGCAGTCAGGGTCACTAACCACTAGACCAACAGGCCAGTCAATATACATAGAGCATGGACTGATAAAATTGCCCATAGATATTATATTTTTCATCTCTATCCCTTGCTTAAAGAGACCATTCGCACGAGCGTTTTCTTTCTGGGCATTAAAAAAACGCCGGAAATAGAACAAATGCGTTCGCATCTGTTCACACGTCAGCGCTTTTAAAGCGGGATGCTTTTTTTCAAACTGTATTTGATTTTAAGTGTACTGACTAAAATCCACGGTGTCCGTCAATAGCCCTTTACGTTCCTGAGTCACGGTAGCGCGTTAGTCGACCCCGGCAGACTTGGGTCCTTTGAAGGGGGGCCTGTCATTGTGCTAACAGCTCTTTGAGGCGCGTGTGGGACACGACGAGCTGACGACCCGGGCATGGTCCATGATCAGACAGCGAGTTGCCCATTACTCGCCGTCCGCAGGTCCTTGCCTACGGTACTGTGGCTGGAAAGTCCTGCGACACGTCCCGTTGTCGTGGCCGTCTTATTGCGGCTTTGTCGTGAGGTGGACGCTGTCCTCTCCCTCAAGTGTCCCGCCTCTTCCTTTGCTAACATGACTTGTCTACAATACTCACAGTTTTGTTATAAAAATGTTATCGTCATAAACAAATTCGGGTAACAGTTCACTTGTTTTGAAATTTAGTTCAATGTCTGACATACTAGTAGTAATATTTTCGTCTTCATCACTATTAAATGGTGATGCTGTGTCTTCCAGTCTGACATATCCAATGGTAGAGCTAAAAATAAAACAGAGAATTAATATCGGTTTATCTGTTTGGGAGCTACAATGTTACAGACACACACAGAGCAGTGGTGCCCCAGTGGTATCGGTCCCGACTTACAAATTGTAGGTCGTGGGTTTGAACTTTGAACCCCGCTAGACTCACAACTTTTTGTTATTTATTTCATCACCACTGCTCTCAAAACGGTGAAGGAAAACATCGTGAGAAAACCGGCATGTCCTAGAACCAAAAATTTTAAGGCATGTGACATCCACCAACCCACACTGGGCCTGCGTGGTGGATTATGGCCACTCCCTCTCACAGAGAAGAGGCCTGTGTCCCAGCAGTGGGAACATTATAGGCTGATGATGATGACACAGTAGATTAGGTAGACTGCATCATAAACTTTTATCACGTTGACTTTTTGGTCAGTGCAGTATTGTATTACTATACCTAAGGGTGCTTCTACACGGCGCATGTAAACCGCGTAAGTGCCTCAACATGCTCAAGCTACATGCCCCGTGTAAACGCACCTCGCGGGTAGCTTTATCAAGTAGCTTGTGCGCATGTTACTCGCGCGGGTAAACCGCAAACCCGCACCTTTACTTGTGCGAGTTGCATGCGCTGTGTACAAGCACCCCGCGGGTAACTTGATCAAGTAGCTTGCGCATGTTGCTCGCACGGGTAACCCGTATCTTTACTTGCGCGGGTTACATGCGCCGTGTACAAGCACCCTAATTCTCAAAGACATTTTTTTTAAATTTTGCTCTGCACTAGGATTTTCTTCCTGTATTGTGGGTGTGTTTACAAACATTTAAACTCACATACACAAACACTCAGACCCGGAACAACTACTTGTAGATCATACAAATATATGTGACGTGGGGATCGAACTCACGACATGCTGTGCAACAGTCGAACGCTCAGCCACTGCGCGAACCGGATTCAAGTACAGCTTGGCAAATTAGAATAGAAAACCGGAAGTCGCCACTGTGCTCTCGCTACCAGCACTTTGAATGTTTTTTTTTTTACTTATTACGTTACTTTTATGGCGCTATAATAAATCTAACAAAACTGCGTTCTTTGTTTACATCAAATATCAAAGATTTTAAAACGTTGTCAGCAAACAAAAATATTAGTTCCGTTTCAAGACGTTCTGGCCAAGCTGTGGCTGCGTCCGCGAAAGTGCTAAGAAATAACATACCTAGTTACTTCTAAAAAAGTTTTACCTCTCTGTAACATCAATTTGTTTCTGCATCGGAGTTGTATGGCTTATCTTGACTTTTTTTAACCTTACTTTCATTACTTTATAAGCTAAAAATCTATACCAAATTATATTCGTTTGAGTATCAACGAAGTAGTTATAATCTTCTTTTCCTAGTTTTGTTGTACTTGTTCCATATTCATTTATATTTGTTGGTTCTTCTAATATTTTCGTTTGAAACACTGCATGTACTGAAAAAGAGAAATCCACGGTGTCCTTCAATAGCCGTTTACGTTCCACTGACACACTTTGACGCGAGCGTGGAACACAACGCGCCTTCATTTTTTTTTTCTTTCTTTTCATCGACCCGGGCATGGTCCGTGGTCAGACAGCGAGTCGCCCATTACTCGCCACCCGCATGTTAAACCTAAGTATAAAATTACGAGATGTACAGTCACGAGCAATAGTATGTATACACTAAGCAGTTTTCAAAAGCGACTTCTGCTACCATATTGAATACGTTTGTCTTTTAATTAGACTTCTATTTCGGAAGCCATAATACTCCAGTATTTCACGAGCAATTTGCGTTTGAATTTTGTTAAGTGTTTACTTGTTATTGCTCGTGACTGTACCTATTCTTATTGATTGTAGCGTCCCAAAACTCAACGTCAAGCCGAAACGGGGTGAAAGGATCTCAATTCTCGGAAACTTGAGGCAAATGTGTCATTATTTTTTATTGGGATTCTAGAAATGTTATTTAGGATTACGTTTCCAAAGTTCAAATGAACAAAAATTAAAAAGAATAACCACAATAACCGAAAAATGGTGCAATAGGCTAGTTGCCTAAAAAAATGTAATTAGTCCGTCTTTTAGATTATTCAAAAATAAGGGACACGTATTTTTTATTTGTAAATTAGACCAAAAATGACAAAGATATAGCCTATTAAAGTTACGTGTGACGTCACGATGCGTGGCATTTTTCGCGCAGAGTGACGTCACAGGTAACTTAAATAGGCTATTATCTTTGTTCTTTTTTGTTTAATTCAAAAAAGAAAAAATACGTGTCCAATATTTTTTTATTATCTAAAATACGGACTAAATAGAATGTAATTATTTTGACCCTGGAAACTACCCTATTTGATCAGATTTCTAGGTTTTTCTTAAAATGCCCATAATTTTGAAACTGCGCATGGGATAGATTTGATCAATCCTTTCACCCCGTTTCGGCTTGACGTTGAGTTTTGGGACACCCTGTATAACCTATAACCTTCCTTGATAAATGGGCTATTCACCACAAAAGATTTTTTCAAACCGAATCAGTATTTCCTGAGATTAGCACGTTCAATCAATTAAACTCTTTTGATAAAAGATAATAATTTAACTTACATGAGGTTACAAGAAAAATACTTAGGAAATGAATTCCTGGCATAATATCTAGATTTATGCGAAAAATAAATTATTTCATTTTGTTCTGTGTTTTAGATATGCCTGGAATTTCTTTTGCCAGTCTTAGCTTTTCCACTCTGCTGCATGGTTAATTTAATCCCGAAATTAATTTTGTAAAGTAATCGCTTCTATAAAATGGCAAATAAGTAATTAAAATTGATTGATTTGCAATCTTTCATGTTACTTACTGGAATGGCGAATTTCAAATATTTTGTAAAACGTAGTTTTTTTTTTTGGATTAATAAAAAGGGATACGTAAAAAAAACTTAAAAATACACCGACTTCAAAAACAAACGGTTCCCTTAAAAAACAAATTATATACCTAATATTATTTTTGTGCTTGTAAATTCTGTGAAAATTTCAACTGTCTCATTTAAAATTAGCACATTCTGGTTCCATAGACGGCTGTAGACGAAACAGCTTTTTGACGGTAGAGGAGGCATATACCCAATCCGTTGACTACGGAACCCTAAATCACAATATAGTCCGAGAAAGGCAGGCAGATGTTGTCTCCCCGTGATGGTTTATCTCAAAGAATTCTGAGGGGACGGCGCGTACGCAGTCCCCACTACCAAAAATTACGCATCCGAGTTATCCACATTAGGGATAATCGCAGGGGTCAACCTAACCGCAGTGCAATGGAAAGGCCTCGCCCTGGGGGAACCGCCTTCTTGATCACGGTATCCCCTATGCCAGGTAAGTATGAATTCAAATCAGTACCGCGCGAGGGTCGTTCGGCGGCGGAGAACCTTAACACCGCGATTCAGAATCGTGACGTAAATGTACAACGCCATCTAGTTAGGTTCTCGGAACTAAATTGTGCGACCCCAAAACTGAATTGATGACGAAAACGTGAAAGTTGTTTGGATGGATGGAAGGATGTTTCTCATGTTTGTTACTCTTTCACGCATTTGGTTAAAATTTGGTTCACAGATAGTTCAAGTTGAATCGTTTATTACAGAAACCAAGAAGTCATACTTTTTTTTTTTTAAATTGCGGTTTTTTTTCTTAAAACATAATATTCCACAACTATCACACAACGTGAGATAGATAGCATTTCATGTATTTCAGAAACCCCATTATTTAAATTATGTTTTAGAGATTTTAGACACTTAAAAACATAACTTTTTTTTAATCAAATCATTTCATTATTACTTTTTTTCTAATCAAAATTCAGCTTGTTCAGAAAATAAAATACTTGTACTTATATAATTATCTAAACAGTTTCTTCACTTCTCCTAAAAAATTTGCTTTGCCTTACACAATATGGGGTTTCTGAAATAATCGATTCAGATTTTATCTCCCTGTGGGATCATAATTTCGAGTTGCAGCGGGTGAAACCGCTGGCAACAGCTCATGTCTAATAAACACAATTTTTATTTTATAAATCCGTTGTTCATTATTTGTTTACATTTGAAGCTAACCCTTTTTCTAAAATATTATTTATTTATTTTTTAATTAGTGGGTTGTTGAGAAAAAAACTACATTTAAAACTGTATTTATTTTAAATTAAATAATTTATAAAACAATTAAATTACATTAATATTATTATTAAATTAATTACAATTATTTAGTAACTTTAGATTCATAATTAAAAGTAACCAATAAATTAGATTTGTTATAAAAATATTCAATACGTTTTTATGATATTTTTATACAGGACATTTTTTAAACAACTAGCAGCCCGATACGTGCTTCGCTACTTTGATAGGAAAATCCCTATGTGAGCGAATCTGGCGACCATAGTCATGGATCAGTGCCCTTAGTACGAATTTTCAGTATTTGAGACGTGAAGTAAACTGGAACTTTGACAATTTCAAAATGACAATTTATCAAGGAAAAAATTAGTTCCTGTTTCGCACACCAGAGGCACTGTTCCATTTTTTCATACAACAAACGCTGTAAATACTGTAAAGTAAAATAGTGAAAATTCGTGCTAAGGGTACAGAAAAAGTAGGTATTGCGTCGTCATTTTACGAAGTCTGCGAACGTATTCGAAACTGTGCTAAACACAAAGGACTACGACGAAATCGAGGCGAAGTCATGCTAAAAATGTATAGAAGAATGCCACAAAAAGAGCACGTTAGGGGTTTGACGTATTTGGTTCATTTCTCAATATACGTACACCATGCTCAAATGGTGAACTTAATTGATACTTTAATTATGGTACACTTCGCAACTGGTGCACTTCTCAATTGGTGCACTTCGCAAAAAGAGCACTTTTTTAAGATGAGTGCTGATTTGGAAAAATTGTTTTATAATGAAAGATTCTTTGGCGAAGGTAATTTTGCTGTCAATCTAAATTTTTCTACTGTTATTATTTCCGAGTGACTTATTCTTATAATTGAAAAAATAAAAATGTTATAGGAAGTGATTATGTAGGTATAATAATTTTTTTATTATTTTGTTGTTTGCATTTTTATGAAAATTACCTTCGCAAAAGAATCTTTCCAAATCGCCACTCATCTTAAAAAGTCTTCTTCTTATCGTGTCGATGACAATCTAAATTGACTCGGCCCAGAATTGGGCCACGAGTTTAGCGCTCTCCGAACAATCCATCAGCTCCTGTAACGAACAGTCGGCAGGGCACGCAGGGCACAATCTTAAAAAGTGCTCCTTTTGCTAAGTTCACCATTTGAGCATGGTGTACAAATTGAGAAGTGCACCAAATGCGTCAAACACTTAAAGTGCTCAAATTTTTGTGGCATTCTTCTATAAAATGCGTCAAACCCCACGTTAGATAACGAGATTCAGCAACTCTTAACGAATTCAAGTGATTGGCAAGAAAAAGATCTCGATGATGAATTAAATGACGTCTCAAAATATCAAACAAAGTGGATGCTCTAAAAAACGCGATAGGAATCAATTTCGACAGCGTTGCCGTCTCCAAAATTCACAGACAATCGCGAGGTGAAATAACCGCGTCTACAATTAAAAACATTCAACGGAAACATCAAAAATTGGTTGTCCTTCTGGGGCTCAATTCAAGAAGTTGACAACAACCCCGAAATAGACGAAGTCGACAAAATTCAATATCTATCACAAGCAATGGAAGAAAAAGAACTGAAGAGCTGATGTTAAGTCATTTGTGAAGAGCTCAAAGCACGATATGCTCGAGAAAATTTACAAATTCAAGTATATGTGACAGAGTTATTATCATTAAAATTGGATAAAGAAGCAAATAATGACGTAATCTCACTATATGACAAACTCAATGCTCAACTGAGAGTTTTGCAAAAAATAAGAAGTTTTTTCGAGAGAAAATCAATAACTATAAGTAATTAATTAATTAGGGTAGTTAATAGCAATTAACTACCGTTTTAGGAACTTAGAGCGTCACTTTTTCCAACATTAGTACACCTATGTCTTTTTAAACCACTGCTTTGAGTAAATTGACTATTGCAAACGTCGCACGCAAAAGGTTTCTCTCCAGTATGAATTCTCATATGCAATTTCAAAGTACCATTTATAGAAAACTGTTTATTGCATATTTCACAACTATACGGCCTCTCTTCAGAATGCACACGCATATGCTTTGACAAATTACCTATTTGCTTATTACAAATTTTACAAGTATAAGGTTTTATTCCTGTATGTACTCTCATATGCCTTTTCAATTGCCCAGACTCCCTAAAACATCGCTTACAAATCTCGCAAGAAAACGGTTTCTCGCCAGAATGAACACGCATATGAATTTTCAAATAACCGTTGTCCGAAAACGGCTTTTTGCATATTTTGCAAGAAAACGGTTTCTCGCCTGTGTGTGTGCGTTGATGGAGTTTAAAACTAGCCATTTGAGCGAATTGTCGGTTGCAAAATGAACAAGTGTACGGTTTAAAACCTGTATGAACGCGCATATGGACTTTCAAAGTCGTTATTGCTCTAAAATCTTTCTTGCAAACTTCACATGTGTAAGGTTTTTCACCGGTATGTTGCCTCTCGTGTATTGATAGATAACTTTTGCTTGAAAACTGTTTTTGACATACATTACAAGTGTGTAGTTTAATCCCGGTATGTATGATAAAAATGTGTCTTTTTAAATGAGATCTTTGTAGAAATCTACGACCACACACATCACATACATAAGGTTTTTCACCTGTGTGGATGTACATGTGGGACTTTAATGTTTGATTGTGCCCAAAAGCCTTATTGCAAACCGTGCAACTATATTTCCGTTCGCCAGTGTGGGTTTTCATGTGTTCAGTCAAGCCTTTTTTTCTCTGAAACTCTTTACTACATTCAGGACATTTGAATTTTTCTTCGAAGTGAATTTTTATGTGTTTTTTTAAGAGTCTTGCTTTTTCGAAGTTTTTCTCGCATATTGTGCAAGGATATGTGTTATTTACGATGTGAGCTATGGTTATATGTTCAGTTAATTCCTTGTTATTTGTGTGTGAGGAGCTACATAGGTGACAAGTGAATGATTTCTCCCCGTTATGGGCTTTCATGTGTACTTCTAAAGAACCGTTGTATGAAAATTTCTTTTGACAAATATCACAGGAGTATTTCTGTTGAGATTTCTTCTTTTTCTGTTTTGGTTGGTCATCTGAAATAGAAGAAAAGGTTGTATGTATTTTAGTTTCATGTGTGTGTTTTGTATACAACGTGAATATTTGGCGTGGACGGCTATTATCCGAAACTATGAGGAATATCGAAAAACGTTGAAAGTAGTCTCTAGGTCGATTTTGACGAAAACTAAAACTGCATCATTGGATTTTCGAAAAATCTATAATTCTGGCCAGGAAATGAACACGCTGATTTCGGAAAAAAAATCACATCCTGTATTATTACACCATTTGATAGTGTTGCTAATAAGTATCAAATTCTGGAAAGTAAAGATATATGGCAAACTTCATCATTTATGGATCTATTGGCACTTTATTAGATTTTAAAGTAAAACCACTCACCATCACTAAAATCCTTGGATTCCGCCCACTCAGCGTCGCTCCGGGGCTCCGCCCTGGACCGGGTGCTCCTCAACACAGACAGAGGCTGGTCGTCATCTTCTGCCGGCGAGATGAAGATCTCCATCGATGGAAGACTGTCATCTGAGGATAGTCATAATAGGCTAGTTGCCTAAAAAAATGTAATTAGTCCGTCTTTTAGATTATTCAAAAATAATGGACACGTATTTTTTTATTTGTAAATTAGACCAAAAATGACAAAGATATAGCCTATTAAAGTTACGTGTGACGTCACGATGCGTGGCATTTTTAGCGCAGAGTGACGTTACAGGTAACTTAAATAGGCTATTATCTTTGTTCTTTTTTGTTTAATCGAAAAAGAAAAAATACGTGTCCAATATTTTTTTTATAATCTAAAATACGGACTAAATAGAATGTAATTATTTTGACCCTGGAAACTACCCTATTAAAATATTAGAGGACCATCCACTAACGTTCATTCCTGCCAGGATCTACAATCCTTTTTTTTAGCTTGGCAAAATCAGCAAATCGTCAAAGCGTGTCTGACTCGTACTAACTAAAATCCACGGTGTCCTTCAACAGCCCTTTATGTTCCGGTAAGGAAATAAGTCCCGCGACCCCGGCTGGCTTTGGCCCCCTAGAGGGGAGGCCCCGTCATCTTGCTTACGCACCATGGACCATACCCGGGTAGACGACGCGTTGTGTCCCACGCTCGCCTCAAAGAGCGTCAGCATAATGACGGTGCCTCCCCTCTAGAGGGCCAAGGAATTTATCTCATTACCGTGACCCCGGAACGTAAAGGGCTATTGAAGGACACCGTGGATTTTAGTCAGTTCGAGTCTGAAAGTCCCTGCCCGGGGTGGGAGGACTCACTTGATGATTTAACTATGCTAAAAAAAACAAAAAAAACTGTAATAATCATACCATCATATTTTATATCCTGTTCGTCCGGATTTGACTCTTCTTTCAACCCTGGAAAAAGTACAACATTAGTATTAAAAAAAAACATGGATAATGTTGTAATAGCAAATAGAGACTGTGACCTCTGAGTTTGTTTCAGCTGTTTCTTCTCAGAGTAGTCAGTAACGAATTACTGGCTAATGTATAGTTTAAAAAATTGTGTATTTGATGTGTAGAAGTCTTTACGGGTAAGTAATATATGATATAACTACAAAATCTCTAAAACTTACAAGAGATAACAACTGAACATATAATTTTATTTGATATAACGATCTGTTAATATAATAAACGATAGACATAATTTTATAATGACTAATTTCTATAAGCATAACAATCAATGAATATAAAATCGTTTTGTATACCGCTCAAAAGACATAAAACTTATTTGGTCTAATTTTTTTTTTCTTTCTTGCAAGTAATCTAACACTGATGTACCTAGTAATAGTACCACCTGCCGTGAATCTTCGACGGAGCCCCGCTTCGCGGGGCTCCTATTTCTGCGTACAGGGTTTAAAGTAACCTAACACGAAGGGGATGGCGGGGTCTTTCAGACCCCGCCATCCCCTTCGAACCTAACCAGTCCGTGTCGGGGTGCCCCAAGTCCCGAGCTCGCTTCGCTCGCTCTTGCACCTTAGATCAAATAAGTGAAAAATTATACGTTTCAAACGTTATATGTAATGATTTTCGCTTTATTAAACGTTATATCAAATAAAATTATATGAAATGAGTTTTAGAGTAACACAAACATTATGTGTGGAGAAATTATACAAACCGTTGGTATATCTCACGTTGATTATATCATGTGAACGTTATTGAAATGAAAATATATCAAATAACTTTATATGAAATGAGACGCACCCAGTCTTTACAACCAACTTACACAATTAATATAAGTTGGCAATGGAAAATTAAGACTCAGAACACAAGGAGCTCAACTCGTGGATTATGACTCCCTCTCACAGAGAGGAGGCCTGTTTCCCAGCAGTGGGAACATTATAGGCTGATGATGATGATGAACCAGCAAATTAAATGGGATGAAAATCAATAGTGAGCCTTACCCTCTCCTCCTAATTCACTTTTAACTTGTTTGTCAACAGCCAAAGTATCTGAAAAAGATGAAAAACAGTTATGAATATGATATGAAAATATATATTTTTTTATTAACAAATTCTGGGTCTGGGTGTTTGTGTATGTGAGTTTAACTGCCTCACCACAAAAAAATACACACCCGTTGAACGGGTGCACTTATATCAAGGAGAAATGTCGTTTTCACATTGTCAATTTTTTTAGACAAATGTTCAATGGGTGTTTAATTTTTTTGTGGTAAGACAGTAAATGTTTTAGATCCACCTATAAGACTGGAGAAATTCCTAGAGTGGGACAACATTTTTGTTTCTAAATAAATTGATAGTGGTTCCCAGTCTAGGTGTTTCTGTAGGTGGCTTTCTATGTTTATAAACGTGGGTGCGTTTATAAACATAGAAACGACACAAAAAAACTCCTACTTTTCTAGAGGAGGGAAATGATTAAAAAAAACTTGTTGATCTTCATTCTTGTTCAATCTAGTTTTAATGTTTTATACCCAAACATAGTATTGACACTTAGCATTTTTATCTTTTTGTTGATTTGTTGTCTAATGAAAATTTTGTTGTGTTCTATTCAAATGTTAATTGTGAAGTGATGACCTAAAACACAGGTCAACGACGATATAATACTAGACTCGTAATAACAGGCGACCGATGTCTGCCAACACATTAGGCAAAAAAGTCTTATAACCGTCGTGACTCGCCAAGTTCGTATTAGTTTCGACCACCTCTGTGAGCTGTAAACACGTCCGCGTGCTCTTGTAAAAAACCGAGAAAAATGAAATATCAAGGGCCCCGTGTACAATACGTTTTTGTGATAAAAAAAGCCAGACTTCTAGTTTCCTAAAAGACGGTATCACATTTCATCGGTAAGTTAATAGTTCCATAATCTAAATGAGATTAAATTTCTGACAAAATTTATCGGGGTTCAACTTATACTGGTCGTACTTGTATGCATGGCACATTCGCGGAGCGCGCGTTGATGTCTTTTATGATTGCGTCTCTTTCCTTTGAAAGTGATTTTTTTGCTATCTCTTTTCCTCGATTTTAAGTAAACATACTTAGTGATGTCCCAAAGCGTACAACCACTTCTGTTGTCGATAAAGCAAAAAAAAACCCTATTAATATTATTTATTTATGCAAAAATATTTTTTTAATAATTATGTAATAAGAAATTACAACAGATTCATCTGATAAATTGTGAAACTTTAATTTATTAATTTTAGATACCCACGCGATCTCGATTTAAAAAATAAATGGATAAGTGCAACCAAGCGAGAGAACTGGATCCCATCTACTTATAAAAAAAAGACAACATCTATTTTAAACCGACTTCAAAAAAAGGAGGAGGTTATCAATTCGACTGTTTTTTTATGTTTGTTACCTCATAACTTGCGACTGGGTGAACCGATTTTGATGATTCTTTTTTTATTCGAAAGCTGGTGCTTCCCGTGTGGTCCCATTGTCACCATTTTAGGATCTGATGATTGGATCTTGGAGAAATCGAGGGCAACCCTCAATTTTTATTAGCTGACACATAGTTTTTCGCAAATCTTATGAAGTAATTCAAGTACTTGCGTATGGAAATCATCATCTCATGTAGCTGAGCTGATGATGGAAGGTACAACTCCTCAAGTAAGAAAATTATGTTAGTGTTCGCATATCTCCGGAACTACAACTCCGATTTAAGTAATTCTTTTTTTGTTGTACTTGGTATCGTTCAACTTAGGGAATACTGCAAATTTCATCAAAATCGGTTCAGTAGTTTTTGAGATAGGGAAATTCTAGTGCACATGTAAGAAAATGATGTATTTGTATTTGGCAAGAATTGTGGTTGACTATTTAAACTAAAAAGAGTAAAATAAAAACTTTTTCAAAAAAAAATGTGACCGCCTTCAAAAACAACTATAGATAGATAAATGTAAGAAAAATAAAAAACAATAACCGACCTATCCGTGTCGTGGACACCTATAAAACTTTTAAAATGTGACCGCCTTCAAAAACAACCACAAAAAAGGGTTAAATAACCTACAAAACTTTTCTTTCGGAAGTCGGTGACATTTTATTAATTTTACTCTCTTTTGCCACCGACTTCCGAAAGAAAAGTTTTGTAGGTTATTTAACCCTTTTTTGTGGTTGTTTTTGAAGGCGGTCACATTTTAAAAGTTTATAGTTGTCCACGACACGGATAGGTCGGTTATTGTTTTTTATTTTTCTTTCAAATAATATAAAAATCTTGAGCGGTAACAGAAAAAATTTAGATTAGCGTCACTTGAGATACAGTTTGGCAAATTAGAGTAGAAAACTGGAAGTCGCCACTGTACTCTCGCTACCAGCACTTTGAATGGTTTTTTTTTTCACTTATTCCGTTAGTTTTATGGCACAATAATAAATCTAACAAACCTGCGTTCTTTGTTTACATCAAATATTTTAAAACGTTGTCAGCAAACAAAAAGATTAGTTCCGTTTCAAGACGTTCTGTCCAAGCTGTAGGAAATACTAGACATTTTGTTAAATGTTTTTTTATACGCTTTACCCAAATATGCATAAAAATAAACACAGTCTGTTCAGGGGGGTGATTTTCTACGGATAATACATTTTATTCTTATATTTTATTTCATCTTTTTACTTTCTTCTTACTTCCTTTTTACTTGTAAAAATATTATATTATCTCTCTATATGCTATGCGATGACAGTACCTCCCACACCATCGAAATTTATAAGATCTGTTAATTCATGTCAATACGAAATGTGATAAACATTTCGGCTTCCTTTTCATCAAAAATAAATAAAACTAAAAAATTACGTCACTCCCGAGAGTCCCGAGTTAGCTCACAACTCTAAAATATCGCGCTGCATTCAATTTGATAAGCCTCACCGATACTTACTCTATGGGCCTCACCAAAGACCTCGAACATTTAGCTTATAATAATTACGGGAACAATTTTAAAACATTGTTTTTATTCATTTTTACATTTTACCTACATGATTCAATCTTAATTAGAGTTAAGTATATTAAGACATGTTTTATTAAATACAATTAAAAACTATCGATACTTTCTTGTTTGAATTAACACTGTCCCATCCCTAGTGACATGCACTGACGGCGCATTGACCTTTAGTTAGCCAATCAGAACGCAGTACCCCGTCCCCCTCGCTTACGTAGTACCTCAGCGAGTTGGCAGAATAGTTTTGTTCGTTAGATCGTGCAATGAGTAGTCTAGTATTATATCGTCGTTGACACAGGTTTTAATAAACCTAGATCAGGCAGATCGCTACATTACACATACAATTATTATTTTGCTTGTAATAATTATGTTAACCTTTATTGTGACCAATTTATTGAATAAATTTATTTATTTTATTCTCTGGCCAAACAATCTGGATGTAAAGTATTATTATCATATTCCTGCCCCTTACCCCATTCTCTGCCAGTCTTTCTTTCCTGACAGCTATAAGCTTGGGGTCTTCAAGTCAAGAGTGAATAAGTAACTTCTAGGCAAGCATGCTTCACCATCAACCACATCAATGCTTACCATCAAGTGAGATAGTAAACAAATGCGAGCCTATTTACACTAGTATTATAAAGAAAGAAAGAAAAGAAAGCAAGAAAGAAAAGAAAGAAAAAAAATAAAGAAAAGAAAGAAAAGAAGGAAAGAAAGAAAAGACAGAAAAGAAAGAAAAACATTTAAAGAAGAAAAATTATATATTTTTAAGTGTGTGTATATTTTTGTAATCAATAAACTCAAAAATTATTGCACTAATTTCAAAAAACTTGTCACTATTAGTAAGCTGCATTCACCTTGAGGAACATAGGATATAGCCTATGTTACTGAGGGTGAATGTACATCATGTCCACCCATGAGAAGCCAGGACGGGCCACTAGTCGTAAATAAAAAAACACCTTAACCACCACCATCTTAAAAGAGATGATGATCTCTTAGTTTGTTTTGGATGTCTCTTCTCGGATAGTCAGGTACGAAACACCGGCCTCATCTAGCTTTAAAAACTGTGTTTTGACTTGTAAAAGTGTTTGTGAAAACCTATTTGCAAAATAAATATCATTTATCACCATCTTACCTTTATACCCGCAGCCATAAAGATACTCTTTTAACTTGTCTTCGCACAGAGACACTTGTCTCTTAAACTGAGCTGCATCTCGTAGTCTTGGTTCACAAGTACTGCATATGGAGTAGGACGCTGTGTTGTTTGGTAGCGGATTTAGCTGTAAACAAATGTGATAATGGATCTTAATGGATTTTTTATTTTTTAAGCAGTATGAGGTAAATAAAGCCTGTACCAGCAACATTCATTATTACTTTACAAAAATTGTTTAATTAAAAATACTCACAACAATATCGAAAGTGTCTTTCAACAAATCATAACAATCTTCAACGATGCTTTCGTTCGAGTACACGTTTATACCCTTGAAATTGCATTCAGTATGGCAGCAACGACATAAACCACTTATATTCCACGTCAGAGACATTTTTAAGCCACATTTAATTCATCTTTATTACAATTTGAGAAACAAAACAAGTAAATTTTAGAACCGGAACAGAAAACAATAGATCAGAAAGCACTACTATGGTTTTACGAGTAACACGTAACTCGATTTGAAAATCGCGGCTGTGATAAAGTTTCTATGGTGGAAACATGGACCTAAAAAAAAGCCGGACGGAACTTCACTAAGAAACAAGTGAAGCACCAAAATGGCCGCTGCTTTACTATGTGTGGGTTTCTAAAGGGTTGCCAGATGAAGGAAAAAATTACCCATTTTCAAACAATATTTTAATAAGATCTCCCCTCGAACTTAGTTTTAATCATGGACCTAAAAAAAAAAGGTCCATGGGTTTAATTACAAGTTTTTGTGACGTATACCTATTGTTAAAATAAAGGTAAAATAATTAAAACAAGATTAAAATAATAGTAGATTGTATGACAAAGTAATATTTTTACGGCGAGGGCGCTATTTTGTATCCAGAGCGAAGTGAGGGATTCTACAGTAGAATCCTGAGCGTAGCGCTCTTATAAAGAGGATTAAAAACTCATTAGTGCCCGCTAAAAGCTTCCTATCAAAAGTGCGCGGCAAAGTTATTTGCGGCGCACTTATAAAGAGGATTAAAAACTCATTACTGCCCGCTAAAAGTTCCCTATAGAAAACACCAGTTTTGGGCGCACTTAAAGGCGAACCAAGTCGTCCTTTTCGAATAGGTGGAATGAAATAGTAGATTATTAACCAAGGGGATAAAGCAGTGTCTTCTGTCGCGGGTGACGATTTAAATCGCAAGCATAACGAAGGACTCGAGGCTTACTCCCGAGCGTAGCGAGGGTGTTAGAAACTTAAATCACGAGCGAAGCGAGGGATTTAACACACGTCCTGAGTGTAGCGAGGGATTTAAGTTCACCCAAGACTAAGACAGCTTTATCACTGAGGAAAATACTCTACTTTTCGTACCACTTGCGAAAAAATTAACATAATAATAATATGAGATAAGCTCGTTGTATTGGGATCGACCTATCATCACTGATAGGACTATTGTTGCCAATAAGCCTGACATTGTGGTGATAGATCGATCGGAGCGTCGCGCAATAATTGTTGATATAACGGTCCCGCATGACGAGAACCTCGTGAAGGCAGAAAAGGATAAACAATTCAAGTATCTTGATCTGGCTCGCGAGGTTGTTGACATGTGGGACGTGAATACGGCAGTTATTGTGCCGATAGTCGTATCTGCCAATGGCTTAATTGCCAAGAGCCTCGAACAACACCTGAGGAGGCTCTCGCTGGGTAGCTGGATCAAGCGCTTGATTCAGAAGGCAGTACACTTGGACACGGCGCGTATTGTTAGGAGGTTCCTCTCTCAAGAGCCCTGACCACCGGCAGCCCGGACCCTGTTCCCGACGCTGGTGGACTGCTATTTTTTATATTTTTAAATGTTTTTGGTTTGTTTTTTATAAAAATATTTAAAAATTTAATTAATAAGTGTTAAAATAAATAAAGAGAATATGAGATAAGCATTATTTAACCATTTAAATTTAACAATAATTTATTTAAAAAAAAAAATTAAAATAAACTAAACGTTTATGTATTTGAAGAAAACAAAACGCGGCAAATTCCTAGTCGGAAAAGCAAAGGCATCAAGATCATACGGCCTCTTCGGTTTTAAAGAACAATGACCACGCTCCATACATGCGATGACCTGTCAATCAAATTTTTTATCACATGATGTATAGTGATGTGAATTATATCAAATTATAGATTTAGTCATAACTAAGCCACCGTAAAAACTTGGTTTGATTTGACAATGAGGTAAAAATGTTATAATGAAAACAATGTTTGAGGTTAGGTAGGTACAATACTTAACTGTCAAACGAACATTAGTACCTATTATCAGTATAGAACTATTGCCTATTATCTAATACCCCTTCTACACGGGTAAGTGTGCGAAGTTTCATAGAACTTCATACAAAGAATTCGTAATGCGGGGACTGCGGAGACTGCGGTGCGGCTAGGTGTGCGTTCACCATTATTATTGTTTGGTTGTCACACTGACAGCACGAAAAACGTTTCGTTTCACAGTTATAACTTCACAACCTCTGATTGACATCCTAGAAATACATTTACTACTAAGTAACCTTATAAAGAATTAAATAAAATGAACTATACAAAAAAAAATGAACAAAATACAAAATCAATAAATGATAATAGTGCTACAACTGCGTTCAAATGTCAAAATCAACTTAGAACGGAACGGTACTTCAATGCATTTGAAATGGCTGCGTTCCATATTAAACAAAAACGCTCTATTTGGTGGCTGTTTTAAAATTAACTTTTCTTTTTTTTCACATTATTAATTCTGTTGTAAGTTAGTACTTCGTGCATAGCAAAAAATTACTTAAATAATACGCTAAATAACATCACTATACACGCAATCTTCTGTCAAAATATTTGACAGGTCATTATTGGACATGATTCTTTATAACTAAGAGGTTAGGTTGTAAGAAGAGGACCTTAAATTAATTGAAATTTTAATTACCTTTGTTGGTACGGCGTAAGCAACAACGCGAAGAAGTCCGCCTTTAGTTGAGTACAAACAATGCTTCTCAAAATGTATACTGCAGATTACACTAGATTTTGATGGATTCCAATTATTTTCACGTCTACACTCCCTTATTATTTTAATCCAATCATTTTTCCAATCATCATTTGAGGGAAATCTGTAAAAATATAGAAGAATACAATAGGTAGCGATAAATAGTAACATAAAATATAAATCTCCCCATTTTAAAATAATTTGAACCTTGAAATAGTTGCAACACTGATTGATTTCGAGATGTTTATTAAATTTATTGACGTAAAATCGAGAAATAAGCTTCAAATTGACATGCTTACCTATGAAAAGTGATCCCCTGGCTTTTTTTGATTGAACCACTGTGGTTTCGGCAACTTTTCACAACACATGACGGCATAGCTTGATTTTTATTAGACAAAATACCACCGTATAAAACCGCGAGTGTCGTTCGAAGCGAAATGGCCGACGGCTGACTTACTATGGTATGAATGTGTGTGTTCTGGCGTGTACATAATAAGCGCACTGACTTACTATGGGTGCTTCACTTGTTTCTTCGTGAAGTTCCGTCCGACTTTTTTTTTAGGTCCATGGGTGGAAAAGGGTGGAAACTGGAAACATCAAACAAGAATTTCAATGGGAAATCGAGTTTTCTGTGAGTTTGTTTACCGTGGTAGGTACAACAGTTTGACACTGACAGTAGTGACAGTTTTAGTGATGTTGCCTTAGCAAGTAGCAGTAAGTAGTGCAGTAACGATTGGTTTAAAAAAACAAACAATTAAAAAAAAACTTTCTGGTGTCCTTAGTTTACCTGCTAAACTTAGGATTCCCCCATACCATATAGAAAGAGATATACAGCTTGGACAGAAAGGGTTGAAACGGAACTAAAATTATTTCTGACAGCTTTTTAAAATCTTTGATATTTGATGTAAACAAAGACCGCAGGTTTGTTAGCTATAATATTGTGCCATAAAACTAACGTAATAAGTGAAAATAAATAAAATAAAATCATTCAAAGTGCTGGTAGCGCGAAGACAGTGGCGACTTCCGGTTTTCTACATTTTTATAACAATTTAGAAGACCTTTCTACCACTGGGCTGCGTTTAAATCCTTTATCCAGTTTAAATTTATACTGACTAAATGTCAAACACCCCGTTTATGTACACCGCGAGGTGGAAAATGAAGCTAACTAAAATTTAATCTGCCTCGTTTACGGTCGTCCGCTGGCATAAGTGTTTACTGAAAGGAATAAATATTTGCGACCTTTTTACCACGCAAAATTTTATCCTGCTGTCAGATTGACATTAAGTTTTGTTGTTTTGCTGCATTCGCGCCGTAAAACGAATATTTTTATTTTAGAGAGTGAATATTATTTGTGGATTATGGATTTAATTAATATTACACCGGCAAATTGATTATTTGTTTAAAAAACTGAGCTGTCAATTGAATTTGACAGCTAACATTGACAGAAAGTTATGACTCCGTTCAGCGAACCCTCGCTAGATTATTTTTTTTCCGGCGAAATACCGCAGAAGGATTTAAACGCACCCCTGGGGTGCGTTTAAATCTTCCGGAAAACCAACTTCCAAAAACATAGACCAGCGGACGACCGTAAACGGGGCAGATTAAATTTTAATTGGTATAATTTTTCACCTCGCGGTAAACTTAAACGGGCTGTTTGACATTTAGTCAGTATAAAATTAAACTGGTTAAAGGATTTAAACGCAGCCCTGGGTCGTCGCGTAGTTTTCGGTGGTGCTTTCTTCTGACCCAATAGCTGCCAGTGGCACAAGAAACAAATATGCTCAAAGGCCCAATACCCATGCCAGTAGCATAAAAATCAAAATAATAATGGCACTTGTCGAAGTTTGAGCGCGCAGCTGCCAAAAATCGATATTTGCTTAAAAAATCACCTTAGATTAATGAAAAAACACCAAAATGCCAGAAACAATAATAGAAAGTGTCCTTACAGGAAAATTAGACGCCACATTGCTAATAAAGTGGCTAAACGATGAATCTTTGGAGGTGAAATCCTAACCTAGAACAAAATAAAAAATTTACTTATTTTTGCAGTATTTTCATGTTATTTATATTTTTAGGATGTGCCTGAGGACTGTATACTAAATTGCTGCAACAGGAACGAGTTTGTGACGTGTTTTTTGTCGTATTTAAGGAGCCAAACTGATAGGTAGGTCATCTTAAAAAAATTTTGTAAACAAAGGCTTTTTTTCTAGTTGGATTTTATCAAATGAGTCATCTGTTTTGAGGTAGAATATCATATAATCATATTCTATTACTTATACTAGAAACTATGCTAAAGATTTCTCTTAAATTATGCTGAAATCTTGATAACCCACATATTTTTCTTTCAACAAAATGTCATCATCCACATCAATAATTATTCATAATCCATTTTATTATATATAAATAACAAACTTGTTAAATCAATTAAGTACACCATCTCCACGATTGGCTATGTAAAACATTATAATGCATGATAAAGAAAATTGAAACAATTTTAATAGATGACTATCGGTTTTAGTATGCAACTTTTTATTTAAAAAGAAACAAATATATGTAAGTATCATAAATAGATTACAGAATGGGGGATTATGGTTAAACACTAAAAATAATTAACAACTGTGAACTCGAAAGAGTATAAAAATTACATAAAAAACTGTAATAAAGTAGGAACAGTTTAGTTTTTAATTAGTTTGTAATCCTGTAATGCAAGGGCGTTGCTAACCAACGGGCACAAAACCTTCGCATTCCAAGGTCGCTCCAAGAAACCTGTGAATGTCCCAGTTGACTTCTGAGCTCCGGGAAGGGCTCATATAGCCAACTGTCCCACCTCACGCACAACGGACCACCTACGAGTCCAAATGCGGAAAAGGGAGCCCCTAACAATCAATTTTTATGTGGGTGGGTTGCATAATTAAGAGGTTTAAAACCTTTGGTAAAGGTGTACTGCTCAGACATTGTGCTAAGCTGTTAATTATGTTTCATGAAAATCTTAGGATTTTTCAATGGCACTAGGGGGTGGTAATTCGTAATTGTAAATGAGTTATTTAATTTCTTACATTATAATGCATATAGACTAGTTTCATACAACATGAAGAAAAAAATGGTTAAAGTATTTACTAAAAATAATTAATTCAACATGTGATAAAAATAATTTATTGATTGGCTATGAACTTGAACATTGTCAGAGTTAAGCCTTTAATAAGTTTATTCAAAGGCACTTTGAGAGAAAAAATAGAATTTATTCCAGTTGCCTGAAAATCATAGACAAAAAACTCCATTTTTAGTCACTACATAATTATTAAAAATATAGTTCTTCCATTGCATTAGTTTGTATGAGAGTGAGAAAATCATCAGCCTATTATAATTTTCCCACTGCTGGGACACAGGCCTCCTCTCTGTGAGAGGGACTGGGCCATAATCCACCACGCTGGCCCAGTGCCAATTGGTGGATGTCACATGTCTTCGAATTTTTGGTTCTAGGAAAGTAATGCGCCTGGCAGGGTTCGAACCCACGACGTACAAATCGTAAGTCGGGACCGATACCACTGGGCCACCACTGCTCTCGATACTTTTTTTTTAGCATGGTAAAATCATCAAATGAGTCCTCCCACCCTTGCAGGGCGTGAGACTGTCAGACTTGTACTGACTAAAATCCACAATGCCCTTCAGTAGTCCTTTATGTTCTGGGGTCACGGTGAGGAAATAAATCCCGCGACCCCGGCAGGCTTTGGCCCTCTAGATCGGCCTCAGCATTTTTGCTGACGCTCTTTGAGGCGCTTGGAACACGACGCGCTGTAGAACCGGGCATGGTTCATGGTCGGACAGCCAGTTGCCCTTTACTCACTGTCCGCATGCCCGCGCCTACGGTGGCCGGAGATCGTCTGCCGACGTCCGACGCCGCGGGCGTTTACCACTGCGGTTGTGGCGGAGGGAGGACGCTGTCCTCTCTCTCTCGCGGCCCGCGTCCTCCTTCACGAGCATTACTGCTTCGCAGAAGAAGGCGACCGCTTGCCACTCCAATAACGGGCGCGTGACGTCTCCGCCTATCGCCGTCGTGAGGACACGGCGGTGCTCTGCCCAAGCGGCAGTCCTGCACCGTATGCTCCACCGTGTCCTCCGGGCGATCCTCGCAGTGGTGGCACCCAGACGTTTCCTTCTTCCTTATCAGACACAGGTACCTCCCGAAACGTCCGTGTCTGGTGAGGACCTGCGTCATGCGGAAGGTCAGGACGCCGTGACGCCTATCCAGCCACTCCTCAAAGAGGGGTCTTACCGCCGGCGTGTGGTAAGATTGCGGCGTGCCCGAGCCAAATTGCATATAATAGCAAAATTTTAGAGCTTTGTATGCTCAACATTGGATGTCAAAAGTTAAAAGATGTCAAAAAAAGATCAAACATAACCTAACAACCTATGCTTATCTTCCAGCATACTCCAAACCAACAGCAATGCGGTACAGATACTCCAGCACAGCACTCCTGAGAAGCTGCTCAGCACCAGACGTAAGCACAGACGGTCAGTCAGTGATCCGACCAGCGAGGAACGGACAATGGACAGTCTTAGTGTTAAAGTTGGTGAGTGTCACTCTATCATCATCAGCCTATAATGTTTCCACTGCTGGGACACAGGCCTCCTCACTGTGAGAGGGAGTGGGCCATAATCCACCACACGGGCACAGTAGGAGTTAGAAGATGTCACATGTCTTCGAATTTTTGGTTCTAGGACATGTTGAATGCCTTCATCGTTTTGAGAGCAATGGTGATGCAATAAATTACACAAAGTAATGCGCCTGGCTGGGTTTGAACCCACGGCCAACAACTCTGAAGTCGGGGCCGATACCACTGGGCCACCACTGCTCTAACTGTCTGCTCTGTAACTCTATACTAACATTATAAGGCTGAAGAGTTTGTTTGACTGAATGTGTTAATCTCAGGAATGACTGTTATAAATTAAAAAACTTTTTCTTGTGTTGGGTTTAGATAGTCCATATATCGAGGAAGGGTATATATACGACCAATAGGCGCTGAGTTTGCATCTGTCGTAGTTATGGGACTGTCTTAATAGGGTACCGCGACGCTGAAACGTAAAGGATAACCGATGGTACAGAGTGGACGATAGGACTCATTGATGGCTTTCTACCAAATATTATAATTTATCGTCTCATTATATTCATTAAAATATTCCCTCATTCTTTTTTGGTAGATCGACAACGCAGCCACGAGTCTCCCAGCAAAGACCGTAAAAGAACAGGCCGGAGAGTGAAAACAAAACTATTCACCGAAGAAAAGAGCATCAACCAATCAGCTTCCTCTGATGAATCTAGACTCAGTACCGGAGTAGACCGACTGGTCCTATCAAGTACACCTATGAAAAATGGTATGAAGCCATCTGAATATCCAAATCTACCTCTAAGTAGTCCGGTAACACCAAGGAGTTTTGTCAAAGAGAGCTATGAACGTTGTGACACTCCGAGATTGAGTCATAGACATTCAAAGTCTCAGGAAAAAAATTGTTTAGGAGACTATATGGTCAACGTCCAAAAAAGTAGTAAAAAGAAAAGGGGAAGAATATCTTCGGACAACGATGACAGCAAATTGGAATTGGATTTGACCAGCTCGGAGATGTTTCCGGAGATTGGAGCGAGGAAGTCAAGTTCACTACGTTCAGAAAAAAGAAGAATTAAACCAACAAATATAGATAAATCTCAAAAAAGTGTGTCTTTAAACAGTTTTAATGTGGAAACTATACAAACTTCACCATTGGTTGTCGAAGAAAACTCAGCGTTTAAACAGCAAGGAACACAAGTGAAGGAAACAAACAGTTTTGAAACGGAACGTAATATCCTGAAGCAAGAAAGACATAAATTAATGGAGAAATTTAATATTTTGAACACTTCAATGCCTCAGAAACCGGTTTCAACACCACAGATCAAAATCACTCAAAAGAATTCTATAGAAAAATCTCATAGTTACATCAAAAGCGATGTAAATAAAGTTGTTATGAAAGAAAAATTGGATTTGCTTGTGGAGATATACGAGGTTTTGATCAAAAACAATCTGATTATGAGTTTGAACACGGAGATATATTTTCTGATATCAATTTTAATATCAAAACAGTTTGAAGATGATTATATTTTGGCGGAGAAGAAGTTGAAAGACGGTGATGTGGAGTTTTTGATGAAGACTATTCATAATAGCACTTATTTTGCTGTTAAGTCGTTGTGGCATCAGCGGGTTATACTTGAAGTTATTCTGGATAAGAGTTCCTTGAAAACGTTAGGTAAGTTAAAATACTTAAGAGTATTTGACTGAAAAAATTTAATTGGTTCATCCAATTATATTCTTATATACAGATATGTTATACACTTACAAAACAACAGAAAAAACTGTTCCGCGCCGAGCGGCAGCACACATACACACTTTTTTATTCACACATTACATTTCACTTCAAGTAAAAAGGATAGCTTGATAAAACGCAATAAGAAAAAAAGTGACAGCTAGATAAACAAACAGCGCCACGCGTCATCAATCCCTGCACGTCGGCATCATAGTCTTCGTAGGACATTTTCTGGTCTTCACGTTTTGCGCGCTCTTATCATATCTGTTTACTAAAATATCATTGGGTTCATCAGATTTTCAAAAAATATTTAAGACGTTTTTTTTCTTTTGTTACGTAAACCGAAATTTACAAAGATACAACGTAGTAGACAAGTTTTTACTTGCTTCTAACTAACGGACAACTCACAACGAAAAAAAAAAAACCGAAAAATAATTGTTAACATTAAAAATCTTTTATTAAATCTTAAATCATTTCCGTATCTCTTAGGGACTTTACTCATTTGAACGAATTCCAACTACAAGTGAAAATCAATCTTGCCACTAAGAAATAAAGATGCAATTCGATTGACTTGACGTTGTCATTACCATCGTGTTTTGTTTTTCATCTACCCATAGATAACAACGTGTTTTATGTCTTATGTCATAGTGGTTAGGTTGATTTTCACTTGTAGTTGGAATTCGTTCGGATCGCGCCATGAGTAAAGTCCCTAACTGACAACTCACACTTGACAATAAAAAATACCAAAACGTCTCAAAAACTTAACTTTAAAAAAAAAATCCGTATAGCTCAGAACGTAACAAACTAGTAACCAATGTTATATAAACTATAGATACGTTGTGCGCACTCTAAAATGGCAACAAAAAATTAAGCCAATTGGCTTGCGTTGCGTTGACATTGTTAGTTGCGTCTCCCTCCCGCCGTACGGTGTCATATTTTCTTTCTCTTTCTTCACGCGTATAAGTAGTTCTAGTATAGGCTAGTTGCCTAAAAAATGTAATTAGTCCGTCTTTTAGATTATTCAAAAATAAGGGACACGTATTTTTTTTATTTGTAAATTAGACCAAAAATGACAAAGATATAGCCTATTAAAGTTACGTGTGACGTCACGATGCGTGGCATTTTTCGCGCATATTGACGTCACAGGTAACTTAAATAGGCTATTATCTTTGTTATTTTTTGTTTAATCGAAAAAAGAAAAAATACGTGTCCAATATTTTTTTATAATCTAAAATACGGACTAAATAGAATGTAATTATTTTGACCCTGGAAACGACCCTATTGTCGCCGTTTTTAAGCGCCGCGAAGTTCGTTCATGAAGTGTCTATATAAAATACGTCATTGCTAGTAAGCTTCTTTTTTTGAAAATCAGTTAAACACTACCCCCTTTTTCAGGTGAAAACAAAAAAGTCCGCTCCTTCTACCCCGACCTAGCCAAGTTCCTTCTGAACTGCTACGGACTCCGCTGCGAGGCCGAGTCCACCCAGCCTCGGTCCACACCAACAGCTCGAGTCCACCCGGTGGTCTGTTTCAACGCTGATACGGACAATGTGGACAATTTCCCGAACGCTATGAGCGCGCACAGCTTTAAGAAGCAACGGGACTTGTTTTATGACGTTTGGAGGTGAGTTTTGATAGATAATCTAATTTTACTCTAACAGTTCGGCTAGAGAATTTAATTTGACACTGAAAGTTTCGCTTCATATTTTAATTTGTACCGACAGTTTCGCTAGCTAAAATATCGCCTCTGATTTTAGGGTCGTGTGTCGGCCACTTTATTTAGTTTGTTTCGACAGTTTTGCTAGATAATTTTACAATGAAAATTTCGCTAGATAATTTAATTTGACACTGGCTGTGAAGGGGTGCTTCTTTAACATATGTAATTTCAATGCAAATGTAAATGTCAGATTTAACGTTAAATGCAAAAAATATCGGTGAATGCTCAATGGGATGAATCTAAATGAAAATGCCAGTTCAAACCAGTCAATTACCGCATCAGCTGGCCATGAAATTTGCAACTTATTTGCTGAAAACTTCGCGAAAGTCTACAATACGGCAGTGCCCTCTGTGCCCTTGCAACTGTCAGACGTCAATACTAATAACAACTTGTCTGCACTCTGCAAAATAGAACTAAATGCAGATGAAATATGTCGCACCTTAGCATCCTTAGATGAACAGAAAAGCGTCGGAGACGACGGTATCCCTCCCGTGTTTATAAAGAGATGTGCAAAAGCGCTGGCGTTACCTCTCAGTCTTATTTATAATAAATCCCTTAAAGACGGTATTTTTCCAGAACAATGGAAAAAGGCTCTGGTAGTACCTATCTTCAAAGCGGGAGAGAAGAAATTGGTCTCTAACTATAGACCCATTTCTATTCTAGTCGTCTTTGGCAAAGTATTCGAGAAGCTCATAACTCATCGCCTTTCATCACATGTTAAACACCTTCTCACTAGCTACCAGCACGGTTTTGTTAGGTGCAGATCCACGACCACTAATCTCATGTGTTATGTGTCTTCTATATCGGAATGTTTAGACAAACGTATCCCTGTCGACACCATTTACACGGACTTTAGTAAAGCATTCGATAGGGTGGATCATTCTCTTCTTATAGCCAAACTCCAGCGCTTGGGCATAGGAGGATCGCTGCTGAAGTGGTTGCAATCTTACCTTAGCGACCGATCCTCAAAAGTTGTTTTGAGTGGCTACCATTCGAAGCCCTTTAGAGTCACATCCGGTGTTCCTCAGGGTTCACACTTGGGTCCTATTCTTTTCATTATCTTCATTAATGATATCTCGTACTGCTTTAAGCACGCAAAATTCTATCTATTTGCAGATGATATGAAGATAATGAAACCTGTGGGGACGGATTCTGATTCTAAGTTATTGCAGGAAGATCTAAATAGACTGACGAACTGGTGCAATACTAACAAAATGCCTCTAAACGTTACAAAGTGTTATTACATGCAATTCACCCGAAATAAAATAGCCAAGCCTAGCACATACATATTAGGTCAACAAGTATTGAAAAAAGTGGATGAAATACGAGACTTAGGTGTAATTTTGGATAAAAAATTGAAATTTGACAAGCATATCCTTAGCACATCATCCAAAGGGTTCAAAATTCTTGGATTTATCCTACGTAATAGCAAAGAGTTCAAAAAGGCGTCCACAAAAATAAAACTATTTAACACCCTTGTCCGCCCAATACTTGAATACAGTAGCCCGGTCTGGAATCCTCACTACGACATATACGTAAAACACTTAGAAAGTATCCAAAGGCGATTTCTATACCACATGAGCAACCAAGATCGAGTAGCTAAAAAAGTCACCAGCTATAAAGACAAATTAGGGCATTATAAAATGGTCTCGCTTGCTGACAGACGGAAAACAGCTGACTTGATACTGCTTCACAAAGTTTTCAACGGAGTAATAGACTGCAGCGAAATTCTCCATAAGTTGCAGGTAAACGCGCCATCTCGCCTGCCTCGGAAAAGCAGTTATAACTTCTTTCACGTCTCAGGGTCCAAAACCAATCTAGGACACTTTGCCGCTCTGCCAAGACTCTGTAGGTTGTACAATGACCTATCAAAGCGTTTAGACCTGGACATAACTCTCCCCATCTCAAAATATAAAAAAGATGTCTTAAATGCTATACTTAAATAAATAAATTATCTTTAATAAATTATAAATTAATTAATTAATAAATTATCTTTAATAAATTTAAATAAATTATATTTTAATTTTTATAAGTTTCAAGTTTCCCAAAATGTTTAGATTGTGTTCTTTTTTTTTTTCCTTTCTTCTCTGTTTTAAATTTGTTATCTGTATTTTTTTGTATTTAAACTTTGTTTACACTAAATAATGTGCATGCTGTGGTCTCCTATAAGTGAAGGAGCACACATAAAAGAACCCTCTGTGTCATTGTTGTGTATATTGTCTGTGTATTCTTTGTTGGAGGTCCTAAATAAATAAATAAATAAATAAATTAATCAAAAAGCTAATTGCTGTACAGACTGTTTCGCTAGATAATTTAATTTGACAATGGCAGTTATACTAAATAATTTAAATTTATCGGGACAAAGGCGTCTTTACTTACTGTGAAGCGAATTTCAAATTTTTGAAGAAATTGCACCATTTGCATTCGATTTTTTTTATAATTTTCAAACGAAGAAAATGTAACTGTTATTATTCCATTTTGACCCTTCTGCTAGACTAGAGGGCGCCAGGGTACTGGTTGCACACGGGCGCCACAAGGACTAGAGACGCCTCTGGATCGGGACAGTTGTACTAGACATTTTGACCCCGAAAGTTTAGCTAATTTATTTGGAACCTATTAACAAAGCGCGTGACAAGAACTATACTGGTAGAGAATACCGCGCGCCGCTGTGGCGATTCGTTCAAAGAAAATCGCACCGTATCGCCATTTGCGGCACCTCGTGGCGGGTTTCAAATATTTCTATACATTTGATTTTACCGCTCGACGCCCCTCGCTAAGTCACCGCTCGTAGCGGATGGTGACGAGCCATCACAAGCTAGCCTTACTTAGCATCTTAAATTGCGAAAAGCGAGAGTAATTCCAGTGTGAGATCGAGGTGGTGGTACACGACTTGTATAGCTCTTTCTATTTCCCATATTGGAATGGTGTATTCCCTCCAGATGGTACCAAGAGAGTCAGTCTACGGGCTCGTCCCGGTCCTCCCTCCGCGCGCGCGTGAAGGCGCTGCTGTCGAGCGGCGCGTGTCCCACCAACCACGCGCACCTGGCCGCGCTCTTCACGACCCACATGCAGCAGCACTGTCTGCCTACTACTAAACAGGTAAAAAAAGCCACCGTACAACGACGATATAATACTAGACTCGTAATAACAGGCGACCGATGTCTGTCAACACATTAGGCAAAAAAGTCTTATATTCGTATCATTTCGACCAATCCTGTGCGCCGTAAACATACGTTGAGACAGAACAGACCTTGAGTTAGCCAATCACAACGCAGTACCCCGTCCCCCTCGCTTACGTAGTACCTCAGCGAGTTGACAGAATAGTTTTTGTTCCTTAGATCGTGCATGCGGAGTCTAGTATTATACGTTGTTGCCGCCGTACGTCCAAATGAAAAGCCCCAGTCCCAGAACCCAGTCCTAAATCCAGTCCCAGTGCCATTAAACTTTCTCTTTTTTTTTACCTAGTTAAATGTCTATTATCGCTTAAATCTTTCTTTTTCTCGTGGTCATGGTATAAATGTTGTAGGCAATTTTCGAATAAAATGGATTTATGTCGAGGTCCATGAATCACTCGCGTCGCTTAGGATTCAAATACTTGAATCACTTGCTACGCTAGTGATTAAATGGTCACATTCTACACTCATGATTCAATCGTCACTTCCTACGGTGGTGATTCAATCATCACTTCCTACGGTCGTGATTTAAATATCACTTTCAACGGTCGTGATTCAATCATCTTTAGCTACGATCGTGATTCAATCATCATTTGCTACGCTCATGATTCAATCATCACTTGCTACAGTCGTGATTCAATCATCTTTTGCTACGGTCGTGATTCAATCATCACCTGCTACAGTCGTGATTCAAGCATCACTTGCTACGCTCGTGATTCAGTCATTAAAATCCTTCGCTTGCTCGTGATTCATATCCGTCCATTATTCACTAGTTGCATAATATTCAATTTCAGTTTGTATGTGAAACTATCCTACTACTATTATAAAGGCGAAAGTTTGTAAGTATGGATGTATGGATGTATGGATGTATGGATGTATGGATGTTTGTTACTCTTTCACGCAAAAACCACTGAACGGATTAAGCTAAAATTTGGTACACAGATAGTTTATAACCTGGATTAACACATAGGATAGTTTTTATCCCGATTTTATGTTCCTGTGGGATAATTTTCGAGTTGTAGCGGGTGAAGCCGCGGGCAGCAGCTAGTTACTAAATAAAATCGTCCATTTCTATGATTTTTTCTTAGGAATCCAAGCTAAGTAAGCTACAGCGTCGTCTGACATGCCCCAACGCGCCCGAGTCACATCGACTGCCGCAGTTTACAACCCAGGAGATGTTTACAAGTTAGTACCTACATTACTGAACTTTGATACCACTTTAATAACTGGTCCCAGTTTAATAACTGGACCCATTGCAATAACTAGACCCACGTCAATAAATGGACTCACTTCAATAACTGGACTTACTTTAATCACTGGACCTACTTTAATAACTGGACCCACCTCAATAACTGGACCCACTTCTATAACTGGATCCATTTCAATTAGTGGATCCACTTCAATAACTGGACCCACCTCAATAACAGGGCACCATTCAATAATAATTGGACCCACTTTAATAAATGGACCCCATTCAATAACGGGACTCAATTCAATAACTGGACCCGGTCCAATAACGGGTCCCACTTCAATAGTGGGACCTCATTCAATAACTGGGCCCTCGTTAATAACTGGACACCATTTAATAACTGGACACCATCTAAAACTGGACCCACCAAAATAAATGGACTCACTTCAATAACTGGACCCGCTTTAATAACTGGACTTCATTCAATAACTGGACCCCATCAAAATCTGGACCCACTTCAATAACTTAACCCACTTCTAAAACTGGTCCCAATTCAGTAATTGGTCCCAATTCAATTTCTTCAATAGTCACGTGAACTTTTCAGATTTTTTTTCTGCCTTGTCTATTAACTGCCCTTAAGAACAATAACAACACTTATAGTCTTGGTAATAAGAGCTATTTTCGTACTTTACCTAATAATAATATTTTGTTACAGAGAATTTATAATCAACGCAGAGAATGAATCATTTCGTGTTCATTTGAGAGACGCTATAGCTTCAGAAATTGTCACTTTGGACGCGACGCCGCTAGCGTCCGATGAGAGAGGAACTTGTAAGTTATCTGAATTAACATAATTAGGTGTCAATAATCAGCCTTTTTTGTGTGTTTGTATTTTGTTAAACTATGTTTTTTTTTTGTTTTCTTGCACTTCTTATCCGTAGACGTTAAAAAAAAATACACGATCCAGTTTAGTCTGTGGGAAAGAGACAGAGCTATACTAGTCGTCTAGCGCCATCTCTTTTCCACAGCCTAAACTGGATCGCTTTAAGAGCTCGTGGTAAGTAACGTAAAGAGACGTGATAACGTCTTTTATTTCGATGGCCGGCTGCACGCACGAAAAAAGATGACGTCATGCGGCGTTACCTCGCTCTGTAGCGTTCCATAGCAACGGCGTGTCAATTGTTTGTTTATAAAAACGTAAGTGCAGTATTATCTTATGAAGTTGTCACGTTCAACTATCGTCAGTAAAGCGACTTTACAGACAACCGATTTGTTTTTGTTTGTCAGCTAGTAACCTAAGCTGAATTTTGACATTTTCAAACTGCTAACTTGTGCAAAGTCAGGGCCAAGTGTTAGTTTCAAGTAAATTTAATCACACACATGGATCGTATTCATAATGACATGACTAGCCTGTCTAGTGGTTAGTGACATTGACTGCTATGCCGGAGGTCGTGGGTTCGATTCCCACTCAGGACAAATGTTTGTGTGATGAGCACGATCATTTGTTCTGTGTCTGGGTGTAATTTATCTATATTATGTATGTATTTAGAAATATATAAGTATGTTTATCAGTTGTCTAGTACCCATAACACAAGCTCTGCTTAGCTTGGGACTAGATGGCGTTGTGTGATAGTTGTGGAATATATATTATTATATTATATTATTATAATAATACTTTTTTTGTTTCAGCAAATCCTGAAATTACAAAAGAATACCTAGCTCTTTCTAAAAAGCTGGCCCTACTAGCTAAATTCCTGGGTTTTCTCGCTTCCCTCCCATATACCCAAGTGGCAACAGATAGTAGCAATAAAAATTCTATTACAAAAGTAATACAGAAAGAGGTATCCTATGCCGCGCCGAAGGAGAAAATTCTCGAAAATGATTTGATTTTGAGGAATTATGTAAGTGATTTTATTTTAATTAATAATTAGGCTAGTAATGGGTTGCTTGCCGTCCGATCAAAGAACTGTGTCGACGACGCGTATTCTTTTTTTAAATTTCAATTTATTAGTATTGTTCCAATATAATACACGTACGACAGTGACCAATGGGTATCTTGCCGTCTGATCAAGGATCTCGGTTCGATGGTGCGTTGCAATGATCTGTCAGAATACTAAATGCCTGCCAGAGTCGCGAAATTATTGTCGGAAGAGGTTACCGCGACCCTGGGAAGTAGAGGACAAGTGAAGGAAGACGGTACATTTCAGTCAATAAAGTCTTTTAAGGGTTTTAAAATTATCAAATGATTCCGGGCCCTAAGTGGAGCATAGGGGACTGTCAGACTCTGACTTACTAAAATTCCACTCTATTCCTTCAATAGACCTTTACGTTCCAGGATCACGTTGACCTAGACAGTCCCGCGACCCTTGAATTGTACCATAAAGTATACCTTTTTTTTTCAGAGTCAACCATCAATCGATCTCAAAGGAATTCTAACAACTGCTTTAGAAAATGGTCGCATCTCATTTACAGTACCTTGGATAGTCCATTATTTATCAATGCTAGATTATACCTCCCTTAGAATAACATACTACCAAAACTTACTAAAAATCCTATTCGATATCTACACAAATCGACTAAAAATCGAACAAAACTCGATAAAAAAAACACAGTCATATACCTTAAATCGATACTCGGATGGCTATTCGATTTACCGCACTTCCCTCAAGATTTGTTCTACGAAAATCGATTTCACGTTAGTGTTGGGAGTGATCTGAATATCGATAGTTGTGATTTAGTCGATGAATCGGTGATAATAGAGTTGTGCCCTCATTTGAGGGATTTGAATGTATTGTTGTCGACTTGTCGAGTTTCTCAAGATCAGAAAGATATGGCTAGCTATAGGCATATAACGCCGGTCAGTCTAACTTTGAATCCTGAAGACCGGATTAAGAATAAAGAAAAAGAATTACAGGTGAGTTCAGCTATTTACTAACTTATAACCGCAACTTCCGCGTAGCATCCTATCACCCGCCCGCGATTTTACTTTAACCGATTTCCATGACAAAAAATTTGATAGCTCGGCGAGTATGCATGAAATAAATAATTTTATTTAGTCCGTGTAACTGGGATATTAAGAATCCTATGTCTTAATTCAGTTTATTATAATAATCATACCATGTTTTATTCAATTTGTTGTGTCTCACTTTGCTGACGAGCAACTCAGTTTCTCGCTTCGCTCAGTATTTAACTCAAAGTCTAGACTCGCTTCGCGCAGTATTTAACTCAAAGTCTAGACTCACTTCGCGCAGTATTTAACTCGAGACTCACTCATTTCGCTCAGAAATAAACTCTAAACTCTCAAGAGTCCCTCTTTTTTTAATCGTTTTGGAGTAGAGACTCCAAAACGATTAAAAAAAGAGGGAGTCAAGACTCTCGCTTCACTCAGGACTTTCTACAGAGGTAGAAAGTCCTGAGTGAAGCGAGAGTCTTGACTCTCTGACTCACAATTAAATAAAAATTCTCTCGTCTCATCACTAGCTTCGCTTGGGAGCCCTGTGTCTCCTTCATCGTTCGTGATTAAAAATAACTTTAGTGACATAGGACACTGTTATATCTTTGAACAAAAGAGTACAAAACATATTATGCTATGCCATTTAAAATAGCTATAATTTAAATGCTCACCAAATCTAAAACTCGCTTTAGCAAGATTTCAGGGACACCCCGAAGCTTTGCTTTGCTTAGGTTCCTTCAAATCCTGCAAACAGAAATAGAAGCCCCGCGAAGCAGGGCTTCATCGACCCTGCTTAGATTGATATACAATAACTGCAATATTTTATGACACGCAATTTGGTGCGTATTTATCCAGGCAGCTTTTTCGATATTTCGGTTTTAAAATAGGTACTTTTTTGATAGGCGTTCTAAAACAAGACTATCCGTGCTATCAGGCAATGGTCCGACCAACGGTGAGAGAACGAGTAACTCTCGGCAATTTCCTCTCTCAAGAAACGCAAAATAAACGTACATTCCGTGTAAATGAAAGAGATGCATATATTAATAGTTGCTCTCTGACTGCTCACACTGCCGGCGACGACTCGTTTTACTCGTTCTGTCGCTGAGCGGCGAGCTTTCAAAAATTAACTCGATCAGCGATACTCGCTCACTCTCGTTGCTTGCGTTCGGCACAGTGAATGAAATGTCACATAAAGCGACCGCGGGCGAGTAGCGCGAGTAATCGCTCATCGCACTTGAACACTCGCTGTCGCCCGGTGACAAAACTATTGAAACTACACTCGCTTCCCGCCGGTCGCCAACACTTTTTAGATTGTATAGTTCTACTCGTTACTCGTTCGGACCACTGCCTTAAAATCTTCCACCCACAGGCTCGCCTAGAAGAAGAGCTCTTGAAGAGTCAGCCATCTTCCACCCGCCGAGTGTTAGAGCTGGTGATAGAGCGCGTCACGTCAGCGTGTGTGCGCGAGTTGAGTGGACACATGTTGAGCGCGCAACGACAGAAAGCGCGTGCACACGTCGCCAGGTTGCTCACTACTAGCCAGGGGGATCAGGTAATGTATGGTGTTAATAGGAATAGAATTGTGGTGACTACGGAATAACGACCCAAAATGCTTGGAAATTGACCCAGAATGTTTGGAAAATTGACCCAGATGTGACCACGAATGCTTAGAAAATTGAACTAGATAATTATGACTGAGAATCCCTTGAAAATTGTACCGTAAAAATAAGACTCAGAATGCAATTTACCCACACGTGACCTCGAATGCTTCGAAAATTGATTCAGATGTGATCCAGGATGCTTCGGTAATTGAATCAGACATGGCCCAGAATGTTTGGAGAATTGACCCAGATATGACCCATGGTGCTCGGAAAATTGACCCACATCAGCCCACATGTGACTTCGAATGATTCGGAAATTGACCCAGATATGACTAAAAATGCTTCGGAAGTTGATCCATATTTGACTTAGAATGTTTCTGAAATTGACCCATATTTTACTGAAAATGCTCCAGAAATTGACCCATATTTGACTTAGAATTCTTGGGAAATAGACCCAGATATGCCCTAAAATATTTTCAAAATTGATTTAACTCTAAAATGACCCTAAAATGTAAAAAAAATGACCCCAATATCCCAAATCAACTCCGTATCCGACATAATCTAAGAAATGAACAGAAACCCCGTAACCAGAGACCTGTTTTGTCCAGGCACCTCTCCTCCCAGCAGTGCAGCAGGTGTACGCTGAGCACCTGCAGCAGCTGCGCAGCGCCGCGCTGCAAGCGGGCCGCGCGTGCATACAGTGTCGTGCACAGGCTGCAGTCAGCGCGCTGCTGGCGGCCGCGCCCGCGCCGCTCGTGAGCCTGGTGGTGCGCGCCGCAGTCACCCGCCTCAACAAGTGGCTGCACGATAACTGGACCAGTACTGGTGAGCAACATGTCACTATAGTGCCGCGCGCAGGCCGCCGTCAGCGCGCTGCTGGCGGCCGCGCCCGCGCCGCTCGTGAGCCTGGTGGTGCGCGCCGCAGTCACCCGCCTCAACAAGTGGCTGCACGATAACTGGACCAGTACTGGTGAGCAACATGTCACTATAGTGCCGCGCGCAGGCCGCCGTCAGCGCGCTGCTGGCGGCCGCGCCCGCGCCGCTCGTGAGCCTGGTGGTGCGCGCCGCAGTCACCCGCCTCAACAAGTGGCTGCACGATAACTGGACCAGTACTGGTGAGCAACATGTCACTATAGTGCCGCGCGCAGGCCGCCGTCAGCGCGCTGCTGGCGGCCGCGCCCGCGCCGCTCGTGAGCCTGGTGGTGCGCGCCGCAGTCACCCGCCTCAACAAGTGGCTGCACGATAACTGGACCAGTACTGGTGAGCAACATGTCACTATAGTGCCGCGCGCAGGCCGCCGTCAGCGCGCTGCTGGCGGCCGCGCCCGCGCCGCTCGTGAGCCTGGTGGTGCGCGCCGCAGTCACCCGCCTCAACAAGTGGCTGCACGATAACTGGACCAGTACTGGTGAGCAACATGTCACTATAGTGCCGCGCGCAGGCCGCCGTCAGCGCGCTGCTGGCGGCCGCGCCCGCGCCGCTCGTGAGCCTGGTGGTGCGCGCCGCAGTCACCCGCCTCAACAAGTGGCTGCACGATAACTGGACCAGTACTGGTGAGCAACATGTCACTATAGTGCCGCGCGCAGGCCGCCGTCAGCGCGCTGCTGGCGGCCGCGCCCGCGCCGCTCGTGAGCCTGGTGGTGCGCGCCGCAGTCACCCGCCTCAACAAGTGGCTGCACGATAACTGGACCAGTACTGGTGAGCAACATGTCACTATAGTGCCGCGCGCAGGCCGCCGTCAGCGCGCTGCTGGCGGCCGCGCCCGCGCCGCTCGTGAGCCTGGTGGTGCGCGCCGCAGTCACCCGCCTCAACAAGTGGCTGCACGATAACTGGACCAGTACTGGTGAGCAACATGTCACTATAGTGCCGCGCGCAGGCCGCCGTCAGCGCGCTGCTGGCGGCCGCGCCCGCGCCGCTCGTGAGCCTGGTGGTGCGCGCCGCAGTCACCCGCCTCAACAAGTGGCTGCACGATAACTGGACCAGTACTGGTGAGCAACATGTCACTATAGTGCCGCGCGCAGGCCGCCGTCAGCGCGCTGCTGGCGGCCGCGCCCGCGCCGCTCGTGAGCCTGGTGGTGCGCGCCGCAGTCACCCGCCTCAACAAGTGGCTGCACGATAACTGGACCAGTACTGGTGAGCAACATGTCACTATAGTGCCGCGCGCAGGCCGCCGTCAGCGCGCTGCTGGCGGCCGCGCCCGCGCCGCTCGTGAGCCTGGTGGTGCGCGCCGCAGTCACCCGCCTCAACAAGTGGCTGCACGATAACTGGACCAGTACTGGTGAGCAACATGTCACTAGCATTTTTCAGCTCTCATCATATCAGCCGCACGACATCTGCTGCTGAACACAGGCATCCCCAAAAATCCAGTAGGACCGCTTGGAAGGAACTAGCATCCAGCGTGAGCTTGTGGTCTTCATAACATCGTCTGTCCACTTTGCATTACGTAGATGTCCCACACTCAACGACGATATAATACTAGACTCCTAATAACAGGGGACCGATGTCTGCCAACACATTAGGCAAAAAAGTCTTATATCTGTCTCATTTCGACCACTCCTGGAGCCGTAAACATACGTTGAGACAGGTCAGACCTTGAGTTAGCCAATCACAACGCAGTACCCCGTCCCCCTCGCTTACGTAGTACCTCAGCGAGTTGACAGAATAGTTTTTGTTTCTTAGATCGTGTATGCGAAGTCTAGTATTATATCGTCGTTGCCCACACTGCACTTGCCGGAGCGTGGTCTCCATTCTCCAACCTTACGACCTCATCGGCCATCAGTTCTGCGTGCTATGAAGCCTACCCACTGCCATTTTAACTTGCTAATTCATTGGGCTGTGTCGGCAACTTCTTGCACGTTCTTCTCCATAAAGATCTACTTCTTGGAACGGGCATATACGGTACTTTCATAGTTTTTATGTCTTGTGACTGGGACTGTAGCACCATAACTTTTGTAGTGTTTATTAATATTCCTTTGATTGTCTACGACAATTCAAAAGTGCCTGTAACTGGCCTACTTGTAATAAATGCTTTGATTTTGATTTTGACCACGGACCGGAAGACGCAGCGTAGGCTGGCGAGTTCCTTATATGACGTTTTAGATACCAAATGCGGTACAACCTGGGCGCAATAACTTGACACTTAGCTCCAATCTCGATCCCGCTCCCACTACCCCGAAATGTGTGTCGTGGGAGCGGGATAGCCATTCAAGCCAGGTGTCAAGTTATTGGGGTGCTAACGTGTCGGCCACGGAGACGGACTAGGCGCGGTTGCGGGTGGCGGCGGCGGTTGGCTAATTGAACAAATGTATGAGAACGTATAAACATGCCACGACGCGCGCGCGGCGGGCTAGAGCGGCTGCGGCTGGCGGCGGCGGTCGGCGGCAGCGGTGGCGGGCGAGGCGGGCGGGTGGAAACAATACTATGAGTTTGTTTGAGCCTGGCCACGGTGTACAGCGATTTTTCGAGCGGTTGAAAAGGGCTAGCGCGGGACGGATCGAGTGAAACAATTTTGTTTAGACGAATTGACGAGCGGCGGGATTTTATAATGGACACTGAGGCATTTATTACAGAAATATTAAACCAACCACTTATTTGGATGTCCAAGCATCCACAAAATAAATATGAAAATGTAATAAAAAGACATCAAACAGCTTTTGGAACGAAGTTCCTTATCGCGCGTTGTGAAAGGGGGCTGGACGGAAATTCTTACGAAAAGTTGTCACGACACTTTTGCCCGACTGCGCGACGCAAAGGAGGGTAATGTGTTTATTACCATGAAATGGAATGGACTGGACTGGACTGGACTGGGCCGGACCGGACCGGACCGGACAGGACCGGACCGGACCGGACCGGACCGGACCGGACCGGACCGGACAGGACCGGACCGGACCGGACCGGACCGGACCGAACCGGACCGGACCGGACCGGACCGAACCGGACCGGACCGGACTGGACCGGACCGGGCCGGACTGGACCGGACCGGACCGGACTGGACCGGATCGGACCAGACTGGACCGGACCGGACTGGACTGGACCGGATCGGACCGGATCGGAGCGGACTGCTGTCAAGGCAACTACGCGTCACTTTAGTTATAGGCATCCTCAATACGTCCACTTAGCCAGCCGCTATAGCCGCTACTGAATGTACGTGGCATGCCACCCGCGACCGCTTAAGTCACCCGCGCCCGCGCTTAGCCTAGGCCGTCTACGTGGCCAAGGCGTAAGACAGGAAACCTCCACGTGCGCCCGTGGATTGGAGTTCCCTCTCGGATACGTCCGGGGGGAAGACCAGTGCACCGGGCCGGTGCACCCTGGGATGCGGGCAAAAACTCTTTCTTAAGCACTGTGTGCCTAAGTGGTCTCTTTGCCCGTATGCGACCAAGCCCGGGTCGGTGGCGCGTCGTGTTTCGCTCCAAATGCCTGCGGGTTTTTTCTTAACCCAGGATACCGTGGCCCCAGAACGTAAAGGGCATAGGAAGGAACACGGGTGGATTTTAGACAGTAAGAGTCTGACAGTCCCTTCCGCCCCACCCAGGGCGGGAGGACTCATTTGATGATTTTACCTTAGTTATTGCGCCCGGGTTGTATCTCAGGGACTGGTTAAGTAATACAGGATATATTTCCCAACAGATGTCCTCTGCAAAGATATAGAAGGTGAGATGAAGACACTCCTAGCTCTGGGTGAGCTGGCCACGACAACATGTCAGAGCACGTCCGTCGACGTCACCGCTATGACGTCAGCCGCGCACATGTTCGCGGCACAACACGTCAGTGCGGCCGCTTGTGTTATTAACTTGAAGGTAAGGAATCTTACTATCTTACTTCTTATCTTACTTATCTTACTAATATTATCATCATCATCTGCCTGCCTTTCCCCAACTATATTGTGGTCGGCTTCCAGTCGAACCAGATTCAGCTGGATATCAGTATTTCACATGGAGCGACTGCCTGTCGGACCTCCACAACCCAGGAACTGGGTAATACGATACCCCATGGTAAGACTGGTTGTCAGACTTTAGAGTTTCTGACTAACAGTAACGACTGTCAAAGATCTACAAATGACAACCGGGACCAACGGCTTTACGTGCTTTCCGAGGCACGGAGGAAACTAGCCATGACAGATGTTCATCCATCCACAGACCAACCTCGGCAAGCGCCGCTTAACCCGGAAGATCGGCTTGTTCGGCTGTGATTATTTAGCCACGAGCTACTTTACTCCACGAGATCTTACTGATATTATAAAAGTGAATATTTGTTTGGATGGATGGAAGTTCAGATGATTAGGATGCAATTTAGAAGACAGATAAATTATAACCTGAATTAACGCGTAGGATAGCTTTTATCCCGATTTTGTTTTCCTACGGGATAATTTTCGAGTTATAACGGGTGAAACCGCTGGCTGGCTACTTACTTAGTTATTTTCTCTTTTTATTTTTAATTTTGTTTTATTCTTTTTTTTTTATATTCAAACCAAGTTCTTGTCATATAATATGTTACTGTAAAAACCCGAACTACGGTACATTTTGAGATTTCCCAGTAAATCCTAACATTTACCAAAGACGAACTTAATGATAAATGTCCAAAAAGGTTTGCGTTTCGAACTTTTATCACCATTTACTTGGTTAAAATTAGAGGCACGGTAAAAGTTGAAAAAAAAACATGAAATCGTTCAGATAGACGGAGGCTCGCTGCGCGGGGCTCCTTTTTCCACGTGCAAGGTTTTAATTAACCAAACCGAACCTACGGGTGCCCAAGAGTTGTTGGTGCTTTTGAAAGTAGATATATGACTTCAGGGCTGTCCAAAGTCTTACGGTATCGGATACTTTCGTCGCTTATTGTACGATAGGCGACGGACATACACTAGGCGTACGTTACAACTGGGCTTCTCCCAGTTGTAATATCCCTTTGTGCCTATTGGCCTTGTTTTGTTCTGTCTCCTGCTTGCATGGAGGGAAGTGGAAACATATTTTTCCTACAATTTAGAATGTCACCTCCGGGATATCTTCCGTGATTGTTTATAGTTTTGAGTTCCCGCGATCATGGCGCTTGCAACAGCGTCGAAATATCGGGAACTCAAAATAATAAACAATCACGGAAGATATCCCGTAAGTGACATTATAAATTGTGAAAAATACCGTGATAGCCTAAAACAATATTTTTCCTACTCCTCCACTATTCTTTTCTGATTAATTTCGTTGCAGGATCCAAGACAGGTAAATTCATTCTCCGGGACACGTCGAGCTTCATTGTCTCGGCGCTTTTCTGGTGGTTGCCACTGTTGATTCTGACTTTCAGGTGTTACTGTGGTTTAGGAATAGTGGTGGTGGGTTTGTTCTATAAAAATATAAAACTTGAGAGGTGTCAAGGGACACCCGGATGGAACGAAGTTACTGTATACACTCAACAAAAATAATCGTCGCGACTCTACTCCACTCCCCTCCACTCCACACTTTGAGCTCTACCACCCTTTCGCAACGCGCGATAAGGAACTTCGTTCCAAAAAGTGTCGTGACAACTTTTCGTATGAATTTTTTCCGTCTAGTCCCCTTTCACAACGCGCGCTAAAGGAACTTCGTTCCAAAAAGTGTAGTGTGAACTTTTGAAATACCAAACATAATGTTCTCTTTGTTACAGGAACAAGTATGCCTCCTTTTAGAAGGTGCCGACACTCCCACCCTTACTCGCGTGCTATCAACGTGCGCAGTGGCATGTTCGACACAGAACGTGTTCATCCGTCCGCCCACACAGAGGGCCATACTGCAACTGAGCGTCGACCTATGTGTTGTGTTTGGTACGTATTTAGTTGATGTTATCTGCGAACATAATTTTTTTTTTTAATTATTTTGCCTAGAACGTCCAGTGACTCGACATGACTTGGTCAATAGTCATATTGAGTAGCAGGACGATCTCCGGCCATCAAAGATGCGGGTACGTAACTCGCTGTCCGACCATGGGCCATGCCCGGGTCGCTTTGTGTTCCATGCGCGCCTCAATGAGCTGTCAGCACATTGACGGGCCCCCCTTAAAGGGTCAAAGACTGCCGTGGTCGCGGGGCTAACGAGCTACCGTGATCCTAGAACGTAAAGGGCTATTGAAGGACACCTGGGATTTAAGTCAGTACATGTCTGAAAGTCCTCTGGCCCTGCCCTGAGTAGGAGGACTCATTTGATGATTTTATAAAGCAAAAAAATAGAGTACCTTCGTAAATGCCCCCATCTTGGTTTTTATATGCTAAACTTTAGCTGAATATTGATTTGTGTTCTGAAATATTAAACCTAAAAAATGTGACCATATCCTCAGACGAAAAAAGAACAACTCGGAGTTACCCCACAAACCGTTATCCCTACACAAATTTTTCCCAAAATTCCCAGTTTATCTCAAAATTACCCAAATTAGGTTAGCATTCCTAAATGACACAATGTAACTTAAAGGAGCTCCCTCACCGCGAGCATTCGCCTGTAATGTAACGTTACGGTTACAGATTCGAACATTCGCAGACAATAGAGCATCAAATTGCGCATTTTTATGTTACATTATAGGTGAATGCTCGCGGTGATGGAGTGCCTTAATAATCAAAATTACCCCCTTGCTTCTTAGATCCAATTACCCCAATATCATTAACTAACGAATTATAATTAATATCCAAACTAACTAAAATCTCTTGTCCTCAGTAAGTCGCAGACCAAAAGAAGTCAACGAGTCCTTTCTCTCAAAACTCCACTCAATCTGGAACATATGCTGCCCCGACCGGAAACGGTCACCACCACAAGAAATAACCTTACCGGAGAGACGGGAAGAGTTGTCACCAACGTTCAGAAACTTCGAAGACGACGAGCGCGTCCCTACTCCAATCAGTGACGATGAAATACCAACCAAAATAGTCATTTTAAACCAACCAAGTGACAACACAGAAAAAAGTGCTCAAATGTCAGAAAAAAATGCTCACATGTCAGAAAAAAGTGCTCAAATGTCAGAAAAAAGTGCTCAATCTACAGAAGTGACGGAAAAAAGTGCTGTAGAAACGGAAGATAGTGATGTGAATTTAGAGTTTTTCGATCGTATTCTGTGTCCGCGTAATATAATGTTGTTGAGTGATGGGAAAAGTGTTGATGTTTGGGAGGCGATGGCCACTGTGTTAGTGTTTCTGTTGAAATATGACTATTTGAGTGAGGACTCGCTGACGGAGCAGTGTTTGGCTGTTTATAGACAGGATTGGTCTCAGGTATGTCTAGAATAGCTAAATATAATATACTTTATTGTACACTCTGTCAAGAAAGTACCGGGAAAAGATCAATAATCCACAAAATGTTTGTTATTCATCCAAATTTATTTTATCACCTTCAAAGTATGCTCCTTCAGAAACGATACACTTACGCCAACGAATAATCCGATCATCAAAACATTTTTAAACGCTGTTTCCGGAATTGAATTCAGTTCTCGCCGCGAATTCTCTTTTATATCTTCTATCGATTGAAAACTGACTAGTTTGCATGTCAAACTCGTAAACCCACGTCTCGTCACCAGTAACAATGTGTTTTATGAATGTTGGGTCGGAATTGACTCGTTCTAGCATGTCCTCTGCGACTCTCATGCGATTGAATTTTTGGAGAAACCTCAGGTCTTTTGGGACTAACCAAGCGGTAACATGTTTCATACCCAAATGATTAGTTAAAATGGTACGGATCAACTCGTGAGATACAGAAAGTTCGGCGGCTATCTCTCTCAAAGTTGAATGAGGATTTTCGGTCACTATTTCCTTCACTTTTGCGATGTTAAGGCCAGGTTCCAGTACAGTCCGCAGCTATGAGCGCACTACCTCAGCCCCCGCAAAGGGGCGGGGCAAGTCGACAGCGGTGCGGGCGGGAGGGACCGTGTGTGTATATGCCACAGCGTAGCGTAATGCAGCTTTAGTCAATTACGTTCGAGTGTGTCTGGATTAGATTTTCGTAAAATGATAGTCGAGATAGTTTTGATTTTACAAAGTGCATACAATGGAGTACTTTCTTAGGCAGCAGTATATTTGATATGTGCCGAGTTTGGGCTCGTTTGTTTGTTATGATGACATCTTACCTCCGGACTTGATGGAGTAGAGGTACTGTACCTCAACCATGAGTTTTTTTTTACGTTTACGGTACAGTAAACGTAAAACAATTTGTATGAGAATCTGTACAGCGCCTCTATTGAGTAGTAGCGGAAGTAAAATCTGTACCATGAGTTGAAAACTAAAATTTCTTTACCACATTTGTTTCAGTTTACCGTAGAGAGTTTAGTTTACGTAGCGTTTTGCATACAAATCGGTACCATGAGTCACTGATTTTATAGATGTCACAGTAAATTACTGTACCTACTGTGGTTACTTCTCTCACCGATATTTTTATTGTGAGAAGTATTTTTTTATTGTTTTTCGTTTATTAAAAATGTCTGAGCGACAATATTTCACTTGGAGGATGTTTGCCGAAGGCCAAGCGGCAGATGAAAACAGATTTTATAGAGGACACGATCCGAATATGCAAAAGCAAGTTGTAATGGACGGACCGGGATTCTGACAGCGCGTCCACTACAGGGACGTATTGTTGTGCACACGTGCCTTGCCTTCGCTGGTGACGCATGCATCCACGCACCCCTGAATGCGTACGTTTTTGGAAAATTACGGAAATACAATATACCACGGACAACGGAAATAATAAAAAAACACCAATTTGAAGAGTTCACTTTGAAGGCTTCGGTCTTCTTTTATTGATGTTTCTTCTTCGGTGGCTCGGCTGCGACTGAACGCAGTGCCGGCGGACGTAGTGTCGTACCGCCTTTTATACCGCCCGTCCTTACCTTAAAGAGACACACGTATTTTGAGCCTGTTTTTCCTTGTGATTTTTACTAAGACCGAGGCCTTCGTAGCATTTATTTTCTTATTAATTTAAACCTTAAAACTATGTATTGTACCTTTCTAGATTCCTTATTAAGTCTATTTGTATATAAAACAAACAAAATGTACCTATGTCTAAATACAAAAAATCCTAGAACATAAACTACAAAATTACACAGGAACAAAAGTTTGATTATACAAAAAGTACAATAACTTAAAAACTACTGATCCGATTTACATGTAACAACTTGTGCAATCACTTTTATAATATAACACATCCCTTTTAAATAATTTAATTGAAAAATAACCATAAACAAAAAAGTCACTTTTCAACTTACGTAATTATTGAAGAAATTCTAAATTATTTACAATTTCCCTTTTCAAACAACCGGTGACGTTTGTCCGGCCACAGAATATATAATAGTACCTAAAGGTACAGAAGCATTACTCCCAAAAAGAAAACAGACAAATAATGTAAAATCTATGCACGAGAGAATAGAGTCCATTTTTACTTGCACCCGTATCACCTACCTACTTTTATAATAGCCTAAACTTTATTAACGTAAAGTAAAAAATATCGTGATAGCAGGCCTGGCTCACTCCGCAGAATAGGTATAAAACTGCAAGCATTGGCGGGGACCACTTCGGAGTGGACATTTAGTCGGTTGCCACGCGCCGCCCACTACGCACGCGCTTACTTATATAATATTTAAGTTTGGTGTTTGGTTGAATTTACGCATGAGTTAAAAAAATATATATATGATGAGGAAAAAAAAAATACTGCATAATAACGTTTGGTTGTTTAAATAATGACAGTGATAGGAGCCTCACGTTTCACACACTACCGCGTGATTTCGAAAGGTAAGAAAAAAAGTGAATATTTATCCATGTAGTACATATTTAATAATGATCAAAAAACTATCTACCTGCTTGTGGCGTGCTTATTAATGTCATTCAAGTACCTGCTAGTTATCATGATCAGTTAAGCATGATTAGGTAGGTTACAAATTTGGCCTACAAGACGACCAAGATAAATAAAATAGACGATTATCAAACCCGACATCACTCTCACTCACCTAAGCTAAATACGGGTAGGTCGAATTATGATCGGTAGAAAGTAGGAAGATGTTTACGTTATTGTTTAGACACGTTCAAACTCAGAAAATGGCTACACTACGCATTCAAGGTCAGCGATCGTAATTCTCTTCGCGACTTTTTTACCTACTTACCTACAAAGACACGCAACACGGGGCCTGTGACAATGAAATGAATGAAATGAAAATGATAAGGACTAGTTACCTATTTTGCCGTAAACGATAACAATCGATTTTTAAAGTTATGACTACAGCTTGGCCAGAACGGATTGAAACGGAACTAATCTTTTTGTTTCTGACAACGTTTTAAAATTTTTGATATTTGATGTAAACAAAGACCGCAGGTTTGTTAGATTTATAAGTTAATTTTATAAGGAGGTAATGAGGAGTGATATATATTTATGTTAATTAATAATGTAATTAAACAATGCATAAAATACGTATTCATACCTAACTGTGCCCAAACTCGCGAGTCGCAACCCTATTGAGCTTGACCGACAGTAACCTTTTAATGTCGTTGGCGTCAGATAAACTAAAATGAACTCTCGCGCGTCACTATTCAGTTCATTTTTGCTTGCGCAAAAATGAAGTTTAGGCTATTATAAAAGTAGGTGGGTGATGCGGGTGCAAGTAAAAATGGACTCTATTCTTTCGTGCATAGATTTTACATTTGTTTGTTTTCTTTTTGGGAGTAAGCCTTCTGTGCCTATAGGTACTATTATATATTCTGTGGTGACAGTAAACGTAAAACCAAGTGAAACCCATGGTACGGTCAGCCAAGAAAGTGGTGTACCAGTTTTGATTTAGTTTCCCGGTCATCGAAAATTACAACAAGGTTCGTTATAAAAAGATATTACTGAAAGAGACAACATTATCATGACGTAAACCTATGTATTTAGTATTCATACGTCATATGTCACATATAAGTACATGACATTTTAACCTTTAGTATAAATGAAAAGGACATTAGTTTCTACAAAGCAATTGAAATGTTTCCAAACAAAAGTAATAAAAACTATTTAAATAGACAACCGAATTCCATTTGATAAAGAAAACTGACAATTGACATTTTGTCAAATATATGCAAAAAATCGATATATTTTCCGTGTTATTTTTCAATCAACGGCATATAAAATCATCTCATTGCCTGCCAACTTGACCATTGCCGAAATAATTGCCCAATAATTGCCCAATTTAATGAGGGAAGCAGTATCAGTGCGATATCCCGGAATTTGAATATATCGAGGCGTTCTGTCCGCTTGTGGATTCGTCGTGAAGGAGAGGAGGGAAGTTTGTTGGATCACAGAAGAAGTGGTCGCCGGCCTGCACTCTCCAATAACGATAGAGAATTCATGAGACGGGAATATGAAATCAATGGTTTTAAGCCCACAAAACATTTTGCGGAGATGTTCGATGTGAGTGCCCAAACAATAAGGAATCATCTACATTACATGGGGTTGCACCACAGGCATTACGCCAAGAAAATATATTTGACGGATGCTCACAGACTTGCTCGTCTGAACTTCGCCAGAGAGCACTTAGAGTTTGATTGGTCTAATACAGTGTTTTGTGATGAAAAAACGTTTAAATCCAGTCAGCATGGACGTCTTCACCTTTGGCGATATAATTCAACACGGTATAAAGATGATCATGTAATTCCAAATAGAGAATCAGGTCGAATTTCCGTAAATATTTGGGGCTGGATGAGTGCGGATGGTGTAGGAGAATTGTGTTCTCTACCTCCTCGAGCGACGGCTGTAAATTATATCGACGTGCTTCAGAATGCAATGCTACCGACAGTCCGTAATGTTTACCCGGAGAACGAAGTGCCACAATTTGATTTTGTTCAAGATAATTGTTCAATTCATAATGCGAGGATCGTAAGAGCCTGGTTTCGTTCACACACTGACGTAAGGGTAATTCAGTGGCCCTCAAGATCGCCGGACCTCAACCCGATAGAAAATCTTTGGGGCCTTATGGTCCAACGATGGTCGCATCAAAATGAAAGAACCAAACAAGCTCTTATTAGTCACTGTAATTATATTTGGGCGGAAATGCGGGGAACCGATATTTGCTCACGGCTTGTTGGTTCAATGAGGTCTCGTCTTTTAGAGGTTATTGAGGCCAACGGCGGTTACACCCGTTTCTAATTTTAAAAAATTTTCAATATCTTCTAAATATTACTATATATGCTATGTTTTTGTTTGTTATAAGTATTTTAAAATTGATTGTAGAAATTTAATAAAAGGATAAATCTATTTTTAGCTTGTTTTTTATTGATATTGTAATTACAAGTTTACAGAAATTGTAGGTTTGTGGATTCGCCTTGTGCCTTTACAATTTTATGTAACTTAATCTTACCTCCGGACTTGAAGGAGTGACCTGAAGGTCTACATCTGTGACTGCCACTGGAACTCGGCGACGGATCGAACAAGATCTCATCATTACTAACAAAACAAGCCCAAACTCGGCACATCTATTTCAATCCGTCGCCGAGTTCCAGTGACAGTCACCGATGTAGACCTTCAGGTCACTCCCTCAAGTCCGGAGGTAAGATCTCATCGTAACTAACAAAACGAGCCCAAACTCGGCACATCTATTTCAATCCGTTGCCGAGTTCCAGTTGCAGTCACCGATGTAGACCTTCAGGTCTCTCCATCAAGTCCGGAGGTAAGGTCTCATCATAACTAACAAAGAGAGCCCAAACTCGGCACATCTAGTTCAATCCGTTGCCGAGTTCCAGTTGCAGTCACCGATGTAGACCTTCAGGTCTCTCCATCAAGTCCGGAGGTAAGCTCTCATCATAACTAACAAAGAGAGCTCAAACTCGGCACATCTAGTTCAATCCGTCGCCGAGTTCCAGTGGCAGTGACCGATGTAGACCTTCAGGTCACTCCATCAAGTTCGCATCCTAGCTAAAAAATAAGTGGTCCATAAAAAAAAATTACATCGTTTCAAAATTAGATCACTTGACTATTTTATTCTATTCCCGCAACTAACACGTAATCGCTTGTGTGTGTGACTTTGTTTCCATGTAGTAGTTCAGTTCTATGCCTGCTTACGTAACCGCGCGGGGGGAATTTTTGCGCAGCAACGACGTACGTTCATCCTCTATCACGCCTCGGCGGGTACTGGCGAGCGCCCGGCGAGCGAAATAATGCCAATATTTTGGGTATTTTATTTCTTGGAGAAAAATTATCACGAAATTTTAAAATCTGCTTTTACCATGCACTTCTAAATAATGAGCTGTTTTTATTTATATAAGTTTCATATAAATTCATTGTGAAATCTCTAAGCAGTGGATGTTTGAAAATTGTGATTTAGTGTCATGTTTGAGATTTTTTTCTATCGAGCCAATTATTCCAATTCGTGTTTCTATCTTTACCATTCACTCGAGGATATGTTCAACTTTAATATTATGATTTTTATTTATTAAAAATATCATTGTTAATGAGACTTTCAGACGTTTGAAAATCTTAAAAATTACTGAAAGCCCGCCTTAACTTCAGTTGCAGACGTTGATGGCCTACCAGAGCGAGGCAAATCTTCCATCACATCTCGACCGCTTTTGACCGCTTTTGAACGCTTTGTACCACTCATAAACACGTGTTTTTGATAAAGTCGATTCACCGTAAGTCTTCTGTAACATTTTCAGTGACTCCGAAAACGAAATTCCATTGGCGATGCAAAATTTAAGACAAACTCTTTGTTCAATGTTTTTGTCCATTATGAAATTCGCAATACACACTAGATATGATATAACTAAAAACAGCACTGTATTTAATATAAATAACAGATGCAACTCAAACTCCGCGCCAATATGGAAAACAGTTGTGCCAAACTAACAACAACAAAAAAAAAAACAGAAATTTGAATTTGGAACCATAAACACATCGTCCATTCCCGATACTTTTTTGACTGAATGTATACCAAAAATGTTGAACAACCTTTAAAAGTTTGATGGAACGATTGTCGATTCGATCTCTGCATGGACCAAATAGTTCTATGATCTGCAAGCAGTTGTCCCGTTATTTAAGTTAAATAATTAAGTTATTTGTGTTTGTAAATCATTTCTTTTTGAGAAATTCCTAGTGTGGGGCAAAATTAAAAAAAAAAAAACAGCTGGATGGAAGAAACTGGAAGTCTTTTTGGTTCTAGGATATGCCTTTTTCCTTACGGTCAGTTCACATCGAGACGACGCAACGCGACACGATGCAATGATACTGCAAATGTGTATCTTTTCGTTTAGTAAATAGAGTTAGATTTTGAGTAGCTCGATTGAAATGTGTGTCTCGGTGTGACTTGACCCCTTTTATTTGTAGCGCGACAAAATCTTCAAATGAGTCCTCCGACCCAGGGCAGGGCGGGAGGGACTGTCAGACTCGTACTGACTAAAATCCACAGTATTCTTCACTAGCCCTTTATGTTCTGGGGTCAAGGTAAAGAGATAAGTCCCGCGACCACTTCAGGCTTTGGCCCTCAAGAGGGGGGCCCGTCATTTTGCTGGCGCTCCTTAAGGCACGCGTGGAACACAACGCACCGTCGACCCGGGCATGGTAGGGTGATTGGCGGTGTGCTTTGACCATTACGATGTTTTCTTCACCGTTTTAAGAGCAGTGATGATGAAACTGAAAATGATCGGACAGCAAGTCGCCCATTACTCACCTCCAAAAAAGTTTTTTGGTAAGTTAAATTTGGCAGTGAGAGTGTGCTCTCCAGCGAGAGCAACTACTCATAGGCGTAACATGTATTTATGCTACTCAAGAGGGTAGAGACAAAATGTCTTTTCTTCTGAGACGTTTTTGATACGAGCGTCTTGTCAACCCAGCGGCAAGTTCATTTGGATGCCTCACCAGCCTTTCCATGTACGTTTTGAATATGGTCGAGACTTCGTCTTTCACAGAGTTCAAATTTCACTTACCACTTCTGTTTAAAGTACATAAGACTGATTGCAGATATTCAAGACAAAAGAAAAAAAAACGGATAATAATCGAACCTGCAACCCGTAGCTCACAAGTTCATGCGATCATCGGCTAGATCATGCACTCCTCTTCTTAACGTGATTTTCTTTTCTCTCCACAGAATATTCTAGAAAGTCTATCAACTTGCATGAAGTCAGTCTCCGCTCGTTGGTCCAGATCATCTACAGGGAAGTTTACCTTATTCCTTGACTTCTTAGCTGAGTACTGCGGCGACATGGATTATGAGCCTCTGGAGTAGCAGAGGCTTCTTATGTGTAAGCTTACTCCATCGTAGACTTTGTCTCTGACACCTCTCACATAGACTAGAGCAACGACGATATAATACTAGACTCCGCATGCACGATCTAAAGAACAAAAACTATTCTGTCAACTCGCTGAGGTACTACGTAAGCGAGGGGGACGGGGTACTGCGTTGTGATTGGCTAACTCAAGGTCTGTTCTGTCTCAACATATGTTTACGGCTCACAGGAGTGGTCGAAATGAGACGGATATAAGACTTTTTTGCCTAATGTGTTGACAGACATCGGTCGCCTGTTATTACGAGTCTAGTATTATATCGTCGTTGGTCTAGAGTCATCTCAAAAAAAGAAAGATAAATTGATCACCAGTCTTTTCTCAATTTTTTTGAAGTCCACTCCCAGTTTTATTATTTTACATGGAGCGACTGACTATCTGACCTCCACAACCCAGTAACTGGGTAATACCATAAAACTTAGTAAGACTGGTGGTCAGACTCAGGTGTCTGACCACGTATAAGGACTGTCAGAGATCTAAAAGTGAAAATCACCATAAGGTTTTGGTATTTGAAGTGTAATAACCATATGGTTTAGATCTTTTGAAGTGTAATCACCACATGGTTTTGATATTTGAAGTGTAATCACCACATGGTTTTGATATTTGAAGTGATAATCACCATATGGTTTTGATATTTGAAGTGATAATCACCATATGGTTTTGATATTTGAAGTGATAATCACCATAAGGTTTTGATATTTGAAGTGTAATCACCATATGGTTTAGATCTTTTGAAGTGTAATCGCCACATGGTTTTGGTATTTGAAGTGTAATCACCACATGGTTTTGATATTTGAAGTGATAATCACCATATGGTTTTGATATTTGAAGTGATAATCACCACATGGTTTTGATATTTGAAGTGATAATCACCATATGATTTTGGAACTTATAACTGATTAATACTCGTAACCACGTGATTGTGAATGGTGATTATAATATCGACGGTAAATATTTGAAATGTAGAACAATTAGTGCGCTATTGGATTTTCAACTTTAGGCCCTTAGCCAAACGTTTCCATCTTCATTGTATTGCTAATTGAAAAGACTGTTGGCTGTGATTGCAGTGCAAAAGGACTGATATTGACATCCGAGTTGGTTTAGAATAAACAATCAATTTTATTAACATTATGTAGTGCTTCCATAAGTAGCTAACATTTTTTGAATTTGTCACCATATCCATAGATTATAGAATGTCTGGCTGGTCTGACTTTAATTCTCATTGACCTACTAGAAATGTTCTAGTAGGTCAATGAGAATTAAAGTCAAAAACACGGAAGAAAAATTACCCTTCGTCGTTTGATTCCTACCAACGACGATATAATACTAGACTCCCGCATGCACGATCTAAAGAACAAAATTATTCTGTCAACTCGGTGAGGTACTACGTAAGAGAGGGGGACGGGGTACTGCGTTGTGATTGGCTAACTCAAGGTCTGTTCTTTCTCAACGTATGTTTACGGCTCACAGGAGTGGTCGAAATGAGACGAATGTAAGACTTTTTTGCCTAATGTGTTGACAGACATCGGTCGCCTGTTATTAGGAGTCTAGTATTATATCGTCGTTGATTCCTACGTAAAACAAGTGAACATCTCCAAGGAACACATTTAAATGCGTGCGTGGAGCTCACTCACACATTTATAAAAAAGTGGCTTCACTTAAAACGTTACATTTTGTTTGTACATGAAATCTGGACATTTTATAATCTAAGTTTTCATTATTAATTACAAAGTAGAGTGGTGATTAATGAAAAGCAACTCAATTAATGAATGGACTGTAAAAATATTGAACACCAAAATGTCTATAAATTATAAAACCAGTTGGTCATTGGTGATTACTTGTTTGGCAATCGGAAAAGCACAGTACAGTATGCCGCTGTTCATAAACACAGTAATAATCACCACGATTGACAGACTGGTAATCACCATCACCGAATATAAATTAATTAATGACAAATAAATTGTACAGTTTAGTAGATAAATAAATGTCTATTACTTAGAAAATATTAAGCTACTATTCGTACAGTCAACCAAAATATTAGAGATGGTAAAAATAAAACTTGAGGAACACCCGGATGGAACGAAGTTACTAGTACACACATCACAAACAAAGTCGTTGTGATCAACTGATCACTAGCATAACGCACCTTTAAACGAAAATATCTGGCTTGCTTACTACACGAGAGAGATTTTCTCAAATTGAGAAACATGCGCCCGCCATCTATGCGAAAATATCACGTGGAACTGGGGGAGGGGTACGGGGCGCCGGGTGCAGGCGCGGTGCAGTGTCGTTACAACTTTTCGTCTTAATTTTTTCCGTCTAGCACCCGGTCGCAACACGCTTTAATGAACTTCGTTCCAAAAAAATAAAAAAGTGAATTATACTTATTTTTTTTATTATAGAATCAGTTTTGTAAACCATCGGACTCATTTTCTTAACCAGACTGAAAAATGTCTTATGAAGACCTTTCAAAAACCTCTTCTATACAATTAAAAGAACACCAGTTTTTTAGTAGTCGAATTTACAATGTAAGTAGAAAAAATGTGTAGATGCCTTAAATGTAAGGTTTGTGTTCCTGATGCGGACCGTTCACGATTTTAGTCTAAGCGATGAGCGGTGCGACGGGCGAATAAGATATTATTTTGTGAGTACGCGAATTAACTACTAACGGCGCCTCGCGTGGCGTGTTTCAAACACAGACTACTTAGATATACGTTTCAAACATTATGTGTAGATCTCATCTCTCGTTGCCCCGCACTACATCACCTCTCATAGTAGCAAAATCGAGATCGGGCCGTTACGCTGATGTTAGTCGCATCCATTATTCGGTAGGTATAGTCATAGTCAACTTTTTTTTCATCAAATGAGTCCTCCCACCCAGGGCAGAGCGGGAGGGACTGTCAGACTCGTACTGACTAAAATCTACGGTGTCCTTCAATAGCACTTTACAGTAGTGGTGGGTTTTCTCTGCAAATAGCACCATACTGCAACGCCGACGTAAGCGGCGCGTATCAAATCACTTTTACGCATTAAAATACGCGACAGACATCAGAGTAGCAGGAATTAAACCCTTTAGCCTTTAGTTGGTTTAGGAACAATTGAACAGTTTCATTGTCCATTATAAAATGTCTGTAAACTTATTTACATTGTAAAAAATAGTCTTTTATAAGAAGAAAAAATCTGTATTTAATATCATTACTCGTAAAAATATCTGAGTCATTATCATTTATCTGATGCGTGGAAAAAATCTGGCATATTGTATGGTAGTCAAACCATAAATATCAGCAATGTTACCAGATTTTTCTAATCACAAAACCATAATGTAGTCCCATTGTCCCATTGGCTCATGTCTCTCTTATGCGCCAACGGGAAAATAATATCGACACCCGGAAGTATCAATTAACGTAAGGGACATTTTGGCGAAACCAGTTTATATATCATTGGATTCAGAATTTCGCGCTCTATCGATTGGTATTATTAGAAAAAATTCTATCTTAAAAAAATGTCCCTTACAGTACAAAAATTTTGACCGCGAAACACGATTTCGGGAAAAAAAATTGATTAACAGTCATTAATACTTTTTCTTCTCAAAAAATTGAAGTAGTCACCGTACTAAATAATTTACTCCCTTACCTTAGTCAAAAATAAGTCGATTTAAATGACAATGTCCCTTACTTTAAATAAAATGCCTCTAACTTTAAAAACCATGTCCCTTACCGTAAATAAAATGTCTCTCACTGTAAACAAAATGTCCCTTACTTTAAAAAATTGTTTGACGATATCTGAAGTTTATATAAAATGTTAGGGATCGGTGACACTTACGACATAAAAAAATCTGAAGAATTACCTCGAAACAATTTAAATGCAACAGAAAAGGGTAAAAAAATTTGGAAAATTACGGCCGTTAGACATAAAAAACAAACTATAGCCAACAGAAATCAATCTGCAGGTGAAATTCATCATCATTATAATTTCTAAATACACCTACATAGGCTTCACCCAAGGAACACCACAGTACACGATCTCCATTCTAAGTCGGAATGAGCTGAAATAACTGCAGATGAAATACGTCAAACAGATATTTATTGCTTCATCTTTCACGCAACCCATGCACCTTTTATTCTGTCTTTTCCCCTTTCGTCCGCTCTACTCGTCACTTCTACTTTCATTGCCATCATACTAATATCATGTTTCGCACAATTCCTATGCCTTAATTCATCGACCTTTCGTTTCCATTACATTCATTCTATATCGGCTCTGAAGAAGATAGGTATCCTCTTCAGAGCCGCTACCTACATCATCACTTCTTGCCAGGTGGAGAAAAAGTGGTAGTAAGCAATAAATTCCAAGAAAACTTAAATTAATTAATGTAATAAAATTATAAAGCCGATCAAAGCCGCGTTGACGCGATCAGAGTGTGCTCGGACCAAGTGGGCTCAAACGAGTAAGTTGCATACAAAGTGTACACGGATAGTGGTTAAATATTTTATAGTCAACAAAGAAAAAAAACGAATTTTGTTTTATATAGTATCTGAATTGTCAGAGACATGTTAATCGAAGAGTTAAGACGGGAAAAACATAAGGCTTTTATAGCAAAAGGATAGTAATCTGTGAGAAGGAGAACAATTTGGACTATTCCTTTGATTCAGCGATCACGAAGAACATCGCACATCTAGCAATTTTAACAAGGAACACGTAAATCCTGCTTCATAAACATCTAAAACTATAAAGAACTGCTTTGAGCCTAGTAACCGAGCTAGCTCGGAGCAGTAGAACGAGGTCCGACTCGAATCAGACTTAAATCTGCGATAGCTAGCAGTAAAACCTGAAACTGAACTCATTTACTCTTTAATCTCATTTCCATAGTGCTAAAATAGTATAAATTTTAGTAGATAATCTATTGTTACATTAAATCGCAACACTGACAAAGTCCTTTACAATAAAATTTCGTACAATTTTCTATTTCTCTTGCTGCTTACACTATGTTCGACGGATTATCTCTAAAATTTCAGTAACGTAACGGTCATCTAAACATTTTTTTCTAATGTAAAGGACATGCTATTTTTGAAACTACTGGGTATTCCTCAATCTTTCGTATAAAACAAGAAAGAAGGGGAAATTCTAAGAAACTTTGCTCTGAACACCATAAAAATTGGACCAGACAGTAAAAAGTTATGGACAAAATAAAAAAATAAAAATAGTTTTTTGGCTCTCCTGAAAAGTCGTATTTTGTCCCTTACGTTAATTGATACTTCCGGTATCGATATGGCAATGTTACCAGATTTTTCTAGCCCAAAATATATAGTGTATTCCCATTGTCCCATTGCAAATGTCTCTGTTATGCGCCAACGGGAAATTATTATAAATTAATATTGTCTCAGTTTAATGGGGACAATGAAAATTATTTCCAATGTCCCCATTGATGCGATTAAAATAACGATTTAAAATAATTGAAAACAGATCAACGCGAAAAACATGAACACATTAAGTATAATTTTGTCAAAATCAGAGAATGTCGGAGTAAAATATAGATTGTGTTAAGAAAGTATCTAAGTATCTTTCTTAACACAATCTATCAAGATTATTTAAATTACTGCCATTAGTAACTGTAAATAATGTGTGTATAATGAGAGGTTTTCTTTTTGGAGTTTAAAAAAAAAAGTAGTTTCCAAGGACTCTATAGATGGCGTTGAATTGACGGTGTTACTTTAGGAAAAAGATGTATGCCTTCATTTTTGCACAAATCCACGAGGCACAGACTTCTCTTCTTTTTCTTTTGGGACATTTTCTTTCTGGCGTGGAAAACTCATAAATTAAAAAGACTGGTTAATGATTTTTTTTTTCTTTTTCCTTGTTGTTATTTATTTTCAAAATGCCATTTGTGTGATGTGATGTGACTGACAATGACATGACATGTACTTTTTGTTTTACGATCTCAAAATTACATCCAAGTGAAAAAAATAAAAAAATGACGTGATGTTCTTTCATTGCAGTAACATATCAAGTTCAGCGCCATCTATCCATGGACTAGGGAAATCATAAAAAGAAAATCCCTCATTATGATAAAAAAAATATTTAAAATAATTATATTCTTGAGACTAAGTACAATAAAATATAATAATTTAATGAGTGTGCTGGCAATTCAAGAAACTAAAAAGAACTGTCAATTTATAAAAAAGTCAATGTTGCCAGTTCGAAGTATGTAATAGCTATTGCCTGGGAAATCATATGAAAGACTTTTTTTAATTATATGAGCAGTTTTATGAGATAATATTCTATATTATTATTCAAACGTAACATAAATAAGATGGCAACACAGTCTATGCTAATAATGTCACAAAGGCGAAATCTATGTTAGAAATATAACAAAAATATCTAATCTGCTAAAAACTTGAAATAAATTGCGAGCACACTCAAATATGCCTTTATTTATAAAAAAAAAAATAGGATAAAATATACTCTTAAATATTAAATTTTATTCTTTAGAATGTAAGAAAGCAGCTAGAAATGGTAGAATTATTTTGCATTTACTACTGCATTACAAAGATCTTCAAATTGTTTATGTTTAGTCTTTTTTCTCTATTATTTTTAAATATAACTAGGTAGCTACTTCTTTATCGTTATGATTTCTGGTGGCATAACATGATAGAGATAGAGCTATACAATTCGTCTAGCGTCATCTCGTTCCCACAATGGACTACTCATGCTTTATAACGTCATCGTGGGCCACCTGAAATCATTAAGAAAGTTGTATTATAAATACTTTCTATTTATCGGTTTAAAAAATCGACTAAGCGTTGTTAGTCGATTTTCAATATCGAATTCTTCGAATCGAGTTTTTTTGTAAATAATATTACCTATTAATTTTGTAATGTAAAATATACGTTTTTAGTAAGTTAAGTTTGCCTTTATTATAATGCCACGTAAACGACGTTGTAATACAAAGTCCATAGCAGAATGTACATCGCTTTTGCGAATATTTGAATGTAATAAAATGAGTTTTGAACAAAATGGTGTCTTTTTTTTGCTTGGCTTCACACGGCTCGTAATATTACGAGAGTTACTCCGCGGCCTCTCGCAACACGTGTAAACGCAACGTAACAACTTACGCTGCTTTCACATTTGGGCGACAGACGCTGCTTATGCGCGGCTGTTCATATAAAATGTGAAGAAATGTGCTTCTGCCGCGCTGCTAACCTCCTAATGTGAAAGCGGCCTTCAAGTCGCAGAGCGGCCGCGAATGTGTCACGGTGCCAATCGTAATAATTATCATGCGCCTCTAGAAGTTAGCTTTACCTTTACAACAGGTGGCCTACCATCGCGTCTTACTTAGCAGTGAGCAGTTAGGCTGTGGGAAAGTGATAGAGCTATACAAGTCGTCTAGCGCCGTCTCGTTCCCTGAGCGGAACTACTTACCGTTTAAGACATCATGGTAGGCCACCTGGGTTGTATTACAACGTAATAAAACCAGGCTTGTTCCAGTGAGTGAACGAGATGGCGCTAGACGACTTGTATAGCTCTGTCACTTTCACTCGCCGGAACAAGCCTGGTTTTAAAACGTTGTATTATAACACCTCCCGAACGGAACAAAGGTCCTCTGGTGTCCATTCTACTTTTTGTAAGATGTGACGTGACGCGATCCGAATAGTTCGTGCTCGCAAGTGGGGATGCAGTTAGTATGTTTTTTTTAATCTTTTTAATGAGGGATTTTCTTTTTATGTTTTCCCTAGTCAATGGATAGATGGCGCTGAACTTGATATGTTACTGCAATGAACGTGTGGCGAATAGCCACCTACCCCAATCCGTAAAATTTTATCTGTGAAGATCTGTTTTGTAAGGTTGGCAACACAGATTGCACCGACCGGTAGAGAGACAAGAAATCACAAGAAATGTAAAAACCTCATGTTCCCTCCTGTTCAATGTAATACTGAAACCTGTATCAAAAATACATCTATTGCCCAACTAAGTACACCGGAGTCTTATTGGCGGAGCCCCTGACTTTCCCCAAATTGGTGACCCCGACGTGATTTACGTCGTAGGGCTCCTTGCCGCCAACGGAGCAGATTGGAGGGAAACAGCACTGCGCCCGACGTGATTTACGTCGTAGAGCTTCTTGCAGCCACCGGAACAGATTGGAGGGACACAGCACTGCGCCCGACATCCAACTTTTCTGCGAATAAACAGCCTCTAACTCGCTAGAGTTGAGTAGAATTCCGTTGCTCAACGAAGTCGCAGACCCACGCCCTCAAGGAGCGCCCTCAAGACCCACGCCCTCGCGGGTCCATCGTCCTCAGTGGTATTATAAGATCCTCGCGTCAGTGAAGTTAAGACAGGTTCATGGTTTGTTTACCTCGAGAAATCGTAAGTTTTTGAACATTTATAACTTTAACCCCGGTGTTGGACAATTCGACAACAGTGATAACAAACTAACGTAAATCGGTGCTTAAATTAACCCCCTAGTAACTAATGTTTTATACAACTAGTAACTAATGTTTTATAAGTATAGTAATTTCTTATGTTTTGTTTGCAAAGAATTAACACTATTTTCTTTCTTGTAAAAGTACATAGAATAATATGTATAAGCAGAATAATCCACTGTTTGCTCACATTGACTGATTTATTCTTAAGAGTGTTAAGATTTATATAATATGCTTATTGTTATTGTAATTGATAATTTAAAATTAAGTACATTGATTATTGCAAATTAACACAGTTCATATAGCTTTGGATAAATATTGTTTGCATATTGACATTGTGTGTTCACATTGAATCTGCATCTATTAATTTCATATTTGTCAAACTGTTTTCATTGATTTTTGTATATGGTTATGCGCTTAGCAATGAGGTTGAGTGTTGGCTTTGGACATATTATGCAGTGCCATTGTAATTAAAATAAGTGTTTCTAACCTGGGGAATGGTGCCATAAAATAACACCTAACATTTTTTGTTTACTATTTGTTTTTTATATTTGGGTTTGCCTGCTATTTGTGTTCTGTTTTAATTTTGGTTTTCCATAACCAAGCATGTCTGACGCTGAGCTAATAAAACAGCTGAGGGAACTGCAGGAGCGGGTTGTCTCTTTAACTTCATCAGGCGCTCAAGTGAATGAAGTGAGAGTGAAACTTCCAGTATTTTGGTCTGACAAGCCAGGCTTATGGTTTGCACAAGCGGAGGCACAATTTGATATCCATGGTATTAAAGCTGACTCCACTAAATTTGGGTATGTATTGTCAATGTTGGACACAACCGTAGCGGCAGAGGTTGAAGATGCTATTTCAAACCCTCCGCCTGAGGGGAAGTATGAAAACCTCAAAAAGCAACTCATCAACAAACTGTCCCTTTCCAGAGCTCAACAAATACGGCAACTACTTAGTGATGAAGAACTAGGTGACCGGAAGCCATCGGCCTTCCTTCGCCATCTTCGCTCTCTGGCTGGCACGGAGATGGGTGATGACAGCATACTCCGTGAGTTGTGGATGCGCCGTCTACCACGTGAGGTACAGCGAATTCTTATTGCTCAGAAAGACCTCAAGTTGGATAAGGTGGCCGAGATAGCTGATGCTATTGCTGAGACTTCCTCTGCACCAACAGCAGTCCATGCGGCTAGCTCCTCAACCGTGGATTTGAGCCACATTTTGCAGCGGATTGAGGATCTTACAAAGAAAGTAGAGGCCCTCAGTGTGGACCGTGGACGTTCTCGATCCGCCACTCGCTCTCGACCAACCTCAAGGTCATCATCTAGATCGGGCAGCCGATGGTGTTGGTACCACAAAAGATTTCGCCAGAATGCAACAAAGTGCAACTCCCCTTGCTCCTGGAAGCCCAAGCAAGAGGGAAACCAACCAAGCAATCAGTAGAGGCGGCGTCTGATTGCACCAACTCCGGCCGCCGATTATTCGTGAAGGATTCCAGATCAGGACATCGATTCCTGATTGACACTGGCTCTGACATCAGCTGCTTTCCACGCCACTTGCTTAATGGGCAATACAAACCCACAACATTTGACGTTCGCGCGGCCAACGGAAGCACTATCAAAACCTATGGTCCTATACTTCTGCATTTAAAATTAGGTTTACGCAGAGATTTTAAGTGGCACTTTATTATTGCAGATGTTGGTGCACCCATTATAGGCTCAGACTTTTTAGCAGAATATCATCTCATGCCGGACTGTCGCAACCAGCGACTAATTGATGGCTGCACCAACCTCTCCATCGCTGCTATCATTGCTAAGACAGACCAAGCCAGCGTCAGGACAGTGGTGGCAGAGTCACCTTTCTCCAAGTTGCTATTGGAGTTCCCTGACATCTTGCGGCCTCCTGGGTTACCACGTACCGTGAAACATTCAACTGTACACCACATTATTACTACTGACGGACCACCGGTATCGTGCCGCCCACGAAGACTCGCCCCGCAAAAGCTCCAGGCTGCGAAGAAAGAGTTCGAAGACATGGTCAGCTGTGGAACAGCTCGACCTTCCAGCAGTCCTTGGGCGTCACCACTGCACATGGCACGCAAGGGGGAGAACGGATGGCGTCCTTGCGGGGACTACCGCGCGTTAAACGCCAGGACCATCCCAGATCGCTACCCCGTGCGCCATATTGTTGACTTCTCGCACAACCTCTCTGGTGCTACGATCTTCAGTACCATAGACCTTGTAAAGGCGTACCAACAGATTCCGGTCCATGAAGCCGACATTTGCAAAACTGCAATCACGACACCATTCGGGTTGTTCGAGTTTCCTTTCATGACATTCGGTCTGCGCAATGCTGGCCAGTCGTTCCAGCGGTTTATGGACGAAGTCATAAGGGGACTCGAATTCTGCTACCCATATATTGACGACATCCTCGTCTACTCCCGCACTCCTGAAGAACACGCTGAACACCTGCGTGTCTTATTCCAGAGGTTATCGGAGTATGGTGTCGTTGTTAATCCGTCGAAGTGCGTGCTTGGCGCTGAAGAGGTAACATTCCTCGGCTACCGAATCAGCAAGGATGGTTCCAGCCCACCTCCGGAGAGAATTGAAGCTTTGCGAAAATTTCCTCTGCCTAAAACGGTTGAAGGCCTTCGCAGGTTCCTCGGCATGGTAAATTTTTACCGCCGGTTTCTCCCGAAAGCAGCTGACCTCCAGGCACCGCTGATCGACGCGCTGACCGCGACGAAGCTTAAAGGCCCGAAGCCTATGCCTTGGACACCGGAGTTGGAGCTTGCGTTCAGTAAGTGCAAGGAACACCTCGTCGATGCCACTCTCCTGGCCCATCCCATTGCTGATGCACCTTTAGGACTCTTTACAGACGCTTCGTCAAGCCATATTGGAGCCTGCTTACAGCAGAATGTCAACGGAAATTGGCAACCACTGGCTTTCTATAGCAAGAAATTGTCACCGAAACACTCATCCTGGCCAGCTTATTATCGGGAGTTGCTGGCTATTTATGAGGCAGTGCAGCACTTCCGCCATGTCTTAGAAGCCCAGCATGCAACCATATATACCGACCACAAACCGTTGACTTATGCGTTTGTTCAACGTCGAGAGAAGTTGCCCCCGGTCCAGCTGAACCACCTTTCCTTCGTCTCCCAATTCACAACGGACATAGTCCACGTTAGCGGGAAAGACAATGTGGTTGCAGACACGATGTCACGTGTGGAGGCAGTATGTCTTGAAGACAATTTCGCCGCCCTGGCTGAAGAACAGGCAAACGATGACGAATTGCAGAAAATGAGAACCAGTTCGTCCCTTAAATTGGAAAAGGTAACTATACCTGGGACTGATATTTCGATTTTCTGTGACATGTCGACAGGAAAACCTCGTCCGTACCTGACACCATCATTTCGTCGGCCGTACTTCGACAAATTGCACAAACTCAGCCACCCAGGCGCGCGGGCGTCCGCCAGATTGGTGGCTGACCGATTTGTGTGGCCGGGTATTAACAAGGATTGCCATACCTGGGCGCGATCCTGCATAGCCTGCCAGCGCAGCAAAATCTCCAGACACACGCTGACGCCGCTCGGAAGCTTCCCCACACCAACTAATCGTTTTCGTCATGTCCACGTGGACATCATCGGTCCGCTTCCTTCTAGCAAAGGCTACCAGTATTGTCTGACAGCCGTCGACAGAGTTACCAGATGGCCGGAGGCCTGGCCGATGGTGACCATGACGGCAGAAGAATGCGTGGAAACCTTTTTCCGAGAGTGGATTTCTCGTTTTGGCGTTCCCTCCGTTGTAACCACGGACCAGGGACGTCAATTTGAATCGACCTTATTCCAGCGCCTCATGAACCTTGGTGCTACCAGACGCGCACGAACTACCAGCTACCATCCTCAAGCGAACGGCATGGTAGAGCGTTTCCACCGTCAATTGAAGGCTGCTCTTATGTGTCATAATGACACCTGGCACAGAGCTCTGCCGCTGGTCCTTCTCGGTATTCGCACAGCCTTGAAAGAGCATTTAAAATGTTCTGCAGCGGAACTTTTATATGGAGAACCACTGAGGTTACCAGGAGAACTCCTGGTGCCCAGTGTTCCTCACGCAGATCCCAACGCGTCTGAAGATTTCGTCTCGCTTTTGAAGCGAAAAATGGCGGACATTCGCCCAACACCTGCATCTCGCCACTGCCATCGCTCGTCTTTCGTTTTCAGGGACCTAGTAGACGCTACGCATGTATTTCTGCGAGACGACTCAGTCAGGCGTTCCTTACAACCGCCGTATACTGGTCCATTCAGGATCATCAGCCGCACTCCGAAAACGATCACCATAGATGTTGCAGGGAAACCTAACGAAGTGAGTCTAGATCGTGTGAAACCGGCCTATCTCGCCTCTGACCCTGATGGGGGAGTTAATTCAGCCCCAACTCCTGCAGCAACCGTTGGCCCGACTCCAGTTCTGTCTCAGCCAGCGCCAAACAAGAACACACCTAGCACTACGCGATCAGGTCGTCAGGTCAGATTTAGGGAAATCCTTGATTTGTAAATAGATACGTAAGCAATACTTACTCGTATGTCAATTTAATAAATAGCTGCCTTATTTTCTCCCCGGGGGGGTGGTGTGGCGAATAGCCACCTACCCCAATCCGTAAAATTTTATCTGTGAAGATCTGTTTTGTAAGGTTGGCAACACAGATTGCACCGACCGGTAGAGAGACAAGAAATCACAAGAAATGTAAAAACCTCATGTTCCCTCCTGTTCAATGTAATACTGAAACCTGTATCAAAAATACATCTATTGCCCAACTAAGTACACCGGAGTCTTATTGGCGGAGCCCCTGACTTTCCCCAAAAACGGAAAGTCACGTAATTTTTAGGGTTCCGTAGTCCACAAGGAACCCTTATAGTTTCGCCATGTCCGTCGGTCCGTCCGTCCGTCCGTCCGTCCGTCTGTCCGCAGTTTAGCTCAGAGACGCACAGTACTGGAGAGCTGTAATTTGGTGTGAATATACAGATTTGTTGTGCCGAAAACGTGGTAAAATAAAATCTCGTAAAATATTTTTTTTTAGAGTACCTCCTGTACTTACACGTGAAGTGAGGATTTTTTTTTTCTCGCGTACCCCTTAGTGTGGGGTATCATTAAATAGGCCTTTAAAAATAATGATAGTTTCTATTAACAATTTTTTGATAAAAAAATTCGTTTGTGAAATATTAAGCTTTAAAGTGCTAAATTTTGCTCGATTCGAGTGTCCCCCCCCCTCTACCAGCTAAACGGTTATGTTTGGGGGTGTGAAAAAATTCACAATAGTAGTTTATATAACGAAGTTTAAAAGAAAATTATCATGACTAAGTAGGCTTTACAACTTTACGAGTAATAGTCGACCAACTTATAAAATGTACTTGATTAAATTTTTTCTTAAACAAAATTTATTGGAGAAACAATAAATCAACTGCAAATGTAAGTTTGTCAATTTTATTTTTACAGCTTTAATAGGTATGTTTTTACGGTAGGTATGTTTTTTTGGGGATAGGTAGGTTTTTATCGTCAACTATTTAACTAACTTCAAAAAAAGGAGGAGATTCTAAATTCGTAGTAATCTTTTTTTTTATGTATTTTCCCTGATTTCTCAAAGACGATTTTGAAAATTCTTCTTTTTAAAATTACATTCAGCGAATCAGTTTAGTTAGTACGCATAAGTATTTTGATGGGCAACTACGGAACCCTACACTGTGCGTGGCCCGACACGCACTTGGCCGGTTTTTGTTTTTTTTCACTTGGATGTAATTTTGAGATCGTAAACCAAAAAGTATGTCATTGTCAGTCACATCACATCACACAAATGGCATTTTGAAAATAAATAACAACAAGGAAAAAGAAAAAAATATTCATTTACCAGTCTTTTTAATTTATGAGTTTTCCACGCCATAAAGAAAATGTCCCAAGAGAAATAGAAGAGAAGTCTGTGCCTCGTGGATTTGTGCAAAAATGAAGGCATACATCTTTTTCCTAGAGTAACGCCGTCAGTTCAACGCCATCTATAGAGTTCTTGGAAACTACTTTTTTTTTTAAACTCCAAAAAGAAAACTTCTCATTATGATCTTATTAAGACTGGGCCACTGCCCATCATTTTTAACGCCCAAAAAGAGCGCACGTGTTTTGTGAAACTCATTTCCAAAACTTCTAATGTCAAAAATGGCATAAAGACTTGAAGCCATGCCAGAAATATTAAAAAAAAATGTCAAACACTGCGTCAGTGTCAAAAGCGTCAAAAGTGTCAAATTGTTTACACCGTGTCCGTGAAAGGGGAAAATATGAAAAATCATTGATCGTAAAAGGTATTTTCATAAAACAATGACTGAAATATGGAATTTAAGCACGTTATGTCGTTGCTGCCACGCTGATGGTCACTTCAAGAGTCTCAGTTTACCATATCAAGGTGAAAATGACGTTGAAATATACGAGGAAATGTTACGAGGTACTTTGGGATCATTGTAAGTAATATTTCCTTTTATTTTTGCAATAAATAGATGTTACAAACGTCTACTTAATCAAGAGAGATTCAGCTAGTCCAGCGTTCCCTATTTGCCGGGTCGCGACACGGTACCTACAGGGTCATCAAAGTAAAAAAACTGGGTCAATTTATCAATTATTACGAGTATTTTACCAAATGAGTTAACAGCTTGGGTTTACAAGTTACACTGTAACAATAATTTTATAAAAAAATACTACATTTTAAAAGAGTAACCATGGAGTTTCTTTCCGGTTCTCCATGGAATCGACCAACCCAAACCGAGCACCACCTGTTGTCGACGTTTTTTAAGTGCGTGAAATAAAAATTTGATTTTGATTTGACAAGTACACACATCAAAAGTGTCTAGGGATCAAGCATTTTTATGCGGATTTCTTGAGATTGAGATGTGGCTCTGTAATAAATTTATGATTTTATAAATTTATATGGATCCTTTTTGGTGCATTTCATAATTTGAATCAGGAACTGTAAATCAAATTCGAGTAAAAGATGAAAATCAGCTGTCAATATTTTCCCTATAAAAACATACTACACATTGAAGACATTATTAGTGCTACTGTTTCCCTACTACTGATTAAAACCAACGTTATTATGGAGCGGTGACGTCATTTAAGCAGGGAAGAAATGCTCAGAGCCGTAGGAATGGAAGAAGCTGGTTCCCGGCAACGTACTGTAGCTTTAGCTCTGAATACAAGTCAGAGTGTTATCAGTCGACTTTGGACACGTTACCGAAGCACTGGTACCGTGGCTGAGCGCCATGGAGGACGGTATCGCTGCACCACACGGAGACAAGACCGATACATTCAAATCTTAACTCGAAGAGCTCCAACAATAACCGCCATGATGTTAGCCGTGAGGCTTCATCACTCTTCAGAGAAATTAATTAGCGACCAAACAGTCAGAAACCGCTTGCATGAAGTGAACCTTCATTCCCGAAGACCGCTACGGGTACCACCTATAGCAATGCACAATCGTAGGATTCGATATCAATGGGCGCTTGAACACAGAAATTGGGCAGAAGAACAATGGCGTTTCGTGTGCTTTTCTGATGAGTCTCGTTTTGGTATGAGACCGGATACAAGACGTATACGACACTGGAGAACCCCTGGACGCCAACAGCGATTAAAATCCTGCCAGGAAGTCCATCCTTATAGTGGTGGAACCATCATGGTATGGGCGGGTATTTGGATCGGCGGAAGAACTGAGTTGATTTGGATCAGAGGCAACCTCAACGCTCAAATTTATGCTGAGACGATTGTATCAGACGTCATCGTTCCTCTACAAGTGCAAATCGGTCCCTTATTTCAGTTAATGCATGATAATGCACGACCGCACACCGCAAGAGTTGTAAGACAGACTCTCGCCGCAGCTAACATCAATGTCCTGCCCTGGCCTGCTCAGTCGCCAGACTTGAACCCGATTGAGCATGCATGGGATATGCTACAGAGAAGAGCTCTGCCGAATATGGAGGGTATCCAGTCGCAAGAAGACCTTTTTTTGTTGTTGCAACGAACATGGGCGGCCATTCCACAGCGTGATTTGGATGAACTCATTTTGAGTATGCCAAACCGATGTTCTTGTGTTGTTAGTGTTCGCGGTAGAAACACGGATTATTAATTGTTTAAGTTACCCAATAAAATTTTAAAGAAAACTGTTATTTCAGTCTTTTTTTTCGAACTTTAATGTTAGTGGTTCAAATGTCAAAAATCCCTTTATTAGGAAAATGGCAAATTTCTTTATGAATGCAAAGGTGACTTGGTTTATCGTTACTGTGACAAACGATAACACTTTATTTGATGAATCCTTAAAGAACATTTTAATTAATATCAATCAGGAGAAAAGTTATTGCAAAAATATATGTTGATCCCTAGACACTTTTGATGTGTGTATTATGCTAGCTTATAAGCCCAGCTGGGGCTTCAAAATATTATGTGGGTCACAAAGTGGCAGTGTGAAAATTACCAGGCCATCACAAAACAATGTTTGGGAAACATTGAGCTAGTCTTTTCCTCATATGCTAAGCCTTATCTCTATGTAATTGTGTGTGATCACTATGGATTGGATTAGGTAGAGCTATGTAGGTTCATTGACCGCAAACATTGATGTTAATGTGGATATTCCGCAGGATACTGAATTACTGACTTGAATTTAATTATTTTTGTCTTTGTCTCACTCCAAATCCCCGGACTCGGCGAATATCCATATTATTCTAACGTATGGTATGTATAAAACAGCTCGGTCTATTCTGATAAATGGTGACCACACAAGTTATGGTCTACTATAACTATTTGGCAAACCCCAGTTGTGTTCAAGTTACCTGTAAAGCTGGGTACACACTTAACAGTGTTGCTAACAAAAAATTGTAAATAGTACAGACGCCAGCAGGTCAACGATTCCAAATCTGTCAAATTTTATAACCAATTGAAAATTAACCTTCCACTATTGTTATTAGGTTCAAAATGTATAAAATAACATATTAAGTTGATGTGCTAACATGTACATAATTACATCTTGTGTTGCCAATATTTCAGATCTCAACTCCGCCAGTTGAAGCGAGCTACACAATATGTGATGATTGTATCTTTAAGTTGAGAGATGCTGCAGACTTCAAGAACCAAGTGCTTCAGTCTGAAGAGAAGTTCCAGTTTTATTGTAACAGTAAGTCACATAACCTCACTCATAGATTTTGGGAAACAAACATCCTTGAAATTTCTGAGACCTATACAACATGTAATGTAATTAAGGCACACCCTTAGACACCCCAATTAGATAGAATATTATGTTATTGTTGTAATCATAATACATAATTATATTGATTTTTTAATTTAAAATGTTGCATTGTTATTAACTAAATTAGGTATTTTGCAGTAACATTTATTTTTCTTTATTTTGTATTGAATGACGGAATTTGTATTAAAACAAATAATTGCCTTGATTTACGGTCTATCTTAGTTGGTTTTGACTGTACAGTTGTGATGTGACTATAATTTCCGTAGTTTTAATTAATTTTGATAAAAAAATTACCTATTCGAATAACGATTCTGAACAAACTAATTTCAGGATGTGCGTTAATTATGTTACATGTTGTATAGACCTATAAGAGCAGTGGTGGCCCAGTGGCATCGTCCCCGACTTACGAGTTGTAGGTCGAAAACTCGATTTTTCGGTTTTCGTTAGGCGCTCGTGGAACTCGACGCATCATCGACCATGTTCCATGATCAAACACCGTGTCGCCCATTACTCGCCGTCCGCATGCCCGCGCCTACGGTGGCCGGAAATCGCTCCGCGACGTGGAAAGGGGCAGGGAACCACCCTGTTCCTTGCAATTTAGTCAGTCCCATTCACATCTGCTCCAACAGTACTCCTTAACTTACCTATTTTATGATTTCGTACAGTGGCCATCACGTAAGTTGGCAAGAGTCGTTAGATGCGCAGAAGTCATTTTGTAGATCTCTTTGGTGGTCATGCGGGTCGCGGGGTATGAGGTAGTGCCGATCCGAGCACGTGATTGGTGCGTCACTCGTCCCCTCGCACCCAGTATACGCGCTCTCGCTTACACTTGTGTGCCGCTAAATGCGATGCGAAAACTTACCCCCACTACACCATAATCTTGCCAAGTTAAGATGGGTCCAGACATGTATCATTTGCCCGATCCGATCACCGTATCCGTATCGTCGACGCGTATCACGGTCGCATAATCATGTGGATGGGTAATGATATACTTATCATGATACGGGATTTCGATACGCCGCCATGATACGGCCCGTCCCATGTCGTGTTGGTTTTTGTTCGATCATCAAAAGTGATACAGAATTGTGAAGATACGGATACGGAGCAAATCGGAGGCGTCCACAACTTGATACGGGGCTTGATACAATACGGAGATACGAATACGGTGATAGGATCGGTCAAATGATCATTTATGTCTGGACCCGGCTTAAGATATATTCAAGGCTGGTAGGATAATAAATATGTATAAAGATGTGTCCATTTCTTTGCAGATGAACAATTCTCTATTCCAATTGATATTAAATCAGAAGGAGAAAGTGACTTAGATCATGGTAAGCAATAATAACTGATCAAACTCATTACATTACAATATCCAGTATAAGATGTAAATATCTGGTTGACCGAGCTTCGCTCGGTTTTTAAAATGTCTATATCTTGGGAACCGAGCTTTTCTCGAACCTGGGACCTTGATAAATCGATTCCTTGATCCGAAAAACCCCTAATCTGTAACTTTCATGAAAATCCTTGGAGCCGTTTCCGTGATCCTGATTATATATAAATATACAAGAATTGCTCGTTTAAAGATATTAGATAAATAAGTTTGTGTGTCCACTGAAAAAATCTAAATAGTACAAATGCCAGTCTACTTGAATCTGGAAAATTTTGCCAATCGAACGTGAACCTTCTTGTTTTATGACATAGTTGAAAATCTATTACAGAAAGGGGTATTGACAAGATTCGGCCCGATTCATATTGTGTCAAAAAAATTAAAGATGTGAATTTCATAATAATATTTGATATACTTAATTCATAACATAATGGAGCAGTGGTGGCCCAGTGGTATCGGCCCCGACTTACGAGTTGTAGGTCGTGGGTTCGAATCCCTGCAGGCGCATTACTTTGTGTAATTTATTTCATCACCACTGCTCTCAAAACGGTGAAGGAAAACATCGTGAGGAAACCGGCATGTCCTAGAACCAAAAATTCGAAGACATGTGACATCCACCAATCCGCACTGGGCCCGCGTGGTGGATTATGGGCCACCCCCTCTCACAGAGAGGAGGCCTGAGTCCCAGCAGTGGGAACATTAATAGGCTGATGATGATGATGATGATAACATATTGAGATAATATTAAAAGTGCAAAAAAATCATCAAAAATGTACTTACACCAAAAAAATATGTTAGGATGACCTATCTATTTGTTGACCACTCAATATTTTATATATTTTTTTTTTGCTGTACTTCTTAAGGAAAACTAATTATACCATCAAATTCTATAATTGTTTTCCTATCAAATGATATACAGTTCAATTTTGTTCGGTTATGTTTAATTTTATAATTTGGCAATAACTTTTATTATGGCAATAAAATTTTGTTTTTGAAAATTCGCTTATTGTAGCAGATATCATACTAATATCGATTTTTATTTACTTTGCAGATGACACTGGTGGAATTGTAGACACACATGAATTAAATGAAAATCTTACGCCGGTTGTCAAAAAAGGTAAGCACACTTCAAAATACAGACAGGGCTATAGAAAACTTAATAAGGGCTGATTTGTCAATAGTCAGATAACGTTTTTCTGAGGAATTAAAATAACGGTTAGACATATATTCCATAGATAAGCTGTCAAACCGTCATTTTTATTCCTTAGATAAAAGTCATCTGACTATTGAAAAATCAGCCCTAAATGTAATATTATAATCATTATAATGATTAATATTAGTAGGGATAAATAAATTAAAAAATATTTTGTTATTTTTTTCAGAATATAATATAGAATTCAATACCAACGATCCTGTTCAAGAAGACCAAAAAGGTAAGTTTTTTTTTTAAGTAAAAGTAATATAAATGCTATTTTGTTTTTTTATTTTAATAAATATCTTTAAATTTTTTCAAGAGCAGGGCTGGTCGTGGTATCGGCTCCAACTTACGAGATGTAGGTCGTGGGTTCGAACCCAGCCAGGCGCATAACTTTGTGTAATTTATTTCATCACCACTGCTTTCAAAACGGTGAAGGAAAACATCGTGAGGAAACCGGCAGAACCAAACATTCGAAGACATGTGACATCTACTGATCTACCAACCCGCACTGGGCCCGCGTGGTGGATTGCGGCCCACTCCCTTTCACAGAGAGGAGACCTGTGTCCCAACAGTGGGAACATTATTAGGCTGATGACGATGACGTCGTCGTGGCGATCGTTTTCACGTTTTCTTCTTCCATTCTCCCCTATCAGACGTCACAGTATCATTTACTACTTTTTCTTTCATATCATTCCTTGCACAATCCATCCATCTTTTCTTTGTCCTTCCTCTTCCTCTCCATCCATCAACATTCATACTCATCACTCTCTTAGTCACATGAGTGTCATCCCTCCTCATCACATGTCCATACCAAGACAGACGATTCCCTTTCATTTTAACTATAACAGGCGCCATTATAAAATAAGTAATGATTAAGTTGAATAAATTACTTTCATTTATTCTTTTTTTTTCAGAAACCGAACCAAAAAGTGAGAAAACTGAAGAAGATATAAAAGAAAAAAATTCACCAAAACCAGACGTTTTGAAGAAGTATAATAGTAATACTAGAAAGAGAAAAATAACTAAAAATAAGGAAAAAACGAAAGGAGAAAAACGTAAGTTTTAATATTGTTTCAAAACAGATTTCTGTCAGCATTATAGAAAGAACATGACCATCATATTTTTTACCCAAAACATCATTTTACGCATTTGACTAGAATCCCTTAGTTTGAAATTAGAACTGTTCATCTAATTAAATTTTATGATTAAGGGCTGATTTTTCAATAGCCCGTTAACCTCTAACTGAGGAATCAGAATAACTGTTTGACATATATTTTCTATAGATAAGCTGTCAAACCGCCATTTTTATTCCTCACTTAGAGGTTATCTGGCTATTGAAAAATCAGCCCTAAGTTCAATAAATTACTTTCATTTATTCTTTTTTTTATTTACTTTTCAGAAACAAAAGAAAAATGTTCACAAATACCAAAAGAATTGAAGAAGAATAATAGTAATACCAAAAGAAGAAAAATTACTAAAAGTAAGGAAGAAACTAAAGGAGAAAAACGTAAGCTTTAATGAAGTCGAAGTTGAACATAAAAGAGTCCTCCCACCCCGGGCAAGGCGGGAGAGACTGTCAAACTTGTACTGACTAAAATCCACGGTGTCCTTCAATAGCACTTTACGTTCCGGGGTCACGGTAATTCGTTAATCCCGCGACCCCGGCAGGCTTTGGCCCTCTATAGAAGGACCGTCATAATGCTGACACTGGATGAGGCGCGCGTGGAACACGCATGGTCCATGGTACTCGCTGCCCGCATGCCCGCGCATACAGTGGCTGGAGATCATCTAGCCACGTCCGTCGCTGCGGGCGCCTCCACTGCGGGTGGAGCGGAGGGAGGACGCTGTCCTCTCTCGCTCGCGGCCTGCCTCCTCCTTAACGAGCATTACTGCCTCGCAGAAGGAGCTGACCGCTTCCCACTCCGTCTCGCCCCGCAGCATGGCCACCACCAATGCCGGGCGCGAGAGGTCTCCGCCTATCACCGCCGTGAGGACACGGCGGTGCTCTGGCCTCTGCCCAAGCGGGAAGTCTTGCACCGTAGTCTTACCCCTACTTGTTTTTTAACCGTTTTTGCATAAAATATTGTTTCAAAACAGATTTCTTTCAGCATTATAGAAACAATTTGACCTTAATATTTTACCCAAAACATCATTTTATGCGAACCCGCACTGGGCCCGCGTGGTAGGTTATGGCCCACTCCCTCTTACAGAGAGGAGGCCTGTGTCCCAGCAGTGGGAACATTATAGGCTGATGATGATCATTTTATGCATTTGCCCTGAATCTCTTAGTTTAAAATCAAAACTGTTCATCTAATTACCCCCACTAAGCTTAATGATTATAAGTTTAATAAATTACTTCCATATAATCTTTTTTTATATTTACTTTTCAGAAACAAAAGAAACTATAAAAGAAAAATGTTCACAAATACCAAAAGAATTGAAGAAGAATAATAGTAATACTAAAAGAAGAAAAAGAACTAAAAAAAAGGAAAAAAAAGAAGGAGAAGAATGTAGGTTTCGTATAATTTTTTGAAAATATATCGTCATCAGCGATATCTGTAATCCTATAAGCTATTTTTCAGTATCAATAAATTGTATACAGTTGAATCCGTTTATTATGACATCGAAGGGAAATAATAAACACGTCATACTAAGCGGACGTCATACAAAGCATTATGTACAAAATAAACAACCTCCTGTTTTTGACAGTATTTATTTAAGGGAAATAATAAACCGAGCCACAAAATTACTAACTCAGCCACTTAGCAAGATTTCAGGGACACCCCGAAGTTCGGTTTGGTTAGGTTCCTTTAAACCTTGTACACAGAAATAGAAGCCCTGCGAAGCAGGGCTTCGTCGACCCTGCTTAGGTAGATTTTTTTACACATAATAGGGAAACTTTATTTGGTTTGTGGCTGACTAAGTAATTTTGTGGCCAGTGTAGGATTAAATAGAAGCCGGTTTAAATAGCACCCTTTATTTAATAGAGAGAAACGAAATAGAACTAAGTCAATATTATCTTAATTCAACGATCTATCTATTACCCACTGAGAATAAAAAACCATGCATGCACCGAACATCGTCGGGTATCACGTGATGCTCCCGAAAACTTTTTCGAAGGTGTTATAAATCACGTCGGTAACTGCATCAACTGAACAAAATTTATTAATAAAAACCGGCCAAGTGCGTGTCGGGCCACGCACAGTGTAGGATTCCGTAGTTGCCCATCAAAATACTTATGCGAACTAACTAAACTGATTCGCTGAATTTTATTTTAAAAAGAAGAATTTTCAAAATCGGTCCAGAAGTCTTTGAGAAATCAAGGAAAATACATAAGAAAAAAGATTACGACGTATTTAGAACCTCCTCCTTTTTTTGAAGTTAGTTAAAAATAGTTGACGATAAAAACCTACCTATCCCCAAAAAACATACCTATAAAAGCTGTAAAAATAAAGTTGACAAACTTACATTTGCAGTTGTCTCCGATACATTTTGTTACCTTCATACGGTCTTCGGGTCAATTTTGACCCATTTATGGAATGAAACTAAGTTTTCTCTATAGCTAATTTCCTTTGAGATTTGATATTTCATGACTTTTTCCAAAGTTTTGAACTGAATACAATAAGTTTATTATTTTTTCAAAATATCTCTTATATTTCGACCTACAACTTTTTTTACGTTCACGGTCTACGGGTCTAAATAAACGTCATTAAGATATTTTATGTGATACCAAGTATCCAATTTGTTTTGTATGGTTGCATTGTTCTTCTCAAAGTCTTACAATAAATGTTGAGGTGAGATAAATGACGGGAACATCAGATTACACTTGGATCATTCGTGATCATTCGAGCTTTTTTTTGAGTACTGTCCGTACTCAAAAAAAAGCTCGAATGATCACCAGAAATATTGAATATGAAAGGAACCACTCCTTTTTATCATAATATTCTACCTTTACCTAGGTCTTCAGACTTGTGTCCAATATCATCATCATCATGTACCCACCGCTGGGACACAGTCCTTCTTTCTTCTTCAGTGCGTGTTGGTGGATGTCACATTTCTTCGAATTTTTAGTTCTGTGACATGCAGGTTTCCTCACGATGTTTTACTTCACCGTTTTGAGAGTAGTGGTGATGTAATAAATTACAACAAGTAATGCGATTGACCAACCCGCAATGAGCCCTCGTGGTGAATTATGGCCCACTCCCTCTCTCCGAGAGGAGACCTGTGTCCCAGCAGTTGGAACATTTATAGGCTGATAACGATGATGTACCTGACTAGGTTCGAACCCACGACTTACAAACGATTAAAAAAATCATTTCACTAAAAATTGCCAAAAGGTATGAGGTACATCTGAAAATAATTCACTCACACACGATACAGGATGAAAAACAACCAAGACAATTCTATCAATTATGCCAAATAACACAGACAAGAAACAGCTTTCTAATACGATTACTTTAGTGTGCAAACTGTAAAAAACCTGTCACATTTTGAAATGACATTATTTTTGCAAAGTTTTGTAGACTAAGTATAAAAAATAAGAATTATAATAAATTCCGATAAATATACATTCCGGTAGCTTTCCTAATTATATAATTTATAAAAATGTAAGACCTAATAACGGTTATTTCATGAAATATTACTAATATCTTCCTGAAATGTAATACTGGGTCAAATCAGACCCGAAGACTGTCTACGTCAGTAACTTTGAAGTCCGTATGAAGGGAAAAAAAATGTAACCGCCTTCAAAAACAACCACAAAAAAGTGTAAAATAATCTACAAAATAACTTTTTTTTCGGAAGTCGGTGCCTTTGTTTTTTTTCTTTTCATTGTCTTTTTAGCCACCGACTTCCGAAAAAAAAGTTATTTTGTAGATTATTTTACACTTTTTTGTGGTTGTTTTTGAAGGCGGTTACATTTTTTTTGAAAAAGTTTTTATTTTACTCTTTTTAGTTTAAATATTCAACCCGAATTCTTGTCAAGAACATTATTCTCTTACATGTGCACTATAATTTTGTAATCCTTCGCACCAGTACTTACATCACTCATGTACACATTAAGCTAATAAAATTCCATATCTCAAAAATTACTAAACCGATTTTGATGAAACTTGCAGTATTCTCTAAGTTAAATGATACCTAGTACAACAAAAAAAGAATTACTTAAATCGGACTTGTAGTTCCGGAGATATGCGAACACAAAGTAAATCAATCGATGCCTACTCCTTACTGTTAAGGAGTTGTACCTTCCATCATCAGGTCATCCACCTGAGATGATGATTATCAGATGCAAATACTTGAACAGCTTTAGAAAATATATGAAAATGGTACTATGTGCCTATAAAATTTGAAGGTTGCCCTCGATTTCCCTAGGATCCCATCATCAGATCCTGACCTGGTGATCATGGGACCAATTGGAAAGTATACCCTTTCAAACAAAAGAAAAAAATTCCAAATCGGTCCAGGCGTCTTCGAGAAATCGGGGAACATACATAAAAAAAAAAAAAAGATTCCGACGAATTGAGAACCTCCTCCTTTTTTTGAAGTCGGTTAAAAATATGATATCCAAGTACATTTTATAAGTTGGTCGACTATTACTCGTAATGTTGCAAAGCCTACTTAGTCATGATAATTTTCTTTTAAACTTCGTTATATATACTACTATTGTGAATTTTTTCACACCCCCAAACATAACCCTTTAGCTGGTAGAGGGGGGGGACACTCGAATCGAGCAAAATTTAGCACTTTAAAGCTTAAAATTTCACAAACGAATTTTTTTATCAAAAAATTGTCAATGGAAATTATCATTATTTTTTAAAGGCCTATTTAATGATACCCCACACTAAGGGGCACGCGAGAAAAAACAAATCCGTATATTTACACCAAATTACAGCTCTCTAGTACTGTGCGTCTCTGAGCTAAACTGCGGACAGACGGACGGACGGACGGACGGACGGACATAGCGAAACTATAAGGGTTCCTTGTTGACTACGGAACCCTAAAAATGGATCATAATAAGCGGTATGTCTCTAAATGCTAAGTCATTATATCCGACTTTTCTTAAAGAATTTTGTATGAAAACCAAACTTCTCTGTGTAATATGTCAAAATAAGCCGTTGGTCATTATAAGCGGAGTCATAATAAACGGATTTCTATGTGTATCTAAAGGCGCTCCCTCAACGCGAGCATTCACCTGTAATGAAACTACAGTACCTACCGTTAAGGTGCTCCCACACAGCAGTTATATAACATTAAAAACTGTGAAAGTACCGTAGATGCCCAGAATACCCAGAAATATAGTAGTTTGATAAAAACTGCAAACTGAACTTTAAGCGTCCAAAATAAAATATATTTTTCAGTAAAAACTATTTTTTTTTTGCTTTTCAGGTAAAAACACGGTAAATCTCGATGAGTCTTTGATAATCAAAGTTGAAACTGACACTGGTACAAAATACTCTTGCAAGACCTGTAGCGGAATCTACGAAACGAAAAAAGAAACCGACCAACATATTTTTGAAGCTCACCCTTCACTATACAAATGTGAAAACTGCGAAAAACAACTTGAAAACTCACAGACTTATATAGAACATGTAATACAACATAAAACAAATCAATGTAAGTTTTGTCCTAGAACTTTTGCCTTCAAAACAAGTTTGGATAATCATTTGCTAGTTCATACGCAGGAAAAACGTTACGAATGTGATATCTGCCAGAAAACACTTAGAGCTAAAATAAATTTAATTAAACATTTAAGAATTCACGCAGGTACTAATAAAAGGGTATTATGCCATATCTGTGGTTGGACATTTACCGACGAAGCAAATCTTAGAGCTCACACACAAACCGTCCACGAAAAACTTCGCCCCTTCCAATGTGAAATTTGCAAAAAAACTTTCAGTAACAAAAGACATCACAAAGACCATTTAAAACTCCACAGTGGCGACGCACACGAAAAAGTTTATAAATGCGACATTTGTGACTATAAATTATTCTACGAAAAATCGATGAGGATACATAGGTTACGACATGATGGGAAATACATGTGTAATTATTGTCCGCAAATTTTTGAAAGTACAGCTTTGAAACTTAACCACATAAAAACAGTTCACAAAAAAGGCGTGATCTGTACTATTTGTGGTAAGGGATTAGCAGACCAGCATTCTTTAAACCGTCACATGGATGTTCACAATGGCGTAAAATACCCTTGTAAAATATGTGGCTCAAAATTTGGCCAGATATCGGTCTTAAAACGCCACGTTAAACGCGCACATGAAACGAAAACGGATGCCAATGTAGTAAAGACGAAATGCCAAATATGCAAGCGTAGTTTCATCAATATTACCGTACATATGGATAGACATTTTAATAAACCATGTGCCTGTGAAATTTGTGGTAAAACTTATCCTACTAATGGATCTCTAAATAGGCATAAGGGTTGGAAACATTTTGGTAAGACAGTCGATTGCGATATTTGTGGGAAGAAATATTACCAGACTGCTAAACTGAATACGCATAAATTGAAAGTTCATAAGATTAAAATTGAAAAAGTTAGTCAAAAAGATAGTTAGAAAAAAATGTGATTATCTCGACGGTCCCTACGTACAAACGGACATGTCGAAAATGTCATTTTTTTTTTATTGCACAGTTCGCTTTAGAATTTTAAGATGCACATATCTGTATATTTATTTTTTTCTTATATTACGTATTTAACGAGATTTACCAATCGTATATGAGGACAAGTATTATATTTACAACGAATAAGTAACGTAGATGCGGACATCTACACATAACGCTTTGTACGGTGTTTTAAATTGCGCGCAAACGCGGTCATGTCTGACATAACGTCATTTACGGCGGGAGTTCTCAATAGGGCGTGTACATGTCCTTATTGTATGTTTAGATGCTTTGAAGATTGTTAATTAACAATAAAGAATTTCGCTTCGGTGACCTATTTGGGAATTTGTATTTGCAATTGTACGATGTTATGATGCCGAATAACTACCGAAAATAATGGTTTGACATAAATGTCATGTATGCCAGCGTCCGAGAAAATCGATCCTACACATTATCTCTAGGTGTTCTTATTAGGCTAATTCAAATTCAATTTCATATAATTCAATCAATTTCAGATCATACACCAATATCAAAATTCAATTAATGGCGAATATTTGCATAGGCGCAACCTCGTTGTCAGGATTATCCACCAGCAACTTGCTTTGAAGTACAACCTTGAGATATCAGAAGTACCGTAATATAAGTATGCGCCTGACACTGCCGGTCGCGGCACTAACGAGCTATCGTGACCCCGGAACGCAAAAGGATTTTAGTCAGTACAAATCTGACAGTTCCTCCTGCCCTGCCCTGGGTGGGAGGACTCGTTTGATGATTCTACTATGTTAAAAAAAATGTATACACCCGACTCAGTTCGCGAAGATGGCAATTTCATTGTATTGGGATCGACCTATCATCACTGACAGAACTATTGTTGCCAAAAAGCATGACATTGTGGTGATAGATCGATCGGAACGTCCGTCAAGCAATGTTTTGTTGTTTATATAACGTATCCGTATGACTAGAACCACGTGAAGGCAGAAAGAGATAAAATATTCAAGTATCTTGATCTGGCTCGCGAGGTTGTTGGCATATGGTAAGTAAACAGCAGTCATTGTGCCGATAGTCGTGTCGGCTAATGGCTTAATTGCCTAGAGCCTTGACTAACATCTAAGGAGGCTCTCGCTTGGCCAAGGGTTTGATTCAGAAGGCAGTACTTCTGGACACGGCGCGCATCTTTAGGAAGTTCGTCTCTCAAGAGCCCTGACCACCGGTAGCCCGAACCTTATTCCCGGTGCTTGTGGATTACTATCTTTGAGGAGTGACTGAAGACGCGCCACGGCGGCAGCGTCCGCCTGTCGCAGGTCCTAAACCAGACTGAAGTTTCGTGAGGTACGTTTCTGTGCCAGACTGAGACGGTCCATTGTGCGAAACGCCCGGAGAACACGGTCGAGCATACCGTAGATCTGCCCCGCTTAGGCAGAGACCGCCGTGTCTTCACGGAGCCGATAGGCGGCGACAACCTCTCGCGCTCGGCATTCAACCTCACAATCCCAGCCGCCGCGGGAGACGCCCATTGCAACGGTTATCACAAAGCGATTTCCGGCCACCGTAGGCACAGGCGGATGGCGAGTAATGGGTGACTCGCCGTTCGATCATGGGCCATGCCTGGATCGACGGAACGTCGTGTTCCATGCGCTCCTCAAAGAGTATAATATAGCTATCAGTAATCTGACGGGACCCCCATAGAGGGCCATAGTCTGCCGGGGTCGTGGGACTATTTTATCAAGTAACCATGACCCTGGAACGTTAAGGGCCATTGAAAGAACACCGTAGATTTTACTTAGTGTAAGTCTGTCAATCCTTTTCGCTCCACCCAGTGGGTGGGAGAACTCATTTGAGGAATATACCACGTTTAAAAAATTGACATGTCTTTATTTACATTGCAAGAACTATAGACACTTCGAATGAATGAAACCGCGTATAAAGCGATATGTCTTCGTCGATGTATATTTTATAACCAACGGTGGTGATTTTAAGATGTTTAACATATCCGTTTGAAAACTATAGCATTGTTCCACGTTTTCATTAAACGTCTTATTTAAATTCTATGTTATAAACTGATTTCTTCTTTCCTACGTATAAAAAGTTATCTAAGACATGTCCGACATTCTTTTATTTTAATATCAGCGTAGAAACAGTCATCTATCAGTTTTTCTAAGAAAATGAAAAAAAAGAAAACATGTTTAAATACTATTATAAAGTTCCTAAAGCTAATAAAACATTATAGAAAGAAAAAATTCAAAATTGTACATAGAATTATTTCTAGAGCGATTTGAACATTAAAATCGCTCTCCTGAAAACCTCGGTTTTTGACATGTCCGTTTGTACGTAGGGACCGTCGATCTGTCTTCTCCTTTTTTCTACGTGGTAAATCATCAAATGAGTCCGACAAAAGTCTGATAACCAGTCTTACACAGTTGCTGGGTTGTGGAGGTCCGATAGTCAGTCGCTCTATGTAAAATACTGATATTCAGCTGCATCTGGTTCGACTGGAAGCCGACCACAACATATGTCGGTAAAGGCTAGACAGATAGGGCCAAAGCCTGCCGGGGTTGCGGGACTTTTCAAGTTACCGTGATCCTGGAACGTTAACGGCTATTGAAGGACACCGTGGATTTTAGTCAGTACGAGTCTGACAGTCCCTCCCGCTCTGCCCGGGGTGGGAGAACTCATTTGATGATTTTGTCACGATAAAAAAAGGGCAGCAATTTTTATTTATATATTTATAACTCAGATCAAAGAAATTGGCAGATAGAGCGCTCAGAACACGCGAGTGGTTCCACTAAAGTTAATACAAAATCAAAATCGAATACAAAGTCGCGACAGTACCAAGCTACGCGTCGTACCAAGCTGCAGTTTTTGTTTTTTGCCAAAATAGCCGTCTCGTGTCTTTGACCGTCGTAAAAGTTGTTCTCAAAAACAAGGAAAACATTATGGAATGTAATTCTATTTGATTTTGTATTAACTTTGGTGGAGACACTCGCGTGTTCTGAGCGTTCTATCTGCATATTTCAACAGATTAGTTGGTAAAAGCTGAAATCAACTTTGTATTAGTAACTAATATAAGGTTGATATTCGTTTAAATAGCTTGTTTATACAACACATAAGTAGTGTACGGCAGACACAACACTACAATGCTGAGTATCTATCACTTTGCTAAGGTTTGATGTGTATTTTTATGGATAAAATTTAAATGCGCATCAAAAATTCTTTTTGTGTACCAAATATACTGAATGTGCACCAAATCTAAAACTCGCTTTAGCAAGATTTCAGGGACACCCCGAAGTTCGGTTTTGTTAGGGTCCTTAAAACCTTGTACACAGAAATAGAAGCCTCGCGAAGCGGGGCTTTGTCGAACCTGCTTAGGTAGTTTTTTTTTATTACACCTCATTATGACATATTTTAATGAACATAATATTTTGGTGCACATTCAGTATATTTGGTGGAACACAGGCAAAATTAGGTAAATTAAATGGGAATTAATCGAAGTACTTTTAAATAAATTGAATTACATACTTTTAAATACCATCCTATTTTTATTATCAAAATTTAAGGTAAGATTCACACCAACCGGCCGGACTCGGCGGCATTTTACAATGCGGTAAAGAACATTGAATTCTATCAACAGTAAATACAGTTCATAATAATATTTGCATGCAACTTACGGGACTGAATGCCGACGGAGATAACTTTGCAAGCAAATATGAACTGTATTTACTGTTGATAGATTTCAATGTTCTTTACCGCATTGTAAAATGCCGCCGGATCCGGCCGGTTGGTGGGAATCTTACCTAAATCGCCTTAGAAAAATTGTATGGATACTTTTGGACATTTTCTGGCACATTTTTTGCACCACCACGTTAAATAAAATCTCTTGCCAACAGTAAGTACCGACGTTAGTAGGTCGACCTACCTTATCTATGTTTAACCAATCGAATATTAACCTTATTTTATTTTAATAAGGTTGAAAATCTATTAAAAGATTTTGACAGATTGATGTACTGCCGTCCGCACTACGATTCGCTTGTATATTCACTAAATATTGTACATAAAGATCATAGCATTAAATAATGAACTTTGTTAAACAATAAAGGTCTATTTACATTGCAATTTTGTTTTTTTTTTTTTGTGAATATATTTGAACTTTTCTCATAGCGCCTCTTCACAATCGGCCATGATGGCCGTGTTTGCCGAACAGAAGGAGACGGCGCTATACCAGAAAGCAAGACGCAAATAATTCTATCTCGATTCTAAGTATAGCGCCGTCTCCTTCTGTTCAGCGTTTGTACGCGTACATGATCGCATATGAGATAAGAGGACGGGTAATGATATACGTATCATGATACGGGATCTCGATACGCCGTTATGATACGGCCCGTCCCGTGTCGTGTCGGTTTTTGTCCGATCATCAAAGTTGATTCAGAATGAGGGATTTTCTTTTTATGGTTTCCCTAGTCAATGGATAGATGGCGCTGAACTTGATATGTTACTGCAATGAACGAACGTCACGTCATTTTTTTATTTTTTTCACTTGGATGTAATTTTGAGATCGTAAAACAAAAAGTACATGTCATGTCATTGTCAGTCACATCACATCACACAAATGGCATTTTGAAAATAAGGAAAAAGAAAAAAATATTCATTTACCAGTCTTTTTAATTTATGAGTTTTCCACGCCAGGAAGAAAATGTCCCAAGAGAAAAAGAAGAGAAGTCTGTGCCTCGTGGATTTGTGCAAAAATGAAGGCATACATCTTTTTCCTAGATTAACACCGTCAGTTCAACGCCATCTATAGAGTCCTTGGAAACTACTTTTTTTTTAACTCCAAAAAGAAAACTTCTCATTGTGAAGATGTAGACACAGAATGTGAATAAGACGTCCTCAACTTGATACGGGGCTTGATACAATACGCAGATACGGATACGGTGATAGGATCGGTCAAATGATCATGTCTGGACCCGGCTTAGTTTAAAGTTGGAAATCTATTACAGACATGCAGTTTCAGCGCTGTTCGTTTAGACAATTTAAAATGAATTTTCTGCTTAGTATTCGAGAACGTAAAGTTGAATATTTAAAACGACCTCTTTTCTATATATATATATTTATTCATTCTATCTATTACGAATCTTACAAACCGAGCTACCGAGGACCTGTCTACAAGTGACGAATCTTTCGATGGCATGTTTAGCGCAGTGGCTGACCGATCGACTGCTGCGCTGTGTCGCGGGTTCGATGCCCGCACGGAACAAATATTTGTATGATCTACAAGTAGTTGTTCCGGGTCTGGGTGTTTGTGTATGTGAGTTTCTATGTTTGTAAACGCACCCAAGACAGGAGTAATCCTAGTGTGGGGCAACAATATAAAAAAGAAACGACTTATAAATTATAAATTTGACGACGATGTAAGAATATTTATGTAGGTACTAATATTATGTTTTTCTCTTACTGACTAATGGCGCAGTTCTTTCAAGCCCTTTGAGTTCTAGGACCGTCGTAACTTTTTCGAACAATCCAGCAAGTGCGTTCTAGGACCGTCGTAACTTTTTCGAACAATCCAGCAAGTCCGAGGCTCTTTATAAAAGTATGTGTATAATCTAGTTTTTTGAAGTGAAAACTTCTTTAGCGGCGTTGTACACTTTTTCTGTAATGGGTAAAAAATTTAAAACTCGCGTCAGGGTCACGTGACCAAAACTCGCGTCAGGGTCACGTGACCCTGATCGAAAATGAGTAAGACGTCATTCAAATTAAAAATAAAACATAGTAACAAAAAAGTTTTCACTTCTACCGGCACTCCTGGAGTGCAACCTTTTTTTTTTTTAATAGCCTATTCGGTGTCCCACTGCTGGGCAAAGGCCTCCCCTTTCTTCTTCCAAACCTCTCTATTTTGGGCAATTTCTGGCCATGTCTGCCCTGCGAACATGATCAGATCGTCACACCACCTCCGCCGCGGTCGACCTCGACGCGACGGCGTTGTCCTCCCTCAGGCGTCCAATGAGTAACGATCTTTGCCCACCTCTCGGGGGGGGTATAATCTAGTGTTTGAACGTAATTAGGAATAGTCTTGGATGTGATATCCAATATAAACGTAATTTTTTTTACTGACTCGGTCACAACTGGGAGTGTTGAACATGAGGCCCCGGGTTCGATTCCCGGGTCGATTAATAAACAGGGTGAATTTTTCAACTGGGCATGGATGTATATCCGAAATTGAGGAATATCAAAAAATATTGAAAGAGTCTCGAGGCCGATTTTGACGAAAACTAAAACAGCATCATTTGATTTTAGAAAAATCAATAATCGAGTCAGGAATCGAACCCGCTGACTTTTTTTTACATGGTAAAATCATCAAATGAGTCCACCTCGGGCGGGGTGGGAGGGACTGTCGAACTCGTACTGCCTAAAATCCACAGTGTCCTTCAATAGCCCTTTATGCTCCGGGGTCACGTCACGGTAATGAGATAAGTCCCGCGACCCCGTCATGTTTTGGCCCTCTAGAGGGGGCCTAGTCATCACGCTGACGCTCTATGAGGCGCCCGTGGAACACAACGCGCCGTCGACCCGGGCATGGTCCATGGTCGGACAGCGAGTTGCCCTTTACTCGCCGGACTTGCCCTTTACGGTGGCCGGAGATTGTCTGCCGACGTCCGACGTCGTGAGCGTCCACCACTGCGGCTGGGGTGGATGGAGGACGCTATCATTATATTATATTACGTTCCCGAAGGATTATTTTCACGGGCAAAGCCGCTGGCTACCTTGTTTGTTTTCATCAACATCAGCCTATAAATGTTCCCACTGCTGGGACACAGGCCTCCTCTCTGTGAGACGGAGAGAGCCATAATCCACCACGCGTGCCCACTGCGGGTTGGTAGATGTCACATGTCTTCGAATTTTTTGACATGCCAGTTTCTTCACGATGTTTTCCTTCACCGTTTTGAGAGTAGTTGGTAATGAAAAGACGAAAAATGCGCGTGGCTGAGTTCGAACTCACTGCGTAAAGCTTGCAAGTCGGGGCCGATATCACTGGGCCACCACTGCTGTCCTATATCTCCATATAGCCTATTAAAGTGTTATAGTTTCTCTAAAATTCATTTGTATGCTTTGAAGGGAGGATCCATGGCTCTTATATCATAATAGTCACATAATTTAACATAAAAAATAACTGTGTTAATGATGGTACAAGAAAACCTTTACGGATGTACTGCCTACATAACTATTTAAACAATAATTAACCTTAAGAACTAAAAAACAAAGTCCCATTTCGACTACACATTGAAAGTTGTTATTAAAACCATACAATTTTAAAATTGCTATCAAATTTTTAATTCCTCATGCTATTGTAAGCGCTATTGCACTTAGGATAAGGTAGGGAAAGTTTATTTTGTAAGTACAAAGCAAAGTTTGTGGCACACAACAGCGTAAGATTCGAAAGTGGACAAGTCTTTAGTCCGGCAACTTGGCCGTACGGGTAAGACGCGTCGCAGTCCGAAACGAAAAAAAAAACTTCTTTACTCCATGGTGCATTTGACAGGTGTCAAAATTTCATTGTGTTCATCTTCAAGTGGTATTTTGTGATCGAAAAAAAATCGAAATATTTAAAGTGACCGTTTCATTTTGGATTTTAAATAGTTGTTTGTTATAACGCCGGTTATATTGTGACGGTAAGTTGAGGTTGAATGAGTATTTGCGTATGTTTGGTGTGTGACATGAATATATTTTATGTTCTGTACTTTTTATTATCGGCTATGCAACCGGTTTCGCTTGCTTTTTGTGAGTTGACTCGTTGTCTTAATTTCTTTTATTTCTAGCGTGTTTAAAACTTTATACTTAAATAATTGTTTGTTGTAATGTCGGTATGAATTTATATACATTTACCAAGCTATTTATGAGGAATTTATTGTTCCTTATTTTATTTTTAAAACTAGGTAGGTATAAAGTTTTTATTTACTTTATTCAGTGTGAATAAACTACCCAGAAACTTAAAAAATAAATCTAATTAGAACAAAAATAAATACTTAACAAATAAGTAACAGATAATTATCTGATCTTAGATAAATTGAATTTGAAAACTTCATTATAATATCGTGATATCTTTATGACTCAGTGGTTAGACGGCCGGCATCTTAAACACAGTGACACGGGTTCGAAACTTTTAAATATCGTGATATCTTAATGACTCAATGGTTAGACGGCCGGCTTTTTAAACAAAATGATACGGGTTCGAAACTGGTAAATATATAAATTGCAATATTCTTCTCTTTTATTTGACCTAAGTACCTATATCTTTCTCTGTTTGTTGAATTTCGTCTTAGCAAAATATTAATAATTCATTTAAAGAAAACCAGTTGACTTCTATAGTTTCAGCTTACCCTTTTTGAAAAAAACACCATTGTTATTCATCTAGAATTGACCTCACAACCTCGAGCATCGGATGCGAAATGCTACTCACTGGGCCATCACGATATTTTCGTTTGTACAAGTGTTACTATTATTATCTTGTAATTCACCGTAGAAGCGACAAAAAAGATAAAATAATCAATTTATGAATGAATTCGATTCACTACAGTTTTTATGGTTTACGTAAACTACGCAATAATAATATTCCACAACTATCACACAACGCCATCTAATACCAAGCTAAGCAGAGCTTGTGTTATGGGTACTAGACAACTGATAAACATACTGATACATACATAAATATAGATTAGATAAATTACATACAGACACTGAACAAAATGATCGTGCTTCACACACAAATTAGTCCTGGGTGGGAATCGAACCCACGACCTCCGGCACAGCAGTCAGGGTCACTAGCCACTAGACCAACAGGCCTGTCATATTGCAATAGTTGTATTGTATTGTCAAAGTGGGTGTCCATAGCTAAGTGAATACCATACGATATTTTAAAGTGGGGCTGCGCTGCAAACGAGCCTGTATCCTTACAGGACAGCACGCAGCTATACGATGAAGGCTTAGCAGTAGCCTTTTCGACTACTAGACCAACGAGGCAATCTAGGAGTCTTAGATCTATACAACGTGTAAAGTATAGCGCAAAACCTCTCGTGGGTTAACTCAGTCCATGTTACTGAACAATGTTTGTTCGAAAACTTTTGAAAATAAGCAAAAAAAACTGATTTTTCATACAAAATGAGAAATTGATCGGGCCTATCAGTATGAAAATTATTTTTTTAATTTTACGAATTTCCAAAAGTCTTAGAACAAACATTGTTCAGTAACATGGGCTGAGTTACCCCACGAGAGGTTTTGCGCTATTAAAGTTACACGTTGTATAGATCTAAGACTCCTAGATTCGATCCAATCACATTCTGAATGTGTTCACTAGATCCACTGCCCTATCTATTTTTTATTTAAAGAGTAGCAAACCGAACCAATTCCGTTTCGCCACCAGACGGCTTCGTTTTTTTCTTTGCTATAAACCTCACGGAGCCCGAGACCTTTCCAACGAATGCAAAACCACGGAAATCGGTTCGTGCGTTCTGGAGTTATAGCGTCAGGAAGGAAAACCCGACCTATTTTTATATAGTTGAAGATAGGTTCGCGTTTGACCATCAATATCTCACCTGATGGTAAGCGAAGATGTGGTCGACGGTGAAGCACGCTTGTCTAGAAGTAACCTGTTCACTCTTGACTTGAAGACCACAAGGTTATAGCTGTCGGGAAATACAGATGGCGGCAGGGAATTCCACTTCTTAGCTGTGAGTACAATAAAGATATTGGCAAAATGCTTTGTATGTACCGGAGGGATGTCCACCATATATGCGACGCTTGATTAGCTGTAATTTACTGAAGATTCCTCTCGATTTGTCATAGATCCCGTCACCAGGTTTTTATTACCATGACATCATCTATAAGGTATATATACAACTTGTAACCTGTAACGTTAAACGCGCAAAACCTCCTCGCTGCGCTCCGGAGGTTCACCCCCAGAATCCTTAGTGTCGCTTCGGGATTCAATACGCTCGTGATGAAAGGCACTGCTTTATTCCCTTGGTGCGTAATATACTATTTTTTTGTTGTGAATTTACCCTTTCACAATGTAACCTTTCACACATAAGAAAAAAAATCGAAATCCGTCCAGTCGTCATCGAGAAATCGAGGAACATACATAAAAAAAGATATAGACGAATTGAGAACCTTAATTCCTTTCTTTGAAGTTGGTCAAGAATACAGAAATTAAATTATTTATAGTCAAGTGGACCCCAGTTGGGCAAAGGCAAGTCTAACTACAAAGAAACCTATATGTTATGTAGGTACCTACCTACCTACATGTTTTGTTATGGTGATTTCATAACGATATTGTAGTTAATTTCGCGTGAAATTCTTATTTCGTTATACTTATATCACTATTAAAATTCTGTTTGTTTTCCACGCTTTCTATTGGCAAATCAATTTGATACTAATTTTAACCCGTGGCTCTCCCTTCTATAGCCTGTAACCATGTCTAGGATCTCACATCACTGTACAGCTTAGCAAATTAGAGTAGAAAACCGGAAGTCGCCACTGTGATCTCGCTACCAGCACTTTGAATGTTTTCTTTTTACTTATTACGTTAGTTTTATGGCACAATAATAAATCTAACAAACCTGCGTCTTTGTTTACATAAAATATCAAAGGTTTTAAAATGTTGTCAGCAAAAAAAAGATTAGTTCCGTTTCAAGACGTTCTGGCCAATACGTCCCAAAGAAAATAAAAACGTGTAGTGTAGTATTTCTTAGTTACATTTGAGGAGTAACAGATCAATGTGTATTAATTCCATCAATGTCACAGATTACTATTGTATGTCCCGAAATAATAATAATATAGTAGCTACGAGAATCTGTCACAGTCAACGAATAAGTTCGCCAAACAGTAAAGTCCCATGTCCTTTCAAATCTCGCGAACAATAGTAAGAAAATCATTGAAACTTTTACTTTCGCAGCGTTTGTTTAAAATTCATTTTAACTTGTATATAGTTCACAGCACCGTATACGAGCAACGTTGCCTTGAATTGTCGGTTGACTTAACCGTATCTTGACATATCAATGCTTGCAGCTTATACCTACAAGTAGCAATTTAAATAGAGTTTTTTTTTTTAACTTTAAAGGCCATGTATTTATAACCAGACTTACCATGGTAGCCTGTCGGGGTCGCGGGATTATTCCCTTACCGTAACCCCGGAATATAACAGGCTATGAAGGACATCGTGGATTTTAGTCAGTAGAAGTCTGACAGTCCCTCCCGCCTTGCCCGGGGTTGGAGGACTCATTTGATGATTTTACCACGCTAAAAAAAAAAAGACTTACCATGGAGTATCGTATTACCTACCCAGTTAGTTAGTGTTGTAGATATCCGATAGACAGTCGCTCCATGTAAAATACTGATATTCAGCTGCATCTGGTTCGACTGGAAGTCGACCACAATATAGTTGGGAAAAGGTAGGCAGATGATGACAGAGTCATCATCTACTATATAAAAATAAGTCGGCTTTTCCTTCCTGACGCTAGTTATAGCGTCCAGAACGCACGAACATAAGTATTTCCACGGTTTTGCATTCGTTGGAAAGGTCTCGGGCTCCGTGAGGTTTATAGCAAAGAAAACGAAGCCAACTTGGCGAAACGGAGTTCGCCGGGTTTGCTAGTAACTCATAATTAAGAAAAACTCTGAAAGAAATACATCGTGAGGAAATTGACATAAATTATCATAGAACAAAAAATTTCGAAGACACGTAACAAACATCAACGGGAGCTTTTGTCTACACACGTCAAACAGCTGTCATAAGAGTGTCATAACTGTCAAAAGTTCTTTTATTAGATTCTATTTTTATCGAATGGCAGGTCAAGCCGATGTCGACTATTCTGCCAGAGTCGAGAAGAAGTTCTTTTAAACGCCATTGGGATGTCTTGCCCCATAACTAAAACGTTAAAAATGATTTATGGCCTTTTTTTAGCGTGGTAAAATCATCAAATGAGTCCTCCCACCCCTACTGTCAGACTTCTACTGACTAAAATCCACGGTGTCCTTCAATAGCCCTTTAAGTTCCGGGGTCACGGTAAGAAAATAATCCCGCGACCGAAAAAAAATAGATTTATGGGACGTCAACCAAGTGTCACTGTCAGATTTGAAAGCTGACAGTGACATTTGGTTGACGTTTGAGTGGAATATAATAATCCACAGTGGGCCCGCGTGGTGGAGTATGGCCCACTCCCTCTCTATGGCAGAAGGCTTGCCTCCCAGCAGTGGGAATTATTATTACAGGCCGAAGATGAGAAGTTTGTTTATAAAAACAACATTCTTACAAAACAAAGTGAGTGAACGTCTCAAAGTTGTTAGTAAGGTTGTTGCAAGGACTCGCAGTAACCAGGTTATTAATAGCTCGGCCGGGGCAGCAACCTGGGACCAGAGCTATGAACTTATGTTATTGCTCAATGATAACCCACCTGGTTAGTACTTACCTGATTGAAAATGCAAAAACTTGTCTTGTTAAGAATTCACTAAGAATTTTTTATTCTAAGTTTTCATTTATTTTAAAGAAAAAAAAAAACATTTTGAAATGCGTGAAAAACTAATATTCAATAACTTTAATTGTGGAAATAATCTTTTTGATCAATAAACATCAATTTTTTTTAAAACAGAAAAAATGTGTCGCTAATTTATTGTAGGTACCTACGGTTTACGAGGTTTTGCCGCTTACATTTTACGTTTGTATTGATGTGATCTATCGAATTATCAATGTTTAATTCGTGTAAGCCGTTTTGCAAAAAAAAAAACAAAATGGCGGATAAAGAATTGGTAGAAAAAGCACAAAACCCTTTAGGTATTATTTGAATTCGAGGGCTAAAAAGTCAAGGGAATAAGAAACTAAGTCACTGAGTTTCTATAATAATTCTAAATTAACGTAATCGAAGCTGCGGGCAAAAACGAGCTTCGGAATCTAGTTTTTTTTTTAAATATTAATATTAGATATTATAATATAAATTATGTTCTTAATAATATCGTTGCTGCACACGATAAACCGCTGACAACCAGGTATTTTAATAAAAAAAGAAATTCTTTAACAAATTCAAAGGTATGGAATTTTCCAATCTGAGAGATGTGAGGCCTAATCAAATTAGAATTAATTTATTTAAATAAGGCTGCTATTCAGTACCTTAATAATGTCATAATTTACATTTGGTTTGACCCCACAAATATTTTCCTAATGCTTGGTAGATTTCTAACCCAACGAATTTGATTATACGATTTTTAAGGAGAAGTTGCAGTTAAAAATATATGATATACGTACATATTTAACGTATATTTATATTTAATATATCTTCTTAAATCTAACGAAATATATAATATATATACTAGTAAGTTTTGATTTATAGTTAAGGTTATGATTATTAATAAATTAAATTATTATAAATAAAGCTAAAGATATTATAAAGATGATGGAAAAGGTAGAAACGCGACTTGGAATAATTGTCTCGATAATTAAAATGTCAAACAGACACTAAATTATAATTTTAAACGCGTAATTGTTTGGAAATTCGATCATGAATTTATATGAAAGTTAAATCAATAGATCATCATCATCATCATCAGCCTGTAATCTTCCCACTGCTGGGGCACAGGCCTCCTCTCTGTGAGAGGGAGTAGACCATAATCCACCACTCGGGCCCAGTGCGGGTTGGTAGATGTCACATGTCTTCGAATGTTCGGTTCTAGGACATGTCGGTTTCCTCACAATGGTTTTCCTTCAACGTTTTGAGAGCAGTGGTGATGAAAATAAATGCGAGGTTCGAACTCACGACCTACAACTCGAAGTTGGGACCGATACCACTAGGCCACCACTGCTCTCCTGCTCTAATTTAAAGTAAATATTGAAAACATGTTTTATAGATGCGTTAACTAAGTAATTACCGCCCGAGACACCTTTACAAATACCTTTCTTATCAGTCATAGTTTGAGTGAGTACTTATAAGTATCTAAGGCCGTTGACGTTCGGGCACGTTGCAACTGCGGCGGTAAGACCCCTCTTTGAGGAGTGGCTGGAGAGAAGTCATGGCGTCCTGACCTACCGCATGACGCAGGTCCTCACCGGACACGGAAGTTTCGGGAGGTACCTGTGTCTGATGCGAAAGGAGGAGGTGTGTTACCACTGCGAAGATCGCCCGGAGGACACAGTCAAGCATAATATTATGGTGTAAGACTGCCCCGCTTGGGCAGAGCACTGAGACGTGTCCTCACGGCGGCGATAGTCGGAGCACTATTTTTTTTTTTTTTTTTTTTAAGTGTGATGGGTTTGCTCTTAACCTTAGTCTAGGTCAGGAAAGACTAAGACAAGGTCGACGGTGGAGCGAGCTTACCCAGAAGAAGCCTGTTCACTCTAACTTAGAAGAGATTTGGGTTGTATGCGTTCGGAAAAACAGACTATTTTTATATAACTAAAAACTATTTTTATATTTCTTTTTTTTTTGTTTTTATAAATGTAAACGTATAGTAAAAAGAGGTATAAAGAACATATAAGTATTTTTACATTTTTAGATGTATTTAATTTATTTTTTAATAATATGTAAAAAAAAAAAAAACGAAATAGTAACATACTAATTAAAAATCAATACTCAATTCATAAGACGCTCTACAGCCGACCCCACTCCTCGCTAGTGATGTAAACGAGTCCTACTTACTAGTGTTGCGCCACGACGTACGTAACGTAAACGTAAGCGTCACGTAATAATGTAACGTTTAATACGACTGTGGCCTCTTTTACTTTCCTGTTTTATGAATGTCGTGTTTTTGTGTGTTTTTTTTGTGGATTTACCGGATCAAAATGGCGGATTTTATTGTAGTTATAATTGGGGAGTTACTACATGCGTATTGTTAAAAATTAAATTGATTTACTTAAAACTAGATTCTTACAAAAAAACGAAACATAAATTAAATACTCAAAAGTTTGTACAAACTATAAATAAAAACTTACTAGTAATATGTACAGGAAAAATTATAATAAATAAATAAAAGAGAAAACATTCATAGTGCGTCAAAGAATACGTCCACATCGCTGTCAACGGGAACAGTGCCCAGAACGCTGGCAGCATTGCCACGTTGTATGGCAATGCTAATTCGTTGGCCTATGGTAGGTGGCCTCTGGTCACCTGAAGAGTCGACTAAACGCCTGGCGATTTCTTTAATAATTAAAATAAATGATAATTATGCATTTTTTCTCTTGATTGTACTTTGGGTATTTTAATAATCTAATAAGTATTTTAAGAATCTGATATTATGCGAATAAACGCTCTTAAAACTTTTTTAAGATTTTCTATCGAAAGAAAAATTCAGACCGCGAGCATGATTTGAACCTGCGACCTCCTGATTCAGTACATCCATCCGACGCTCTTTCCAACACGAATCGAACCAAGATCTTTGTAATTCGCAACGCACGCGTTATAGTCATAATGCGCACAGTAGCTGAGATATCGAGTGCTGTAATGCGTGTCAAGGTATCGATTCTTGCACGGAACAAATATAATACCAATTTTGTGTGATCTACAAGTAGTTGTTTCGGGTCTGGTTATATTTGTAAAAGCACTCACGATCCAGGAAAAAATCCTAATGTAGGTTAAAATTTAATAAAAAATAATGTGTGTGTCAAAACGGTGAAGGAAAACATCGTGAGGAAACCGGCATGTCCTAGAACCAAACATTCGAAGACATGTGACATCTACTAACCGAACTGAGCCCTCGTGGAGGATTATGGCCCACTCCCCCTCACAGAGAGGAGGCCTGTGTCCCAGCAGTGGGGACATTTTAGGCTGATGATGATGATGATGATGAATGAGGTGTGATTTTTTTTTTAAATTCCTTAGTGGGAACATTGCATGCAGTATATTTTGTTTTTTTTCTATTGAAATACTGTTGTTAATTCGTTCAAAGGTCGACCATAACAAGGCATATAAGTGGTTGTCCATGTTGCAGTATACATACTTTTATATTCATTTTTTACATATATAAAATATGAAACTGACAGACTGACTGACTGATCGCTCAACGCACTGCTAAAACAGCTTAGATGAGACCTCATTCCTTAAATGAGGTTACTGTTTGCACTAAGAACGGATTTTCGGAAATCCACCCCCGCCGCGTGCTATCGCATTGTCTCGGTCTAGCAAATGGCAGTTCTAAGCGACAGAAAGAGAAAGGGCGACGGAAAAAGCCGATACCGCGTCGATAGATGTGAGAGCACCCTTACCGTACGGAGTCGCAGGCTGTGTACTAGTCTTATACATAATCCGTTTAAAGGTCACTCATTTACGAAGGCACATAAGTGGTTGTCTATCGCAATATACTCGTGTACATAGGTAAGTATATAAATCTATTCTTTACTATCAATTACGAACACGCACTGAACTATTCAAGGAAAACATCGGTGACGTAAATTGTGGTGTTGCAATTACAAAACACGATCAAATATAATGGTTCTTTGATGCAAGTAATAATAAAATAATAGCCGGAGAAACAGAAATGTTAAAAAAACTAATAATAATATTATTATTCCACAACTATCACATAACATTTTCAACACTACTGCTCTCAAAACGGCGAAGGAAAACATCGTGAGGAAACCGGCATGTCCTAGAACAGAAAATTCGAAGACATGTGACATCAGCTACCAACCCACACTGGGCCAGCGTCGTGGAATATGGCCCACTCCCTCTCACAGAGAGGAGGCCTGTGTCCCAGCTGTGGGAACATTTATGCTGATGAACCGTTGACAAATTGGAGGTGGTTACTTAGAAATTACTCCAAAAAAACCCCGCAATTTCACACCATAGTTTTCACTAACCTTGGTTTAATCATTTGTTCTATTAGTAAAGAATTTGTACAACAACAAAAAGTCACCAAGCCTATATTTATCTGCTTGAAATTACCTCATCTTTTATAGAAAAACTTGCTTACAATGGGATTACTATTCTTGAAGGTTGATTGGAGTTACAAAGTTGTACAACAAAAGAGTACAAAGTTTCTGATTAACGTACATAGTATTTATTTTTAAATTGTATATAGCTTTTCTCTTGAAGAAGAAGAAATTCTATGGAAGAAAAAAACGTGTTGCGCCGACCCCAAGTAAAATGGGATAAGGGCAGGAAGATGATGATGATGATGATGATGATATAGCTTTTCTCTTAGCCTCTTTTTTAACTTGGTAAAATCATTAAAAGAGTCCTCCCACCCAGGGCAGGACCTCAGGGACTGTCAGACTTGTACTGACTTAAATCCACATTTTCCCCTCAATAGCCCTTTAGGATTGAACCACATCTGGCAGCACGGAATCGCCTTTTTCCGTCGCCCTTTCTCTTTCTGTCGCTTAGAACTGCCATTCGCTAGACCAAGACAGAAAGCATAATGCGATAGCACGCGGCGGAATCCTCGAGGTGGCCGCGTGCTATCGCATTGTCTCGGTCTAGCAAATGGCAGTTCTAAGCGACAGAAAGAGAAAGGGCGACGGAAAAAGGCGATTCCGTGCTGCCAGATGTGGTTCAACCCTAACGTTTCGCGACCCCAGCAGGCTTTGGCCCTACAAGGGGGCCCCCGTCAGATTGCTGACCTTCTTTGAAGCTGGAACCTGGGTAGGGTCCATGATCATCATCAGCCTATAATTTTCCCACTGCTGGGACACATGCCTCCTCTCTGTGAGAGGGAGTGCCATAATACACCACGCGGGCCCAATGCGAGTTGGTAGTTGTCACCACATGTCTTGGAATTTTTGGTTCTAGGACCTGCCGGTTTCCTCACGATGTTTTCCTTCATCGTTTTGAGAGCAGCAGTGATGAAATAAATTACACAACGTAATGCGCCTGTCGGGGTTCGAACCCAAGACCTACACTACTTGACTGGCCTGTTGGTGTAGTGGTTAGTGACCCTGACTGCTATGCCGGAGGTCGTGGGTTCGATTCCCACCCAGGACGTGGAAATGTTTGTGTGATGAGCACGATCATTGTTCTGTGTCTGGGTGTAATTTATCTATAATATTTATGTATTTAGAAATATATAAGTATGTTTATCAGTTGTCTAGTACCCGTAACACAAGCTCTGCTTAGCTTGGGACTAGATGGCGTTGTGTGATAGTTGTGGAATATTATTATGTTATTATTATACCTACAGCTCGTAAGTCGGGACCGATACCACGGGGCAACACTGCTTTTAATTGTCTCTACTCTCAAACATCACGCTGTCAACTTATCAAGCGCAGCAGAGCTCCAAGTGTCCTAACTATCAAGGCAGAGATACCGGTGTGGCTAGCACGCAATGGTCCCATTATACCAGTTATTAGAGCAGAACTATAGACGCATTTCCATTTTATATGCGTGGCTTCTATGTTTTCTTTATTAGTGGACAGTCCGGAGATTGCGCGGTTAATGGCGATAATTTTAGCAGCACAGACTGATCTTCCAGGTTAAGGTGAAACAAGTCAACATTTTTTTCATAGAAACTTCGTTGGGGTTTTACTCCACTATTTGACAAGGTATATCCAAAGTTAAACATGGTATCGTTTTGTCTCATTATTAATTTTGTCTGTACGGAAGCAGAATTTTGAAATAACAAGCCATTAAAAAGTAACGAGCTTCCAAAGATTCGTTTTTTTCTAATTTTAACACGACTTTGGGCGTAAATCAGAAATGATACAAAACAAAGTCCGTACCGACATAGCACATTAATTTATCGAAGAATTCCATAAATTTTATTTGAAATTGATTTATGCAGTGATTTTTTCGTGAAACCCCTTCTTCCAAAGGCCGTTTCGTATTTTTGTACGCGCACCTTTTACTCTGAATGATCGTGCATCTCACTGAATAATGCCTTCCCCTGTTTTCTCCACGGGGGGATGACGCTCGCGGACACATGAACAATATGGCTCGATTTCAGGTGAAATATCATGGCTTTTGACCATTCCTGCCAGTGAGTTCGAGCTCGCGTGAAGCGCCGCCTTAAGCAGCTCTCGCCGAGGTTAGTCTGTGGTGACCATCTATCATAGCCAGTTTCCTCCGTGTCTCGGAAAACACGTAAAGCCGTTGGTCCCGGCTGTCATTTGTAGATCTTTGAAATGAAATGATATTTATTTTTGCAAGTAGCTAGTAGTTGCGTTTAGTGACGTACCCTGACTGAGGTCGTGGGTTCGATTCCCACTCAGGACAAATGTTTGTGTGATGAGCACGATCATTTTGTTCTGTGTCTGGGTGTAATTTATCTATAATTTGTATGTATTTAGAAATATATAAGTATGTTTATCAGTTGTCTAGTACCCATAACACAAGCTCTGCTTAGCTTGGGACTAGATGGCGTTGTGTGATAGTTGTGGAATATTATTATTATCAGCCCCCCTAGACAAGTCGCAAACGATAATCGTTAACGCTCGGTTCTCCCCAATAGATTTTCAACCTTATTCCTTCGAGTCTTTAGTTGAAAATCTATTTAGGATTTCTAAGCGTTAGCGACTGGAACGAACGACAACGCCATGAAATCTTCAATAGATTTTCAATTATCGTTTGCGACTTGTCTAGGGGGGCAGGAGAGATAGTGAGCAAACGCAAACGTATCTTAATATTCCAATACTTTCCCAAAAAAAAACCCAATGTTGATTACCCAACAGCCTCTAAACCAATCCTGCCCCCTTTTGGCTCCAGTCCTCTCAAACCTTGGTAGTATCATGTCGCAATACGCCCATAAGGCTAGTCGAGGGTCGGCAGACGTTGCGAGATACCTCCTCGGCCATACAACTGAGCTACGTGACCGGCATGAGAAACAAAAGACAAACACAACGGGAAAATTGTGGAAGAGAATTTGATGTACGTGAATTGGAATGTAATTTGTGGATTTCGGATGGTAAATGTGGAAGTTTTGATTGTTACTTATACTTTGACCTTCAATGTCATGAGAACCAACGTAAAAAAAGATATCCCCGATAAATTGTTTCATATTTTTTCTAGTCCCAGGTTTTGGTCGTGGGACTTATTTCCTTACCGTGACATCGGAACATGTCATGGCTACTGAAGGACACCGTGGATTTTAGTCAGTACAAGTCTGACAGTAGGGGTGGGAGGACTCATTTGATGATTTTACCACGTCGTCTACTGCTGTTGCGTGCAGTCGGCTACCAACTTGTACCTTTAGCGTTGTATCTTCGTGAATTTTAATTTACGTAACAAAATAAAACATACGTTTCAAATATTTTTTGACAACCTATTTCTTGAGCTAATAAAATTTTGAACAATATAACCTACTAGCTGTTGCCAGCGGCTTCACCCGCTACAACTCGAAAATTATCCCACGGGAACATAAAATCGGGATAAAAACTATCCTATATGTTAATCCAGGTTATAAACTATCTGTGTACCAAATTTTAGCCAAATCCGTTCGGTGGTTTTTGCGTGAAAGAGTAACAAACATCCATACATCCATACTTACAAACTTTCGCCTTAGTAGTAGGATTATGCTTAATTCCTGACCTACTAGAAGGGTATTAAATAACTTGCCAAAGTAAGTTTCATTACTAACTGTGCCAAGTCGTGACAGTCAATGGCTTGAGGGCCAAAAGCCTCATTAAGAGGCTCTCAGTTCGATCAGGTCATGGGCCTTAGGCAATCGTTTGGATGTACTTGTAGTTCGAATCCGATTGTGGCCCTTTGATTGATGGATGTCAATTGAGTCTGTTTTTATTTAATAGTATAGTATAATAGTATTCCACAACCATCACACAACGTCATCTAGTCCCAAGCCTAGCAGAGCTTGTGTTATGGTTAGTGTTATGGACAACTGATAAACATATTTATATATTTCTAAATACATACATGATGAGATAAATTACAATTACTAATTATTAAATTTGAGTGAGCAATGAATCAAAAGTATTGGCACTTTTGGATTTGTTAAAAAACAGACAAAAATTTAATAATTCTGTTATTTTTTTTTTTTAATCTTTGCCTCACATAGGCAAACGCTCCTATGATACTTGAAAAAATTTGGCCTAGTGCTGGTTGGTAGATGTCACTTATCTTCGAATTTTTGGTTCTAGGACATGCCGGTTTCCTCACGATGTTTTCCTTCACCGAAACAATGATCAATTAATAATTTTTTCGCGATTCCTTCCTCGTTGCTTTTAAAGAATAAATAATTTACATAAACATAATAATTTTTGATGATTAATTTTCTGTTTAAAATGCAAGATGCGTCAAGAAACGTAAGTACAGGAAGAGAAAAAAACAGTATAAGTAATGAAATATTTATGTGAAGAAGATTTTTATTTAATGAATCAGTTGTCAAGTTGGAGAACCAGGTTTAAAATGCCACTTTAGCACAACTATCATAACCGTATTATTATAGGACATCCTATGTCATATGTGAAATTCAACCGTACTGTAACAGAAATACGACATAAATTGCTATGCTTTAAAATGATGCCGTGGCATTGAAAGGGATTTTATCGCATGGCATATTTAAAAGACGCGCCACAGGCTCCTGTGGCTGAATGCCGTGGCATACTGCGATAGGCAACGTCATGCCTTAGTGATATACTGCGGGGTGCGCTGACTCACTGCAAAATCCCTTGCCATGCCGTCCCGGTCTGCGTAGGCCTTAAGAGGAAACAGCAAGGGCTGGAGAATTGAAAAATAGGTATTTGTATAATCTATTGCTGTCGCACAGTTACAGAGCGCGAAGGAGACAACTGCAGCTTGGACCGAAAATACCTTAAAAATGGCACAAAATCAACGATTCGTAGTCCCCTGATTACTCCTCCAAAACTTAACCGATTTCACTAATTTTTCCTTTAAAAAATAAAGAAAGGCATTGGCCGTGTTCCTATGTTTTCCTTTTTTTATATAATTTCGTCAAATAAGTTTACCGATTATTTGAACACAGGGGAAAATCTGGCCATTTTTTTAGGATTTTGAATGTTCATATCTCTTTTCATAATTATTTTATGGGAAAAAGGAAAACATAGAGACATGCCAATAGTGTTCATAGATTTTTTGTAAAAAAATTATTGCTCTACTGGCATTATCCAGGAAGAAAACAGGGGACTACGTTTGTATGAAAAAACGGCCGTGCTGTTTCCTCTTAAGTGTGGCGCCGTCAGATTAAATTCAACCCTAACTCGAGAGAAACCCCATTTAAAAGCTAGTTAACGTATAAAAAGCGTAATTTATTAAATGTAGGACAGAACCCGAGCAGCAGTTTTCAACATAGACTTGACTTGATTACTAAATATTTATCGGAAAGTGATGCGCCGCAAATATGCCGCTATAGGAGAAAGCTGTGAGGTATGGTCTAAGTTATAAGCGATTTCTCTAAATACTAGTGATATATTACGAAATACTAAACAATACAATATTCATCATCATCATCGGCCTATAATGTTCCCACTGCTGAGACACAGGCCTCCTCTCTGTGACAGGGAGTGGGCTAAATCCACCACGCGGGCCCAGTGCGGGTTGGTAGATGTCACATGTCTTCGAATTTTTGGTTTTAGTACATGCCGGTTTCCTCACGATGTTTTCCTTCACCGTTTTGAGACTAGTGGTGATGAAATAAATTACATAAAGTAATGCGCCTGGCTGACAGAGCAGTGGTGGCCCAGTGGTATCGGCCCCGACTTACGAGTTGTAGGTCGTGGGTTCGAATCCCGGCAGGCGCATTACTTTGTGTAATTTATTTCATCACCACTGCTCTCAAAACGGTGAAGGAAAACATCGTGAGGAAACCGGCATGTCCTCGAACCAAAAATTCGAAGACATGTGACATCCACCAATCCGCACTGGGCCCGCGTGGTGGATTATGGCCCACCTCCTCTCACAGAGAGGAGGCCTGAGTCCCAGCAGTGGGAACATTAATAGGCTGATGATGATGAATGCGCCTGGCTGGGTTCGAATTTACGACCTACAACTTCGAAGTCGGGGCCGATAATACTGGGCCACCACTGGTCTCTATAAATGTTGATACTTTTTTTAAATGTTATGGATAAACAGTTGATCTGTTTTATTGTTTCATTATAAATGATTTGATGAAATAAATTAACCAAACATTTTACTTTTCAAAATTTTAATAGACCAGTAGTATCCATTTCCTCTAATTAATTTTGTTTTTATGTAAATTATGTCAAGTATACTAAAAAAATGTTAAATGTTTTTTTAAGTATGTAGATTACTAATTTACATATTTTTTATTCCGGGCATGTATCAATAAGTTGTATATACTCATCAAACATAATAAAGCCATACAAAACCAGTTTAAACTGACCGTCATTGACCGGAAAAAATATAAAAGAAAAGGCCAAAATAAACTGGTTTTGTTTAGTTTAATGTGTAGTTCTACGTACTTAAGTTTATTCATTAATTACTAATAAAACAACATAAATTATTTATGGTGACGCACCGTTTAACTTAGTTTACTTAGAAATCTTTTTATTTTCATATAAAAATTTACTTGGAAATAGTTTTTGATTTTTTCATATAATTATCACTTTGTTTGTACTCGCTAATCTCAAGAACTGCCTAATGGATTTTAATAAAATTTTGATAATTTGACTCTGGCTTGAGTGATATAGTATTGTTTCCAATTGTGAAAATGCTTTTGCTAGTATACTGCAAACCGGTCGAATTTAGGGTGTCTATAAAATATTTTGAAAAATATCTTGTTTTAATTCCATAACAAAAATCCAGGCTTGGATGCAGCATACAGTAGCATCCTCCCGTGCTGATGCATGGATTTTTGTTTTGTTATTAAAACTAGATATTTTTTAACATCATTTAATATCATGGAACTTCGAAAAGTAAAGCCTGATTTTAAAATGTAGGGTCCATATCTGCATGGGTGCAGAATTATTCGAAACAGTTAGCTCGGCTATGTTTAATACCACTGCAGGGCAAAAAGCCTCCCCAAATATTATCCAAGGGCTATAAGCTTTTATCCTGCTCCTCAAACCGTGTTTAGTAGTTTAAAAAAAAATCGCTGTTACCAATCGCTACCGCTTATGCCTTGTACCACACACTGACCGTCTCCCAACCATTGTTATTCTCTCCGCGTTTGTTTTGAACTTAAACCATTTGTCTCTTCAGTGATCTACATTTTGTGTTTTAGTCAAAAAAATACATGTTGCTAACTTACTATACAGGTATCGGCCATAAAGAATACAAGGTCTCAGCCTTCTTTATTATATATCCATGGTTGAGACACTGCATGTCGTTCGATAGATTCGCGCATTGAATAAATACGTATACATTTTTATGTCATACTAGTAGTTGTTCCGGGTCTGGGTGTTTGTGTCTACCCAAGACACAGGAGAAATTATTACAGCGGGGAAACGTTTAAAAAAAATCTTCTTTCTACTTTTATAAATGCAAAAGTTTGTAATGATAGATGGATATTTGTTACTCTTTTACATAAAAACCACTAACTACTGAGCGAGTTTGGATGAAAACTGGTAGACTTTTAATCTGGATTAACACATTTTTTTTTTTTTTTTTTTTTTTTTAGCGTGGTAAAATCATCAAATGAGTCCTCCAACCCCGGGCAGGGCGGGAGGGACTGTCAGACTTCTACTGACTAAAATCCACGGTGTCCTTCATAGCCTGTTACGTTCCGGGGTTACGGTTAGGGAATAATCCCGCGACCCCGGCAGGCTTTGGCCCTCTCTGAGAGGGGGGCACCGTCATTATGCTGACGCTCTTTGAGGCGCGCGTGGGACACAACGCGCCGTCGACCCGGGCATGGTCCTTGGTCGGGCAGCGAGTTGCCCTTTACTCGCTGCCCGCATGCCCGCGCCTACGGTGGCCGGAGATCGTCGCGCGACGTCCGTCGCCGTGGGCGTCCTACACCGCGGTTGGGGCGGAGGGAGAACTCTGTCCTCTCTCGCTCGCGGCGCGCCTCCTCCTTCGCGAGCATTACTGCTTCGCAGAAGGAGGCGACCGCTTCCCACTCCGTCTCGCCCCGCAGCATGGCCGAAACCAATGCCGGGCGCGAGAGGTCTCCGCCTATCGCAGCCGTGAAGACACGTCGGTGCGCCGCCCAAGCTGGGCAGTCCTGCACCGTATGCTCCACCGTGTCCTCCGGGCGATCTTCGCAGTGATGACACCCAGACGTATCCTATTTCCGCATTAGACACAGGTACCTCCCGAAGCACCCGTGCCCGGTGAGGACCTGCGTCAGGCGGAAGGTAAGGACGCCATGACTTCTCTCCAACCACTCCTCAAAGAGGGGTCTTACCGCCGCAATTGCGGCGTGCCCGATCTGGATTAACACATAGAAAGAAAAATAAAAGAAAGAAAATATATTTATTCAACACAAGCAAGGCACTTTATGTTCTTACAAAAAAAATAGGATAGTTGTCATCTCGATATGCAGTTGCTCTGAGATACTATAAATGTAATTGAGTTTTTAGTTGGCAGCAGAGGTACTATCTATTATATTCTGTGGCAGCAGTTACTTCCATAGAATGATCAGTGGGTCAATGCGTCTTCATGGCTGGTACCTACTACTGTAAAAAAACTATGTAGGTAAGAATTTTTTGCGCTAGGATTGTTTTATTTTCTGTTTTATTATTTTTAGTAAGTCGTTGTATTGTTGTAATGGATTATGTTCATTTAAATTGACTTATTAATGTAATGTGTAGTTTTTTTTTGGAAATCATTTTGTTAGGCCACATTTTTAATGTCTAGCTGTTTTAAAAGAAAAAAAAAACGGTGCCCCACACTAGGAATTTCTCCTGTACCGTGAGTGCGTTTACAAACATAGAAACTCACATACTAAAACACCCAGACCTGGAACAATAAATTACACTAGTTTACAAGGTTTTTTACCCAAAGATGAAACTGATATGTATCGGTAGAGTTATAAACCCTTACTTAAAAACTGAAGTTGAAAAAAAATTAGGACGTCAAATTTTGGAAATATTCATTATTTTTATTATCTATCATTATAATACAGTTATCTCAAAACAATTAAAAATGGCTCGTTTTACTCCTTTCTTTCATACTGATTAGTATCAATATCTCTTATTAAGGACCAGCAGAACCCGATAACTAGTAATTTTATGCCAAAATCCTTTGTATCTTTCCTCAAAAACCATTAACTCTCGGTGAAACGTTCACCATGCTCATCACTCACGCTTCCCAGGTTCTCAGGGACAAAATCCAGATAAGAATGTAAAAACTGATTTTTTTTTGGTAATTCCTCAATAATTTAGAAATAATTTCTGCATAATTCTTAAATTTATTGATTCCCAGGAAATTTTTCACTACCCCTTCAAAGGAATACTGAGCATCTTTTTCAACATTGGTTAAGTAACCATCAAAATTTTTATTCCTTGATATCTTACTTATTTGTGGTTTGTAAGTGATGTAATATCAGGATTTTGTCCCTATGTGCTTTCAGTTTTTGTTGTTAAAAACGGTAGTTTCAGTGAAGCAGAAGTAACAGTTAGTAATATGACTTGCGGGTTCTCTCCATATCATTAGTATGCAGATTCGCAAATGGTTTTTTTTTTAAGCAGCTCCGTTTAATAAAATACATCTGCAATTTCCCCACACTACACTAAGAACCCATTTTTATCAAGGTTTCTTACCGAGATTTGCAAGCAATGGAAATACGCTCGTGTTACGGCTTCAGTGAGAGGTCTCTTAATTTTTGGAAAAATATATTGGCCACAAACATAGCAAAAGTTATTTGGGTTTAATTAACACTATCTTAGTGACATTTTAAAACAAATAAAAATGCTCAAATAATACATAAACGCAATTAAAACAAACTAAACTGCGACACCGCGAACAAGTTAACTTAAAAAGTTTAAATGTGGGTATTTCAAAAATTTGACGTGATAAAAATATGACACATTATTTTTTGTAGTAATGGGATGAGTAGAAAACATATCCAATATAAATTATCTTTGGGTAAAAGAAAAACTTTTTTTTTGTAAACTAGTGTTATAGGTCATTCAAATATTTTTTTCGTGCGGGGATCGAACCCGCGACACGCTACACAGCAGTCGATCGCTCAGTCACTGCGTTAACCAGGTAAAATAATATACTACAACTATCACACAACGCCATCTAGTCCCAAGCTAAGCAGAGTTTGTGTTATGGGTACTAGACAACTGATAAACATACTCTTATATATGTCTAAATACATACATATTATAGATAAATTATATCCAGACACAGAATATGATCATGCTCATCACACAAAAAATTGTCCTGGGTAGGAATCGAACCCACGACCAACAGGCCAGTCTAGTCCAGTCAGTAGTAGAACTCTGTATGAAAAAATTAACACTTTTTAAAAGGTGTAACTAATGAAGTGTGGTTAACCGTACTATAATCTGGTATCGTAATTATTGCAACATCAATTTTGAAGACTTTCCAAAACTTTATTTGTCTTATTTTGCTTGGCAGAGCGTTGAGTTTATGCTATTGGATAAGTCGCACGGGAAAAGGGCACCGCTGCCCGTGCACGCAAAGAGATATTGAAGAAACAGGGTGGTTTTTAAATGTATCCAAGTTTCACCCAACCTGGGTTACAGTTAGGTATTGGAAGATAATATCTCATCCTAAAAAAAATTAAGATGAAGTTTGGGTATCATATTGCCTTACAGCCGTTGTGTCATCCACCAATCCGTACTGGGCCCGTGTGTTGGATTATTGCCCACCTCTCACAGAGAGGAGGCCTGTTTCCCAGCAGTCAAAATCAAATGGTCTTAAAACGACCTAGCAAAGGCACAAGTCACAACCGGATGATAACAGTGCAATGGGTAAAATTAGCAATGTTAAAAACTAATAGTAATGAGATGCCAACGACCTTCTCTGACCGACACGGAAGGCAAGAGTGAATATAATTGCAATCTAATCAAATTATTCATGATCAGTTTCCCAATAGATTTAAATACTTAAATATTTACAAATATCCGAGATGACCTCTTTAAGCTGTCAGTTAGTTTGCTAAACCAGATTAAATTAGTTTTAACTGGTTGTTAAGATGTGTGTGTAATGAAAGCGTCTCCTAGTGAGCGTAAGTATAATTTTGGAGCTTATGTTTCAGGAAAGAAGGAAGGAAGGAAGGAAAGGAAGAAAGAAAAAAAGGAAGTTGAAATGAATGAATGAATGAATGAATGCATGAATGAATTAATGAATTGAATGAATGAATGGATGAGTCAAGAACTGAATGAATGAATCATCAAATGAGTCCTCCCACCCAATGCAGAGCGGGAGGGACTGTCAGACTTGTACTGACTACAATCCACTGTGACCTACAATAGCCCTTTCGTCCATGGTCACGGTAATTCGTTAGACCCGAGACCTCGGGTGACCATCTGTCATAGCGAGTTTCCTCGTCTCGTAAACCATGTAAAGCCGTTGATCTCACGTAAAGCTATCATCAAAATTTGTAGATCTTTGACAGGTGTTACTATAGTTGCTGCTGCGTTTGGCAGTCGCTCCATGTAAAATACTGATATTCATCTGAATCTGGTTCGACTGGATGCCGACCACAATATAGTTGGGAAAAGGCAGGCAGATGATGATGAGATCTGCTTATTCTTTCAAATCAAAACAAATCATTTATTTTTAATCAAACATGGGTGGGTTTCCAAAAAAATATTTTGATAAAAATCGGCAGTGCGCAGGAGCAACAGTTCCTTAAGAGCCCATACTACCTCAAATGGCTTAGCAGAATCCTGTGATACGTCGAAAATACTGCAGCATTAATTTTGAAATAAATATATTATATGGTAAAGTTGAGGATTAATGTTAGGTCAATGTTTGGCAAAAACATGATTCCATGAAATTTTCTCTATAGAAAAAAAATCCCAAAATTACTTCTAAATTGAAAAATAAACCGCTGGCAAGCATAAAATACTTAAAATTAGATCATGAAACTTTTCATACTTACTGAACTAACTATATAAAGCAGGTCTTATGTTATTTATTTTTTTGAATTTCTTTTTTTCGCTGTAAAATAAATAGATTTGCGTGTAGACAGCTAAAAGAAAGAGCAAGCAATAGTGTGTGGTACGTGAAAGTGCGAGCGAGTAAGATTATATTGAAGTACTATGGAGCCTTAAGGGTGAGGTGGAGGCTATACACGTTAGGATTTGCATGATGGTTTTAACCTTGCAAACAAAACTGTACAGTGATCGGTTCCTACATGTATCGGTTATGCGCCTGACACCTATATGTATAAGTCTGTCTGCCTCTTCAAGAACTACAAGCGTAATGTACCATTGTTATTTTACTTCATTTTTCGATCCGAACACAGTACTTTCCTTTTCATTGCGAGTTTCCGGCAATTTGCCCGTATTTGGTACAAGTCTCTTAATGGCGACATCGGTGAATCATTTTCATTCTTTGGAAGTAAGATTTTTAATATTTATAAAATTATTTTCCTTATGCCGAAGCTAGGTTTTATTGGCGGTTTTATTTGCATAGTATGTAAATGTTAAGATGAACGGTTTATCTTGCTAAAGATACGTATAAAAGAGAGACGGAAAAAAGTGTTTATTCTGCATTTTTAGACGAACTTTATAGGTCATCATCTGACTGCCTTTTCCCAACTATAAGTTGAGCTCCTTGATTATGAGTTGAGCTACACGGTAACTAACACATGCTTGCACTGACTGGACAGGCCCACTCAAATCTGCGTGGTTCTTTCTTCAAAAGACCACCACAGACACCTGCATGGTTCTCTTACATTTGATCAATAAAAATTGTCTGGACTTTAAAAGAGACTGTGACCTCTGAGTTTGTTTCGGATGTTTCTTCTCAGAGTAGTCAGGTACGAAACACCGGCCTCATCTAGTGTAAAATAGTGTCTTTTGACGTGTAAAAGAGTTTGCCAAAACCAATTTAATGAATAAATATCATTTATCGTTATTTATCGTTTGTTATATAGCCACAGACAGGACCTAAAAAGGTGAATAGATCTAGATGAAATTTGGCTCAGAGATAGATTACGTTACCGTAGGATAATATTTGGGGTGGAACTGGAAGCAACTGGTACGCCTCAATTTGATTCTATCTCAAATCTAAAACAAAATCTTGTAATATTTTGAACGTATGAAGACTTGGATGCATATAATATTATGTAAATTTTATAACCTACGTACCTTGGGAGCGGACAATAGGGTTATTATAGCCAATGGCAAACCTATTGTGACTCACCATTGTAACGTTGATGTCGGTGGTTTCTTTAAAAAATATACCTTAGATACTAGTGAGATGTACCGAACACTAATAAGGTGAATAGGGTAGTATCCAGGGTCAAAATAATTACATTCTATTTAGTCCGTATTTTAGATTATAAAAAAATATTGGACACGTATTTTTTCTTTTTTCGATTAAACAAAAAAGAACAAAGATAGTAGCCTATTTAAGTTACCTGTGACGTCACTCTGCGCGAAAAATGCCACGCATCGTGACGTCACACGTAACTTTAATAGGCTATATCTTTGTCATTTTTGGTCTAATTTACAAATAAAAAAATACGTGTCCCTTATTTTTGAATAATCTAAAAGACGGACTAATTACATTTTTTTAGGCAACTAGCCTATTGTAGTGTTGAGAGCAGTGGTGGCCCAGTGCTATCGGCCCCGACTTACGAGTTGTAGGTCGTGGGTTCGAACCACGCCAGGCGCATTACTTTGTGTAATTTGTTTCATCACTACTGCTCTCAAAACGGTGAAGGAAAACATCGTGAGGAAACTGGCATGTCCTAGAACCAAAAATTCGAAGGCATGTGACATCCACCAATCCGCACTGGGACCGCGTGGTGGATTATGGCCCACCCCCTCTCACAGAGAGGAGTTCTGTGTTCAAGCAGTGGGAACATTTATAATTTTATAGGCTGATGATGATGAATGATGTCTCTGCAGTGCTATACATTCTTACTCGTAATTAAAATATTAAAAAAAAACACGCAAATTTCCGGAGTTGCAAATTCCGTCTCGGACACCTAGACAACATATTTTGACAACAAAAACATGTCTAGCAAAAACGAAATACCAAAAAAAGTTAAAAAATCTTCCTGTAAACTAAGAATGATAATGAAACTACTAAAATAACTGTGAGAACTGAGTATTAGACAAATATATTATGCTAAGAAAAACAGAGCTAAGAGGCTCGATGGCCTATAATAGAGGCGGCGGCATATTTCAACACTGTTGATACGAGCGTATCTCAACATTGTTGTAACGAGCATAAATTTCAACATTGTTGAAACGAGCATATTTCAACATTGTTGAAACGAGCATATTACATACATTGCTGAAGCAAGCATAATACAAACATTGTTCGAACGAGCATATTTCAACATTTTTGATGCGAGCATACTTCAACACTATTGAAGCTACCATATTTCAACATTTTTGAAGTGAGCATTTTTCAAATTGTTGAATCGAGCATTTTTCTAAATTGTTGAAGCGAGCTATAGAAAACACTATTATAAAATCAGTCTGTTCTATATTATTGTAGTTCCCATTGCTGGGACACGGGCTTCCTCTCTGTGCGATAGTAGGCTCCACCAAGCATAGTGCTTATTGATAGACACTCTTAGATTTTTAGGGTTCCGTAGTCAACAAGGAACCCTTATAGTTTCGCCATGTCCGTCCGTCCGTCCGTCCGTCCGTCCGTCCGTCCGTCCGTCCGTCCGTCTGTCCGCAGTTTAGCTCAGAGACGCACAGTACTAGACAGCTGAAATTTGGTGTAAATATTATTGATAATAAAGATTGCGCAATCTGTCTTGGTATACTGTATCCCCATCTGGGGGGGTGCAGCTAAATCAAAATTTATAGAAATAGAACGAGGACACCGAGCTTTAATAAAAATTATGTATTTTAAAAAAAGAAGATACCCCACAGAAAGCCTTTATCAGGTGAGCGGTCTGCTCTCGGTAAGAAAATTATATGTTGTCTACACTATTCTTAAAAAACACAAGACCCAACCGTTTGATGAAAATATATTAAAAAAACGAAGAAAAGACACGATTGCACTAGTCCCGCAAACTAAAACTAAAATTGCCGATATGCAGTATAACAAACGGTCTGCTTTACTATATAATAAAATAAATAAACAGATATATATATACACTAAAACGATACGCGAGGCTAAAAGTACATTAGAAAGTTGGATTAAAAACCTTACTTATGAAGACACTGAGTCACTCCTATTGCACATAATATAACATACACAGTCACACATATATACACACACGCACACTAACGCATAATCATACCCCCACAACGCTTACTCATACACACAATCATACACAAAACTTTTTCATTTAGTTCCAGGTATTGGTAAAATTAGATCTACTTTAAGCACCTTAAGTTATGGAAGAGCGGAGTCTCCTACTACAGGTATTGTTTACCTAAAAGGAGGCTCCAATCACAAGCGATCGATATGTATTTACTATTACCGAAATAAAGATTATTATTATTATTATTATTATTATATGCGGATTTGTTGTGCCAAAAAAGTGGTAAAATAAAATCTCGAAAAATATTTTTTTTTAGGGTACCTCCAGTACTTACACGTAAAGTGAGGATTTTTTTTTTCTCGCGTACCCCTTAGTGTGGTATATCATTAAATAGGCCTTTAAAAAATAATGATAGTTTCCATTAACAGTTTTTTGATAAAAAATTTCGTTTGTGAAATATTAAGCTTTAAAGTGCTAAATTTTGCTCGATTCGAGTGTCCCCCCCCTCTACCAGCTAAACGGTTATGTTTAGGGGTGTGAAAAAATTCACAATAATAGTATATATAACGAAGTTTAAAAGAAAATTATCATGACTAAGTAGGCTTTACAACTTTTCGAGTAATAGTCGACCAACTTATAAAATGTACTTGAAATGTATCGGAGAACATGCTCTTCAACTGCAAATGTAAGTTTGTCAACTTTATTTTTACAGCTTTAATATGTATGTTTTACGGCATGTTTTTTGGGGATAGGTAGGTTTTTATCGTCAACTATTTTTAACTAACTTCAAAAAAAGGAGGAGGTTTTAAATTCGTCGTAATCTTTTCTCTTATGTATTTTCCCTGATTTCTCAAAGACTCCTGGACCGATTTTGAAAATTCTTCTTTTTATAATTAAATTCAGCGAATCAGTTTAGTTAGTTCTCATAAGTATTTTGATGGGCAACTACGGAACCCTACACTGTGCGTGGCCCGACACGCACTTGGCCGGTTTTCTTTTTATGTTCACCAAATTACTCTGAGTTTTTTTTTGTTCGAAGCAGTATGTCTGCCATTTTGCCCAATACAAATTTAATTAAGTTTGGTTCGGTAGTTTTTATTTTCTGGACATTTTTGCGTATTTAATAACATCGTTATTACCGGCACTATGCCGCCGGATAATAAGATTCTAGTGAACGAGTTAAAAATATATGTAATTGACAAAAGTTTCGGTTGAATATCTGAACGCAAATTAAAAAAAAAGAATGGGTTTGCTTTTGGCCTTAATCTAGCTTAGAAGCAAGATCGCGGGACGTAACGAATGCCGTGACAGTGACCCCGGAACATAAAGAGCTATTGAAGGACACCGTGGATGTCAATCAGTACAAAATCTGACAGTCCTGCTGCCCTGGGTGGGGCAGCAGGACAGGCTGATGATTTTAAGCCTAGAAGCAAAGATGAGATCTAAGATTGAGTGAGCTAACTCAGAACGAAATTAACTGAAACTCCTGCGTAACTACTTTTAAATTGATATCAAATAAATTCATCATGTCACCATTTACGTGCACTACGATTCTTATGACGTATTGATAGAAATTGACGGCTTTGAATGGCATCTGTAAGGCTTATTACACACGTTGAACAACCGCACCACAACGCAGCGATAAAAATGTGGTCGAGTTGAAGTAACGTGTGAATAGTATCGCTACAAATCTTTGCACTTCATCATCATAATTATCATCTCAGCCATAGGACGTCCCCTGCTGAACATAGGCCTCCCCTTTTGATCTCCACATATAGCGGTTGGAAGCAACCTGCATCCAGCGTCTTCCGGCGACCTTTATAAGTTCGTCTGTCCACCTTGTTGGTGGACGTCCTACGCTGTGCTTGCTAGTCCGCACTTCAATTAGTCTTCGATTAGTCGATATTTGCACTTGCGAGTATCAATAATTCTTGCGATGTGGTCAGCCGGTAGTTCGCGGTGGGCGGTGGAGTTGCGTTGTGGTTGCGACGTGGCTGTTTTGTGGTCAGTACTACCCACGCGCCGTGGTCGATAATAACGTTGAATATGGTCCGTGTGAAGTCTAATGTATTTTCAAAACAAAATATGCTTTTTGAAACCTAAATCCACACTAGATTTTTTTCTTATATCGGGGGTGTATTTTACAAACATTTTTAAACTCACATAGCACAAAAATCCAGATCCGGAAAATCTACTTTTAAATCATACAAATATTTGTTCCATGCGGGAATTTGACCTGCGACACACAGCGCATCATTCGGTACGTCGGCTACTGCGCCAAATTGATGTGTTATGTGGTGTGGATGTTGTACCACATTTTATGGTTGTGGTTCGTGTAAAACAAGCCTAACAGAAGTTGTTTCGTTGAACACTTTCGGCGTGACGAATTTTATTAGTTCTGTCCAAACATTGAGATCGTAACATGTCCCATATTGGGTCGTACGAAAATTGTAGCTCCTATTATGGTTGTGAGATTTTTAATACAAATTAGACTGATATAACCTTGTGTTACATTTTAATACATATTTTTTATAGGCTAAAATTTAAATGCACATCAATAATTCTTTTTTTGTACTAAAATGGATAAATGGTCACCAAATCTAAAACTCGCTTTAGCAAGATTTCAGGGACACCCCGAAGTTCGGTTTGGTTAGGTTCCTGTAAACCTTGTACACAGAAATAGAAGCCGCTTCGTCGACCCTGCTTATATAGGTTTTTTTTATTACATATAATAGGTTTATTTTTTATAACTTAGGAAACGTTATTTGGTGACCATTTATCCATTTTGTTAACCGTTTAGAATTTTTTTTGTAGTAAAATAGGTACTTTTTTGGGTGGTGTTTAAACACAAGCCTTTTTTATATCCTTAATAATATATATATACCTGGTTTAGAAAGCAGTTCTTCTAGACACGGTGCTCATTGTTAAGAGGTTTCTTTCTCTGGAGCCTTGACCGCCGGTAGCTTGAACCCTGTTCTCGATATTGATAATTTAAAGGCACCACGGCTCACAGCGTCCTCAGCTTCCGCTTGACGCAGGTCCTCACCCACCGGACACGGAAGTTTCGAGAGGTTTCTGTATTTGCTTGGAAATGCAGAATTGCCTGGGTGTCACCACTATTCGGATCGCCCGGAGTGGCTTGGGTAGAGCACCGCCGTGTCCTCACGGAGGCGATAGGCGGCAACCTTTCGCACCCAGCATTGACCGTCGCCATGCAACTGGGCGCGACTGAATGGGAAGCATTCACCTCCTTCTGAGAAGCAGTCATGCTAGCGAAGGAGGAGGCGGGTTGCATGAGAGAGGCCGCCACTTATCAACCCAGCTGTCTCGGGAGTCACCGTGACCACCATTGCATAGGCGCGCGCATGTGGACGGGTTGTTGTCCGCTCATGGACCAAACCCGAAATGCAAAGTGACCTTTTTAGACCCGATGGCCTACCTACTTAAAATAAGTGTTTTGATTGATTAAATAATTGCGACAGCCGTTTCTAGACGGTTCCAAGCTCTGTATTCCAAAACAATAGTTACTAGTAATTAAGTCAACAATATAAGAGTCACACGCTGCAGTCAATTCAAAGTAGTAGTGATCTGTGTTGAGCAACTATTGCTTACTTGATGTGTTGTTCGGTTGAAAGTAAAATGTGTTTTTGTAAGGTCAAACGTAATAAATGCTGAATAGATTCATTTATCTCGAGCAGTGGTGGCCCAGTGGTATCGGTCCCGACTTAGGGTGCTCCCACATCTATCGACGCGGAATCGGCTTTTTCCGTCGCCCTTTCTTTCTGTCGCTTAGAACTGCCATTTGCTAGACCGAGACAGAAAGCATAATGCGATAGCACGCGGCGGAAACCTCGAGGCGGCCGCGTGCTGTCGCATTGTCTCGGTCTAGCAGAGAGAGTGATGAGTATGAATGTTGATGGATGGAGAGGAAGAGGAAGGCCAAAGAAAAGATGGATGGATTGTCTAAGGAATAATATGAAAGAAAAAGTAGTAAATGATACTGTGACGTCTGATAGGGGAGAATGGAAGAAGAAAACGTGTTGCGACGACCACAAGGAAAATAAGATAAAGGCAGGAATATTATGATTGAAGAGTAACATCCTTCATTATCTCCAAAGATCTAATTAAATCTAAGTATCTAGTATTTTACATAGAACGACTATCTATATGATATGACCTCTCAAACAACTGTCAAAGATCTACAAATGACAGCCGGGACCAACAGCTTCACTTGCTTCTCGAGGCACGGAGAATACATGCTTGACATCCATTTAATAGTCACCCATCTACGGACCGACCTCTCTAAACGTTGCTTAACTTTAAAGATCGATTCAATAAGCTGTTATTATTAAACCACGAGCTAGCTAAAAGGTTTCTTCGAAGCTGTGTAATAAAAATTGCTGGCTATACATTTAGAATCGTCTTGGGCGTCCATTTGCAATCACATGAGACTCGACTCTTGGCCATGTTATGTATATGAGTGTTAAGTTTATGTGGGGCGAGCTTTTTAAACGAATGGTTCCGTGGGTTATTTTTTAGAAGAACCAATACTGGAATTTAGAGCATTTATTTTATTTATTGCACAATGTACACAGTTACAAGCGAGCTTTGAATCCATTACCCTGTTAGGGCGCAGCAAATAACCTAAAAGAAGTTGGTTAACTAAGTAGGTTTAACTATAGGTACTAATATTTTCTAGTTGTGCATTGTGACAGAATTTGACTTCCAATTCAACTTAGACTTCGAGTCGTTGTCGCAATCGAAGAAAAGACTTTGACATCGACTTCGACTTTTGATTTAAAAGCTTTTCGTTTGAAACCCAGGCGTTAATGCGTATAAAAAAACTTGAGAGGTGTCAAGGGACACCCGGATGGAACGAAGTTAACAAAAATAATTGTCGCAACACCACACTGTTCAATGCGAAATAGAAAGACGAAACGAAAATATCTGGCTTGCTTTCTATTAGAGAGCGAGAGAGAGAGAAACATTTGCACGCCGCAATACGACAAGAGTCACGAGGAACGGGGGTTGAGTGAGGGGTAAGGGGCGCGGGGTGCGGGCGCGAGGTTCGGGGCGAGGCAAAAAAGTGTCGTGACACTTTTCGTTACAATTTTTTCCGTCTAGCCCCCTTTCACAACCCGCGATAAGGAACTTCGTTCCAATAAATAAAAAATAGTCGTTCATCGTTTCATATAGTGGCCACGGTACCCCAAAGCAAGTGGTCCAATGGCGCGTACGCTCGTATTTGGAACGCGCGCAGTCGAGCGGCGCAGGCGCATAGATGCGTACTGCTTTAATTATGCAGTAGGTGTGTACCGTACTGATGTGTTTAGTGCCTTCGTAAATGGTATAACATGATCACTAATTAGCCTTGTTCCCACTGTTGGGACACAGGCCTCCTCTCTGTGAGAGGTCATCATCAGCCGGAAGACGTCCACTGCTCAACATAGGCCCCCCCCTTAGACCGCCACGCCGAACGACACTTCGCCACTTGCATCCATCGGCTGCCCGCGACCCTCACGATGTCGTCGGTCCACCTAGTGGGAGGCCTGCCTACTTGCCTCTTTCGGTCCGTGGTCGCCATGAGAGAGAGCTCACTCTGTGAGAGGTAGTCGGCCATAATCCAGCACGCGGGCCCAGTGCGGGTTGGTAGATGTCTCAAAAAAAAAACAGACAACTAACAGCATTCGTACATAGCGTTTCGTATACAAATAATGAATAATTTCAGCACAGCTTTTCCAGTACATTGAACTTGATTTTTTTTGTTATATTATTAACATTTATCTTAACGAAATATGTAATTGATTAAGACTATCGTCTACCGAGCGCTCGTCCATACGAAAAGAGAAAACGTTTTCCTGCCCCTAAATGTTATCCTATCTTAATGATCTTTTAGAATGCTTCTGACACTGTAAAAAACTAGGTTTATAGGTTTTCTTTTTTTCAAAATTTATAATAGTTTGAAAGTAACAGGCGCCTAAAAGTTACTATTTTTATGACAAAATCTTCATTGAAGAAAACCCTTGTATTTTAAAAACAAAGAAGTTTAAAAAAAAAAGCAAAACCTACAAACTTAGAATATAATATGCTGAAACGATTGACACTAGAATCTAAGAGATTGGTCGAGATTTAGTATGTGAAAAACGTTTTCTCCCGAGAGAAATTTCATATAAAAATGCTCACAGTCAGACGCCAGCTGCAACGCTCTCTATCGCACGATCGGGGGTTTTTCAACGAGGGAGAGGGACAGCACGAGTTTTTCTAAATATCTATTTTTTGAAAAGTCTCTTCTCTTAAGTCATTAACCTCTTTCAAAATCTACCAAAAATAAAATGTATAAACTTCAAAATATTTATGATACTTAAATTCTGAAGGATTTTGCTCTTTGTCTTACTTACATAAGTGTCAAACTTTGACCCTTTGGCCTTGACAAATGACTTATGAGTAACAAAAGAAGACAGGTTTTATGCTTGTCTTTTGCGGGTAGGTATTGGAAAAATACAGAAACAATTATTGAATTATATTATTGTACGAATAAAAACTTTTAACTGTCATCTTTTCAAAGGCTTTTATTGGTGGTACGCTAAGTCTGCCTTTTCCCAACTATATTGTGGTCGGCTTCCAGTCGAACCAGATGCAGCTGAATATCAGTATTTTACATGGAGCGACTGCCTATCGGACCTCCACAACACAGTAACTGGGTAATACGATACCCTATGGTATGACTGGTTGTCAGACTTTAGAGCTTCTGACTGAGATTAACGACTGTCAAAGATCTACAAATGACAGTCTGGACCAACGGCGTTGACGTGCTTTCCGAGGCACGGAGGAAACTCGCTATGACAGAATCAGATGGTCACCCATCAAAAGACCAAGCTTGGCAAGCGCGGCTTAAGCCGGAAGATCGTCCAGTGCGGCTGTAATTATTTAGCCACGAGCTCTTATGTTTTTTTTTTACGTGGTAAAATCATCAAATGAGTCCTCCCACCCCGGGCAGGGCGGAAGGGACTGTCGGACTAGTACTGACTAAAATCCACGGTGTCCTTCAATAGCCCTTTATGTTCCGAGTTATGAGATAAGTCCCGCGACCACGGCAGGCTTTGGCCCCGTCATCATGCTGACGCTCTTTGAGGCGCGCGTGGAACACAACGCTCCGTCGGGCGTCGACCCGGGCATGGTCCATGGTCGGACAGCGAGTTGCCCTTTACTCGCCGCTCGCACGAGCTGTAAGGTAATTAAAGTAAGTACCTACGGCAAGAAGCAAAGATCTATACATATAATAAAACTGTAGAAAAATATTTTTTGTACATTAAAAAAAATCTCAAAAAATATAGCCAGCGTGTTAAAGGACAACCAATAGAACCCATTTCTAGCATTTTTAGAATTTTTGTCTGTTTGTCTGTTTGTCTGTTTGTATGTTTATTTGTTCGGGCATCACGTAAAATGTACGAAAGCTATGTAGATAACTTTAATACATAACGACTGCCCGTAACTTGAAGTAACATTTAGTTTTTGTTTCATTGAAATCGGATCAGTCTATCAAAAGATATTTGAATTTAAAGTGTTCCAGAAGTAAAATTACGGTAAGTTTACACCGAGACACGCAGCTCGCAGTTCAGTAGCACGATCTAGCTTGGAATAGAAAAACAATATACCTATTCAAATATGGTGTGGACTGGAGCGTAGTGGTTTGGAGTGGAGTAGAGTAGAGTAGAGTAGAGTAGAGTAGAGTTGAATGGAATAGAATGGGATGGAATGGAAAGAAAGAAATGGTTTTTATTTGACTCACAATAGAATGGGATGGAAGCGGATGGAAGCGGATGGAGTGGGATGGAGTAGGATGAAGTGGGATGGAGTGGGACGGAGTGGGATGTAGTAGGATGGAGTGGGATTTAGAGGGATGGAGTGGGTTGGAGTGGGATGGAGTGGGATGGAGTAGGATGGAGTGGGATGGAGTGAGATGGAGTGGGCTGGAGTGGGATGGAGCGGGATGGAGAGGGGTGGAGTGGGGTGGAGTGGGATGGAGAAAGCTGGAAAGGGATGGAGTTGGATGAAGTGGGATGGAGTAGGATGGATCGGGATGGAGTGGGATGGAACGGGATGGAGAGGGATGGAGTGGGATAGAGTGGGGTGGAGTGTGGTGGAGTGGGGTGGAGTGGGACGGATTTTGATGGAGTTAGATGGAGTGGGATGGAGTGGGATGAAGTGGGATGGAGAAGGATGGAGTGGGATGGAGTGGGATGGAATGGGACGGAGAGGGACAGAGCGAGATGTAGTGGGATGGAACGGGATGGAGAGGGATGGGGTGGGATAGAGCTGGATGGGTCGGAATGGAGAGGGATAGAGTGGGATGTAGTGGAATGGAGTGGGATGGAATGGGATGGAGTGGGATAGAGTGCGATGGAGTGGGATGGAGTGGTATGTAGTGGGATGGAGTGGTATAGAGTCGGATGCAGTGGGATGGAATGGGATGCAGTGGGATGGAATGGGATGGAATGGGATGGAATGGGATGGAGTGGGATGGAGTGGGATGGAGTGGAATGGAGTGGGACGGAGTAGGATGGAGTGGGATGGAGTTGGATGGAGTGGTATGGAGTCGGATGGAGTGGAATGGAGTGGGATGGAGTGGGATGGAGTGGGATGGAGTGGGATGGAGTGTGATGGAGTGGGATGGAGTGGGATCGAGTGGGATGGAGTGGGATGGAATGAGATGGAATAGGTGCTCTAATCCAGTAGCAATTGAATAGTACTGCCTTTGAACGACAGAGAGCGTTTATTACAAACACGTCGAATATTCTTGAAAAATCTAAATTAATTCTAAATGTAGGGTTTATATGAAAACGATATGATTTATAAAAAACCTGGCGAGAATTAAGCGCTTCGCACAAAAAAATACATTGTCAAATTCCGACATCCACGCGATCGAAGTCGCGGGCACAGCTAGTTAAAACTATAATTAAAACTATAATATTAAAGAAATTATCTGCCATTTGTAATAGTGGTTGGCTTTTGTAGAGGTTAAACATAACATCTTTATTATTATAAGAAAAATGAATAGTGTTTGAAGTTCGTCAGGTCAGAGCCAACGACAATAACTTATTGTCAAAGGTGTCATAATAATCTGAAAGGCAATGGCCTCTGTTTAAGACTCGCGCGCGAAAATAATCAACAACACACCATTTTGGACTTTATATTGACAAATAGTTTATTTTAAAACATCCTTTTTCTCGTCCTTTTTATATGCGAGGGCATGAGTCGCGGGACCTACGATAACGTCACCCTGGAACGTCAAGGGCTATTGAAGGATAACCTTGGATTTTGGTCAGTACAAGTCTGATAGTGGGATCTCGTCCCGCCCTGAGTCGGAGTCTTTTGATGATTTTAACACGAATTTTTTTTCAAGTGCGCCGTCTTGCGCACGATGTGTACTACCTAGGTAGCTCGATGTCCGATCAAGGACCAGGGGGTCTACTATTTTAGTCTGTCAACAAAAATACGAAAATAACGGTCCGTAATCGAAATTTTCGAGTCAATCCTACTTTTTATTAATTCTGAATTCAAGTCGTTCAAAAGGTGGTCTGTCAGACTCCTAATAACATTCCAGTTTTCCCTTGCACCCTGCTCTGGCCTGCCTGACCTACTGGCGCTGTCTGGAAAGCGATTTGATCCCGCTGCCCCCCTTCGCAAGAAGGAGGGAAAACCGCAGTGGTTTCAAAATAGGGATGAGTCTGACAGACCCCACGTGATACGGAGTGTGAGAAAAGTAGCCAAACCTAGCATAGTTGGATAAAGGCTCTTTTTTTTTTTTTTTTAGCGTTGTAAAATCATCAAATGAGTCCTCCAACCCCGGGCAGGGCGGGAGGGACTGTCAGACTTCTACTGACTAAAATCCACGGTGTCCTTCATAGCCTGTTACGTTCCGGGGTTACGGTAAGGGAATAATCCCGCGACCCCGGCAGGCTTTGGCCCTCTGAGAGGGGGGCCCCGTCATTATGCTGACGCTCTTTGAGGCGCGCGTGGGACACAACGCGCCGTCGACCCAGGCATATAGTTGGTTAAAGGCTCGGCAGATTATGACCTTAGTTAATAATACGTCCGTTTGATGTCAATAGGTTCGCTCATATAATCATAACGCCTTCATCCTACGATTTTGACGCGTACTTACGAAAGTCAACCTTGTGCGTTCAGGAATAGCGCAATGGAGGCGTATTTCCAAACGTTTGTATATAATTAGAGGATAATTGCTTCGTCGTCCGGGTGGAAGGAATATAGTGTTTCCTTGTGATGAAATAATGCTGACGTGTAGACCTTACCATAACAGAATTTAAAAAAAAAAACTTTTTGAAAAAAAGAAAATAACTGCCTTCAAAAACCACCACAAAAAGGGTAAAATAACCTACAAAATAACTTTTCTTTCGGAAGTCGGTGGCTTTGTTTTTTTTTTGATTTCGTTGGCTTTTTTGCCACCGACTTCCGAAAGAAACTTATTCAGAACCTCCTCTATATCAAAATCAAAATCAAAAGTCATTTATTCAAATTAGGCTGATTTATCAGCACTTTTTGATGGTCAAATTTTACACAAGACAGTCCCCCAAAGCGCCCCCCTTCGACACTTCCTCGTGTTTTGGCTGGGAAGAAGTGGCGGAACAAACTCCCCAGCAACACATCTGTCTGTACAGTTCTTAGAAGAACCAAGATTTAAACAATTTAATTAGATTAGATTTTATACTCTTTTTTTGAAATTGGTTAAAAATACATGTCGAATTGAGACCCTCCTTCTTTTTTTTTGTCGTTTTTCTACCTTTGTACACGATCCTTGGGTTTGTATCGGTAAAATGCGCTAATATATCCTCACAAACAATAAAACGCTCGTTATCAGCGCATAAAAAAGTGGATTACAAAACTGTGAGACTAATTTTAAGAAAATCATCCCCTAAGGGGGTTTACAATAGGATTAAAGGTTCTATAAGAGTTAATTAAATCTTTCGGTTTATTTGACACTCTGAAGCATGTAGGTAGTGTAGGAAGGTACACTTATAAACCAAATTGAATTGATAAAACATATTCCGTCTTCTAATACCGGTTTCCTCACGATGTTTTCCTTCACCGTTTTGAGAACAGTGATGATGAGATAAAAAACCTGGTGCGGTTCAAACCCACGACCTACAACTCGTAAGTCGGGACTGATATCACTGGGCCACCACTGCTCTTTGGTAGGTAATATTTGTCCTGTACATGAACTGAATCCGAAGGCCGCAGGTTCGAATCCTGTCCGCGGATTGAATTTTCTTTCCTAAGAAAATCTTTGAAATTCACTACGCATGCGTTAATGCGTTTAATATTTTAAAATATTAATATTTACCTTGGTCTTTGCCCAGCAGTGGGACATAAACGGCTAATAAAAAAAAAATATAATATTTACCTATCCTTGTTTATGCAGTTTTTGGTCACAATGATGACTAATTCGATTCTCAGGTAGTGTTGATTGGTTTAAATGGGTTTTTTCCGCTATTACATAAAACTTAGAAATGAGAGTGACTGTGTCAATTTTCAAAAAATAATTACTTAGAAGTTAAAATTACCGTATGACGTGGAGTTGCGGATACCAGCCCGTTATACAATACAATACAATACCGCAAAGATGTCATTAATGTTATTATGGTTAATATCGTTATATCATTATGTTTTTGTTTTTATTTCCGTGATCTCTTTTTATACCACCGAATTCAAAAAAAAGGTTTCTTCTGTGTTTTTTTTTAGTTAGGTTTCAGTTCGACCTGAAGACTATTACAACGTCTTAAAAGCAGTCTTTTTCCGGCGAGTAAAAGGGACAGAGCTATACAAGTCGTCTAGCGCCATCTCGTTCACTCACTGGAACAAGCCTGGTTTTAACATGTCGTAATACCCTCCCTGGTGGCCTACCATGAACTATTAACGCGATCCAGTTTAGGCTGTGGGAAAGAGATGGCAATAGAAGACGACTTGTATAGCACTGTCTCTTTCCCACAGCCTACACGAGCTCTGTACGTATGTTTGTATGTTATGCTCTAGAACACTAGTAGTTTTGATAAACTACCAACACTAGTCAACTCCTATTGGTGATAGCGTAATGTTATACAGGGTGTCCCAAAACCGTTGAGTTTTGGGCAACCTTAAAATTAAGAGCCTATCTAGAGCTTGTGCGAATCAAAAATATTTTAACTGAGATAGCAAAAATCGTCTTACTTGAGGTTTTAATTTTTTTACTCTTTTTTATTGTATGGAACTAACAAGTATTGTATCATTTTAGAATCCTGATTAAATGCTCCAATTTTTAATGCCACTTGCCAAGGCACTCTAGTACATTTTTTTTTAAAGGAGGGCCTGTCAAAGTCGACGGATGTTGGAAATTTTAAATTCGTAGTTAAACAAACAGTCTTAATTCTCGGAAATTTGAAGGAATTGTTTCATTATTTTTATTGGGATTCTAGAACTGTTATTAAGGATTACTTTTCCAAAGTTCAATTGAACAAAAATAAAAAAGAATAACCACAATAACCGAAAATGGTACAGTTTGATCAAATTTCTAGGTTTTTCTTAAAATGCCCATAATTTTCAAACTGCATGGGATATAATTTTTTTCAGATTTTTCTCGTGATGGTTATGATCAATCCTATCACCCCGTTTCGGCTTGACGTTGAGTTTTTGGACACCCTGTATAGCCTATAGAATTCGTCGATATATAAATAAACTATCCAACACAAAAAGAATTTTCTAATTCGGACCAGTGGTTCCTGAGATTAGTGCGTTAATACAAACAAACTCTTCACCTTTATAATTTTAGTATAGTTTAACTATGCCAAATGTAAGTCAAAATCAAGTTGTCCCACTTTGTATACACATAGTGATATAAACGTGTTTCTTATGTCATAATTCAACATTATAACCAATGTGAAAGTTAGTATACCTATAATACCGGTTTGTAAAGATTTGCTATGCGTTGTCAACTCTATTTTTGAAGTTATAAGGGTCTTATGTGTTCCATAAGAATGGTATGTAACTTATCTTCACGCTTTTTAATTTTTTTGGCAATGAGTAGAGATAATCGGTGGGTTTTTTCAAAGAGATTCATAAGAACCTTTATAGCGAGCATTGCGAAAATTGTTATACAATATTGTTGATGCCGTACGTCAGTAGCACTATCTAGCGTTGCATAGCAAGGCGACTACTAGTGGTAAAAAAGTATTGGTAGCTATGTATGACTAGGAAACCTACCGACGTGCGCCCGTGGACTGGAGTTCTCCGCTCTTCGGATACGTTCTTCTAGTTCGTTAGTTCGTGGAAGACCAGTTCCTATCTCGGAATAGAGACCGACCTGGGATCAAGGGCGAAAAACTCGTTCGCTCGCAAAGAGCACTGTGTGCCTAAGTTGGTCTCTTTCGTTCCGTATACGAATAGCCTGTTCCTGCTGCACGCTTCAACGCGTGTCCCTTTGATCAGCGAGACGGGCACAGCGGCGTATGAGCGGGCTGAGCGGACGGGAGTATGATAGTGTAGTGCTGTCCCGTGTTTCGCGCCAACGAGCCTAGTTGGGTCGATCTCTTTTTCTGTAACCCAGGATACCGTGGCCCCGGAACGTAAAGGAGCTTAGGAAAACACGGGTGGATTTTAGTTCAGTAAGAGTCTGACAGTCCCTGTCCGGGAGCGGGAGTTCTAATTCGAACTAGTTCGTTCGCGAACTACACAAGACTACTATTGGTAAAAAGTTTTGGATCACAACTTTCTTCGTGATGTCCCGTCTATTGCTCGTATATAGTTTAATGTCTTTGGGTTTTTAAAAGTTATAGTGAACAGTCTTCTTCTAGGTAAGCTGACCATCGTAGACTTTGTCGCAGTCAACTCTGACCTAGATTAGAGTCAAGAACAAATCAAGAAAACCAACAACAAAACAAGATAAAAGAAAAAAAAAAGCTATTTAGTGAGGTTTTAAAAAGTAATGCGTGTAAGGCGCGGGCCCCATAGAAAAAACGTAAGACGCAAACTGGGCTGCCTCTTCGGTGTCTCTTTCATACAAAATGTATAGAAGCGTCTCTCGCGTCCCGATGCAAAACACACAGAAGAGACGGGGCGCGGACGCTACACTCATACATTTTCGCACGTCCGCGACGCGTCCTCGTCTTACGTCTTTTCTATGTGTCCCGCGCCTAATTTGGCATTGGATTTGACTTCCAGTCAAACCGGAATTTACCGGAAACAAGTCAATATCAGTATTTTACATGGAGCGACTGCCTATCAGACCTCTATAACCCAGTAACTGGGTAATACGAAACCTCTTGGTAAAACTGGTTATTAGACTTTCGAGCTTCTGACTAACAGTAACGACTGTCAAAGATCTACAAAAATGACAGTCGGGTCCAACGGACTTACATGCTTTTCGAGGCACGGAGGAAACTCGCTATGACAGATGGTCACCCATTCACAGACCCACCTCAGCAATCGCGGCTTAACCTTGAAGATCGACTTGCGCGGCTGTTTAAATATATTATTATTTATTTACCAACCAGGTAATTAAATATACCGACAACTTTTTTGTCTTATAAATACAATATGCGAGTTAAACTTGTTCTCAAAACAACATCTGTCTTGATTTTATTATTATTTAATTAATTGTATAAAAAACTTGATATAAAGTGACTTAGCTACATTGGACTGGCCACATAGTTTTAAATTATCAAATGAATCCACCCAGGGCAGACTGGGAGGGACTGTCAGACTTGTACCACAGTATAGAAATCATACAGTAGGACGACGCCTTTGATCTCGGGTAAAATGCCGACATCGTCTAGACAGTTATGCATCGGCCAGGGTTGTCACAAGTAAAGAATATTTATGAAATTATTTATTTATTGCAGATCAACATGGATGGCAGAATTATAATGAAAACAATATTAAACACTTATTGTATAATAATGAAAACAAGTTTTAACCCCTTCTTTACTGCATGTATTATTAAGAAGTTGAATGAAAATAAAAAATGCAGATAAGACGTATACTAAGAGATTTAAAAATTGAACTGATGCATTTGATAAATAGTTACTATGTGACACTGACGACGTGGGCTGCGATTTTTTTTAAATTTTAACTTCCAAATAAATAAATATCATAAATACAATACAAATTAATAAATAATAAGTATATTCTAACCGAAAGGGTACTTACATACATGTGAAAAAAAAATTGCTACAGACTACCAAAATGAACAACTTTTACTATAGGACCAACTCGAGACAGATTTAAGTTATTTAGATGGCATTTCGTAACCAGCACCCCAATTTATCACGGAATTGGCGTAATACATTTAAATTGATGCCCGCCATCTTCGATTTCAAAAAGAATGACTTTTTCGTTACAAGCACCCCAATTAACCTCGAAATTGACACCCATATCAAATTCTAAAGAAAAAATGAGGTCCGCCATCTTGGATTTCAAAAAGAATGGCTTTTTCGTAACAAGCACCCCATTAACCTCAAAATTGACACCCATATCAAATTCTAAGAAAAAAACGGCGTCCGCCATCTTGGATTTCAAAAAGAATGGCTTTTTCGTAACAAGCACCCCAATTAACCTCGAAATTGACACCCATATCAAATTATAAGAAAATGACCTCCGCCATCTTGGATTTCAAAAAGGATGGCTTTTTCGTTACAAGCACCCCAATTAACCTCGAAATTGACACCCATATCAAATTCTAAGAAAAAAACGGCGTCCGCCATCTTGGATTTCAAAAAGAATGGCTTTTTCGTTACAAGCACCCCAATTAACCTCGAAATTGACACCCATATCAAATTCTAAGGAAAAAATGACGTCCGCCATCTTGGATTAAAAAAAGAATGGCTTTTTCGTAACAAGCACCCCAAATAACCTCGAAATTGACACACATATCAAATTATAAGAAAATGACCTCCGCCATCTTGGATTTCAAAAAGGATGGCTTTTTTGTAACAAGGACCCCTAATAAACTCAAAATTGATACCCGTACTTGGTAAATTAAAATACGTGCGCCATCTCGAAATTCACCCTTGGTAATTAATAAAAAAAGTCCACCATCTTGTCATGGGACATACAAATTATAACACAGTCATATAAATATAATATTAGTAGAATTTCCAAAGCGATGCCCTGTGCAATAACCTATTAAAAAAAAGGGGGTCGGCCATTTTAAATGAACAAATAAAAATAAATACGCACGTCACACGCGATAGCCCTGAATGATAGAGCCCAACATAGTAACATCGTTTTGTTCCCAAGTTGGGCTCGGCTTACCCGCGTCTCACCTCTCACACCCCGCACGATTGCCCTGTCTAGACGTCTTCGTCGGACGACTGTAGGATTATTAGACTGTGCTTGTACTGACTAAAATTCACGGTGTCCTTAAATAGAAGAACCCACGACCTACAGCTCGTAAGTCGGGACCTATACCACTGGGATAATTATTATACTGCTCGTTATCTACATGATCAACATTGTTCCAAGCAATTTATATTTATTTTAATTTATGTCACAATTATATTAATTCAGATTTTATCTCAAACTACAAGGTTGCTAGGAAATCAAATATTTTAATTAATTATTTACTTAATCTAAAAGTATTTTGTCTCCTTACTTCCTTAAATTTACTATCTTCTTACTAAGCATAAAATTGACAAAGCAAATTATATCAAAATAATTACATTCTATTTAGTCTCAAACTACAATTTGCTAGGAAATCAAATATTTTAATTAATTATTTACTTAATCTAAAAGTATTTTGTCTCCTTACTTCCTTAAATAAATTACTATATCTTCTTACTAAAAGCATAAAATTGACAAAGCAAATTAATAATAATATTAATAATATTCCACAACTATCACACAAGGCCATCTAGTCCCAAGCTAAGCAGAGCTTGTGTTATGGGTACTAGACAACTGATAATATGAACCATACTTATATATTTCTAAATACATACTTATTATAGATAAATTACACCCAGACACAGAACAAATGATCGTGCTCATCACACAAATATTTGTCCTGGGTGGGAATCGAACCCACGACCTCTGGTATAGCAGTCAGGTTCACTAACCAAGTAACCACTAGACCAACAGGCCAGTCGCTTTTTATATTGCTTTTTTATTTTACGTGGTAAAATCAATGAATTCTCCCAACCAGGGCAGGATGGCAGGGACTGTACTGTACTGACAAACAGACACAGTGATCTTTCAATAGCCCTTTACGTTCCAGGGCCTTTATGGCAGGCTTTGGCCCTCTAAGGGGGCTCTGTCAGTTTGCAACACTCTGAGGCGCGTGTGGAACACGACTCGCTGTCGATGTCGACCCGGGTTCATAATCGGGCAGCGAGTCACCCATAACTCGCCATCCAGTAAGACGAGAGTTTAGCTCGATTGTGGAATTCAGATAGTCAGTCGCTCTATGTAAAATACTGATATTCAGCTGCATCTGGTTCGACTGGAAGCCGACTACAATATATGTGTACCTAGTTGAGAAAAGGCAAGGAGCTCGTGGCTAAATAATTACAGCCGCACAGGCCGATCTTCCGGGTTAAGCCGCGCTTGCCGAGGTTGGTCTGTGGATGGGTAACCATCTGTCATAGCGAATTTCCTCCATGCCTCGGAAAGCACGTAAAGCCGTTGGTCCCGGCTGTCATTTGTAGATCTTTGACAGTCGTTACTGTTAGTCAGAAGCTCTATAAAGTCTGACAACCAGTCTTACCATGGGGTATTATATTACCCAGTTACTGGGTTGTGGAGGTCCGACAGGCAGTCGCTCCATGTAAAATACTGATATTCAGCTGCATCTTGTTCGACTGGAAGCCGACCACAATATAGTTGGGAAAAGGCAGGCAGATGATGATTATGACTGGATCACGTAATAGATACAGCAGTTTAGTAGAAAACAACGTAATAACATACTGAGACACTTGTTATTATAATAGCATAGCATAAGATGGGGTACAAAGTTCAAGTAATGTTTTTTTCCTTGGAAGATCGTTATTTTAAATGGACGACATGCAAAGCATTATAATTAGTTGTTTAGAACAAAAGGATATTTTTATTGCTTGAATAACATGGTAAATTAAAATAATAATAATAATATTCCTCAACTATCACACAACGCCATCTAGTCCCAAGCTAAGCAGAGCTTGTGTTATGGGTACTAGACAACTGATAAACATATTTATATATTTTCTAAATACGTACATACATATTATAGATAAATTTACCCCCAGACACAGAACAAAATGATCGTGCTCATCACACAAGCATTTGTCCTGGGTGGGAATCGAACCCACGACCTCCGGCATAGCAGTCAGGGTCACTAACCACTAGACCAACAGTTATTGAAGGAACGTCGTGTAGGTATTATCAGTTACTAGGTTGTGGAGGTCAAATAGGTAGTCGCTCCATGTAAAATACTGATATTCAGCTGCATCTGGTTGAACTGGAAGCCGACCACAATATAGTTGAGAAAATGCTAAGCAGATAAAATTTGCCCTTGACAATTTCCAAGTTTAAAACGATTTAATTAAATGTATACGTACTTCCGAGATATCAGTTTTTGTCCCAAAGAAGCTGGTTTTAAAGAAAAACTGGTTGGCAATGTGACTTTTTTCAATGTCAGGTTGAAGGCAGAAACATTATTTGATGCCCGAAACTAATCCTACTAATATTATAAATGCGAAAGTTTGTGAGGATGTATGTGTGTATGTAGGTATGTTTGTTACTCTTTCACGCAACAACTACTGAACGGATTTGGCTAAAATTTGGTACACAGATAGTTTATAACCTAGATTAACACATATGTATAGTACGATATGTAAAGTGACATTTCGACAATGGAAAATTTAAATAATTGAGGTAGTCTTAAGAGTAAGCTTAAGGTGAAACAAGTCAACATTTTTTCCATAGAAACTTCGTTGGGGTTTTACTCCACTATTTGACAAGGTACATCTAAAGTTAAACATGGTATCGTTTTATCTCATTATTAATTTTGTCTGTACGGAAGCAGAATTTTGAAATAACAAGCCATTAAAAAGTTACGAGCTTCCAAAGATTCGTTTTTATTGCTAATTTTAACACAACTTTGGGCGTAAATTAGAAATTAAAGAAGCATCGAATTTCCAAAACAAATTTCGTACCGACACAGCACTTTTATTGAAGAATTCCATAAATTTTATTTGAAATTGATTGATGCAGTGGTTTTTTCATAAAACCCCTTCTTCCAAAGGCCGTAACGTTTTTTTTTTACGCGCGCCTTTTACTCTGAATGATTGTGCATCTTACTGAATTGTGTTTCCCCCCTGTTTTCTCCACGGGGGGTGACGCTCGCGGACACATGAACAATATGGCTCGATTTCAGGTGAAATATCATGGTTTTTGATAATGCCAGTGAGTTCGTGCTCGTGCGTTACTAGCGCCGCCTTAAGAGCATTATTTAGCGTTTAATTATTCGAAATAACTAATTAACGAAACTTAACATTCAATCAATAAAAACATAAAATAATTAAGCACAACTTAAAAACATAAAATTACAAAAAAACCCGGCAGCCATCTTGAATTTTTAAAAAAAGAACACGATCTTGTTTTTCTCAAGATTGCCTTGATAAACTAATGCATAACCTATGTTATACCTATAGATACTAATTTACTAGTTTTTTCTCGTGTGTTCTCTCGCGTTTTACTTAATTGGAACGAAGTTCCTTATCGCGCGTTGTGAAAGGGGGCTAGACGGAAAAAATTCTTACGAAAAGTTGTCACGACACTTTTTGGAACGAAGTTCCTTATCGCGCGTTGCGAAAGAGTGCTAGAGCTCAAAGAGTGGAGTGGAATGGAGCAGAGTGGAGCGGAGCGGAGTGGAGTGGAGTGGAGTCGCGACGATTATTTTTGTTGAGTGTATACAGTAACTTCGTTCCATCCGGGTGTCCCTTGACACCTCTCAAGTTTTTATCTCTCTGGTATGTTTTAAATAAAGAGTGTTACCCTGACACATGAGCTGATGATTATCAAAAGCTTGAACCGAACTATTTTTTGCTATAAAACATCCTTAAAACGTCAGCTGTCGAAAAAAAAAAACTGCATCAATATCGGTACATTTGTCTAGGAGCTATGATTCTACAGACGCACTGACACATCAAACGGACATTAGCACCTCTATTTTGCGTTGAGGGTTAAAATACTAATTAATAAAGAAGCTGATAGCTCAGGGGTTGAATGTGGAAACGTTTAGGGGTCGAACGAGGAAGTGGGTAGAAAATCTTAGGGGTTGAACGCGGAACAAAACCTGTTTTACATCCGCGCGGATGGAAAACAACTTGCCGTCGAGGCTTGATCCTTGATCGGACGGCAAGCCTCACATATTTATGATTTCTCTCAAAATTCATACATAAAGACATAATATTATAAAGCTTCCTCTTTCATAATATTAGTATAGGTTATTTATTTATCTTTGTACATAAGTATATTGCAAGGCGGTTGTTAAATATTAGTTTGACGCCATTGCCAAGGGTGTTGCGTTACTGCGCTACCGGGTTGTGGAGGTCATATAGGCATATGATCTATGTAAAATAATACGTACGTACTACCACAATTTGACCAATTTTACCAATCGAAGATTAACCTTCCAAAGAATTTGGCTGACCTGTTGGTCTAGTGCAGTGGTTAGTGACCCTGACTGCTATGCCGGAGGTCGTGAGACCGATTCCCACTCAGGACAAATGTTTGTGTGATGAGCACGATCATTTGTTCTGTGTCTGGGTGTAATTTATCTATAATATGACTGTATGTATTTAGAAATATATAAGTATGTTTATCAGTTGTCTAGTACCCATAACACAAGCTCTGCTTAGCTTGGGACTAGATGGCGTTGTGTGATAGTTGTGGAATATTATTATTATAAATTGACAGATTGGGGCACGTTGATGTGCTGGTGTCTGTACAAAGAAGTAACTTTGGGATGCATAAAAAATAACCGACTTCAAAGCCAAAAATATAAAATAACTTTCCTTTCGGAAGTCGATGGTTTTGTTTTTTAGTTCATAGACTTTTTATGATCGACTTCCAAAAAAAGAATATTTCTTATTATTTTAATCTTTTCAGTTCAAATGTTCAACCCAAATTCTTGTCATAAACTTGCTCCGCACTCGAACTTTAAAACCCGTAATAACTGTAAATGGTCCAAGTAAAAAATAAGCGAAAAAGGCTCATAAAATAAAAACTACTAATCCAAACTCGATGAAATTTTAATGGGTCTAAGAGACAAATATATTGTATCAAACAAAGAAAGAATCATACAAATCGGACCAGAAACGTCGGAGTAATCGGAGTAAATACATAAAAAATGCCGACCGAATTGAGAAATCCTCTTTTTTTTAAGTCGATTTAAGACATAGACTATGGAGACTATCTCAAGTTACCAGAGAGTACCATCTCAAAAGTACCATCTCAAGTTCAATGATGTAACAAAGATTTTGTTATAATTTTGGCGATTGAAAATAGTGTCCATGGAGTTTCTTGCCCGTTCTTCTCCATAGAGATCTACGCTTTGGAACGGGCATCTACAGTACTTTCACAGTTTCTATGTCTTGTGACTGGGACTGTAGCACCTTAAGTAACTATGTATTTTTAAACTATTTTATTTTACAATTCAAAAGTGCCTGTAACTGGCCTACTTGAAATTTAAAACGATTTGATTGATTTGATTTGATCTCCATATACCTACTATGGAGAAAAAACATGCAAAAAAAACTCCATGAACATTCTTGCATACGAAACACATTTACCATAAGTTCATTCACTCCTAACTTAGTCACGTAGGAGGTAAGGTAGCCATTATTATGACTAACAGTGATAATCAATGCCGTACACTTTGTAGCACGGTACAAACAAACCGTTAGTTCATTACTTTTACGAATCATCACACACCATCCTATATTAAGTCCTCATCTATTCTACATATATAAGGTTATTAGTAAAACTTGAACAACCTTTCATTAGCTGAAAGAACTATCAAACAACTATTATTACAAAACCAACTCTGAAAGATCAAAAATCAGCACAATTACCAATATAATTTGTCGGCTTTTAAATTTAGAAATTTTAAAGAAACGAAAAATTTTTCGTTTCTTTAAAAATATCTTTGCGAAGACGCGACGCAGGCGTTATTGCGTTTAAAAATATAACTTTAGAAATTTTAAATTTATGCACAAGCCCCCTTAATAATAAACGTGGACTAAAGTTACAGCCAGGATAATCCTCGGATTAACCACACATTTTTTAATAAGGGTGCAATAGTTTATCTTTGGTTAAATCAATGAATATTTACAAAATTATAATGCATCATAGGTCAGCTGACGTCGAAACCAGAAAATAAAATGTAATACGTTGTGAAGTATTGCCAATTTTAACTAAAATACTAATTAGTAATTTTCATTTTTTTTTCTCTATAAAACCATTGCTTCGCCTCGGCATTTTTGTGTGACAATAATTGCCGAACCGAAAATGGCGCCCGTTTTTGTGTGTAGTCATAGTCACCTTCACCCTTAAGGTTTTAAGATGTCAAAATGTAAAGATGCCGACAGTTTTCCTTCCTATTAGCCTTGTTTCTCCTTAATAAAGAAAACAGATACCACAAGTAATGGCATTTTTTTAACATTATCATCCAAAAAGTTCAATTGTTATAAGTGCAAGGGCAGAAAAGGGTCACAAATGTCAAGGGAGTGTAAAGTTCATACCGGAAAACTGTAATTTTTACACCACCTTTTGACTAATTTAACCGACCTTACACGCAAGCGATGCCGGGTCATACTGTTATATTATAATGATTTAAATGATCCTTTTTATTGTGACTTAGTATAATTATATGGGAGTGTGTTTATTTATTTGTGCGTTTTCACGCAACCTGTCGAGCCCCGAGAAAAAATTTTTGCCACCAAACCCTAACCGATTTTAAGACTTATTTTTCCAAAAAATACAGTTTAAAATCGGTCGGGGTTTGGTGGCTCAAAATTGTGCCATTAGGGCTTATTGGGGAATCTGAAAGTTGGCAACGTCGCAAAAAGCTGTCAAATATTTACAAGTTTTAATTAATTTGCCAAATTTTCTATATGAAAACAAGAAATATCGCTCTTTAGTGCACTAAAAAAATGATTGCAATTAAAACACTGAATATAAAACTGTTACAACATCAATGTTGTAACCGTTTCAGGTGTATAAAAGGCATTTGGAAAGCTTCCAAATGCTTTTTTACATCTAAAACTATAAATATTCGGCGTTACGATATTAATTATTGCATTCCCTTACCATTTTTTTAGTGCACTACAGAGCCATGTTTCTTATTTTCATTCAGTAACAATGCTAAATTAATTAAAATTGTTAATATTTGACAACCATTTGCGACGTTGCCAACGTTCGGAATATACGCTCTTAAGAGCAAACAAGTCAACATTTTTTCCATAGAAACTTCGTTGGGGTTTTACTCCACTATTTGACAAGGTACATCCAAAGTTAAACATGGTATCGTTTTGTCTCATTATTAATTTTGTCTGTACGGAAGCAGAATTGTAAAATATGAAGCTATTAAAAAGTTACGAGCTTCTAAAGATTCGTTTTTTTTGCTAATTTTAACACAACTTTAGGTGTAAATTAGAAGCTAAAGAAGCATCAAATTTTCAAAACAAACTCCGTACCGACACAGCAAATTTATCGAAGAATTTAATAAATTCTATTTGAAATTAATTGGTGCCGTGGTTTTTTCATAAAACCCCAACAGCCAAAGGCTTTTTCGTATTTTTTTACGCGCGCCTTTTACTCTGAATAATCGTGCATCTCACTGAATAAGTTTTCCCCTGTTTTCTCCACGGGGGGATGACCCTCGCGCACACATGATCAATGTGGCTCGATTTCCGGTGAAATATCATGGTTTTTGACCATGCCTGCCAGTGAGTTCGAGCTCGCGACTAGCGCCGCCTTAAACAGCTGAACGGATTTTGATGAATCTTAGTTTGCAGAAAGTAGTATTTTTATTCCCACGTTTTTTTTATTTCACAAAAGCGAGCACATCGAAATAATATCCCAATAAGTCAAATATTACCATTCGAGTATTAACCTATTTTTATCGTGGTAAAATCATCAAATGAGTCCTCCCACACAGGGCAGCGGGACTTTTCCAAAGTGCTATTGAACACTGTGGATTTTAGTCAGTGCGAGTGTGACAGTCCTGCACTGGGTAGGACTCATTTGATGATTTTACCACGATAACAAAAAAATTAAAATAGTGAAGACTGGGTCATACCCAGTTTTGAATCCATCTTCTGGACCGAAACAAGACAAAACACTTTTTTTTTCCCTTACCGTTTTATATTGATTCTTCGTCAATAAGCCTGTTAAACTCTTACGCACAAGATTAACAACAATTTTTCTCAATAACACGTATCTTGTCCACAGGTTGCGCTGACGCACGAATCGCGACGCTCTCCTTAAAGACGAGCGTCAGTCGAACTCAGGACGCCGAGCGCAGCGGATGTGTCGGGCCAAATAAAATAAATGGATAAATAAAATAAAAATAGTGCAGTGTTTTGTGTGACAAGCAATGCTGTGTTAAGTGGCAGTGTGTTTTTTTAATTTTTTTTAGAAAAAGTATTTGTTTTTTTTTTATAAGTTTTTTTTTTTTTGTAAATTCATACAAAATGCAGGGTCGTGATAAGTTGTGTGCTAAGCTTACCAGCGCGTTTCTCAGGAAGTGGTGTAAGTATTTTAATTTACAGTTTTAATTTTTTCTTAGGTTTTGTTCATTACATATTTATATTAACTTAGCACGTGAATATCAAACACAATTAAAACAAAACATTCCCATTACTACTCGCTGATAACTTAGCTATAAATAGGTGAAAGAATTTTCAAAATCGGTCCAGCATTTTTTGAGATTATTCGTTACAAACAAAAAATCGAGTGTAACCATTTCAAATGAAGTTTCGAAACTCGTTAGAGAATCAGGTTATGGTTGCATTAACGAAATGCTCACAGAATGACATAACGTGTGTCATTGCCTAATTATTTAAATCATAATTTAATTACTTCAAACTTCGAATGACTTGCCGAGTTCCTTGCAAATTCTTCTCCATTGACCAACCCGAATTATGCCAAATTTTCGATGTTTTTTTATGTGCCTATTAAGGCTCATGCCATCATCATTATCCGGCCCTTATCCTAGAAAAATATTGCATCATTTATCCCCTTCGTTAGTGTACGAAGGTATCGGAAACTCGAGTCGCCTTGTGTACGAAGGGCCTTACATTACACGCGAATGCTCTCCGCTGAGGGAGCGCCTTAATAGATTATAACATTTATAATAAGTTAATAACCTACATACAAACAAATTTTACCTGTATTTTTTGAAATAAGTATATTCCACAACTTGGCAGTCAGGGCAATCTCGCAAAAAAAACACAATTTTTTTAGCGAATTATTCAATATCAGCTGTTACTCGATGCTCGGTTCCTTTTGGTCTTAGCGTGATGTAATATACCCTATAGCCTTCCTTTTTAAATGGACTATAAAACACAAAAATATTTTTTTATTCGTACCAGTAGTTTCTGAGATAAGCCCATTCAACCGAACAAACTCTTCAGATTTTTTTTCAATCCAAAATAAATCATTCTCAACTCATCCAGCTTGCCGGGGTCGCGGAACTAACAAGCTGTCGTGACCCCGGAACGTGAAGGGCCATTGAAGGACACCGTGGATTTTAGTCAGTACAAGTCTGACAGTCCCTCCTGTCCTGCCCTGGGTGGGAGGACACATTTGGGGATTTAAACTCATCCAGCAATTTCTGCGTAAAAGTGTGACAAACTTAATTATACTTTGGTATATCCACGTTTGTCGTTACTACAACGCGCAACGTGTGTGTGTACCGAGTACATACTTGGAATGTCCAACATTTACATACACATACAGTATATATAAGTAGCTGGGTACAGTCACAAGCAATAAAATGGCTGACAATTTTTTTTATTCGTCGTAATATTATGAGCCCTCCCACCTAAGGCAGGGCGAGAGGGACTGTCAGACTTGTACTGACTAAAATCCACAGTGTCCTTCAGTAGCCCTTTACGTTCCGGTGTCACGGTCATTCGTAAGTCCCGCGACCATCGTAGATCCCGTACCTAACTAATTGTTATTACACATGGTGGATTTAATTGTTTAGATACTTAAATCTACCATGTTTTTGTATATTAAGTTAAAGGGAGATTATTTGGTGAGACAGGCAACTCAGTGATAGAGTCATAAAAGTCTCTCAAAACATTACCTATGCATGCTGTAATGCGAAATGATGCTACTAGTTCACCACTAAAGTGGACAAGACGTAGTGAGACATCATTTCGCATTATAGCATGCATAGGTAACGTTTTGAGAGACTTTTAAGACTCTATCACTGACTATTATTTAGATTTAAAACGGGATATTTACCATGTTTACCATTTGTTTTGAGTTTCACAAACAGTTAAACAAATGGTAAACATGGTAAATATCCCGTTTTAAATCTAAATAATAGTTGTTGTGACCATGTCAGTCTAAAAACTTCTATTACTGAGTTGCCTGTCTCACCAAATAATCTCCCTTTACCCTATAGGTTAACCAATTTGGTAGAAGAACATCGCCTTCGAATTCTGCCAAGTGTATTCATTTGCTCGTGATTGTACTCGCGTGTTTGGAATACTTATGGAAAACATCCGTATGACACAATACGCTTAAGCTCGGTGTCCACTCGCGAGCGGAGCGGATCTATTAAGAGCGTATATTCCGAAAGTTGGCAACGTCGCAAATGGTTGTCAAATATTAACAAGTTTTAATTAATTTAGCATTGTTACTGTATGAAAATAAGAAATATGGCTCTGTAGTGCACTAAAAAATTGATAAGGTAATGCAATAATTAATATCATAACACCGAATATATAGTTTTAGAAGTAAAAAAACATTTGGAAGCTTTCCAAATGCCTTTTATACACCTGAAACGGTTACAACATCAAATTCAGTGTTTTAATTGCATTCCTGTATCATTTTTCTAGTGTACAACAGAGCGATATTTTTAACCGACGAAAAAAAAAGGAGGAGGTTCTCAATTCGACATGTATGTTTTTTGTTTTCATTTTTTCAGTTGACAGCTTTTTGCGACGTTGCCAACTTTCAGAATAAGTGGCCTTAATGACTCAGTTAAACTCGCAAGTGCAAAACTGCATACTTGTATATCCACCAACAATAGTTTTTGTTCGGCCTTTGATAACCAGTGTTACCGTATATAGCAGCTCACAAATTAGGACCCATTAATATTAGTAATCATTTTTACCCGTGGTGCTAGGCAACTGGGCTTCTCCCAGTTGTAATGCTCCCTTTGTGCCTATTGGCCTTGTTTTGTTCTGTCTCCTGCTTGCATGGAGGGAAGTGGAAACATATTTTTCCTTCTCCTCCACTATTCTTTTCTGATTAATTTCGTTGCAGGATCCAAGACAGGTAAATTCATTCTCCGGGACACGTCGAGCTTCATTGTCTCGGCGCTTTTTTGGTGGTTGCCAATGTTGATTCCAGCTCTCAGGAGTTGCAGTGGTTTGGGAATAGTGTGATGGGTTCGTCCCATAAAAAAAAATACAAATAGTTTTGGCGTTCCCAGAGCGAGCTCATTTTTACTCTTTTTATTCGCCGAGTCATTAATGTGGATTGTTCGCTCCGCTTGCAGTGGAAACCGGTCTTTAGGATCGGTGTCCAGTGGTCCGCTCCGTTCGCAAGTGGACATTGTGCACTCGCGACCTTCCTCCTTATGGTAACGCAAAGCCATTTTCTCCATATCATTACTCTTTCGAGGTGAAAACCGGGCTTTACATTCATTTAATGGAGAAATCAATATTTTATTGCTTTTCAAAGGGTTTTTACTGTGTTCCTTCGTTAAGAATGAGTTCCAGGGTCACGGGACTGTCTCATAAGAACACCATGACCCTGGAACGTAAAGGGCTATTGTAAGACTACAGTGGGCTTTAGTCAGTACCAGTCTGACATCTCTGCTGCACCGCCCTGGACTCATTTGATGATTTCACCACGAAAAATAGTTATTTGTTATGCAAGGTTGCAAAGTTGATTTTTGGCACGAGTACTTGAATTGAATCCTGAGCGTAGCGAAGTTTTCAAAGGTACGAGACGCAGAAAAACTGTGCTGCCGAGTGCAACACACAACTTTCCACCTCACTACCTGAGGAAAATAATGCAGTGGGGGCTCGCCTGTCAGCGTAGAAAACAATTGAATACAAGGCGTGTTCGAATTTTGAACGACACTTTGTTCTCTAGAGCATAAAATAGAGTTTTGCGCTCAGATTTTGAATGAGAAATAGAATCTTTCCGAGCGTGTGAGATGAAAAGGGTATTTTAAAAAAGATGAGCGGAATTTCATTCATATAATATATGACTGTAGTTGACCTATGCTCCTATGATCACAACGTATAAGTTTCATTGCAATTTAGTTTCGTATGAATGTGTTGTAATACTTTGCACAAGTTCACATACAAATGTCAATTTGTATATTTGCTTGGTAACTCTGTTGGGTAATGAAGACTTTCAATTTTTGCATAGATGTTGTATGACTATAGCTTGATCAATACAAAATTGTCTGGACTTTAAGAGAGACTGTGACCTCTGAGTTTGTTTCGGATGTTTCTTCTCAGAGTAGTCAGGTACGAAACACCGGCCTCATCTAGTTTAAAAATAGTGTCTTTTTGACGTGTAAAAGAGTTTGCCAAAGCCAATATGTTGAATAAATATCCTTTATCAAAGATGTTTATAAGATCAAGTCTAGGAGTGACGTATATGTAAGTTTATCTATCTAATCTAATATCTTTAAACGAGCAATTCTTGTATATTTATTTATATTTCATCAGGATCTCGGAAACGGCTCCAAGAATTTTCATGAAAGTTACAGATTAGGGGTTTTTCGGCTCAAGGAATCGATTTATCAAGGTCCCAGGTTCGAGAAAAGCTCGGTTCCCAAGATATAGACACTTTAAAAACCGAGCGAGGCTCGGTCAACCAGATATTAAGTATCTATAATTGTCGATCAATAGTTCGAAAAGAAATAGCATAATATAAAATTAATTAACTAACACGAACAAATTAAAAACACTGTTTTTGAGCAATTTGAACTCATTGTACCATAGAATAAAAAAGCATATTTTTTTCAACTCTAGCTGGCACAGATCTAGACAACGCGTTTGCTGCTGAGTAAAACCTGAAAAATTCAACAAGATTTTGCTCGAGCTGGCAATCAAACCTGGAGCCTCATACTCAACAGTCGCGCTTTCAACCACTACACCTAAAATGCTTTTTATGCTCAAAACCGGCCAAGTGCGTGTCGGGCCACGCACAGTGTAGGGTTCCGTAGTTGCCCATCAAAATACTTTTGCGTAGGTACTAGCTAAACTGATTCGCTGAATGTAATTTTAAAAAGAAGAATTTTCAAAATCGGTCCAGGAGTCTTTGAGAAATCAGGGAAAATACATAAGAAAAAAGATTACGACGAATTTAGAACCTCCTCTTTTTTTTGAAGTTAGTTAAATAGTTGACGATAAAAACCTACCTATCCCCAAAAAAACATACCATAAAAACATACCTATTAAAGCTGTAAAAATAAAGTTGACAAACTTACATTTGCAGTTGACTTATTGTTTCTCCGATACATTTTGTTTAAGAAAAAATTTAATCAAGTACATTTTATAAGTTGGTCGACTATTACTCGTAAAGTTGTAAAGCCTACTTAGTCATGATAATTTTCTTTTAAACTTCGTTATATATACTACTATTGTGAATTTTTTCACACCCCCAAATATAACCGTATAGCTGGTAGAGGGGGGGGACACTCGAATCGAGCAAAATTTAGCACTTTAAAGCTTAATATTTCACAAACGAATTTTTTCATCAAAAAATTGTTAATAGAAACTATCATTATTTTTTAAAGGCCTATTTAATGATACCCTACACTAAGGGGTACGCGAGAAAAAAAAAATCCTCACTTCACGTGTAAGTACAGGAGGTACCCTAAAAAAAAATATTTTACGAGATTTTATTTTACCACTTTTTCGGCACAACAAATCCGTATATTCACACCAAATTACAGCTCTCTAGTACTGTGCGTCTCTGAGCTAAACTGCGGACAGACGGACGGACGGACGGACGGACGGACGGACGGACGGACGGACGGACGGACGGACGGACGGACATGGCGAAACTATAAGGGTTCCTTGTTGACTACGGAACCCTAAAAATCGTTCCTCTTCCTTATATCTGAGATGACCTCTCATAAAGATATCCGTATCTTGAATCTCGTATATATAATTATTGTCCATACGGCCTCGACATAAAGTTCAAGAACATTTGCACTTGTCTTATAATTATTAATGTGTTTGTAGAACAGTTTATAAAATACTATCAGGCTGTTGCACAGCAGCTTCAATCGCTATAACTCGAAAATTATCCCACAGGACCATAAAATCGGGATAAAAACTATCCTATGTCGTCGGCTAAGAGTGTAAACCTGCTAACTCACTTTTACCCAATTTTACAGGAGACAGATAAAACTTAATAAATTTGAATTTTACAATTTTAGGTTAAAACCAAAAATACAGTTGGTGTATTTTTGGATATTCTACATTTCTAGAAATTAATAAAATAGTAAAATTTGGTTTTTAATAAGTTATTAGTGTTTTTGTGACTTAGCTGGATTTTTTTTGGTAGCAAATGTTTAATTTTGTGGACATAGCAGGTTTTTCGAAAAATATCCAGAGTAAAATTAATTTAATTGTTTAGTTAATTTTACTTTATTTACAAAACATAACTGTATTATAATTTACTATATTAATATTATATAAAACTATAAATAAAAACTGATTGTTAATATGTACAAAAAAAGTTTTTCTTTTTATATAAATTCAAAGGCCGTCAAAGAATACGTCCGCATCGCTGCAATGGGAACAGTGCCGAGAACGCTGGCCACATTGCCACGTTGTATGGCAATGCTGATTCCTTGGCATAGGAATAGGCCAGCCCTCTGATCACCTGAAGAGTCGACTAATAGCCTGGCGATATCCTTAAAAACGTGAGCACTCGGACCCAATGGCTCTAGAGTTTCAACCCTTAATGGCTCAACAAATAGCTACTAGCTAAACCAATGTATTTGCGCTGCTTGGAGTTTTCATCATCAGCAGCGCCAGCACTACACGCTGCACTAGAAAGATGGGATGACGCAAGGGCGTCGACACATGTTGCATCCCACACCACACCACACCTACTTAGTTTCCATGGCATTATGGTCATACCATTTGGTCTGTCCCCATCGTCGCGTGCCAAGCCTCTGGGTTCTAAGACGGCTGGCACCCCGGCGATGCCAAGAGCATGACGGATTATGTCGTTTAAGCTTGAATGTCGTGCTAACCGACCTGCACTCCTGCTACAGAAATGGCCACGGTGTCCGAGGCAGTCAACTATTTCACCACATTGACAGCGGTGTGTCCCCACAAGGAGCGCTCGCTCAAACACAAGTAGCGACCCGGATGATTGTGTCACCCAGCATAGTACCTGTGTTGGGGGACGGTAGCGCCTGAAGTCAAAGGCCCAACTACCACTCACCCACAGCCAGCAGGCGGGCACGCTCCGCAGTATTGGTGGACGTATTAATGAAATTATTCCGGTCAACTTGCACAGCGACTTATCCCACTGTCTCTGGGAAAACGGGTTCACGGGCCGATCCGTTACCGTGCTCAGATACGGATTACGGCTTTGGCACCTTTGCATCGTTAAACACGGACAAAATATTAGCACCTCGTTAGCTCTCGGGACTAAATAAGTAACTTTCACCCCTTGAATAAAAATGTACTATTGTAATTTATTACGATAAGTACACAGTTTACAGCAGTGCAGTGGTGGTCCAGGGGTATCGGTCCCGACTTACGAGTTGTAAGTTGTGGGTTTGAACCCCGCCAGGTGCATTACTTTGTGTAATTTATTTCATTATCACTGCTCTCAAAATGAAGGAAAACATCGTGAGGAAACCGGCATGTCCTAGAACCAAAAATTCGAAGACATGTGACATCTGCCAACCCACACTGGGCCTGCGTGGTGGATTACGGCCAACTTTTTTAGAGGATAACAAGTGGATAATCCAAAAAAAAACTTATTTATTGAATACTAGACATAAAACGAAAAATGAATAGTAATAATAAAGGCTTGCCTCTACTATATTCCAACCAAGAAACTTTGAAAAAATCGAGTTAATTGACCGAAAACTAAAGGAGATCAATTTTTTTGGGCCTTTTCTGAAAGTGCCGGCCAACGAAAAAAATTGATACCTATGGGTAGTATTAGTCATTTGGAGCAATAGTTACTAAGGCACAAAAGTTGTAGGATTGCACTCGGCCAAGTTATACAAGTTCGAAGATTCATAATTTTCATACATTTTTTAATTTCTGAAAGTGCCGAGAAGCAGCAAATAATGATAAGTACTGCTAGAACTAGCGACCTTAAGCTATTTAACATAAAATATCATCACGCCTGTAATCCCTGAAGGGTTAGGTAGAGACGTACCCAATTAAAATGAATAAAAATCACTTTATTTTTTGTGAAAAGAAGTTAAAACATGTTAAAATATATAAATCTGCTGGTGGGGCCAGCATCGGGAACAGAATCGAAGTTGCCTGTGGTAGGGATCTTGGAAGATAAACCTCCTATCAATATAAATCCTGCCAAAATAAATGCTTTCTGAATCAACCAGGTTTTTTTGGCTAATAAAATCATCAAAATTGTGCTACGGTATCCTGCTAAGATAGTCCTGCGACCTGGTAGGCGCTTGGCTCTATATGAGTCACTGAAACTTCCTTTAGACGCACGTGGAACACGACATACTGTCGTCCTGAGCCTGATCCTGGATAAGACAACTAGCTCCCCATTATTCACCGTACGTAGCTTGATTGAGATTTCGAGGGCGCCCTCTCCTTAACGTGCTCTGTCTCCTCCTTCACTGTCATTGCTGCTGCAGAAGAAACGGCAGCCTCCTTACCGGATAACCACGGTGTGATCTGGATAAAGAAGCACTCCAAGCATATATGAGTGGACCACCCGAAAAGCCATGATTCCCTGGTGCGATCAGCTTATCTGGTCGAACCCCCAATTAGCGATAAGACGGGTTTGCATCGCCGTCCAGTCAACGAGACTCAACTGGTATTCGTCCTTGACATCCCGTGAAAGTTCAAGGAGCATTCCTGGGGCAGTCTTCAAGCAGTAACCCAATCTTGCGGGGCAAACGCCTCTTTTTGGAGGCTCTATTTTGAAGTGGTGCGTTTAAAGCCCCTCTACGGGAACTCTGTGTCCGTCGTCTCCATAAACTGATCGTACAGGGCATCATGGCTATTGGGGTGATCCACACAAAGTTGCTGGAGGGCTTCCGCTTCCAGATCACACCGTGGCAATCCGGAAATGAGGCTGCCATTTCTTCTGCAGCAGTAATGACAGCGAAGGAGGAAAGAGGCAGAACACATGAAGGAGAGGACACCCTCGAAATCTCAATCCAGCCACGTACGGCGATTAATGGGGAGTGAGGACGATAGCATGTCGTGTTCCTCGCGCGCCTCATTGAGCTTTCAGAGGCCCTTATAGAGCCAAACGCCTACCAGCTACCCTACCAAGTCGCAGGTCTATCTTAGTAGAACACCGTAGCACAGTTGATGACTTTAATAGCCAAAAAACGTGGCTGATTCAAAAAGCAGTACTTTTAGTCAGGATTCGTATTGTTAGAAGGTCGCTCTTTCAAGAACCCTACCACAGGTAACGTTGATTCTGTTCTCGATGCTGGCTTCACCAGTAGATTTATTTATTTTAACATGTTTTTATTGCTTTTCACTTAAAATTAAGATTTAAATTATTTAAATTATTCATTTTTATTCGGAACACTGTAACGTTTTAATGAGCTAGGAGGTTAAACATTAACAAACTAGGAATGTTACATTATATTTAAAATAGAAAATACAGGTTATTATAAAAGATATAGTCCAAAACACAGTCCGCAACACTGTCAGCACAATTCACAGTAAGAGGCCGCAATAGCCCCCAGTAGGCAGGAAGTCCCAGAGGGCAAGAACCTCCTCTAGGTTGTTAGACGCTCTTGAGTAGTCCTCTGCAGCAGGGAGTTCTCCAGAGGGCAAGATCCTCCTCTGGAGTAATAGAGGCTCTTTAGTAGACCTCAACAGCAGGGAGATCCAGAGGGCAAGACCCTCCTCTGGAGTGTAAGAACGAGTGCTGGATAGGATGTGATGAGTACGAACGTCCAAAGGTACTGTTTAGAATGTGACGACAGTCCTGGATAGAATACGTCCGACAGTCCCGGATAGAATGACCCGACAGTCCTGGATAGAATACCCGACAGTCCTGGATAGAATGACCTCGATTTCTCAGAATCCTCGGCTTTTATACCAGTCAGTTCTTGTCAGCTTGATTTCGAAAACATTGTTCTCTTCTTTTTTTGAATTGATGTAGAGAATCTGACATATCAGACCACGGAGGTCTGCGTGCTTTTACATGTGTAAAATTAGAATTTAGTATTTTAATACAAATATTAGTCACAATATTTAAATTAGAATTTATACAATACAATGAAATTAATTAGATAAATTAAATTATATAAATCAAAATGTAGCATACAAAGATCAATAAGCTAGAAGCTAAACAGTAAATAAAAATAAACTGACAGTTTGGCAGTTGACATGAGTGTCACAAGAAAAGTAAACAATTATAAGAAACGATTATAAAAGGAGTGATAAGATGAATAGTATTATGAAAGTATACATAAATACTATATTTCCCCAACGACCCCGAGAAAATTTTTGGCCTAGGACAAAAATTTTGTAAAGGTTAAAATATTACCACATTCACAAAACTTCCATAACTCAATCAAACACACACTCAGTCAAAATCAATCTTACATAAAGTATCAGGTAGGATTCACACTCAATGATCACTACTCAACCGATAAATCAATAACTTTAAGGCTTATTTTCGGAGTTGTAATCCGCTCGCGTCGAAAACCACTAATGAGATGAGATTTTTAACAATGGCTTGTTTAAGGAGTTGTGGCGCCAATCTGTAACGTTTTAATGAGCTAGGAGGTTAAACATTAACAAACTAGGAATGTTACATTATATTTAAAATAGAAAATACAGGTTATTATAAAAGATATAGTCCAAAACACAGTCCGCAACACTGTCAGCACAATTCACAGTAAGAGGCCGCAATAGCCCCCAGTAGGCAGGAAGTCCCAGAGGGCAAGAACCTCCTCTAGGTTGTTAGACGCTCTTGAGTAGTCCTCTGCAGCAGGGAGTTCTCCAGAGGGCAAGATCCTCCTCTGGAGTAATAGAGGCTCTTTAGTAGACCTCAACAGCAGGGAGATCCAGAGGGCAAGACCCTCCTCTGGAGTGTAAGAACGAGTGCTGGATAGGATGTGATGAGTACGAACGTCCAAAGGTACTGTTTAGAATGTGACGACAGTCCTGGATAGAATACGTCCGACAGTCCCGGATAGAATGACCCGACAGTCCTGGATAGAATACCCGACAGTCCTGGATAGAATGACCTCGATTTCTCAGAATCCTCGGCTTTTATACCAGTCAGTTCTTGTCAGCTTGATTTCGAAAACATTGTTCTCTTCTTTTTTTGAATTGATGTAGAGAATCTGACATATCAGACATATCACGGAGGTCTGCGTGCTTTTACATGTGTAAAATTAGAATTTAGTATTTTAATACAAATATTAGTTACAATATTTAAATTAGAATTTATACAATACAATGAAATTAATTAGATAAATTAAATTATATAAATCAAAATGTAGCATACAAAGATCAATAAGCTAGAAGCTAAACAGTAAATAAAAATAAACTGACAGTTTGGCAGTTGACATGAGTGTCACAAGAAAAGTAAACAATTATAAGAAACGATTATAAAAGGAGTGATAAGATGAATAGTATTATGAAAGTATACATAAATACTATAACACCTCTCCCCAGCCCTTCAGGGATTACAGGCGTGATGATAATTTATGTTAAATTGCTTGAGGTCCCTAGTTCTAGCAATACTTATCATTATTTGGTGTTTTTTATAACTTTCAGAAATTAAAAAATGTATGAAAATTACGAATCTTTGAACTTGTATAACTTGGCCGAGAGCAATCCTACAACTTTTGTGCCATAGTAACTATTGCTCCAAATGACTAGTACTACCCATAGGTACCAATTTTTTTCGTTGGCCGGCACTTTCGGAAAAGGCCCAAAAATGTATGGAGCGTGAATGTTCTCCTTTAATTGCACGGAACGTTGTCACGCCGAAAACTCAATACAAAATGGCGTCAATCATGGAGTTAGCAGCGCAATTTGACTTAAATTTATTTGGCTGTTTTACGCATCACACTTTTTTGCCGATTTTACTTTGAAAATGTGGGTAGCTGCTTTTACAGACTGTGTGGCTTAACTTTCTCTTACAGACTGCATCAAAATGTCATTTTTGGTCAAAAGTGGAGTTAGCAGGTTTACACTCTTAGCCGACGATGTGTTAATCCAGGTTATAAACTATCTGTGTACCAAATTTTAGCCAAATCCGTTCAGTGGTTTTTGCGTGAAAGAGTAACAAACATACCTACACACATACTCGTACATATATCCTCACAAACTTTCGCATTTATAATATACCTAAGTAAGAAGTGGAAAACAAAGATTTTACCCGACTATCACAGCGGTTCATTATTTCAGTCAGTTTGATAAATGGTAAATGATACGAGTAATTATCCAGAAAATTGGTTTTGGCAAACTCTTTTACACGTCAAAGAGACATTATTTTTGCACTAGATGAGGTTGCACCGAGGTGGAAGCCAAGGAGGCAACCGGGATTAGCGCTCTGAGGATGATGATGAGGTCCATAGGAGGCACAACCATGTGGGTCAAGGTTTTCAAATATAACTTTACCAATACAATATTGTCTGGACTATAAAAGAAACTGTGACCTCTGAGTTTGTTTCGGATATTTCTTCTCAGAGTAGTCAGGTACGAAACACTGGCTTCATCTAATGCAAAAATAGTGTCTTTTTGACGCGTAAAGGAGTATGCGAAAACCAATTTGCTGAATAATTATCATTTACCATTTATTTCTTCTGACAACCTGGGTGTCGAGTCTGCTAGTTATTATTCAGAATGGCGCCACAATGGCGTTTCAATTTTCAAACCATTTTTTACTCAGCAGTAAAAAATGGTTCGAATAAGCACTACAATTGAAACGCCATTGTGGCGCCATTCTGACTAATAATTAGCAGATTCGACACCCAGTCTTACCATGGGGTATGGTATTATCCAGTTACTGAATTGTGGAGGTCCAATAGTCAGTCGCTCTATGTAAAATACTGATATTCAGCTGCATCTGGTTCGACTGGAAGCCGGCCACAATATAGTTGTTAAAAGGCAGGCAGATGATGATGAATATAACTTGGGAAGTAGACCCCCTGGTCCACTACCCTTACTCGCCATCCGAGCACAAGAGTAGACCTTGAGGTGATGTATTTCACATGTCATTATACATTCTATCTACGAGTATGTAGGACATGTCTGCTTTCTTCACCGTTTTGAGAGCAGTGGTGATGTAATTAATTACATAATCTAGAATAAGTAAGGATACCAGTTTGGGAACTAAATTTTAAACCGTAATCTATGGTAAAGTAAGTCGAGGCCGTAAGCATTGCTAACTATTATCAATTTTACGTTTTAAAAATAAACCCGACCTCGTGAAAAACGCGTCCTGAAAAGTATGAAATAAAGAGAATAATTATAGTCAGCAGGCTTTGGCCCGCTGACTTATTAGGTATTCGCCCTTACTCACTTTTTTTTTGTGTTATGTCGATTTTCTTCCGATGTTTTCCTTCGCCGTTTTGAGAGCAGTGGTAATGAAATAAATTAAACAAAGTAATGCGGCTGGCTGGTTTCGAACCCACGAAAGATACCACTGGGCCACCATTGCTAACAAATATACTTACATAATGCTTACATACATGAACCATAAAACCATAACACTTCTTTTTTTGGGTAGTCGAGTAAAAAGAAGTCTGTGAGCAAAATTCTGCGTAAAATATTACAAGTATCTGGCATTTTCAAATATGAAGTCAGCATAATCGTGTCTGTTTCTTTTTTCTTGGTAACTGTGACGATGGTATTTGGTATTTGTTTATCTACCTCCCAGCTGTATACATATGTTAATAATGGCTTATATGGTATGTTAATATTCCGAGAAGGTTTCTGGCTTATTTTAGATATTTATCATCAATTTTTTATTTCTTTTGAGTCGCGAATGTTTTTATTACAACGTGTTTTTAAATCTCAGTACCAAAGGGTTAAATGTAGGGTTGCCAACTCTAAAATTTGGAAACCAGGAAAAGACGCGTGAAAACCCCAGATTTTAGATTCCGGAACCCGGACATGAGTCAAAGTGCGCACCGTGGCAACTGCGTCGGGAGGGTTAGGGGGACGGTGAAGTGTGCGTGTGTCGCGGGCGGCCCAAGACTTTACATTTTTAATATATAATATTCACTTTATTTCAGGCTACTTGGGCCCATAGATATATACCTTATAGTCTAACATATATATTATGTACAGTTTGTGTTAGTATATAGAAACTTAAATCTATGTTAGTAAACACTTCACTAAGCACTATTTTATAGCGCACTCCAGTGGCACTTGTCCGCGGAAGCGACGGAACACCACGTCCTGCGGCCAAAAGTTCTCCATGACGAGGTTCAGCAAACATGCTGGTAACTAAAACTCGGACTATAAATGAAGCCCACCCGGACGCTCCCCGGATGCTCTCTAAACTAGGACAAATTCTGGGAAACCCAGACGGATGGCAACCCTAGTTATTAAATGGGTCTCTGTTACTAAGACTCCGCTGTACGTCTGTTTGTCATCAGGCTGTATCTCATGAACGTGATAGTTTAGCCAGTTGACATTTTCACAGATTATGTGTGTTTCTGTTGCCCAGTAAATAAAAAAAAAAAAACAGAATTATAAATAAAATTATATTTAAGGGGTCTGCCATAGGTACTGTAAAGGTTTTACTGTGAGGACTAACTTCGAACAGTTTTCTAAGCGCTGGCAGGATCAAGCCGCTCAATGATGCAATAAATAATTCAGTATTGAGTATTGATTTAAAATATTAAAAGTAAGACGTAGAATTGTCTAGTACGTTCCAGAAGAAAAACAAGTTGTTATGCGCGTGTGTCAATGAATACAATTTTAATTCGCAAACAATCCTTTTAATTAAAATATCACACGTCGATCCCTACAGTACAAAGTATAACCAGATCTAGAAATGTCTCGACTCTGGACTGTAATAGAGACTGTGACCTCTGAGTTTGTTTCGGATGTTTCCTCTCAGAGTAGTCTCAGGTACGAAACACCCTCTTAGTTTGTGAAAACACATGTAAAACTGTTGTTAAAATATAACCTATTTGCAGACATAAACATTTCATGTCATTGCAAACGAGTTTTTTTTTGGCATTTTTAAAGGCACGGAACCTTTCGTGCGCGATTCTGTATCACACTTCGTTGTTTTTACTTTTGGCTGTTTTAAGCCGCGAATGTTTTTCCTCTTTTTTTCATTACAATCATTTGAATGTTTGTCACGTGTCTTTTATGTTTAAACTTTTTTTGTCATGTGGCTCATAATGAAGTAGACAAAATTTGTTATTTAGGATCGTGAATCTAGTTTAGTTATGTTTTTTGAAATAGCAGCCGTCCAAGGCTGTGTGTTTGTAAATTTCCTGCTAATTTTAAAAACCAGTTGTTTGTCATCTATTTAATCTTGATTCTGACATTTGAGCAGCTACCTATAAATTCCTATTAAAAAATAACTCTACACAGTATAAGTATTCTAGTGTCGAAATATCACAATGACAAGTGACATTTTTGATGACAGAATTTTGAAATAAAAATATTAATTTTTTAATCTGTTACTCGTCCTGTCGTATTGTCATTTACGATATCAGAGCCATTTCACGGTATGGCTTACAATAGTAATGGAGTCCAGCGAAACACAGCTTTTACTGTGTTCCGTTAGTATGAATTCCAGTTAATTCTGACGCCTTGGGCATCTCCTACAGTGGCTGGGGCGTGAGAAGGAGTATTGTCTCTCCCACATGCCTCCTCGCCTCCTTTTCCGCAGATGGAGGTGACCGTTACTCATGTCCCCTCGCGCAGTATCAAGGCCTGGACCCAGACGCGTAAAGTCAAGCAAGTGGCATTTTGTGGTTTCTGCATTCTGCTTACTCTTATGCAAAATGGTCTAATGGCGACTCCCCGTCCGATCATGGTCCATGAGCAGACGGCCAGTCTTCCATTACTCACCTCACCATGCAAGGCCCGCATGTATTAGTATCTATAGATTCAGCTTTATAAAATTAATACAGATGAATAAATATCGACACTCGACGAAGCATTCAAAGACCGTTGGAATGCGTGCCGTTTTTTTCAAACTTCCGTTATCATTTTTCTATCATAACGTCATGATATTTTTCCCCTCGATTTCGTAACTTCCTGTATCTAACATGTAATGCCGTGCATTCCATTGTTTCTTCTCATCATTGATTACAATAGAGTCTATAAAAAGTCTCCATATGACGCAAGCTTGAACCACTATGTGCTCGTGAGACAAATGACAGACTTGTACATTTATTATGGTTCTTCTCGTGAAATAATTTACATTCTTCAAATCGTTGCTTCAAATCAACGCCCCATGTTGCCGTAGGGCGTTCTACACTAAGTTTGTGAAAGAAAGGTTGAAAAAAAACGTGTAAATAAAGCAAGTTTTCGTCGACACATAAGGATAAATTTTACGCAGGAAGGATTCCGTACGATTATTTCGGCAAACAAATGACTTTTATTGCAAATGAGCCCCCTCAAATAAATGTTTTATTTTATTTAAATAATTTATAAGTATTTAGAGTCATATAACTAAACATTCTGTAAATATGTCAAGCGTCTTATACTGTTGCCGTTATCGATCGAGCAAAAATGGGCAAAAAAAGCATATTTGTTGTAATTAAGAGAGTCAGCTTAAATATTATTTTTTTTTGTTTTACTTGTTGTTAAAGAGGCAACAGAAATACATCATAATAAAAGAAATTTCAAGTGTTAGATAAAGCCAAACAAACAGACAGACGAACAGTCAAGTCTTAGTTATAGAGTCCCGTTTTACCATTTGGTTACCTACCTACGGAACCCTGAAAACGTGAGATTAGACCGTATTGGAAAAACAGGTCTTCATCATGAGTAGTCACGTTTGATAGACCAACAGGACAGGTCTAAGAATAATAAAAAATGACTTTATAGTACCTTGCGAACTTGTATTATACCTACCTGTTAGCTATGTTTAGGGTTGCCATCTCTAAAATTTGGAAACCAGGACAAGGCGCGTGAAAACCCCAGATTTTAGAGACCAGAGATCCAGTTTAGGCTGTGGGAAAGAGACAGAGCAATATAAGTCGTCTAGCGCCATCTCTTTCCCACAGCCTAAACTGGATCGCGTTAAGAGCTCGTGGTAAGGCCTCAGAACCCGGACATGAGTCGAAAGCGCAACGTGGCAACTGCGTCGGGAGGGGTGGAGGGAGAGTGTGCGTGTGTCGCGGGCGGCCCTAGACTTGAAATTTTTAAACCCGGACTACTAATAAAGCCTACCCGGATGCACCCCGGATGCTCTCTAAACTGGGACAAATCCAAATCCAGAGAAACCCAGACAAATGGCAACCCTAGCTATGTTGGTATGGTATGGCCTTGTCAATACTTGTTTATCTATATATATAAAAGAACAGGGGTTTTTCTTTTGACACGACTACAGCCGAAACCGCTAAATGCAGAAACTTGAATTTTGGACAGCATTTGCAGTCTAACATGTAGATTGGCAATAAGACGGGATTTTGCGAAAATCCTCCTCTAAGGGGGTGAAAAGGGGTGAAAACGTTTGTATGAAAAATCTTATTCCTTGGGTTTATAAACATGAAACTTACCACGAATGAGAACACACGTAAATAAATAAGATTAGCACCATTATTTTTTTAAAACTACCCTCCATTGGTAATCTAGGGGTTGTTAAAGTTTGTATGGAAAAATCATAACGCGTGAGCTGAAGAATTTGAAAATCAGTATCTATATACTAGATAAGAATTAATCAAACACGTGTTTTTGGATTTTTCGAAAATCACCCCCCAAGTTGGTGAAAAGGGGTATTCAAGTTTTAAGGGGAGGATATTAAACCACTAAACGTAGAAACCTGAATTTTGGATGATAGTGGCAGTTTATAATGTAAATAAGCATTAAGAAAGGATTTTGCGAAAATCTACCTCTAAGGGGGTGAAAAGGGGTGAAAACGTTTCTATGAAAAATCTTATTCTTTGGGTTTATAAACTTGAAACTTGGTACGAATATGAGTATAAGTAAATAAAAAAGATGGACACTATTCTTTTTTCAAAACTACCCTCCATTTTTGGGTTTTTCTAAAATCACCCCCTAAATTGGTGAAAAGAGTAAGTTTTAAAAAGGGAAGTATCTCTCAATCGAATAAAAGATGCGTAATAACCCCTAGCGGGGTGAAAATCGGATTGTATTGTATTGAATAGGCTCCAAAACTACTAGAGCATTTTTAGATTTTCCAAAAGTATCCTATAAGTAGGGTGAGCGAGAATTAAATTCACTGAGTTCGAAGTTAGAAACACGCGCAGACGAAGTCGCGGGCAAAGTGCTAGTTATCAATACGTTCACATGTTACAATTTCTAGATATAAATTAAATTGGTCTAAGGTCTGACACCATAATGACGGGGCCCCCTATTAATGACGGGGCCCCCCTATAGAGGGCCACAGTCCTGCCGGGGTTGCGGGACATACGTATACCGCGACTCCGGCACACAAAGGGCTACCGAAGGACACCGTGGATTTTAGTCAGTACAAGTCTGACAGTAGGGGTGGGAGGACTCATTTGATGATTTTGCCAAGTAAAAAACAAAAGTAAGGACTTAAGAACTGTCAAAATCGATCGATATACTTTTCCAGAAGACAGATTAAAATCCTACCCACAGTTGAGTTTCTATCTTCAAAAAGCATTATACCTATGTTCCTACTCTATTACCATTGTCTAAAAAAAGCCTTTTCCGAACTATATAAGGGTTGGCTTCCAATCGAACCTGATGCAGCTGAATACCAGTATTTTACATGGAGCGACTGACTATCGGACCTCCACATCATAGTAACTGGGTAATACGATACCCCATGGTAAGACTGGTTGGTTGTCAGACTTTAGAATAATAGTAGGTAGTAACGACTGTCAAAGATCTAAGAATGACAGCCGGGACCAACTTTACGTGCTTTCCAAGGCACGGAGGGAACTCGCTATTGACAATTCTGAATTCATAAGTGCCTCTAATTGACCTAATAGAAATAAACGATTTGATTTGATTTGCTATGACAGATGGTCACCCATCCACAGACGAACCTTGGACATCGCGGCTTAACTCGGAAGATTTTATTCAGTTATTTTTTAACCATGAGTTTCCATCAAAGCTATATTTCCAAGGTTAAGGATAATTATACAACAAAAAAACTTGCCACCAAACCACCTTTAGAGGTAATTAACAAAATCGTATAAACTTTAATCGCTCGATTAACTAATTGCTACAAAATTGGGCGCAGACGAATTAGAACTATTAACTCGTTAAATAATAATTAAGATAAGTTTTTCATTGCGTCATTTTCTAATCAAATTCATGTCTAGCATTTTCTAGGTAAGTACAGTAATTAAAACGACTAAGGAAAAATCTTTAAATAAAGTATTGTATGTAAAATACGACTTTATTGAAATATACTAGCTGTTGCCAGCGGCTTCACCCGTCGAAAATTAATAATAATAATATTCCACAACTATCACACAACGCCATCTAGTCCCAAGCTAAGCAGAGCTTGTATTATGGGTGGGGCTAAAGTTGTGTCTTATGTCACGGGCGTCATATTGAATCTCGAGCGCAATGAAGGATTCGGGATTTAACTCCCGAGCGTAGCGAGGGAGTTAAGAGTTTAACTCACGAGCGAAGCGAGGGAGTTAATACAAGAATCCTGAATGCAGCGAGGGATTCAAGCTAGCCCAAGGCAAAGACACCTTTAGCCCAGAGGAGGATACTCTACTTTTTACACCTACTGTGAGAAAATAATAGCCATAGTACGAAAAACAAAGTATCTTCTATGGTTTTGTCGTGTTTGTCCTAATGATATCACTCTCATGGATGTGGCGTTTGTGTAAACTAAGTTTTATACAGGGCTGGTAGAATGGTTTTGGATGATTGGCTGTATGCATTTTGAATTTAGAACGTCATTGGAGACGCTCGTGAAAATAGAGTATTTTTGATAAAATGTGATAAATCGACTATATTATAGATAGGTTTTATTATTTATTTATTTATTTACAAAATCCACAGCAATCTTAGTGCAGTTTATTTAAAATAAATTAACTAATGTTACAGCCAATTACTATTACCTACGGTATTACGGCGCGGTACGGTATTTGTTATTATTAATGCCAGTTTTAATGTTATTTCATTCCTTTTAAAAAATGGTTCGTAGGTAGTTATTAATTATTCTTACAATATTATGTCTTCGAAAACATGGCAACGATATGAAGAAGCAATCGTTATGATTTTTTAGGAAATCGAGAATATCATCCACGCGTAGTAAGGGTTTCGAGAATAGCTTTCCTCTTTCTGGCACACTAAATCAGACTTGGCTGTATGGGCTCAGCTCCCTTTGCCTGCCCCAAAGAGGGACGAAAAGAACCAAAAAAAAAAATCTAGGCTGCATGGGCTAGATAGATCCCTTTGTCTTCCCAAAAGGGAAAAGAAAATTAAAAAAAAAAAAAACTTTCTGGCACCAAAGGGTGTTTGTTGTTTATAAACATATTCCAAATTCAAATCACATTATTGACCAGCGGGTAATAATGAAATCCAGTACAACATTATTGACCGGCTGTGCCCTCGGCCACTAATGACTCACTTTAGGTTAAGGTTGCTTGACATATAATTAGACATTTTCGAGCAGGTGGTGTGAAAATATAATTTATGGGGGCTCCCTTACAACAAACACGATTGACTCCTTATTGAGAACGATAACAGTTATATGCGTGAAATCACGCAAACAATTTTCCTGGGTGTAATTATCGAACCAGTTTAATGTAAATCCGGTACATAATTTTGCAGTAATGATTACTAACCGTTTTTATAGATATTGGTAAAATAAAATAAATAAATAAATAAATAGATATTGGTACAGAACCCCTCGTCGCGTGTTCGGTACGCGTTAGGCCAGTTTTTTTAAAATAAAATTCGTACTTTTGAAAACCGAAACATTGAAATTCGGAATACAACATTTTGGAGTATTTGGGATTTCCCAGTGAAAGTATGGAGTTCTCCATTTTCTCCATACCAGTACCTACCGTTTATGCACGAGAATAAATTTTCACTTCCTATTTACTTTACAGCGTCTAATAATCGTATTTCAAGCGTGTCTTGTATGAAAAAAAATGGAACAGCGCCTCTGGTGTGAGAAGAAGGAACTGTTTTTTTTCCTTGAAAATGGTCAATTTGAAATTGTCAAAGTTTCAGTTTACTTTACGTCTCAAATATTGAAAACTCGTGCTGAGGGAATTGGATGTTAAAGAGTGAACAGCAGCGGACCGGTCAATGTAACGTAGAGAAGATACATTATTGAACTAAGATAATCACAGAACTGTCATATACATATGAATGTCATCACGTAACAGCACATGGGAGACATTCCTAGTATGGGAATCAGTTTTAAAAAGAATCAGTAGTGGTACCGGTCGTATGATAAGTAATAGTAGCGGACACTGACCGTGGCTGGGCGGCGGCGACGGCGACGACTTGATGAGCTCGCCGGACTCCTCTGTAACAGAACAAACAGACACTGTAGCACATTGAACAGAGACCGCCTCACACTACATGCCACAAGAACATACAGCAACCTGAACAGGCTAACTATTGAACACACTCAGATATGATTGCGGAGGCACGCACCCGGCTGTTTGTGTATGTGCAGGCTGTTTTTTAACGCACTTACGATTAGGGCTTCCAAATATTTGATATTAGAATAATCGATTTTCTAAAAAGCAAACATTTGAATTATTCGAATATCATAATTCTAATAATTGTATTTTCCTACATGTTGTTGTTGTTTGTCCCACAGTTGTACACAAATATTTCTACAAAAAAGGGCTATGTGTTTGTAAAACCTTATGTTTTAAATACTCAAATAATATTTGCCTTCGACACGATTGCGCAGACGAACTTTGAACCAACAACATTTCCTGACTGAGAACACTTCGACTTTGAAACCTGTTCCACTAGTTCTTCTAACAAGAAACTATAAAACTGTGTTGTTTTTATACATCCTATTAAGTATTTAGTTAAGTACAAAATATGTACATTTTTTTACGTGCGTAAAACGCCGAAACCTAGTACGAATCCACACCCAGGGAGGATCAGGAGGTACTGTCAGACTTGTACTGACTAAATTCCACGGTATCCTTAAATAGTTCTTAAAGTTCCGGGGCAATGGGTACCTAATGAGACCCAACTGAGTTACCTCTCACCAAATAGTCTCTCTTTACTAATTCAATAAAAACAATAATCTACAAGTTTTTTTCCTACTTCTCCACTATTCTTTTCTTATTAATTTCGTTGCAGGATCCAAGACAGGTAAATTCATTCTCCGGGACACGTCGAGCTTCATTGTCTCGGCGCTTTTCTGGTGGTTGCCACTGTTGATTCTGGCTTTCAGGAGTTGCAGTGGTTGGGAATAGTGTGGTGGGTTTGTCCCAAGAATAGTAAATATTTTAATCTTATTTTATTGTTATGTTTTGTAATCAACGGTCACGCGCCGCGGCGGTCATTTTATTTTAACACAAGAGCAATTTAAATTAGTTCAGATTTTTGATGCTAATGTTTTTGTGTAGGCGTTTCAGTTACCTTTGTCATACTAACTTTACTCGCCGCCGCTCAAAGCGGGGATAAAAAAAGGATTTGCGTCGTCACTAAGTTCGTTTATTCAAATATACGCGAATTCATAAAAGATGTATCCTTTGATAATAAAACTTCTTGTGGTGTAAAAAATGCGCTGGCATTGAGTTGTCAGCGTCAGTTTTTTGCGGAGGTGTTACAAAGGGGTGCAATCACAGAAACGAGTAGAATACCGGGTGGAAATGTTCGTGAAATATGTAAAAAGCGCCAGTTGTGTGTTTTTTGCTCGCTTGGATTAGTTTTTTAACCGTCGGATCAGCACCGAGCGCTGACTATCGGACCTGAAAACCCAGTAACTGGGGAATACGATAGTCTATGGTAAGACTGGTTGTCAGACTTATGAGCTTCTGACTAACAGTAGGTAACGACTGTCAAAGATCTACAAATGACAGCCGGGACCAACGGCTTTACGTGCTTTCCGAGGCATAGACGAAACTGGTTGACTTGTTTCATTTATCATCATTTACATGAATACTCCTGTTCGTGTACTTTCTATTTAATGAGCGATCCGAGCAAAACTATTGCTATTCCATAACTGCTATTAGGAACTTATCTGCTAATTGCTAAGGGGTTAAAAGTTAGTTTAGGTTCAGTCAGTGTAGTAGTTCTAGTTGACATAATTCAATTATTGCTTTACAATAAAAGCATATTTTACAATTAATGTATACCTAGTATGTATAATGAAACGTATGTTAGCTGACGGAGGTGTGCGGGTCTAGTTCAGAATTTTGGTGAAAACCGGCACTTGCGTGTGTGAAACATTCGTTTGCAACCCCCGACGCAAAAAAAGGGTGTAATACGTTTGACTTGTCTGTTCTTAGCTATAATCATTATGAAGATCCTCACATTCAGGTCATCCTAACATTCAAAACTGCGATTGATTTCAACTTTGGTATACCTGCGTGCTGTTACTTCGGTGCTATTTCCTACCAACTTCTAACCTGGATAATTTTTAGAGCAAAAATGTTATTTTGGGATTTTTACCAATATTATATATCACAATAAAAAATATTTTAAAAGGGCCAGGGCATTTCAGCCAAAAGTCCAGCTAGCTAGGATATTATGTTATAAGATTATTAGAACCGCAGTATTTAAATGTATGACAAATTAATTTGCAATTTGTGTGATGATGTAACGTATGTCTGATTTTTCACATTCGCGAATGCGAATATTCAATTTTAATATTCGCGAACGCGAATGCGAATATTGGCTTTCAAATAAAACGCATGCAAGATGATAAATAGGTATGACATTTTATGTTCACACATAATATTTAAACCGAACCTGGCCAAGTCGATACGGTTAAATGAATATAACTTCATTCACGAAACAAAAATAAAATTTTAAACAAGTTAAGCTTGGAGCTGGATTTCTACGTATATACACTTCACGGGAACAGACATGGACAAAGAACTTTAAAAATAATTAAATTATTTTCAGAAAAAAGAAATTGATGCAACGTCACGCACGTTGTTCCTGAAGGGCAGAGGTGTACCTCATTGTACTCCCACATTCCACCATTAATGGTTGTACATACCATGTGACATGGAGCGAGCCTATTGCCATCAACTGAACGTGTTTCTAGCGTCTGCTACTACTGCTACTACTTACTAGCGTTTACTGTTACTATAAAAATCCTGAAGGAAACCCAATAAGACTGCTCCACCTGGACAGATGGACCAACAAGGCCATCAGAATAAACTTGTCTTGTTTTTTTTTTACTTTACATTTTATTAAATCTAAATAATTCTCAAATATATAAAAATATACTTACACAAATATAATATTATTATGTACTAGATTTTTTATTGTAACTGGGTGGTAAGACTCATTTGATGATTTTGTCACGATAAAAAGGTATTTTTCATTTTCGTTGTTATTTTCTTTATATTTTAATTAGACTATTACAATTTCCTTACCTACTTCAAGATTATTCTGTTACATGTACGAGGAGTTTCCATTAAGTAAATAAAATAAAAAAGTTTTTCAGAAATATTCGCAATTTCGCAACAATCATGCGGGTGCGAATGCGAATATCATGTGAATTCGAATATTCGTTACACCCAGACACAATGTCACACTAACATTTGTCCTGGGTGGAAATCAAACCCATGACCTTCGGCAAAGCAGTCAGGGTCACTAACCACTAGAGACTAGACCAACAAGCCTATATTTGTATCTAAAATATCTTTATAAATAGAAATATATGCGTAGAGTATGTTTTACCGTCTAAACGGGCTGTGCTCCTTGTAATCAACATGAATAAAATTGAAAATCTAAGTGACCAAAGCCTGCCGGGGTCGCGGGATTCACCAGGTAATCGTGGTTTCGGAACGTAATGGGCTATTGAAGGATCACCGTACATTTTAGAGTCAGTACAAGTCTGACAGTCCCTCCCTCTCTGCTCTGGATAGGAGAACTAATTTATGAATAAGTAACTAGCTGTGCCCGCGACTTCGTTCGCGTGGATGTCGGGACTTAACAATGTATTTTTTATCAAATTGACAAAGTTTCACACAAACTTTCATCCCCTATTTTATCCCCTTGGAGGTAGAATTGATCAAAATCCTTTCTTAGCAGATGCCTACGTCATAACATCTACTTGCATGCCAAATTTCAGCCCGATACGTCCAGTGGATTGGGTTGTGCGTTGATAGATCACTATGTCAGTCAGTCACCTTTAAGTTATATAATATTTAGATTTAGATTTACCCCGATAAATAAAATATGTTCATCTTGAAAAGTAGCCAAGAAAATTAAGGCCTATTTCATTTCTCCCGCAGGAGAATATCGGTGATGCGTTGTTCGCGTGGCTAGTTACCGGTTGCAGCACTAGAGGTCCCGGGTTCAATGTCTGCCCGCAAAGAAATCCCACTCGTAATACGTGATTCTGGGCCTCCCGTAGCCACCCGCAATGGGACTCCAAAGACCCACGCGTGTCCCTGCCCGAATTGGATTAATAATTTGACTCGGAAAGAGAAAAAGATTCTCGGTAGGTGACTTTGATATAAAAATAGATAGTATAATAATAATAATATTCCACAACTATCACACAACGCCATCTAGTCCTAAGCTAAGCAGAGCTTGTGTTATGGGTACTAGACAACTGATAAACATATTAATATATTTCTGAATATATAAATATTACAGATAAATTAAAACCAGACACAGAACAAATGATCGTGCTCATCATACAGACATTTGTCCTGGGTGGGAATTCAACCCACGACCTCCGGAATAGCAGTCAGGGTTACTAACCACTAGACCAACAGGCCTGTCGATAGAATAGCGCAGGGATTCCCAAACTTTTTCGCTCGCGGGAAGTAATTGTGTGAGAAATGCGCAAAGTTCTCGTGGGTGAATCTCCCATGTTACTGAACAATTTTTGTTCTAAGACTTTTGGAAATTCGCATCCATTATATAACCTCGGCAACCGTAACTTAACCCCTCGTTGCTACGAAGCCCTACTGACCTCTAAATTCAAGAATTCAGTAACTTCTATTTCAGATTTTGCAAGCAAAACCGTTTATGGTAATGATTTATTACTCAATTTGAAACGGCCTTTAGTTTGCAATGGTTGGTGATGAAAGCAGTACCTCTCTATGTGGAGTCGGGTAACAAAACATTGATGTAACCGATGGCCCATTGGTTGAAAGGTGGTAGGTAAACGTGAGGTCGTGTGTTTGACATTGGTGTTGGACTTGAAATCTCTTATATTTGCTCTTTAGTAATGCGTCAATTTCCGATAATTTTTACCGCTTAAGCCGTCTTTAGGAAGCCCACTGTTTTATGTCTGTTTCGTCTCCGTCTGCGAAGCAGTCATGCTAGCAAAGGAGGAAGTGGGCGCCATGTGGGAGAGGACAGTCTCCACCTCACGAATTCACGACCCAGCTGTTACCGACCATGCCCGGGTCGACGGCGCGTCGTGTTCAATGAACTATCAGATCTGACCCCGTTAGAGCCCCAAATCCCGCCGGGGTCGCAAGACTATTTCATCTGGTACCCTGGAATATAAAAGACCATTGAAACATGCGGAATTTAGTTATTACGGGTCTAACAGTCCCTCCCGGCCCGCCTTTGGTGGGAGGAATCACTTGATGATTTTACCACGATTAAAAAATAACCAGCTCTTGTACTATGCGTCTATAGTCATCTTACCACCTTTTTCGAATGAAGGATCTTAAAAACTCAAAATCCATAGACACGACCTTTGATTCGGGCCACGATTAAATTACAGATGGTCTCGCGCCCAAACAATGCTACGACCTCAATACTTTTTGCCATTACAAGAAGTTTCTTTGACATTGTCTTAAATATTTTTTTCTGAAACACTTGCCATTAAGGTGATTGCCACGATGTAGCCCTGAAATGGTATTTTTTTACGTTGTTTTGCAATTGTAACTAGTACTCCGACCGCGACTTCGTCTGCGAGGAATTTATATTTCCTCCCTGTCCATGGCAATATTAATGTCATATAATAGTTTATATAAAATTGAAAGTATAATTATCCATTTGATTTTCAATTACCCCTTTAAGGTTGGAATTTGCCAAAAATCTTAATAAACGTGTTTTATCAACCAGTACCCTCAGCACGAATTTTCAGTATTTGAGACGTAAAGTAAACTGGAACTTTGACAATTTCAAATTGTCAATTTTCAAGGGAAGTATTAGTTCTTTCTTCGCACACCAGAGGCGCTGTTCCATTTTTTCATACAAGAAACCTCAAGAAACGCTGTCAATACTGCAAAGTAAAAGAGTGAAAATTCGTGCTAAGGGTATTGGTTGATAAAAAAATCAAAATCTCGAATAAAGATGAGAATTTAATTAAATTTCATAAAAACTTTCATCTCTATTTTAAACCCGTTAGAGGATGAATTTCCTAAAATCTGTTCTTAGTGCACACTTACGTAATTTTAGGAAGATTTTTGGAAAATTTCTATATTTGTCAGTTACATGACGGTTTCAGCTCTCATGACCAGTCAAATTTTTTTAATAATTTATGTATAGATATTTCGTATGATGGTGAAACTTGCCCTGTATACCTCGGAGTGACCGTAGCGTGAAGATTAGCTATTGTGTAACAAATTAAGTGGATTAAAAGTCTAATTTATTTAAATGACTGCCCGATTGTTGGCAATAAGCTGACTCCCTTTACTAATTTAATAACTTGCGCGCTTCGAACTAGCAGTTTCTGAGATTAGTACGTTTAACTAAACAAACTGTTCTGTTTTTTAATATATAATAATATTTCATAACTATTACACAATGCCATCTAGTCCCAAGCTAAGCAGAGCTTGTGTTATGGGTACTAGCAACTGATCCATACTCGATTTTAAATACAACTTTAAATAGATAAATTACACCCAGACACAGTCAACTATGGACGCTCATCGTCACAAACGTTTGTCCTGGGTGGGAATCTATGTGTAAACATAGCAGTCAGGGTCACTAAGGCACTAGATTCTTCAACTTCTTGAGTCAATCTAACTATAGACTAGCTATTCCCCGCGGCAACCTAAACTCCATTTGCTCGGATATTATGCCTTATTGACTCGTAGCGTGATGATATATAGCTTGTAATTTTCCTCATTAAATGGACTATCCAATAATGAAAACTGATTTCACTTTTTCAATTATGAACCAGTGATGTTCCTGAGATTAGCGCGTTCAACCAAACGAAGTTTCAGCGTTACGAAATTACTAGCGAGTTGCCAGCGGCTTGGCGCCGCTACAACTCTAATATTATCCTACGGCATAGTAGCGAGGGAGGTCGGAGGTCGCCATGTTGGATTAGCGCACTATTTGCATTTACAATTGCACTGTTTCACGCGTGTTATCTCGGAGGGGTGCGCAGTGCGCTCGTGGGAGAAGCGATCCTCACGTGTCGTACATAATTTTAGTGGAAGTTATGTACTAGAATCTGAAGTCCGTTAGCAGACTCATTTGCCTTAAGGCAGCAGGATGACAATAATTCTATTAGAGGAGTTCAGAAGGATTCATGTTTCTTTTCGCATAGTATTATAATAATCTACGCAGTAATTTGTACGGCGAAAATATTTGACTTGACAGCGTGCTGGGTTCCCTACCAATTTGCATAAAATTTGACGACATAATTTTTAATTGACGTTATACTTCTGTTTACCCATATAGTGCATTGCAAAGCATAATATGTGCCAAAAGATCAATGAAGGCGTGCTCGCGTCTTAAGGGTGCCTATGGATAATGGAACCTAACTAAACCGAACCCCGAGCTATTTTTGTGGTACTACTACTTAACCACACATATACATAATTATTTTTAATCACTCGGACAGTTGGACACATAGATAATATTAGTAAAACTAAAAAAAAACTAAAAACAACATGATTCAATAGTTGTCCCGGTTCTGATGCATTGCCAAAACTTTGAATTCAGAACTAATAGGGAGTGAGGTTCACTCAAAAGTTTCGGTTTCTTTCCATGTTTTATTTGAGGGACTAAGAGTGAAAATGTAAGTGCTAGACTGGATTTGGGGGTTACACTACATCTCTATGTGACAACATACTGAACCGAAGTATACTAGTAGTTTGTATACAATTACATGTAACATGTTTCATTAGGAACCTCGTGAATGTTAATTGTAATAAAATTGAAATACACAAAATGTTAATGCGATTTTCCAATCAGTTTCCAGAATGAAGAGCTGCGCCTTGTGTGGTGAGTGAGCGCTGTGTGTCGCGTGCCGGTGATTGTGGCGCTAATCAATAGCCGTGCAGCTGCAGCACCGCCCCCCCCCCCCGCCCGCGCGGCCCCGCACCTCGCCCCGCCCGCGCCCTCTGCTCCGCGCGGAGCTGTCTCACAGCGATCCTTAATGAAGTTGTACAATGAGGAGCTCACACCGCGACCTGCAGGTGGATCTCTTTCCGTAGCTATACTTTCTACCATTTTTTTCAATAGGCAATCTTTTAGTTTATTGCCCGTCGGGTAATTCTGATAATTTAAAATATCATTAAGTTTATCTTAGGAATTTTTAAATTTATCTCCTTTTCTATTTTAAAAACGTTTAGTACTTAGTTAGTAATCTATCAGATACCTCCTGTATACGTACGTAGTACATACAACCAATACAATACATCATGTTGATAAAAAAATAACAGTATTGTGTTCATCTGAAATTCTTACACAATCATAATAATAAATCAAAAAGTCAGTCAAATTTAAAGTAATTATTTATATTAGGTACGTACTGATTTAATACTATAGCGACAAGCCACAACACTGACAGGTTCAGAGGTGGCAGTGGTACTGAGTTGTATGTGAGCGTGAAGGTATGTCGCACTCGCAGCAGACAGTGATTTACATACGCGACCCGCCGTATGTAAATCACTATGTAAATGTGCTCGGCGCGGGATTGGTCGGCGCCACCCTTTGCCTATCAGATAGCGACGCTAAAAAACCAACTGATTTGTTTACGTGAGCCGCGGGCGGGGTGCGGGGCGCGGGGTGCGCGGCGCCGCGGGGTGAAAGGGTTAAGGGTGGGCCAGCCGGCGCGTGATTTACGAGCGGCGCGAGCGAGCGGCTGTCATTTGTAAATTATTCCGTCGCGCGACAATATCGGTGACGGGTTTAATTTAAACCGGCATGATATATGACGCACAGCATGCGCCGCACAATCACCCTCATTACAATATTATATAAACGACACCGACGCGACGCCAGGACGCTCTTGTCTATGTAGTTACCTAGTTACGAGTACATATTCAATTGTATATTTTTCAGAGGACACCTAATGTTAAGTTTGAAGGAAATAAATAAGAAATGACCATCTTGGACACAGCCTCATCATTGGGTTTAATTTATGGAATGTTTTGGTGTCCCAAACAACTTGAAAGTAATTACGTTTCATACCTTCAATTATTTCATGACAGATACATTACATTCGATTGATTTCGTGATAGCAATACGTAAGTTTATGAGAGAATATTAATTGTTACTTCGCGCGTTATGTCCCAATCAATAAATTTGCCATTCAGTAATCGCTTTTGTAATCTGTTTCATCCGGTGAATGCTTTAGCAAGAATGGATCCCAGAAAGAAAGAGTTGTGCTGCGCATACAATAGTGAAATCGAAATCTGCAGCACCGGGCGCGTGGCGAGGGTGCGCGAGCGCAGGCGGGGGCGCGGGCTGCGGGGGGGATCACCGGCACGCGTCGCAACCCTTTAGCGGCAGTTAACTCTATTTAATTTAACAATCCGATGATGCGGGGGTCTCGGGGGCGCGCCGGGGCACGGGGGTCGCGTGCCGCCGATATCATAGTCCGAAGCTGCAGCATGCGGGTGCCGCAGCTCGTTACTTACGCTTTAATCATTTATATCGCGGCCAAATAAACATTATAATTGCTTTAATCACATTTAATGGTCGCTCTAGTCGTTTATCAATAATAATGGTGAGAGCACATCAGCGGCTCGCAGCCGACCAGCCGCGAGATACGCGAGCTCTCGTACAGGCTCCATCGCGCGCTACACTTACTTTCTCAAATCAACTATAAGCAAACATAATTTGTGAATATTTGCAAGAATCGAAAGTACCAATTATGGACCATCATCTACCATTCTAAAGAGCATCAGTAAATATGGAATTAAGACGAAATCTAAAATGGATCTCGGATAGGATTTTACTGAAATTACAACACACACCAACAAAACAGCCGCGTGTGTTGCAGCCGCATACACTCATACTATTACATACAATGAAATGGGAACTGTAATCAACCGGAGGTCCCGTGGCAAGCGCGGAGGTATTGTCCGGTCAGCCGGTCAGCCGCGCTCCTGAGAGCAGCTCAGTGCGTGCGCCTGACAGCCAGCCGTAGGGTTGAACATCAAAGATCCGCCGGAGGGAGCGTCCTCTTTGCAAATATAATATGAGCCGCGTCTGTAAAGCGGCCGCGTCGCATCACCAATGTTTGTGTTCAGTGTCTCGGCTCAGCGGCTCGACGGCATTCCTCCAAGCGAACGCAGTCGCGGCATTAGGGTAACATTCGTCTCAGCGTTGTTCCCGTAGTTATATTTATTAGAACACACGCCTGTGATACAGATTAATGTACCTAGTAAATAAAAATAAAAACCGGCCAAGTGCGTGTCGGGCCACGCACACTGTAGGGTTCCGTAGTTGCCCATCAAAATACTTATGCGAACTAACTAAACTGATTCGCTGAATTTAATTTTAAAAAGAAGAATTTTCAAAATCGGCCCAGGAGTCTTTGAGAAATCGGGGAAAATACATAAGAAAAAAGATTACAACGAATTTAGAACCTCCTCCTTTTTTTGAATTTAGTTAAAAATAGTTGACGATAAAAACCTACCTCTCCCCAAAAAACATACCTATAAAAGCTGTAAAAATAAAGTTTCTGACAAACTTACATTTGCAGTTGTCTCCGATACATTTTGTTTAAGAAAATATGATATCAAGTACATTTTATAAGTTGGTCGACTATTACTCGTAAAGTTGTAAAGCCTACTTAGTCATGATAATTTTCTTTTAAACTTCGTTATATGTACTACTATTGTGAATTTTTTCACACCCCCAAACATAACCGTTTCGCTGGTAGAGGGGGGGGACACTCGAATCGAGCAAAATTTAGCACTTTAAAGCTTAATATTTCACAAACGAATTTTTTTGTCAAAAAATTGTTAATCGAAACTATCATTATTTTTTAAAGGCCTATTTAATGATACCCCACACTAAGGGGTACGCGAGAAAAAAAAATCCTCGCTTTACGTGTAAGTACTGGAGGTACCCTAAAAAAAAATATTTTACGAGATTTTATTTTACCACTTTTTCGGCACAACAAATCCGTATATTTACACCAAATTACAGCTCTCTAGTACTGTGCGTCTCTGAGCTAAACTGCGGACAGACGGACGGACGGACGGACGGACGGACGGACGGACGGACATGGCGAAACTATAAGGGTTCCTTGTTGACTACGGAACCCTAAAAACGATTTATTTCAGAGCCACGAGAGTCCATAGAATGTTGTTAGTAATACAGCATGAAAAAACTTAATAATTGTGTAGTAACAACTAGTTTAGGCATTGAATTTTTTAGGATTAGGTATCGTACGATTACGACGATACGTAGGTAAGTACGAACGTATACTGTTTATTTTCAAAGGTTTACTCAGTGTTTTTGCTAATGTTTATTTTAATAAAATATTTGATTTTGATTTGATTATTTGGTTAAAGTTAAAGGCAAAAGTTTTTAAAATAAACAGGACGTGTTAAGATAAGGTCCAAAAGTCATTGTACTTTCGTGATAAAATTTTGTCTGGGAAATTCATCCATGAGTCCCACCCTGGGAGCAGCAGAAGAGACCCTTTTATACTTGGTTAAGTCATCAAATGAGGCCTCCCCAAGCGGAATGGGAGTGACTGTTAAACACGAACTGAATAAAATCCACTATGTTCCTTCAATTTTACGTTCCAGGGTAACGGTAGCCTGATGAAACAGCTCCGGGACACGTTACAACGACGTTGGACATTTTAACTCGTAAACATGAAATCATTTTCACTTTATGGCGTATTGTTTACTTTGAAATCATAAAAATCACGCTAGGTACATTTTAGTTTCTTTGTTGTTTTTTGGACCTCTAAAATGATATGAGTTCTAAAAGACGTGCACAGAAGGTCGCAACAAGAGTGACAGACAAGGTTGCCAATATTCTTTGGAAATAAGTCGTTAAGACTATTTGTTCAGTCATTTCAAGAAAGTATCTCAGATGCTGCCGACCAATAGAGTTCAAATTCACATCGATTATTACCGGATTCAGGGGCAATTTAACGTTTACTCTTACCTACAAATCTACCGGGTTCTGGTACAATGAGCCTTTTATTCTATATTTCTCTTTTATTGTTAAAAAATACTAATTAAAAAAAAGAATAATACAATAAATCTTGTTTAAATTATCTTTCAAGTCATGTAATTATTTTTTTTGTAAGTCTTCTAGATTTACCATAGCATACCTGCAAAGTCAGTGAAGTTCAGAACTTCAAAAAAAGTTCAAAATAACCTACAAAAAGTTTTCTTTCGAAAGTCGGTGACTTTATTTTTTATTTCATTGACTTTTCGTCACTGACTTTCGAAAGAAAACTTTTTTGTAGGTTATTTTGAACTTTTTTGTGGTTGTTTTGAAGACGGCTAATTTTGTTTTTTTTTTTAAGGTTTTATTTCATCCTTTTTAGTTTCACTATTCAACCCAAATTATTGTCAAATACATAATTTTCGTACATGTGCACCAAAATTTTGTAATCCGTAGCACCAGTAATAACAACGCCCATGTATGTATGTATGTACAAAATGAGCTAACTAAATAAAAACTACTGCACTAAACTTAATTGAAAAATTTATGGGACCAAATGGCAGATATACAGTATCAAACAAAAAAGAATCATCGAAATAGGACCAGAAACCTCGGAGTAATCGGTGTAGACAAAGTTGAAAACTTTTTAGGTTTTTGTTGATTTCAAGAAGTGCTCGTCTGATTTAGATAAAATTTGAATGGGACCATTCCGGAAGTATACCCTATCCAACAAAAAAAGAATTTTTCAAATCGGTTGTTAAACGAAGGAGTTATGCCCGAACAAACGTAAAAAAAAATACAAACATAATATTTTCACAACTGCCAGTTTTCGTACCGTAAAACCGGCCAACATTGCCCTTGGCGGATATCTTTGCCCAAATACGAAAAATAACTAAAATCTTGAATTGTAAATAAATTTAAATAGCTGACAACATTATTTAATCTTTAGGGTAAACTAGACTATTTTCCTGACAAAACTAAGTATTAGTTACTTCGCTAAGTTCACTCAGTTGTCGGCGAGACATGTTTAAAGTAGGACTAGTCTGAGGTGGTGCAAAAATCTTGTTTTACGTTTTTACACACTGACAGCGTACGACATCTCTCAGGTAAATTATTTCAATATTCCAGTAATAAAAAGAACCAAGCTTCATTTCTATGCTAGTTTGAGACCGATAAAACGTAAAATCTTCAAGATAATGCAGTGGGCAATGATTCCCGAGCTTGCGTGAACATAGGAGTGACAACATTGCCCACAGCAAAAATCGTGTTAGGGAGGCACCCATTATATCTAGTAAGAGTTAACTCAGTTTTATCAACCAAAATGTTTTTATAATTCCTATGTTAAAACTCTTTTTAAACGTAAATACTATATTTTTACGTTACAACGTCTGCCTGGCATGCATTGCAATGACTATTTTTCCTTGTAATCTTTGTTATACCATTTTTTTTTAATTTCTTTGTAAGATTTGTTTTAGAATCTTTAATATTAACCTTAAGTATAATAATACGTCCAATTTATAACTATTGTACCTGACTGATTTATTATTTATAAAAGATTTTATTTAAAAGCAGATTATTATTTATTACATTAGTGTGTGGCAACCCTAGCCCACCGTTTCAGTTTGTATGAAAAAGCAGCTGATGTATAATGTAACATTGCCCACCTCAGTAAAATTAAAAATATAACGTTTTCGATATATTGATCATGAAGGATGGCAACTTTGCATGATTCACTAAAACATATCTTATTTTCAAAGGTCTAGAGCTGATAGTTTTAGAGAAATTAAGGGTGGGCAATGTTGGACGGTCGTGCGTATAATTTTGCCCGGCTCTTTAATTGCCTTTTTCTCGGATTCTGTTAAAGCTAGAAGCTCCAGATTTCGTGATTTGAAGCCTATAATAGTAATTGTTACCATGGTGTACTTGATTACGAGCTCTGATCAATATTTTTTTCGTAATCTCAAAAATAAGAAAAAAAGCGGGCAATGTTGGCCGGTTTTACGGTATATGTTGGTCTATACCAGCGTCTGAACATGTGTCAAATTTCACAAGTGTATGTAAATTTAATGTAAGTAGACTGCGTTTATTTTTTGTCCGCTTATAATGTCAAACCGCTTATTATGACATATTGCACAGCGAAGTTTGGTTTTCACACAAAATCTTCAAACAAAGTCGGATATAATGACTTCGCATTTAGAGACGTATCGCTTATTATGACCCATTTTTAATCAATTGTGTCCAGTTTACGTAGAATTGTCGACAATTTTCCTAATACTTTCGTCGACACTCGGCCAGTGCATAATTTTTTATGTAGTGAGTAGTGGATAATTTAAATATTTATTATTGACTAAGATCTATTTTGTCTCTCTCTATTAAAATAAATACAAACTGCCAAAAAACAGAAGATTGTATATTTTATACAAAATGCTTTGTATGACGTCCGCTTAGAATGACGTGTTTGCTAATTCCCTTCCATGTTATTATAAACGGATTCTACTATAAGTATGTTTTTATTTTTGTGTCCGCATGTCTCCGGAACTACCTGTCCCATTTAAGTAACCCTTTTTTTGTTGTACTTGGTATTGTTCAACTTAGGGAATACTGCAAGTTTCATCAAAATCGGTTTAGTAGTTTTTGAGATACTTAGGGATTTTTTTAGCTTTTTGTGTACATGGGGGCGATGTTATTAAGGTGCTACGGACTACAAAATTCTAGTATACTTGTGAGAAGATGGCACAACCCAACTTCTTGTCAAATACTTACACAATTTTCTAAAAAGTAAAAGTTTTTTATTTTACCCTTTTTAGTTTACCTAAATATACAAATTTTTGAATTAAATAAAAGAGGGTAAAATAAAAAACTTAAAAAAAAGTAACCGTCTTCAAAAGTAACTAAAAGATGTTATTACTCATCGACAAAATGTAGGTACATAATGTGGAAAACCTCGGAGTAATTGGCGTTACTTGTAGAGTGTACAAACCTACATAAAAAAAAACTTATGTTAACTAGCAAATAGCAGAGTAATCGTGATACATCAATAAGTTATGTCAACATAGTCATTGGTAAACATAATCTAAGTACAAAAATATTAGCATAAACGGAAAAGTGTCATTTTCTACGAAGTGTCATGTCGACCACAGGCGTCCACATTGATTTGTTGAGTACCTACTTACGTTTTATTTCAACACGTGATTTGTTTGTTAAAATTTGTTTCTTTTGTAACTATAATGTACATGTAAGTATTTATAGACATACTTGGTCTGTGCTGTCAAAAAAAAAAAAACCGGCCAAGTGCGTGTCGGGCCACGCACAGTGTAGGGTTCCGTAGTTGCCCATCAAAATACTTATGCGAACTAACTGAACTGATTCGCTGAATTTAATTTAAAAAGAAGAATTTTCAAAATCGGTCCAGGAGTCTTTGAGAAATCGGGGAAAATACATAAGAAAAAAGATTACGACGAATTTAGAACCTCCTCCTTTTTTTGAATTTAGTTAAAAATAGTTGACGATAAAAACCTACCTATCCCCAAAAAACATACCTATAAAAGCTGTAAAAATAAAGTTGACAATCTTACATTTGCAGTTGTCTCCGATACATTTTGTTTAAGAAAATACGATATCCAAGTACATTTTATAAGTTGGTCGACTATTACTCGTAAAGTTGTAAAGCCTACTTGGTCATGATAATTTTCTTTTAAACTTCGTTATATATACTACTATTGTGAATTTTTTCACACCCCCAAACATAACCGTTTAGCTGGTAGAGGGGGGGGACACTCGAATCGAGCAAAATTTAGCACTTTAAAGCTTAATATTTCACAAACGAATTTTTTTATCAAAAAATTGTTAATGGAAACTATCATTATTTTTTATAGACCTAATTAATGATACCCCACACTAAGGGGTACGCGAGAAAAAAAAAATCCTCACTTTACGTGTAAGTACTGGAGGTACCCTAAAAAAAAATATTTTACGAGATTTTATTTTACCACTTTTTTGGCACAACAAATCCGTATATTTACACCAAATTACAGCTCTCTAGTACTGTGCGTCTCTGAGCTAAACTGCGGACAGACGGACGGACGGACATGGCGAAACTATAAGGGTTCCTTGTTGACTACGGAACCCTAAAAACGTTCCATTTTACTTGTGGGCAACACGTTTTCTTCTTCCATTCTCCCCTATCAGACGTCACAGTATCATTTACTACTTTTTCTTTCATATCATTCCTTAGACAATCCATCCATCTTTTCTTTGACCTTCCTCTTCCTCTCCATCCATCTACATTCATACCTTTTATTACTTTACATTGATCAATGTTGAATATTAGCTAAACAAAAAAAAATGCCAGAAAAATGATCACTAAAATTTAAGATCCTAATAATTATGCCAATTAAAAAACTAATCTACAAGGTCAATAAAAAATCGGGTCAAATAAGTAAAGTTCAGAACTGTTTTTTAATTCTAAGATTTTCAATAAATTCGTCACTTATGTACGATATTTGTGAAAACATATTGCAATTAAAAAAAAAACTTGAGAGGTGTCAAGGGACACCCGGATGGAACGAAGTTACTGTAGTCTAGCACCCTTTCGCAACGCGCGATAAGGAACTTCGTTCCAAAAAGTATCGTGACAACTTTTGGTAAGAATTTTTTCCGTCTAGCCCCCTTTCACAAAGCGCGATAAGGAACTTCGTTCAAAAAAAACGAAAAAAACTGACCTACGCTTTCAACAACCATACTTTAAAGAAACAAAGTTAAAATTAAACTAAAAAGTTGCCACACTTCCTTAATTACTCGAAATAATTACATTACACAATTAAACAATTAGTGTGATTGTTTTAATAAATTAACCAAATTAAACTAAGTACGCCTTTAATTGCGTCATTATAAGTGAAAATACAAAGATTTTGAGGCAAAAGTGTAAATATTAGGTTCAAATCACACGTTACACTTTTTTTTTTAACTAGTAGAATTATCAAATGAGTCCTCCCACCCCGGGCAGAGCGGGAGGGACTGTCAGACTTGTACTGACTAAAATCCAAGGTATTCTTCAATAGCCCTTTATGTTCCGGAGTCACGGCAGGCTTTGGCCCCTTTTGCTGACGCTCTTTGAGGCGCGTGGAACACAAACCACACGCCCCAAAGTGGTTATTTTGGCCCACAGCTCATTGGGCATGCGGCAGACGTGGCCGGCCCAAGCTTATGTTAGTGTAGCGGCCTTTTGACCAACGTTAGCAATTTGCGTTTTTAAACGCAGTGTGCTAATAATAATAATGTTATTTGGCATAAAAATTAGGTACAATTATATAGGAAGCCCTGGATCCTGAGGTAGGCGAGACCTGTGTTACAGCCCAGGAGCCAGTTTCCTCACCCGTTTTTAGTACAACACTTAAGATGCAATAAAATCAAAGTACAAATAGTAAATAGAGAAAATTAAGAAAGAAAAAAATAATAATGGGGTGCTTGCTCTTTTGTGGTCTGAGTGGTGTGGTGTATGAGAGTTTGAGCGTAAATATGTGTGGTTTGTGTTGATTGTTTGTGTGTGTGTGTGTGTGTGATGTCGCGTGGTCGTGAGACTTTTCAAATTATTATTTATCATTAATCGGGCTATTAAAGGACACCGTGGATTTTAGTCAGTCTGAGTCTGAGAGTCCTCCCCGCTCTGCCCTGGGAGAGAGGACTCATTTGATGATTTTACCACACTAAAAAAGAAGTGTGGTATTGCGTACCGTCGCGCCTACCGTCTGATATGCATGAACATAAAAATATGATTTATTGCTTGTAACACCCAGCCGTAAGAATATTATCGGTTGAATTATTGAATGGAAATACTGGGTAAGCAGGGCCGGATTAACCATCTCGGGGCCCCTAGGCACAGCTCGTTTCGGGCCCTCCTTTTTTCATACCATAGCAACGCAATTTGGAAAATTTTCCGTTTACATTACGAAAAACAATGAAAGTAAAGTCATTATTTGCATTTTATCATCACATCGCAGATTAATTTCAATACAAGTAAAAGACAGTAATTGTCACTATCTTTTAATGTCAATAATGGAGGCTTTTACCTTATAATGTGGAAAAAAGTTTCACTTTTACCGTAGTTTCATAAAACCACACAATTCCCTTTTTTGATTTTTTAATCGGGTGTGCTGGGCCCCTGGTCACAGTGGGCCCCTAGGCACTGGCTTAAAGTGCCTTATGGATAATACGGCACTGTGGGTAAGTCATCAAGGTCATATCAAAACAATGTCAATGTTTTAAATTGAGTGACACGAAATCAACAGTCAATGATGTCATAGCAGCAATTGATAAAAAAACCTATTGTTTTTCGGTTAAAATTAACAATGAGATGGCCTTTTTAAAGGATCTTTGATTAGATCAGATTTTATTACAGCTACCCATTATACCGTCTGTCTGTCCGTACGTCACAGCCTTTTTTCTTCGAAAGTATAAGAACTATCCTGTTGAAGTTGAAACTTGGTTGGTATGGATGTATTAAGTGAACCGCATTAGGATTTTCACAAAAAAATAAAAATAAATCTAATTTTGGGGGTTGCCCCCATACTTAGAATTGAAACTCAAAAATGTGTTTGACTTGAATGATTTTTTTGCAAAGTAATCTAAAAAAAAACCTCATTTTTTATGACAATTTGGCCATTTCATTACGCTTGACATAACAGAAATAGACCCAAATGATAATGGTGCCATTATTAAAAATGAATTAGTCATTTCTCTTTTTCCGTCGTTGCAACATTAAAGTTTTTATGTCTTTTTGGACTTTCTAAATGACGTATGACATTATTTATTACAAAGACATTTATTATACAAACGATAGAAATAATAATACAAACAAAATAATAATTTCTTTGCAGTTTCGCTATATTTCAAATTACTGGATTTACTCCAAATAAAAAAAACGTATTTTTTTCCCGCGGTTTTTAACCGACTTTCAAAAGGAGGAGGTTCTCAATTCGGATGTTTGTATTTTTTTTATACTCTTCTCGGATTGTATTGGTAATAGCGTGATGTTATATAGCCTATAGCCTTCTTAGATTATAGACTATCAAACACAAAAATATTCATAACAATTCGAACCAATAGTTCCTGAGATTAGCGCTTTCAAACAAACAAACACGTCAGTCACAAAGTTTGTATAGATTATGTCAATATTGAAGGATTTTTTTACCGTAAAAGCCTAGTTTTCCTTCGGTAACACAGTGAATATTATGCTAAAAACCGGTCTAGACTTAGAACTAGGTTCTAACTTCGTTAGGTACTTGAAAATCTAGGGCACTCATTAGATCCCATTCACTGAGAGTGGGGGTAGGGCTGTCAAACACAACGACGATATAATACTAGACTCCGCATGCACGATCTAAGGAACAAAAATTATTCTGCCAACTCGCTGAGGTACTACGTCAGCGAGGGGGACGGGGTACTGCGTTGTGATTGGCTAACTCAAGGTCTGATCTGTCTCAACGTATGTTTACGGCTCACAGGATTGGTCGAAATGAGACGAATATAAGACTTTTTTGCCTAATGTGTTGGCAGACACCGGTCGCCTGTTATTAGGAGTCTAAAACACTTATCATTTTGTTTGTATTATTAGTCAGGCCTGTTGATCTAGTGGTTAGTGACCCTGACTGCTATGACGGAGGTCGTGGTTTCGATTCCCACCCAGGACAAATGTTTTTTGTGTGATGAGCACGATCATTTGTTCTGTGTCTGGGTGTAATTTATCTATAATATTTATGTAGGTATTTAGAAATATATTAGTATGTTTATCAGTTGTCTAGTGCCTATAACACAAGCTCTGCTTAGCTTGGGACTAGATGGCGTTTTGTGAAAGTTGTGGGTACTAGACAACTGATAAACATACTTATATATTTCTTAATATATACATTATTATCAGAACAAATGATCGTGCTCATTACACAAACATTTTTCCTGGGTTTGAAATGGGAATCGAACCCACGACCTCCGGCATAGCAGTCAGGGTCACTAACCACTAGACCAACAGGCAAAATCACTCTTACGAGTTTTATCAGACAAAGTTTTGATAAAACATAAGAGGCAACCCTAGATAATTATAACTAACATACCTTTTATGGCGTTTGCGTAAACGTTCAGTTACCTTCACGCCGATTAGCGCTCAGTGGGTCAGCCAACTTGATTGTACTCCAGTTGAATAAATCAGACATTGTCTGTGTTTATCACGATTATGATGGATCCTCTCCGGGCGGCAAGTAATAGGCGACTCGCTGTCTGATTACGGACCGTGCCCGGGACGACGACGCGTTGTGTTCCACGCGCGCCTCAAAGAGTGTCAGCACAATGACGGAGACCGTCAAAGCCTGCCGGGGTCGCGACAAACGAGATACGTAAAGTGCTATAAGGATACAGTTGATTTTAGTCAGTACAAGTCTGACAGTCCCTCCTGCTTTGCCCTGGGTGGGAGGACTCATTTGATGATTATTACCACGATAAAAAAAAAGGTGTAGTGAAACTCGCATACGAGTTCTTGCTGTCTAAATGAGGCTTTTGGAAGGGACTGTCAGACTCTTACTGACTAAAATCCACCCGTGTTCTTTCCTATGCCCTTTACGTTCCGAAACCCGAGACCCCAGCAGGCATTTGGCGCGAAACACGACGCGCCAACGACCCGGGTGGTCCTTGGTCAGACGGCGATTGATTAGTTAATACATGGCGACTGATTAGCTACCCATCACTCACCGTCCGCAAGCCCGCTCCGCCGCTGTGCCCTCTGCTGATCAGAGGGACACGCGTTGGAGCATCCACACGACAGGCTATTCGCATACGGGCAAAGAGACCCCTTAGTACCTAAGGAAGAGTTTTTGCCCGCATCCCAGGGTGCACCGGCCCGAAAAACTGTTCTTCCCCCCTGACGTATCCGAGAGGGAACTCCAGTCCACGTCATTTTATTTCCTGTCATAGCACCCCCTCTAAATGAGGTTTAACACATGTTTTACCAAGTAGTCGTTTCGCATATCCGTGAACCCGATCATTCTCAAATGGCATATAACATCAACATTAATTCAAAACATTCGTTTCTTGTTCCACACATTCATGATGGCCGATGTTTTCAAAATAGTGTCGTGTTCCATTTGACGTTTCCTACAAGTTCTATGTAATGGCCGACTTGTTTATGGTTGTCATAGAGTAGGTATAGAAATGCTGGGCAGAGACTAAAGGCATGGCGTGCTGAGCAAAACATCACGTAGAATCGAAGAAAATAAAAAATCGTTCAAGTGAGAGACGAACTCACAAAACAATCTCTGACCATGGACCATACCCGGGTCGACGGCGCGTTGTGATCCACGCGTGCCTCAAAGAGCGTCAGCAAGATGACGGGGCTCCTCTATAGAGCCTGCCACCAAAGCCTGCCGAGGTCGCGGGATTTATATCATTACCGTGACCCTGGAACACAAAGGGCTAATGAAGGAAACCGTGGAATCTAGTCAGTACAAGTCTGACAGCCCTTCCCGCCCTGCTCTGGGTAGGAGGACTCATTTGATGGTTTTACCAAACTAAAAAAAAAGAGACCCAACTTACGAGTTGTAGGTCGTGGCTGGCGCATTACTTTGTTTAATTTATTTCATCACCACTCCTCTCAAAACGGTGAAGGAAAACATCGTGAGGAAACCGACATGTCCTAGAACCAAACATTCGAAGACATGTGACATCTATGACTATCAACCCGCACTGGGCCCGCGTGGTGGATTACGGCCCACTCCCTCTCATAGAGAGAAGGCCTGTGTCCCAGCAGTGGGAACATTTATAGGCTGATGATGATCTAATAGATTTGGATAAAAATCAGTTGTGACTGCGAATCATATTTTGATAAAGTTACAATTACAACACGTCACTGGCCTGCAAATTGCAAAAAACGTAAGAAAATTTGAATTTCGCGGGCTGGTTGGAGCATTCACCTTAAATCTCAAGTTTTTTCTTCCTCGAATTTACAAAATCATGAATGAATACATACACTACTGGTATAACACTGGCGTCTTATACAATATGACATTTGAAGCGAGTGTTATGAAACACTGTAAGCGGCCCACTTTCGAATGTCGAGCCGTTTACGAGATTAAACTGTGATAGACATGCTGACCGATTAAGATTTCGTGCGGAAAATCATTGTATTGCGTGTTTTTTTCAAGTTAGCAAAAAAATTAATACCTACACATCAAAAAATGTTTGTGGTCTCTTTTAAAATTTTCAAATAATAAGACAATTACTAGTTACCTAAAATTCCATCATTTTCTATTCAGCAGTTCTTTGCATGGAAACAGCCAAAACACTAACAAAGTAACCAGTAATATTACATAATTTGAATGGCTAAGCAATAACTTATAAAACTTTCAAGGTCGATTAGTTACTTATGTAACGTAAGCTTGTTATTAATGTGTTACTTTATGTACTTACTATTCGTTTGGCAACTAGTTTTCCTTTGATGTAAGGCTTTGGTCATTATGTAAGCGAACAGCTGAGCGATTTCGGTTAAAAAGTATCATCATCATTGGGTTGTTGTAAGTTTGCCACTATATTAATTCCCCACGAAAAAAATCTCGTATTTAATGCCAATGCTTTAATGCATTGCCAATATACACACGTAGAATGGATCTGTCCCAAAACGGTGAAGGAAAACATCGTGAGGAAATCGTCATGTCCTAGAACTAGAACCGTCAAATTCGAAGACACGTGACATCTACCAACCCGCACTAGGCCTTCGTGGAGGATTATGGTCCACTTCCTCTCATCTTATAGAGAGGAGGCCTGTGTCCCATCAGTGAACATTATAGGCTGATGATGATAATGACAAACGTAGAGCAAGAAATTCCGCTCTCAACATAGCATAGGGTTTATAGCCGAGGTTGAAATTCAACCTTTGACCCAGAAAATTATAACAAAATGCTTATCATGATAAATTAAATTCACATAATTTATCATCATCTTTTTTCGGTTAATATCAACACAAGGTCGTAATTATTATTTTTAATACGGTATAGAACATTGGCCTTTGTATTTTTTTTTATTTGCCATGGGTTTACTCTTGGCTTCAGTCTAGCCAAGAAGCAGAGATGAGAACTAAGATGGAGTGAGATTACTTAGAAGGAACTGGAACTCCTGCGCAACGACCGACGGAACGTAGTCTAGTAAAAACTGTATGACGCCGGACTCCGACAGGATGGTGCTCGTGAGGTCACAAAGAAAATTAACATAAACCTCAACTTTGTTAAACGTCAATTTTGTCAAATGTCAACTTTGGCAAATGAATACTTTGTCAAACGGCTACCATCTTTATTTAACAGATTTGTTGCGGATGGCACGTTTCAGTGCCATCACTTTCTTTTGCGTGATTGCGTGTGGCGTTAGGCACGGATGTGTGTCATTTTAAAATCGACGAGCTAGAAGTTAGCGAAATTAGACATCGCAACGAATGGGTCAACGTCAAATTTGTGCTAAGTTAAATTTGTCAAATGTCAAATTTGCGAAACATCTACTTACGCCAAGCGTCAACTTTAGTAAAAATCAACGTTGCAAACGTCACCTTTATGAAACGCCAACTTTGCCAAACGTCTACTTTACCAAACTTTAATTTTGTTAATATTATCAACTTTGTCAAACGCCAATTTCGCTAAAGGGACTTTATCAAACGCCAACTTCACCAAACGTCAACTTTGCCAAACATCAACTTTGCCAAACATCAACTTTGCCAAACATCAACTTTGCCAAACATCAACTTTACCAAACTTCAATTCTATCAAACATCAACATTACCAAATGCCACTTTATCAAACACCAACTATAGTCTACATTTTTCTAACGTGTTCCTCTCCTCCTCTTCCAGGGTTCGTGCTGGCATCAGCAGTACTACTACTGCTGGCTGGTATCATCTGTGCCATCTTCTTGGGCACCTGGGTGCGGATGTTCATCAACCATGTAAGTATTTATTATCCATCTGTTACTTACATTATAGAATTTCCAGATTCTTATCAGCCCCCCTAGACAAGTCGCAAACGATAATCGTTAACGCTCGGTTGTCCCCAATAGATTTTCAACCTTATTCCTTCGAGTCTTTAGTTGAAAATCTTTTTAGGATTTCTAAGCGTTAGCGACTGGAACGAACGACAACGCCATGAAATCTTCAATAGATTTTCAACTAAAGACTCGAAGGAGTAAGGTTGAAAATCTATTGGGGAGAACCGAGCGTTAACGATTATCGTTTGCGACTTGTCTAGGGGGGCTGGTCACTGAAAATTGAAGCCAAAAACACGGTAGAAAAATTACTCCCGTCGTTCGATTCCTACTAGGAGGAGCTCGTAACATAATGTACAATCGACAAAGTTGAATCATGACCCATTTTGACAACAAATCGTTTGAATCCGTCAAATTGACAAAGATCAACGTCGTAACCATGGATTTGTATGTTTATGCGAATATGAACCTTATTTTATTTGAAAGTCTGTAAGAATCAGGGACCGAAAAACTTTATAAATTACGGTACAGGTATTGAAGAATTTTGGTTATTTTTCAGACTTAGGTTACCGCTATCTGGGTAACCAGACCGAAGAAAAATGTAACCTCTATTCAGGTTACTGTTTTAATACCGGTGACCTAAAGATGTCTCTTTGTCACACACAAGATAGGGGTAATTTTTATTTTGGTAACCGGTATTAGTACTGGTAAGTATTCACTTTAATAATAAAGGTAATCTTTAAAAGTACCTGTAAAAGAAAAAAAGGTTGTTACCGAAAAAATACCCGTATTGATCATACCGTTTTCGGTCCCTGGTAAGAATATATTATTAAGCCTACCGTGGGTCATGATTCAACTTTGTCGATTGTACAACTCTCTAGTTACTAGAAACAAAACTTTCGACAATGATTTTGCAAGTTTTGGGTTTTTTACACCAAGCCTTATCTTGGCAATCTTTAGACATAGAAGGTTTTTGCGGAGTGACATAATCAGTGTTTTTAAACGAATATAGCCACTTAGTTTACTGTGTCCATTGTTTTGTGGTATAATGGCTGGCCTGTTGGTCTAGCGGTTACCCTGACTGCTATGCCGGAGGTCGTGGGTTCGATTCCCACACAGGACAAATGTTTGTGTGATGAGCACGATCATTTGTTCTGTGTCTGGGTGTAATTTTTCTATATTATGTATGTATTTAGAAATATATAAGTATGTTTATCAGTTGTCTAGTACCCATAACACAAGCTCTGCTTAGCTTGGGACTAGATGGCGTTGTGTGATAGTTGTGGAATATTATTATTAAAATAATTATCAAATAAGTTCTCCCAACCCGGCTTGGGCGAGAGGGACTGTCAGACTTTTACTGATGCCACTGTTCTTCTTCTTCCTCGTGTCGCTGATACGACGATATTTATATTTTACTAGCTGTGCCCGTGACTTCATTTAACGTGGATGTCGGAACTTAACAATGTCCGAGTATCTATCTAATCTATCTATCTAATATCTTTAAACGAGCAATTCTTGTATATTTATTTATATATAATCGGGATCTCGGAAACGGCTCCAAGGATTTTCATGAAAGTTACAGATCAGGGGTTTTTCAGCTCAAGGAATCGATTTATCAAGGTCCCAGGTTCGAGAAAAGCTCGGTTCCCAAGATATAGACATTTTAAAAACCGAGCGAAGCTCGGTCAACCAGATTTTTATCTTTATACGAGCAATTCTTGTATATTTATTTATATATAATCAGGTTCTCAGAAACGGCTCCAAGGATTTTCATGAAAGTTACAGATTAGGGGTTTTTTGGCTCAAGGAATCGATTTATCAAGGTCCCAGGTTCGGGAAAAGCTCTGTTCTCAAGATATAGACATTTTAAAAACCGAGCGAAACTCGGTCAACTAGATATATTTTTCTTTTAAATTGGCAAAGTGTCATACAAACTTTCATCCCCTATTTTATCTCCTGCGGGGTAGAATTGATCAAAATCCTTTCTTAGCGGATGCCTACGTCATAACATCTACCTGCATGCCAAATTTCAGCCCTATCGTTCAACCATGGGCCTATCATTTTTATTTGGTTAATTCTACTTGCTCCTTTAGTGACTTTACTAACGGCTTTTCGTGCTTTCCGAAACTCCCTATGACAGATGGTCACCCATCCACAGTCCAACCTCGGAAAGAGTTCTGACTCTGCGGCTGTAATAATTTTGCCACGAGCTCCTCAGTTTGTTTATCATCATCTGCCTGCCTTTTCCCAACTATACACAATTGTGGTCGGATTCCAGTCGAACCAGATGCAGCTGAATATCAGTATTTTACGTGGAACGACTGCCTATCGGACCTCCACAACCCAGTAACTGGGTAATACGATACTCCATGGTAAGACTGGTTGTCAGATTTTAGAGCTTCTGACTAACAGTAACGACTGTCAAAGATCTACAAATGACAGCCGGGACCAACGGCTTTACGTGCTTTCCGAGGCACGGAGGAAACTCGCTATGACAGAATGGTCACCCATCCACAGTCCAACCTCGGCAAGCGCGGCTTAACCCGAAAGATCGGCCTGTGCGGCTGTAATTATTTAGCCACGAGCTCTTCAGTTCGTTTATGTTCCTATTAAATTGCATTCAAACACGGTTACAAAGCCAGTGGCTGTGGAAAGCGATGCGTTGGGACGCACTCATGCGCAGCCATCCTTGGACAATTGTCCGTCGACACACACACACACATACACACACACGTACATAGACATGAAGTGATGCCTGTATCGCTGTCTTCTGTCCGTAATGGACTGGAAACATTGTTGTCGGCAAAAAATCGACATAATACGCTTTTTTATCCGACGAAAAAAAAAGGAGGAGGTTCTCAATTCGACATGTGTATATTTTTTTTTACATGGTAAAAATCATCAAATAAGTCCTCCCTTCCAGAGCAGAGCGGGAGGAACGTTCAAAATCGTACTGATTAAAATCCACAGTGTTCTTCAATAGCCCTTTACGTTCCGGGGTCACGGTGATGGAATAAGTCCCGCGACCCCGGCAGGCTTTGGCCCTCTGAGAGGGGGCCCCGTCATTGTGCTGAGGCGCGCGTGGAACACGACGCGTCGTCGACTAGGGCATGGTCCATAATCGGACAGCGAGTCGCCTATCGCTGTCCATGCCCCCGCCTGCGGTGGCCGGATATCGTCCTGCGATGTCTGTTGTCGTGGGCGTCTACCACTGCGCCTGGGTCGTGAGGTGGACGCTGTCCTCTCCCCCACGTAATCCACCTCCTCCTTCCCTAGCTTGACAGCTTCGAAGAAGGAGGCGAACGCTTCCTAATCAGTCGCGCCCGCAGCATGGCTTCGACCAATGCAGGGCGCGAGAGGTCACCCCCATATACCATTCGTGAACTTTGAAACTTTTCAAGTTTTGACATGATGAAAATGAGTCTAAATTATGCCCTTCAAGTATCGGTAATCGGAAACCAAACACACTATCAGCCTTACTACAAAAACTTTGTTGAACACTATTGTCAATGTGACTGGAAAATGGACCTTATGACAACGTCATAATCTGATATTTTTTTAGACAAATGTTCAACAGACGTTTAAAGCCGGGTCCAGACATGATCATTTGACCGATCCTATCACCGTATCCGATCATCGTATCCGTATCTACGTATTGTATCAAGCCCCGTATCAAGTTGAGAACGCCTCCGATTTGCTCCGTATCTTCACAATTCTGTATCACCTTTGATGATCGGACAAAAACCGGCACGATACGGGACGGGCCGTATCATAACGGCGTATCGAGATCCCGTATCATGATACGTATATCATTACCCGTCCGTGCGATCATGATACGTGTCGACGATACGGATACGGTGATCGGATCGGGCAAATGATACATGTCTGGATCCGCCTTAAAAGTTTTTGTGGTATCACGGTGAGTATAATAGGCTAGTTTCCCAAAAAAATTAATTAGTCCGTCTTTTAGATTATTCAAAAATAAGGGACATGTATTTTTTTATTTGTAAATTAGACCAAAAATGACAAAGATAATAGCCTATTAAAGTTACCTGTGACGTTACCCTGCGCGAAAAATGCCACGCATCGTGACGTCACACGTAACTTTAATAGGTTATACCTTTGTCATTTTTGGTATAATAAACAAATAAAAAAATACGTGTCCCTTATTTTTGAATAATCTACAATACGTACTAAATAGAATGTAATTATTTTGACCCTGGAAACTACCTTATTATGTCGAAATTGACAGCGGGGTAGTCAATACTATGTAGACTTATTCATATTATTTGTATCTTAAATAAGTAGGTAAATTATTATTGTTCTCATCCGGTTGCATGTTTTCACGGAAATATTGCAAAATGACGTGTCTCAATACAATTTGTAGTAGGTAGGTATTACTCGTGTGATGAGTTAGCATAGTTAACTGAACTTAATCTTTGCGAGCAGTGGTGGCCCAGTGGTATCGGTCCCGACTTACGAGTTGTAGGTCGTGGTTTCGATCCCCGCCAGACGCATTACTTTTTTTAAATTTATTTCATCACCACTGCTCTCAAAACGGTGAAGGAAAACATCGTGAGGAAACCGGCATGTCTTAGAACCAAAAATTCGAAGACATGTGACATCTACCAACCCGCACTGGCCCCGCGTGGTGGATTATGGCACTCCTGCTCACAGAGTAGGCCTGTGTCCCAGTAGTGGGAACATTGTAGGCTGATGATGAACCTTTGCGATGGTTGTGTTTTCCTCTCCAATCATACTACTCTCGAGTAAATGGGTAGCTTGCCGTCCGATCAAGGACTCGAACAAGGTCGATGACGACGGGGTGTCGTGCTCCAACGCACGTTTCGAAGAGCTGTCAAAGAGTCGCTTGCTCGTAGCAGGACTGTCTTAACCAGGGCCGCGGAGCTATCCGGGGTCGGGACTGTGTAATGGAAACTGTGACCCCGAAACGTAAAGGGCTATTGAAGGACACTAGTCTGACAGTCCCTGATACTTATTTGATGATTCTACCACCACAAAAGAACTAGAATTGCCCTTTGCGACATATTTATGGCAGTGCCTTTTAGAAGGCCAAAGCTGCCGGGGTCGCGGGACTATCGGGTAACCGTGGCCCCGAGACGTAAAGGGCTATTGAAGGAAACCATGGATTTTAATCAGTACAAGTCTAACAGTCCCTACCGTTCTGTCCTGGGTTCAGGACTCATTCGATGATTTTACCACGTGAAAAAAGGGCCCGTAGGTACACTGCCTACAATTTAAGCTGTTACTGACTTAAAAGAGATTCATCACCTGCATCATCACCTGCCTGCCTACTATATTGGGGTCGGCTTCCAGTCGAACCAGATGCAGCTGGATACGGCGGTAATACGATACTTCATGGTAAGACTGGTTGTCAGACTTTAGTGCTTCTGACTAACAGTAACGACTGTCATAGATCTACAAATGACAGCCGAGACTAACGGCTTTACGTGCTTTCCGAGGCATGGAGGAAACTCGCTATGACACCCATCCATTGACCAACCTCGACAAGCACGGCTTACCCCGGAAGATCGGCCTGTGCGGCTGTTATTATTTAGCCTCGAGATTCCCCAAAAAAAAGAACTTAGGAGTAATTGTTAAGTAAATTGTAACGTAGTAGCTATGCCCGCTTCGTTCGCGTGTTCAAGTTTCATACAAACTTTCATCCCCTATATAATCCCCTTGGGGGTAGAATTGATCAAAATAATTTCTTAGCGGACGCCTACGTCATAACATCTACCTGCATGCCAAACAGCCCGATCCGTCCAGTGGTTTGGGCTGTGCGTTGATAGATCTTTGCACGTTCAGTCAGTCACCTTTGAGTTTTACTCATATACAACGTGTAACGTTAATAGCGCAAAACCTCTCGTGGGGTAACTCAGCCCATGTTACTGAACAATGTTTGATCAAACACTTTAGGAAAAAAAAAAATTAAAAAAAGATTTTTCATCGGGCTCGATCAATTTCTCACGAGAGGTTTTGCGCTATTAACGTTACACGTTGTATATTATTTAGATTAAAAAACTCAAAATCTCAAATGTACTCTTAGTACAGTGTGCCACAGATATTGGCGGTACCCAGCATTGTAATTGAAGTGGTGTTGAAACTACCGTGAGACCCGATCGGCACCTTGACCGAAATTCCGGCATCGTGAGTGCATTAGGTAACCTAGGAACGCTGGCTTTTAACGTTAAGAAGTTATGTTAGGAGCTCTTAGTCCGGTCAATTTAGACATTCGAGGTTACATAAAGTCCCAGCAAGCTGAATTTCTGTGAAGTTGTTCAAAACATAATTATAAACAATGTCTAGAAGTTCCCCATCATTCCCCTGTAAGGAAAAAAAAATATTCAAGGTCAAAGGTAAAAAAAATGAGTTTTTCGCGATTTTCAGCAAAACGGTAAGTTTTATCATACAAGTACCTCCGACAAAAATTGTAGATCATAAAATTATCTATAAAAATGTATTAATATTTTTTTTCTTACGAGCCACCGTTTCAGAGACATAACGATTCAAAAAGTTATAAAAGTTGTTATCGTCATATGCATCTAATGAGGTAGTGTACTTAGCGCGTTTTTTTTAACGTGGTTTCCCCAGTAGGCCTACTCCACGGGTCAGTTGTGATCCTGTTTATTGTAAAACTATTGCAAAATGACGGAAATGTTCAAAGATTGGGAAAGATAAAAGCGATGTAAATGAAAAAAAAAGTGTTGAAGTTTATTCGTCTCATTCATAAGTTTCAAATTCTTGTTCTTCTTCTCGATCTTCTTCTCCTGCTTCTTCATCATCTTCATTTTGGATGCAAGTAAATTGAACACAGGGCCAGGCACGCTTTTTTCTTTCCCAATCTTTGAAAATTTCCGTTATTTTGCAATAGTTTTACAATAAACAGGATCACAACTGAGCCGTGGAGTAGGCCTACTGGGGAAACCACGTTAAAAAAAACGCGCTAAGTACACTACCTCATTAGATGCATATGACGACAACAACTTTTATAACTTTTTGAATCGTTATATCTCTGAAATGGTGGCTCGTAAGAAAAAAAGTATTAACACATTTTTATAGATAATTTTATGATCTACAATTTTTGTCTGAGGTACTTGTATGATAAAACTTACCGTTTTGCTGAAAATCGCGAAAAACTCATTTTTTTTACCTTTGACCTTGAATAGTTTTTTTTCCTTACAGGGGAATGATGGGGAACTTCTAGACATTGTTTATAATTATGTTTTGAACAACTTCACAAAAAATCAGCTTGCTGGGACTTTATGTAATTTCACTCACTAAAATTTTTTGTCTAAATTGACTGGACTATCTTGACTAATTTAAATAATTACAGCCGCATAGGCAGATTTTCCGGGTTAAGCCTCGCTTGCCGAGGTTGGTCTATGGATGTGTGACCATCTGTCATATAGAGTTTCCTCCGTTCCTTGGAAAGCACGTAAAGCCGTTGCTGCCGGCTGTCATTTGTAGATCTTTGACAGTTGTTACTATTAGTTAGAAGCTCTAACCCGGATTATCCTGGTTGTAACTTTAGTTCACGTTTATTAATATGGGGAAAAAGTCTAACAATCAGTCTTACCATGGGGTATTGTATTGCACAGTTACTGTGTTGTGGAGGTCTGATAGGCAGTTGCTCCATGTAAAATACTGATATTCAGCTGTATCTGGTTCAACTGATAGCCTTTTCCAACTACCTATGTTGTGGTCGGCTTTCAGTCGAACCAGATGCAGCTGAATATCAATATTTTACATGGAGCGACTGCCTATCGGACCTTCACAACACAGTAACTGGATAATACGATACCCCATGATAAGACTGGTTCTCAGACTTTTATAGCTTCTGACTAACAGTATCGACTGTCAAAGATCTAAAAATGACAGCCGGGACCAACGGTTTCACGTGCTTTGCGAGGCACGGAGGAAACTCGCTATAACAGATGGTCACTCTTCCAAAGACCAACCTCGGCAAGCGCTGCTTAACCCGGAAGATCGGCTTGTGAGGCTGTATTTTTTTAGCCACGAGTTCCCTCATCATCATCATCAGCCGGAAGACGTCCGGAGGTTGCACGCCGGCGTCGTGCGGTCCATGGCCCTCTACGGGGCCCCCGTGTGGGCCCTGAGCATTCGGACGCGACCACAGAAGCTGGTCGCATGCCAGAGGGTCATGGCTATCCGAATGATCCGAGGATACCGCACGATCGCCGGCGAATCGGCCAACCTTCTTGCCGGATCACTGCCCTGGGATCTGGAGGCGACTGCCCTCCTGCGCGTCTATGAGTGGCGCGTGGAGGCGCGGAGTCGGGGCGTATCCCTGATGCCTCGAGAAGTCGAGACGAGGCGGGAAGAGCTCCGGCGCGATCTCAGGGCAGTCTGGAGAGAACGACTATCGCAACCGAGGTACGGGCTAGCCGCAGTCGCGGCTGTAAGACCCCTCTTTGAGGAGTGGCTGGATAGGTCCCACGGCGTCCTCACCTACCGCATGACACAGGTCCTCACCGGACATGGCAGCTTCGGGAGGTACCTGTGCATGATAAAAAAGGAGGAAACGCCCGGGTGTCACCACTGCGAGGATCGCCCGGAGGACACGGTGGAGCATACGGTGCAGGAATGCCCAGCTTGGGCGGAGCACCGCCGTGTCCTCACCGCGGCGATAGGCGGAGACCTCTCGCGCCCGGCATTGGTTGCGGCCATGCTGCGGGGCGAGACGGAGTGGGAGGCGGTCGCCTCCTTCTGCGAAGCAGTCATGCTCGCGAAGGAGGAGGCGGGCCGCTTGAGGGAGAGGATACCGTCCTCCCTCCGCCCGAGAAGCAGTGGTAGACGCCCACGGCGACGGATGTCGCGGGACGATCTCCGGCCACCGTAGGCGCGGGCATGCGGGCGGCGAGTAAAGGGCAACTCGCTGTCCGACCAAGGACCATGCCCGGGTCGACGGCGCGTTGTGTCCCACGCGCGCCTCAAGGAGCGTCAGCATAGTGACGGGGCCCCCCTATAGAGGGCCACAGTCCTGCCGGGGTTGCGGGACATACGTATACAGCGACTCCGGCACACAAAGGGCTACCGAAGGACACCGTGGATTTTAGTCAGTACAAGTCTGACAGTCCCTCCCGCCCTGCCCGGGGTTGGAGGACTCATTTGATGATTTTGCCACGTAAAAAAAAAAAAAAAAAAGCCGGTAGACGTCCACTGCTGAACATAGGCCTCCCTCTTAGACCGCCACGCCGAACGACAATTCGCCACTTGCATCCTTCGGCTGCCCGCGACCCTCACGATGTCGTCGGTCCGCCTAGTGGGAGGCCTGCCTACGCTGCGTTTTCCGGTCCGTGGTCGCCACTCGAAAACTTTTCTTTCCCATTGGTTGTCAGTTCTACGAGCGAAGTGGCCTGCCCATTGCCACTTCAACTTGTAAATTTTATGAGCTATGTCGGTGACTCTGGTTCCTCGCCGAATATCCATGTTCCGGATTTTACCCCGCAAAGAAACTCCAAGCATAGCTCTTTCCATTGCTCGTTGAGTGACTCTTAGTCTCTCTAAAAGGCCAGCAGCCAAAGACCACGTATCCCACGGTTTTTTCGTTTTCCGTTAGGAGTTTGCGCTCCCTCAATGGGCACATTATAAAACGTCAAAATAGTTGTCATGGTATGGTTCGGGTTAGTCGTTTCCATGGAGAAGAACCGGCAAGAAACTCCATAGTTACTTTAATTTTGATTTGAGTGTTTTGTATGTGATTTTATATACTTACTAGCGGCCCGCCCTGACTTCGTCCAGGTATAATTCTGTAAATTACATCCCTACCCCTACCCTACCCTACCCCTACCCTACCCCTACCCTACCCCTACCTTACCCCTACCCTACCCCTACCCTACCCCTACCCTACCCCTACCCTACCCCTACCCTACCCCTACCCTACCCCTACCCTACCCCTACCCCTACCTAAAGTGATTATTGTAGAGCTTCTCTATAAACAACATTTGACGTTAAATTATTTTCAGGTAACAAAATATACTGATGGTCGGGAGTCCCGACCCGTGATAGAGCAACGTAAAGTTGCCCATGCGTAAAACATTCTTTTCTTAAATCAATTCCTACTAATTTGAATGTTTGGCCCTGGGATTTGTTTATCGTTAGTGCGAAAGAAATTTTGACTGGAAATTGCAGTCTTTTGAAGGGTATAGGCAAATCAGTAGGAATCATGGGTATCTGAGATGTTCGGGGAGCAATCAAACAACGGTGTTGCGTCAAGGCTAGTTTATTACTGACGAGTGTATCGTTCGGTGCGCCGCCGCCGCATGCGGTGGCGCTGCTGCAGCGCGCGCTTTGCGTTGCTACAGAATACATACATCACATTCCTCCACCATTACTCGTTTTGTACACTAAAACAATAATACAAAAACATTAATGTAAATTTAAAAGAACTTTTTATAGCATACCTCCTTTCTTTGCCTAACGGAACGACCGAGTCTCGACGACCCGCTGATCTCTTCTGTTTGCTTATCAATACTAGATGATCTTACTTCATCAGCAGATCGTTCGGACTCGGTAGCTCCAGATGCCTTCGACCCTTCCGACACAACAACATCCACCTCCTCTTCCACACTACCATCTAAAATTTGTTCACTGTCTGACTGTGAGGGTGATGGTGGACATGGTGGTGCGGCTGGTGGCACATCAGTAGGTACACTTGACATTGTCTGCTCCTGCTGGGACTTTGTGCATTCAGAAGTCTCAGCAGGTAAATATTCATCACAATCATTAATAATATGTTCCGCACTAACTTTTCCTTTATGTTTACAAATTTGATCAAGATGTCTTTTACAAACAATGTTATATTTTTCAAAATACACTTCAAAAACTCTTACACCTAATTTACTTATTATTTTACCTAATGCCCAATGAGCTTTCCTGCCCGAAAACCATCTACACCATACAATGTCGCCCACCTCGAATGATCTACTTAATGGCAATTGAACTGAATCAGAACACTTATCATCTTTACATGGTAAAATAACATCTAATCTAGACCGTAAATTTCTGCCAAACATCAACATCGCTGGCGTCATTCCCGTCGAACAGTGAACGGTGTTACGATATTCAAACAAAAAACTGAGTAATTTTTCATGTTTTTCACGCTGTGTAATACTTGTACTATCTATAATACATTTTAACATTTTTTTACATGTTTTCACAGAGTTCTCGGCTTGACCATTACTGGCAGGGTGAACAGGAGAAGTAATATGCTTAATACCGTTATTATTACAAAATTGATGGAACTCGACAGAACTAATTTTTGCATCATTATCGGATACAATTACATTTGGAATACCAAATATTGAAAATATGCCTTTTAACTTAATAATCAATGCATTTGTAGTGGTGCCGTTATTCATGTAAATACATTCCAACCATTTACTAAACGCGTCAATTACAACTAGGTAAACATTCTGGCCTACGCTCATGTAATCAATGTGAATACGAGACCACGGACGAGAGGGGCGGGGCCAAGGCGCGGGAGCCGCGCGGGCCGGTGCGCTCCGGACCCGCGAGCACTGGCTGCACTCACCTATCCACCGCTCGATATCTTTATCGATTCCCGGCCACCACATTCTGCTGCGGGCTGAACTTTTAGTTTTAACAATGCCAAAATGAGCCGAGTGTAATTCTTCTAGCATTCTATTTCTGTAGCACTTCGGAATTACTATTCTATGCCCTCTAAACAAACACCCATCATTGATTTCTAAATCAGTTTTGCAATAAAAATAAGGTAATACTGACTGACAATTACTTTACGCGGCCAACCATGATTCATATAGTTTACAACCGTAGCTAACACTTTATCGAGCTTAGTGGCTTGTTTGATCTCATTGAATGAAACCGGTTTTGTTGTGGCATCAAGAAAAAAGAAAGGAATAACTTTGTTCTCCTCTTCCTCTTTACAAGCGTGCAGTGAATGAGGTAACGGAGCCCTAGAAAAAAAATCTGCTACTAAATTATTTTTAGCAGTTATATATTGTACCACATAGTTATAAGCCGATAGTATTATTGCGTATCTTTGTAGTCTTAACGCCGCAGTTACGGACACACCATTTTTCTTTCCAAATATGGATAGTAGGGGCCTGTGGTCAGTTTTAAGAATGAAAGGCTCCTGTCTGCCGTAAAGATATTGGTGGAAGTGTTTAACTCCAAATATAATTGCCGTTGCTTCCTTCTGGATCTGGCTATAGACCTTCTCACTAACAGATAATGATCTAGACGCAAAAGCAATTGGACGCTCACCGCCTTTACTATCAACATGAGAGAGAACCGCACCTAAGCCCGACGGGCCCGCGTCTACCGTGAGCACTAGCGGCATTGATGGGTCAAAATGAGCTAGCAACCGGTCAGAGGCCAACTCCTCCTTTACTTTGTCAAACGCATGTTGCTGGCTTTCACCCCAATGCCAAGTTACGCCTGCACGCAATAATGTGTGTAAAGGGTTTAATAACGATGAACAGTTAGGTACGAAATTACGATAATAATTAACGACGCCCAAGAACCTTTTAGTTTCTAGAACATTCGTTGGGCGCGGCGCTTTTAAAATCGCATCAACTTTCTTAGGGCACGTTCTAAGTCCATTTTTATCTATTACGTAACCTAGATATGTAACACTGTCCTGAAAAAAAGCACACTTGTCTTTTTGTAACCTTAACCCCGCGTCCTGCATTCTTCTAAGTATTTCTCTAATCCTACTCATATGAAGTTCTCGAGTGGGAGCAGTACAACATACGTCATCTAACCAACAAGTAACCCCCTCTATTCCAGCCAATAACGTTTCCATAACCCGCTGAAAAATGGCTGGCGCGTTAGCAAGACCGTAAACCATTCGGGTATATTTAAATAGACCTTTTGGAGTATTTATTGTAGTTAGATCCTGTGACGAACTACTCAATTTAAATTGATTATACGCGTTGCTTAAATCCAATTTAGAGTACTGCAAACCACCCCCAATTTTAGCGAATACCTCTTCTATGCGCGGTAATGGATATTTATCTATTTTTAAAATTTTATTGAGTGTACACGAAAAATCTCCAGCTATTTTTACTTGTCCATTTGCCTTCAGTACCGGAACAATCGGTGTGGCATACTCTGAAAAATGTACAGGAACTAAAATACCTAAATCCGCAAGTCTGTTTAACTCATCTTCGACCTTATTTTTAAGAGCAAAAGGAATAGAACGCGGCTTAAAAAAAATTGGCCTCGCCCCCTCTTTAAGCTGAAAATCTATTTCGAACTTATTGAAACAACCTAGTTCGTCTTTCCAAAGGTCAGGGAACTCATTAAACAGCTGTTGCACCTCTCCTATACATTGATTATCAACACTTATTTTATTTACATAGCTTGATGCGAAATACATTTTAAACTTAGTCATGAATTCCCGGCCCAATAGCGGGGGTCCGCCATTTTGTATAACATAAAATTTAATGTTTTGGCGAGTTTCTAAATAGGAAACCATACAATTGAAAAAACCTAAAGGAATTATTTTATGACCATTGTAAAGACACATTTTCATATCTGTTTTAATTAACTTATAATTTTTAAAATGTTGACGGTATAACTTTTCGGAAATAACATTAGTACCAGAACCAGAATCTAATTCCATTTGAAACTTCAATTTATTTATCTCTAATGAAATAGTAATAGGATCGTTATTAACATACCGCATATTGAATAGGTCGCATTCCTTACAGTCGTGACCGTTTTCATCACTCGCGTCATCACTAGCTAGGTGATGCAGTTTCACCTTTTCATTTTTAGCCGTACACATTTTCTTCAAATGTCCTTTCTCACCACAGATTTGACAGGTATAATTTTTAAAACGGCACTTCACTGATTCGTGATTTTTATAACCACACACTGAACAACGCACACTGGTAGCTGCGCCACGTGCACCAGACGCTGCTGTTTCCCGCCTTTCGCGGGCCTGCCCAACCCTGTAGACAGGTTCTTCCTTCAGCGCCGCCGCTCCTGGCCCGCCATCCGTGGGTAGGAATGAGCGAGCTCCACGTGCGCACGCCGCCTGCTGAGCAATTTCCACAGCGTTTGCAAAGGTTAGACTCGACGAATCCTTCTCAAACAGACGGTCCCGTTCACGCCCTTCTCTTAGACCTAAGATGAACTTATCTCGCAGCAAAGTGTCCAATAACTGTTCGCCGAATTCGCAGTATACAGCGAGCCCTCTCAAACGCGCCGCCCAGTCCTCGATGCTTTCGCCATCCATTATCACAGCTTCATAAAATTTCGCTCTGTCTACAAAAGTCGAACGTTTGGGCTTGAAATGACCGTTGAGTTTGGACACTAATTCTTCGAAGGTCACTTTGTCCAGTTCCTTGGGGTGAGTCAGGTTCCTGGCCAGACGATATGTTTCGTCTGACAAGTGGGTGAGTAATAAAGACGCTTTATCCTCCCCCGTGATCTTATTTAATTTCATAAATTGATTTAATCTACCATAAAATATTTGCCAATCTTGATGTTTATGGTCAAATGTATTTAATGATCCGATATAACTCATTTTCGATACACGCGGGTAAGCACTATAACTCGTCGCCAATGAGATGTTCGGGGAGCAATCAAACAACGGTGTTGCGTCAAGGCTAGTTTATTACTGACGAGTGTATCGTTCGGTGCGCCGCCGCCGCATGCGGTGGCGCTGCTGCAGCGCGCGCTTTGCGTTGCTACAGAATACATACATCACAGTATCCTTGGTATATGAGCTAATTCACCAGCTGCAGGGCCGGTGATAATCTTCGCTACTATTAAATTATCTTTTACCCATGTTGGGGGGGCTTAAGTTTCTGAGAAGCATTATCGGCGTGCCAACTTTTAACGACAGTTTATGAGGTGGTAGCCCAGCGGGGTTCAGGGAATTTAAAAATTCCTGAGGGTAGTGCACTGCGTCCTCAATGTTAGTGACGGTGTCTATGGATTTATAGCACTTAAATTCACCCGGTACTTTCTGCATAATTAAATTGTTTATTTCGTTGACTGTTTCATTTCTGGGAGAAACTATTGCTCTACAACACAGCCAACGAAAATAATTTTGATGTAAGTTTTCGATGTCAGGATATATAGCATCTATTAGATTATCTAAATTATGGACTATTTGGCCTAGAGACTCATCCAAAGTAACTGCATAATCGGTGCCCAAATTTAAAGATGGAAAAATTCCTTCTCCAAGTTTCAGCAGCTGTTGTGGAAAATTGCTATGCGTATTTCCATATAGATGAGCTCAATGATGAAATAAATTATTTTGATAAGGATTAATAGAATGAGTAAAATAAATGCGTTTAAAAGTAGTCCAAAAAAATTCAAGATTTTTGATTTAAAAAATGGTTGTTGTGCCTCACTCGACATAGATAGGTATAGTGTGTCGCGGAGTTTTTTGTAGATATTTATAAGATCTACAACTAATTAGAACATTTCATAGTTCTATCTTTTATAGTTTAGGCAGCGTACGCAAAATAAGTAACTTTTCTGGTTGATTTTTTACACCTTGTGTCCGAAAAACCCAAATATATTACGGAACCCTATTTATTTCCAAAATAAAATTTAGTCTATGTTACTCGTGGATAATGTAGCTTTCGAATAGTGAAAGAATTTTTGAAATCGGTCCAGTAGTTTTTGAGCCTATTCATTACAACCAAACAAACAAACAAACAAAGTTTTCCTCTATAAAATATTAGTATAGATTTGTAGGTAAGCGCACCCACGATACAGGAGAAATACCAAGTGTGGGGGCATCGTTTAAAAAAAAACATGATGATTTTGTGTGCAATTCTTTTGTTGTTCAATATGAGTAATTTCATGCAAATTGTGTGATGGAAATTAATCATACATGCACATATATGTTCCCACGCAAATAATATTATAATTAGCCGTAGTATACGGTTTGAATACAGTAAGCTAAGGCTTCGCACGGACTTGTCGACACGCGATTTTTTTTGCAAGTCTAACGGTTCTTTTAAATTCAATTATTGAAATGAACATGCTCAACACGACCGTAAAGTCTTATTATATTACACGTAGGTAATTTTATTAGTTAGTAGAAATTTTATCTTTTGAAATACAATTTTTTTTTGCCAATTTCATAGTAGGTACCTACAATCGAAGTAATATAGAATTCAGAGTTGATATTTTTTCTACAAACACGGGCCTATCCACACATTCCACACACACAACAGTGCCGTACCGTACCGTTCCGTGCCGTACTATTCATGTAATACGAGTGAACGAACATCACTGAACGGAACTGACACTGATGATTACGGATAGCGTCGTACAAAATGTATAGTACAATATTATATTTCAATGACACTGATCGATTCGGCACTGATCACGTCACGGAACGGTACGGTACGGAACGTGTCGGCACTGCAGTTGTGTGCGTATAGGCCTTTAACCGCTTAATATGTTTGAATATTAAACGCATTAACACCATGCGTAGCGAATTTCAAAGATTTTCTTAGGAAAGAAAAACGTTACCATGAGACGTTAGAAATGGAAGGAAAAATTCGCCGCGGCAGGTAAGATCCTCGGTGGCTCGGTAGGAAATGAGCGTCGGATGTACTGAATTCGAAGGGCGCAGGTTCGAATCCTGCCCGCGGATTGAATTTTTCTTTCCTAAGAAAATCTTTAACCGCTTGTCTGTCCGTCTGACTTCTGCCTAAGTGAAGGCTTTAAATTAAAACCAGACATAACACTACATCAATGCCATCGACTCATGTACCGATAATAATACTTGTCTTAAAATATGAATTACTGTTTTATGACGAAGTTAATAATCTTCACGATTTTTTGCAATATTGAACTTTGTACACGTTTTTAGTTATTTTTCAAGGTTGGGCAAAGACGTACATTACAATTTTAAAACGACAACTGCAAATATTAGTATGTTTGCCAATTTTGTCTGGGAGAATAAAAATAAACAGTGTTATGCCAAGGTGGCTAAGAGGTTTTGGTATTATATTATATTGTTTGGCATAAAGTTTTTTTTAACATTTTCTTTGTATAAAGCAAAGGTTAGCAAAAAAACATAACTTTTCTTAACATTTTCTTTGTATAAAGCAAAGGTTAGCAAAAATCAAAAATACATATAATCATTTGTGTATGTATTATGTTTGTGGCTTTCAAGCTTATACTATTGAACGGATTCAGATGAAACTTGATCCACAGATAGTTCATAACCTGGATTAACACGTGGGATAGTTTTTATCCCCATTTTATGTTCCCTTGGGATAATGTTCGAGTTGTAACAGCTAGTTCAACATACGTATCTTCATTCTATGGATGCAAGTGGCAAATTGTCGTTCCATGACAGCCTAAAAGGGAGGCCTATGTTCGGCAGTGGACGTCTTCCGGCTGCTGATGATGATGATGATGAAGAATTAACCTTCCATTCTTTATCCCCAGGCGCTGGTCCTCAAAGAAGGCTCGATGACATTCGACTGGTGGGCGCGGCCCCCTGTCAGACCAACGGTCAGTGTTTACGTTTATAACGTGACCAACGCTGATGAGTTCCTCAACAACGGGTCCAAGCCTGTGTTGGACGAGCTGGGACCTTATGTCTATTCGTGAGTATTACTATTTTTTTTTAAGGAGAACAAAATTTTAATGATTTACAAGTAGTTGTTCCGGGTCTAGGTGTTTGTGTATGTGAGTGAGTTTCTATGTTTGTAAGCGCACTCACGAGAAGGAGAAATTCTTAGTGTAGGGCAACTTTTTTTTTTAATACAGATTAAAATTAAATAGCTTTTTATCTTTGAAGTACAGTCGATAGTTAGATCTCTTGCTCAAACACTTGCCCCTTCTTTCAAGCTTGTTCCCTCGCCTTTTTGTCAATGTTCGACAGCTGACTGTGAATACGAACAATCAGCACATCATATTTTTTGGGAGTGTATTCTTTGGCAAAACGAACGCAATATTATGTTGGATAGATACTGTTCAGACTACATCTGGAGTCATTTATTATACGGACCTTGTCGAAACTGGAACAAACTTCCGTGCGTTCAAGCGTTTTTGCCATACCTATTATTGGAATCAAATATAGCAGCTCACAATTTAGGACCCATTAATATTAGTAGTCATTTTACCCGTGGTGCTAGGCAACTGGGCTTCTCCCAGTTTTAAAGTCCCTTTGTGCCTATTGGCCTTGTTTTGTTCTGTCTCCTGCTTGCATGGAGGGAAGTGGAAACATATTTTTCCTACTCCTGGACTATTCAGGATCCAAGACAGGTAAATTCATTCTCCGGGACACGTCGAGCTTCATTGTCTCGGCGCTTTTCTGGTGGTTGCCACTGTTGGTTCTGGCTTTCAGGAGTTGCAGTGGTTTGCGAATAGTGTGGTGGGTTTGTCCCAATTGCCCCTTCGAGCAGTTGGTCTAGGCAAACGATAGAGTTTTACTTGTTAGGAAAAGTTATACCTAACCTACGTCAAGAGTAATAAAATTGTATCGGAAACGTGACCTCGATTATTCAATAACGGGAAGCGCACATTATGTTACAAAATATAAACTGAATGAGTTGATATTAATGCAAGTATCACTTCCTTTAAAACTGGTTGGCAAAAAATACGATAATGCAAATTGGCAAGTGTTAAAAAGGGTTTTTGGATTATTCGACATATTTCATCATGTGTTTTTTAACTTTTTTATGGAAAGAAACATTAAGGACTCGATCCTGCGTTCTTCTGGACAAGTTATTAATGGTTTACCAACTAATTTATTGTAGCATTATCATTCATGATTCGTTATAGTAGAAATACCGACGAGTATCTATTTTTGTTCCCATTATTTTGTATTTTTTTACCTCAAGTTGATAACCTCAAAAGTTATTTTAGAGGGCAAAAGGACAGTCCTGCTTATGACCACTCTCAAAATAATATTTATGAAGAATTAATCGAAGTTTTTTTTACTAGAAACTAGGGCCAGGTGTTTCACAGACCCTAATAATTAAAAACCAAATATTTCATCAACATGTAAATAAATATTGTTGTAGGGTGTACTAGACGATGAAGCCCCGCTACGGGGCTTCTATTTCTATCTGCATGGTTTGAAAAGGGCTGGTCCAATCTTTTTAAAAATCTTAGGGGGACGTCTTGCCCAGCAGTTCCCACTGCTGCAATGTTGGCTAGATAAAATAAGACAGCAAGAGTATTGTGGAAGCTATCTCTCTCATTTAATGGGAAGCTTAGAATCAAAACCTTGTCTAATACCCCGCTTTTTTTCCACAGCGAAGAATGGGAGAAAGTAAACATTACTGACAACGAGAATGGAACCCTGTCCTTCTACTACAAGAGGACGTACTCCTTCCAGCCACAGCTCAGCAAGGGACTCGACGATGATGCCGTCGTGGTTCCTAATATACCCATGTTGGTGAGTACAAACATAAAGAAATTTATTAAAATTTAGCATAAGAATACATGTAGGGTCTCAGAGACCATTAACTACGAATATTAAAAAAAAAACGCATTTTGCCTGAGCTATGTAGCGAAATTTAAGGCCTGCAAGGGCGACGGAAAAAGCCGATTCCGCGTCGATAGATGTGGGAGCACCCTAAGAATTCGCAAGAGTTTTATTGAATTGTGATTCTTATATTTATTTTATTTTTTGTTTTTGTGTTGTTTGTTTGTGTTTTTCAAATTATTTTTAAAGTTTAGTGTTTTTAGTTACTTATAGTATTAGTTGTAAGTTTTTCAAACCACTATTGAGTTGGGAATCTGCCTTTATAGATAGTGTGTGTTTATAATAATAAAAAAATAAATAATCTCTTTAAAGTTATAGTGAACAGTCTTCTTCTACCTAAAAGAAGACCGTTCACTATAACCCGTGCTATAACTGTAACTGTACTGACGGGCTCGATCAATTTCTCATTTTGTATGAAAAATCATTTTTTTTTTTCAAAAGTTTTAGTACAAACATTGTTCAGTAACATGGGCTGAGTTACCCCACGAGAGGTTTTGCGCTGTTAACGTTAAACGTTGTCCTATATCAATAGACGATACAGATTTACAGCCTTACTACAATACAATAACTTAAACTATTGTTGAAAACTGTCTAAAAAAAGTGTGACTGCAAAACGGACCTTATTTCAACGTCATGATCTGACATTTTTTTAGACAAGTGTTCAAAGGACGTTTAAAAGTTTAAAAGGCTATAATTTTAAAAACGAAATAAAGGGAATAATATAATAATTATAATCATGATAATGTCATATGTCAACTAATTTCATGGCGTAGTTTTACCATAATTATTACAAAACACAGAAAATAAATAATTAAGAAATATTTAAAATCATCGCCATTAGAACAAAGTTTTGCAAAGTCAGTGAATTTAAATGAGAAGTTATGTATAATGTGGTGCAATTATACGTCTTTAGTAATTATTTATTAAAACTAGAATTATTTACATGCAACGTCTTTATCATAAATTATATCTCGCGGTTTCACCTGCCATTTGATATTAATTTTTTTTGAACTGTGAATGTCACACTTCAAAATCACACTTCTAATACTACTGATACTGATACTGCTAGCCTACATCATCCGACTGCTGGGCAGAGGCCTCTCCCCATGACTTCTTTTACTTCTAATAAAAAAAAAAAAAATACAAGCTTTTATCACTCACTAAAAGTTATACTTTTTAGTTTCAGTCTTCATATTATTCTAACTTAATTGACTAATAATCCGCCATCTTGGCACGGCCGCCATGTTGAATTTAAGTTACGTGATATTTTTTTTACCCGACTGCGCGACGCAAAGGAGGGTAATGTGTTTATCAGTCTATGTATGTATGTATGTAAGTATGTATGTATGTATGTATGTATGTATGTTTGTTTCTATGTGGCGTTCTAGAGACCAAATGCGTAGGCCGATTTTGATAATTTTTACGTCAATCGATTCGTCTTAACCTTGCGAGTGTCACTAAAGACATGACAGTAATCAAAATTCACCACAGCGACAACCAGACGCCATATTGTCAAAATGAAAAAAAAAAATGTCGATGAACTATGTCATGTGGGGTATCGTTGAATAGGTATTTTAAAATCATCTTTAGGTTCCCTTTATCATTTTTCATTTTAAATAATAGTTTAGGATATATAAAGATTTAAAGTTGTTTAGCAAAACAATAATTCTCTGAATAGTAACTAAAAAGTGTGAAATAAAAAAAATATTAACGAAAAACAAAAAACCCGACTGCGTTAAAAAAACTAAAAAGAAAGAAACAAGTGCAGTAGTTAAAAATTCACTCATTCACACTCACAGTCGGGGCCCGTTGGGAAGATTTGATTGGTATAATTTGAATGGGCCCCGACTGTGAGTGTGAATGAGTGAATTTTTAACTACTGCACTTGTTTCTTTCTTTTTAGTTTTTTTAACGCAGTCGGGTTTTTTGTTTTTCGTTAATATTTTTTTTCGTATCCCATTCAGCAAACCCTTTTATTTGATACCCATATCATTTCAAACATCCAGTCCGCCATCTTGTGGAGGCCGCCATATTGGATTTGTTATGATGTTTCTTAGCTAGTCATGTATTGTCATCAGAACTCGAAGCGTTTGCAAAATTTCGTCCTAATCGAAGACCGGAAAGTGATGGGTCAAATTCAGATTCCAAGATTTTCTTACATACATACCTACAATTGAAGTTTCCTTAAAGGAGGTTAATTTTGTGCCCTTAAAATAATGTACCACACGTTATTATTTACCCATTAAAATAAAATATTCATTCAAGTACTTACCAACAGTTTGCCAAAGCAATTACCTCGGCGGTCACCTTCTAATTCGCGGCCGCAACGCGGGTTGCTTAACTTTGATGACCTAATCACAAGTTGCCAGCTACGTTACGCAAAATATGCAAAGCGGGCCTTGAAAGAGTACCGAGAGGGCCTAAGTAGTAAGTGAAGTGTGTTCATTTGTAACTCAGTTTCTTATACAGGGTGGAATTTTGTAATGCCACCTAGAGGGAAAGTACTCTTAATACTGCAGATAGAAAATCATGTTTGTTAGAGAGATTTCATCCTTATAATTGACCCTAACGATCGATGCAGTAAAAGTACAGGGTATAATTTTTTCAGATTTTAGCCGGTTCAATGCCCGGGTGTAGGAGAAGAGAATTTCCGAAAATCTTCGAATGCAGTTTGCTTTCTATTTAAATATAAAGGAATGGTTCCTTTGAGAAAAATTATGTATCTGCAGTATTAAGAGTAGGTAGGTACTTCCCCTCCAGGTGGCATTACAAAATTCCACCTTGATATCTTACTAAATACCATGGACCTAAAAAAAAAAGGCGGACGGAACTTCACTAAGAAACAAGTGAAGCACCCATAGTAAGTCAGTGCGCTTGTCCACACAAGCCGGCACACACACATTCACACCATAGTAAGTCAGCCGTCGGCCATTACGCTTCGAACGACACTCGCGGTTTCATACGGTGTTATTTTGTCTAATAAAAATCAAAGTATGGGGTCATGTGTTGCAAAAAGTTGTCTAAACCATAGTAGTTCAATTAAAAAAGCCAGGGGATCACTTTTCATAGTTATTATAGTATATATATAATATATATATATATAATAGTTTCATGTCATTTTGAAGCTTATTTCTCGATTTTACGTCAATAAATTTTATAAACATCTCGAAATCAATCAGTGTTGCAACTATTTCAAGGTTCAAATTATTTTTAAATTGGGAGATTTATATTTTGTTACTATTTATCGTTATTGTATTCTTCTGTATTTTTACAAGTTTCCCCACGGCATATGATGCACGGAAAAATGATTGTATAAAAATAATAAGGGAGTGTAGACATGGAATAGGAATGTAGACGTGTAGGAATGAAACATAAAATAGCTTTAATTAAATATTTATAGGCGAAAATACTTAAACATTCGTTTTCACCATTTAAGTAAATTAGAAGGGATTTCTAGATGTGTCAATAGCAAAAGACAAGTCTACAAAAAGAATAACCAAAAGGGATTGTAAAACTTTATATTAAACGAGTTGTAAATATTTTATATCCAATGTGCATAAATTATTTTACCTTTATTTTAAAAATAGGTATCTGTCACAAAAAAAATGTAATTAAACTTAGGTTCAAGGGAGATCTTAATTAAATATTGTTCAAAAATGGGTAATTTTTTCCTTCATCTGGCATCCCTATACAAACTCACACATATAAACACGGTCGCCATTTTGGTGCTTCAATCGTTTCTTAGTGAAGTTCCGTCCGCCTTTTTTTTTAGGTCCATGCTAAATACTATATTTACTATCGTACTTCGGTTTGGTTTAGGCGCAAAAAATCCAATTCGCAAAATGGGCATCCTAGTTGCAAAAATACAAGTTCTCAAAAATGCAAATTCTCTAAACGCTTAATTCTCAAAATGGCAAATTGTCTAAAAGCACATTCGCAAAATTTAATTTTGTCGTAAATCATAAAAAAATCTTAGATTTTTCTCTCGATTTTTCGTAAATTAATAAATATTACACTTCTAAATTTGGAAAAAAAAATGTTTTTCTCATTTGCCATTTTGCGAATTAAGCTTTTAGACAATGATGGGCCGTTTTGAAAATTAGGTGTTTAGAGAATTTGTCACTACTTATACTACTATTTTGAATACTAACCCGCACTGCGCTCTCATGTGCCCACTCTCACAGAGAGGAGGCCTGTGTCCCAGCAGTGGGAACATCATAGGTTGATTACGATGCTATGCTAGATATACAATAACTGAATACACACGTAATAATCGTGCTACTGTAGAGGCGCGAACAGAGAAATCGTTAACGCTCTAATTCTTTTGTATTAATTTAACATCACACCTGTTAGTATTGAGAAGGTGGTCAGAAAGAGACGCTATCGGTGTAATGTATATTCGGTACTAGGGTGAGAAAGAGACAGCATACTTCTTCTAAATAGGCTAGTTGCCTAAAAAAATGTAATTAGTCCGTCTTTTAGATTATTCAAAAATAAAGGACACGTATTTTTTATTTGTAAATTAGACCAAAAATTAATTACAAAGATATAGCCTATTAAAGTTACGTGTGACGTCACGATGCGTGGCATTTTTTGCGCAGAGTGCCGTCACACGTAACTTAAATAGGCTAATATCTTTGTTCTTTTTTGTTTAATCGAAAAAAGAAAAAATACGTGTCCAATGTTTTTTTTTATAATCTAAAATACGGACTAAATAGAATGTTATTATTTTGACCCTGAAAACTACCCTATTGAAGTCTCAGGATAGATATTTCGGTCAACTCTGCCATGGCTGCACCTTTTTTTTTTAAACCATGGTAGCAGTGAGCAGTAATGGCCCAGCGAGCAGTGGTGGCCCAGTGGTATCGGCCCCGACTAACGTGGGTTCTACCCGGCTGCCGCATTACTTTGTGTAATATATTTCATCACCACTGCTCTCAAAACGGTGAAGGAAAACATCGTGAGGAAACCGGCATATCTTAGAACAAAAAATTCAAAGACATGTGACATCCACCAATCCGCACTGGGCCCGCTTGGTGGATTATGGCCCACCCCCTCTCACAGAGAGGAGGCCTGTGTCCCAGCAGTGGGAATATTAATAGGCTGATGATGATGAATGGGTTCGCGTTTGACCACTATCTCGCCTGATGGTAAGCGCTGTGTGGTCGACGATGAAGCACGCTTGTCTAGAAGTAACCTGTTCACTCTTGATTTGAAGACCACAAAGTTATAGCTGTCGGGAAATACAGATGCAGGGAATTCCACTCCTTAGCTGTGCGTACAATAAAAGTACTGGCAAACGATTTGTACGTACCGGAGGGATGTCCACCATATATCGATTTTCTCTCTAAAGAAACGCACAATAAATGTAGGTACCTAAATTTCGTGTAAACGAAAGAGATGCATATTTAATAGTTGCTCTCTGACTGTCGACACTGCCGGCGACGAATCGATTTACTAGTTTGGTCGCTGAGCGACGAGCTTTCAAAAATAAACTCGCTCAGCGATGCTCGTTCGGCTCGCTTGATCAGGTTTGCACACGAAAGAGCGCCAGCGGGCGAGTGCCGCGAGTAATAGCTCATCGCACTCGCTTTATAGCACGGCGACAAAACTATCGAAACTACACTCGCTTCCCGCTGATCGCCAACTCTTTTATAGTTTCTCAGTCGTTACTCGTTCATCGTCGGCCGTCGGACCACTTAGTCAAAACTACTGGATCGATTTTAATCAAATAGGCTATATAATTTGTACCCGTGCGAAGTCGGAGCGGGCCGCTATGTTTTTATATACAACGTTCACAGTTTTTCTGTAGTGTATTTAATATCAGCATTGCACCCGTGCGAAGCCGGGGCGGGTCGCTAGTGTTCAATAAAAATCGAAAATATAGTTGAAAACTAATGTCTGAAGCTGGCTCATTGAGCCGTCTCGCTTGGTGCTCCACCACGCTCTAATACGGCTCTAGAGAACAGAATTCACTCGTAAATCATGTGCTATTGCATTTTTGTGTTAACGTGTCCATTACTCATGAATCAACACAAAGATAAATTTTCAAGAATCGGTTTTGCCCTCGGCTTCGTTTGCACCTCTATCATCATCATCATCATCATCAACAGCCGGAGGACGTCCACTGCTGAACATAGGCCTCCCCCTTAGACCGCCACGCCGAACGACAATTCGCCACTTGCATCCATCGGCTGCCCGCGACCCTCACGATGTCGTCGGTCCACCTAGTGGGAGGCCTGCACGAGGCCTGCCTACGCTGCGTTTTCCGGTCCGTGGTCGCCACTCGAGAACTTTTCTTCCCCATCGGTTGTCAGTTCTAAGAGCGATGTGGCCTGCCCATTGCCACTTCAACTTGCTTATCCATAAGGCAATTTAGGTCAGTGCCTAGGGGCCCACTATGACCAGGGGCCCAGCACTCTCAATAAAAAAAAATTAAAAAAGGGGATTGTGTGGTTTTACGACACCACGGTAAAAGTGATACTTTTTTCACATTTTAAGGTTAGTCCCCATTATTGACACCATAAGAGTGACGGTGAATGTCTGAATAGTTTAATTATATTGAAATTAATCTATTTTGTTTGTACTTCACTATTTTTTTTGTATTAGACACTATTATTAATATACTAATATAGCAAACTCGGCGAACTCCGTTTCACCAATTTTTCATTGCTATAAACCTCACGGAGCCCGAGACCTTTCCAACGAATGCAAAACCGTGGAAATCGGTTCTTGCGTTCTGGAGTTATAGCATCAGGAAGGAAAACCCGACTTATTTTTATATAGTAGAAGATAATCGCTCACTAAATGACAAATATAATATTAATTTGAAATCAGAAACTCAAGTGTGGGTATTATTGACATTGCAAAATGGTATCAGGGTCTATTATTGACAAATTGCGTTGTTGTGGTATTAAAAAGGGAGGGCCCGAAACGAGAGTGCCTAGGGGCCTCGAGATGGTTAATCCGGCCCTGCCTCTATATAATACGAGACGATTCTTTGGTCATCTGGACCCCCTTGCTTCTGAATCTACGGGATTACCCGTACCCAAACACATTCTGATCCACTGGACCTATTACCCAATATTATAATTAGTTGTCATTATCATCATCAGCCGGAAGACGTCCACTGCTGAACATAGGCCTCCCCCTTAGACCGACACGCGGAACGACTCACCGGCGCCACTTGACTCTCGGGTGTCCGCGACCCTTAAGATGTATCATCGGTTCACCTATTTCAAAAAAGGCCTAAGCTGTGTTTTACAACCGTGGTCGCCACTCATCGACACTTTTCTTCCCGAACGTTTGTCAGTTCTAAGAGCGATGTGGCCTGCCCATTGCCACTTCAACTTTCAAATTTTACGAGCTATGTCGGTGAATCAGATTGTAATTAATAAAGTGCCAAATCTTTTAGTTATGACAACTCTTTGGACCCTTCTGGACCCCGGTTTAAAGTTATATTCAAATAATTTATTTTTAACCGACTTCAAAAAGAGGAGGTTCTCAATTCGGTCGGTATGTTTTTTTATGTTTATGTATGTACCTACATCGATTACTCCGAGGTTTCTGGTGCGATTAGTATGATTCTTTTTTTGTTAACTGCAGTATACTTGCAGTGTGGTCCCTTAAATAAAATTTCATCCAATTCGGTTCAGTACTTTTTATTTTGTGGCGGTTTTAGCTACTTGGTTGACATGATGATCTTTACTTTTTGCGTGTTTATTACGCGATTACTCCGCCAATTGTGAACCGATTTTCAAAATTCTTTTTTTATTGTTCTGGGGCTCGTTCATCTTAGAGAATACTGCAAGTTTCAACAAAATCTGTTCAGCAGTTTTTGAGATAGGGGATTTTATTAGCATGTGTACATGAGCGATGTTAATACCGGTGCCACGGATTACAAAATTCTGGTGCCTGAGCACTTATTCTATGAAAATGATGTATTTGACTGGCAAAAAAGACAACGAAATAAAAAAACAAAGCCACCGACTTCCGAAAGAAAAGTTATTTTGTAGCTTATTTTACCCTTTTTTGTGGTTGTTTTTGAAGGCGGTTAATTTTTTTTTTTGAAAAAAGTTTTTTTATAGCCATCAAAGAGGCGCTTCTGGGAAATATAGGTGGAAAATGCAAATTATGATAAATAAGTACTACCTATTAATTTTGTAAGTACGAGTATATACAACATGTAACGTAATTAACGCACATCCTCAGACACCCCAATTAGAATATTATGTTATAATCATAATACATATAATGAATTTTTAATTTAACATGTAAATGCATTGTTATTAACTAAATTAGTTATTTTGCAGAAAGGTTTATTTGTCTTTATTTTGTATTGAATGACGGAATTTGTATTAATACAAATAAAATTGCACTTTTACGTCTTGTTGCCTTGATGTACGGTCTATTTTAGCTTGTTTTGACTGTACAGGGGTAATGTGACTATATTATAATATCCGTCGTATTAATTATTTTTGATAAAAAAATACCTATATTAAAAATGATAGAAATTGATTCAGTAAACCTTTCTGAGCAAACTAATTTCAGGATGTGCGTTAATTATGTTACATGTTGTATATATACTCGTAGTATATATACTCATCCTACAAAATTGCTAAGCCAAAAGTTATGAAATTCACATACAATGAAAGCCCACGTCTTCACTTGATCACGACTAATATCAACATAATGAAATATGCTTACATACTAGACACACATACTATGACCGGGCATTCAACTCCACGAGAAACACCATAACATTTAAAAATAAACCTAATCTCTTCACACCAAAGTTGATTTTTCTAAACACAGATTACGGGATTCTGTTCAACGATTTCCCGTTTATGCAAAATTAAACTTTAATCTTAAAGGAATAGAGGTGTTTTTCAGTTTTGTTATGTAAACTAAGGTGTAAAGTTCTTGGCTAATTGACAAAGCGGTCATATTGCGTTACTATGTTCATGACTTTATTTCAAATATGGATAAGTTAAATTCTAAGTACCTACCTATATTTAGTTGGCCGCGGGACTTATTCCATCACCGTGACCCCGGAACATAAAGGGCTATTGAAGGACACCGTGGATTTTAGTCAGTACGAGTCTGACAGTCCCTCCCGCCCTGCCCTGGAGGACTCATTTGATGATTTTACCACGATAAAAAAAAGTAGGTACTTGTTGGCTAACGCAAGATGGTAATAATGACAACTAAGCCACAGACTAAAGACCAACAGTATGCTGTTAGCCGACCAATGGGGTCGCTATGGCACACTTTCACTTTAGCGGGTCACAATGACGCGAACTATTAGCTTGTTTAAAATAACAACCTAAAATTTAAGTACAGCGCCATCTATGAGGCAATAGCGGAACTTTTTTTTTGTGGTAAATAAATTCTTCAAGAAGCTCAAGGAGGAAAATGTTTCTTCTAATAGCCCAGTACGTCCCAGGACCATCAAAATTCATAACGTATCTAGAACAGCCAGTCTTACCATGGGGTATCGTATTGCCCAGTTACTGGATTGTGGAGGTCCGATAGTCAGTCGCTCCATGTAAAATACTGATATTCAGCTGCATCTGGTTCGACTGGAAGCCGACCACAATATAGTTGGGAAAAGGCAGGAAGATGATGAACAAGTTTTAAAATAACATTTAAAAGGAACATGCAATAACAGTTAATATAATTATTTAAACTGTTACGTTCCGTAACAATGATTTTTACATTCGACTGCACATTGCATATTGTTGATAATGCTATTGAGTGTATACACGAGGTGTATAGAGAGATATAGTAAGCGATGGCAGCGCACGATGTGGCAGTATTGTGTAACAAAAGGGTTTTGGAACGAAGTTCCTTATCGCGCGTTGTGAAAGGGGGCTAGACGGAAAAAAATCTTACGAAAAGTTGGCACGACACTTTTTTGCTCGCCCGCACCTCGCGCCTGCACCCCGCGCCCCGTACCCCTCACTCAACCCCCGTTCCTCGTGACTCTTGACGTATTGCGGTGTGCACATGTTTCTCTGTCTCTCTCTCTCTAATAGAAAGCAAGCCAGATATTTTCGTTGCGTCTTTCTATTTCGCATTGAACAGTGTGGTGTTGCGACGATTATTTTGGTTAACTTCGTTCCATCCGGGTGTCCCTTGACACCTCTCAAGTTTTTTTTTTAGCGTGGTAATATCATCAAATGAGTCCCACCCCAAGCAGGTCGGCAGGGCCTGTCAGACTTGTACTGACTAAAATCCACGGTATTCTTCAATAGCCCTTCATGTTTCGGGGTCACGGTGATGGAATGAGTCCCGCGACCCCGGCAGGCTTTGGCCCTCTGAGAGGGGGGATCCGTCATTATACAGACGCTCTTTGAGGCGCGCGTGGGATACAACGCGCCGCCGCCCCGGGTATGGTCCATGGTCGGGCAGCGAGTTGCCATTTACTCGCTGCCCGCGCGGGCATAAGCTAGTATATGTTTGTATGTGTAAGTTTGTAGAAAGTTGAAACTCATGCGCGGTTGACCGATTATTACAAATTGACACTTTTCCATCTAATACTTATGCTCGATACGCTTTTATCACATGTGGGGTACACAGAGGCGTAGGTTTCTTTCAACGACGATATAATACTAGACTCCTAAATAACAGGCGACCGATGTCTGCCAACACATTAGGCAAAAAAGTCTTATATTCGTCTCATTTCGACCAATCCTGTGAGCCGTAAACATACGTTGAGACAGAACAGACCTTGAGTTAGCCAATCACAACGCAGTACCCCGTCCCCCTCGCTTACGTAGTACCTCAGCGAGTTGGCAGAATAATTTTTGTTCCTTAGATCGTGCATGCGGAGTCTAGTATTATATCGTCGTTGGTTTCTTTGGTGTTAACATACATGACCATCATGGCTCTTGTTTTTCAATGGAATGGGCAGCGGTGTGACTTGGAAAGACTTAACTAAAGACCTAACTTTGTTAGTTCTAGTTTGCTTGCAAAGTTATATCCGTCGGCATTCCGCGACACATAGCGACGTGTCCCATATGTTGCTTGCAAATATGACTGTTGATAGATTTCAATGTTCTTTACTTTACCGCATTGTAAAATGCCGCCGATTCCGGCCGGTTGGTGGGAATCTTACCTTACTCGCCGTCCGCATGCACGAGTGTGGGCGTTCGGGAGTGGACCGCTAGGAGGTGAATCGGACACACCCTAATCACTCACGCTATTGTAGTTGATGTCGAACAAACAGTGTTGCCAAACTTAGTGAATTTTCCACTAAAACTGGTGGTTTCGAACCCCCTTTTAGTGGCCAAATTTTGCTTTTAGTGGCTCGTGGTTTTTTCTAGTGGTTTAGTAGAATTTGCTTTCAATTACTAAAATGACTCAACCACTAAGCCACTAAAACGTTAAGAAAATGTTAACTTTACTTCATTACTATAATTATCAGGAGTTTTTACTTTAACTGTGTAGGCAACACTGAGCTGTCAGAATGACATAATGGGATAAGAGCCTTGTAGCCATGCCATGTTGTTTTTTTGTTATTGCTTTTCTGATGGTTTTAGAAGTTGAATCTGGTGGAGAGCTTGTTTATTATTTTGGTGGCAGCACTGCGTCCAAAGTCCCGACCTTTTCTTCTCAAATTAACCAGTTATAAGCTCAGAACAAAGAAATAGGCAGACAGAACGCTCAGAACACGCGAGTGTCTCCACCAAAGTTAATACAAAATCAAATAGAATAACATTCCATAATGTTTTATACCTATATAAACTTTGTTTTTGAGAACAACTTTTACGATGGTTATAGACACGAGACGGCATAATTTTGGCAAAAAACAACAACGACGCGCAGCTTGGTACGACGCGTAGCTTGGTACTGTCGCGGCTTTGTATTCGATTTTGATTTTGTGTTAACTTTGGTGGACCCACTCGCGTGTTCTAAGCGCTCTATCTGCCTATTTCTTTGATCTGAGGTTATAAGTATGTTACGGAAATACCGAAACAGCTGTCTTGCCATATTAGTCAGAAGACCGATATTCTTATTATGGTTCGACCATTAACCTATTGATCGTTGTAGTATTTATTTAGATTTACCGCCAACGCAAAACGTAGCGGTAAAAATTTGCATAGTTTACCGTTGACGTCTTTTATCACTTTTGCCTAATTAGTCAAAATATTTTGACTATTTTGGAAGTAGTAGTATCAACTCGGAATTGATGAAAAGGTAACAGGTCACCGGAAAAACTTGTGGCCCACGGATGCCTCTCAAGTTTAGAGGGTAAAAATTACATTGCGTATGCCCGGGTCAACGACGCGTCGTGTTCCACGCGCGCCTCAAAGAGCGTCAGCAAATGACGGGGCGGAATCTCAGAGGGCCAAAGCCTGCCGGGGTTGCGGGACTTAGGCTATTCCTTTACCGTGACCCCGGAACATAAAGGGCTATTGAGGAACACCGTGGATTTTAGTCAGTAGAAGTCTGACAGTCCCTCCCGCCCTGCCCAGGGAGGACTCATTTGATGATTTTACCACGCTAAAAAAAAAAAACAAAATCATCCCACGGAAACAGGATAATTTAAATTAATATTCTGTATGTTAATCCAGGTTTTGAACTGTTCGTGTGCCAAATTCCATCTCAATCCATTCGGCCGTTTTTGAGTCAAAACGACAGAAAAGTTATTTGTATTTGAATACTAGCTGTTGCCAGCGGCTTCACCCGCTACAACTCGAAAATTATCCCACGGGAACATAAAATCGGGATAAAAACTATCCTATATGTTATTCCAGGTTATAAACTATCTGTGTACCAAATTTTAGCCAAATCCGTTCAGTGGTTTTTGCGTGAAAGAGTAACAAACATCCATACATCCATACTTACAAACTTTCGCCTTTATAATAGTAGTAGGATAATATTGAGATTGAGCAGGGGTGGCCCAGTGGTATCAGTCCCGAGTTCCCGACTTACAAGTTGTAAGTCGTGGGTTCAAACCCCGCCAGGCGCATTACTTTGTGTAATTTATATCATCACCACTGCTCTCAAAACGGCGAAGCAAAACATCGTGTGGAAACCGGCATGTCCTAGAACCAAAAATTCGAAGACATGTGACATCTACCAACCCGCACTGCAGGCGTAGCATGGCGCCGTAGAAAGGGGTTTGTCGACGCAAGAACAGACAAAATGACAGAACGTAGAAATAACTTTAGCGTTTTAAGCATGTTTATGTAAAAAATATGGAAAATAAACGTTCTTTGCTTTAATAGTGTAAGAATGGTAACATATTTGTGCAAAAAAACAGTCGATTTGTGTAGAAATAACGATGAAATAACTTTGTCTTTTGTTGGTAGAATAGAGATAGAATCGCCATGCTACGCGTGCTGGGCCCGCGTGGTGGATTCTAAACCACCGAGTTGCAGGCTAATTTATTTGACATGTACAACAGGTTTAATAATGACATAGACATGACGATGCGGAATAATATTATGACGTCAGTAAAATACATGTTGTATGGTCTATGTATGTATGGTTTTGTTATGTAAGTTTGTGTGGATTGTTGCTCAATCACGAACGGCTTCGAGACTATGAAATTCGGAATTTTTTCGCGGTAAAGTCATCAAATGAGTCCTCCCACCCCGGGCAGGGCGGGAGGGACTGTCAGACTTGTACGGACTAAAATCCATGGTATCCTTCGGTAGCCCTTCGTGTACCGGAGTCGCGGTATACGTATGTCCCGCAACCCCAGGACTGTGGCCCCGTCATTATGCTGACGCTCCTTGAGGCGCGCGTGGAACACAACGAAATTCGGCACTTAGTTTTTTTTAATTAAGTATAAATGTATGTAGGGTGGTGTGGATAACCGAAATAAAAAACAACTTTACATCTTGGAACTTCTTTTCTATTAAGGTGCGTCCAGTAGCTCAATTCACATAACTAAACAAGTGCTGTTGCAGTGCAGTTGCAGTTAAGTTTCGATCAAAACAACGCTTTTCGTATTCTCTACCGCTTGTCAAACACGCTCGCGTCAAGTTCGCGTCATTTAGTGATTTCAAGATTCCATTCGATTATTTAGTGGGCAATGATTTTTCTCTCCTGTCAGTTTGACGTGCAGTTCACGCGCAGCTTACGCGCAGTTCAAAGATTACAAGAATACCGTTTATCACTCGAACTTGAATTAGCCTTCAGAAGGCTAATTCACGTAATTTTATGACGCGCCGATGAAGTAGTAGTGCAGTTGTAGTTAAGTTCAAGTTCGAGTGATAAACGGTATTCTTGTAATCTTTGAACTGCGCGTAAGCTGCGCGTGAACTGCACGTCAAACTGACAGGAGAGAAAAATCATTGCCCACTAAATAATCGAATGGAATCGATTAAATTTCAATGAATATGACATTAATAAGATATTAAAATAATACCCTAGTACAGATTTTAGTGCTGATTCACAATCAAGATTCACGATCATGTTGCGATCCGAAACACTCACCAAAGACGCGCAGCAGTAGAATACCGATGATGCGCTCGCGTGACGCGAACTTGACGCGAGCGTGTTTGACAAGCGGTAGAGAATACGAAAAGCGTTGTTTTGATCGAAACTTAACTGCAACTGCACTGCAACAGCACTTGTTTAGTTACGTGAATTGAGCTACAGATCATGTAACATGTTATAAAACGTGTAACGTTAATAGCGCAAAACCTCTCGTGGGGTAACTCAACCCATGTTACTGAACAATGTATGATCAAAATCTTTTGGAAAAAAAATTAAAAAAATATTTTTCATACTGATGGGCTCGATCAATTTCTCATTTTGTATGTTTTTTTTTTTGGATTTCCAAAAGTCTTAGAACAAACATTGTTCAGTAACGTGGGCTGAGTTACCTCACGAGAGGTTTTGCGCATTTCACGTTACACGTTGTATTTAATAAATCTTTCCATGTTAACATACCTACATAAATAAAAACAGTTAATTTTAAACGTACAGTTAAATAAGCAACCTTCAGTCATAGCTTACTCGGCACATATGACACCAAGGTTCCGCATACAGGAAGATCTGTAAACCAGTCGACCTTACTCGATGATACAGATTTAGAGTTCCGTGGCAGCTGTGAAATAATAAAACGGTTAACATTTTAATACCTAGTTTTTTTTAAGGGTTCTGTACATCAAAGGGAAAAAAACGTCTGTTAAACACTTGTCTAAAAAAAATTACAGATTATGACGTTGAAATAAGTAGAATAAAACAGTTAAATAATTTAAGGGGCCACTTATTGATAAAGGCAACAGGTAGAATCTAAAATATTGGTTGCACTTTTTTTTTATCGTAGCAAAATCATCAAATGAGTCCGGCACCCCCCCCCCGCAGGGCGAGAGGAACTGTTTGTGTGTCAAGAAAATTTTTCTTTTTTAAATATGCCTAAATTCGTACTTGACCACATTTTTTTTTGTTTTTGTGGTAATAACAAATTGGCATAATAACTTTGAAAAACGTCTGTAATCTTTTGATTTATTTATGTTTTTTTTTTTTTTACCTTCACTGTAGGCGTTTTATATGCAAAGTGATATTACCGATAAATAGTCTTTTTTTTTTAAATATTGTTGCTATTAATCATGGAAGATTATAATAATAATGTTGAATGAAAATGCCATCTATATAGGGTGACTGGCAAATAGTGTACAATACTTAAAAACGTGATTGTGCTTATGATAACAAACGTTTTTAACATAAGGCAAACATAAATGTACAGAACAGCTTATATTTTTTCACGATTTCGGCTTTGCTCCCATAATAAAAGTTATTTGTTATCATGAGCACAATCTCGTGTTTAAGTATCGTACACTAATTGGCAGTCACCCTATATTATTTACGTAATAAGACTTGTCGTTCGATTATGGACCATGCCCAGGTCGACGGCGCGTCGTCTTCCACGCGCGCCTCAAAAGCTGTCTGTCAGCAATTTGACATATCCCATAAGAGGGCCAAAACCTGCCGGGGTCGCGGGACTGTGCTGTCCTATCAGATAACCGTGGCTTCAGAACGCAAAGAGCTATTGAAGGAAATTGTGTATTACAGAACCCTAAAAAGGATCTACCTACATCTTTTTTGTTGTTGACGAAGTTTACTTTAAAACTGATATAAGTTTATAAAATATCAATTAAAGATTCGACTCTACAAGGTTATTCTCGCGTACTATTTACAGGTATTTCATGTTTTAAATAGATATGAGCGCCGCGCCGGCGCGCCGCCGCCGCCGTGATTTTCCCCGCGCCGCCGCCGCCGTCCACAGGCGCCGGCGCGCCGAACCCGAGCGGGCGGCGTTCACTTTAGTCTTACACACTGATCAAACCGAACGCACGATAATAAATGCTGGCAAAATGGCGGCACTAGACGTAGACGTTTATAAAACGATACTCTTTGACATTACCATTTCTGTGTTGTCCAAGTTATCAGCAACAAACACAGTTTTTATAGGACCTATTTTGGTCAGTTGGTTGTTAATATTAGGGAAAAAAACGAACAGATGATGAGCACTCATCAAGACTTCTTTTTTTTTAGCGTGGTAAAATCATCAAATGAGTATTCCCACCCCGCTCAGGGTGGGAGGGACTGTCAGACTCGTACTGACTTCCACGGTGTCCTTCAATAGCCCTTTATATCCCGGCAGGCTTTGGCCTTCTAGAGGGAGCCCCGTCCGTCATCATACTGATGCTCTTTGAGACGCGCGTAGAACACAACGCGCCGACAACCCTGGCATGGTCCGTGGTCGAGTTGCCCTGTACTGGCCGCCCGCATGCCCGCGCCTACGGTGGCCGAAGATCGCCTTGCGATGTCCGTTGCCGTGGGCGTCCAAAACTGCGGCTGGGACGGAGAGGACGCTCTCTTCTCCCTCACGTGGCCCGCTTCCGCTTTTGTGAGCATGACTGCCTCGCAGAAGCAGCATGGTCGCGACCAATGCCGGGTGCGAGAGGTCTCCGCCTATCGCCGCCGTGAGGACACGTCGGTGCTCTGTCCAAGCGGGCAGTTTTGCACCGTATGCTCTATTGTGTCCTCCGGGCGATCCTCGCAGTGGTGACACCCAGGCGTTTCCTCCGTCCTCATCAGACACAGGTTCCTCCCGAAACTTCCGTTTCCGGTGAGGACCTGCGTCATGCGGGAAGTCAGGACGCCGTAATGCCTATCCAGCCACTCCCCCAACAGGGGTCTTACTGCCACGATTGCGGCATGGCCGGAGGGTTCCGACAGTCGTCCCTCCATACTGCCCTAAGATCGCGCCGGAGCTCTTCCCGCCGCGCGGCGCGGCGGGAAGAGCTCCGGTGAAAGTGAAGCGCGGCCCGCGCCTCACTTCTCGAGGCAGCGGGGATACGCCCCGGCGCTGCGCCTTCACTTGCCATTCTAGACGCGCTGAAAGCTAGTCGCCTCCAGATCCCAGGGCAGCAATCCGGCAGATCCGGAGATTGTCCGATTCGCCGGCGATCGTGCGGTATCCCCGAATCATCCGGACAGCCATGAACCTCTGGCATACTCATCAAGGCTTACAGTAAAAATATAGCCACCAGCAATTTTTAATGTTAATTTGATTTGCTCTTTTTTTAGTTTATCTTGCCAATTCAATTTGTCTCGTCAAAATTATAATAAATCTTTAATTATACGTAAAACATTGTTCTATTTCTTCTCTTAAATTAATTAATTAAAGTAGTTAAATAAAGGTCACGCCGCGCCGCCAACGCCGCCGCCGTCGACTCCAAAAAGTCGGCGCGCCGCCGCCGACTGATTGACCATCGGCGCTCATATCTAGTTTTAAATGACCTCTACAAAAAGTTGATCGGTCCGGAAATTTAGGCCCGACGCTGCGTTAAGCGGGTCCCCGCGACGGGCAACCGTCGCGGGTCCACGTCCGTGGTCCCGCGCGTGGCCCCGTCCGTGGCCCCGTCCGTGGCCCCGCGCGTGCCGCCGCGCGGGGCCACGTGCGTGGATACGCGGTTGGTTTCCGTGGGTATGCCACGGTCCCCGTCGCGGAGACCGATTTACGCAGTGTCGCTAGTTCAATTTGAAGATTTTTATTTCAATTTCAAGTTAAAGCGCGATATGTAAAAAGTTGATTTGCAGTGACACTGAAATCGAACATTTGTTGGATATTTATACTTCCTATTCTAACTTATACTTTTTTTTTCCTATTATTTCATTTAAACAAATACCTACAAAAAGAATTTGAGACTGAGGAATTTTTCGCAGAGAGTTAGGTATAACATATTATGCAATTTTCATGTTTTGGTAAAAAAACAGAACTTCTCGGCTAAAAAAATGTTGGATTATTGTGCATCTATAATCTGTATCACGTATTCTCACCATATTCAGCATCAGAGGAATTTTTCGAAAGCCTTCATACAAAAAAAATTGCTCTCTGTTTGCTCCAGTAAGGGTCGATTTATACTAGCGCAGAGTCGAAGCGCATCGAAGCGTATTTCTAAAACTGAACATAACAATTTCAACCTTAACTCCACAGCGTAACGCACACATTACTTCTAAGATTTTCACGATTCACGATCAGCGTTCTTCACTTTTTAAAATCTTAGAAGTAATATGTGCTTTACGCTGTGGAGTTAAGGTTGAAATTGTTATGTTCAGTTTTAGAAATACACTTCGATGCGCTTCGACTCTGCGCTAGTATAAATCGACCCTTACATGCACCGTGTATAAGCACCCTTATTGACTGAACAAGCCTGTGCGTGTTACCGCTGGCAGGCACCGCGCGTAGACCCGCGCGTGGCTCCGCGCGTGGCCCCGCACGTGGCTACGCGCGTGGCTCCGCACGTGGCTCCGCGCGTGGCTCCGCGCGGGTCCCCGCACGGGTCCCCGCGACGGAGCACTTTTGTATAGAACCGCGCGTGCATCCGCGTAACGCAGCGTCGGGCCTTACTATTTATCGACTAGTAAAAATATTTTCACCTCGCCCGTTCGGAAAGATTCTATTTCTCATTTAAAATCTGAGCGCAAAACTCCATTTTGTGCTCTAGAGCACAAAGTGTCGTTCAAAATTCGAACACGCGACGCTGACGCTGACGCTCTTTGAGGCGCGCGTGGGACACATCGCGCCGTCGACCCGGGGCCTACCTTACCTAAGAGATATTTTGAATTGGATATACTTATCTGTAATTTGTACGGTGTGTTTTACACGTTGCCAACTGAACTGATAACCAAATTACTTCTTTTCCAGAGCGCAACTTCCCAATCGAAGCACGCAGCCCGGTTCCTCCGTCTGGCCATGGCATCCATCATGGATATCTTGAAGATCAAGCCGTTCGTCGAGGTCTCTGTGGGGCAACTCCTGTGGGGATACGAGGATCCCCTTCTGAAGCTCGCCAAGGATGTGGTGCCCAAGGAGCAGAAGCTGCCGTATGAGGAGTTTGGACTGTTTTATGGGGTCAGTTTTTTTTAAATTCATCATCAGCCTATAAATGGTCCCACTAGGATAAGGACTGTCTCTCTATGAGAGGGAGTGGGATAACATCCACCACGCGGGCCCAATGCTTGGTAATGTCACATGTCTTCGAATTTTTGGTTCTAGGTCAAGCCGGTTTCCTCACGATGTTTTCCTTCACCGTTTTGAGAGCAGTGAGAATGAAATAAATTACCTATAGTAATGCGTCTGTCTGGGTTCGAACAACCTCTAAGTCGAAGCCGATAGCTAACAGTCAGGGCTACTATCTGGGGGCACGGTAGTGCCCCCGCCAAGACGAGTTGCTCTTTTTCAAATAGTTCATAAATTATCATAATATTATTCTCCTACATCCTGCATACCTACTCCAGATCTCATCAAATATCTTATTTAATGTCAGAAAACACAGTACATGCAGTGTCTTTAACTAAGGGTGCTCCCACATCTAACGACACGGATTCGGATTTTTCCGTCGCCCTTTCTCTTTCTGTCGCTTAGAACTGCCATTTGCTAGATCGAGACAGAAAGCATAATGCTATCGCATGCGACGGAATCTTCAAGGCGGCCGCGTGCTATCGCATTGTCTCGGTATAGCAAATGGCATTTCTAAGCGACAGAAAGAGAAAGGGCGACGGAAAAATCCGAATCCGCGTCGTTAGATGTGGGAGCACCCTAAGGAGTGGATTTCACTGTCGGCGTCTTCGTTCCTGATATCTACAACTGGGATCTTTATGTGAAGAGTGAATAAGTTACTTCTATTCAAGCAAGCTTCACCGTTGACCACATCATTGCTTAAATCATCAGCCGAGAAAGTGGTCAAACGTGGGCCTACTAAATTAAAAAAAAAAACTGCGTTTCCTGGCAATCAGTACAACCCAGAGCTATCGTCAATGATAGAGGGCCAAAGCCTGCCGGCGTTGCGGGCCAAACGAATTACCGTGACCCCTAATCGTAAAAGGCTATTGAAGGACACCGTGGATTTGAGTCAGTACAAATCTGACAGTCCTTCTTACCATGCCCTGGGAAGGAGACTCATTTGATGATTTTACAACGCTAAAAAAAAGATCTACCGTCTCTTCTGCGATAATATTATTTCTTTGAACACTTCTAAAGCGTCTACTTCTCTTTTCCCCAGAAAAACGGCACCAGCCCTGACGTAGTCACCATGTTCACCGGCGCCACAGGCATGGAACGCTACGGTATCATCGAGCGATACGCCATGAAAGACAAGCTTCAGCATTGGACCACTGACCAATGCAACAGCATCGCCGGATCTGACGGCTCCATTTTCCCGCCGCACATAAGCGCCAACGACACGCTAGCGGTCTACGACAAGGACCTTTGCAGGCTGCTGCCGCTCAAGTAAGTAGATCATGAGACCAAGCTGTATAAGGCAACAGCATCACCGCATCTGATGGCTACATTTTCCCGCCGCACATAAGCGCTAACGACACGCTTACGGTCTACAACAAGGACCTTTGCAGGGTGCTGTCGCTCAACCAAGTAGACATATAGCTAGAAGTTAATAAAATGTCTTCTGAAGTCCAGTTCTTGCCAACAATGGCCTCAACAGAGACTGGGCATCGAAAAATATAAATTGTTAAGACTTAGGATATTGCCAGGACTAGGAATTTCTCCTGTATCGTGGGTACGTACTAGACATTTAAACTCACATACACAAACACCCAGACCTGGAACAACTTCTTGTAGATCATACAAATACTTGTTCAATGCGAATTAATGGATAAGTTCAATATAATAGTTACTCGCAAGCAACGACGATATAATAGGTACTAGACTCGTAATAACTGGCGACTGATGTCTGTCAACACATTAGGCAAAAAAGTCTTATATTCGTCTCATTTCGACCAGTCCTGTGAGCCGTAAACATACGTTGAGACAGCACAGACCTTGAGTTAGCCAATCACAACGCAGTACCACGTCCCCCTCGCTTACGTAGTACCTCAGCGAGTTGGCAGAATAGTTTTTGTTCCTTAGATCGTTCATGTGGAGTCTAGTATTATATCGCCGTTGCTCGCAAGAGACAAGTGAAGCCAATTTTTGTGGTTTGAGGATGCTACAAGCCATCTTTTCAAAGCTAGAGTGCTATTCCGTCGGAGTCTTACTCCAAACAGTAGTTCTAGCTGCGTAAGCTGATGACCTCGCTCCTTTGTAGACCTCACCTCAAATTCTGGACTAGATCAATCTAGTAATCAATCTAGGCCATTAGACCAAATAAAATATCATTTCCGAAATTATAATCGGATTCTTCTTCAATTATTAACTTACTCATTTGAACATGCGAAGCAATGACTGTGTTTACAATATTAAGTTTACATTATTAAGCATATGGCATTATTTACATTTGCAGATCAACTTCCTAATGTTTAATATCAACAATCGCGTCTTTTGTCGTATCGTGCATATTATACTCGTAATTTTGCAGTGAGTCATCGATTTACTCGGAATTTGCCTGGTTTAAGTAAGCAGCGGAATTTCAATATTACGCGGTGCAATGATTACTGTGCTGTGTACGTATTTTGAATTGTCTTTTCATTTTACTATGGACCCTATTAACTTACCACATCGTTCTCACATAATGTACCATCTGATGATGAATGATGTATCTAACAAAAGTTTTGTAATAATTTTGGCGATTGAAAAAGAGTGTCCATGGAGTTTCTTGCTCATTCTTCTCCATAAAGATCTACGCTTTGGAATGAGCATCTACGGTACTTTCACAGTTTTTATGTCATGTGACTGGGACTGTAGCACCATAACTATTTTTGTAATTGTTTTATTTTGTCTTTTAACAATTAATAAGTGCCTTTAATTGGCCTAGTTGAAATAAACGTTTTGATTTTGATTTTTAACTGGACTGCAGATCACGAGGTTTTGAATTCTTAATCGAGTTCTATTCGGGCAAACAAATTGAGGGTTTTCGGTGAAAATATTTGCTAATAACTGCTTCTTTCGCTTCTTCCTCATTTATACATCTGGTCATACAAGCATTACAATTGCGAGCACTAAGCATCCGATCATTCTCAAAGTACATCTCATCATCAACCTATTAATGTTCCCACAGCTGGGACACAGGCCTTCCCTCTGTGAGAGGGAGTGGGCCATAACCCAGTGCGGGTTGGTAGATTACGGGTAGGACGCATTGGTTATAAACCTGGCCCTGTAGCCATGTAACAAACGATAAACGCAAATGCTGAGTACGCTTTAATAGATTTTCAACTTTATTTGCTTGGGTATACAGGTGAAGATTGCATAGCGTTTTTGTTCTTTTCAGTTGCTAACGCTTAGCAATCTTTAATACATTTTCAAATTCAGGCTCTGGAGTATAAAGTTGAAAATCTATTGGGGAGTACCGAGCGTTTGCGACTTGTTGCGACTTGGCTAGGGGAGCTGGTCTCAACGACGATATAATATTAGACTCCGCATGAACGATCTAAAGAACACAAACTATTCTGCCAAGTTGCTGAGGTACTACGTAAGCGAGGGGGACGGGGTACTGCGTTGTGATTGGCTAACTCAAGGTCTGTGCTGTCTCAACGTATGTTTACGGCTCACAGGATTGGTCGAAATGAGACGAATATAAAACTTTTTTGCCTAATGTGTTGGCAGACATCGGTCGCCTGTTATTAGGAGTCTAGTATTATATCGTCGTTGGCTGGTCTTAAGAGATTCGAGATCTTAAGAGATACAATCGACATCGTACAGCCATTTAAAAGATACTCTTCATCATTTCCAGGTTCTTGGAAGAAGTATCCCTGAACGGCATCCAAGCGTACCGTTTCACCCCCCCGGAAGATGTGTTCGCGAATGATGAACACAACCGGTGTTTCTGCCCAGCCGGCCCGCCATGCGCACCCAACGGACTCTTCAATGTGTCCCTGTGCCAATACGGTAAGTTCATCACCGGTCTAGCTTTTTCCTTCGACCGCAGAATACTTAAAAGTACTACGTACAGAAGTGTCACTTCCCAAAAACAAGCAAATGTAAAATCTTTGCTCGTGAGAATAAAGTAAAAATTTGTACGGAAAGCGTGAGAAACCGGCGCCGGGTGATAACCGACTGTGAAACCCGTCCACGGTGCGCCCGCGTGTTATGTAGTTTCATACTACAAGCACACGCGGGGGCCCCGTTGACGTGGCTACACCGCGGAGTGCGCCAGGCGTGCTTTAACGTTTTTAAATCACCATAATGTGTACTTTCTTTATTTTCCAGACTCCCCTATCATGCTATCATTCCCTCACTTCTATCTGGCTGATCAGAGCTTGAGGGAGGCAGTTGAGGGCATCTCTCCTCCCATCGCAGAGAAACACAGACTCTTCATTGACATCCAACCGGTAAGGAATGATTTTGACCACAATATGACCTCACACACTATCTTCAATATAAAACTTATCGTATTTTTTGTCCCGGAAACTAAAAAAAATAGGGAAAAACTTGAGAGGTGTCAAGGGACACCCGGAAGGAACGAAGTACTATATACACTCAACAAAAATAATCGTCGCGACACCACACTGTTCAATGCGAAATAGAAAAACGAAACGAAAATATCTGGCTTGCATTCTGTAGGAGAGAGAGAGAGAGACAGACAGAGAAACATGCGCACGCCGCAATTCGAGAGGAGCACGTGGAACGGGGGGTGGGGGAGAGGTACGGGGCGCGGGGTGCAGGTGCGGGGTGCGGGGCGTGGTGGGACCTCAGCAAAAAGTGTCGTTATAACTTTTCGTCTTAATTTTTTCCGTCTAGCCCCCTTTCGCAACTACGTAACTTGCGCGATAAGGAACTTCGTTCCATTAACAACTAAGAGCAATAACCATTTTTTTTATTTTTTGTTTTTCTTTCAAATCTAAACGTATTTAAAAAAAAACAAATAATGCTAAGTGGTACTTTTTGGTGTCGATACTCGTACTTTGTTAAGAAATCAAATTAGTTCTATTTTTATCAAATTATAAGCAGGGATACATCAATTAAAATAAGTATTTATAAAAAAATAAAAAGCTATCTCGATTTTTCCATTTTATTTACAACTAGCTGTGCCCGCGACTTTGTTCGCGTGGATATCGGAACTTAACAATGTATTTTTTAATATAAAATTGACACATACAAACTTTCATTGCCTATTTTATCACCTTGGGGATAGAATTGATCAAAATCCATTCTTAGCGGATGCCTACGTCATAATATCTACCCACATGCCAAATTTCAGCCCGATCCGTCCAGTGATTTGTGCTGTGCGTTGATAGATCACTATCAGTCAGTCACCTTTGAGTTATACATGTACATTTAGATAATAGCTATATATATTATATAAAATTATAATATAATAGCAGTGGACGTCTTACGGCTGATATGATGATCAATGAAAAGAGCTGGAATTTCATATTTCAAAAACAAAACACTCGATGTCCGTTTACAAGGAGAAGTTTTCTTCTTTTAAAAAAAATAAGTAATAACAAATAAATAAGAACTCTATAGATGGCGTTGAACTGACGGCGTTACTCTAGGAAAAAGATTTATGCTTCAATTTTTGCACAAATCCACGAGGCACAGACTTCTCTTCTTTTTCTCTTGGGACATTTTCTTTCTGGCGTGGAAAACTCATAAATTAAAAAGACTGGTAGGTAAATGAATATTTTTTTTCTTTTTCCTTGTTGTTATTAATTTTCAAAATGCCATTTGTGTGATGTGATGTGACTGACAATGACATGACATGTACTTTTTGTTTTACGATCTCAAAATTACATCCAAGTGAAAAAAATCAAAAAATGACGTGACGTTCCGTTCATTGCAGTAACATATCAAGTTCAGCGCCATCTATCCATTGACTTGAGAAAACATAAAAAGAAAATCCCTCATTTACATTCCTACCATCTCTTATACGAGTACTTATTGTTTTCAGGAGATGGGTATCGCCATGCGCGCTCGTGCTCGTATCCAGATCAACTTGGCCGTGTCCCAGGTGGTCGACATCAAGCAGGTTGCCAACTTCCCCGACATTGTGTTCCCTATTCTCTGGTTTGAGGAGGTGAGTTAATATGTATTACTTCCAGCACAGAATACTTAAAAGTACTACGTGCAGAAGTGTCACTTCCCAAAAACAAGCAAATGTAAAATCTTTGCTCGTGAGAATAAAGTAAAAATCTGTACAGAAACTGAAAGCATGCGAAACAGTTTCATACTACAAGCACACGTGGGGGCCCCGTTGACGTGGCTACACCGCGGAGTGCGCCAGGCGTGCTTCCAGCTTTTTTGCGATGGTATAGATTTTGTCAGTCCTTTTTTAACCCGACCACGGCAAAGCCAAAAGGTGGGTTATGATTTTTATAGTAGCTATAGTCTCGCGTTTGTCTAGTATCTCGCCTATTGATAAGCGAGGATGTAGTCGATGGTAACACAAACGGACGGACAAAACGTAGGTAAATAAATTCACTACGTTTAATGTATATTATAGAAAGCATTGAAATATTCAGAAATAACATTAAAATTTTGACATCCGTTTTTAAAATCACGATTATAACAGATTTGCCAAAACGCAGGGCCATAAAACAGTGTAAAAATATATAATCATGTAGGTGAGTATGGTGTGTGCATTGTGAGTGCAATATTATTTTTGTTAAAATAAATAATTATTTCTGTGTTTTAAAGTTTGATTTGGCTATTGTGTTGTCAACCGTTCTTATTACAATAATCATCGAGACACTTTAGAAGTCTTTCCAAAGTGTCATTTCATATTTCTTATCCTCCTTAATAATGCCCCTCCCCCTGTAGTCATAAGCTGGCGTCCTTGGTAACGTGCGAACGAAACGAAGTTTCTTTAAATTATGTTTAATGCTTGGGAAAAAGCACAAGAGACATACGAGTCTTTTTTGACTTCTCAAAGGCGATCGATTGCGTAAATCATTTATACTTGTGCTAAAACTAGAGCACTGTTGAAAAAATAATTCAGGTCTTGATCAAAAAGGTTGCCAAGACAAAGATGGGCTGCTTACTTTTCGAGAAAACAGTATAAACTCATCAGGATCTGAAATGGCACCAGGTGTTCCTCAAGGATCGCTTTTAGGCCTACTTCTCTTCTTATTTAAAATTAATGTCTACTTATTTTAAATTAATGATTGAGCCCAACTCCTCAAAAGCAGATAATGGTATCATTTGCAGATAACACGTCATTGATTTTTAAAATAGACCAATTCTGCTACATCGTTCTTTTACCGGCCATCGGAGTCGGACAGGGTGTCGAGTCTGCTAATTATTAGTCAGAATGGCGCCACAATGGCGTTTCAATTTTCGAACCATTTTTTACTCAGCAGTAAAAAATGGTTCGAATAAGCACTACAATTGAAACGCCATTGTGGCGCCATTCTGACTAATAATTAGCAGATTCGACACCTGATCTGATGACATTTTTATTTAGTAAAAGACCCCTGTTAGAATCATGATGGAGTTTCTAGCTGATTTTATTTCGAATTTGACTAACGAATACCGTGACCTCGGTACGTTAAGGGCTATTGAAGGACATTGTGGATTTTAGTCAGTAAAAGTCTAACAGTCCCTTCTGCCCTACCCTGGGTGTGAAGACTCATTTAACCACTTCCCTGTCCGACGAATCACATGTGACTCACGACTATTGTTTAGGTATTGTGTCTGCTGCGCGGACAGTGAAAATGTTAATGATTTTTTAAGGAAAAGCTGTGAGAATGCTGTAGACTAGTGATGCTGTGGTGGTTTTCCTTCACCTCCTAACCTATTTGTGGTACCTCCTGCAGGGTATCGACTCTCTTCCGGAGCAGGTGACCTCTCTGCTGCGACTGGCCACCAAGGTGCCTCCCATCGCTCGCTCCACGCTCGGCTGGGGACTGTCCGCTCTCGGGATCTTACTCATACTGTTGGCTGTCACTTGTCTCATCAGGTAAGTTATGACCATAGATCGGAATAGCTAGGTATTTAGGTTCATTGACTGCGAACATTGATGTTAAGAGGATTGTCTACCGAGCGCTTGTCCATACTAAAAGAGAAAATGTTTTCCTGCCCCTAAATGTTATCCTGTCTCAATGATTTTTTAAAATGCTTATGCCACAGTAAACAACTAGGTTTTTAGGTTTTCTTTTTTTCAAAATTTATAATAGTTTGAAAGTTACAGGCGCCTAAAAGTTACTATTTTTATGACAAAAACTTCATTGAAGTAAAACCTTTGTATTTTAAAAACAAAGAGGTTAACCTACAAACATAGAATATAATATGCTGAAACGATTGAGGCCAGAATCTAAGAGATTGGTCGTGATTTAGTATGTGAAAAACGATTTCTCTCGAGAGACAAATTTCATATAAAAATTACTTACAGTCAGCCGCGAGCTGCAACGCTCTCTGTCGCACGACCGGGGGTTTTTCAAAACGCGAGAGGGACAGTACGAGTTTTTATAAATACAGTACGAGTTTTTCTAAATACCTATTTTTTGAAATGGCAGCAGCTATTCTATCCTCTTAAGAGGATAGTATAGCGGCTGCCATTATGAAATTTGTCTCTCGGGAGAAAACGTTTTTCACATCCTAAATAACGACCAATCTCTTAGATTCTGGTGTCAATCGTTTTAGCATATTATTATATTCTAGGTTTATAGGTTTTGCTTTTTTTCTTAAACTTCTTTGTTTTTAAATACAAAGGTTTTACTTCTCTGAAGATTTTGTCATAAAAATAGTAACTTTTAGGCGCCTGTAACTTTCAAACTGTTATAAATTTTGAGAAAAAGAAAACCTATAAACCTAGTTTTTTAATCTGTCAGATGCATTCTAAAAAATCATTGAGATAGGATAACATCTAGGGGGGGAAAACGTTTTCTCTTTTTGTATGGACGAGCGCTCGGTAGACGATCGTCTTAATATGGGTGGTTTTACGGAAATAAAAATAAAAAATTAATTTCAAATCCATCCCTAGTGTACTGTAACTCACGAGTTGTGGGCTTTGAGATCGAATCATGCCAGACGCATTACTTTGTGTAATTTAATTTATTACATCACCACCGCTCTCAAAACGCTGAAGAAAAAAATCGCGAAGAAACAAAAATTCGAAGGCAAGTGACTGATGTGGGTTCGCGTCCCACTCTCTCACGAAGAGGAGGCCTGTGTCCCACCAGTGGGAACGTTAAAGGCTGCTTATTATATGCAATGCTTGCATTTCCAGGTCATCCCACCGCCAAAGCACATTAAGACTGGAAGGCCACGTGGTTGCGAAGCCTCCGCCAGCAAAGACACCCAGCAAAGATATTAATGGTTACGAGCTAAACAGCCGGAGGTAATCTAAGTATAAACTCAATCGTATTGTAATATTTCATCACGAATTTCTGTTGGACTGCTCAAACAAAGGTATTTGTGTAAACTTGGCCGATGTTAAAGACGATTTTGTAAACTTGGCCGATGTTAAAGACGGTTTTGTAAACTTGGCCAACGTTATAAGTTTGTTTTGTAAATTTTGGTTTTGTGTTGTTAGCTGGTTTTTAAATAGTATGTGATTTGTCATAGTTGTTGAGCAGAGAGTATTATTTTTGTATATTTGTGTGCCAAATTTCAGTTAAAATACATCTAGCCGTTATAGTTCCACACGACTGAGTTTAAAGCGGCCAAAATGTAAAATGTTGTGGCCACATTAGGGCTTCCAGCCATGTTTTACTTACACGTCAGTTTTTCAGAAATTCGTTCAAAAAGAAAACTGTCTTAAGACTACAATTATTTTTATATTCGTGTTCAAAAAATCACTTGTTCAGTACTATAATCTCAGACCTCAATAAGGGCAATTTTAAAATATCATTCTTACAAAGTGATTTTTTAAAACGACTATAAAAAAGTATAGTTATGAAAATACCATCTTTCCTAGTTTTATTTTTAGAATTATAATCTGTAGTCACAAAGTATTTTTAATCTATATTACAGTTGTGTTGCCAGACCAAAAATAATATTTCCAATATGGCGACTAAAGTCTTAAGGCAGGGTTTTTTAACAATCACCGTTGTTTGATATTTTTGACATTTTAATTTGACGTTTGATATTGCGAAAGCTATCTATGACTTTTGATATGAAAAAGGCTAGAAGTGTCTCACTAAATGACTATTTAGTGCAATTCTATGCAATATCAAAGAAAAATGTACTCGACATGTTAAGAAAATATCAGTGATGGGAAATTATTAAGACATCGAATAGTAAAGATCTTTTTTTATAATTTAATTATTTTGATAGGGCTTTTCGGTTATAATTTTACAATACTATAGGCTGTCACGCATTTGCGATTTAGTCGCGTTATTTTATATTATATAATTAAAAAAAAGATTTTATTAAAATATTTAACAATTTTTTTTCCTATTTTTTCTGTATTTTTGTATATCCTGCCCAAGATTCCTAACACTTTTATTTTTATTTTTGACTTAGATAAACTAATTTTCTTTGACATCATAGCGTTTTTAAGTCGCAAATGCGTTAACAGCATTCAAAGAGAGAATATTTCGTAGATCGACATTTTGTAAACGTATTAAGCATTTGCGATTTATATTTTGTACCACCTTATTTTTTAGTTTGAACTTATGGATTGAAGGTAGTAGCTACCTGTAACTTCAGTACATGGAAAATTGTATGTGATTCAAATCCATGATAATGAGTGACTTTAACGCCGGATCCACACGTTGGCCGTGTTTGCCAAACAGAAGGAAACGACATAGAATTATTTGGGTATTGCTTTATGATATAGCGCCGTCTCCTTCTGTTCGGCAAATAGGGCCAACGTGTGGATCCGGCGTAATGCCGGCTCCAGACTATTGCCGTGAACACTCGTGAATAGGCGCGAACAAGAATGTGGATGGTTTTCGCGGGGTTCACGGGCGTTCGCGCCTCCTTCGCGCGATTTTCACGCGTACCCATCCACATTCACGGGCCTGTGAACTGATTAAATTATTTACTATTTTTATTTTTAATGTAATTCTATATTTTTTAACGAAATTCTGCTATTTGTTCATAGAAAGTCTGAAATGGATTTTATAATTAATAAAGACAGTCTTTAATCATATTCCTACAAAGTAAATTCAGCAAACTAAGGCAGCAGCAGCAGCTTTTTCTACCTCTATTTCACGGCAGGTATCACGAACGATTGAGAGCAACGACGATATAATTATGTGGAGGGCACGACTTGTGCCGAGAATTCACGGCGAGAATTCGCGGCGTGAATTCACGGCAATAGTTTGGAGCCGCCATAAAATGTATAAAGCATTAGCAATATCTTTGTGTGCAGCGCTGTCACAGCGTCTCAATTGCAAGCTGACATAGACGCTACAGACGCTTTTGTGCTATGTGTATGTGTGTATGTGCATCATAAGTATCAAAACTTCTTCTGATGTTACAATTCTTACAAACTTCTTTCGCATCGTATAATTTAATATTATAATCTGGCTAAAAAGTACACAAAAATCAGTTATTATAAATACGTACCGATAAAAAAATACCTTCAATTCAAAAGGTTCCAAATAGTATTGTTCATTACCTACTAAGTGTCTTCGAATGTGATAAAAATATTCCACGTTTTTGTTTTGTATGAGATTAGTCGACGTTTTTTTTAATATGAACAAAACATTGTAAAACTTTACAACATTTTGACATTTTATATTGATGACATTTTTTTTAGAAAAGCTTTGACATATCACTTTTGACAATATCATTTTTAAACTGTAAACGTCTTACCGTAAAAAATGATAAACATCTGTTGAACGACGTTGACGTTGACAGTTCTTTTAGACAGGTGTTCAACAGATGTTTAATTATTTTGTGGTTAGACGGCAAATGTACGTTTATGGGCTCACTGAAGCTTTGGTTATTTGGCTGTAAATCGTTCATTATTCATTATTAAAAATGAATCTCCTTAATGTATGTTTACTATTTTAATGCTACTTAAATCATTTCTAGCCGTAACCATGGCCAACAGTGTGGCAATATTACTTTATTTTTAATTCTTTGGGCTTCGGGTTGCCATTAAAATCTTATTGTATTGGTTTTAAAAATAAGACAGGTGTTAATGTTGGGACTGCAAAATATCGATACCTATTTTATCGACTAAATTGTTTAGTCAATTTTTTTACAATTCTTTTTTTACATTTGTTTGACTCTTGACGACTTTAGAACTCGACTAAAAAGTTTAGTTGATATATCGATAAAATTGTAGCGGATAGAAAAAATATTATTATTTTTATAAAAAAATACTAATTTACCGATAGTTACTAGTCTATTACTCGTGGGTCCGTCCATTAGATTTCTTAGCTTAATATAATTTTACCAATTATCAAAGTTTTCGTAGTTTTATAAAAGGAGCGGTTACTACGTATATTTTAAGATTTTTCTGGGCGTGCGATTTGTAAAAAACTTGGCTAATATAATATGTAAAATATGCTTACTTTGCCAAATATGACAACGAAATGACAGTATGACAGTAAACACTTGGCCATTGTATAAAAAAAGCAAAAAATTATTCCTCATTTGCCAAATTTCTTCAAGTACCTACAGTTTGTCTTCAGATCACCCAAAGGTCGACTGGTAGACAATGCTTTTAGCATTAACTATGACTATGTACATTTCTGAGCTTATATTAAAAAAAAAAAGCTATTCTAGAATCTCTAATAATATTAAGTAGGTATTTACCAAGTTAACAATTGCACGCTCAGATTTTTACGAATAGTTCGTCAATGAGGAGATGTAAAGAAACTATTTTGGAATACGTACTTAGGCATATAAAGAATAAATACAATAAAATGGTATTTCATGTCAACAATTTTTTCACAATTATTTCACTTTTGACGACCGAGATACAATAACCCTTATCGAAATAGGAATAAAAATCACTTTAATTTTGACAGTGATGCGAAATCAGGGATAAAATAACTGTGACAGTTACTGTACCTATACCTACTTGAGTGGATTAGATAGTAGTTGTACAAACCACCCAAAATGGTGCTAAAGGGTCACTATCAAGCAACTATAACGTATGAAGTGAAAAGGAATGTTGCATCGTCTAAGCAACGTAATTAGACTATGCCAAGTAAAAACACTGGGCCAAGTAATTATACTACCTACTTGTTTTTTTTTTTGAAAATTCATCATCTTTTTTCCTTTTTTCCAACTATGCTGGGATTGACTGCCACTGCCACTGGATGTGCTTGAATTCCAGTTTATAAATCTCAATTGAAGTTGCTCATCAAATTAATTTGATTGTTTTGTTTCCAGAATTTTGCTGGTTCTCAAACTTGGTACCCTTTTTTTGTTTAATTTATACATTTTTGTTTCTAACATCATACGGCATATCCCTAAAGTCTTGGCCATTTACTAAAGCCAAGACTGTGTAGGGCCAAGTTAAATATTTTAAACTTGATCTTGACTTGGCCAAGGTAAGCGAATGTTAATGTGTAAATTGTAAACTCGACTATTTACAACTTGGCCTTGGTAAACATTGTAAACTTGGCGACACGAGCCAAGTCATAAAACCTAAACAATTATTGCTCAAATTCAGTAATTAAGAACATCACTTAACTGTATTTTTTAATATTAAATTGTTTGTAATTTGTAAATAAATGAAGGTGTAAGATATATTGCTTGAGTGTTTTATTTTTACTTGTTTTCCAACAAAATGATGGAACTATTTCTATAAAAAAATAATATAGTATTTTTTTTTCATTATGATAAGATTACAGATCATAGATACATCTATTTATTTTTTATCTGTGGCTGCGCGCGCTTTGGAAAGAACGCTTCATTGATATTTTGAAAAACCGGCCAAGGGCGAGTCCGCTCGCCCATAAAGGGTTCCGTAGCAGCAAGTAACATAATATAAATGTTCTTGTAGTTGGTTGTAACTTTGCAAGGTAAATTGCTGTTTACGATTTATGACGTATTAATAAAAAAAAAACTAATAACTCCATCTCGTTCAAACAAATTTTCAATTGAAGTTATGTAACGTACGTCATATATTTTTTTGTCATTCTCTTTTAGAAGTTACAGAGGGGGGGGGGGCTTTAATATCAAAAATTCAGAATCTGAAAATCTCAACAATTCAGAATGTCAACAGTTAAGGAAGTCAACAGTTCAATAGATCAACGATTTAAAATGTCAACACTTCAGAACTCTGTTTACTCTCTTCTGTTTACTGTGTTTTGGCCAACTTGGAAAACTTAAGCTTAATACTACCTAATGTTATTGTTTCATGTTTTACTACAAAAAGACAATCCAATTTTATCTAAAAGTGTGGTGAGAAACATAAGTGGTGTCCAATATACATTATAATATTATCATAATACATTGGTTATTATTTTATTTAGCTAATACTTTCCAAGTTGAGATTTTCAACTTTGGCCTGGTGAGCTGTTGACTTCCTTAACTGTTGACATTCTGAATTGTTGAGATTTTGAATCTGTTGATATTATGGCTGTTGATCTTACGTATGTAATTGTATCCCATTTTCGCATCAATGACGTTTCGTTGCACCTAATCTTCACGCTCAATACGAAATATTTTAAAGAGTGTCAATAATAATTGATTTATATTTAAAAAAAAAAACACTGTTTTCATTCCACACATTTTTATTTATTTATCACAAGATTATTAATTTATTGTTTTACCTATATGTATATACATACTACATATAAAAACTAAAATTAAAAGTTAAATATTTACAGAAATAACTACAACTTAATTAAAATTAATTTAATTAATAATTTATTCCACACATTTAATCGAAATATTGTTTTAGTACCTGGTTGACCGAGCTTAACTCGGGTAATAAATAAATGGAAAATTAAAAGTGATTATTAGATTATAAAAATAAAAATAAGTGCGACTGTAAACTTCACTGATAACAAAATATTTTTAGCTTTGACATCCCATTTGATTATTTTTACGTTTTAAACAAAACGAATAAAACAAAACGTTTAAAAAAACTTTTTCAAAAAAACAAAAAAATTGTGACCGCATTCAATTTCATTCAAGATGTTTTTGAAGGCGGTCATATTTTTTTAGAAAAAGTTTTTATTTTACTCCTTTTAGTTTAATTATTCTACCACAATTCTTTTCAAATACATCATTTTTTTTCATGTGCAGTAGAATTTTGTTATCCGTAAAACCGGTAATAACATCGATAACATCTCTTTCATTCATATCTCAAAAACTACTGAACTGATTTTGATGAAACTTGCAGTTTTCCTTAAGTTGAACGATACTTAGTACAACAAAAGAATTTCTTAAATAAGACTTGCAGTTCCGGAGATATGCGAACACAAACATAATTTACTGTATTAGTCGATCATCATCAGCCTTTAATATTCCCACTGCTGGGACACAGGCCTCCTCTCTGTGAAAGGGAGTGAGCTATAATCTACCACGCGGGCCCAGTGCGGTTTGGTAAAATCAGTCGATGTCGAGTCCTTACTAGACGAGTTGTGCCTTCCATCATCATCTCAGCTACATGAGATGATGATGTCCATACGCAGGTACTTAAAATTACTTCATAAGATTTGCGAAAAACTATGAGTGAGCCAAAAACATTAAACTATAATGTACCAACAATAGACGGGACATCACGAAGAAAGTAATCCAAAACTTTTTACCAATAATTGGTAAAAAGTCGCTCAGTCTAGAAGTCGCGTTGCTATGCACCGCTAAGATAGCTCTACTGACGCACGGCATCAACAATATTAAACCCGCGACACCAGCAGGCATTTGGCGCGAAACACGACGCGCCACCGACCCGGGCTTGGTCCTAGGTCGGACGGCGAGCTACCCATCACTCACCGTCCGCAAGCCCGCTCCGCCGCTGTACCCTCTGCTGATCAGAGGGACACGCGTTGGAGCATCCACACGACAGGCTATTTGCATACGGGCAAAGAGACCAATTAGGCACACAGTGCCTAAGGAAGAGGTTTTGCCCGCATCCCAGGGTGCACCGGCCCAAAGAACTGGTCTTCCCCCCGACGTATCCGAGAGGGAACTCCAGTCCACGGACGCACGTGGAGGTTTCCTGTCATAGCACCCCACATACATACTTACTGGTCAAAATCATAACCCTCCTTTTGGCTATGCCGTAGTCGGGTAAAAATGGGCTCAAATGGGATTGCACAATATTCGTTGTGAAAAAATAAATGCACTCAATGGCTGACAAATATGCACTCATTTAGCAATTATGGATCGTCGATCGAGCATCGGTCACTTCACAGACCATCGGTTCACACACTGAAGCTTCATTGTCTACGTGCACGGGAGCATCGATTTCCTTATGCACGGAAGTATTGATCTCCCCATGCACGGGCGCATCGACTTCCTTATGCACGGAAGTAATGATCTCCCCATGCACGGGAGCATCGATTTCCTTATGCACGGAAGTATTGATCTCCCCATGCACGGGAGCATCGATTTCCTTATGCACGGAAGTAATAATCTCCCCATGCACGGGCGCATCGATTTCCTTATGCACGGAAGTAATGATCTCCCCATGCACGGGAGCATCGATTTCCTTATGCACGGAAGTATTGATCTCCCCATGCACGGACGCATCGATTTCCTTATGCACGGAAGTAATAATCTCCCCATGCACGGGCGCATCGATTTCCTTATGCACGGAAGTAATGATCTCCCCATGCACGGGAGCATCGATTTCCTTATGCACGGAAGTATTGATCTCCCCATGCACGGACGCATCGATTTCCTTATGCACGGAAGTAATGATCTCCCCATGCACGGGCGCATCGATTTCCTTATGCACGGAAGTAATGATCACCCCATGCACGGGAGCATCGATTTCCTTATGCACGGAAGTAATGATCTCCCCATGCACGGACGTATCGATTTCCTTATGCACGGAAGTAATGATCTCCCCATGCACGGACGTATCGATTTCCTTATGCACGGAAGTATTGATCTCCCCATGCACGGACGTATCGACGTTCTCTTGCACGGGAGCATGGATCTGTTCATAGACCGGCGCAACACTCTCCTCGCAGACTGCACCATTGTTCTCCACACACGCAGGAACATCTAACGTATCGTCATCTCTACTCGTATCAACCACGTCATAAATGGGTGGACCAATCTCTTCATAGATGTGCTGATCATTTTCAGCAATCTCCCTGTCGCAGTCATCCCTAAGAATGAGATTGAGGTAGAACGGTGGAGCAGCATTCTGAAAAATTCAAGGTATATGAAACGTTAGCCTAACTTTACTATTTTCAATATTATTATTGATAGTAATAATCTTGGAGCAACATAGTTCCAAACAATGCGGTTTTCACTGCATGACGCGGTCGTTTAATGTTTTGTGGTAACGAAACTCGTTTCTCATGAAACGATAGCATGTGGGCCGCCATTTTGTAGTTAGTACAATAAGAAGCTGTCTGTCAATACTGTCATTAGAATTCTAGTTTCTATGTTTTTATAAAGTCATTCAAAAGTTACTAACTCATATTACATGTATACAAAATTAATATTTTCTCGAAGTGGGAATCTAAACTTACTGATATTAATATATACAAAAAAAAATTAGATAAAAGGAAAAACATTCAAAGCGCGTCTTTTAAGGTTAAGTTACTATGACCTTATTTGTGGAAATCCAAATTTTGTTTTAAAGTAACACCGTTAGGTACTTATTTTCTTTAATATGATATTTATCCATAGACCAAATAAATACGTTTATCATCACAAGCATTTAATTTTGAACAAAACCCTTGACATCATTGGAATTCAATGAATATATTATCACAGTTTCAATTTAATACCGCAACAAAATAATGGCGGGCTGTTGAGGAAAAGACCATAGGAATCTGTGCCATAGGGACAAACGCCTAACATGACGTGGGTGAAACCGCGGACAGAAGTTAGTAGAAAATAGTATTTTAAACTTACCGCAGCTATGCGTAATCGTAGCTGCCTTTCGTAATATCTTCTCCTCAAACGAACTATCAAATACACAAGTCCACACAGGACCAGCGTACTTCCAATTGTAGAAAATACAGAGACTATTATTGCCGTCGTGTGGTCCGGGTTTGTAGCGACTGAAACATAAACATTTATTTTATTTTGACGAAACGATTGGCGCAGTGGCTGCGATCGACTATACGATCGAAATATTTCTGGCTGTTTGTGTATGTGAGTTTCTATTTTTGTTAACGCACCCATGATGCAGGAGAAATTACAAGTGGAGGGCAAACACTAGAGCGATTGTCCATACATTATCTTCGGCCGGAGGTTTGTGCGATCTCTGACTGATATCGACAGTCGATGCAAATCTGTATACAAAATATTTTTTTTGTATTCGAACTAGATAGTTCTTAGCCAAACAAATAAACTCTTCAGCTTAAATGTTTTAGTGCAACGTGGGATTCAATCTACCCCAACGAGTGAGCGATTTTAGAATTTGAGATTAATTTTCAAAATTAAACTTACTTGTATTATTTGTAGTAATGTTGCTTGTTGTTATAGCATACCCCGTCAGATTGTTGATAGCACGGTTTGCCTCAACTGTCGTCACTTCTATAGTTTTTTCTGATGTTAGAGGGGGATCTGCAAAACAGTGTTCAATATTTGTGCAGCTTAAGCGTAATTCTCCTGTTATCATCCCACTACTGGGAACAGGCCTCGGGAGTGGGCTGTAGTCCACCAAGCGAGCTCAGTGCGGATCTTTGAAACTTTTCATACTGGGACGCTGGGACATGCTGTTTTCCGAACGATGATTTCTTTCACCGTTTTAAGAGTAGTGGGGTCGAAATAAAATAAATTACACAAAGTATTGCACTTACTTGTATGGAAAATGAAAAAGCACCTCTAGTGTACAAACGAGGAACTAATTTAATTCTAATGTATAATGATTGTAATCTATTAAATTACGATTTAAACCTGGGTTTGAACGGACTGTAATTCTATAAACTTATAAAGCCTTTAAAATATGTAGACTTTATTTTTTACAAAAACGGGAATCTGTTAGGACCTCAGAGGTCTATAAACAATGAAGGGTGTAATGTTCGCGCCATGACTGAAGTCCTTTTGAGGCGGCGCTAGTGTCTGTGACATTACATCAAATATATAGATAAAAAAAACGAAAATTCATTTTCCGCAGGACTTTAGTCGTGTCGCGGTCTCTAGTGAGAGTAGATAGAGGCTTACCGACACAGACGTCGCCGACATCCACTTCTAATATGCAGGAAAAGTAACATATCCGGTCATCTGAAGAATAATTAACAACAACCAATAGTTAGTCTCTCTCTAGTTAGCATAATATTTCGGTGGTCGTTTTATAACCAATAGTTTAATATAAGTAGGTACTTATGTACTTTCGTTTGACATAACATTTTACAGAATCACAATTATTTTACATCATCAAGTAGGTATATATTCAATCAAACAGTAACATTGTTTGTTCGGCATGCTCAAAATGGCACAAAGAACTTAGGATGCAAGAGCGAGCGTAGCGAGCCTCGTATAATTATTGTTCTACATTAATGATGTCTGGACTTTAAAAGAGACTGTGACCTCTGAGTTTGTTTCGGATGTTTCTTCTCAGAGTTGTCAGGTACGAAACACCGGCCCCTCCTAGTTTTATGAAAAGACGTGTAAAAGTGTTGATATAACCTACTTGCATAAATAAACATCATTTCATTTCATTTCAGAACGTAGCTCTTGACTTGGAGCACCCTGCCTCGGGCAGGTCGGTTAGAAAGAGATGGCGAGGTCTGAAAGGACCCCACATTTTCACTTCAGTACCTACTTCACAACAAGTGAACGACAAAACACCGAACAACCAATATTCGTTAATTATTTCAACTGTTTGATTGGTTTGTTGAAAAAAAAAACAGCCAGGTGCGAGTCGGACTCGTCCATAAAGGTTTCCGTAGCAACAAGTAACATAATAAAGTTCTTGTACCTAGTTAGTTGTAACTGTGAAAGGTAAATTGCGGTTTACGATTTATAACGTATTAAAAAAAAATATCATAGTTATTTCTGTATAGAATTCGACTGTTTTTAGGGTTGTATATCTGTTTATCATCAAGGGATTTGGATGTTTGATACAAGTTACCAACCTAAATTAACACATTAAATTGGTGTTGAAACTATAGGTTCGAGTGTTCAAAGCCTCTTCAGAGACATTTCGAAAAGACTTGGTGACGCTTCCCGTGACCCAAGAGGCTTGCTAGGGATGAGCGTTGAATCAACGAACTAGTTAAATACCTATACAAAACTTAACTAACTTGAGTTTTTTGGTTCGTTATTTTTAACGTCATGCGCGTCATTAGAAACTAAAATTTTTACTAATCTTACTTTAGCCAGAATCTGCAATTAAACGCATTTTATGGGTCGAACCGTCAATAAAACGTTTTCCAAAACATAAAATTGAATCAAATTGTTTCTAAAATTTAACGCACAATCGTTGGATAAAAACCGTTTAATGAATCAAAGGTTTACGTTGCAAGTTGACTGTTAAATTCGTCAACGACATGAACACGTTAACTCGTTCAACTCGTTGACGAATTTAACTAGTTGACAAATGTGAATCAACGTTAACGTTTCGTTGACGGAAAAACCGTCAACGACCCATCGCTATGTACCTTGGTCAGGGGCTAAGCTTAGCCATTCAAAGAGGCAACGCCGCCAGTCTCTTAGACACATTACCAGCTGACAGCGATGAGGATGAATTTTACGATACTTTATACTGAATAGTTTAATTTATATAACTACTGATTTTATTTATTTTTTGTTAAATATTTAGGTTTCATTCATTTATTATTGTAGTTTTTAATATTAATATTAATTTATTTAGTTTCTTTTATAATTAATCTAGTACCTGCTTATAGAAAGATGTAGAAATTGGTTAAATAGTATCGAAGATAATATAAGACATATGAAATATGATAGTTTTTTAGATAATTTTCGAGTTGTAGCGGTCGAAGCCGCTTGTAATAGCTACTTGAACCAGAATACTAAGTTTGCGTGTGATCAATCATTTTCAACTACGGAACCCTCAGTGTCCGTGGTGTAACACACACTTTGACAGTTTTTTGCACAAGTATGACACGACCAGTACATCATCATCATCATCATCAACAGCCGGAGGACGTCCACTGCTGAACATAAGGCCTCCCCCTTAGACCGCCACGCCGAACGACAATTCGCCACTTGCATCCATCGGCTGCCCGCGACCCTCACGATGTCGTCGGTCCACCTAGTGGGAGGCCTGCCTACGCTGCGTTTTCCGGTCCGTGGTCGCCACTCGAGAACTTTTCTTCCCCATCGGTTGTCAGTTCTACGAGCGATGTGGCCTGCCCATTGCCACTTCAACTTGCAAATTTTATGAGCTATGTCGGTGACTCTGGTTCTTCGCCGAATATCCATGTTCCGGATTTTATCCCGCAAAGAAACTCCGAGCATAGCTCTCTCCATTGCTCGTTGAGTGACTTTTAGTCTCTCTAAGAGGCCAGCAGTCAAGGACCACGTTTCGGAGCCATATATCATCACTGGCAACACACACTGGTCAAACACCCTTGTCTTGAGACACTGTGGGATTCTCGATGAGAAGATATCACGTAGCTTCCCAAACGCTGCCCATCCGAGTTGGATTCTTCGGGCGACCTCTTTCTCGAAGTTCGACCTACCTAACTGAACCATCTGTCCAAGGTAAGTATAATGGTCTACAACTTCGAGAGTATCGCTCCCAACAACAACCGGTACGGGCGCCACATGGACATTCGACATGACTTTCGTCTTGTCCATGTTCATTTTAAGGCCGACCCGTTGGGAAACGATACTGAGGTCGCTGAGCATAGCATTGAGGTGCTCCAACGATTCTGCCATGATGACTATATCATCGGCAAAACGAAGGTGAGTGATGTATTCGCCATTGATGTTGACGCCGAATCCGTTCCATTCTAAGAGTTTGAAAACGTCCTCCAACGCGTTCGTGAACAGTTTCGGAGAAATAACGTCTCCCTGTCTCACGCCTTTCTGCAATTGGATTGGTTTCGTGCTCTCTTCCTGAAGTCGGATGGTCATGGTGGCGTTTCTATACAAACACTTCAACACTTCGATATACCTATAGTCGATATGACATCGTTGGAGGGACTGCAATACTGCCCAGGTTTCGATTGAATCGAAGGCTTTTTCATAGTCCACAAACGCTAAACACAATGGCCGATTATACTCCTCTGTCTTCTGTATAATCTGGCGGAGCGTGTGTATGTGGTCTATAGTACTAAAACCTTTTCGGAAACCGGCTTGTTCGGGAGGCTGGAAGTCATCAAACCTGCGTTCGAGACGGTTCGTAATGACTCTTGAGAACAGCTTGTATACATGGCTCAGAAGTGAGATTGGCCTGTAGTTCTTCAACAAGGTGTTGTCACCCTTTTTGAAGAAAAGAACAACCACACTCCTGTGCCATGCTTCTGGCGTAGAACCTTCGAGTATGACGGAATTAAATAACTTCTGGAGGACTAGAAGTACCGGTTTTCCACCCGCTCTCAGAAGTTCTGTTGTGATTCCGTCCTCACCCGGCGCCTTGTTATTCTTGAGTCGTTTAAGAGCCATTCTAATCTCGTACAGGCTGATGTCCGGGATATCCTCAGTGTAGTGTCGAGTCAGTTTAGCTCTTGCGTCTCGAGCTGTACCGACACTGGGTTGTCGTGTTGATGTGTATAACTGTCCGTAAAACCTCTCAAGCTCCCTTAGGATCTCCGGTTTCGTCGAAATGATGCTGCCATCGTTAATCTTCAGCTTTGTCATTTGGCTCTGCCCAATAGACGAAATCTTTGCGAAGACTTTTGAGCCCTGGTTCCGCTCGATTGCCTCTTTGATCCGTGCCGCACTAAAGGAGCGCAGGTCACGTCGCATTGATTTAGAGATTCGTCTATTGAGTTTGCCATATTCCGACGTATCAGCTGAAGATTGCAGCCTCATCTCGGTCCGGTCCTGCATCAACCTGATGGTTCCGTTCGAGAGCTTTTGAGGTTTATTGCGGCGCGGGGTCTTAAAGAACTTGGACCCCACAGCTTGGACAGTTTCCACCAACCCATTGTTAATCTCGTCCACAGTTTCGCATTCGGTTAGGCACTGGAAGCGATTGTGCAGTTCAAGTTGGAAGTCTTCGGGGTTCCGGATGTGGGCAGGACCAGGTCGGAGCGTGGACTTCACCAGACGAGACCTTTCAAGCTTGACATTGATATTCAGTGTGCCTCTGACAATTCGGTGATCGCTACCGGTTTTTACCTTGGCGATCACAGAGACATCACTGAATATTCGCTTCTTGGTCGTCATGATGAAGTCGATCTCATTTCTGGTAGTACCATCGGGGCTCATCCACGTCCACTTCCTGGATGGCCGCTTCTGGAAATAGGAGTTCATCAAATGAAGTTCTTCCTTTTCCATGAAGTCGACCAGTCGCTGGCCCCTATGGTTTCGCTGCCCATACCCAAATGGCCCCACTCTCAACTCATCGCCATTCCGTGCGCCCACCTTTGCGTTGAACACCATTATATAATAGAAACATTTCTGTTCTGTCGTTCATACATCGTCATGCAATGCATTTAACAGTGAAAATCTGTCTACATTTTCTGGGGGCACGGCGCGGCAGTGCCCCGCCAGGTCTCGAGCAAAACGGGGCAGTCACTATAATTAAACTATATATGTATAAAGAAAACTATTAATATAATTACTAAATGTTGATAAACTACAAAATAATTTGAATAGGACTTGGCTTCTATGAGATCTTAAAACTTTTTACGATGGAAAGACTGCATCGAGAGACTTGGCATTTTTTTACATTTAATGTTTTTGGTGGGATTTGTATTTTCTTCTGTATACAAAGCAAGCTTCTACTTTTAAATCGTGCAACGCGGACTATTTAATTCCCCTGTAATTATTGTAAACATATACAGCTCGACATAAAAATGTAGAAAACCGGAAGTCGCCACTGTCTTCGCGCTACCAGCACTTCGAATGATTTTATTTTATTTTTATTCACTTTTTGCGTTAGTTTTATGGCACAATAATAAACCTAACAAACCTGCGGTCTTTGTTTACATCAAATATCAAAGATTTTAAAACGCTGTCAGAAATAAAATTTTTAGTTCCGTTCCTACATTTTTATGTCAAGCTGTAACTTTCTCTTACATGTTTGTTCCACACTTCCTCTCGAAACGTTCCTCCCTTCCGCTATCAGGAGCGAGGAACAAAGGTCCCCGGATCTAAACAACTTAATTTTATTTCCATTTCCGTTGAATTGGAAATAGTTCCAAAGCATCTATATGAACGATTCAAATGAATATATTCCACAATCATATCACCTTGATCTGAAACATAAGAATCATAATTACACTTCTTCATCAGCCGGAAGACGTCCACTGCTGAACAAAGCGGGTGTGCTACGGAAAAACTGTTAAATAAATAAATTAATAAAGGTATTTCTACTTCATAAGTGTCTTTGTAAACTCTGCTGGGCTAACAGTCCTTATAAACTTCTTGGTTATGTTTACGTTTTATGCCGGTGGTGGCGTTGTTGTGTTACTTGTCATTCCTTCCTGTGAAATCGCATTAGAACAAATAAATAAGTATTGTGTTTTACAGAAATCTGGGTTTGGTTTTATTGAAATATTGCCCAAACCCATTAGGTTATGGGCCCAGGCACATGATTATTGTATATGTCAGTAAAACTTCCCTTTAAGAGCAAGATTAAAACTGATATAAAATCTAACCCAAAAATGGAGGTTACGAATTCAATGAAAATTGAGAAGTTCGATGGAAGAAATTTCCGTCAATGGAAATTCCAAGTAAAATGTGCTTTGCGAGCAAAAGGATTGAATATAGATAAGGTAAGACCAGCGGAAACCAGTTCGCAAGTGCAGTGGGATAAAGACGATGGGATGGCCATGTTCATTTTAACATCATCTATGGATTTGAACCAAATATCTCTGATAGAAAACTGTGAAACTGCGAAAGAAGTGATGACGAAATTAGAAGCAATTTACGAACAGAAATCAGAATATAACAAAATGTTAATTCATGAGCAATTTTATCAGTATTCTTATAGTGCCAGTGATACAATGGCACAGCACGTGTCCAAGGTGGAAAGTTTAGCGAAGCAGCTACGGGAGACAGGTGAGAAAATCAGTGATACAGCAATAATGACTAAGATTCTAAGTACATTACCATCAACGTACCGGTCACTTAGACAAGCATGGTTGTCACTCGATGAGAAAAGTCAAACAATTCAGAACCTCACTTCTCGCCTGGTAGATGAAGAAGCTAGCCTTGGCAATGACACAAGTAGTAGTGAGACAGCACTAGTAACAACAAAAGGAAATTCTAAATTTAGAAATGGAAATAAACAGAACACTTCAAATGATCAGAGACCAGGTCATAGATTCATATGCTACAATTGCAATAAAAGAGGCCACTTCGCCAAGGAATGTAAATTTCCAAAGACAAAGAATGATAAGAAACCCAATAATATGTTAGCATTCAGTGTTGCGATGAATGAACATGATGAAGAAGCATGGATTCTTGACAGCGGAGCCTCAATGCACATGACCTTCAAGCGGAACTACTTCTGGAAGTTAATGAGTCCCAAGACAATAATTCTGTTAAATTGGGCAACAAACAGAGTATCAAAGTATGTGGTGAAGGAACTATATTGATAGACAAACTGGTTAATGGTACATGGGAGAGATGTAAACTTGAGAATGTTCTATATGTACCCGATTTGCGAAGAAATCTGTTTTCAGAAGGTGCTGCCATTAGGAAAGGATATATGATAATGAAGAGTTGTAAAAATGCAATGATTATGAAAAATAATGTTTGTGGTTATGAGTGCACATCTAACAGAAAACAACTTGTATGAATTAGATGTCAAAACAATCAAACAAGAAGATTGTAATGTTGTGCAAACAGATGTAAAAGTTTGGCATGAAAGACTAGGACATCTGAATGTCAAGGAGCTTAAAAATATGTGTAAGCAAGGTGTGATTCCGGTTACATTGAGTGGAAATGAGGAATTTGTTTGTGAAGCGTGCCAGTATGGTAAGCAAGCAAGACACCCCTTTTTGAAATCTACCCGAGGTCCAACACAGCCAGGTGAAATTGTTTACAGCGATGTGTGCGGCCCTATAGAAGAACCTTCTGTGTCGGGTATGAGATATTTTGTATTGTTCAAAGATGGAGCTACAAGTTATCGTCTATGTGTACTTCATGAAGCATAAGAGTGAAGTATTTCAATATTTTCTAAAGTACAATGCAATTGTGAAGAACAAGTTTCAACGTGATTTGCGCATAATTCATACAGATAATGGTTGTGAATATGTGAACCGAGAATTTACGTCATTTCTTGAAAGTAAGGGAATTACGCATGAACGTACTGCCCCGTATACCCCTCAACAGAACGGGAGAGCAGAAAGAGAAATGCGTTCTATTATGGAAACTGCAAGAACAATGTTATATGCAAAAAATATTCCCTTGAATATGTGGGCAGAAGCTGTCAACTGTGCCACATATTTGTTGAATAGAAATACATCAAGCCAGACAGGTGATGTGTACAGCATATGAACTGTGGCATGGAGTTAAACCAAACTTGCAACATATCAGAATATTTGGATCCATCGGTTATGTACATGTACCAAAAGAAAAGCGAAGAAAGCTTGCCAAGAAAAGTGCTAAAATGTTGCTAGTAGGATATGACCATGATAATTACAGGATGTATGATATAAAAACAAAGAAGATTACAATATCCCGGGACGTGAAATTTGATGAATGTAGTAATCCAGAGAAAAGCAAAGTGTCGTAGAAGTGACAGCTGAACAAGAAGATCATTCTACGAGGACTACTCCGCAGAATGAGCTTCAACAAGGCGATAAATCTGACGAAGATAGTTCAGATGATAGTATGAAAAGTGTAGAAGAAATGGATGAAACTTATGTCCCTCCAAGACATATATGTTTGGAACAGGAACAACAGAGAAATGTCACACTACGTCCACGTCGAAATAACAACCTGGAAGTTAATTACACAGAATTCGAAATACCTAATACTTATGAAGAAGCAATGAATAGTCCAAATTCTCAATTATGGAAGAAAGCTGTGGCTGAAGAGCTTCAGTCACATAAAGAAAATCAAACTTGGATATTAACTGATAGAGCGAAG